>JANKKI010000298.1:0-1416372 GCA_025175665.1 Cinchona pubescens | reverse complement strand
CAGATATATCCAAATATTTCTCTCCTCACCTTATGTATCACAATTAACTTGATTTGGAGGATGGCCCGGCCCCTGGAGGATTTGTGGCAGGATTAAAAGATAGAGAGAGCTGCTTTTGCTTTTCAAAGTGGTGCTTCCAATGGGGTTAGATTTGTTGGATTGTCTGTTTGACTAAGGAGAAAAAAAGTTGGTTGATTGTCTTTGGGCATCAAAATAAAGCAAAACCCAACTTACATAACTATTATATATATATAATAAAAAAGGTGGAACATAATTCACTCAGTAAAGATTCATGCATCACCAATCTCGAGTTTGTCTCGAGATTCTCACCTTTTTGTGCAATGAGTGTTATGAGTTTTAAAAACAAAAATGAAAAAAAAAAAGGACATAATCATGTTAGGCATGTATGCAATTAGGATGTTTAAAACCCAATAATAAGAATAGACATTAAGCATTTATGGACATCCAAGATTGAGGATCGGAAAAATTAAGAAGGAAAAAAAATTAATTTGATCTCTTATTTTTAATGTTTCGATTAATTTAATTTTTTATTTATTATAAATATCAAATTGGTTCTTAATTTTTTTAAAAAATTAACTAATTTAAATTTTATGATGAAAATTATGGATAAACTAACGGAGTCGTTAACAATGTATTTATCGCAAGTTAATAGTCACGTGATTATCATGTGACTTGCTCCGTTAGTTTGTGTATGCTTTTTGTCATAGGTTTTAGATTGATTAATTTTTTTAAAGATGATGAACCAAATTTGTCTGTTATAATAGATAATAGACTAAATTAATGGATACCCAAAAATAAGCGACTACATTAATCTTTTTTCCAAACTAAGAATATCAAGTATTTTATTTTTCTATTGAATTTGTCGAATTTCTCGCTCCCTTTTAAATCCAACTTTGCTTCCCCGGATCACCTGTAAAGATTTTATGCTTTCATAGCAAACAATAGTTAATTCTACCTTTAAAAAAAAATGTCAATTTTCAGCCATGAAGCAGACTGATTAATTGCATGGACAAAGATTTTTTTTATTTCAATTCATAGTAAGCAATTGTTAATTCTACCCGGAATCACCTACGAAGATTTTTTTCCTTATTTTTTTTTGGCTTTTACAGCAAGCAAATGTTTGATTCTACCTATAAAAGAAATGTTCATTTTCAATTATGAAGTAGACTACTAAATTGCATGGACAAAGATTAGTTTACGTTAGTTTATGAGGTAAGAGATTATCAAGGTCTTCTTGATTTCATTTGTGCAAGTTAAACACCAGCTAGTTGATAAGCGCATGCAATGTGTAACATGCTATTATTTCATGAATATCGCGATTTAGATTTAACTACATCAATCATGTGAATTATGTGATTAAATTTAAATTATTTTATGATATAATATTTTGAAACACATTGTCATTCTATTTAAAAATTTTGGTACTATACTAGTGTTTGCATGTTTATGCGTGTTCCCTTAAATAAGTCCAATTTTGCAGATGACACTAACCAGAGAATGTTGGATTCCCACATGCCTCAATGGTGCTTTCGCAAGATCAAACCAATCCCAATACGCATGCATGAATTCTTATATCTCCAAATTCGAAGCAAATCCCACTCCACATATATATATATATATATGCAAACTTCAAAAATATATATGCCTGTAGGGCCCACAAAGAATTTCTGAGATAAATTTCTTTACTATATAACCCTTTATTGTAGTTAGCAGCTAGCTCCCGTAAGTATTTCTTCTGTGAAAGTATGAATTTTATTCCATTCTGCAGAGTATACATTTGTTGTACTGTAATATACATCATCTCTTCAATAATTGAAATTTACAATTGTTGAGTCTTGAATCCTACATTGTTTATTCTACATGCAAGGGACCCACAAAGACTTGAAATTTTGAGAAAACTACCTCTGTTACCATAACCCCTTTGTAGAGTGGCACACTTGACATTTTTCTTCTATTTCCACCACCTTTGGAATTATCTAGGTTGGGTTAGTTTTGATTTTGCTTTCTTTACACTATTCTTTTCTTTACTTTTGTTGATAAGTGGCAAACACATTATTTTTTACATTGGAAAATATTTATGAAATTCGATTTAGACTCTATTTGTATATCTTGTGAATGGGGTTAAATTTTACGTAATTTTAATTATTCTAACTGATATAATTTATTTTATATAATTTAATTCACACCATAGAATTTATAAGTAGAGTTCAAAATCATGAATGTTTTTTCCTCCCACCTTTACTACCAAAATAGGGTCTGAGTTAGTGAAGATTCTTGGCACGGTATGGCATGACAAACCTAAGAAATTGTACTGTTATCATATGATGTACTATGTTGTTACATAATACAGATGCAAATTAGATGGAATTCTGTTGTGATCAGCCAATATTAGGAACAACAACTCAAGTTAAGTCCTACTATATACCAGCTCCGTTCTTGCTTTCTTCATCACCTGAACATCATTTTGCATTGTGGGGTGCTTTCTTTTGGGATTCTTGATCCAATGGAAATGAAAAAAGAGGCTAGTTTTTGGAGTTTTTTGGTTTTATTGAGCTTCTTGGCTTGTAATTCAACTGCTTGGCTTTCCCCTGATGGTGTTAATCCAGAAGGTAATAAACTACTACAAAATTTTTTCTATACTTTTGCATTATGTATTAGTTCAGTGTTTTCAGAACCTGAAATTTGGACAAATTGTGTGTGTGTGTGTGTGGATTTTGGGGGTCAGTTGCTGCTTTGATGGATATTAAGGAACTTCTGAAAGATCCTCATGAAGTTCTAAACTGGGATAGAAATTCAGTTGATCCATGCAGCTGGGCTATGGTTACTTGTTCACGAGAAAGCTATGTCATTGGCCTGTAAGTAATTTATTTTTGTATGTTATTTCAAGATATATACTGATATAATTGGAAGAAATCTAGTACCTAAAATTGAAAATATATGTAAAAAGAATCTGAGTTTTCCTGAAAATGATTGTTGCAGAGCAGCTCCAAGCCAAAATTTGTCTGGCTGGATTTCTCCTAGCATTAGGAACTTAACACACCTTCAAACTCTGTGAGTACTAATACTAAGGAAAGAAAGCAAAATTATGTTATACAGTGTTGGATTGTTATGTTTCAGTTTCATCACTGACCTGGTTTTCAGGCTTCTGCAGAACAATAATTTATCAGGTCCTATCCCCACTGAGCTGGGAAGGCTTACAAACCTTCAGACAATTGATATTTCTGAAAATCTGCTTACTGGGGAAATCCCTTCTTCTCTAGCTCAATTGAAAAATCTCCAATACCTGTAAGCAAACAAATTAGTCTTTCTACTCGCATTTCTTCAAAGTACATGCATTTATGGGATAAAAGAGTTTGTTCCAATGGCTTTTTGAAATGTTAGAGCTTGATATGTCATGATGTTTCGATTTTTTTATTCTCATTTTTTTTTTCTTGGATGAATCGGATAGGAGGGTGAACAATAACAGTCTCACTGGAGCAATTCCGTTGTCCTTGATGAATATGACTCAGCTGACATTTCTGTAATCTTCTTGACCCTTTCGCAGATCTTACACGATCTTTCTCCTGTTTCTGTTCTCGAGACCAATTCTAATTGCTTTTATTTTCTGTTTCTTGTTGTAGAGACTTGTCTTTCAATAATTTGAGTGGACCTGTGCCAAGGCTGCCTGCTAAAACATTAAAGTAAGTTCTGTGAAAATGTTCGAACTCCCCACACAGTTTGGATTGATATCAGAATCATGACTAAGTTTCTCATATTGGCTCAGCATTTTGGGAAATCCAATGATATGTGGAACTGGGAAGGAGCCAGAGTGCAATGGGACAACTCCAATGCCTCTATCATTGTCTCTAAATAACTCCCAAAGTAAGGAATCAGTGCTTCCACACTCAGGCTGTTGAATGAGTTTGTTCCTTTAATTTTCAGTTTATACACAAACAGCTTTATACTTCAACCTATGAACAATTTCCTATGGACTTGTATGTTACTAATTGCATGCCCATTAACCAGTTTATTGCGTTCAGTTTTTCAAGCTTTAAATAATACAATAGGATTACTCTCTTCATGTTCAGTTAAAATCTCCCATATCTAAATGAGCAGATATTTATGATATATCTAACAATTCTTCCACTTAATCCACTCTGAACTGTGATGTTCTTTGCTTGCTAAGATCTTCAGCCTTCAGTTAAACCTAAAAGTCACAAAGTTGCCCTAGCTTTCGGGACAAGTCTTGGATGCATCTGCCTGCTAATCGTTGGATTTGGTTTCTCTCTCTGGTGGAGGCAAAAGCACAGTCGGCAAATATTCTTCTATTCTAATGGTAAGTACCACAGCTGATAAACAACTAAAAGCTCAAAAACTACTAATAAATTAACAGTATGTCTTGTAATTGCAGAACAGCACAACGAAGAAGTGTGCCTAGGAAATCTGAGGAGGCCATTCCATTTTAGAGAACTTCAGGCTGCCACAAACAACTTCAGCAGCAAAAACATTCTTGGAAAGGGTGGTTTTGGGGATGTTTACAAAGGTTATCTCCAAGATGGAACTATTGTTGCTGTGAAAAGGCTAAAAGATGGCAGTGCCGTTGGAGGAGATATTCAATTCCAGACTGAAGTTGAGATGATCAGCCTTGCAGTTCACAGGAACTTACTGCGACTGTATGGATTTTGCATAACACCGACTGAAAGGCTCCTGGTCTACCCCTTCATGTCCAATGGAAGCGTTGCCTTTCGTCTAAAAGGTAAAGTAGACATTGAAGTCCTACCAATTGCAGACAATTGCTAAATTATTCAACTCCAGAAGTTACAAGATTTTGACAAGTATCTGAAGGATGGTCAATTGTAATTCTAATAGGCTGCATTTGGATGGAGGGATTTGAGTGGATTCGTATTTTCTGATTATGAATATCCATTTGAGACTTTTCTAGTCACCTACGTCTCTGGTAGATTTGTAAACATACTTCAGATTACTCTGAACAGGTCTGTATTATATGGTTCTGCATTCAAAACTCAAGGTTTTTCCATTACTGCAGCCAAACCTTCCCTGGATTGGGGTAAAAGGAAAAGAATTGCACTGGGAGCTGCAAGAGGCTTGTTATACCTGCATGAGCAATGTGACCCCAAGATTATTCACAGGGACGTAAAGGCTGCGAATATATTGCTTGATGATTACTGTGAGGCAGTGGTAGGGGACTTTGGACTGGCAAAGCTCTTGGACCACCGCGATTCACATGTCACAACAGCGGTCAGGGGCACAGTGGGGCATATAGCTCCAGAGTATCTCTCAACAGGCCAGTCATCCGAGAAAACAGATGTCTTCGGTTTTGGGATTCTTCTGCTAGAACTGATTACAGGACAGCGGGCTCTAGAGTTTGGCAAAGCAGCAAATCAGAAAGGAGCTATGCTAGATTGGGTAAGCTTGACAGACATTTTAAAGGCCTAACTATAGAAGATACTAGAAGAGCATTTGAGGCTTTTTAGTTCATTTTAACTGCCAAATATAGTATGATTAACATAGTTGTGTGCATTACTGCAGGTAAAGAAAATTCACCAGGAAAAGAAGCTTGACATGCTAGTTGACAAGGACCTAAAAAACAACTATGACAGGATTGAACTAGAGGAAATGGTGCAAGTAGCTTTCTTGTGCACTCAATATCTTCCTAGTCAAAGGCCTAAAATGTCTGAAGTGGTTCGGATGCTCGAAGGAGATGGACTTGCAGAAAAGTGGGAAGCTTCTCAAAGAGCTGAGGCTACTAGATGCAGAACCAATGAATTCTCTTCTTCAGAGAGATACTCTGATCTAACAGATGATTCTTCATTGCCTGTCCAAGCAATGGAACTCTCAGGACCAAGGTGATATGCTTCTGAAGAGAAGAACGAAAGCTCAAAGTAAATGAAAAACACATTTCTACTATAGAACATTAAAGCAAGAATTGATGAGTAACCAGCCTCTAAAATGAGATAATATAGCCATCATAAGCCATAAGGAGAATCTTATATTTTGACAATGAAGTGCCCCTCATTAGTAAGAAGCTTCCCTTGCGTGACCCATAGTCATGGGTTCGAGTCACAAACGGGATAAGTGAAGACCACTGTAGAGCAGTTTAGGCGTATTGGATCCTGTGGAGTGTCACCTCAGAAAACTGACTTTTTGACCCTAAGTTTTGTATTTTCTTTTTGTTCTTTTTCTTCCTAATTTTTCCCTGGGCTTTCTTATTTCTTTTTGTAGAGTTTTTGAGAATTTGTGTGGAATTGTACACTAATGATCGCTGGTGATCTGATTGAGTTCATATTGTCTTCTGATTTCCAAGACACGAACTATAGTGTTCTGAATTATCTCTGATTCTCCAAGGAAAGTACTCACATTTATAAAAGCATACTATAACACGAAAGATTTATAGTATGAATAGTATGCTAATCAGTACTATTCCCAGTATGGATTGTTTTTTTTGTTTGTTTATTTTTTATCACTTTTTACTTCACTATTTATACTTTTACGAAATATTTATTTGGTGAGCAAAAAATTTTTTGGTCAACTTTTTTTATTTTCTTTCAAAAATACTATTCATTACTTACAAAATTCAAATTTTCTTTCACTATTCAATCAATTATTTTACTATTCGTATATATGCGAATTATACTATTAACATATATTAGCATTAAAAAAAAATTTATACTATCCATTACTATTCATTGGTTTAAATTTTTTTTGGGCAAAGAAAAAATGGAATATAAGTTTTGACTTCCGAACCTAAGTTTGGAGTTCGAAGTATAGGCGGGAAAATAGAGTTTAAAATAGTATATGAGGTTCGGACTTTCGAATCTATGTTGGAGAATCCGAACTATGGGCAGAAAAATGTAAATTTTAAATTGTATTTTTATTTTGTATTAAATAAATACATGTTTAGTATACACATATGGACAAATTTCGTTTTTTAAGATTCGGATTTCAAACGACGAATATGTAACTACCTTTGTATATGATCCATTTTAATATTTGATTTGATGATATAAAAAAATAAACGGGATTATGTATTTTGATATTAATAATTGTATTCAAATTTTGTCTACGTATTTTGTCTTTTAGTGCACAAAATACTAAGTAATTTTTAAATTATATATTTTTTAGTTTATATTAAATAAATAGATGTTAGCATACATGTATGAGTATCTCTTATTTTTTAAGATTCGGATTTCAAGCGACGAAAAGGCAATTACATTTGTGTGTGGTTTTAGTACTTGATTTGATGGTGTGAAAAAAAAAGTGAACGAAATTATATATTTTAATATTAATAATTTCGTTTGACTTTTGTGTACGTTTTTTGTCTTTTAGTGCAAAAAATACTATCCAAACATTTATTTACAAAAAAATTATTTGCACTATTCATAATCCAAACACTTACTCAAATTATTCACATTTTTTTTATTATTTACCACGTCATTCAAATAATTTTTTGAATAATACACCAAAATAATACTCCAAATAATGCAATCCATGTACATTTGTCGGGGTAATTATTTGGTCCAAACGGATACAAACAACATTAAATGTGCCATATATCTAACACACAATTTTAGAGTTATTCATGAAAATTTGTAACCAATATTTTTTGAGGAAATCTGACCTTGATTTTTAAAACGGGAAAAAATGAACATATGTTACTGATTCATATTTTTGTGACTAGTTATGCAGGAAGATTTTATGCCACAATTGTACGAAATTCCAAATCAACATTTCAACAAAAATTTGGAAATCTAAGTTATTGTTCTCCTACATAAATAAACAGCTTTTAATTAACTATGACTTCCTCATACTTAATCAAGTATGCACTCTGAAGGCAATTTTCCCTTCGAAAGGAAATAAAACTTTGAATATAACATGTTCTTTTTCATAAATTAGGAATTGCACACGTACTTTGTACGTGTTGCGAAGAAAAATCAAAAATACATGATAACTTATTTGTTTTGATAAATTTAATTTCATTTGAGAATTCTTGTCATTAATTAACTAATTATAATATTTTCCTTCAATAATTAGAGTTCATATTTGTCATGACTTGTTAATAATTTAAGAGAGTATATCAGTTTAACTTATTAACATGTGCATGCTTATATAATGTAATAAAACTAATAATATTGTAAACCTTGTGATTTGAGAGGAAAATACATATAAAATCACGAATAAACCAACATAGTATTCAAGGATTATCCATTTTTTACTTTTAACTTTGGTTGACCTTTCATATATATTATAATTATAATATAGGAGTATAATGTAACTTTTATTTTCTAAACCAGGCACACAACACATATATAAAGAACTTAGAGAATTATATCCTTATGACATATGAGAAGTAAAAAATTTAAAGTTATGGGTTTCGACTCACATATTATATTTGTCTCAATTACTCTCTAACTAAATACGTTTTTATTATGCAAGTGAGAACTATAAAAATTTAAGATTTAATAATCTTTGAAAAAAAGTTTGGACATTAGAAATAAAATGAAGACTGTTTTTATTAGTATTGTTTTATTATCTTGAAAATTTATGTATGTCACAAGAAAGTTTTTTCCTTATACTTTTACTTTAAAATGTACATTTTATTAGTTCTTCTATATAATATTATTTATAAAGTTTTTATCTCTATATTTCTTATAATGCAAAATTTGTTCGTATCATTTGCTTTATATAAACATCTGTGATTGTTTTTAATTAATTTTACTATATAACATAGAATAACATGATCAATTTTCGTACACCACAACCATAAGATTCATACCAAAAAAGTTTGTTACTTCACCCATTTTTGGCACAAAAAATTGTGAGGTTCTAATTCTCAAAAAACTTATTTGGCAGATTTGAAATTAATTGATTTTTACTCTATAAATTCCTCTAACAAATTAGTGGATTTCAAATCATACACCAAATCCCTCAATCCAAACGCAACATAAATATTTTTATATATCCACCCAACAAAATTACATTTTATTGAAAATATTATTTTGTATACACATATTTCTTGGTACTTTCTGATAAAAAATATAGAATGTTAGAAATTTTTGAATACCTTATTACCTACAATTTATAATTTTTTCCATATATTTTAGATTGAAAAAATTCAGATGTTGGATATAAGACAAATGCAAAAGAGCCGACTAAGTGTTGAGAGATAAATCTTAACCTCTACTTTTGTTTTTAGTTTTCATTTTTGGAAACAAACCTTAAGTTCATTTTTAAAATGAATTAATTTTAATTCTTTATAAATCTGTTTCACTTTTTGTACAATTCAATTCACTTTGATGATTTTAATAATACTCCATTTGTCCTATTGAAAGTGTCATATTTCTTATTTTTACTTGTCTCAAAATGTTTGTCATGTTCAAAAGGTCAAAACATAATTATTACTCATTTTTCACTTTTATCCTTTGCCATTTCGTGTGGACAAATGTTACACTATTCAAATTTTGAATTTTGAAGGGTAAAATTAGAAATATTTAAGCAACTATCACTATCAACGCACTATTCTTAGTAGTTGGTATTCTCGAAAAACAAGGAAATCAAGGGATAGAGGAAGTATGATTTTATACCAATTCTCGTAATTCTGGTGATCATTATCTTTACTCTTCACTATAAAAATTTTATGCACGGAAATAGAAAATCGCCAAAAAAATTGTGCAATGTCAAGGAAAGAAATGTAAAATATATTAATGCTTCTATGTTGCGAAAACCCATCATACCATCTTAAATATCTTCATCACTTCTCAAATTTAATCAATTTATGTATCTTATTTTTATATCAACCAAGCTATTTTGACGTACAAATTATAATATTTTTCTAGCAATCTCAATTGAGTTGTAAAAAAAATTAGCCTAAAATTAAAAAATGCCTTAATTTATGGTATAGATGTAGAAGTAACTTTTGGTTGAATAAGGTGATAAGAATTGTTTCTATAATATTGTGACTGTTGAATGTCACCCCTTAGCGGTTATAACTGTTATGATGCATAATAAGGGTTTCTATTAGTATTTATTATCACTTTTTATAGAATGTACATTTTCTTTAATATTCAATGTTACTAAATTTGTTTAAGAGAATTGGAGAATGGTTATTTCTTTTTAATTGATTTAATTAGTATTAATTTTTACCGTTTTAATTCTTATTCATTTTCACTTATTTCCTTTTACTAATTTAATTACTATTAATTTTCTTTGATTTAATTAGTATTCATTTTCACTTAATTTTTGATCTTTTAAAGTTCCATAAATACCCTTAATTTTGTAATGCTTGTACTAAGCTAAAGGCCATTTTAAGAATGAAAAATATCAAAAAAACTAAAGAGGTAGGTACTTTTATATATAGCATAGATTTCTCCATCTCCTTAGCCATTAAGGTTTGAGATATATTGTAAAATTGTAGAAATAGGATTAATAGTATATTATCTTATTCCTAGCGATGTGATTATTAATGATGCAAATGTAGAAGTAATTTTTGGTTGAATGAGGAAATAAGAATTGTCTCTATAGTATCGTGACTGTTGGATGTAATCCCTCAACTATTATAACTGTTAAGATATATAATAAGGATTCTATTAGTATTTAGTGTCACTACATAATGTATGTCTTTTTAATATTCAATGTCACTAAATTTGTTTAAGAGAAAATTGGAGAATGGTTCTTACTTTTTACTGATTTAATTAGTAATAATTTTCACTAGTTTAATGCTTATTCATTTTCACTCATTTCTTTTTATTGATTTAATTAGTATTAATTTTCACTAATTTAATTAGTATTCATTTTCACTTAATTATTAGTCTTCTAAAATTCTATAAATATTCTTAATTTTGTGGTGTTTGAAATACTAAACTAAAGGTCATTTTAAGAATGAAAATGTGAAAAACACTAAAGAGGTTGGTACTTTTATATATAACTAGTATAGGAGAGCGTGCTTTGCATGTTTGGAGATACTAATTATTCAATTTTTATTGTCATGATTAAAAAATAAAGTATGTTTGGAGATACTAACTGTTTGATTTTTTTAGTTCACTAAACATTCTTCTACTTACATAATTTCTATTTCAATGTTCAACTAAACCAAAAAATTTTATTGTTTATATGAGTTTAGAGAAATATTTGTTCATAGGTGATTTTTCTAAATTTTTGTTAGATATACTTTGTTAGAAATATAGGACATTCATTTAGTTTAATAGTTCAAGCAATTGCATAAAAGCTAAATAATTATATCTTGTGAATGACACATCTACCTTGCAATTTTTAAAATAGAAGTCCATTTCCTTACTTAAGAATTATTGAAGCATTCTATAATGAGTTTATTGATACTCTATTTAACTTTAAAAATAGGAAAGGTTAAAGTATAATCAAACTGGAGCACGATGAATAATAGGAAATATATTAAAATTTATTATTATATATATTTTGTAAGTTTAGTAATCAAAGTGGGCAGTATACTCTTGAAATATGTTGGCAATTTATAAAATTTATTAAAACCCTTTATTCTCTTTAATTATTCAAGTTCTATTATTTATCTACCACATTTATAAGGTATTTGATTATTATTGAATCCCCATACCTCTTTTGGAACCAACTTGATGAAGGAACCATTTGTGTGTAAATTTACTAAATAGCAATTTTTACTTTAGGAATAAAATCTCTCTTAAATATATATTTTGCACATCTATATGTATTATTCATGAAAATAGGAAAAAAAGTGAAAAATAATCTACCACTATTTAGCAATTTACAGTGTGAAATTTAGTGATTAATTTATTATGTTAAAAATATCAATTTGTATAGTAGTAAAATAAAATGTAGATATTAAATATTATAATTTTTATTTGGTAGAATAAGATCAACAACATATAGTTGCAGTGGCTACAATTTATATAGTAATAATTCAAAAGTAACAATAAATATTTAATATTTAGGTTTTATTAGACAAAGTATACTTTAGTTAAAATCTAATTAGTAACTATTTTGATATCTCTATTTTTTAGTATGTAATTTATACGATTATTATATTCAAAATTAGACATTTACATGTATTTAACTAAAGACAATAAAAATATTTTTTTTGTAAGAGGATAATAATTTTCTATTAAGAATTTTAGTTAACATAATTTAGGAACTAATTTTTGAGTATAGGAAAAGCGTAACTTAGATTAAATATGCGCTAATTATTCAATGCATAAAAAGGAAAATAAAAGCAAAGTAAGAATTGCAAGATAAAGATTATATTCTTTTAAGAAAAATAAAAGAGATATAGATCACATTTTTCACCCCCCTTTCTTACACATTTAATCAGTTTAACAATAATAAAAAAAAAATAGGTTCTACATTATATGTTTTGAGTACACTGTACAAAAACTAAATTCTTTTCATATTTTGGACAACAAATTTCTTTCATCATTACAAAATCTAGACAAAATGAATGGCGTTGGCAAAAGGAATGTAAAGATGTTGACAATATCCAAAAGATAATGTCTTTGTTAATTCAACTTTAGATGGCCTTGAGACTTTTAAACAATTTTATATCTCCTTTGTTCTTTCATTTTTTTTTTCCTTTTTTGTATCAAAAATAGAAAAAATATTTCAAAATTATTCTAAGAGATCAAAAGTTTTATACGTGATAAATGCTACTTTTTTGTTTAAAGAATATCCCTACTACTATTTAACTTAATTGCTAATTCTAAAAAAAATTTATTTGCACACTTGTGTAATTTCTAAAATCCATCCTTGAGAAATGGATACCAGATGTAACTATCTATTTTGCATTAAAATTTTATTCTAACAATAAAGTAACCATTAAAATCAAAAGTATATTTTAAAATTGTGTGCTTTTCAAAAGATTAATGGAATTTTTTTTATTTATTGAAATTCAGTTTAGAGGGCGAATTAGAATAGATTTTCAGTTTGAAGGGTCGAATTCATAATCTTTCAGTTTCAGGAGCCGTATGGAACATTTTTTGTAATTTTGTGGACTAAATTGGGACTCTTTGAATTTAGAGTAATATATTAGAATTTTTTTTTTTTCAATTTGGAGGATCAAATCGAGACTTTTTCAATTTAAAATATCATATTGAGATTTTTGCTTAGTTTGAATGGCAAAAATGCTATTCAACTTTTTAAAATTAAAATACTCTTGTTTTCCTTATTTTCCTTTATTTGTCAAATAAAAATTTCTTTTTCTTTAATTGTTCTTAATAAATTATTAATTTTTTTAATTACATATAAATGTTAGAGGGTCGAATGAATAATCTTTTAGTTTTTGGGCCAAATTGGGACATTTATTTTAGTTTTGAGACCAAATTGAGACTTTTTAAATTTGGATTGGGGACTATATTAGAATATTTTTCATTTTGGAGGGTCAAATTGAGATTTTTCAATTTAAAAAGGCCATATTGAGATTTTTTATTAATTTGAATGACCAAAATAGACAGTTGCTCTTTGAAATTAAAATAATCGTGTTTTCCTTCTTTCCCTTTATTTGTCAAATAAAAATTTTCTTTTTCTTTTAATAGTTGTTAATAAATTATTAGTTTATTTAATTGCATATAAATGTTATCTAATCTTATTAATATGTCCACAACTTATATATGTTGATAACAATCTTATGCATAATATATTCAATGAAGAATTTTATTCCATTAAGTTTTTTTTTTTTTTTTTCATAACTTTATTTAATATTCATTTTCAATTTCTAAATCAATCCTAGAATTTTACTCTATGAGAAAATCTACATCAATTAAATTTAATTCTACATGAAGTCTGAAAACGTTAATTTTTATTTCGTGCGTATCTTTTAAGTTTAGCAATGGTGCAAGTAGGAATGAAATAGGGGTTAGTATCGGAGATCAACGAATACCTATAAGTGAAAATTTTAAGTATTTAGGATCAGTTTTTCAGAGTGATGGTGGTATAGATTGAGATGTTACACATCGGATACAAGTGAGTTGGACTAAATGGAGAATGGCATCGAGAATATTATGCGACCTCAAAATTTCTTTACGACTTAAAGGTAAATTCTATAGAACAACAATTAGGCCAGCAATGCTTTATAGGTCTAAGTGTTGGGTAGTGAAGAGTTACACACATGAGCAAAAGATTAAAGTAGCAGAAATGCGAATGTTAAGATGGATGTGTGGGTACACTAGGATGGACAAGATACACAATGAGCATATTCGTGAGAAAATTGGAGTAGCATCTATTGATGAGAAGATGAGAGAAATACGCTTAAGGTGGTTAGGTCATGTGTTAAGACGACCAGTAGAAGCACTTGTCAGGCGAGTAGATTTTAGAGAGAGTAGTCAACATAGGAGGGGTAGGGGAAGACCGAAAAAGATTTGGTGGGTAATTTGTAAGAAAGATATAACCCATCTAGGAATTGAGAAGGATATGGTCCGTGATAGAGCGCAATGGCGTAGCAGGATTCATGCAACCGACCCTACTTAGTAGGATTAAAGCTTAGTTTGTTTGTGTATCTTTTTAAAAAAACATTTCTCTTTAATAGTTCAAAAGTATAGGTGAAACATGCAAATTTATTTTCTAAATAAATTATATATTTTTATTATTGCTTGATTCTCAAACCCATCATCTGCCAAAAAAATATTTCCTACTATTCTTTAATTTCTAAAACTCATTCCTACTAATCTATTGCATAAGAAAATTATTTTAATCGAATTTATTTCCTAATATAAAGTCTTAAAAGTGGTTATTATGTCTTCTTTTACTTTTTGAGGAGTATTTATATAAATAATCTAAAAAATATTTAAAAAAATATTCAAGTTGGGAACATAATAAAGTCATTAAATTTTATACTGAGGATAACTTGGGAAAGAATATTTAAAATTAAATCAAACTCCTTCATTTATTATATTATATATTCAATTAATTTAATAATTTTATTTCATATGCATCTAAATCAATCCCAAAATTCTACTCTATAAGGAAATTTGTTTCAATTAAATTTAATTCTAAATATAAGTCTAAAAAATTTAGTTTTTTTTTATCATAGTATATATTCAATTAATTTTTCAATAACTTTATATAAAATTATTTTTTATTTCTAAATCGATCCCAAAATTCTACTCTTTGAGGAAATTTGTTTCAATTAAACTTAATTTTAATTATAAGTCTAATGTACCTTTTAGGATTTTTCTCATTAAGGTTCCAAAAGTATAATTAAAATACATAAATTTATTTTTCAAGTAAATTTTTTTTTTTTTATATTGCTTGATTTCTAAAATCCATCACAACAAAATTATTTCATACTCTTATTTAATTTCTAAAACTCATTCTTAATATTCTATTGTATAGGGAAATTTACTTCAATCAAATTTATTTTTTAATATGAAACCTTAAAAGTAAGTTTTATTTCTTCTTTTTCTCTTTGAGGATTATTTACCTGAATAGCCTAAATAATTATAAAAAAATCATTCAAGTTAAGGGACATAAAATTAATTAAATTTTATAATAAGAGTAATTTTGGAAAGAAAATATGAATACACAATGAGCTTATTCGTGATAAGATTGGAGTATTACATATTGATGAGAAGATTGAGAGAAACACGTTTAAGGTGGTTATGTCATGTGCTAAAACGGTTAGTAGAAGTGCCTGCTAAGCGAGTATAATTTAAAGAGAGTAGTCAATATAAAAGAGGTAGGGGAATACCGAAAAAACTTGACAGGTAACTTGTAAGAAAGATATAGCCGATCTAGGAATTAAGAAGGATATAAAGCGCAATGATGTATGAACTAGAATTCATACAGCCGACTCTATTTAGTGAAAATTATAAAACCCAGTTCTTTTTGACCCAATATTATTACGTTAGCTCATAAAGAGTGTTTTTAGCGTATTAGATTTTTAACAGGTAATAGGTTAGTTAAGAAAAAAATAGAAGGAACTAGTTGTATAATAATAAAAGGGTGATCCTTAGTAGTTATAAGAAATGTGGGAAGAATCGGTTACTATTATAACGTAAATGTAACTAGAGCATACAAGTGAGAAGCCAACAAATGGAAAAAAATAAAAAAAATTATAATAATAAGACGACGAGCGGCCGAGACAAAAGAAAAAAGGGGAAGGATATAGAAGCCCCTCAATTTCTCGTAGCAATACAATTGGATAGGAGGAATAAGGTCAGTAACTTGATATTTTGATTGAAATATTTTATTGGGGTATTGACATTATTAATTAAGTGAATTGAAATCTTGAAGAATAGTTCGTAGGATATAGGATATTTTGATTCCAGTGTGCACAGCTTCATATCGTAGCAATATAGTATGAGGTGTAATTTGATTATTTCAATTTCGTTTGGATATGATATTGGCAATATTTGTAAGGATTAAGTTTTACCTTAATTTTCCTTTAGGGGATCATGGATACTATACTTTGAATTATTGAAATTCATATGATTAATATAATTTGAGGTAAGCGATTTTTGTATTTTCTTATTTTTTCAAATGACATTTGAAAAGTTAAATATTTGTGAAACGTATATTTTGTTTATAAATCGAATTGAGTAGGGTTTGTATTTGATTTTTTTGTACACGTATATGTCAAAGTGGTCTTTCGTTAAATATAACGAATAATATGATTGTAGTATTGTTTGATTGATAGTACAATTGATGGATGGTATGATGTGACTTGGGAAAGTGTGAAAACTAAGTATTGTTTGGAACTAAATGCTATGCCAGAATAAAGGTGGGAGGCACCTCTAGAATCCGTTCAAACCATCTCTAGAATCTCATATGACTAAATATTACCGAGTGCTATGATTGATATTTAATAATTACTTAATGGAATGTTTGCTCAACTTCTGACCATTGGTTATGTATATGCCTAATGATTTGTACCACGTTGTTGTGGGTGTTAATGAATGGACCGATTTGTCGAGAAAATGAATATACAGTAACATGCTCAATTCGGTAAGAGAATACGAGAATTACTTATTGAGTCCATAGTTCGCTCACTCACTCCTAATTACTTATTGAGTTTGGTATTCTTGGAAAAGGTGAGACACGACAGTCACGGGATCCTCGAGGGTGTGACGTGATAGCAATAATGCTTGATTTGTTTGTTTGTTTGATAAATTGAGCACTTGGACGGGATTCTCTTTCTTTTGCCATAATCAACCTGACGAATACAGGAACTTTTAGCGTAATATGTTGCACTGTTGCCAATATTGGTGGCCTTTACATAATGGAACTTCGTTGCACATATTACAGGAAGTGACAACGCGTGAGGGAATGGTGATCTGATTTGCTGATAGATTTTGTTGGGTTCACTGGCGGATCTACAATGGAGCACTGGGGGCATCAAAGTATAATGAATATATTTCACTTATAAGTTCACTTTTGTCTCGTTGAATTTTGCAATACATAATATAAAGTTAATTGCAACTAAATGTTCACCCATTTTCAGATACGAACTATTAATTGCAGCATAATACTTGGTCATTCTGTGTTTGTTTTCTTATCTCTTTTAATGGGGTATGATGAAGACTGATTATATTTGTTGCAAAATTTTTAATATCAAATTGCCTGATATATCACGTTTACACAAGAATTTCAACCATTTGCTTACAATACTTGAGCTACCAAAAGCACAAAGAAAGACAGAGAAAGCACCAACTTTAATAATAGTGGATCCGGTAGCTGGCTGCAGGAAGGAGGAGGAGGAGGGATTACAGAAACCACACTTTCCTTGGTGCAAGTGTAATTACAGCGGCTTGGTCGAACTACTCTGTACACACCACTCAAGGTAAGAATAAAGATGTCTTTCCTGTTATCCTCCCCAAAGGAGAATATATAACCTAAAGCAGGAAGAGGACTGTTGGGCACTGAGCTGCATGGAAGTGGAGAATCAGTAGCACAAGTGAAAGGAATTAATGTACTTGTGAAGTTGCCACTATTCTTGGGACTTTCTTCAGCTGCCCAAATATCTTTAGCATACAGATCTCCATATATGTAACTGCATTGCATGGCCAATATCAGGTTTTTTATATCAGTTGGCTAGTTCTTTAAATCCCTTTTTGTAAAGAAATCTGGAAAGAGGTTTTTCAAATTTTTTACCTTCCATACATGCATGGATCAGTCTTGGAGCGATAAACGTAGCCGCCGGATATTGCTGCGGATCCTTCCTTCTAATGTGTTTACATCAGAATGACTGTATCCCACCACAGGAAAGATTGGATTAATTGAATCAGCTGAAGTATTCCCTCCTGGAGTCTGTTGAGGTTGAAATGGAATAGGCCCTTCGAAAACGCGCCATCCATAGTTTCCCCCCTTTGTGATGATATCCACCTCTTCATATTGATCCTACAAAATCATTGTGCGCAAAACACCACTAGCATTAGTGTAAATGATGAACATGTGCATGAAGGAAGAAACAAGGAATAACTGTAGAGGAAGAGTGAAAGTAAGATCATCTCTGAACCTCTCCGGTATCTCCACAAAGGAAATATGAAGGCCTTTCTGAATCAAAGCTACACCGCCAAGGATTTCTCAACCCCAGAGCCCAAACTTCTGGTTCCAATTCTTTATCTTCACTGAAAGGATTATCACTAGGTATAGAATAGTTTCCCCACAGACCAAGATCAGCTATTTCTTTGTTACCTAATAACATGCATGCATTGAACTTAAAATAAGAAAATGCCCAAGAAACTGGTGCAAATGTAGTTGCTAATGTGATGAAAAGACTTACTTGGTATGTTATTTACATCAAGCCTCAGAATTTTTCCAAGTAAAGACTTCTTATTTTGGGCAAAATTGTATGGATCACCCTTATTAGCGCCATCTCCCATCATTAAGTAGAGATATCCATCTTCTGGACTGAAAAGAATCTGGCCACCATGATTTGATCCAAAAGGGAGTCCCATTGTGAATATTCTTCTAACTTCAGATGGATTGGCCTTTGTAGCCTGAAAAAGTAAATAAAACTTAGATAAGCTGAAAGGATACTATTACTCATTGCACATTAATATCATGTCATCTGAAGGTGAAGATGATCCATACTTTGGTGGGATCTGATGCAGTCCCATTAGCACTGAACTCACCAACCACAACATAATCCTGGCAAGGTTGAGTTGCCTCCGAAGAGCCTATCTTTGAAGGATCACAACCAACATCAGAGTTACAGGCACACCTTCCTGTACTTATACACTTGTGAATCTGGTGACTTGGTCTTATCACAGTTATATGATGCAAAGAACCGTCCATTTTGCGCAAAGTTCGGATGAAATGCCAATCCCATCATTCCAAATTTAGTATCAAAATAAACTTGATCAGTTAAATCAACAAAAGGGCTAGATTCAACAAGTCCTAAAGATTCCCCAGAGTCTTGTTCAGGAACTGTGGCTAGCCAAATTCTACCAGGCTGATCAGAAAAGAAGGCGCGATTCGATCCATCAGGATGAGCTGCCATGTTGAGGTATGATCCTTTGCCAATTTTCTCCAGACACATGCCTTTAGGAGGAACCAAGGTTTCAGTTTTGTCAAGTGAAACTGGCTTACCACCAAAACAAACTGATTCTTCATCAGATACACCACCAAATGCATTACAAAACTCCGTTTTCGATTGCCAAAGATCAGATAGCTTAGATTCAGTTGAGTTTTGTGGCACTCCAGTCTTACTTTGCAATGAAGGAACAAAAGGGGAATCCAGAATTGTTGGTTTGCTGTATGTTCCGGCAAACATCCCACACATTTGAGCAAAAACTATCATCTGCCTGGCTTTTGGACGATGAGCCTCCATCAGTAGTGGAGTTACAAAGAACAGGAACCGTTCGAGGCCCCGATTTAACCTCAAACAAATCGGCTGAGAATTGATCGCAGGTCTGCAAAGATAATAATAAAAAACTAATCCTGACATCAATCTACCAAGCAATAAAACAAGCACTAAAACAAGCACTACACAGCAAAACCAGAGGAATGTGGTAAAGGGATTGTACAAAAAAAGACAATATTCAATCAATGATCAATCATACATTTATACTATCCAACGTTCATGTACTTTGGCAACTTTTAGTAAGCATGGTTCAAATACTCCGCCCGAGTTGACTTGACCGAGTTATATCGGGAATGGGCTTTCTGATGGGATACAATACTCCCTATCTATATATATCCTAGAATATGCTCTAAATTAGAATACAAAATTTATTTTTGACTAATTAATTTTTTAAATTAGTATTAATCTGCGACTAATACAAGTAATTATTTGTAATTTCTACTTTTTTATATTTTAGATAAATTTATTGTGATACCGGTGTGAGCCTACCGTGACCGATATAAATAGTCATTTCGGCGAACGATACAACGACTTTGAACATACTGGAAAGTGGATGTGGAAAAATGTAACGCAAATAAATGAATGTGAGAAAGAGCAAGAACTTACAGCACATAAAATTGACTTAATGGCAGAAGCACAGGCAGAATCAGTTATGTTCATGGCATCAAAACGCTTCTGCAGCTGCAAATCTCTGGCTGAGTCACAGCAGACACTGCCATTGTATGGACAAAAAGTCAGAGGCTTCTTTGGAATAATTGGTGCTCCTGTTAATATCCCAAGTTCCCAAAAAATCCATTAGAAATAAGCAGATTAATTACAAACATGCAAAAAATATAAAATAAAAAAAAGAATTAAGAAAAGAAAAAGGAGAGACTTACTCAAGTCTGTACACAAGGGAAGTGTGGAATAGATAGATAAGGGAACAAGAAAAGAAGACAAAAGAATGAGAGGTTATTGAGTACACCAGCCATTATTATTAGCAGATAAAGAAATAGAGGACAAGAACATGCAACAAAGGTTTAGGCAGCAGCCTATTTTTTTAGTATCGATCTTCTATCTCAGCAAAGAAAAGTCTCAAAATTTCTACTCAAAGAGTTCAGACTGAAAATGGGATTTGAAAAAGTGCAAAGGCTTCCAGAAGGATGCAATTTCCAGGTACCCTTTTCAGTTGGCAAATGTTTTTGATTTTTCCAGTAAATTTGAACTCTGTTAGTGACATGATGAGATTGTGAGTTAGTACACTCAAGACTAGAAAGTTAATGGGAGAAGAATTGGGCAACCAAGTTGGCAAATGATATTGACACATCAACAATCTTACTGCCACAGCAATTTTTTCTTAAATGAAAAAAATACCCTTCGATCCCCACTTTCTCTTTATTGAATTATCGTATCAAAACCAACATTCCGTTGTACAGAACTTGGGAGAATGGACCATCCTTATTACAGTGTACACCGGCGGAGACTGCCGAGAATGTGGTGGTGGAGTAAAGGAAATCAAGAACTGCTGTGAGTGTAGCATGGTAGTAGTAGTCGTCAACCCGCTGATATGCGGGAATTTGCAGGGGAAGTTTAATAGGGGTAATTTCGCCATTTAAAAAAGAAATGCTGTGGCATTAAGATTATTGCTGTGGCAATATCATTGGCCAACCAAGTTGAGCAATAATTCAAGATTTTGTTTTGACTTCTTGTCCACCTGCAAAGTCGCAGTGGATGGGGGGTGGTTGAAGGGAAATAAAAGCAACTTTTTCTTTTGTTTTTGTTTCTTGGGTTGGAAAAATAATAATAATAATGACATATGGATAAAAGTTAGGTAGAAGTTTTGAATAACATTAATGGTCATGTTGGTGTTCACGTTCTTGTTGCTTTGGTTTGCATGTGGTATGAACAACTTTGGGAGATAGTCAAGAATTTATGTAGGGTAATGTGGTTGGATTGGTTCATACGTAAATATAATAATCAGGCCACATAAATGGCTATTAACTTCGATTTTTGCTGTCGTAAATTTTTTCTTCGCCAGCAATTTATAAGAATTATTGTAATTCATGAAAATATGCATCATCGATTATTCCACAAAAAGAAGATAACTCACCATTCAGTTAAATATTTTATTATCGATTGAAAAAAAAAAAAAAAAAATTGTGTGAAAGTGGAAAGTGTGTTCATCCACTAATGTGGGCTTACTGCAAAATCCAATTCAAAGATAATGGCTTCTTACTTAGTGGAGAAATCTGAAAGAAGTGAATCAATAGAGGATTTGGTTTCTTGCTGTTTTGCCATGATGAAACACTTGAAGAAAGTGGGCTGTAATATTCGGAAATGGACTTGGTTCATTGGATACATAAATAATATTGAAGGATTTGAAGTTATTATAATCACATGGTCACGTGATTGTCAAAATGTTGTCATGTCTTAGCTGGATAAAATATTAGTGTTTAAATCAGAAGTGGAAGATTGACTAGTCGCTAATGCTGGTGGTTTTGATTAATTAGCAATTTCAACCCTTAAGCAAGGTTGCAGGTTTAAACTCTAACCTTGGTAGATACGAAAAAATTAGTTGACATGCAACCTTTATGTGACTCACTAATATGTGAATTAGCTTATGCTAGTGTTTATCTCTCCTACTGTGAGTCTTTGTATGTGATTAATTTATATAAAATATATATACTATAGAAAATTGTAAGTTATATCGAAAACGCTCAAGATATGTATACTACAGAGTATTTACAATCTATGTTATTGTATGATTTTATTATTGTATATTTGAAGATACTAATTATTTGATTTTTATTATTATGGATTAAAAAATAAAACATGTTGGGAGATATGGTTATACTGAAAACGCTCAAGATATGTATATGACATAGTATTTACAATTTATGTTATTGTACGATTTCATCACTGTACGTTTGGAAATACTAATTGTTTGATTTTCTAGATATATTGTTATGAATTAAAAAATAAAACATGTTGGGAGATTCTAACTGTTTGATTTTTTTTTCATTTAATTTTCCATATACGTAATGTCTGTTTCAATATTCAACTAAATCAAAGAATTTTTGTAGTTGGTATGAGTTTAGAGAAATATTTGTTCATAGGTGATTTTTATACATTTTCGTTTGATATATTTTGTTAGAAATTTAAGAAATTTGTTTAGTTTAATATCGTTCAAACAATTTTATAAAAACTAAATAATTGTGTCTTGTAAATAATACATCTATCTTGCAATTTTTAAAATAGAAATCCATTTCCACAATTGAGAATTATTAAAGCATTATATAGTAAGTTCATTGATACTCCATTTAATTTCAAAAATAGGAAACTCATCAAATTGGAGCACAATGTATAACAGGAAATACATTACAATTTATTATTGTATCCATTCTGTAAGTTTAGTAATCAGAGAGGACAGTGTAGTCTTGAAAAATATTACCAATTTATAAAAGTTTATTGGAACTCTTTAATCTTTTCAATTATTCAAATTCTATCTTAACAATTTTGGATTTATCTAGCGCATTAAGGTATTTGATTATTATTGAATCTTTATATCTCTTTTGAAACCAACTTGATGAGAGAACCATTTGTGTGCAAATACTAAATAGCAATTTCTACTTTAGGAAACAAAAGCTCTCTTAAAAATATAGTTTAAGCAGATATATGTATTATATCATGAAAATAGAAAAAAATAAAAAATAATCTACCATCACTTAGCAATTTACAGAGTGAAATTTAGTGATTAATTCATTGTGTTAAAATTATCAATTTGTATAGTAATAAATTAAAGGGTAGATATTCAATATTTTCAATTTTATTTGGTAGAATAAGATAAACAATATATAGTTGCATTGTCTATTAACTTGTATAGTAATAATTCAAAAATAACAATAAATATTTAATATTTAGGTTATATTGGACAAAGTATACTTTAGTTAAAATCTAATTAGTAATATACTGATTTGATATATCTATTTTTCAGTATATAATTTATACGGTTATTAATATTCAATATTAGATATTTACACGTTTAAAGATAATAACAATAATTTTTGTAAGAGGATAGTAATTTTCTATTAAGAATTTTAGTTAATATAATCTAGGAACTAATTTTTGATTATAGGAAAAGCGTAACTTGATTAAATATATGCTTAATTATTCAATGCATAAAAAGGAAACTAAAAGTAAAGTGAGAATTGCAAGATAAGGATTATATTCGTTTAAGAAAAATAAAAGAGGTTTGGATCACATTTTTCACTTCTTTCTTACTCACCCAATTAGTTTAACAATAACAGAAAAAAAAAAAAGATTTTATATTATATTTTTTTAATGCACTACACAAAAGCCAAATTCTTTTCATATTTTGGACAATGAATTTATAAAGACAGATAAAGTCTAGATAACAAAATTACAGACAAAATGAAAGGTTTTAACAAAAGGAACATGAAGATGTTGACATCTATATCTATAAAAGATAATACCTTTGTTAATTCAACTTTAGATGGCCTTGAGGTTTTTAAGCAATTTTATATTTTCTTTATTCTTTTATTTTTTTCTTTTTTGTATCAAAAATAGAAAAATATTTCAAAATAATTCTAAGAGTCCAAAAGTTTTGAATGTGACAAATCCTACTTTTTTGTTTAAAGAATATTCCTACTATTATTTAATTTAATTCCTAATCCTAAAAAATTTTATATGCACACTTGTATAATTTCTAAAATTCATCCTTAAAAGATGGATATCAGATCAAACTATCTATTTTGTATAAAAATTTTATTCTAATAGTAAAGTAACCATTAAGATTGAAAATATATTTTAAATTGTGTACTTTTCAAAAGGTTAATAGAATTTTTTTTTATTTTATCGAAATTTAGTTTGGAGGGCAAATTAAAACAGATTTTCAATTTCAAGTTCATAATCTTTTAATTTTGAGAGCCACATAAAACATTTGTTTAACTCTTTAAAATGTAAAATAATATTATTTTCCTTATTTTCCTTAATTTCCTTTATTTGTCAAATAATCTTTTGTCATTGCACAATCACAAATGAACAGTACAGAATAAGTCGTAGATTTATGCACTTTTTAGTTTCAAATGTCTATCTTATTTAATGGTTTATATTATTAGACTACTTCATACACTACATGGAAATCATGGATATCAACCTTATGCATATTCTTTTTAACAATTGATATCTGATCTTCTTTTGTTCTTATTGCATTCCACCGTTATAAAAATTGATATTTGCTCAAGTTAATGAGTCACACATACACATATATATTGCAAATACGTTATTTCCTTGAATATTCTTGACTACATTCATTTGCTTGAATATTTTTTTTACTTACAATGACTAATTCCTTAAATTATACAACTCATATTTAACTCTCTTGATTTTTTATTGACAACAGTAATATATACTTAGATTTGATATAGCATAAGTTATTACAAAACACATAATAACTGAACTTCTTTTCCCGTTATTATGAACATGACAAATAAAGACGCAAAGATGCACATATAACATTGTGAAAAGTTTAAAGGATTATGGATATGTTAATGGGAAATTCTACGATTCCTTTTAGGGAATCATTCCCTTATACTTTAAATGTCTGTACAGTACAACACCATGTGCTTAAAAAGTTTATATTGTACAAGATTTTAAAGTCAAGAGAATAATTCCCTAAAAGGAATTATAAAATTCCCCTATATGTTATTATGTAAACATATAAATTAATATGTTAATCTTTAGAAAGCAATTCACAATGTAATCATGTCTCTCTTTAGAAGGTAATTCACAATGTTATAACCTTTATATATTAACATGTATGAACTCGAAGGTTTATGACCAAACATTGCAGTCTTTACGACTTATTAGCGAACAAGAACACATCAAGTTATCATTACAACTATCCATTAATTTTTCTTCCCTTTCAGTCAAAGTAATCCAAACTCAATGCTTCAACCCACAGAGTAAAGTAAGTGTTTGTTTTTGGTGTAAAATATACAGTTTATCACCAAAATGCTAAATTCCAAACTCCTTAGACAAGTAAACTAAAAATACAAAGCCCACATACTAAAGCCTATAAAACCAACTAGGCCTGCCTAGCCCAAGATACCTAGTATGGATATAGATACAGACTAGCAGCAATATGAAGCCGACTTCTGCACCTGGCTGGCATCTTTACTGCTTTGAGCTACAATCAACTCCTCACCCCACCAGCAAACCAAAACCAGTCCTCCTCCCTCTGCCTCCCTTGCATTACTACTCATAAATGATTCGTGCATTCCGTGAAGCTCGCCGATATGTATTTAGTTTTTTCAGAACCTCATTCTCTACTTCATTGTAATCATCCTCCAGGTTTCTATTGGGCTCTATAGTCATTTTCTTTAGAACTGGTGAGTTTTCCAGTAAAAGCCGAATGAGTTCCATCTCAAGCTCTGTCCCAGAAATACATTCCAGCTTCACTTCCCGAAGTTGATTTAAGGTGACATCTGAATGGTCCTGTACACCCAGAAATTCGGAACTGGGGCTTTGATTAACATTGTCATCATGCACCTAGTGAAAAGAGGGGGGGGGGGGGGGAATTACAATCTTTATTTTAAAATTATGGACTGAAGTAGTTAGCAGAACTTAATTTACTCACAAGAATATAAATGTTCTGTAAGTTGGGAGAGCTTCTAAGCAAGCAAAGAACAAATGAAATATCATCCAACAAAAATATGGAGAGTAGCTTAAGGACTAGTAGGTGGAGTATAGCTGTTGAAAGCCTTGTTGGAATCCCACCTGCAGCTAAAGACTAGCAAAACAAAAGACAAATGCTGGATAGTTAAGTATTCCTACTACAACTTACCTCACTAAACAATGAACCAATCCAATGAATCAGCTTTTACCTTGATGAAGTAATTGCTTATGCGCATATTTTCGAGAGTGGGAAGACTGCCAAAATGCTCAACAATGCGATTTCCTCCCTTACGAAAATCTCCATCAGCCTTGCCATGGACCCACTACAAGTGCAACAATGGTAAGAGCTGGGGTTTTCTTGAAGAAGATTGATTTTATTGGACTTTCGACAATAAATGACTTCAACTTAGGGGCAATGATCTCAAGGCAGTTCAACTCGTCGTAAAGTTCCTGCAGCTTCAATTTCTCTAGTAGCGGGCAACTGGAGATTAGACTTCCAAGTACTTTAGCCGAAATATAAACACGACGTAGTTTCAGGCTAATCAGTAGACTAAACCCTTTGAAACTAGTGGGTGGACTAATCAAACAAGACCAAAGGTTCAACTGCCTGAGCTCTTGACAGGAAAAAAATGACGAGGGCATTTTATAGTATTCATCCGGCCAAACTTTGAAGATAAATTCCTTGACCCCACTCCTTGATATTAGCACTATTAAGTTGTCAATTTCAGGACAACTTTGACAACTTTCTAGTTCAAATGTAGAAAGGACAAATTTGAATATGGTTCCTTGGCGAAGTGATAGGATCTGAGGAAAGTAGAGACTACTGACAAACTTCTTTCTGGACAATGTTCCACTTTCTGTTGAGACACCCCAGATTGTATCATCTAGTACTAATTGTGGGACTGTGGTCCATTTATACCTCCATTTCTTTGACAGAATACTAGTCCTTGCAGCGTCTCGTGTTGACAAACACATTAATATGCTATCTATTATATTGCCAGGAAGATCGCTAATCCTATCACATGGGGTCAGTTTACCATAACGAGATGACTTAGATGGAGGCATTTTCTGACAATATCAGAAAAATTTACTGTTTCTGATAGTATTTATAAATAAAAAATGAGAAGGTCCTAGTACAAGATCACCAACCAAATGCGAAAAGTCTTTCAAAAGTAAGTCAAGTACTACACCAATCACCTCTTAGCAGTTTCCGTTTTGTTTACTGATACAAAGTGAAAAAACAAGTGAGCACATCACTTTACCATCATTGTCTTTCCACAGCAATAGATCAACCAGATAGCAAGATTGCAAGACTATGAAAAAAAAAGAAACAGAATGCGTGCACGTATTTGAGGGCAAGTGGTTCACTAACCAGTCCACTGTATAAACCAGAGTCAAAATCTAAACCAACGTCCAATCAGGACTGAACCCAAACCACTCAAGTAAAAACTTCAGTAGAAATTCTGTAGTCTTAATACTAATAAACAACAGAGCTATGATCGGTTCATTAAGACGACAAATAGATACTGGTAAGGACCACAAATGAAAAATCGGTCTACCAAATGATGACTACTCAACAAATTTAAGGTTGCTGGTAACGAGGACTTTCATCGGTAAGATAGGTGGAACCAGAAAGTTCCCAAGCTTCTTCTCAGCCAAAAAGTTTACAAGTGTATAGGAGGATAAATATATTATGGACAAATGAAGCCAAAAGAAAATTTTGAAAAGGCCCTAGTGATGGAAAGGAGAGAGGTGGGAAGGGAGCTTTTCCTGAACAAAGATCATAAGTCAGAATGTCATTTCATGCTATGTCCTAGTAATGCTATGTAAACAGTTTTTTTCAAGGATATATAGAGACACATCATCGAATAAATTACCATCGAATACGTTGACTCTAGTATTAAATTACCATCAAATATTCTATCAAGCAATCGAATATAAGTAAAACTCTGGAAGAAATGTGAGGATCACAGGGCATATCACAGTGAATTATGAAAGAGCTCCTACTTGCATTGGATAAAGCTATTTGTACAGCATATCACATAAAGAAGCCAATGCATTATATTCAACAGGAACTTCATGCTTTATGAAATACCTAACATAGCATAGCAGGGGACACTAAGTAACAAAGCTGCATGAGGAGTGTATTTCTTAAATTGGTCTTACCATTCTGGAATCATAAGATCTTTCACATGATTATTCGATCGCATGTTATTGGAGTAACAGGATTTAACTGGATAATACTTACAAGAAAGACATGACAATGATTGCAGTAGCTAAGAGCTTCAAAACATTGTGAAGCCGAGTTAGAAGCATGATGCATCACTTAAATGCAGGTAAGCCCTATAAAGCTAAAAGCTTTTCGATTAACTCCTAATTTTAGTACTACAGGAAAGCATTCACTTATATTTTCAACCACAAACAAGGAGAAGAACAGAAGTGCCACAAAATGAGCAAGTTAGCATGCTAATGCAAGGCATGTCCACAGAATAATAAGTACTAAAAAATCTTAAATGAAAAATAAATTGTGGTGGAAAGAAACTCAAACAGGAAACTTTCTCTGATTTTTTCATATACGTTACCTTTAGGAATCCAACAGCTGAGCCCACCTTCAAAAGAAAACGAACATTTTAAAACTAACTATTTTTCCCTCCAAAGATCAAAATTTTCAATGATAGTTGCCCAATCAAAATGTTAGAAAAGCTCTCTCTGCCGACCAATACCCCTGTCCTAGCTGGGAACTTGGTACAAAAAGAAAAAGCTTCCCTATTGCATCCTAATTTGAACAAATACTAATAAAAGTTCTTCTAACATATTCCCATTTGTCGAGGACTTTAACATTCACAAAAATCCTCATCCTGGAAATCCACTATTCTTTTCAAATAGATAACAGCTTCTAGTACCAAACACTGCAACTACCCCTAAATTATTCATCATCGTATAATTAAAGTTCGCAACTTTGATTTCTTTTTACGAAAAAACACCAGCAATAGTACCAAGCATATCCATACAACAATTAATCATGGTTAATAATCAGAGCAATAGTTCCTTTTCAACTTTTTATAGTATCCCTTTTAATCTTTGTCCAACATTTTGGTGTAAATTGCAAAGAATTCCTCCATGCCTATCTAAATACAAGGGTTTTCATTCTGTTTCAATTTGATTTTTACTTGTTCCTGTGGACAATTTATACATAATCAAGAACCCTTTTTGCCTTCCAATTCTTCAAATAAACCAACAAAATCAGTCCAACAAAATCAGTCCACCAAAAACACACACAGAATACACACTGGAGGGATTGAATAGGACTAAAAGCAAAAAAACTCGTGCAAATACTCTAATAAGCATACATTCATTGACAAACCAACACATTAAAAAATGGAAATTGACCTGGGAAAGATGAGAGATTTGAGGCAAATAATGGAAAATATAACTTACCTGAAGAAGAGGTTTAGCAGAAAAACCAGAATGAGAATTTTGGCTGAAAAAATATTGTAGGAGTAATTATTGTCTTTTATTTATTTATTTATTTATTTCCAACTAGTCTAAAGCGGGTGGTGATACGGATACGGATCGTCCGCCGGGAAAAATACCTGAAAGTTCCCCAGAATCTACATTGGCTTAATTACAGTTTGCCCCTTATAAATAGGAGACAGTCATAAATTACCTCTATATTTATTTTATCTACAAATTACCCCTAAAGTTTAATGAAGTTAAAATTTTCATCTAAAGAAAGTAGTAAAATATCATAATTGTCCTTAATATTTTTAGTTACCCTTTGTGAATTTCTTTACTAAAATTCTTTTCTTAAATTTGAAAATGATAATAAACTGAATTTATTAAATCTTTTACGTTTTTTTTTCTAGGTAACATGAGGGATTGAGTTAATTGATCAACTTAAATTTATTTAAAATATATATTGATTATATCTCAAAGTAGTATATTTACTCAAATAATGTGATTTTTAAATACAAAGTGATAAATTAATTATTGATAATAGAGAAAATAAAGTAAAAAATAGTTAAATTAAAATAATGTGATTAAATAAATTATTTTCAATAATTTTGGATGAAAAAATGTCTTTATTTTTCATGACAAATTGTTCATAAAATAAAATCAGATATCAAAGTGTAACGTAACCTATTTTTATGTTGGTTAGGACAATTAAAAGATTGAGGGAAATCATGACATTTTACTACTCCCTCTAGATGAAAATTTTAAAATCATTTAATTTTGGGGGTGATTTGCAAATAAAATAAATTTAGAAGGCAATTTGCAACTGTCCCCTATTTACATGGGGCATATAATTAAGCCATTATATTTATACTTTTTTTAGTCCTTCTATTTAAAAGTAACATATTTTGTCCCTCACAAGTTCACGTGTTTGGTCCCTCGATACAATTACGAGCATGTTTTGACCTGAGGTAATCACATACGAAACACATAATGTATTACATTTTTTAAAAATGGTCTTGGAGAAACCATTAAAGAATGAAGTAAAGCCACAAATCAAGAAAAGGCCAAAGTGATATATTTTTCCGACACCACATTGATGAAGGGCTGAAAACTGAGAACCTTACGGTAAAGGATCCCTTCGTCTTATTGGCTAGTTTGAAGAAGAGGTATGAACACTAAAAGACGGTTATTCTTCTAAAAGTTAGTTATGATTGGATACACTTGCTTTTGAAAGATTTTAAAATTGCAAGCGAGTATAATTCAGAAATTTTTCGAATCAATTCTCAATTGAAATTATGTACAGAAAAAGTAACTAATGAGGAATTTTGGAAAAAACATTCTCTACTTTTTATGCATCTAATGTGCTCCTATAGCAGCAATATCGTCAAAAGGATTTTAAAAAATTTAGATTCCGAATTAATTTCTTGTCTCCTTTTTACTAAACAAAATAATGAGTTTTTGTTAAAAAATTATGAAACTCATCCAACTAGTAGCTTTATTTCCTGAACCAAATGCAACAACCATGGAATTTAATAATAGACAAAATCAAGCTCGTGGTCATGGCCATGGATGTGGTCAAAACCGTTTTAATAATCGTAATAGTCATGCCAAAAATATAACTCATCACCAGAAATGAGAGAATAGTAATGAGAAAGATGGAGACCAAAACAAAAGAAAAGTTAATAAGTGCTATCGATATGGCTTGAAAGGCCATTGGTCTCGTACCTGCCATATGCCAAAATATTGAATTAATTTCTATTAAGAATCATTGAAGAATAAAGAGAAAAAAATAGAGACTAATTTTATTAGTAATGATGTTGACCATGGTCTTGGTAGCAATGGTTTTACTGATTTAACTTTTTTGGATGTTACTGATTTCTTTATCAATCACCCTGAAGGTGATACTAGTCATTTGTTCTAATAATGGAAATGTCCAAGTATAAGTCATTTTAATTAACTACTCTGATGTAATAAATTTTCAATTTATGTTTTTTAATTAAAATATTTATTGTTGATATTATTTTTCAATATTTCTTATATTTTATAAATATTGTATTTAAGGGAGAAAAAAAATCTGATTTATAATTTTTTTTTTTTTTTTTTTACTTTTGGTGAAGAATATAGATATTTCAATGATCAATGACAAAAAATTGTGTCAGGCAGATAGTGCAACAATACACTCCATACTTAAAGATAAGAAATATTTTTCTTATCTAGTAATGAAAGAAAACTATGTTTGTACTATATCTGGTACTACCAAATTGATCAAAAACTCCGAAAGAACAACTGTAACTTTTCCTGGAGGAACAAAATTTTGCATTGATGATATATTATTTTTTTCAAAGTCTCAAAGGAATTTATTGAGTTTTAAAGATCTTCGCCGAAATAGATAACATATTAAAACTACATATAAAGGTAACATTGAATACTAAAGATTTATATTGCAAGTATTGTTTTTGGAAATAAAATTGTGTTGAAAAAATTATCTTCTTATTCCTCCGAATTATGCTACACACATATTAGTGTTATTGAAATGTAACTGTAAACCAGAAGTTTACAAATCATGATGAATTTGTTATTTGACATAACCAGTTGTGCAATCCTGATTCTATAATGATTCGAAAAATTCTTGAGAATTCATGTGGTCATTCTTCAAGAGGTCGAAAAGTGTTATAATCTAATAAATTCTCATGTGTTTCTTATGCTCAAGGCAAGTTGATCATTAAACCGTCGTCATTAAAAATTAAAAGTGAATCTCTTGTATTTTTGGAATGCATACATGGGGATATTTGTGGACCTATTTACTCACCTTGTGGGCCATTTCGATATTTTATTGATTTAATTTATGCATCAATGAGATGGTAACATGAATGCTTATTATCAATTCGTAACTTGGCTTTCGCGAGATTGTTTAGAGAATTAATTCAGTTGCACGCTCATATAGGTACAGATTTCCTATTTATCCTATTAAGACAGTTCATCTTGATAATTCTAGTGAATTTACTTCACAATTTTTTAATGATTATTATGTGTATGTTAGGATAAGTGTTGAACATCCTGTAACTTATGTTCATACACAAAACGGTTTGGCAGAATCGTTTATAAAGTGCTTGTAATTAATTGCTAGGCTATTACTTATGAGAATAAAACTCTTAGTTTCTGCTTGGAGGTATTTATTTTGCATGTGGCAGCGTTAATTCACATAAGACTAATAAATAATTAATGCGGTCTCCCTATTACAATTGGTTCATGGTCAAGAACTAAATATTTCTCATCTAAGTTTTTGGAAGTGCGGTTTATGTTCCTATTGTTTCACCACAACATAATAAGATGGGACCTCAAAGGAGATTGGGTATATATGTTAGGTATAAATCTCCATCTATAATTAAATATCTTGAGTCAATGACTGTAGATTTATTTACGGCTTGATTTGCTGATTGTCATTTTGATGAATTAATTTTTCCAACATTATGGGGAGAGAAAATAAAGCCAGATAAGGAAATTAGTTGGAATGAATTATTACTGTCTCATTTTGATCTTCGTACAAAAGAATATGAATTGGAAGTTCAAAAAATATTTCATTTGTAAAATTTAGTAAATCAATTACCAGACATTTTTACTGATCCAAAGAGAGTTACTAAATCTCATGTACCTGCTGTAAATGCTTCTATTAGAATTGATGTCCCTGAAAGATAGGCAACCATTGCTAATATGTCTAAAGTATGTCTGAAACTTGGCAGACTAGTCGGTTCCAAGGATAAAATTCCTTGTAAAGGAAAAGGAGCAAATAATCAAGATAGTCAAAATTAAGAATTGAAGACTCCTGAAAAGCCCCCCGAACATGACTGATGATAAATTTTTAGAAGAAATTTAGGTACTTAAAAATAGTGATAATCATGAGATCTCTATAAATTATGTCATGAATGGAAAAAGGTGGAATCGAAATGCAATAAATATCGATGGATATTTTTGTTTATGCTGTGGCAAATACTATTTTAGATAATAGTGAAGATCCTAAATCTAAGTCTATAAATAAATATAAACTTAGAGATGATTGGCTAGAATGGAAAGAGGCAATTCAAACTGAATTGAATTCACTGATTAAAAGGAAAGTATTTAAACCAGTGATACACACACTTGAAAATGTGCAACTCGTAAGATATAAATGATTTTTGTACAAAGAGAAATGAGATAAATAAAATTGTGCGATACAAGGCACGTTTTATTGCACAAGATTTTTTCCAAAAACCTAGTATTAACTATGGTGAAATATATTCTCTTGTGGTGAATGCAACAACTTTTTGATATTTACTTAGTTGGCATCATGTGAAAAACTTGAAATGTGCTGGAAATAGACCGATTTTATATCACCCTTCAATTCGAATTAGCAAAAGCAATGTCGTCTCATGGATATCATTACGACCTATTTATATGATTCATTCGATAATAACATTTATATAAAACTTACATGAGAATCCTGAAAGATTTAAATTGTCAGAAGAGTATGATCATTGCCCTCTAGATCTTTACTTAAATTAATTTATATAGATCTCTTTACGGTTTAGAGCAAGGTGAACGTATGTGGTATAATAGCCTTAGTGAATATTTGTTAAAAGAAGACTATCAAAATGATTTGGTATGTCCATGCATTTTTATAAAGAGATTTGCTTCAGGATTTGTCATTATCGCTATTTATGTTGATGATTTGAATTTTATTGGAATTTCTGAAGAGTTTCGAAAAGTTGCTGATTATTTGAAGCAAGAATTTGAAATGAAAGATTTTAGAAGGACACAATTTTGTTTTGGTTTGCAAATTGACCATTTTGATAATGATATTTTTTACACCAGTCGACTTATACTGCTAAAGTATTTAAACGATTTTATATGGATAATGCATACCCGTTGAGCACATGTATGGTTGAAAAATCACTTGATGTGCGTAAAGATTCTTTCTGACCTCGAAAAATAATGAAGAACGATTTCACTTAGTCTAGAGTACCATATCTAGAAGTACCATATCTTAGTGCTATTGGAGTATTAATATATCTTGCTAGTCATATACGCCTTGACATATCATTTTTCGTGATTTTATTAGCAAGGTTATGCAGATGTTGGATAGTTATCTGATTCGGATAATGTTAGTCACAAACGGGTTATGTGTTCACATGTGGTAGTACTGCTATTGCTTGACATTCAATAAAACAAACTATAATTGTCACGTCTTCTCTAATCATGCTGAGATATTAGCAATTCATAAAATAAGTTGGGAGCTTTTTTGGTTAAGATTTGTAATCTATCATATTCGAGAATATGTTGTTTGCATTTGGATTAGGGAGTTCTCACCACTTTGTTCGAGAATAATGTTGCATGTATTGCTCAACTAAAGAAAGGATACATCAAAGGCGATAGAACGAAACACATTTCACCAATTTTTTTTTTCCACTCATGATCTTCAGAAGAATGGCAAGATATTGTTCAACAAATTCACTTAAATAGAGTGACAATCTAGCAGATTTATTCACAAATTCATTATCGATTTCAACATTTGAAAAACTGATTCATAAGATTAGAATGTGCTGACTAAAAGATGTCACATGATGTGCTTAAGACGGAGAGTGATTAAACATTGTATTCTTTTTTCCTTAACTAAGAGATTTTTTCCATTGGAACTTTCTTTGTAAGGTTTTTAAAGAAGCAGTGTTATATTTGAGAAAATATACTCTTTTTCCTTCATTAGATTTTTATCCTATTGGATTTTTCCTAATAATATTTTAACGAGACATTTTTCTTAAAAATGGACATCCAAAGAGGAGTATTATAAATTATTTAGTGGATATCCACCCATATTCTACTTCATGATCTACACATCAATTTATGTAATTCCCATTATCCCCATAATTCACCCATGATTTTCTATTATTTAATGTAATTCCTACTATCCTGTGTAACTCATATAACCTATTTGCTCGTATGATGTTCAAATAATATTATAAAAATTTCTAGACAAACCATAAGTTTATAAATAGAGCCTTAGGTAAATGGAATGAAATGAAAAAGTGAGAATCTCTTTTTCTTTACTTTACATTATATTTATTTTTATCACTACTTTCTAGTTTAATCATTAATATAATACTACTAGTTCTTAATAGTAGTTTTATAATAGAAATTATACTTTATGGTGTACTCATCGGTTTTTATGTTTGATTTTAGTAACTGGAAAATGAAAATCGATAGGGAGCATCTTGGATTGCAAGTCCCTACCAGTGTAGAAGGTTCGACTGGACAACAGCCTAGCAAAACATGCAATGTAATAGCGAGATATTTTTATCATATATTCTCATCTGATGTGCCTCAATTCCTTCAAACTCTCTTGACTTTTGATGTAAACGGGTTACCCACTCAAAACGTGTGGGATTAGTAGTTTCTTTTTGTGTATTCTATGACTGGCGTGTTTGAACAAACTCCTACTTCTTAATGAAATGTGTGCTGGTTTTATTCAAACACAAAATAAAAAATAAAAAATAAAAAATCGATGGGGTGCAAGAAAGTTGTTTACTTCTTTCTGAATTTAATATGTGGGAACTGGGAAGTAGGATCCTTAAGATTGAAGAAACATTTGGCATTTATTTCTTTAAAACGTGCAATCCATTTAGTGCAGAACTTACGCCTTTAAGTCATTGCGCTGAAAGCGTGAGTGTGGGATTGAAGGGTACGTGAATTGTGCCTCTGAAATCACGAGTTATTAGATCTCCCAACAAGCTTCTCAATCCTCAAAAGATGTAAGTCCACTAAATAAAGGATGATAATTGATTAACATTGTGCCTAGTGCATATTCAAGAATAGGTCAACTCTAGCCGACAACGAAGTGCAGATTAGATAGTAAGACTTTTTCTATGACTAATTAATTATGGGGTCGATATGGATGAATTCAGTAAGTAAAAGTCCTTGAGGTCGAAACATTAAAGGTTAAGGGAAGAATGGTTTAAAAAGGGGAAAAAAAAAATGTAAACTAAGACTTGCCTTTAATGGCACCCATTCACCAAAGTTTTCACCTAGATTTTGGAGGTTACCCTAAACTCAGAAAGATGTATAGGCAAAATGACAGTAAATTTTTTTTTTTTTTAAAATCAAATGACAGTAATTTGTTTGTTATAGCAGTGAAATTCATGCATATCCATGGGAAATTCTAGCATGGACCGGGTTTATGGCATAGTGTCATGGTATAGTATCCCTTGGTCCATGTTGCTCCACATCACTCATTTAAGTGATGTGGGGTGATGTGGAACAATATGGACCAAGGGGTCTATGGCACTATGCCATGTACCCGGTCCATATAAGAATTTTCCCATCTGCAGTAGATTTTCTGTTTGTAGTAAAGAAAATATGGTAGTGGTTGTGGCAAATTTAATAGACAATGAATAGTTTTGCAATATTCTCCAATTGCTCTTCCAAAATTCAAAATGAAGCAACTCATTTACAATGTTCTACTACGCTTCTAGTTGAAAGTACACATTTAAAGTACAGGCTGCTGGAGAACATCAAAATAGAGCTGCCGGATCACAGGCATGTTGTAAGAGCACTAGCAGCCAAGCTTAAGAACATAATGGAAAGGCACGAGACAGAAGGCGAAATCCTGCTTTCTTATAGTCTGAAACTGAGAAGATTTACAAAATTGGAGGACCAAAACTGATTTAGAGCCTTGTAGTGAAAACAAATATGATATAAGTAGGATTATAAATAAAGAATACTTGCTGTTTGGTATAGAGATAGAGCAAAAAGTAACATGAAAAGATTACCCGAAACCATCTAGATATATGAGTTCTGCTTTTGGTGATGCTCGAGGAAGTCGTGCCAAATCTTTTAATACATGAGACCCTTGAAAAGAACTACTTTCATACACAGACTGAATTTCCATTTTCTCAAGCACAGTAGCAGAAGCAAAAAGAAGTTTCACGAAGTTCACATCAGCTGAAAAACCTGTGAAGTCTTTCATCTTAACTTCTTTAAGTTGATGCAAAGGGAAATCCAGTGTTTCTTGCCTGCTCAACAGTTCAACAGCAAGCGTTGAGTCTGTCCCGACTCTCCTGACTATCTAAAGGATGAGATCACCACGTATTAGTCGTACAATCTAATCGAAATAAGAAAACATCAATAAAGGGCACACATGGCCAAACACAAGCTCTTCTGGTAATCACCTTAATTTTATGGAAGCTTAGGTTTGGGGAGCTTCTGATCAACCAAAGAACACATGAAAGGTCCCCAACTTTTTCAAGACAGCAGAATCCAAAATCAGCAGTCTTTAAATGCTTCAAAGAGCAAGTAAGTCTCTTTGGTATGCAACCTACAGCCAAATACTTGAAAAGCAAGAAGCAGAGGGAGGAATCAGGAATATATGTGGTTATGGCTTATAAATTCCTATTTCATACTTTTGTCAAACTTTCTTACCTCCAATATTCCTAAGTCCAGTTTTACTTTCTCGATAACTGGCGAAGGGCTAAAAAACTTGACCAAATTACCATCGTCATTTTATACACATCTAGAGGACCTCTGTATTTTGATTCGCTCTCAGCTTTGAATGCGCCACAGTTACTGAAATTTCACCAAGGAAGGGGGTTTTCTTTAAAAAAAATGGATGAAAAAACTAATGTTGAGGGACTTAAACTTAGTGAAGCATGAAAACACCAAATGTTCAAGCAATGGACACTTTGAAATGAAACCCAAATATTTCAGGCTCAAAACGAACGCTCTCAAATTTAACTTCAACAAGCTTGCTAAAACCTTCAAATGATATTGGAGGTTTAAACAAACATTGATGCAGATTCAAATGGGTAAGCTGCATAAAAGAAAAAACATGAGAAGACACTGCATAAACGTAATGCTGAGAAGACACTGCATAAACGTAATGCTGCCACATGCAAAGAGTAAAATTCTGAACTTTGTGTCTTGATAAGAAAAGGATCCAGTGGTTGAAATCAGTGCAGCTTTCAAAATCAGGGACGCAGAGATAGAATTCAACAATTGGACCTTGATGTACCAATAGCACTTGATAAGAGACAGGTATGATAATTGTATCCAATTTGTAGCTTGTAAAACGTTTTCTCTCAAACTGCTTATCGAATACAAGCTTTGAAATTGTCGTCCAGTTATACCTCCATTCTCTAGAAAGAATACTTGTCCTGATAGCATTGTCCAATGGCAAGCACTGAAGAATGTTGTCCATAATATTGCTCGGCATATGACTGATGACATCACTACCAGAACTTCTCGTGACCATCTTTACAAACTCTAAATATTTAGATACCGAAGACAGTAAAATCATGTTATTAACTACTAATTGCCTTTTCTTTAAGAACGAATGACATCATACAGGTTAAAAAATCTGACACTCTGTGTTAGGAGAGCAAATGCAGGTCAAAATCAGAACTTCTATACCACCATCCCTGCACTCCGGTTCCTCTGTCCAATTTTTTCCCTGTCTAAATCTAGTTAATTTAACCGATTTTGCATCAGTTGAACGCGAGGCCTTGATCAACTTTGCATTCAGTAAATGCTAGATAGTTAGCTTTGCATTCATTGGACACTGGGACACAATAGAAAATTGGATAGAGGATCTGGGCACACCGGATCCTCTATTAATTTCCTCCATGTCCCCATGTCTAATTCAAGCTAATTTAACTGACGTCCATGAATGCTAGGTCTTGACCAACATTGCATTCCGTGTATGCGAGGTTGGTTATTTGCATTCATTGGACACAGTGTAGGATAGAGGATTCGGTCACGCCAGATCTTCTAATCCAATTTCCTCCGTTTACCCATGTCTAATTCGAGCTAATTAAATTTACCAACCTTGCATTCAGTGCATATATTGTCAGATATTTAAATTCACTGGACACAGGGAAATGGAAGAAAATTGGATTGAGGATATGGGCTGCAGTCACTTTTTATCAAACAGGTTATATAGTCGGTAAAGAGATGGAAAAACTTCTTTTCTCCCTTTGTTGTCAAACACTTATAATAATGTGGATTTTTTAGTGGAAATTGGAATGGATTGTATTGCAGGCGTATATTTTCAAGGTATCCTAAGAACAATTCAAGTCAAAATAGAAAAAACCCTTTTGTATACAAATCACCATGTATCAAACAAACCAACCAAATGGGAAAATTAAAAACACATACACATACAAACACGCACTGGAGGTGTAAAAATATCCATTGATACAAGTCCTGTACATTCCCTTACAGACACGCAATACAATGGAAAAATGACTAGAAAGTCAGACTTACCTGAAATCAAATTGACAAAGTAGAAAAAGTAAAACGAGAATTGACTAACGAAGATTGATAATTTCTGGAATTTGTGTGGATGCGTGTGTGTGTGTTTTTGGTATTTTTTTTTTTTTTTTGTAATAGTATTTCTTTGAGTGCGGGGGCTAAAATAAGAAAAATTATTTACTATTCACCCCGCAACATTAAATAAGTATTACAAACTGTTAGATAATTGTAAAGTGATGAGATTCATTTATTTTTTAATCATTTCAATCACTATTATATTTACTCTGTATTACAAAGTGAATATGTAACACCAAAACTTATTCTAAATAAGGATTAATTGGAATATGCACCTTTCCACTTTGCACTATCTCTATTTCACCCTTTATTCAGTCAGCAATCCATTTGAAATCGCTTCTGCCAGCGCACTTTTTTGGAACCAAGAGAGTTGCGGCATGCCTTGTTTATAGCTGCTTATCCTTTTCTATCATCTCAACCTTGCGCCTAAGCATCACATTCCTAGGGACAGAGAGCTCCTTTACTTGATACTTGAAAAAAGGAAGAAGCTTGTTCATTTGAAATAGAACAGCTTTCAAACGAATTGAATTGTTTTGCCCTTGCTAGGTTTCATCAATACTTAGGCTTTCTTACTAGATTACACAAACTTACTAATTTTAACACTTCCAAAAAAAAATATTACGGTGAATCTCCACATATTTACCAATCCCTCTGTAACTCGAACACATGACTTAAGTCACATGAAAAGTATAATATTATCATTTGGATTACAATTCGTTGTCAACACTTGAATATATATTAGGGGTTAATTGCAAATAACCCCTAAACTATCTTTGGTTAGCGAAATACCCCTTGAACTTTCAATTGCATCAATCTACTGCCCTAAACTATCAATTTCTTTTACATTAGACAAATCAATTTAAAGATACAATAAAAAGACAAATTTACCCTACTAAAAGTCTAAACTTTCCTAAATACCATAACTCTCATTCCTTCTAAATTCCCAGTATAACAAAATTCCCAATCCCCTTCCATCATTTCTGTATAAGAATCTCACATACAACAAAGTACCCTTTCCCCCACTTGTCTCTTCCCACCCCAGACCCACGGCCACTCTTCTTCCTCCTTTCTCCTTCCCAATGCCTAACTTTGCCCTGTATCTCTTTCTCTCACACCACATCCCAGCTCATCATCCTTCACCCTCTCCTTCAATATCCCAACTTTTCTTCTTTCCCTATACACCTAGCTTCTTCTCCTTCTTCATCCTCTCACCCTGCCCCTACTTCCCCTCTCCCATCCCACCTCCATAGATCCCGTTCTTCTTTTTCCTCCTCTCCTCACCAAGCACCTTTCATTTTCTCAGGAGGGAGATCCTGTCCCCTTTTTCCTATCCAACCTCTTTCCCTTCCTCCTTTTGTACCCCAATCCTTTCTCTTTCTCCTTCTTTCTTACCCGTCCCCCTCCCTTCCCCTCCCTTCCCATCCTATCTCCCCTCCCCTCCCTGTCTTTTCCCTTTCCTTCTCCTCCCTTCCTCTACCTTTTCTTCCCCCATTCCTAAATGAAATGGGTTATAAAAATTATTTAAATTCCTTTGTTGTTTATTCAAAACAAAAAAAATTGTATACAATGGTTAATGGTAATGGTATAGAAGATAGTGGTAAAGTTAATGGTGGAAAGGTATTGGTGAGAGTTGGTGGTGGCAATTATGGTTTTCAAGGTAGTGGAAAATGAAAAAGAGAGTATATTAGGATTTGGGGGTATTTTAGGTAACATACTTATTTTGAGGATAATAGAGTACTTTCAGTTGAAAATAAATTGATCAGTTATCCAAATTGGAATAATATGCTATCAAATTCATTACTTTAAAGGTGTACATTGTTGCAATTGATTGTTCAGGGAGCATTTTGCTAACTGAAGATAGTTCAAGAGGGTTATTTGCGATGAACCCTATATATTATTGCTTATATTATCATCAAGTTATATAGAAACTAATAAAATGCTTTGAAATAATTTTTTAATTAAATCTTTTCTATTTAATCAAAATTCAAATATTCTTATTCATTAAGGGTATTAGAGGCTTTATAGAAAATAACTATCGAAATTCTTTTAGCCAAAAAAAAAAAAAAAAAAACTATCGAAATACATTGAGTTATAAGTAATTTCCGCAATGTTTTATAATTGATAGTATATGCAACTCAAGTATTACAATTAATAGTTTAGAGCAAAAATTGCAAAGAAGTAATAATTCAGAGGTGCAAATTATAATTAATCCTTAAGATAATAATAAAGGGTTATTTTATGACCCAAACGATCCATCAGCTGGGTCGAATCAGGGTATGGGTCGTGTTTTTTTTTTTTTTTTTTTTTTAAACTATAATACTAAAAAAGAGTATGTGCTTTACATGTGTAACACTCTTGATTAATTTATTAAAACTTCATCAAATAAAATTATATCTTATATATAAAAAAAACAAAATAAATTAAACTAATATATTCTCCATATTATAAATAGGGATCAAACAATATATTAAGATCATTATAAAAAGATAAAAATAAGAATTTTTTTTTATTTTACTCTAAAATGTATAGAATGTTAGTGAAAAAAAAAAAAACCCCTCATTTATCTTGCTCTAAAATGAACACAAATCTCATCAAAAACTTGCAATTTGATCGACATCCAAATGACACGTAGTTTTTAATAATTTCTATCAAATTAATTTTTTTAATATATTATATAAAATATGTATGCATGTAAAGAATATGTTGGTTTTTTTTTCTCTTAAACTTATGATAATATTCACTTCTTTATTAACATTTTGACTTTTTATTTTTATTTTTATACTTTCTAGAGCACTTTTATTCATCATAAATGTCCTTGAATGTGATTAGTTCTAAAATTTTATTTTAATATAGTATTTCATTATGAAATTAAAATTTCATTTATTAAATACATAAACAAAATATGAAATTAGTAAAAATGTATGAATTTTAATTTTTATCTTTTGTGTACTTTTTGGATCAATTCCTTGTATTGGTTACCTAGACATTTAATATAAACCTTTGTTATTTTATTTTATAGTGTAACAATTACATTGTAATTTCTAAAGTTGACTTGTAAACTCAATCTGTATTTACAATTATTTTAGAATATTAAATAGTGTGGTTTTATTTGTATAAGTTGTGTCTTCGTTTACATTACGTGCCTGCTTATTTGTGCTATATTGTCATTGCTACCGTTATATATATATAGTATTTTTATAGGTCTTGCTGTGATTGTTTTATAATATTTTGAGTATATATCGTACCATGAGTTGATTTTTTTTGTCATCAATGGTTAATTTAATCCAAAATTTTTATATATGGTTCTTTTATCAAATGCTCCAATATTATTAGAATATTTAATAATATGCTTAATTTGCATAATATGTGTTTTTTTAATACTAATTATTAAGCTAAGTACTTTTTCTTTGTTGTTACTTCACAAATTATGCATACAATTCTAATGTATTAAAATGATTATTTAAGAATATTTTGGGCACTGATTGTATCATGGGTTGAATGTTTTTCTATCTTATTAATAACTACATTAGATCAATATTCTACAAAATGGTGGTTCCCACCTCAAATCACCAAAAATTCTTCCCAAAATTTCACTAATATTCTACAAAGTGAAATTTAGGTGGTAACATGATTTCTTTATGATTTGGTGGTCATGGTGTTTGAGTCACTAAAGGGTAGGAAGGTGATTTATTCTAAAAAAATAATAATATTAAAGAGATATAGAATAACCAATATTTTATCTCAATTAAAGATTAGGAATTTTTTTTTATATAAATTATAAAATTTGTATTGGTATATGATTATTAGTAGACATTTTTGTGATTTTTAAGTTAAAATAAAAATTTTGATATTAAAAGAAGTTTTATCGAATTTAAACCAAATAAAGTCAAACATAATGCATAAATTATCAGGGGCATTTCCTATTTTTTTTTTTTTTTTTGTTAAATGTTAGTGAAATTGAATATTTTTGGCAACGATAAACTTAATTCCTAAGGAAAAGGAGTTGTCTGCACAAATAAATTTAAAAGTCCAACAACTTACCTTTTTTGTTGCAATGAACAACTAATTAATTATTATATATTGATCATAAAGCACAACAACCTCATTTTGTATTAAGAACAAATACATGATTAATCAATTACAATAGAATCAAACTTTTATCTTTTATTCAAGATATTTATTATATGTTATTAATATATGAAAATATATAAAGCAACTAAAAATGAGTATAATTAACTAAAATACAAGAGTATAGTTCAATGAACAGTTAGAGAAAAAAATAATCATGGTGAAACTGTAGATATATAATAGTTATAAAAAATAGATTTAAACAATTTGAATGTATATGTGATACCCGAAATATCCTTGTCATACTTTAGCCATGTTAATATTGAGGATTAGAAATTTTTGGGGTCAATTTATAATTAGAGCAAAGGTTGGGGGTCAAATCTAAATAATTAAACTAGTTTATATACTACTAAATAATTTTCTTCTTCTATTTTTTCCCAATTCTTCCACTTAGAACAAGGGTTTCACTTCCAAGAGTTTGAGGGAGGAGGAGAAATAGCAAATTCAACCACAAATTTCCATAATTGAGGTAAGAATTCATTCTTTCTTGAGTTCAATTAGCTAATTTGAAAGATTAAGAGATGGGGTTAAGGAATTTTTCAAGAATATTGTGGGTTTCAAATCTTAGCTTGTGGTGATGATTTAATGGTTAGAATTGGTGTAATTGGATTTATTTTCTTACTCTTTGTTGATAAAGTTAAACCTATGGATGTGTTTGTTGAATTTAAAGGATTTGGATGGTTTAATAACTGAGACAAAGGCAAGCTTTTAAAATATGCTAAATTCGTAGTTAGAAATTCGCAGACAGCACTACATAACTTTAGAAAATTGGACATATCTCAGCGTAGGAATATCGAAATTGCACACCATTTGTTGCGTTGGAAACTAGACTCAAAGCCCTTCAAAACAGTATAAAGATGTTGTTCTGTTTTTCAGTATATTAACAGAAGTTCGTCCATAAAGTGGACTGAAAATCTGGTTCTGCAGCAGAGTTTTTTCTGAATTGCGAGCCGTTTTTTGAGCAAGTTGTGTTTTGAACTTGGAAATGTTGTCTTCTTGAAACATCTAGTAAATTGAGTCCAGTTTCTATCGGAATCAGTTTTGTGGCTTTTGGACGAATATAACTTGAGTTATGGTCATTTTTGTTCAGCACTGTCAATGCTGAAAATATCATAGTTAGCCTTATTATGCTATAGATCATGCCTTATTAGAATTCAATGAGGCTAATATTATTGTAGATTACCTTTTAGGTTATAAGGAGATGGTTTATGTTCTGATTTTATTATTTAGGAAGGATTAACGGGAGTTCAAGTAGCTTGGATTTTGAATTGGAAACATTTTGATTACTTGGTAAGTGGTTTTTTCATATTTCTATTATTTTTAAAAAACTAATTTCTTAAGTACTTTTGTAATAAATAGTTGTTAATGCTTCAAAAATATATTTGCGTATTAAATTGGATTGAGCATATGGATAATTTGTTTGATGATTATATGTCTGTAAATGATTGTTTATTTTGCTATCTTTGGTATCATTGGACTTATTAAACTGGTAAAGGAATGAGAAAGACTATTGAATTGTTATGTTAAAATGTCGGTATGGCTCTTCCATGGGATACAATAGTGGACAAACGGCCCTATCATGGGTTATAATAGTGATCGTAGTATGATATCCGAAACTACGTTTAACCGACATATGGCCCTACCACTGGTAAGAATAATAGGTTATGGCCCTGTCACGGATTATAATAATGACCATAGTATTCTTTAGTTGAAGGCAAATGGCACACTGAAAAAGAAATAGATTGTAAGAATTAAATAGAACAAAATATGAGAAAATGTGTCTATTATAGTTGTGTATGCCATGCATATATGATGCTTGATTGTGGTTGGATTGTTGTGAAATGATTTTCATGAAATGTCATATATACTTTTAATGTGCTCAATCCAGTGAAGATATGAGTGAGTTACTTACTGATCAAATGAAAGCTCATCCCACTTACCTTATGCCCTTGCAGGTGATCACGTTTAGATTGCTTTCTTGCGAAGTTTGGATATACTGCGAGTAGAATTAGTTTTGTTATGTTTCACCTTGTATAGAAAGTTTTGTGTAGTTGTATATATATAAGGCTATGGTGATTCTAGTGGGATGTTGTGGTTATGCTTTTCTTTTAAGTTGAAGATTTGTTGTGTTCATGGTTTGAATTTATGTAAATATTTGAGCTTGTGTTCATATAGGTTGTGTATGTATGTTTTGGCAATTGTTACTTATAAATGTGATAGACGGCTTTATGTATCCTCTTGGGAGGGTATGCCGGTGCCACACTCTAAATTACAGGTTGTTTTAATTATGCCGAGTTTGGGGTGTGACAGTATATAAATGTTATAATAATATTTTTTAATATTTGCTAAAGTATAAATGATTTTTCACTCTTAAAACTTTCTATCTTCTTATTATGTATTTATGTCAAAATTATGTAAAAACTCAAGGAAGAAACAATTTGAACATAATAATAGTTATAAAGAATACTTTATTTTATTTTTGCTCAAATATAATTTCTTTTTACAAATAAAAATTTCTACCATCTTATTATGCATTTATTCCAAAATTTTGCGTAAATCTTAGGAATTTTGTTATATTAATTAATTTGAAATGTATAATATTAATATATAGTAGTAATATAAATTATAAAAAATATATAGTTTTATCAAATTAAATAGAGAATATTTTGGATAGGTCAATTATATTTCATTAAACATGACTTACAAAAAAAATATTATTAAGTACTTGTTAGGCAACTGAAACTATTTAATTAAGGGTATATTAAGTATGACAAAAAATAGTTGGTAGTATTTTTAAAAATAGGTAATTAAATAGATGAGGAACAATTTAATAATGTTTTCCTATAGGGATTTGTTTTTCATTAAGGATGAGTATTTTAAGTATTACAAAAAGAGAGAAATAACAATTGGTTATATTTTCCTGTCGGGATTATGAATTATATTTTATTAAGGGAGAATATTTTAGGTATTACAAAAAAGGGAAGAAATAAAAATTGGAAGAAACTACTCGCACATATATAATAGTACAAATAATATTATAGTTTTTTCCTTTATTTGTATTGCTTATTGATTTCTTTTTTGCTTTGATTTGTATTGCTAATATTTGACAATAATATCTTTCCTCTATTTTTTGCTTTAATTTTGGGAAGGAGATTGGAAAATGTCTAACTTCTGAATAATTTTATTTTTGAAAAAGTTGAGAACAAGTAACATTTGTTGATTGGAGTTGATAAAGCATTGTTTTCTAGAAACTAAAATAAATAAATAAAGGAATTGTTACAAAATATTTACCGATATATAACCAAAATTTTCACCATTGTGTACCTTCAAGCTAAACATAAGTCTTTATAATGATCTGAAAATTGGTGGTTTCTTGGTCACTCTGTTGATGGAGCTTTTGCTTTCTTAAAATTGGTGCTGATTGACAAACTTGATTTCAAGCACTGAAATTTATGCACCTAAATTGAGATCCTTTGCTTATAACGAAGCATTCAATAATATAAATTGCCCCTAGTTCCAAAACCAGAAAACGAAATAGTATCTATGCAATTTCAGCTGCCATCAAATAAACATGATGATGGAGGATCACAATAACAGATCGACATCCGATGTCTGTATTTTCTATTCTACTTCTTGTACTAACATCTTATCTTACATTTTGCTTGTTATGTGTGCTTTGAATTACTATGTCAAAACACACTAGAGTCAAGTATGAGATTGATTAAGAAAGTAGATAGAATATCATGTGTATAGTGGCGTCATATCGTCAAGCCTCTTCCCCAGCTTGTAATAAGAGAGGAAATGCATGAGATAACCCAGGGAAAAACGAAAGCCATGAGAACTGAGAAGGCCTCTTTGATGAAAGATAGCGGCCTTTTCCTACTACTCTTATGCAAGAAAAATGAGTAGATCACTAGCAGATATAAGCATAGCAAGCTAAATGTTTGTTACAGAAAAGAAAGCAAATTAAAAACAAACACAGAGATTACCTGCAATTAAATTAAGGTTCTTCATATATGATTTCTGCTTTGGCTGATGCTCGAGGAAATCGAGCAAAATCTTTCAATATACGAGCCCCTTCAAAAGAATCACTTTCACGGAGGGATCTAATGTCCATTGTCTCAAGTACAGTTGCAGAAGCTAATATTACTTTGACAAACTCCATGTCCGACTCAAAACCTTGAAAGTGTCGAATTTTAACTTTTCTGAGATGATTCAAAGACAAATCCAGCATTTCTTGCCTCCTCATTAGTGTTTGAAAAGTCCTATTTCCACAATAGGCTTTACATTTCAGGTTCGAGTACAACAGACTCAAGTAAAACCTCAACAAACTTACTAAAACCTTTGAATACCAGAGGCGGCTTAAACCAGCAGCTCGAAAGATGCAAATGTGTAAGATGGATAAGGGAAAGGATATGAGAAGACAGTGGACAAAATCTGCAGCATGAAACGTGAAGACTTAACTTCTGGAGATTGTGTTTCGACAGGAAAAGGATCCAGTGGTTGATATCAGGGATGCTTCTGAAATCCTGGACAGAAAGGGTGAATTCTTGGATTGGACCTTTATGAACTAATAGATTTGGTAGATAATATTTTCAAGTTTGTAGTTGTTTAACGTCTTTTGCTCGAAATTTTTATGGAATTCGAGCTTCGAAATTGTTACCCATTTATACCTCCATTCTCTTGACAAAATACTTGTTCTTACAGCATCATGTAATGGTAAGCGGCCAAGAATGTTATCAGTGATATTGCTAGGCAGATTACTGATCATATCTGTGCCAGAATTCCTCATTGTCCTCGTAAAAATAATGCTTGATGAAATTCTGAAAATCAAAATAAGCAAATTAACATATGATTAGTTACTTGATTAATAGTCCCTTATTTTACCAATTTGTTTCATGATTAAATTTTTAATTGTAGATAGGTCGGGTAATTAGCATTATCCCTTTTCAACTCAGAGGGTTTCAAGTTTCAGGTAATTAGCATTATCCCTTTCCAGAAAATATTCAATCAACAAAGAAAAGCATCAAATTTGTCAATCTAATACGAATAGAAAAGGGCTAAAAAAATTGGCAATAAGAAATGGAAATTTTAAAAGATGTTAACTTTATTTTTTCATTCTCTCTCTCTTTCTCTCTCTATCTTTTTGTCTAATATGTAAAAGAATAAATTGAAGATAGATAGGCAAAATAATTGGCACAACCCTTATTTTTTTTTTTTAAAATTGAAAATGTGAAGGAATAAACAAGAAAGATTATTATTATTATTATTATTGTTATTCATTATTGGATTAGTGGGGGAGAAATTGCAAGAAAGATTGTTCCTCTTGTGTTCTCTGAGCATACTGTTATGAATACTGAGTAGGTTGGAAGATATAATCAACTTTCATTTTTTAGTTCAAGCTTTAAGACTTACTCTATCGTTTAATGAGATATTTGTATTAAAAATTTTGGCATTAGCTATTTAATAGGGATTACAATAATCTCTAATGTAGAACAAATTCTTAAAGGATTAATTACATTTACCTCTCCGAGATTTGACCAAATTTCTGAAGCTTCCTTATAATTTGACAAATTTACAAATACCAAGGATCAATTGGCCACTCTTGTTAGACGAAGGAAGGGAATCAACTTCACCGCTTCAACTCAGATAAAGATAAACTAGGTGGAGAAAAGGGGAAGCGAAGGCGATCAGAGGAGGATGAAGAGGGTTGGGTTGAGTACCGGGGAGAAGAAGGAAGAGGGGAGGCGGGGAAGGGGAGGGAATTACCAAAGGAAGAAAGAGTGAAAGGATGGGGAAATGCGAAGTTAGAGTTGGAGAATTTCATTTAATCCAAGCCAAAATTGGTAAAAAGACATTTTAAGAATTTAAAAATAATTTGTTGATGATGTTTTCTGATGGTAATTAATGGCAAGGTGACAATGGTGAAAAGTTTAAACATTCAAACGAGTTGATTGTAATTTTGTAAAATTACAAGAAAGTTTTAGTAATTTGGTCAAATTTTAGGGAAGGTAAAGATAATTAATCCAATTTTAAATTATCTTCATTCACACAATTATTTGATACTTTTTACCCTTATTGGCTAATGGCTATACAGTATGGTTAAAAATATGTTTATTTATTTGTTTTGCTCATGCATTAGTGACATTATAATTTTGGAAAGGGTTAATTATATTTAGTTTTCTTGAGATTTGACCATATTACTAAATGTATTCTATAATTTGTTAAAATTATAAATATACCCTCCTTACTAACTTCCGTTGATAGAATCTGTGAAAGAACTAAATAGTACCATTATATATTGCATAATTAGTCCTTCAATTTTTCTATAAGATTAGCAATTGTCCTCAAATTTTTTTTTTCTTTTTGTCAATTTAATCTCAAACTCATTTCACTACCACAAACACTATCTCCTCCTCCTCCACCATTCTCAGCCCCAATCCGTTTAATTTTAGAAAGTCAATAACAAACTTGAGGATAGGGCTAGTGTGTTGTAAGAGTAATCTGTTTATAAAGTTTACATAGTCATATTGGAATTTAGTGGATGATTTGTAGTTTTTCATCATTTGCTTGCAGAACTGTGCTTGTCAAGCACAAACTGTGGATGTTCAGACCAAATAAATCTCCAATATCTCGACAAAATACCTGTTCTTGCTGCATCTTGAACCGGCATGAATGACAGAATATGATCCAATAACATTGCAGGGAAAGCTAGAGAGTCTATCTATTCCGTTGCCTCTGTTAGAATTCCTTTTACTACCACTCTCCACGACCCGGATAAGGCGACAGGTACACACAGTCACATACCATAATTTTTTTTCAAATAATCTTTGTTCCTTTTGAACACCAATGTATCAACTCCCTACTTATTGGTAACTAACAATATAGTTAGACAACTAAACAAATTGTTAGGCAACTAGACAATGTGTAGAATCACTTTTTCTTAAGAAGAATTTGTCCCATAATGAAAGCAATCTTCTACAAGGATACAACAAAGTTTTTCTACAATCTCTCAAAATGTCAAATGTGTCTAGTCTCATATGAAGAAATGGGTAATGCCCCTAATTTAAAGAATCACACATTTTCCCAGACAACTCTTCAAGAGTTAAGTCCTTTAATTTAAAAACTGGCTGCCAGACATCAGTTCAAAAGATTCAGTGCGTCCGTTCTCAAATTATACTTTTTGACTATAATTTGGATATAGTTGCACAGAGATTTAGAGGTTACCTCTTTGTTCGAACTGTAGTCAGTTCATTCTTCTTCTTGAGATAATAAACCTTTTAAACAAATATACTATGACAACTCTTCTACCATCATACTACAAACTATGCAACACAAATTAACAACATTTATTAAGAAACTATTCATAGCACTTCAGTAATATATTCTACAAAATGCAAAATAGTGTTGTAATTCTCAGTTATTAAAGAAGCTTAAATCAAGTTTAACTTATCTGCTATGATAAATAACTATTATAATGTGATTAATCATATATTTATTTTTGTTACAATATAAATTTGTTGAGTTTTAGGATCAACATATAATAAATAATTAGTTGTTCATCGTAGCAGATCAGTTAAATTGTTGGACTTTCAAATTTATTAGTGTTAATAGCTTCTTTTACTCATGGGATTAAGCTTTATCTTTGCCAAAAGAGTTTAACCCTACTAACATTTAACAAAAAATACATAGAAGAAAAGAAAATACCTCTAAGAAACTTTATACCTTATGTTTGACTTAATTGGGTTTGAATTCAAAAACCTATATTTTCAATATCAAATTTTTGCTCCAACTTAAAAATCCACAAAATTATACAAATAAAAAGTTGAAATTTATAAAAGTAAAAAAAAAAAAAAATGTGGAGTATTCGAAAATAATCATTGTAATACATACAAGAATTTTACACATAATTTATGGTGAAAATATAAAAAATACGTAAGTAAGTAATTAATATAGAAACGACGCAGATTATGCAAATATATCATACTTTTAATGACTCTAAATAGTTACTGGTAGATATTGAGTTTAAATAATAAATTTGGAAACTAAAATTGCAATTGTTATAGTATTTGATAAACAATATTGGTTTAAAGTAATAGTTGATGAGGTAAAAAAATTTAATCAGTGGTACGATGCACGTCCAAAATAGTCTACGATAATCATTACAAGACCTATAGGAATACGACGAATATATTGTAGAAGTGATATATAGAAAATAAGTAGAAGTAATATAAAAGGCAACATAAATTATGTAAATTAAATTATGATATTAAATACTCTATAATAATTGCATATATAGATTGTGTCTTCGTCAATTTTGAAAACTGCAATGCATTTTTTCAATATTTAACAAAATAATGAGGATGCAAATTAAATGTCTTAGGGTTAATGTGTAAAAATTAAAATACATTAAACCGCTTGCGGGTTAATGTGTAAATTTGATATTTGTTGTTTAACTCTTACACTTCTAAACTCTTTTCACAAAATTACCTACTCTATTACAACACTTGTACCCATTATTTCTCCCAATAGCTAAAGAATTACTTGATGTATTCTTCATTCGCCTTCCCCAGCCCCCCCCTTCGTCGCAAACAAATCACAAATTTTATAAAAAAATATATTGTCACACAATATCTTTAAAGAAGAATTTTTAATAAAAAATTAGTCTATTTGGGAATTGTTTAGGAAGTTATATTTTTCCTGGTTCTTCTAGTGGATACATGAGAGCAATTTATGAAAGATTTGTAACAAAAGTTGACGAGATAAAGAGCTTTTCGTGGGGAGAAGCTGTAAACAATACACGTAATTAATCGAAAAAGTATGCAAAGTTAAATAAAAGTAAAATTCACATATTTTTATTAGCTTTAATTTTGTTTATATATTTAGTAAATATAATTTCATAGTAAAATACTTTATCAAAATACAATTTCGGAATTAACCATATTCGACATCATTTAAGATGGAGTGAAGAGTTTGAAACATGAATGGAGTTATGAAGTGAATGTTATCATAAGGTTAAAAACCATGAAAAACTAACAACATATTCTCTATTTGGATATATATGTTAAAAAAATATTTGTGATATAAATTACATAAAAATTATATGTTATTTTGGATATCTTTAGAATTACATATTTTTTCATTAGAATGCATACATTTTAGAGCAAGATAAAATATTTTTTTTCATTAATGTTCTGTATATTTAGAGCTTGATAAAAGAACAACTTTTTATATTCATCTTTTGATAATGATGTTAATATATTGTGTGATATCTATCCATATTATAGAGAATACTATTAGTTTAATCTATTTAGTTTGATATCTTTGTTCTTTACATCATTTACTTAAGTTTATTTTTTCTTTATTAATTAATCATTTTGTAATTATTACCACATATTGTTTGATCTCTCGTAAATATTTTTCCCTAATAAAGGAATTTTAACACAATTCATGTATAAAATAATGCTTGATATTTGATAATGATTTTATCTTTTAGTAATAATAAATAATATGTAGATATATCTAAAAATTCAATATTATAGAAAAAATCTTTATCTTTAAATGGACAAATCATTGGTAGTGATGTAATACTAAATCATAACCTAGAAACCTAAAAGAGAAATAGAAACTATTTTAATGGAATTAACCACATTTTATGCCATTAAAAATGAATGAAGAGTTCAAAACGTCAATGAGTATTGAAACGAATGCCATCATAAGTTTAAAAAGTATAAAAATATACCAATATATTATCTATATGTATACACATTTCTACGCAATATATTAACATAAATTAATTATGATTGAAATTTATGTAAAACTCCACTTAAAGTAACGTTCAAATTTTGAATATCTTTAGATTTACATTTTTTTTAGCGTTGCGTGTATTTTATAATAAGATAAAAAATTATTTTCACTGAAGTTCACAGTATTTCAAAGCAATTTAAAAGATCAACTAATTATTTTAACTTTTTCTAATGATTTTAATGTCCTATGTAATACCTATCAATCATATGAAGAATGTGTTAATTTAATTAGATTTTAACTTTTTATATTGATTTTTGTTTGATGTATTCTTCTTAAATTTTAATTAGATTAATTTTTTTCTTATTTTTTGAAATTGTAATTAATTTTTTTGTAATTATTATCTATATATCATCGATTTCCTATAAATATTTTTTTTGACTAAAAAAGAATATCAAAATACTTCATCTATAAAATAATGTTTGGTATTTAATAGTGATTTATCTTTTAGTAATGACAAAGAATATAGAAATATAACTTTAAAGTTCAATACTCTAAAAAATATTTTTATTTTTAACTGATCAAGTAATTGGTGGTGTTGCTAACTCAATCTTGCAAGAAATTATAATCTAGGTTCCTAGAAGAGAAATAGAAATAAGTTGCAATTATCGTACGTTGTTATTATAAAAGAGAAAGTTTTTTAATTATTTGAGAAAAATGAAATTTATATATAATGTTGTAACAAATGATAAACAATAATGAAAAATAAAAAAAGAATGTGAAAATAATTATGAAGAAAAGAGCAAAGATATTAAATATATATTTAAAATATATAACTTTAGCATAAAAAAACTCAACCAGTAAAATTTTTATATTTTGTACTCTATGTTATCATTCGCTAATTATTTTTTTTTCAAAAATAAAAATTTTCAACAAATTAAGAGTGTTAAACGTGTGAATCACATACTTTTTTCAAGTATTATCAATATGTGGCACATCAATCAAGTTAGATAGAAACTAATAAAATGCATTGAACTAATTTTTGAATAAATTTTTTTAATACCAATACCGTGCATCTACTTACCGAAATTCAACTACCATTATGTGTTAAGGGGTACAAGAAATGTCTTTCTATTAAAAAATATCTATCGAATCTCATTAAGTTACAATCAATTTGGGCAATATGCTACAATTGATAGCTATGTATTACAATTAATAGTCTAGAATACAAATTGCATAGTAATATTTTATATGTGCAAAATTAATCCTTAAAGATAATAAGGGTCCCTTAATGTCGCAAACGATCAGTCAGTCGGGTCAAATATATATTCTAAATATGCAAACAAATGTTTTTTGTGTCATATCATTCGCGTGTCATATTTTGGTTGAGTTTACTGTAACTTTAAAAAACCCTTATATTAGGCAATCGTAATATTTTCTTACTATATTTTTTCGATATTACAACATAAATAAGAGGTTGTACATTCTTTTTCATTTTATAATTTTATTTGTATACTATAAATTTTTTAATTTCCTCTAGTTTAAAATTTTTATTTTTTATTTGTTAATCTTATTATTAATAGTTAATCACAAATTTTATATTACAATAAAGTATATTTATTGTATTCCCTTTAGCAAAGCATGATTAATCTATAAATTAAATTATTTAGATACATATGAAAAGTTAGAACTTTAATTAATTGATCATTAAAAGTAATGTAATTGTTTAGTACTAGCAAGAGAGAATAGTTATAAAAAAGAAAAAAGATAAAGAAAGACAAGATAGATAAAATAAATAAGAGGGAAAAAGAAGAAGAAGAAAAAAAAAATTATAATTAAAATAATGGGAGTTTTATTTTGTCCCAAAACATAAAAGAAGGGATAAAGTACTTATTACATAATTTGAAGGGGCAAAATGTAACTGGAGTATAAGTTCAGGGGAGTTTTCTACATTTAAACCAAATACAAATTGCCCCTAGTGCCAAAACCAGAATAGGAAATAGTATTTATATGCAATTTCAGCTGCGATCAAACAAATATGATGATGGACGAACATAGTTATACATTTCGGATCTTTTGCCCCCACGGAAATTGATATAAGAAGTGAAACAGAATTTTGTGACTTTCGTCGTGAAGGCTCTTCCAATAAGCTTGTCATGAGAGGGAAAAGGCACGAGAGAGAGCCCCTCGGAAAACAACGAAATCCGTGAGAACTCAGAAAGGCTCTTTGATGAAAGATAGCAGCCTTTTCCTACTCCTTTTACGGTAAGAAAAAATGAGGAGATCACCAGTAGACTATTAGCATACAAAGCTAAACTGTTTGTTACTGAAAAAAGAGCAAATTAAAAACAGCACAAAGAGATTACCTGCAATTAAAATTAAGGTTCTTCATATATGATTTCTGCTTTGGAGGATGCTCGATGAAATCGCGCAAAATCTTTCAATATACGAGCCCCTTCAAGAGAATCACTTTCATGGCGGGACCTAATGTCCATTTTCTCAAGTACAGGTGCAGAAGCTAAGATTAGTTTGACAAACTCCATGTCGGGGTCAAAACCTTGGAAGTGTCGAATTTTAACTTTTTTAAGACGATTCAAAGACAAATCCAACGTTTCTTGCCTCCTCATTAGTTCCACAACTGGCTTTACATCCACATGCTCAGTTGTCATTGCCTGAATAATCAACAAAATGATCAAGCTATCATTAATCGTCAAACAATCTAGTCCAAATAACGGAAAGTATATACGAGGGAGTGATTATATGGTCCAGACTGATGGAAAAGCAGGTCAATTTGGACCGTATAACCATAATGCATAATAGGCACAGATATGATCAACAGAGTAAGGTTCTGAAGTAGTCACCGTGAATTTAAGATTGGAAAGGTTTGGAGAACTTCTAATCAGGCAAAGAACACATGATACTTCATCGATTTTGTCTAGATAGCAAAAACTAAAATCAGCAGTCTTTAAATGGTTCAGACTGCAAGGTAGTTTCTTCGGTATGCCACCTACAGCCAGATACTTGAAAAAACATGAAGAAGACAGATGATGAATCAGAAATCTGTGTGCCACATAATCATTGTTTAATCTTTTTTACTCCGATGGTTTAGAATTTTTTACATAATTGAGTATAGATGCACGCTGTAATCATTGCTTAAATTTCAAACACCACGTATTATCTTTGCATATGTGACGTGCATCTAAAATTGATAGTGTAAAAATTCTTTACACCAATAGTGTAACAAAGATTAGTCCTTTCATAATTCACAATTATGTAAAAGCTTTCTTACCTCCAACGTCTGAAACTGCAGCCTGAATTTCTCAATGAGCAATAAAGGGCCAAAAAACCTGATCAGATTACTACTGTTGGTTCCTTCATTTTCACTCGCACTCATATCTGGATGCGCTACCGACACTGACACTGACACTTCAGTAAGGAGGGGACAGTTTTTAAACCGAATCGACTTGAAAGTTCCAGAAAAGCTAAAGAACTTGAGTTTAGGAGCATCAATTTCAAGTGCATGAATGTGTGTAAATCCTCCCAACCCCAAACGTTCAAGCAATGGACAACTAGAAATAAACCTACCAAACGTTTCAGGTTCGAGTACAACAGACTCAAGTAGAACCTCAACAAGCTTACTAAAACCTCTGAATGTCCAGAGGCGGCTTAAACCAGCAGCTCGAAAGATGCAAATGTGTAAGATGGATAAGGGAAAAGATATGAGAAGACAGTGGACAAAATCTGCGCCATGAAACACGAAGACTTAACTTCTGGAGATTGTGTTTCGACAGGAAAAGGATCCAGTGGTTGATATCAGGGATGCTTCTGAAATCCTGGACAGAAAGGGTGAATTCTTGGATTGGACCTTTATGAACTAATAGTATTTGGTAGATAATATTTTCAAGTTTGTAGTTGTTAAACTTTTTTGGCTCGAAATTTTTATTGAATTCGAGCTTCGAAATTGTTACCCATTTATACCTCCATTCTCTTGACAAAATACTTGTTCTTACAGCCTCATGTAATGGTAAGCGGCCAAGAATGTTATCAGTGATATTGCTAGGCAGATTGCTGATCATATCTGTGCCAGAATTCCTCATTGTCCTCATAATAATAATGCTTGATGAAATTCTGAAAATCGAAATAAGCAAATTAACATTATATGATTAGTAACTTGATTAAAAGTCCCTTATTTTACCAATTTGTTTCATGATTAAATTTTTAATTATCGACAAGTTTGGTAATTAGAACTATCCCTTTTCAACTCAAAGAGCTTCAAGTTTCAGGTAATCAGTATTATCCCTTTTCAGAAAATATTCAATCAACAAAGAAAAGCATCAAATTTGTCAATCTAATAGAAAAAAATGGCTAAAAAAATTAGCAATAAGAAATGGAAATTGTAAAAGATATGAACTTTATTTTTTCACACACTCTCTCTCTCTTTGTCTAATATGTAAAAGAACAAAATGAAGATAGATAGGCAAAATAAACTAAAATTTGGGGAACTGATGATAAATGGCACAACCCTGATTTTTTTTTAATTGAAATTGTGAGGGGATAAACAAGAAAAATTATTATTATTATTATTATTATTTGGGAGTAGTAAAAAAATCGAATACTGTGTATTGGAAGATCTAATCAAAAATTTTATTTTATTTTTTTGATTTTTTAGTTCAAACTTTAAAAACTTACTCTATCGTTTAATGAGATATTTGTATTAAAAATTGCAGGATTCGCTATTTAATAGGGATTAGGATAATCTCTAATGTAGAACAAATTCTTAAAGGGTTAATTGCATTTACCTCTCCGAGATTTGACTAAATTTCTGAAGCTCCCTTGTAATTTGACAAAATTACAAATACCAAGCATCCATCGGCCACTCTTGTTAGACAAAGGAAGGGAATCAACTTCGCCACTCCAACTTAGATAAAGATAAACTAGGTTGAGAAAGTGGGAAGCGAAGGGGATCAGAGGAGGAAGAAGAGGGGTTGGGTTGAGGCAGGGAATAGTGGGGAGAAGAAGGAAGAGGGGAGGCGGGGGAAGGGGAGGGAATTACCAAAGGAAGAAAGAGGAGAGGATGGGGAAGGGAGGAGTTAGCGTTGGGAAATTTCATTTCTTAATCCAAGCCAAAATTGGTAAAAAGGCATTTTAGGAATTTAAAAATTATTTGTTGCTGATGTTTTTTGATGGTAATTAATGGCAAGGCGACAATGGTGAAAGGTTTAAACATTCAAGCGAGTTGATTGTAATTTTATAAACTTACAGGGAAGTTTTAGTAATTTGGTCAAATTTTAGGGAAGGTAAAGATAATTAATCCAATTTTAAATAATCTTCATTCACACAATTATTCGATACTTTTTACCCTATTGGCTAATGGCTATAGAGTATGGTTAAAAATATGTTTATTTTATTTATTTTGCTCATGCATTAGTGACAGTATAATTTTGGAAAGGGTTAATTATATTTATTTTTGTTGAGGTTTGACCATATTATCGAATGCACCCGTAGTTTGACAAAATTACAAATACTCTCTCCTTACTAACTTCCGTTATCAGAGTCTGTGAAAGAACTAAATTACCCTTATTGTATATTGCACAATTAGTCCTTCAATTTTTCTATAAGATATAAGATTAACAATTGTCCTCATTTTTTTTTCTTTTTGTCAATTTAATCTCAAACTCATTTCACGACCACAAACACTATCTCCTCCACCTCCACCATTCTCAGCCCCAACCCGTTTAATTTCAGAAAAAAGGGTAAAAGAGAGATAAAACACCACAATAATTAGGAAAATAAAAAAAAATTTAAAAAAAAAAAGAAAAGAAACATAAAACCACTAGAGTTCCCTTGTTGTCCCAAGCCATCAGGCCTTCAACAATTGCCATCCCTGTATCAATGTCTGTTAGCTACCACCACCAGCCCCCTTCACCACACATGCTACTCTCTTGCGCTTACTTTCATCCCAACTAAAACTATTAATGGCTAAATATTTGAATCTTTACTTTGTAAAATACCCGGACCTAGATTGATATTTTTCTATGAGTATTGTCAATTGATATTTCATGTATGATTTTGGTAAAATCTAAGTTGTAGGGTGCTTTGAATCTAATGGGTGCTTTGGATTTGATTTGATAGTAATTTTTTTGCAAAACTATAGTGGAAGAGTTGAATTTAAGCACTTTTATTGTATTTGATTAGATAATTTTGAGCAACTACGTTGGAAAGTCCATAGCTCGTCAGCACTGTGGGAGAGGAAGTGACGGTGTTTGTTATTTGGTTTTGGGTGTGTGTAGAGGAGGGAACAGGAAATGTTTGGATTTGGGTCGGGTTCAAATTTGGGTTGGATTTAATTTGTGGAATTCTCTCAAATGATTAAGAAAAAACAAAAAAATAAAAAGGAAAAAGAAGTGTATTTTTGGTATAAGAAATTTTTTTTTGGCTAATGCCAGCATTTCTTCTAATGGACATTAACGGTAGGGAAGTACTTGTAAAACGTTTGGGCATTTACGGAAGTGGTTGTAATTTTGTCAAACCACAGAGTGTATTCGATAATATGCCAAATTTCAGAGGAGGTAAATGTAATTAATCCTTTTGAAAAAAGTATAATTTCGAAAACTAATCGCTAAAGATTTTCAATCATACTCCTCAAGATAATGTATCCCATACTTAATGTCAATCAAGATTTTTTTACTAAAACTTATAGCTATATTTAAAAGGAAACTGAGATAGAGAGTAGATTTGGTGTTGAGATAGAAGATTTTTAGTGAAAATCTTTTGTGAAGTTTATGTTAATGTCACTTGCATTGCATCTTGCGTAATTCTAGTTCCCGCAGAATTTCAGCAAAAATCATTATATATATATATATATATATATATATATATATATATATATATATATATATATATTAAAGTTAAAGGTGACACTTCATACTTATCTACATTTATCAATCTCTTTCCTACATGGCAAAACATAAGGTTTAAGGGCTAATTCAATTTGACTCAACCAACAAATGAGGAAAGAAAGTTGTTTAAGGGCTTGTTCTCTTTTTTAAAGCTGCTTATATCTTTTTTCTAAAAAAAAAAAATTAAAAAACTCACTTTTTAAAAATAACTAGTCATAAGCACGTGCGTTGCACGCGTCATCTATGATTTTTATTTGTAGATTTTTAAAGTATAACATTTCCAATAAGCGAGAATTAAATAAAGAGTTTTATTTTGTACTGATAATGTTAAAGGAATAAAATTTATATAAAATAACCAAAAAAAACCAATGTAAATATGAAATCTAAGTTATGCTCATTATTCAAGTTATGCTATGTGGAGTAATCATTTTCTAATATCTGAATAGATATCTCATCACGTATTTCTCTTGGACTAGTATTCTCTTCATTAGATGAAGCAACAGTTGTTGGTAAATCATACAATTTTATGCTTTTTCCTATGCTTTCCAATAACAGATTCACAGATTTGAATGCCTTCGAGGTTTCTAATTCAACTGTACTTCCAACATGTCTTCTGAAGTCCTCGGACACTGCTGGGAAATAATTATCCCATAATTTTCTCACATTTTCTGGTTGGCAATAAACTAAAATAGTTGCAAAGAGCCTTCGCAATGCATGTGGCATTTGAAATGTAACTGCCTCATCCAAGCACTCTTGTATACTTTGATCTGACTCGATTCATAGCAATCCTCGTTTTTGTGCAGCCTCTTAGAAACTTGAGGATCGAAATCCATTCACCGTTAACAAATCTTCAAATGACTTTGGGCCTTTAACATGGTTTAATAGCATTCTTGGGTAATATCTTTCACCCTCATTTGGATTAGCACCATTTACGCGGCCAATTACCTCTCCTCGTTTCCTTTTATTCTAACATCTTTCTTTTTTATCCCAAACATAATGTTCTGAAAATTCTGAATAAAAGTGTTTCCTTGCTTCCTTACTTTTCCTGCACATATCAAAGTATTCGGTGAGCATTGTTTTGGAAATGTGATCCCAACAAACAACATTTGTCAAGTTTTGGTTCTTTCAATATGTGACAAACCGCTTATTGGGAAGATGGAGTTGGAGATTAATGACAGCAGGATATATTTCATTTAAGTGAAAACCATAAATTCTTCACATTGCTTCAAGTGCCGATACCCATCTAGAATCTTGAAAATTTTGAATTTCATCAACAACAGTTTGGATGTTGAACCATCATTGTGTGCAATATAGACAAATACTTTGTCATACCCTTTGTAAATATACTTGTAGAGATATTTGACTGCTTGCACCCCAGAGCATATCTCAACATTGATATGACAGTTGTACCTTAATAGAAGGTATGGGTTATATGAGACAACCCCAACGATTATCAAGCTCTGCCTTTCGCAATATGACAGTTCTATTTGAATTTCTTCTTCTATAAATAGGATATCCATCCTCTCCTTGTACTTTCTTCTCACAGAATGCTCGCGGATAGTGGAATTTGCATTCTCCATCCACCATGCATGAGTTTTTCTTATTCTTCTTTCCACGTGGTCCATGCATCGTATGCTTAGTAACCAAATCATATAAGATCGGGTTCTTATTTCGATCAGGAAGTTCAGCACAAACGAAACTATGAATTTGATTTGGAGTGGTCCACAAGGTAAAAATAGTCAAATAATGCATTAAAATGCACAGTACACATCTAAATGATTTAAAAATTTGTTTGTGTAATTTTTTTCCTTAAGTGCTATGAGAGTGTTTAGCCTAGTCTAATATTCAAACCTAACAGAAAAATCTAATGCCATCTTTGAGTAAATTATTTAATGATCATCAGTTTTAGAGAATAGACGTTTGTCTTCAAAACTTCAAAGATATAAATTAAACAGAGACATTATGCATACAGGTTTTTCTTACCTAGACTCAGGAAGACAAAAATAGAGTTCCATATAAAAACTGTTTTACTAAAGTTGTTTTTTTTTAAAAAAATTAAATGTAGTTGTACAAGTCTTATAGCCAAACAGAACAGGGCCACTGGGCCGCCAGTAATCTTAAGACTTGTACTACCCAATCAGTCAGAACTGTGGTAGGGAACCTACACTGTATATGTGCAGCTACAACTTGCTAGTGCTGATACCAGTCAAAGTGTTGGATCTCCTCAATGTCCAAAACATTGATCTACTAAAGTAGTAGTAATATTCAACAAGATATTTTACTTTCTAATGAATGTGCCATTTTTCATTCGTTTTCTGTAGAAGGAACTTGTTTCATGTTATGAGAATACATCTTAAGGGTGCTCTTACTAATGTTGTTTGAAAATAACTGTATTCACATGTCATAGGATCTGTTAACCATTTTCCAGAGTCTTGTTGAGGCATGTAATTGACGCATTTTACCAGGGCTCATATTATACGGTTAGAAATTGGTTGGAATGCTAAATGATTAGAGGAAATGCAAATTCTATTGTGAATCCAATTACAAAAATATTATAGTTCACTTCTTCCACGAACAGGATCACTATCTGCTTATAAACAATAAATACCAAGATTTTTCAGGGCCTTAATCGTGGGAAAGTTGATTTTTTTATATATATATGCTGAGATAAAAAAGCATCTCTATATAATGTTACTTTACTTCTTATAGACTTGGAATGGACTCTCTCTTTCTCTCTCTTTTGTACATTTTGTCACTTGTTATATTTTCTTTATTAACCTTGTAATGCATGCCATCAGAGGAAAAATCCATGTAAAATTCAAAAACAAAATGATTAATGCATGCCATCAGAAGAAAGATCTATGTAAAATTTCAAAGACAAACTTTCCTATATGTAAAATTCCAAGACAAATCAGCATGTGAGCATAAGTTTTTTTTTTCTTTTTTTTTTTGGAAATTCAATAACATAAAAGTTCAAAAGAGACAAACCTGTCATATTGATATGGAGTTGTCAATTAATATTCAGACTTCAATATGATGAGTATGTGAGCATGGGGTAATCCTCTTTTCTAGAATTCAATAACATAAACGTGTGCAGTTACCTTCCCAAAAATCTTTTTCTTGAACAATTGATCTTTTAAATCTTGCAATTTTGCTCGAAAAACTCTTGAAGTTAAATCTGCTCTGTCTTGAGTACGTTGTTTTCTCTTTAGATGTTCTTTTATCTCTGTCCATTCAGGATTACATGTCATAGTAATGAAAAGATCAGGTTTTCCAAATCGTTGTACCAATGCCATAGCATCAAGGTATCTGCGCGTCATGTCCCTTGGTCCACCAATGTTACAAAAGATGCTGGAAGTACAACTCGTTGACCAATTCCTGCTTAATTGATGGACGGAATCGTAATAGTATTACTATTAATTATATGTTAATCATTCATTCAAAAGGATAAATATTAAAACTATAATCATATTTTGTTTACAAAAACAATTAATTGATTAGTATTACTATTAATTATAACTTAAAACACTACAAATCAATCATTCAACTCATATTTAGACATCAAACTTTTACAACACTTAAAACTTTTACACAAATAAAGTTAGAATTTAATTAACTTAAAACACTACAAATCAATCATTCAACTCACGTTTAGGACCTTATTTTTTCTTCAAAAACAAAAAAAAACAAAAACAAATCAACAGTCCAATTCCCTTTATACTTCATGCACAACTCATCCTTCATAATATCACAAAAATAATTTTAAAGACATTAGACTTTTACAATACTTATTCTGCATAGAATCTTAATTAAATTAAAACACTACATATCAATCATTCAACCTATCAAAAAACTATCATCATGATCACTGAACGAAGTCACGTTCAGGCCCTGATTTTTTCTTAAAATAAAAAATAAAAAATTCAACAATCCAATTCCATTTCATAGTTCATGCAGAACTCATTCTTCATGCAGAACTCATCAACCAAATCCCTCTCCATCTAGGAACCACTAAATTCGCCTTACTATTTCTCCTCACGTTCAAGCCCTTATTGTCGATTTGCATGCAACAGGTGTTGGACGATGGGCAGATGATCCTGCAGTGGAGTCAATGAACATAAAATTCTACCAAGGAGGTCTACATGGGATAGAGATCCCTATACTTGTTATTTATCTTATAAGCACAATCACTTCTACCCTGAATTCCTGAATAGGTACTGTTTATAAATACTTTCAACCCTTGGACCAAGAAATCTTTTTGTATTGATTTGCATGCTGCTATACATTCCTTCTGTGTGTCTGTACCCAGTCATCCCCTAACATATTCTTAGCTTCTGACCACTTAAAAACATGGATGCTATATGAACCACACCCTTACAACATATTTTTTTACAGAAGATACAAAACAAAAGAGTGCAAAAGGGGAACTGGACTAAAAACTTACTCAAATAAAAATTTCACACCGTTAGAATGACCAGATATTACAAACCAAAAAGCTATTCAAAATTCCAGGTGCGTGTGCTGGAGAAATAATTAACTAAAAAAATTAGCATTCTTTAGAATACTTTGAATCTAGAGGCTACATGTACCAATCTCATTTTTTATGAAGTTATGATACAAAGAACTTTAACCAACAAAACTACTTTTAGTAAGTATGCACATCATTGTATTGGCTAAAAGAGGGCAAACTTATGTAATAAACCTTGGACCAAGAAATCCTTTTGTATTGATTTGCATGTTGCTGTACATTCCTTCTCTGTATCTGTACCCAGTCATGCCCTGACATATTCTTAGCTTCTAACCTATAAATAACTGGATTCTGCACCATCACAAATGAAATAAAAGCATACCATACCTCCACATGGATTCTGTTGAATCCAAATAACCTTGGCGCTTTGCAGCAGGACACTTATAGCCATAATTTAACAATTTAAGGTTCTTTGGCATAGGAGTACTAGTCTTCAACTCAAACATTGTTCCCTTAATATTAACCTGCACTTGAATCTGAGTGTAATCCCCAGCTGTCTCAATAGCTATCTTTAAAACTGTCATCGGATATCCCTCAAAAGAATATGGTCTGTAAATTAAAGAAATCCATCTACGGGCTCAAACAAGCTTCTCGTCAATGGTATTATAAATTTCATCAAATTATCATCTTGTTTGGTATTGAGATGAATTTGGTTGATGATTGTATATACCACAAGTTTAGTGGGAGTAAGTACATTTTTCTAGTTTTATATGTTGATGACATCTTGCCAGTAACGATATAGGCTTATTGCACGAAATCAAGAGATTTCTGTCACAGAAATTTGAGATGAGATTTTGGGGATGCCTCTTTTGTATTAGGGATTCAAATACATCGAGATCGCTCTCGGGGTATTCTTGGAATTTATCGCAAAAGAACTATATCATAAGGTACTTAAGAGATTTGGCATGCAAGATAGCAAATCAGGAGATACTCCTGTTGCTAAGGGAGACAAATTCTGCCTCGCTCAGTGCCCTAAGAATGATTTTGAAAGTAAGAAAATGCAGAAGATTCCCTATGCTTCAGCAGTAGGAAGTCTGATGTATGCTCAAGTTTGTACGCGTCCAGATATTGCTTATATTGTTGGGATGTTAGGCAGATATTTAAGCAATCCGGGTATGGCTCATTGGATAGCAGCCAAAAGAGTCATGCGGTATCTTCAGAGAACAAAACATTACATGCTCACATGTAGGAGATCGGATAAATTAGAGATCATTGAGTATTCCGACTCTGATTTTGCTGGATGTCAAGACAGTCATAAATCCATTTCGTGCTATATTTATTTGCTTGCTAGTGGAGCTATCTCTTGGAAAAGTGTTAAACAAATACTTATAGCTCCTTCCACCATGGCAGCTGAATTTATAGCAGATGTGTTCCTATGTTATGAGACATCCAATCATGGAATATGGTTGCAAAATTTTGTCACAAGACTGTGAATTGTGGATAGTATTAAAAGACCACTTAAGTTATTTTGTGACAATAAATCAGCAGTTTTATATTCTAACAATAATAGGAGCTCAACGAAGTCTAAACACATAGACATTAAGTTCCTAGTTGTTAAAGAAAGAGTTCAGAGTGATCAGGTATCTATAGAGTATATTAGCACGAACTCCATGATTGCGGATCCGCTTACTAAAGGATTACCACCCAAGGTCTTTCATGAGCACATTGCTCATATGGGTGTTATGTCTTTTGAGGATGTTCAAGATTAGTGGGAGTTTGTATTCAATTTATATACTTTTATCTTTTAAGACACATTTTATGTTTATTAATATCTTTTGCAGAAATAAAGAATTTAGTTTTAGAAATAAAGTGTTCAGTATATGTTTTACTCTGACTTCATTTTTAATTTGATATCTATAAAGAATAAAATTGGACTACGGTTGGAAATAGAGATGTTTAAGATCACATTACATGTAATTTTCATGTTACACATCCATACTTGATCTATGTCATTTGGTTATGTTAATGTATGTGACCGAGAATGGGTTTAGTTATGATTAATGTAATGAAGATCATCCTGATCTTATATTGACATGATTAATGGATAAGCTTATTCGAGGATGACTATGGTCATGATGGCTATAGGTTTTGAACTCATAAGGTTTTATACAATAATATATATGTAATCCAAGTGGGAGAATGTTGGGTTTTAGACATTCACATACATATTAATTGTGTAATATATGCTATCATAAGTAATTGGCCCAATATAAAGTGATCTATTATAGTTTAAGATAAATGTACCTAAGTCATCTAATTAGTATGGGCTTTTATATGTAGATACCCTAAAATCTTATTTCATGTTTTATGATGAGCAAAATCTAGGGGAATAAGGAAAGTGTATATATATATATAGGTTATGGTCCCCAAATTCTATGTTATATTGATGTTATTTTTCTTGATATTCCATCATCAAAAAAAACGAGAACCCTATTCTCTAAAATACATATATAGTAATTTGAAAGATCAATAACCACAATATTCAAGAATCAAATCCGTAGGCTCAAGAACCACATCTATATATTCAAGAATCACATCAATTCTTATGGACTGAGGTACGCTTTGGCATCTAGTATTTAATTTATATTATTGATGATTAAACATGAAGGATTCAGGTTTTTATAACGTTGGTTGTCATGATATTAAAATTAATTTGGTATTCCAACAAATGGTAAATCACTGAAAAAACGAACCAAACTTTGAGCATGGTCCGGGTTAACTAACTTCATGTTGACTTACAGTGGTACAAGTTGTTAATATTATTCTTTTGATGGAGGCAAAAGATTCCAATTACAACCGTCGAGATTTTCTCGTCCTTAAATTAACAATCAAGAAAACTTTTTATCTTCTACAGCACACACAACATGATTGTCTGTTGTAATAACTACAGTGAATGCAGACTGCCTAGATTAATCCTATTGCCTTTTGTTATTCTATTAATCAGGAATCTCCTTTTAACTTCAGATTGATGAACAGAGATTGATATATATTAATCATGTAACCTTGCATACATATTAACTACATATTTTCAATCAACAAACTCAACAATCCAAATCATCCCATAATTCCTTTTAAACCAAACGAAATTACAATAATTAGTGTCCTATCTGCAATTGCTACTTTGTGTAGGTTAAGGTAGATGGAGTCATGAATACATTGTCAACAACTCCATCCCTCTTGATGAGAATCTTAGCGCAGTAGTTATTGATATGTATGTCAAATATGGTAACATGAGTAGTAGTTTAAAAGTGTTCCATCAAATGAAAGATAAGGCAATTAATGTCTCACCATGAAATGCTATGATATGTGGCTCAGCAAAGCATGGACACGCAGAATTGGCTCTAAGAGTTTTTTCTGACTTGAAAGGGTGTAAAATGAAACTAAATCCTATTACAATTTCATTGGAGTCTTGACTGCATGTTGCCATGCATGATTGGTGGAAGTTGGAGAACAACATTTTAAGAGCATGAAGAGTGTGTACAATCTTGAGTCTACCCTTAAGCACTATTGTTGTATGGTGGATCTTGTAGTATAGAGCAGGTAGATGTTGTGATGTGGGGAACGCTACTGGCAGTATCTAAAACACACAGTAACATGGAAATTAGAGAAAGGGCTTCAAAAAATTTGGCAAAATTAGAGCCTTCTCACAGTCGAAGTAGGATCTTTCTGTCTAATATTTATGCTGATGCAGGGAGGTGGGGTGATGCATTTTTAGTTAGGAAAGCAATGCAAACCCAAGGATTGATAAGGTCACCCACATAGAGTGCTTTTGTATGATGTAGTAACAACTTTTCGAGCAAGGACGATATTATCATTTTTTAATTTTTCTACTTGGATTAATTTTTATGCTTCACATAATACTTACAGAGATGAAAGAAGTTCATATTTGATGTGCTTCATATGCTCTCCAGATTATCTTTACCATCGGATATGGGAATTGGCGAAGAACTTCAAGCTTCGTGTGTTTTGTCCATTTACTGTTGAGGAATATATTCAAATCTCAGTATGCAGAACGAATAGTATTTCATGAAAACAATCAAATTAGCAGTAGAACTATTACATCTGATTATTGTTACATAAGATCATGTTAGGATCCTACACTGCAATCCTTGTTCTCTTTCTACTTTGCTATAAGGTTTCTGAGTAGGTTTAAAGGTGTACCTTACATGAACTTGGGTTTTTTCTAGAAGCTGTATCCTGTAGTATGTTAGCAGCAACCTAAAAAAATGATTAAGGAACATCAATAACATTATCAATGAATCTAGATATTTGAAATAAAGAGGAAAAGAATCTTGATCTAATAGTAATGCAAGGCAAACAAAGAGACAGCAGCTGAACAGAAGCAATGTAATTGCAATATTCATTATAATAAGGTAAGATAAAGAGTAAATGATTAAGGAACATCAATCAAACATCATCAATGAATCTAGATATTTGAAATAAAGAGGAAAAGAATCTTGATGGCATCAGATTTCCAAGAAAGAGAAGTTTTTACATACTCATTACTCGACCATTTATATTTGCAAAGTGAATCCGAGGTGATAAAATTTGCAAAGTGAATCCGAGGTGATAAAATTTGCAAAGTGAATCCGAGGTGATAAATGTAACTTAATGAAATAAAACACTTGCATTTCAATTGGTCAAAAATTGAAAGCAAGTTCTCAGTGGCAAAGCATTATTTAAGCAGGCAAAAACAGAGCTATAATGTCACAGAACACCAAGAGATCAATATTCCCATTTTTTTAAATCCATGCCATCTGGGGGCTTCCTTCTACCTTCTTTGAACCAACTTCTTTCCAATTAGTTGATAAAATAGTAGCATTTGATTCAACCTGTTACACCAGACAATTTATAACCATGTACCACAAATAAAAGGAAGTCCTATGGTATCAATCTCTATTTAAAACTAAAGTATCATAGAAAAAACGAACCAACCTTTGAACATGGTCCAGGTTAACTTACAGTGGCAGAACTGCCTAGATTAATTCTACTGCCTTTTGTTATTCTATTAATGAAGAATCAAGAATCCTGTAAGATATGTACCTTCCATGAACTTGGACTTTTTCTAGAAGTTGTATCCTGTAGTATGCTAGCTGCCACCTAAAAAAATGATTAAGGCAATAAGCTGTATCCTGTAGTATGACAAACAGTAATGCAAGGCAAACAAAGAGACAGCAGCTAAACAGAAGCAAGGTAATTGCAATATTCATTATGATAAGTAAGATAAAGAGTAATATCTCTCAATAGATTATAAAATCTTTTTGCAGTAGAGTTTTTATTCAAAAAGGGCTATAGAAGTTGATAGTCCTCAACCTATGTCACTTCATCAACAATATTCAAGTAAAAAGTATGTAATTAGTACCTGTAGTTAATACTTGCTTGTAGACTATTTTTGGTCCATCTATCTTTCCTTACTGACTTATATGATGAAGCATTCGGTATTATTAAGATCTTTGTAGTTGAACTTGAGGTCCCTCTAGACAGTGCAACATACAATTGGCCATGAGAAAACACTGATTGAGGCAAATACACTCCAACATTTGGTATTGTTTGTCCTTGTGCTTTGTTGATCGTCATTGCGAAACACAATCTTATTGGAATTGTTTCCTTCTAAATTGGAGTGCATATCCTTTATTTTCTGTTGGACAAAGTGGTATTCAGGGTATGAGAACTTCTTTTCCAGCATATTGACCTATAGCTATCTCTGCACGAATTATATTCTTCTTCAATTCTTTACATACCAATCTTGTACCATTGCATATACCATCTGATGGATCCAAATTTCGTAATAAAATTATTGGGCAATTTTCCTTCAAGACTAACTTGTGAAGTGGCAGTCCATTTGGAGTTAAAGAGTTCAGGAATTATTCTTGGTAGTAATTGTGAGTATCATCTATTGCTTCATCAAAACTGGTATAAGTTGTTGCCTTGCCTGGAAATAAAGCGATCATCTTTTCATTTATCTTATCAACGCATTCATTCCTTGTAGCAAGTATTGCTTCACTTGTGATGTAACTGGTGGAATTGACATTTTCCATTAATGATGAAAAAATTGTATCAGTTAGACATTTTTCTAGATTCTTGTTTATCATATTTGATGATCATTTCTTTTGGAATCTGAATATTTCCTTCAATGTCAGTCAGTTCTTCTCCATTGCCAACTCTTAAAAGAAATTCACCGAAGTATGGATCTGCCCTTGCTCTCAAATTTGTTGTCAAAGTAAATTTCTCCATTTTTGTCCAAAGATATGATTTGACCAAGCTTGCTTCAATTGTTTGTTGAATTGTGACTTTTGGCACGACTGGTAAAACTTGTCTAAAATCACCTCCAAAGACCATCACTTTTCCACCAAATGGTGTCTTGTTATTCATAATATCCATTAAAATTTTCTAAGAAGGATATTTTAAGGGGGAAGGGGGTCGATTTAGGGGTGGCAAGCAAGAGAACGATGGGTAGGACCATGGGGGAGTTTGTTATGCGTTTGGATTTAGGATGGAATATGGGTTTGGTTTTGGGTTTATGTAAAGGGAACGGAAAATGTTTGGGTTTGGGTCGGGTTCATATTTGGGTTGGATTTAAGTACTTGTTAAATGTTTGGACATTTAAGGAAGTGACTGTAATTTTGTCAAACTACAGAGTGTATTCGATAATATGGCCAAATCTCAAAAGAGGTAAATATAATTAACCCTTTTGAAAAAAGTATAATTTCGAAAACTTACCGCTAAGGATTTTCAATCATACTCCGTATCCCATACTTAATATCAATCAAGATTTTTTTACTGAAACTTATAGTTATATTTAAAAGAAAACTGAGATGGAGAGTGGATTTGGAGTTGAGATAGAAGATTTTCAGTGAAAATCTTTTGTGAAGTTTATGTTAATGTCGCTTGCAATGCATCTTGAGTAATTCTAATCCCCGCAGAATTTCCGTGCAAAAATCATTATATATATATATATATATTAATAGTTAAAGCTGACTCTTCATACTTATCTACATTTACCAATCTCTTTCCTGCATGGTAAAACATAAGAGCGCGTAACATTTAAACGCTTCATCTTAGGCACTGCCTCCTTCTTCGTCTCTCTATTCTTTGCCCCTTTTATTCAGTCTTCAAATTTCCTCATTCAAATCAATTCTTTATCCATCTATCCATTTTTTCAATTTTTGAATCTTCACTTTTCCTTTACTAATTCCTCAATTTTGTGTTTATTTTTCTGGATTAATAGGCTTCTCTAAATAATTCTTGGTCTAGGCTCTGAATTACATATACATGTCCATAACCAGGTTCCCTTTAACAAGATATGAGTGCAGTGACTTCAATATTAACTGGGACAAAGGCATTATGTAGATATCTGGATTACATTCATTTCAAGTCCTCTATGTTATAAAGAGCTATGACGAAGAATGTTTACGATTGGAGTGCCTAATCTGACCAACATATGCTTTGCGATTGGAGTTTGGAAGAAGATAGGCTACTAGAAGGAATCAAGACAACTGAAGTTTGCAAATTTGAAAGAGATGCTGCAATGTTATTCAAGAATATGATATTAATTAGAATCTTTTGCAATGACTTTGTGGATGATATGGTTTGCTCGCAACCGGATGTTGTTCAAAAGTAAGTTTCTTAAACCAAATAATGTAGTGAATTACGCAAGATCAATTTTGGTGGAGTTCATTGCCATGTAAAAGAATGTAACTTGGGTCCTACAAATAAAAGCCAAGCAAAGGTCTGTTAAAGATGAACGTAGATGGGGCATGGAAAAAGAAAAAGGCTGCTGTTGGAATAATTATTAGAGATGATCAAGGAGAGATTATGGTGGCTTTATCTGAGCAAATAGGAAGAACTCCTGATGCTAATGGGGAAGAAATCATGCCATTACTTATTGCTGTGCAATTTGCAATGAATAATGATATTGAAGACATGAACGTGTTGGAAGGGGATGATCTCCAGGTGGTGAACATGCTGAAAAATGGCATTTTAGAGCACTCACAGTATAGACATTTAATCCAACACTTGAAACTTCTGTTTCAGACTTCCAAATGTGTAAGGACTAGCCATGTAAGGCAAGATATGTTGCAGCACCTTTATATGCAAAATTTGGTAGGAGTATCAGTGGTAGGAAAGTATGGTGGGACAATTTCCCAAACTTTGTATGTAAAGGTTTCTTGCTCTGATGCAAGAGCTCTAATGGAATGAATTTTGCGTTTTGTCTCAAAAAAAAAAATAAAAAATAAAAAGTGAATTATGTTATGTTTTTATGTCATACCTGCCCCAAGATTATTTTAGCATGTAAAGAATAAAAAAAGGTAATTAAGTTGTGATTATTTTCATTGAATTTACAATTTTTATATTACGGAGTACACATTAATTACTTTTAAGATATTTATTCATTTGTTAATAGCTCTCAAATTCAAATAACGAAAAAAAATTTTAAGATATTTGTACGATATAAGATGCATGTTATACTTTTTATACATCTTGTATATTCTATTTGCATAAACGGGATTATCCATAATTATTCCCGTTCAACTAACAGGTCTAAAAACATGTTAGTAAGTGTTTTTCTTGCAGTATTTGGTTTTCTTCAAGTAATTGTTGTTATTAAAAAAAAAAAAAAAGACTTCTTTTGGGTTGAACATGTGTGAAGTATCTTTCAATCTTCAGATATTCGTAATACAAATTGGTCTAAAAATTGTATGTACCATATCTTTTTTACCATTGCTATCCCACCTGGTAGTAGCAATTTGTTAAGAAATTAAAATATTTTGTACAATTATGTGCCATACCTTTACATACTTATGGTGAAAATTTTCCAATGTTACTATTCACAAGTATGATCTTATAAGTTTTCTGGTGGTATTGGATTGGAACTTTTTCCAAATGTTCCTTTTTGGGAACTTATTATAAGAATTAGATATTGAAAATTGGCTTCTCAATAGATCACAAAAAATTCAATTTTGTTGTTGCCATCAATGTTTTTTTTTTTTTTTTTTTTTTCTTTTTCCAAGCTCAAACTGAATGTGAACGTGTTATTACCATTGATACTGCATTGTCTTTGCAAGGTGGTAGTTCTAGACCACCAAATAATACTGCACTATCTTTGAATGGTGAATATAAAATCGTGAATTTAAAAGATCTGTTTGAGAGGCTGATATTTCGTCATAATACGACTGACAGTTTAAAAACACGGGAGAACACATACATCAAGCCCTAGACTTATAAGCTAGGAACAACCGGTGATAGTGGCGTTCATTTATTACCTTTTTTCTTTCTTTTGTGTATACAAAAATGTTTTCACTGAAAATAAAGACATGACCATTCTTTTGCACCATGAGATGTATTCACTGAGAATCATTCTTATTCAATTGAACCAATTTGAGAAACATGAGGACGTTTAGTGACTGAACAGGAACAAGTATTTGATAATTTCATTTCGTTGATAGAGTTTATTTGCTAGATTAGGGATGTTTTCTCAAGTTTATAAATTTTTTGTAAACTTCTTTAATTATTATCTATTCAATTTTTTATAGTATTCTGTTAATTCATTTTATATTAAGTACATTTTTTTTTATTATCTATTTTATATTAGCAATAAATAAGATTGGAGTACTTTTGTTGAGATGAATAAAGTTGAGAACTGCATCAACTCCCTCGATATATTATTCATCCATTCGACAGAACCAAGGAGCTTTAGACTCTTCTTAAAATGCATTGCTTTGAGTGATGGAGAAATGGCCAGTAAAAGCTTGACAAAGAGCAATTCAGTTGTCGAACCCTTGACATATCTCAGCTTGACATTTTGAAGTTGATCTAGTCTTTTCTCCATCAAACCTGGTTCTTCCAAATAATCTACAACCTTACTATCGGTGTTCACGATTTCGACATGAGCCTGTAAAGGGAGTTAGAATGAAAAATCAATACCACTAGCAACTATATATAGCTGGTAACAATATTTTCCAATCTCGTAAAACAATTCATTGTACTTTAAATGTTTATACGGTATAAATTTTTAAAATATGATATTGTATTGTATAAATATTTAAAGTTTCATCGGAATGATTCTATTACGGGACTGAAGAATTTTTCTATAACTAAACCTATTGAATTACCATGCAACCTTACCCATAACATAAAAACAGACAAGTTGGGGCAACTTCGGAGTAGGCAAAGAATGCAAGCCATCTCGTCCAGATTATACTTAATTTGAGTGAGTGCAAGACATGTCAAGTTGGAAATCATAGTTGGAAGCCTCCCAGGTATGGTACTACCTGCAGCCAAATACTTTGAAAGTAGACAAGCTCATTACTTGAAGATTTTCGTCTACCTAACCCATGCATGATGCAATAGGATCATTCTTCAGTGAACCTGCGTTATGGACTTCTTGGTCTAAAAGCAGTGGAGTCACCCATGTAGTTGACGAGATTGCTTCTAGACGAAGTCCATTGCACACAAGTGCTATTGATTCGATTCAATGGCTAAAATAAAGCAAATTATTAAGAAAGACAAATAAAGAGTGGACAATAATCACACTCACTTTAAGAGAATGTGCATCCAAATAAAGGTGAGAAAGCATGGCCAAGCAGCCAACAAACTTTGTCAAAATGGTCCTCTGACTTCAACCCTGTCCATCATTTTCAAATTCATTCGATACCATAGATACAAAAATCAACTCTTTGCAGACAACATAGTGGCTCAGATTAAGACCATTATTCTCATCAAGATCCAAGTATTGAAGTAGCGGAGCATGTATGCAAAATTGGTAGATAAAAGAGCATTTCGTTAAACTCAAATGAACAAGCTTAGGAATTTTAACAACTGATAATTCAAAGAGTATTTCTTTCAGAACTAGGGATGTCAGATTGATGAATCCATCACAACCATTTGGTCTTCTGAAAATACAATTGGAGATTGTCAAATTAGTAAGTTGAGGACAAGAGAAAATATAAGAAGGTAAATCCACATTTGTATGGACGAGGCTCGGAATTATCAAGGGCGAGCATTTTCAAACCATTTCTTGATACAAATAACATCCACAGATCAACATGGACATATTGGGTTGAACGTAAAGCTGGAAGGTCAATAACAAACTTAAGGATAGGGCCAGTGTGTTGTAAGAGTACTCTGTTTACCAAGTTTACATTGTCATATTGGAATTTAGTGAATGATTTGTAGTTTTTCATCATCTGCTTGCAGAACTGCTTGTCAAGCACAAGCTGTGGATGTTCAGACCAAATATATCTCCAATACCTCGACAAAATACCTGTTCTTGCTACATCTTGAACCGGCATACACGCCAGAATATGATCAATAACATTGGAGGGAAAGCTAGAAATTCTATCTATCCCACCTCCTCTGTTAGAATTCCTTTTACTACCTTGAGTTTTCATGATCCTGACAAGGCAACCAAGCAAAACTGAAAGGATAAGACTGCTATGTAAGGACATTTCTAATTACACGCACCGCATCATTTTTATGGTTAGACAACTAGACAAACAACATCATCAAGAAACTATTCATAACAGTTTTGTTATAATGCACAAAGGCAAAATAGTGTTGTAATTCTAAGATAATTAAAAAAGCTTAAAATCGAGTTAAAAATCTTAATTAATTTGATTGGTTCCTTACTTCCTTTCCTGAACATAATAAACATATATAGTTGGAAATCAGGGTCAAGCTTCACAACTGGGGTAAGATTAAGCTTGATCATAGAGTAAGATTTGATCAAAATGAATAGATTGAACAAGGGTTCAAGAGTTTTAGGCTCAACTGCAGCACTTGTGAAGTTATGATGGCATTAAACTTTGGGAAAATACTTACACGCATCCCGTGTTTAGCCACTTGTAGACCTATATTGTGTATTAAAGTAAAATTTCATAAAATTTAATTCATCACAAAGTCAGACCGATGTGTCCGAAATTAGGTCTATCTAAGTATTTTCATAGACCACTACTTTTATTTTGCACCCTCTCAACTTATATTTGATTCTCACTTTGTACTTGAACTCTGAAATTCGTCTTACCTCGGTCTTTTTTTCACTCCGTCTTAAAAATTAACTAAATTTTTCGTGTGTACAACAAATTTAACAAGATGTACAATAATATTTTTTTGTACAAAAATAAAAATTCGGTTAACTTTTGATGGTGTTAAAAAATAGACTAAAGTAGAATAAATTTGAGAATTGAGACTGTAAGTGTCCAAAATTAAATTCAAAGTGTAAAATGAGAATGGAATATAACTGAATGCTGGAAAACAAAATTAGTCCTTTCCTAAACTTAAAACCTGAATGGAGGGATGAGAGAAGGTTTACAATCTAAACTAGATTTTCATTAATGGCTTGATATCCTATGAAGCAGGAGTAGAAAACAATTCACGCATACAAGAAAAAAATAAATTAATAAATAAAACGATTAAACTATCTCTTTGCAGCAAATCAAAATACGAACATATTGATAAAGATAAAACCAATAATTTTATTGTAGTACTTGAAATTAAGGTTAAAAATTAACAACGAACAGTTCTTTTTACTATTCGTGATGTGAATTCGCTTAAAAGAATTAAACCCAAAATATACACTGGTGGTAATCAGCAGCAGCTCTTAGGCGATAAGAATTTATTATTGATGGTGCAATGAGTTTTGTCTGCTCTGTGGCTGAATAACTGAAAGAGGTTCGTGGTTATTTACTTATTTACGCGAGGTTAGGGTAAAATACATATCGATTTTCATTTCACTTGTAAATTTTATATGTGATCATGATTAAATTTTATTATAAAAATTTATTTATTATTTATTTTGTATAATTTAATGCAAAATTTATAAATGGAATCAAATACCAGATTTATCCTATATTTGGTCCTCATAGTGTTAGAAATCCCACACTGGAATTTCCAGCCAAAAAGAATCCCTAACGGAGTGAGCAAAGTTCTGTTAAACTAGACTTCTGATCAATTTCGAATTAGAATTCCCTAATTCCGTCGAAAATTTGGTTAGAATGGATAAAATAGTTAGGAGAGGTTTGGTTTCCATTCAAGAATCCGAATAATGAAAATTATAAATTCACTATGAATATGTGTTTATGTCGGTGGACATTTTTAAAGATTTCATAGTAATTAATCGAATTATAAATTCACTATAAATATGTATTTATGTTAGTGGACATTTTTAAAGATCTCATAGTAATTAATCGAATTAGTATTTTTAACTTTAATTCTCATTCCTTCCCCTTGTACCCTTTATTAACTTTAATTTCTATTGTTTCTTTTTCGTACCCATAAACCAAATATACAAATACCTACTTAATAACATTTATGATGCAAAAAGAATAAATTAATAATAATCTTAAATCCCGTGCATATGTTCCATAAAAATAAGCCCAAATTTAATGTACTCAATTGTCTCATATGAATTCGGTTGACTGAATTTTAGGTTAAGAAATTTTCGAAACTGAAATTGCTTACCAAAAATTTTCCAGATTAAAATTGAGATTAATACTTTTTCAGGTCCCTTAACTAATTAACCGACTGATTCTCATCCCTAGTTCACGATAAGGATTGGCCAAAAAATAATTTTCAATTGTGAAGATGTGTGGATGATTGACCTAAAATATTTTTTTCACTTTAAAAATAACATGCAAATACGATTCACAGGCAATTACACACCTTTCCTCGGTTTCTTAAACTTATACACAATGCTAGGCAAATTTTTTATGGATAGCCAATGCATTTGCTACTGTTTCACAGAAGATATTGTGTACACCACACAAGGTCCACTAATATTGTGACTGTGATTCAGGGACAAATGTAAAAATATTTTTCAGTGAGACATAAATAATAACAGTATATCTTTTTTAACCGTCAATAGAATATATTTTTCTTGTATTTTTATTTATATAAATTTTTATATTAATTTTTTTTTAAAAAAAATCAAACAATTAAAATTAGACTTTCAATTTTCGAACTTAAACCCTTGTAATAAGAATGAAATTTTAATAAGAATTTCAAAAACAACCATCTATTTTTTTTTTTTATCATCAAATATTTTATATTTTTACTTCTCAACTATAGCACACATGTAAAAATTTAATTTTTGGTACACTAAATACATTTTATAAATTTTTTTATTTAAATATATTGTTGTTATTAGTTGAATGGAGAATTGTATGTGCCACCGCTATGATCTATACAAAAATTTGCCCTTACTGCCATGCTTTGTAGAATTTGTGAGGAATGTTGTCTTTCAATGTTGTGCCACATTCACCCATCATCACTCCATTTCATCTAGGTGACGTAGCTGACTCGATCAATGTAAATCAATATAACAATTTCTCCTTTAACTAATAATATATATATATATATATATATATATATATATATAAAAGTATCAATGCGTTTAGTATTTTTGATATTTTTCATTCCTAAAATGTCTCTTAGATTAGTAATTCAATGATCACAATACGGGAATATTTAGGAACTTTGAAAGCCTAATAATTGTAAAAATAGATACTAAAGTTCTATAAAATCATTCTCCAGTAAAAAAAAATTAAAAAAATAAAAAATAAAAACCTAATTGAGTTAAAAAAATCTCTTGCCATTTAATTAGCTGAAAATGTTCTACTCCACAAGACATCTTGAGCAGTTGAGCGATCAACCTGTTTAGAATGACAAAGCCGAGGATAGAGCAAGCTTTACCTTTGCTTTGGGTCAACGTGGTGAAAATGAAATTTTCAAAAAATCAATTTTTTTTTATGTTCCAAAATTCACAGACCATTTAAAACACATCAAATATTCAATAATGTCCATTCTATTAGTAGTTCAGTGATCACAATATGGGAGTATTTAGAAATTTTTAAAGCCTAACAATTAAGTAAAAATAAATATTAATAAAATCATTCTCTGGCAAAAAACAAAAGAAAAATAAAAAACTAATTGAGCTTAAAAAATATCTTGGCATTTATTTACCTGAAAGTGTTCTAAGTCATCAAATATTAATATAAAAGGAATTTTTGCATACATTTGTTAGATGTCATAACATGGTACTCCCTAAAATGTGTGTGTATATATATAAGAACTTGATCTGGATTATATCCATCCTAATATTGGGGTTTAAGTGAAATAAAATCATTCTCCAACCACCAAAAAAAAAAAAAAGAAACTAATAGAGCTTAACAAATTTCTTGGCATTTAATTAATTGAAAGTGTTCTACCCCACAAGACCCCTTAAGTTATCAACCTGCTAAGAATGACCAGGACAAGGATTTTAGCTAGAGCAAACTTTAATTTTGCTTTGGGTAGATGTGGTGAAAATGCAAATTCCAAAAATCAATTTTTTTTTTTGTGTGAAAAATGACATACCTTTTAAAATACATCAAATATTCAATATTGAAACGAAGTTGTGTAGATATTTGTTAGACAATTGGTATTGCCTAAAACAGAAAAAAAAAATTAAGAACTTGAACATGTAATACATCAATTACATAATATTGATAGTCACAATAAATGCTATTATAAACCCCAAAAAACCCTCCATTAACAAGGATTTTTCCTAGCTAGAGCAAACTTTAATTTTGCTTTGGGTAGATGTGGTGAAGATGCAAATTCCAAAAATCAATATTTTTTTATGTGTGAAAAATGACATACCTTTTAAAATACATCAAATATTCAATATTGAAACGAATTTGTGTAGATATTTGTTAGACAATTGGTATTGCCTAAAACAGAAAAAAAAAAATTAAGAACTTGAACATGTAATACATCAATTACATAATATTGATAGTCACAATAAATGCTATTATAAACCCCAAAAAACCTCCACTATGCATCATAACTGTATGACATTCAATAGTCACAAATCACAATACCATAGAAGCAACTTCTAATCACGTAAATACCAATGTGTTTAGCATTTTTGACATTTTCTATCCCTAAAATGCCCATTGGATTAGTAGTTCAACCATCACAATGTGGGCGTACTTAGAGAATTTTGAAAGCTTAACAATTAGTGAAAATAAAAACTAATAAAATCATTCTCCAGGCCAAAAAAAAAACTAATTGTGGTTTAATAAATCTCTTGACATTTTATTAGTTGAAAGTGGTCTACACAAGATCCCTTTGAGTCAATCTGCTTAGAACAAGGACAAGGATTTCCTTTAGAAAAAGCTTTACCTTCGTTTTGGGTGGATGTGGTGAAAAAGAAAATTCCAAAAATCAATTTTTTTTTTATGTTTCAAAATTCATAAAACTTTTAAAATACATCAAATATTCAATATTGAAAGGAATTTGCAAATATATTTGTTAGCCAATCGGTACTCCCTAAAAAACACTGTAAGAACTCATACTGGATTAGTAGTTCAACCATCACAATATGGGGTATTTAGGGAAACTTTGAAAGCCTGACAATTAAGTGAAAATAAATACTAATAAAATCATTCTCCCGTCACAATATATATATATATATATATATATATATATATATATATATATATATATATTATTGAGCTTAAGAATTTGAACTTGAACTAATTGTGCAAATATTTGTTCCCTAAAAAAAGAACTATAACAGAACTTGAACCTGTAGTACATCAACTACATAATATTTATAGTCACAATAAATGCTATTATAAACCCTCAATAAACCTCCATTATACATCATAACTGCCTTAAGCGTTGACTTCAATAGTCACAAATCACAGTACAACTTCTAATCACCTTCTTCAACCAAAAGTACCTTCTACATATGCATCATAAGCTATCATATCATTAGGTAAATAATCAAATTCCCACGAGTTACAATATATTTCAACACTAATGGTCAAGGAGAAGAAAAAAAACAGGTAATAATATTCCTTCTATTGCAACATTGAAACTATTTTCCTTTCAATTTATAGATTCTCAATTCTTAAACCCACACAACACAATCATATTCCTACTAGCCTATATATTCGAGTATATAAAAGTTGCAAGATGACGAATCTAGAATTGGATTCTAGGTAGAGAGATAAAGCAGAAGAGTTGAGGGGAATCTATAATTGGAATTAGTATAGAAAACATGTGTCTGATTCTCGGAGGTCAGTTTCTGAGTCCCTATTCTTAGCACCCAACCCCCTTATTTATAGATGTACATGAGGGAGTATGAGGCTACCATTATACTAACTCAACTGAGGTTAAATTACATAATTACCCTTAATGAGGCTGTTATGTAAGCACTTCTAGAACAATCTAGGAAAAATGTTATGTGTTACTAATCAACATCATCAATAGTCCCCTCGGCTCGGTGCCGAGCTTCGGGCGGGGCCGAGCCGAAAATGACTGTTCGCAGTCCCCGGATGATTGCAACCGATCCTTTTATACCAAGTCGAGATGCAAAAATCTTGGAGCACTCCGGTGCTTGTCTTGCCGATCCGAAGCTAAAGCAACCCGTGGGACCCTTGACAAAATATAACTGCAACATTAACTCAAGGGTGACGTTTTTCGCTGAGTCCCCATGCACTGAATTTCATTTATTGTGCTGCATTACTTGCTCCGACTTTGCTGCAAAACGCCTCACTTTTCACGCTGAAACGCTTCGTTTTTCCAGCCGAAACGCCGTCATTTAATTCAAACTCGACAGTTTTCCCTCCGGATTCATAGAATACTCTAGAAGGAACTCCCTCATTTATACCCCCATTCTCCCCAAATCCTTTTTTCTTTCCCTTACTCATTTTACTTCCTTCCTTCAACTTATTTCTACTCTCTTCTTTCAACTCCTCTCTCACTCTTCACTCCCTTTGCTCCTTTACTCCCCCAGAATTTCACATACTCTACCTTTCTCACCATCATCCTCCTGTTCCCCTTGCCACCGATTTCATCCGTTGCCGACTGCTGACCACTGCTCAACGTCACCGCAGGATACCATAAGAAATCCCCCAAAAACCTCACTCGCCTTCCAAATAGAAGATCATGGCCGGTACGTTCACTTCCACCTATCTCATTAGCACGTCCGTCCCTCCTTCCCCCGTAGACATCACTGATAGGCTGCTGAACCCTTCTGACGAAGCTCTCCTGGCAGCAGTGCCACTAAACTTTCTCCCCGAACCTACACTTGTCGAACCTCCACAGAACGACCACCCCAACCTCAAAACACAAGACATATCAAACACTCTCGACCCGAGGACATTAGAATACTTAGGGATCGATACCATTTTCCTAAGAACGTGCACATCAAACTCCTTGGCCCCGAGGACCGAGGCCACCTACTTCCTCCAGGTTACTTAACAGTTTACCAGAAGTAGCTTGAGGAGGGGCTGAGGTTACCAATAGCACCCCTCCTAGTCCATTTATCCGACCACTGGGATATTAGTATATCCTAGCTGACCCCAAACGCACTTCGGCTTATTGTCAGCTTCTCCTTCCTGTGTAGATTACACAACATCCCCCTATCCTTAGACACATTTAGGATGATGTTGAAACTATCCCCTATGAAGAGATTCTTTTACATTTCTCCTCGAACCGCGGGCAAACAGCTCACTTCGGGTAACCCTTCATCCATTTACGACTAAAAAAGTCATTTTTCTTTATCCAATACCTCGACCCTCCAATGCCTCGGGGCCCTGGAACCTTGCTAAAGAAAACCTCAAGTGAACCAAAAATGCCTTTCTCCTGGACTTCATACACGCTAGGAGACTCATAGAATCCAACCTTAGAATAAATTTTAACAACCAGCCTACCATTTTATCTAACAACATCCTTGCCTGGGCTGGACTGTTCCCTAATTATGACATCCTTCCGAGCTACGACCCTTATAGAGGTCATCACCTTCTCGTTTTTTTTTTTTTTTTTTACGTCACTTCGTCATAATACTGACCTCTCGTCTTCTGCAGAGCTCGGAGCATTTCTCAGGGGGTTAGTGTCAACCAGACCTGCCACTGGTGCGGACTCTTCCAACTAACCCTCTTCATCAACAAGCAGATCCTCATCCGCCAGTACCAACATGCCTTCGGGGAATGCTGAGACCATACCCTCAACTTCAGTGCCCCCGAACCAGACCTAGGCCGGAAGCACCCCGGAGAGACCAGCTGGGGAGGTCACTCTGGCTCTTCAGCTCACCGAGCCTGAGTTGATTCGAGTTACTAGGAAAAGGTCGAGAGAGACTGCTAGCCTCTAGGGAGGGTCGCTCCTCGACAGTGGCCCTTGCCTCTTCGTCATAGCCCCCAAGGCCCTCCGGTCAGGTGGCTCGGGTGAGGACTCCCGGGGTAGCTTCTAGAAATGCCCCGCTGTCAAAGCAGCCCATCACCTCGTATGGTAAGGGCTGTCGTACCTCCTTCTTTCCCACTTTTTGTTCTTCCTTCCCAGTTGAGAGCTGACACCTTTCCCTTTTCAGGTGATAAAAAAATATACTCCCGAGGAGGAGAGGAAGTCTACAGGGTCACAAAATTTGCCCTAGGGTCGACTGACCGTCGATCCTCTTCCGGTTCCCCTCACCCCGGGAAGTACCGAGTTCCGACCCACCCCGCCGATCGATATAAATGACCGAGTGCAATTTCCAAGGGTGGCTCGCGAGCAGGCGAAGATGGTTGACGTAGCCTACGTAAAGAGGCTTACTCCCAAACAGAGGCTGGACGAGCTTCACGTCAGTCTGATGAACGTAAATCTGACTAACCCTTCTTGAAATTTTAACTTTTTGCACGGCTTCGTACTTCAATTCACACCTTTGCTCATTTGTAGGCTATTACTATCTTACCCGCCAATGCCAAGCGCGATATCTCCTTCAACTCTGCTATCAACTTCATGAAGCAGGAGTTGGCTCACTCCAAGTCTGGAGTAGATCAAATGGTGAAAGAGGCTGTAAAAGCCAATGAACTGAAATGCAACATCGAGGCGGGCAAGAAATATGATGAGTGGAAAGCGGAGCTGACCGAAGTGAGAGATAAACTTCGCCAGGCCGAGTTGGAAAAGAAGACCCTCGAAGTTGATGTCAACGATCGAGATATGAGGATCGCGGATCGAGATAAGAAGATTGATCGGATCTAGAGCATATGGTCCTTCAAATTCAAGAAGATGTTCAGTTGGCCGAGGCAAAATTTGCTTCTCGGGAGGTGGAGCTACGGATTGAAGGAAGAAACCAATTCGTGGTTTCGGACGAAGCAGATGAGATGCTGAAGGAGTTCACCAAAAAGGTCTTCTCTATGGAGTTCATAGTCACTGGCCTGTGACCACTTGGTGAAGAATCTTGACCTGTACGAGGGGTTGCCATATGTTGCCTCTGTAACCGAGGAGGTCATCAATGGCTTACAAGCTCAATTTAAGGCCCCAGTACCGATCCCTGGAACTTCTGAAGCGACTCTCCTGATTCAGGGTGTAGCTCTCGCGAACCAAGCCTCAACTTCCTCTGCCGAGCCTTCCTCTTCTGTTCCGCAGGCTGATGTAATACTTTTGTAATAGCTAGGAGCTTTTATGTAATAATTAGGATTTTTCAATGAAATTTTCAATTTTTGACAACTTCGTCTTCTCTATAAGAGCCTCGACTTTTCCTTACTTCTGGCTTGTACCTGCTTTTCACGTTCTTTGTTTCTTGCATGCAAGAAAAAAGTTTTATGATATAAACAGATAACGAGCTTATAACACTTAAGAATAACAGCATAGAAAATTGCCTAAGTCTCCTTTTCGTTTTGAACTTAGGCCTTGTTTAGACCCTTCCGAGTTGAAGCAGAACTGAACTAAGCTTAGTTCCTTATGTTTGCCTTAGACATTTAACTTGAATCAGACTTTCCAGGGTCAAAGAAACACTGTTTTGTTTGAGGAGGACTATCGAACCTCTCTAAGGATCGGATCCTCTCAAATTCATTTAAAGGGGGAGCTGCTAAGCCTAAGCCCTCAAACTTTGCTTTTGTGCTGAACTGGATCCGGTCCTCTAGGGGTTGGAGCAGCCCTATTTTGTTTTCTGTTGAGCTTGAACCGAACCTCTGAGGGTTGGTGCAGCTCGATTTTGCTTGGGGGGCTACTAAGCCTCTGCCCTTGAGGGGGGACTACTAAGTCTCTGTCCTCAACATTTGTATTTGTGTTGAATTGGGTTCGAACCTCTGAGGGTAGGAGCAGCTCGAATTTGTTTTCTATGCTTGAACCGAACTTTTGAGAGTTGGTGCAGCTTGATTTTGCTTGAGGGGCTACTAAGCCTCTACTCTTGAGGGGGGACTACTAAGCCTCTGCCCTCAACACTTACATTTTGTGTATAGCTGTGTTGAATTGGGTCCGAACCTCTGAGGGTTGGAGCAACTCGAATTTGTTTTCTATGCTTGAACCGAACCTCTGAGGGTTGGTGCTGCTTGATTTTGCTTGGGAGGGTTATTAAGCCTCTGTCTTTGAGGGGGGACTACTAAGCCTCTGCCCTCAACACTTGAATTTGTGTTGAATTGAGTCCGAACCTCTGAGGGTTGGACCAGCTCGAATTTGTTTTCTATGCTTGAACCAAACCTCTGAGGGTTGGTGCAACTTGATTTTGCTTGGGGGGCTACTAAGCCTCTACCCTTGAGGGGGGGCTACTAAACCTCTGCCCTCAACACTTGCATTTGTGTTTAACTAGGTCCGAACCTCTGAGGGTTGGAGCAGCTCGAATTTGTTTTCTACGCTTGAACCGAACCTCTGAGGGTTGGTGCAGCTTGATTTTGCTTGGGGGGCTACTAAGCCTGTGCCCTTGAGAGGGGACTACTAAGCCTCTGTCCTCAACACTTGCTTTTATGTTGAATTCGGATCCGAACCTCTGAGGGTTGGAGCAGCTCGAATTTCTTTCTTTTGAGAAGGGACTTTCATTACATTCTTTGATAATATTTCTTCAAATTTACAATGTTCCACATTCTGGGAACAGGATTCCCTCTCATGTCAACCAACTTGTAATAGCCTGAAGTGTGAGCTTCTATTACACGATAAGAGCCCTCACAGTTTGGGTCTAACTTTTTAGTCCCTTCTACACGGCTTGCTTCGTTTCTTCGAAGCACTAAGTCTCCAGGCCTCAGGTACCGATGCTTGACCCTGGCATTATAGTGTTTTGCCATGACTTGCTTGTACTTGGCCTCTCGGATGGACGTATCCAACCTCTTTTCTTCGAGCAGGTCCAGGTTTGCTCATAAGGCCTCATTGTTATGTTCCAAGGCACCGAAGGACACTCGAGCCGAGGGTAGCCCAATCTCGATTGGGATAACAACCTCGGATCACGTGGTCGTGGGTTCGATTCCCACAGACGGCACCAATTGACTTAACTAGTGCAAATTGAATTCTGGGTAGAGAGAGAAAGCAGAAGAGTTGAGGGGAATCTGTTATTGGAATTAGTATAGAAAGCGTGTGTCTAATTCTCTCAGTTTCTGAGTCCCCTTTTCTTAGCACCCAAGCCCCTCATTTATAGATGTACATGAGGGGGTATAAGGCTACCATTATACTAGCTCAACTGATGCTGAATTACATAATTGCTCTTAATAAGGCTACTACGTAAGCACTTCTAGAACAATTTAGGGAAAATGCTATATGTTACTAATCAACATCATCACAAGACACGCACATGGACAAATTCTGATATAAATTTATATCTCTCAAAATTGACAACTTAAGTTCACAAAATTATATTTATGTTTAATCAAGATCATATTACCTAGATTACCTAAATGATATTATTGATAAATACAAAATTGTTAAATTGAGTTATAGTTTTTAGAGAAGACTTTACCGAATCTGTGATTCAATGCAAGCATTAGAATGAAGAGCTTGACAAAGGTACAGGTATAAATCTTTATTTTATATTTAATCACGTCCAAAATTATAATTTATCACTAAGAAAAAAAATATGACCATTATATGTATAACTACAACACTATATTTGAACTCTTTATGAAAGTAAAAGACTTAAAAAATTTGGAAAATTTTCCTTTGAATCTAATCATATCTCTATAAAAGATATTATTAACAAATCATTTAGATTACTAATTTTCCATATAAAATAAGGGTAAATTAGAGTGATATAGTTTATAGAAGTATATGTGTAGTAATTTATAAATTTCCTTTTTACCATATCTCTACTTACATAAATTATTGCTAAATTTTAACTATTAATTAATTTAGACATTGAAACAAATGGTTTCTCTCAGAGACTATTTCTCATCAAGTTTGACCTTTGGGTCAAAAACCTCAATGGATTCAATTAATGTAATGATAATTTGAATAATTTGTTTTTTTTTTTTCTTTTTGTGTGTGTTTTTACTACATACCTTCAAATTTTGACTGGGTTTACACAGTCATCTATTTTACTTATCAAAATACATAATCCAAAATTTATCATATCTTTAAAAAACAGTCTCTTGCTGAAAAATACAATAGCTGGATTGTGATGAATTAGTTATGCCAACTCTCAACATATAAATATTTTTGGTTTTATTAAGCATTTTGAATCCAAGCCTCAAGCTAAAATTTTTGAACATAGTGACTTTGTCACTGGTTACGTGTATAATTTGTTGCAACAACCTAGCCTTAGCCACTTGAGAATTAGATTTTAGAAGCTTGGATGATAATTTTATAACACTATAATTCTTAATTATTTGTGTTTTTTTAATAAAATTATACAATCAACAAAGATAAAAAATTCATTTAGGCAATTTATACTATTGTCATTTTATTCACATATGTTGTCATTATATTCACATCATAATACAATGCAAGAAAATTATACAATTTTGAGTCCAATTACTTCCATTAACGCATTAAAGGATAATAAGGATTCATGGACAATATGGATTTTGTAGTAATAAGGAAAATGAACTTTGAGCTATATCAGACGACACAAAAAACAAGAAATTGTCATAAACTTATTTTTGTAGATGACAAGGTAACTGTTAAATATATGTATCATCTCAAGAATCAAATTACATTAATGAATTAATTTTTTATTTTAAGTTTTTTTATATATATTTTAGGGAACAAAAATCTGTGACATCATGTTTGACCAGACAATTAAAAAGTTAAAAAATATCTTCCAATACAATAAATTATATGTCCTTCCGAATGTAAAAAGTATAGACAATAATTTTACAAACGTAAATAACGATATAGAAACTACGCTTCACACATTCATACAAAAAAAATCCTATCAAATTTTATCACTTTTGAAGGGTGCACAAAGTCTAGAATTCTGTAGGAAAATTGCTAGTAACGATACATTGATGTACTGTTCATACACTTCGTATGTATTCATGTAAAATGAACGTATATACATATATTATTGCCCACATAGATGTCTTAGGCTTCATTTGGTACTACGGTAACTCCAAACATTTTTATGCTAAAGAAAGATGGAACAAATACCCTAATGAGAGATGTCATAATTATGAACAAAGAGTTAGGAATATATAAATTAATTTTCTGCGACATTACTGGTTGACTCTTTATTATTATTTTACTTACCATATAATGCTATTAATACACAATGCAGTCAATCAAACTCATATTATGAGAGGACATAGCAGAAAATGAAGGCCATCTTCTACAATAAATAATTGATAAAAGACCAATTATTGCAACATTAAGATTCACATGCTCAGCATATCAAAGTGATACATATTACATATTATTATTAAACTACAACTATTATATCCAATAATTATTTATTATAATTTAAAATGTTGAGCATGATTACAACTACAAACGAATATTCTTGAATAAGTAATAATACATTCGATAATTATATTAGGAGAATTTTAAATGTCAAGCACAATTATATCCTCAATCCAATTAAATTTTAATTGCGTTGAAGTAGTGGACTAAAAACTTGGTGAATAAAAAGCAACTTATATACTAAAATTTTACTATTAAATTGATTTTTTAAGCAGTACATAATAATGGAAAATAGTAAAGGTCTATCACTAACTCATATTCTATGTCTACATAATCAAAACATCAAAGAAGGCAACAAAGGCCCAAAGCATATTGAAGAAAAACAAAATCATCAATGCACAAGAAATCAAACTCCAGAATATTATACATAATCCTGAATCATTGACCGAGGTAAATAATAAAAATTAAAAAAAAAATTAAGTCCCCATACTTTACTAACATACACAAATTTTTTTTATTTTTTATTTTTCACAGAATGCTTTTTTATAAATTCATAGTTATTATCATAGACATTGAAAATAAAGATTTTCCATACTACAATTCTTTCAAAAAATGTAAATAAATAAATAAATAAAAAATAAGAATACAAAACAATGGCAACGAAATGAATTGTCTAAAATATAAGCGTGATATCTTATATTGCATCCCAAGTAAGTGTAACCAAAAAATACATTTACAACTTCTTTTATGAAAGACACCTACTTTAACAATCAAAACAATAACACAATATCTAACTACAATTTTACATGTTCAAAATAAAGTTAGAAGTCATTGAAGGAGAAAATTTAACTACAACAGTATTATTTGAAGAGCAAGCAAAAGCATTTTTAGGGTCATAAAATCAATTAACAAGGTATGAATATATAGTATATATCTAATAATCTATTTGGCAGTACCATTTAGGATAGTTAATTTGATTGTGCAAAAACATAAACAATCCAAATACTACAAGAAAATGATCGGCATTGTGTATAAAGAACGCAAATTTCTCATCAAACTCCAAAGACTTTAAGAAAATAATGGCAAAATATCAATGATTGCACATGATTTTGAAAAAATTGAAAGAAGAAAAATAATCAATCCAAAAAAGGAAAAAGGCGCATAAAGATTCAAACAATAAAGATTCTTCATGACAAAATCAGAAAACATCTAGCATAGAATCAAAGTTCTAGATGAGGATGAGGATGAGGAAGATGATGAACTACTTCAGAATTTAAAGAGAAAGATCACCATCTTCAAAAGTGAAAAACAAGCCAGCAAGAAAACACTCAAAAAGAATATAAAGATTGAGAAATGTTGACGGTTATTCTACATTTTTATCTTAGCTTTGGAAAATCTAGAATATATATTTGCTTTCTTTTATTATAGTTTAGTAGTGGTATGAATATTATATAATAAATATTTATGATTCATTACTTGCAGAACAATCACACCCTTTTTCAACCATGGATCAAAATATCATTCAAGTACTGAGTACTACCTCCCAAGGTCAAATGCTATTACACTTTCTTTAATTATCTAAAAAAATAATTGGATAATTAAATCCATAAAGTGACTAAGCTGTGTATTCGGAAGTTAATTACTACAAAAATAGCATCATATCTAGCCGACCTAGGTAGCCCCTCAATGAAATCCATAGATAGAAATGTGTTTCCATGCTAGTGGGAATTAGGAACTGGCAAAGGTTCTAGTAATACAAGATATTTGCAATTTTTAGCTCTGCTTCTCTTGCAAATATCATACTGTTGCACACAGGAAATTACTTCCTTCTTCATCCCATGCCAAAAGAAATTTTCCCTCAATCTTTGATATGTCCCTAATTTACCAGAATGCCTACCAATTTGTGTCATGCATGCACTCAATCAACTTTACTCTCAGGTCACCTTTTAACACTAGTGTAAACTCTACCCTTATACCTTAAAAGTCCTTTATAATAGGTACAGAGTGGTATTAAGCCAAGTTGAACAGAAAGGGAAATTAACACTTCCTTGGCATGCTGATCTCTACTATAACTATTGGAAACGTCTCCCAAACAAGATGGTTTAACCATAGACAAAGCATGAACATTTCCCTCTTGAATATGTTCCCCCTCTAATTCACCTCCAGCCTTCCTCTGGACGGTGCATCTACCACCAGATTCTCTTTCCCTTTTTTGTATTGTATTTCATATGATTATCCAATTCCAATAGCTTAGTAAGCCATTTCTATTGGAGTGGAGTGCTAATCCTTTATTCCAGCAAGTATTTGAGACTCTGGTAATCAGTCTCTATGATGAATGAGAGCCTAACAAATAATTTCTCTACTTGGTTACAACAGTAATGAGTGATAGCAGCTCCTTTTCATAGATGGATAAGCCTTGATTCTTTGGTCCCCATACTTGACTCATGAAGACTATTGGCCTGCCCTGTTGCATCGACACAGCTGTAAAACTCATGCCTGTTTCAGCAGTTGGAATGCTTCTTCAGCTTTTGCATTCCAGGTGAAACTATTTTTTTTTTTTAGCAGCTCAGTGAAAGGCTTGGCAATCATTCCATATCCTTTTACAAACCTTCTAGAATATCCAGTGAGACTAAAGAATCCTCTTAGAGTCTTGACTGAAGTAGGAATAGACTAATGCACCATACTTTGCTGCTTTTCTGGATCTGCCTTAACCCCTTCATCAGTGATAATGTGGCCTATATACTCAACTTGGGATTGTACAAAGATGCACTTGGAAAGTTTGGCAAAAAGAGTGTTTTTCCTAAGGGTTTCTAAGACAGTTTTTAGGTAGATGAAGTGAGTCTGCCAGTCAGGACTGTATATGAGTATGTCACATCAAAAAAATACTAGGACAAATTTTCTCAAGAAAGGTTCAAACACTAAATTCATAAGGTTCTAGAAAGTTGCTGGAGCATTGGTAAGGCCAAATGTCATGATAACAAACTCGTAGTGTCCTAATGAGTTTTGAAGGTTGTTTTGGAATATCTGAGGTAAGCATTCTGATTTGGTGGTATCCTTCTCTTAGGTCAAGTTTTGAAAAAACTTTAGCCCCATGTAGTTAATCTAGTAAGTCATTAATAATAGGGATTGGAAATTTGTCTTTGATAGCTAAAGCATTTAATTGGCTATAATCAAATACAAAATAAATACAAAATCTCCATGTTCTATCCTTCTTTTTAACTAGGAATCCAGGAAATGCAACAAGTCCAGAGGCTATGGCTTGGCTGAATTGTGCCATTGTTCTGCATTTCTTTCACTTGTTTCTCTATTTCATTTTTCTGGATGTGGGGTGCCTATATGGGGCTAGCTTGAATGGTTTTGCATCTAGTTTAAGGTGTATTTGGTGATCATGGATTCTAGCAGGGGGAATAGAAGTAGGTTCACTAAATACATCTTTTAGTCCCTGAGTAATGTATCAAGAGCCTGTTGATCAAAGGACATTAACTGTTTTTCCATGACTCTGAGTGCATAGGCATGTTTTAAGGCTCTCCTTCTCTGCTCATCATCTCTGTTATTGATTTTGACTTGATTTCCTGAATTGATCCCTTGAAGTAAAACTTATTCCCTCTCCTTGTTAAATACCAATTTGAGTTCAGAGAAGACAAAACTCATTAGGCTGTGAGTAGCCAATATAATCAACCCCCAAGATCGTGTCATTAGGTTCCAGTTCCAGAACAAACAGGTCTTGACTGAATTCATGGTCCTACATTGTCTACTTCATAACAGGGATGTAGTTCTGACTTGTGAGGGTTTCCCCAGTTGCAACCTTAACTCTGAATGGTTTCAACTTCCTCAACAACTCAAGGCACAACAGTGCCACAGGAGGTTTGATGAAATTATGTGAGCTGCCCCTATCCAGAAGTACTGAAAGCTCATGTCCTCTAAGCTCGCCATTCAATTTAATGGTGCCGTGCCAGTCATAGCATGAATTACAAATGTCATTCTTTTCCTTGGTAAATTCCTTGATACTCAATCTCCTCCCTTTCAGCCAATTCTTGCTGATCAGTGTTTGGTTCATCTAGGGTCAAGATCAAATGCATCTCTTTTTGTATACACTGATGCCCAGACCCAAAATTTTCCCCACACTTGGAACATAATTGATGGTCCCTTCTGTACTGAATTTCAACTAGACTAGTCTTCTTGAATGCCTGTGGTGCTAGTTTCTTGGCCATATTGCGTAAGGAGGTCTTATTACTTCCACTTCCCTGGGATATGGTTGAACTGCCATGACACCAGTTATTGATTGCAGATTGCTGTTTTACCACATTTTTCTGCTTCCAAAAAATGGTTTCAAGCACAAACTCCTGTAATCTTGATACTTCAAAAACCTTGGAAAGGGTTGTGGGTTCATGAGCTTTGACCAAGGCTCTCAAATCTTGAGGCAATCCACTCAAGAAACAGGAAATATAATAGGATTCATCAAGAAAAGGAACCTTTGCCATAATTTTTTACCTCAATTCTTTAAACTTTTCATGATAGGCTAGAACAGAAGTAGTCATTTGCAATTTGTTGAATTCTTCTATGGCATTCAAATGTCCAATTTCCCAAAAATCTCCTACACAATTCCGCAACAAAATCTTTCCAAGTGATCTTTTCTTTCGTAGTCTTGAACATCAAATAATTGGAAGTATTTTTTACACTTCTAGACCCATTCCCTTGGTTGCTCCCCTTTGAAAGTAGGAAACTCCATCTTTGGTAGCCTGAGTTTGAGGAACTAATCTCATTCCTATTTCTCTTTCTCTGGTTCCAAAGAATCCAGGACCCTTCCCCTTCCTTTAGAATTTTCCCCTAGTTAATCCAAAATTCCTTTGTCATTATTCAGGGGTTTTCATCAAATCGTTGAACTGGGAAATCATGGCAACCATGAAACTCTTCATTTCTGAAGAATTTGTCTCCATTTTGCTTTTATCTCCAATCTACTAGCTTCAATTTGTTCTTCAAGCCCTTTTCTTATCAGTCACCAAGGCTTCCATAAATCTCTAAAGCCTACTTTCATGTTTCTTCAATTGTTCTTCAAATCCCTTCATCCGAGTGCCATCAGCCATGGATTACAATTAACCTTGAGAAGTTAATTAGAAGACAGTAGGGAAGAATAAGAGAAGAAAAAAGATAGAACAAGGAATGAGATTAGGGAAGAGTTGACAGAAATCTTATTGATCAAGAAACTGATTTACACCATAGTCCAGATAGGTCCTTTCTCCTTTACTGTAAATTCTTTCATGAACTGGATCTATATTCTACAGTATAGTGTCATGGACTTCTTGGTCCATGTTAAGCCACTCACCATTTAGAATGAGGTAAGTGACTTAACATGGACCAAGGAGTCTATAGCACGGTTTATGTGAGAATTTCCTCCATTACATTCCCTCCTTTATACTACTAGAATTGATATAATTTCAAAGAAATAACTGCTTAACTAACTTGTCAGCTGGACAACTAACTACTAGTACAACTAGTTAGCTAATTGTTTTCCTAAATAACTGCCACATTAGTTACATACTAGAGCCCCAAAGGAGAATTGATCTGGAACAAATCAACGCTAATTTCAGACAATCTACGTTCTTTCAAGCAGTTCAGCCTCATAGGAGAAGTGCCTGCATCCAAATACTAAGAAAACCACAGAACACAGAATGCATTATGCACCACCGGCCTGGAGTTCATTATCAAGCTTTATTAGCTACATAATGGAATTAATACAACCCACTCATCGTGAGAAACAGTCCATAGATGAAATCAGCACTCGACAGTAGAGTCCAGCAGCCTAAAAGCTCTGTTATGCTGATTTTCTCACCCTGTCCACGATGTTGATTTCCAATTGACACGCACACGCTAGATTTTTGCAGATCATATAATGGCTCAATGCGAGATCATCATTGTAAAAAAGAGTTGACTTTTGAAGCAGCGAGGCTGATACACTTAAAAGATTGATACCAGTGCATTCGCTTATATAAAGAATAGCAAGTTGAGGGATGTAGAGGACCGATGATTCAAAGGTTATTTTAGAAAGAACGAGGCAAGTGGGCTTAACAAAACCTTCAAAGGCAGTTGGTGCTCTTAAACTACACTAAGACATACTTATATAGGCAAGTTCAGAAAAAAAAACTTAAGAAGGTACTTTATAGTAATAATTGGGACTTGAGTTATACAGAATTAGTTCCTTAACACCCTTCCTTGACAGGAACAGCATCCACTGATCAACATCGATGAATCTCACCGAATCTAGTTTTGGTAAGGTGAAGTCAAATTTCAGGATAGGTCCCAAGCGTTGTAAGAGTATTCTGTTGACTGTGTGTACATAGTCATCGTTGAATTGGGTGGTTGTATTGTTTCGGGATATTGCCTCGGAAAATTGCTCTCTAAGCACCAGATGCAGATATTCGGCCAAAACATATCTCCACTTCCTTGACAAAATACTCGTTCTTGCTGCATATAGGAAGAAGGGCATGTGATCTAGGATGTGGTCTATAACATGTTGGCTTGAGATTCTATCAGGTGGAGAATCTCCTATGGAAAGCCTTTTACTACTTTCTGTAGCCATGATTCTAATCACACAACCAAAAAAAGAATCATCTAAAAAATTAAATTTAGGGAGAAACAAATTGGAAAAAGCAAGCTTCCCTTGTGATTATTGTTACTCAACTGGAATGAAAAAATTCCAGAGTTAAGCTTAATGAGATGGTACTTATATAATAAAGCAAGATAATCAGAGCACGAGGTTGAATATCCATTTGCTTCCTCCATTCCACTTTTAAAAAACACTGGCTGAATGGCAACAAGATTCAGATAACTTACGGAGAGGCACTTCGAATTCTCTAAATATGACATTCTTTTATTGTGTTTTAAGGAAAAATGTAACAAGTTCAATGAATTGCTTGTGAAGAGTCGTGGGAACTAGACTCGAAATGTTTGTGGACATATGCGACATGCCCAAAGTGTACCAATGAAAATCACACAACAAACTACAAACAGATGTAATCTGAATCGCATCAATGCTCTGTTGGCATCAAGCTAATCTGACATTGTGGAGGCAATAAGTAATAACAGGCCCTTTTCTGGATTCCGTGGAATGTGAAGGGTCACAAAACTAACTTAAGGAGTTGTTTGGCTCACATTCCGGAATCGGAATCGGAATCGGAATGGGAATAATAAACTCCACTATTGCTATGGGTTTATATCATTCCCCTTTACTTGTTTGGTTTAACATAAGAATAGGTTTCATTATGTTAATAAGTTACTCAACTTAATCTGAAACCCATGTCACAAGTGGGGAATGAAAATAGGTATTTTCTAACACTTTCATTCCCATAGAATGATTTCCATAGTGTTCAACCAAACACCATCTATAGGTATCATTAACTTTGATTTCCATTTCCCACTCTCATACTCATAAACCAAACAGCTCCTAAGAGTTGGTAAATAGTTGTACTAAATAAGTTTCTTAATAACTTCTAGACTTTCTTGAGAACGAACTTGGTAGTTTTGATGAGAAGGATCTCAAAAGTTTCTAGTATTAGCTGGTTATCAACATATAAACGATTACATTCCAGCGAAATGAAACAGAATAAACAGGACATTTTTTGGGAGGCTCGAGATTCTATCTTCCATAATCTGCGAGTAATGCATCGATAAGATATACTCCCTCCGTCTCAATATATTTTTCATTTTATAAATTTACACAATATTTTAGGCAACTGTACTATTTCTATCAAATGTTCATAAACAACCTTATTGGATTTGCATTTGAGAGATAACCAGCCCGAGATAGTAGAGAGGAAGGGGTAATGATGAATTGATTGTCAAGGTTCATTAGTTGTTGGGATTGAGAATATCTAGAATTTTTTAAATGATAAATTTAGAATTTAAATCATGCAAACCATTCATTTTTGGTAAGATAATATTTTTATTAGGACAAGAAATGTAACAATACAAATATGACAGGAGTAATACTTTTCAAATAAGAGAATTCTAATCGAGTTCAAATCTATGTTTTGGCTTCTTCCTCTTCAGATTATATCATAGTATAAATATTAAAGATTTTCACAACTGAGATAAGGTTTAATTGAATTTGAGCTCGACTACATTCTAGTCAAGCTGAACGTATCAAACCACAGTTACAACAACTCTACTAGGCTCAATTGCAGCATCGTGGTGACTACTAAGCTGATTAAATATCACAACAGAGGAGGTTTATCTATTAGTACATTTTGCCAGAGAGTTGTAATACTAGCAATTAAACTCAACAAGGCACTCAAAATACTAGACCTTTAAGGTCGAGATTTTGAATCATTTTACCATAGCAATCATGGCATGAGTTGGGAATCTTAATACACAAATAAGTGATTATTATGTGGTTTGATCCATTAATTTGTTTATGATTTTTATCATAAATCTTAAATTATTTAACTATTTTAATGATAAGAGACAAAATTAGTCTGTTATGATATATAAAAGATCAAATTAGTCAATACATAAAAAATAAAAGACTAAATTGATCCTTTTTTTATTTGTTATATTGATATGGACCCCTTAATGCATAAAGTTCCATATCACCCACATAGGATTAATATGAGATAATGTTGAAGTGATGTAGAAATTTATAAATCAAAGAGTCATAACACTATTCTTACATAAAATTTTTTCTTTAACAAGAAATTTTCTTGCGTGAATCATAGTCCATTAGAAAGATATTTTATGGTGTCCAAAGTTATAATTGATATAATTCCATCCATTTGTATTTCAATATACAATCGTCTTACGGATCATGTATCATTCCATTCATGTTGAGAACATCTATGTACAAAAGAAATTTTGTAGTCAAAATAAGTCATTTTATCACAAATACTATATTGTTCAATCCGAAAACTCTAATAGAACAAATTTGCATCTATTAACATCTATATTTATATTTATACTATATATAAAGTATGAGTGGGAGTTTGTTGTGATGTCATTTTATGTGTTCCTTATTTTATCCTTCTTGAGTTAGTTTTAATAGCACCCCACAAAACTTCTTTCATATTTATTAATTAATTGTTCTTTAAAAATCATTCATAGTGCGTCTCTTTTTCACTGATCTACTATAGTAGACCCAATTTACCTATGAATTTCTCGTCTACCCCGTAAAGTGAACCCCGTATCAAAGAAAACGGTGAGGATTGGGAAAGGACACAATTGACAAAAAGCTCAAAATTTTATATCCAAAAATGTAAATTCAATCTTCTTCCCTCTCATCTTACTATATATGATATTATATATATATTGTAAAACTAAGTCGGAAAATTATTAACCTTGACTACAAAACTAACTAAAGTAGGAAATTTATAAGTGTAGATGAGAGAATAGTAAATAGAGAAATAGTAGGAAATTTTTCAATATCCTATATTATAAACTTTTCAAAACCCTCCAAAATCTAAAGTAGCTTTTCAAACGACTTATACAAGACTTACAAAAGACTTTTAAATGAGGTATCAACACTCCCTATTTATAGGGTTACAAGTTAGGGGATTCATAAATATGATACATGAATCACAGAAACAAATAAGCCTTCACGGGAATCAATAAGTCTTCACAAAATTTAAGGAGATAAATATCACATTAACCGATATGTTTAGGAAGATGAATAGACATCCACCTATATAGAATTTACAACACTCCCCCTTCGATGTCCATGCGTCAAAGAATACGCAAAGAATTACTGCCTCGTTAAAAACCTTTTCCAGGATAAATCCAGTGGGAAAATACCATGGTAGAGGAAAAAGAGTACAGCGCGTATTCAATGTTACAACTATAGTACACTTTTGTATACTGCCTCATTAAAAACCTTGTCAGAAAAACCCATTGGGATAAATCCATGGTCAAGGGAAAAAAAGCACAGCGTGTACTTATCCTCCCCCTTATAAAAGTATCACTTGATATCTTTGAGATGATGCATCACAATTTTACAAACAGACTTCTCAAATGTTGTTGTTGGTATCACCTTTGGATAATCCGCTAGATCATCGCATGAGTGAATTTCGTTGGATTTTAATTTCATCATTCTTCTAAAGATCATGAGAGAAGAAAATTTAGCCTCTCTTTAGCTAAGCAACATATTCAACAATGTCTTTATACAATGTCATTAGAAGTCTCACTTCTAATATTAAACACATATCTTCCGGATATATTAGGTTAATAACTGTAGCCAAACATATTCAGTACTTGCTTCATATATTGCAATTATGTCAACAATGATTGCAAGAAATAGTGACTAGAATTTTGATCGCCTCGATATCAATTTCTTCATAACTATAATTCGAAACCGAACTTTGTATTGGATTAAATGAATATCCAACATATGCTTGATGTCATTCCAATATTTTCGTATCGAAGAACAACTAGATCGTACTAACAAATTTACAGTACATGTTAGCACTGAGAGATATGGTACTTCAGGATCAATAAGTTCTTTGTCATTCTCACGACAACGAAAAATTATTATTCTTGATATCATCAATCTCACAACCATTGAAATACTCAATGGATATATTTTATCCAAATAGAATCATTCTAATACCCTTTTGTTATAAGTTCATTGATTAACAAAATTTTCGTTCGATAAGTGCTCGAACTATAGATCTTTGTCAAGATCAAATTATTCTATTTGAATCTCTTCAAGAGTTCTAACGAAGCTCTTCAGGAGTTCTAATAAACTTTTTCAAGAGTTCAAATAATAATTATATTATTAACATATATAACAGTTATTACAAATTTTGATTTTGTACCTTTTGTGAAAACGTATAGACAAATTATGCTATGATCATTTTTATAATTCTTATTCAAGAAATACTCATTGAGACGATTATATCATATTCGCCAAGATTGCTTTGAAGTAATCCATATAAGGATTTTTGCAATCTAATTGAATAATGTTCCCGGGAAACTTTACATGCTTCAGGCATGTTAAATCCTTCAGAGATTTTCATATAGATATCGATATCAAAATGAGCTATACAAAATATGCTCAATATCCATTAGATGCATTTCAATTTTTATGAATTGTCACACAAATTAGATATCAAAAGGTGATTATATGCACCACAAGAGAATAAATCTCTTTATCATCGATACCAAATTTTTGCGAAAACTTTCGCTTAACAAGGTATGCTTTATATAGCACAATTTCACTCTTCTCATTTCATTTTTGTAAATATATTTGTACCCAACCGACTTTACCATTTAGGAATTTGGACTACAGGTCCAAAATTTTCACGTTTTGAACGTGAATTTTCTTATACTGCATCTTTCAATCATTTCTATGTTCGATATGCTTTGACAAATATTTACTCAAGTTCAGGATCCTCGATTTCTATTCAAAACATCAGCTGATATTATAAACAATAATATGTTGTCGACAGCAATCTCTTTTCAGTTCCATCCTTTTCAGTAGTGACATAACTTATCGAGATCTCTTTTTCATCAGGTACCTGATCCACTTCAGGAGTTTTATGATTAGTTTTTCTAGGGTCTCTTCAGGAGCACCCGCCTCCATTTTATGACCATCTCTAATATTTGCTCCTTTCTCCTGACAAAAATTTTTATCATTTAGAACCGATTAGTAACCATAATTTATGCGTGGCTAGATATCATTTATATCGATGGCTGTCCTGCTGAGACACCATTGGAGCATTTCAGTTGGTATATGAGATTTTTCTCATTTTAGATCAGTAATGAATTTGGCAATTGACTCACAATATCTTGTAAATGAATTATCTTGTGAACTTCAAGTTCACATACTTCGGACGAAGATCAAAATATGAAAATTCATCTCATTTTATTTAATTTTCTATCCAACTGCTTATCTTCTCCCCATGATATTGGGAAATATTTTTATTCCAATCGACAAATTATGTCATATATAAGTGCCCTATAATATTTTAAGATATTTAATCATAAAAGGAAACTTATATCATACATATATTCCCAACTTTTTTTTATAGCCCATCTTTGTGCGATGCGATGAAATAACATATATCGCACAATTAAAGACCCATAAATGGAAAATTTTGGCTCCTGACCAAAAGTCAATTATAATGGAGAGAATTTAAAATCTTTGTTGGCCTGATGCGTATAAATGCTGTTGTAAGCAACATAACATGCTCTCATAAGTAATGGTCTGACTATTGTGGAGGCATTTTAAAAACAATTTTATTAGATCATTTTGTGTATGAACACGTGCTTCAAAACGTTCATACAAATATCATCAAATATTTGAAATATATATTCACCAGCATTATCAAGATAAATTTTCTTGATTTCATAATTTAAAAATTGTGCAGATCTTAAACGAATTATTTAAACTAGTAATCACGCAAACTCCAGGTTGCGAATCGATAATAAGCACACATGTGACCATCTAATAGATGCATCTATCAAAATCATAAAATATCTAAATGGTACACATGAAGAGTGAGTGGGCCCATATATCTCACCCTTATTTCATCCTATAAATGTAAGGGATTCAATCCCAATTTTAGCTGGTGATGATCTAATAATTAATTTCTTTGAGAACAAGCAACACAAGAAAATTTATTGAATTCAAGAATCTTCTGGTTCTCCAATATATGTCTATGTGAATTTTCAATAATTTTTATGCATCATAAATGACTCGAGATGGTCTAACCGGTCATTGCCAAACAATAAAAGTATTTGAATCAGTAAATTTCAAGTTTACTATAACATGTGCTTCACTTGTATAGTACAAATCAAAAAAAAAGATATGCAACTTTTCCATAGCACATTTCTTTTCTAATGTTGCATAGATACTCAATAATTTTCTCATTGAATATAGTCTCAAAATGATATCCTTTTCAGCGGATATCTTTAATAAATTTCTTCAAAACTTAGTAGAGAAAGTGCATTATTTGTAACTCATTCAATTCCTTCAGGGAGACATATATTTGCTCTACTGGAGCTTTCAATGAATTTTACAATAACACTTATAGTATTAACAATTATTTCTCCCAACTTCAGGTGGAAAAATATTTCTTAACTTTGAGCATTATATGTATTGTTACATTGTCATATACATATTCTCATACCTCAAACACATTTAAGTGTATATCCATATATTTCTCTTTCAACAAAATAAATATAACAGTAAAATAATATAAGATAATAAATTATATAAAACAACAAGACATGTAGAATTTAAAATTGTAATAAAGACATACTAAATAAAATACACGCCATTTTCTTTCTTAGTTATTTTCATCGTCAACCAAATGGTCAATACTTCCTTCAGGGAAGAAACCAATAGCACAATAACTATGGTCAAAATCATTATAGATGTGAAAAGTTGTTTCTCTGATTTTCTCTTTTTCTTCCAATGATTCTTGAGACAATTCAAGAAGACTATTTAACATGCGACAGGTACATGACCGGTTTTTTACAGCATAACGATAACGTTTATTTTTCATATCATTCTTAATGTACGATTGACATATTCTCTTTTATATTTTTACTAATCTAGCACTTCTGGTGGTGTGTTGTAGTACTATAATCAGAGTAGTGTTAACTAATAACCATCATGAATATGTTGGTTTCGACTATCACCACGTCCACAAGTACTATTTAAATTTTTGTCACATTCACTTCGGAGAACGGAGCATAATTAATTGAACGAGATTCATTTGAGTAATAACTCATTATTTTATTCAGCCATAAGAAAATATGAAAGTAGAAATATTTTCTAAAACTCTTTGCCAGTATTGCTTCTTCAAGAGCATATTTGAGGCAAGAAAGTAGAGAACATTTTCTTTAATATGTATTCACAAATGATCTGTATAACTTTTCTCATAATATCTGCTGGATCTTTTAAATAGAAAAATTTTGAATCCTTCAGGAATATAATAACTAAAATTATAGATTTTGTTTAGTTTTACTTCGATATAGCATTTTGCCTTTTCTGATTGTATCTTCAGGACACATGAAATTCGAATAAATTTTAACAGCCAAAATCCATTATAGATAGTTTATTATGCCAAGAGCCGATAATTCAAGTTTTTGCGAACTTATTAAAATGAATTCTAATAATATTATGTTGATACAATTGAAAGTATAAAACAAAAGATGGTAATAGAGAGTATCCAAAAATTTTAAATCGTACCTTGGCTATGACAATTAAAGTTCCATATATCTTCGTCATATTGAAAGTTCTACATACCTTTGTTGTGTTGATTTAAAATTTCATCTCAGTTGGTCAGAGTCTCGTGCTGATAATGTGTTGTAAAACTAAGTCAAGTTTATTAACCTTGACTACAAAACTAACTAAAGTAGGAAATTTATAAGTGTAGATGTGAGAATAGTTAGTCGAAATAGAGAAATAGTAGGAAATTTTTCAATATCTTATATTATAAACTTTTCAAAACTGTTCAAAATCCTTTCAAAAGCTTTTCAAAAGACTTATACAAAACTTACAAAAGACTTTTAAATGAGGTATCAAGACTCTCTATTTACAGGGTTACAAGTTAGGGGATTAGGGGATTCATAAATATGATACATGAATCACGGGAACCAATAAGCCTTCACGGGAATCAATAAGTCTTCACAAAATTCAAGGAGATAAATATCACATTAACCGATGTGTTTAGGAAAATGAATCGACATCTACCTTCATAAAATTTATAACAATATATATATATATATATATACTTAATGATATAATATATATATAAAGTAAGAGCCTCATTTAGTCTGATGTTATTTTATGTCTCTTATACACATCTAGATGTATTAAGAGACCATTTATTACTGCCCTATTAATTTCTTTTCCTTTTTTACTTATTATTATTTTTAAAAGTCACACACAGAGTGTACATGTCTTTCCCATTAGTATAGATATAAAGAGGGAGTTGGACATTTTACTATAACATTTTTGGTAGTCATTTTCACGTGGTCTTCACGTGAGATTTGCTAAGTTACAATCCCTGCATCTTCACCCACCAAAACCCTAAATTTGCCTCCTTTATCAGCCGTTGCCATTAACATCGCCACCACCATTATCTAATCTATCCGACAGTTCTCTCTCTCAAGCTATTGAGCAGATCAATTTTGGATTATCATGAGTTTCTTAGGATTTGATTCATTCTTCTCTTTTCTTTGTTTTTCAAGATTTTTTTTTTAAAATTTCTTTCAGGTAATATCGTTTCTTGCTTATACAGATATCTTTTTGTACTAGAGCTTCATGTTATTACAAGGTAATAAAGGATTTTTTTTTTTAATTTCTTTCTTCATATTGTTTCTTGCTTTTATGCAAATGTCTTTTGTATTAGAGGTTCATATTATTACGAGGTAAAATTCTATTTTTTTTTTCAATTTTTTTAGGTTAATCTTTGTCTTTCTTTTTTCACATTTTTGTATGTTTATTTTTTCCTTTTATCTTCATAAGTTTTTCTTTTCTTTTTGAGGCACAAGAAGAATAATCTGTTAGATTGCCAAGGCTCCTTCAAGGGTAAGGCATTTTCTTTTTATTATGTATAAATCATTATTATCCATAGCTTCTTCTCATGCTTTTATACTATTTTCTAATTTCTTTCCTTGGTTGAAGGTAAAAGAATTATTACCTATGTATTTACTGTTAAAATTTTCTTTCTTTGTAGAACAAATAAAAAATTATTTCTATGCAGAATTTCCCACAAAAGTGAAAAAAAAAAATGAAGCTGGTCAATATATGTAAAGATTCTTTTATTCGTAGCTCTCCCACTAAATATAAGAAATTTGTTCCTCTTATTTGTGAAATAGGATTATAGATCAAGGTTTGGGTATCGTTGAATTGCCTACATAATATTATTGATATTCATGACAATAAAATTTTAATCTATAGTGCATATAAATGGCTTCTTATAAAAATACTTCTCTCTTTTTGGTTTTAAGATCCTTTTTCTTTTCTGTATATGTATGCTTAACTTATTCCTTTAATTAAGTGCAGATCTTTAATTAGCATTTATTGTAAAGAACTTTGTTTTAAATGAACCTGTTTATATATATACTAGCATATTTGATTATTTTTCAGTGCAAAAGTTAAGTTTTGGCGCCTAAACAAAATTTTCGATACTTAAGAAATATATTCCACTTGTCTATTATATGCCAATTATTACCTTATAGAATAGTTTCAAGGTTGGCCAGAAGTGAATAGTTTCAAGGTTGGCCAGAAGTTCAGGTGTAATGTTTGCCATCATCAAAATTCAGAAGGCAGCATGATCCTTAACTTTTATTTGCACAAAGTGGCTTAGCTTGCTTATTATGCAAATGATGATGTCACTCCCTTTTTGTGACGTTATAGGAGAATATTGACCTTTTTTTTTTTGCATCCCAGTCAACAACAAAGAATGCAGTGTATTCTTTTTCATCACTAGCCTCAACCAAATATGGACTTTGATTTTTGAAGATATTCAAACATTATTTTTGTTTAGAAATTTTGAGTATTTTTAGATATTTTTATTACATCCACAATATGTTTTGTTTAAAATCTTGATTTTTATTCAATTCTAGAAAGCTACTTAGGAGTCAGTGCTATATATCATGTGTTTAAGCCAATTGTTAGTTTTATGATTTTCAGTTTTGTAATACTATTGATCCTCCTAATTTTTCAAAATTTTATTTTTTTTTTTATTTTTTTATGCTACTATCGTGGATATTGTATAGAAGTTCCAGAGACAAAATAAACTTATTGTCAAAAAATCAATAAATATTACACCCACATTTCCCTGATTGAATTTGATGTTTTCGTTGCAAATAGATTGATTGTAGAGTCCTTAAATTGTCATGGCATTGTTATGGCTTTTTCAATCATTTTCTAGCATTGTTTTTCTTTTTTTATTTTTTTTTTTGTAACCATTCACTAATCCAATTTTTTTTTTTTTTTTTTGAGATTCTATTAAAAAATTTGTCTTTGATATAAGGGACAACTATAAGAGTGTATCCTATGTTATAAAACTCTTTTCTTTTTCAGTTTGTCATTTTGGTTGAGATTCTCATAAGTACCACTTTGGTTCTTTTGGTTTTGTGGATAGAGAGAAAGTTGAACTTTGTTGAATATCTGCTAGATTTTAGTCATGTTTTCTTGGGACTACTTCATCCATGTTGTGAAGATGGGATTGGAATGGTTTTCTAATACATATTTTTTTTAAAAAAAAAATTGTGGTTTTTTAGAAAAAAACTTTTGTGAGTTTCTAATTTATATATATATATTTCTGTTGTAGGATAATATAGCTTCTTTAAAAGTAAATTTCTCTTGGTTCTATACAATATTTTTCTTTCTTTTTCATGCATAATTTTTTGTTTTTTTTTCTTGTGATATTTTTACCATGATTGTCCCAATTTCAAGGTTAAAAGGTCGAAGATCCATACAACAAATTTGACAAATCTCCTGCTTCTTTATTGGTTACAGAAAATAAACAAAAAAATGTCGATAAAGTTGTTATCTTGCCTTTGTCACTGTTGTGTAGATTTTGCTTGGTGATGATTTTTCCTTTTTGATTAGTCAAACTTATCGCTTCTCGACCTTTCATTACAGCAGTAATTTTGTATATTGTAAGTTGGTTTCTCCTTATATTAAGTTTCATTTTGCTGAACTTAGTGTCCCCTGCTTTCTAAATTTGTTATCAACATGATCAAGATAAATCATATATTTGTGAAAACTAATACTAATTAATACCAGTAGATTTTTTCCCCTTTTTTTCAACTTTGGTGGTTAATTTCCTATTTCTTTTGGCTGTGTACAAACTAAAATAACTTTATTTCTCTTTTTTTCTTTTTTTCTTTTTTGTTTCTATAAGGTTAAGGGTGTAGCTGAAATATTCGAACAAGTTTTGAAAAAAGAATTCATGGGATGAGACAAATTTGTTGAAGGGAAAAAATATATCTCAGATCCAGTGCATGGAAGAAATGGTATTTCCTACAAGCTTTTGGGTGTTTTATTTTAGCCACATCAAGGAACATTTGCTTAGGTAAGAGTCTTTACAAATATCTATTTACAACACTTTTGTTTTCACAGGAAATATTTACATTGTTTTCATTATGTGTTTTTATTTATCACTTCATATTAGAAGAGCAATATATACAATAATCTAAACACATGTAAACGTACAAGCAATTTGATAAAATTCCATGCAATAGGATCATTAAGCACACGATTCCTTCTAGGAAGGAGACAAACTCACAAACACACGCACTCACTAACTCATTATGATAGCAAGTTCTATCCATTATATTATATTTTGTAAGGAAGTTGGATTTTAACTAGTTTAATTTTTTGACAAAAAGAAAGTAAAAAACACGTAAAATGTTTTTATATGGCATTTAGGACTGATAATTCTATTTATGATTTATGTGATTTTTTGACCTGGAAGAAACTACTTCAAATATGGCTGGATAGGATGAAGTGCCTCTTAGTAATTAGATTATAATATGTCTTTCTTTGCACCCAAACTTTGCCATTTTAATTAGAATATTTTTGGATTTTTTCTTCTATTACTATGGTGAGAATTAGGAAAGATGCGTATGTGAGCACATGACTTGATTGCAAATTAGAGTATCTTTTTTCCTTTAAATTTATTTGTGAGTTTGAGCTATCATCCTCAGGTTAAAGCAATGTTACCAGTACTCTACTTTCTCCATTCCTCTTCCATAGATCCCTTTAGAAATTTTTCAGCACTCAAAATTATGGTTATATTGATCTTTTTCTAATCTTCTCCTGTGGTATACCTGTTTGTATTTAGAGTATGTTTTTCTCTAATAAAGCATTCTTTATTCTTCAATAAATTTTATATGTTTGTGTGAGGGTTTTTTAGGTAGTTTGACGATTGGGATTACTTCTTACTTTGAGTAATGAATGAGGTACTAAACTATACAACATTGCTTATTGAACTCTACAATTTTATTATTTAAGAATATGTTTTTGTGTTATGATAGATAATCTTGTAACCAGATCTTATTTAAAAGGCAAAGGAGATAGATTTGGATGTGATTTAAATTCATTTTTTTCTAAAATGAACATGAACTGGTTAATTGTGATCTTTTCCTTTCTTGGCTATTTTTTAAAGATGTTTTTCCCTTTGCTTTTGTAGTACTACTTTGAAGAATAGATGATTTGGTTAAGTTTATTAACCTGATGACTGAAGTAAGGCTTTGCATTAATCAGATGATTGATCCCTATGTTTTTGCTGATTGGAGGTCTAGGTAGCATTTTAAGTAGTGCAATTTGTTTGAAAGATAATTTGGAGAATTATTTAGGGTAGTATATGTGGTTTGAGTTGCTTTTCTTATTTGAATTGTGAGGCATTCCAATTCGGTTAAAAATGTTTTTGCCATTAGCTTTAGAATCGACACGTTTCCTTTCAAGTTTAGACAACTTAATTTTTGCTTAAAGAATTTCCACTTTAGGTGACGCTTTCCTTATTATCAGGTAGTCATCTAATTTGACAAGCACAAACTCAAGAATTGGTTCTAAGTGGATTTGGAAATATAAATATCTCTTTTCTTTTTTGTATATATTTCCTAAATTTGTTTTCCTAATTTAAATTCTAACTATTATCACCTTAAAATTTATACGGATAGATCAAGAATTGGAGTGTTTGTAGGATCTAAGATGGCTAGCATAACAGCTTTTAGAACTTTTAGAGTTGTGTTGAAGCCTTAAATTATAAGGGATGCAAGAGAAATACTCCATTCTTCATTCCTTACTTACGAATTTTGTACACAATATTTATGTTTATTATTTTGGGCATATATATATATATATATATACATCTAGATGTGTTAAAGAGAATATCATAAAATTAACATATTTCCTAGGTTAAGAATACAAAATGTCTGCACAAAATTATATATTAAATTTTTCTTTACATTCAAATATAAGTTGTATAATTTAATTATTTGAATGTAAAAAATATATATATATTTGTTCTTTTATCTTTAACACAAAATAGACTTAAGTTTTTCTTAATTGTAAATAGTACATGACATTAAATTATATAGAGAGAGAGAAAGAGAGAAAGAGAAGGGTTTTTTTTTATTTGAAATCCTTATGTTTTAACATCTAAAAAAAATTATGCTAAACAATGAAAAAAAAAAAAAACAAGATGTGTATAAGAGACAGATTCTTATAACTTAAAAATTACCAAATTGAAATAAAAATAACTTCATTGTAGCACGTGTAACGCTTCTATATATTTATCGAAAATAAATAAATAAAATAAATGAATAGTCAGTGAACAATAAAAATTTTGCCTGTTGAGTTTTTAATGCAAGATCTATATATTTTAAATAATTTTTAATATCTTTTCTCTTTCATTGTACTTATTTTCACCTATATTTTTTTAATTATTTTTCAATATTGTTATTTGTTAGAACATTATATATAAATTTTATTTTTCTTAAAAAATTAAATAAAATTTCTCTTTTATGAAAACAACGTATGATAATTGTATTTTCCTATATTCTCTTCTAGGTGTCTAGTTCATAATTTCATATAGCATCACTTAAACTCTAAACTATTTATTCATTTTTATTGGCACAAAATGTAGTTAACTCAAATTTAAAATTGTTTTTATTTTTCTTTTAGGTTCCTACGTTATAATTTTTTATAATGACAACACTAATAACTTGATCAATTATAGATGAAGACTTTTTTCCATAATATTAAACTTTTTTGAGATATATCTATATATTCTTCATCATTAATGAATGATAAAATCACTATCAAGTAGTATCAAATATCATTTAATAAAAGAAGCATGTCTAAATTCTTTTATTAATGAAAATATTGACATGAGATTAAATAATATAGTGATAATTACAAAAATGATTAATTAAAATTTAAAAAAAAAAGAAATAATAAACCTAAGTATAAAGAACACAAATATTAAATAAAAATTATGTTTCCTGTATAAGAAAACCAACAAATTAAACTAATATGTTCCGTATAATATAGATAGGTATCGCATCCTAAAGTATATTAAGATCATAATCAAAAGGAAAAAATAAAAATTTATTCTTTTATCTTACTCTAAAATGTTAATAATAATAATAATAATAATAATGAAAAAATCCTCTATATTACTCTAAAATACACGCAATCGAATGAAAAGCATTTAATTCTAAAGACATACAAAATAACATGTAATTTCTGTAATTTCTATTCTATTTATTTTAACATATTGTGTAAAGTAATTATGTATCCAAATGGAAAATATATTGGTATTTTCATATTTCTTAACTTTATGATAATATTGATTTTCTGAACTCTTACATTCATCTCAAATAGTATTGAATGTGGTTAATTCCAAAATTATATTTTGGTATAGTATTTTAGTATAAAATTAAATTTTTATTTATTAAATATATAAACAAAATGAAGGCTAATGACAATGTATAGATTTATTTTTTATTTTTCATACTTTTTTGATTAATTTATTTTATTATTTACCAAAACATTTAGTCTGCGTCTTAACGCAGTTGTTTTGCTAAATAGTAAAAAATTGCATTATAATTTTTAAAATCGACATGTAAAATCAATCTATATCTGTAATTATTTTAGAGTATTTAATAATATGATTATATTTGAATAATTTATGTTGTCTTTTATAATACTTGTTTATTTTTTTCTATATTGTCATTCCTACAATTTACATGTAGTATTCTTGCTAGACTTGCAATAATTACTCTAAACTATTTTGGGCATGAATTATACAATTGGTTAGAAATGTATTTACCTTATCAATATATAGTTGTTCTATACTAATATTTCTTTATTGTTTTATCATATACTGTAACAACTGGTGTTGTAATTTATGTATTTGACATTTAAATATAATTATTATTTTAGAATATTTTGGCCATATGCAATATATCATGGAGTCATCTTATTTTTTAACTCATCAGTAGTTCCTCTAAACTAAAATTCTATAAAATGAAATTATTCAAGATAAAGATTTAATAATCGAAATACTATTAAAGATGATATAAATAAACAAATACTTTATGATTGTGAGTTTTCTATTTTGTTTCTAAACTTTACTTTCATTACTTGGTTAAATTTTCTAGTCTTTATATAGGACAAAAAAAATTAAATTAAACGTAATACTGATTTAAAAGAAAAAATAAAGTATTGTTATATATTCTACTATTTTTTCACTTTATAAATTTTTAATTTTTTTATTTGTATGATTATTAATTTTGCAAATTTTAAGTTGGAACATATTCAAAAATTCACTCATGGATATATCTATCCTATCAATCAAAATTTCAAATTAAAGGTGCAATTCTAATCAAGAGTCGTGAACTATTATAGTTGACTATCAACTAAGAAAATTTTTGCTTAAAAAATGATGTCGGCCAGATTTGTCATTTTCTTTTGTTAATTCCATCCAAAAAGGCTAGCAAAAATACCAAACTTCAATGCATATTTTCAGCAAATTCTACATGAATCAAATATTCTCTTTATGAAAATTTATTTATCAAACAAAATTCATCAAAAAAATTAAAATATAATTTTTCTAAAATGGTCAACATATTTAGTTGACATAATAGGATTTTATTGGTCAAAAAATAATGTTAGGTATTAAAATATCAATGACACTTAAAAGAGATAAAATGTAACTAACCCGATATATAAAGAATGTAGGGGAAATGATCTAATTAAGTTTTCCAGGTTAGACATATTTGAATTAGAGAAAAGAAAATAATTATAGTGAATTTGAAATATTTATAATATTTATAAAAGATTGTTTTTGTTTTGAATAAAAAATAAATACAATTTGAAAATATATAGAAGTAAAAGTTAAAAATTAAATATTAATATTTTATTTTATTTTATTCTTTACTTAAATATAAATGATTTTTCTACTATTAAAATTATATACATTCTTATTATGTTATGCCAAAATTTCATAATAAGTTAAGGAAAAAATAATTTATTTCATTAGTATTTCATACATTTAAGAGTAAGATGAAGGATATTTTCATGTTAACATTTGATGCATTTTAAAGCAAGACCAAAAACAAATTATTGTTTTGATTCTTTATAATGAATTTAATATACTATGTGATAGCTATCTATAATATAAAGAATATATTAGTTTAATATGTTTTATTTTTTATATATAAGATATAATTTTTGTTTGACTAATTTAATCTTTACATTTTACTTAGATTATATTTTATTTTTGAATTTTAATTATAATAAGTATTTTTATATAAATTAAAACTTTTCTCTTTTTATGTATTTATGCGGAAATAGGTGTTTTTATCCTAAAAAAAAATAGGTAGAATAGATGATGAGTAATTTAATTATATTTTCCTACGGGGAATTGAAAATTGTAATAAATATTTTAATAATAAATGTGATTTTAATTATAATCTTTATAATAAATATTATTCATTTTTTCTATTTTTTAAAATTTTAATTATAATATTTTTATATGGATAAAAATCTTCCATCTTATTATGTATTTATACCAAAATAGGTAGTTGTTTGAGATCCTAAAAAAGAGGTAGAATAGATGATGAGTAATTTAATTATGTTTTCCTATTGGAAATTGAAAATTATATTTCATTAAGGGCGGGTATTTTAGGCATTACAAAAAAGTAGAGAAACACATAAATATGTTTTCCTATTATGAATTAGAAATTATATTTCATTAAAGGGGGGATATTTTAGACATTACAAAAAGGAGAAGAAACGCTTATATATAATAGTATGAGAGCACGTGCTTTGCACATTTGGAGATAATAATTGTTTGATTTTTGTTGTTATAAATTAAAAAGTAAAATAAGTTAGGAGATACTAACTATTTGATTTTTTTTTAGTTCACTTAATTTTCCGCTTATATAATTTTTGTTTCAACGTTTAACTAAGTCAAAGAATTTTTTGTTGTTTGTATGAGTTTAGAGAAATATTTGGTCATAAGTGATTTTATACATTTTCTTTAGATATACTTTGTTAGAAATATAAGATATTTGTTTAATTTAATAGTTCAAACAATTTTGTTAATCATAAAAATTAAATAATTGTGTCTTTTGAATAACATATCTACCTTGTAATTTTTGAAATAGAAGTCCATTTCTTCGATTGAGAATTATTGAATCATTGTACAATGAACTCATTGGTACTCTATTTAACTTCAAAAATAAGAAAGCTTAAAACATCATCAAATTGGAGCATAATTTATGACGGGAAATATATTAGAGTTTATAATTATATCCATTATGTAAGTTTAGTAACCCAAGAGAGTAATGCAGTATTGAAAATATTGACAATTTATAGAGTTCGTTGAAATCTTTCATTCTCTTCAATTATTCAAATTCTATGCTAACAACTTTGGATTTATCAAGCGTATTAAGGTATTTGATTATTTTTGAATCCCTGTACCTCTTTTGAAACTAACTTGATGAAAGAACAATTCATATGCAAATACTAAATAGCAATTTATAATTTAGGAAACAAAATCTCTTTTAAATATATAGTTTGTACAACTGTAGGAATTATATATTGATACTTAAATAGAAAAAAATTGAAAAATAATCTACCAACATTTAGCAATTTATGGTGTGAAATTTAGTGATTAAATCACTATGCTAAAACTATTAATCTCAATAGTAGTAAATTAGAAAGTATATATTCAATAATATAAATTTTATTTGATAAAATAAGTTCAACAACATATAGCTACTATTAGTATTTAGGTTTTATCAGACAAATACACTTTATTTAAAATCTAAGTAGTAACTGATTTGATATTCCTATTTTTTAATGTGTTATTTATAGGGTTACTAATATTTATTATTAGATATTATCTAATGTTTTGTAGGATGACAATAATTATCTATTAAGAATTTTAGCTAATATCATTTTAAGAACTAATTTTTAATTATAGGAAAAGCACAAATTAGATTAAATATATGCTAATTATTCAATATATAAAAAGGGAACTAAAAGCCAAGTAAAAACTACAAGATAAGAATTATGTTCTTTTAAGAAAAAATATATTCAAGTTAGGAGACTATAGCAAAATAATTAAATTTTATAGTAAGAGTAACTTCGAAAAGAAAATCTAAATCAATAAATCATATTGGCTCTTTTAATATAATATAAATTTTGTATTGAGAATTAGAAATTATATTTCATTAAGAGCGAGTATTATAGTCATTACAAAAAAAGGAAAAACCACTTTGAGAGGAGAAACAAAAAAATTAAACAAACAACTCGTATATATATATATACTAGCATAGATAGATAGATTATTCCTGCCTATCCTAAACACAAACCTAGCATGCTTGGAATGACCTTCCATTTTAAGTCCAATATACCAAATGGGGAAGAGTACTACTTGAACCGTCACTAACAGACTGTAAAAGACTTCACAAGAATTGTACATAGAAACCAAAACCATGAAGAGTTTGGGAGACAATACAAACAGATATAGAAAGTGAAAAAAGACCAATTTTTTTGCAACTTAGGGAGACCAGAAAAAAAAATGAAAAACCACTCAAGTGGATTTTGTGATCAATGATAAGAACTGAAATGTCATTTCTGCTTTCGGAGATGCTCTGCAGAAGCGCATCAACTCTTTCGCTATCCTCAGTCGTTCGTTCATAGGAAGCTTTTCGTCGTCTTCGACAGATACTCTTTCAAGTGAAGGGGAACACGCTAGTAAGAGCTTTAAAAAGAGAATTTCAGGTTTTGAACCTCTGAAATATCTTATTGTCACAGTTTCAAGCCCGTCGAAAGTTTGGTTCATGCGACTTGGCTCTTCCAAATAATTCAGCACTTCCACACCGTTGTTCACATTTGAATTCATCTAGAAGACAGAGTGGAAAGATAATTTAGTTTAGAGCTTTTTAATAAATAATAGAAATTGATTCACCACCATTACCCAAATCTCGAACTTTTCCAAGCAGAGGGAACTTTGGAGTAAGCAAAGAATGCAAGCGGTTTGGTCCAAATCAAAGCTCATACGAAACAGTATAAGTTGTCTCAAGCAATTCATTGTGGTTGGAAGACTCTCAGGAACAGTGCCTGCCTGTTGCAGCCAAAAACTTTGAAGCAAACCACAGATCACAGAAGGCACACCTGAAGAAGTTCCTTACCTAGCTTAATTAGCCGCAAAAAGGAAATTCTTATAACAGCTCACCTTGAGAAACCGTCCATCGAAATAAGCATTTGACAGTAGAGTCCAGCAGCCAAAAAGCTCTGTTAAGCTGATTCTCTCACCCTGTCTTCGATGTCTAGTTCCATTTGAAAGTGCAAGATATGCATATGTCAGATTTTTGCAGATTATATAATGGCTCAATTCGACATCATCATTGTCGTAAAGAGTTAACTTTTGAAGCAACGGAGCAGAAACACTTAAAAGATGGATACCAGTGCAGTTACTTATGATCAATATGACAAGTTGAGGGATATTGAGGACTGATGATCCAAAGGTGATTTCTTTAAGAATAAGGCGAGTGAGCTTACTGAAACCTTCAAAGGCAGTTGGTGCTCTTAAAATACACTTTGACAAGCTTAAATAGATAAGATCAATAATTTAAGAGAAAACACAAGAAGGTATTTTGTAGTGATTGGGACTCGAGTTATCAAGAGTGAGTTCCCTAACACCCTTTCTTGATAGGAACAGCATCCACTGATCAACATCAACGAATCTCACTGAATGTAGTTCTGGAAGGTCAATAACAAATTTCAAGATAGATCCAAAGTGTTGTAAGAGTATTCTATTGACTATGTATACATAGTCATTGTTGAATTGGGTGGGTAATCTGTTTCGGGATATTGCACTGGAAAACTGCTTATTAAGCACAAGATGAGGATATTCAGCCAAAAAATATCTCCACTTGCTTGACAAAACACTTGTTCTTGCTGCATCTCGGATGGGCAGGCCATCTAGGATATGATCTATAACATTTTTTGGCAGGCTCGAGATTCTATCTTCCATACCCCCTTGATCGGCAGCCATTCCACTACTTTTTGTAATAATGATTCTGATAATTGTGCCAAGCAAAAAGAAATACTATAAGATGAGAGGCTAGATAAGACTTCTATTCAGTATGTTAATAACTCCCCATCATTTTATCAACTCTTCATTCCTTCCTAATTTGATTAATTTTATTATTTCTTACAATTAGTTTCAGTCCAAGTTAAAGAATATGGTAATCTGACACAAACAAATTATTCGTAACAACTGCGAATAATGAAGCGAGAAGTAATAATTCTCAAATAACAGATGTTCAATCGGTTCTAAATCTAAGTTTTGGCTTCTTCCTTTTTCAGCTTTCATATAAAGATTAAAGCTTTTCACAACAAAGCTAATTTTGAACATGAGCCCAACTAAAATCTAACCAAGCAGAACATATCAAGCCAAAATTACAACAACTCTTCTATGTCCAATTGCAGCATTATGTTGGCCACCAGAAGAAAGCCGCTCACTCGCTGCTTTTCTGCTTTCATAATCCTTTAACCAGACACCAACCTCTACTTCAATCGGTCTATTCACTTCACTGACTTAACTTAAGCGCAGGTTGACTGTCTTTCATGTTCTAAATCATACACAGCGCATATGCGACATCCTATGATATAAGTAAATAACAAAAAGAGTAAGCTTCTCTATCAGCTCTAACTATAAAAATATCTTAATAGAAGAAAGGATGGATTTACGGGTAGAATCCCGTAGATATGACAGAGAAACTCTATCTATTACATTTTGCCAGAGAGCCATAATCCTAGAGAGAAAAATGAACAAGGCACTCCAAAAACTGCTTTAAGGTCGAGATTCCGAATCTTTTTACCATAGTAGTCAAGATAAGGGTGGGGAATCTTATACCATTGGAATTGTTCTCACATAGAGTAAAGAGTTCAAGTCTCATTACCACAGCTTCTCAACTCCTATATGGCGACATATTCGTGTCTGCAATAGAATGATTGCAGTTTGTAGCTACCTCAAAGGGACCCTATTTTCTTGAATTTCTGCCTAAATTTTGACATAGCTAAGGGAGGGTCGCAAGGTCGTGCACCTCCGATCACAAAAATATAAAAATAAAATAAAATAAAATAAAAAAACAGATATCATGCAAGAATGAAGAAAGCAATAATACTATACAATCAAGAATGGCAAGCTCAAGGTCAGCCCTTCTTTTTTCTTTTGATTTGCTTGATCATGTAACTTCAAGTAAGAACTAAGAAATTGCAAACAAGATGAATATGACTAAACACATTAGTACTTTGGAAAGCAAGACAGAGCATGAATTTATGTGATTCTCAAACATTATAAGCAATTAAATCCACTTGCAATCAATTTTGACTTGAGAACTTTTACCAAAAGTCCACCAGAACTGAAATTACCTGGAAATTCAGTTGCAGTTTTTAATACTTGATGGAAATCCCAGAAAAAAAAAAAATCAGGCTAAGAATGTCAGATGAATGATGATTGTTGTGTTGGGAAATGCATTTGTTTCCCAGCTCAGATCACTGGGATATGTGATTGTGCCAGTCAACTCTAGTCACTGAAGGTGCCAATAACCAAAGTAGTCAGTTTGTGCTTTTTTTTTTTTTGGGTTAATAACACTTTGCCTCCTAATTAGATGAGTAATTACTTCTTTAAACTATAAAAATAACACTTTGCTCTCATTCACATTATTTATTTTTAAAAATTTAAAAATATTAATTAAATAACTCAAATACCTTTAGTATTATATTTTAATTTTTTATATATTTAATTGATTTTCGATAGTTATAAAAAAATTAGAAAAAATATACTAATATATTGATAACTTTGACTTTAGAGAGTAAAATATAAAAAAATATTAAATTATATTATATCCGATATCGTAATTTACACAGATTAAGCCGAATATTAAAAGAGTAAGAGACATCATAAAAATCAAAAAAAAAATTATAAAAAATATTTTTTCATATACCTTTAAAGAAAATTTTTCAATAAAAAATAAGCTCATTTAGGAATTATTCTATCACTATAATTAAACATTCAAATTCAAAATAACATAAAAATAAAATCCATAAATTTAAAAAATTTAACCAAGAAATATATTGATATAGATTGTATTAAAATATTATATAATTTATTTTTGCTTATTTTGATTAATTATCACATTAATATCAAAATTTAAATACGTAAAAAATTAAAAATATAAAACTAAGGATATATTTAATCATTTAACTAGATTATCTAATAATTTTAATATTGATAATAAATGAATAGTGTCAATAGGGGTAAAGTGTATATTTTAATAATTTAAAGGGGTAAAGTGTAATTACCTAGTTCAAGGGGCAAAGTGTTATTAACCATTTTTTTTGGTTTGGGGGGAATAAACTAAGGAAAATACTAGTATAGATCCAGTCTTGGATCCCACTTTTCACTTGTACACTTGTGATCATAATTAAATCTTAATAAAATTTTATTTATATCAACTAAAGTCATAGATTTTATAACATTTACACTTGTGATCAGAATTAAATTTTGTAGAATTTTGTTTATTTCAACTAATGTCATAAATTTTATAACATTTAATCCACACTACATTACACAGGTACAGAATCTATAAGTGAGGTTAAAAACAAAGTTTACCTAACTATTTCCATAAACTAATGGTATTCTCTACAACACTCCAGTCAAAACCAAAATTGAAATATTAAGGGTAATAAAAAATGCAAGAATGTATTATTTAACATGAATTGAATTTGAAATATGATCCTGTCCTGATAGGAAGAGCAGCCAATGATCAATATTAGTGCATGTTGTTGAAGGTAATGATTCATCTTGAAAAAAAAAAATCGCTCATGTCTCTGACGTTAGGGTTTTCAAATGTGAGTAGTTTGTGATCCAGAACGTTCAAAGTAACGTTCTCAATTATTTATTAAAGACGAAAAATATTTTTAAAGATTCAGTTTTTAATTCATCTGTAAATTTTATAGTCAAAATTAAATTTTATAAAAAAATTTTTACATCGACTGATATCATAGATGTTATAACATTAATTTACACCATAAATTTTATAAATAAAATTAAAAATCAGATCTATTTAAGTATTTCCCATTACCATAAGAGAGGCTTGATATGATAAGAGCCGTAGGAAAAGACACTTACAGCTCAAAAGTTAAGAAATTTGTGTTTAGGTAGATTATTCTATCGGGTGCACGACCTTGCGACCCTCCCTTTGCTCATGGTTTAAAATTCCACTCGCAGTTATGACAATTTCACATCGGTTGTGACAGTATTACATAGATATTAAATAAAGAATTTGTCCAAAATTATAAAAAAAGACAATGTAAAAATTATAAATAATTGATTGTAAATTTATTTTTAAGAAATTAACTAAATAAAAATAAGGTTTATACTATAATTCTAGTTTATATTTTAAAATATATATATATATATATATATATATATATATATATATCTCGTATCAAAAGGTTTGTTCCTGTATGACTTGGCTGAATCGTTCATTCCAATCACAACTTGGCCTAAGTGACTTGGATTTCAATCGAGTTTTTAAACCATGCCTCCTACTGCTTCCCTCTCTAACTTGTGTTTTCAACCGAGTTTTACACTTTTGTTAACCATGCCTATTAGGGCTTCCCTCTCTAACTTTTGTGATGGGTAAAAAGTAAATCAGATATAACGCAGCGGAATTTAAAATTTTTACTTTCCTATCACGGATCATCTTAATTAATTTATACGTAATACAAGAAAAGTATAGAGATTGTACCTTAAATTGCAGTAAAATTTCCAATATATTTGGGACATCGACAAGCGGCACAGGTGCCCGGCCTCTAATGGTATCCACACAGATAAATCAGGAATCTTCACAAGATTGACAGAAATCTTCACAAGATTGATTGACCCAAACCACGGAATGCTAACTTCTAAATTATTTTCCCTTTTTTTTTCAAACGATTTAAAAAGGGAATTTGATGGCTTTTCTTCCTTGCGGCTTTTGATGCAAAGCCGTTAATGTACTAGTACTACCAATAGTACTACTTCTTTTTGTATATATATATTATAATATATAATATATATAATAATAATATAGAATTCCAATCAAATTGAGTTTAGGAAATTATAAATTCTGCAATCAGTTTGAGTCATAGGTATATGAATAATTATAAAACCATTAGAACTCTTAATATATCTTACATATTAACTCCTAGTATTTATAACTTATTATAATTAAACCCAAAAGTTAATTTATCTCATAAATTAACCCATAAGTATCTCATACTTATCAAATCATTTTAATCCTGAATTAATTATCCTTAAGTGTGTGACCCTTTAGGTTCTCAATCACGTTGGTAACAAGTATAAATTATAATCCTAAATTAATTAAAATTATATAAATTAAACACCTTTAATTTATCATTAATTCTCCAATTTATTTATTTACACTTATCAAGATTGGCTTCTAGCAAAGCATCATGACCACCCAAGTGTTGAGATATGTCAAGTGGTTCGACATCACCCATCCGTGACTAGTTCTCCTGTAATTAATATCCTTTCACCAACCTATATTCCGATTAATTCAAGAATACAGATATAATGCCAACTCTTATCGAATTAATCAAATTTTACTTCTTTAACCAAAATACAACTCACTTGAAATAGAATTTAAGACGCTCTTAAATCTATTTCCACACTGGGGTTATGTGATTGCTCCCGAATCAATATGTGAGGGTATTGACTTGAATTATAATAGTAGGAGAATCCTCTAATTGGTCATATCTTATTTTTCATGATTCATATTATACCCGAACTCTACAGTATGTGCGACTCATTAAGAGTAACGACTAATAGAGCCAAAGAATAATAATCCACAGTCAAGATAAACTCACGACCTCAAGTCAAAAGACCATTACACTACTATCATAAAGAGATTAATCCACTGGCATTTAAATAATAATCCGTGTGGAATACTCTTAGCGGTCAATCCGATGCACTTATTCTTAATAAGCATCCACATACTCTTATGTGCTAATCTACTAGTGTCGTACACTACGATTAGGGATATACACGAATAAAATATAATTACATCATAACTCCTTATAATTTTACATATAAATATTTTATTAGTTAAATGTTTGTCTTATTACAAAATATACATAAATATAAAAGTGTAATTTATCCCTAAAATTAATTGGTTTTAGGACATACACTAACAACGCTGTCACTAGTGCACTAAACTGAATACAAACCATTTAGTAGACTAAATTAGATACAATTATTTAATTGAGAGACTAATTAAAATAAAATTTAAGTTAAAAAATATTTTAGTTTTAATGAAATAATTGGAGTATTCAAGTGATTTTCCATTCCCCTATTATCAATAAGAATTTTAATAGAGCATTTCAAATAGCCCACATATGAATATGAAATACATTCAGACAAGTCTACAACCAAGAAGGTGCATCAAACCGACTGAAAAGACTAGGACTTGGAAAGTTTCTGGGTAATTATTGTACTAATCAATAAAAAGTTTAGGAAAATGAAATTGACTAAACAAGGGGAGCCAGGAGAACTACCCAGTAAAAACAAATACCAAAACAGAAAGGTATTTAAATATCACACGTTCAAGACCAGTTTCTAGAATGACAAAATCATATTAAATAAACTCCCTAATTGTTGGATTTCATTTCTTCTTTCAAGGATCTAGTGTCTTGTACATATGTATTGCACCAAAATAGGAGGGGTGGGGGGACACAAATTGTCTGGCCATGACAAGTAGAAAATACTTAAATTAAGGGAAAACGGGGTAAAGATCAAAGAATTCATATAGTCAACCAACAAATTCAATCGATTTTGATCCCTGGATGGAAAATGATTTTTGCATTAGGCGATGCTCGTGAGAGCTGCAACAACTCTTTTAATATCTGCAACCTTTCAATCGGATCAAGTGTTTGGTCCTCTTCAATGTACATTCTTTCAGCTGATGGAGGGTGAATTGGCAAGTAAAAGCTTAACAAAAAGCAATTCAGCTATTGAATCTCGGAAACCTTTCATTATCACTGTTTTAAGTCCAATACTTTGTTTCAGTAGACCTGGTTCTTCCAGGTATTTTACTACTTCCATATCAGTGTGAATGATCACATACGACCTGCAAGAGAGGGAATCAAAGTCGTCAGTTCCTTCAGCAAATTCCTATGAGTTTTAGAAAATCCCATTAAATAACCATCTTACCGAAATCACCAACTGACACAACTCGTTGGAACTTCGCAGTAAGCACAGTATGAAAGCCATCTGGTCCAAATCATAGGTGAAAGAAAATATTCTAAACATATGTCAAGAATCTCAGCATTGCTGTTGGCAACCTCTCAGGAATAGTACAACCTGCAGCCGCATACTTTGGAGTAGACCACAAGAGATTGTAATCTATTAGTTAAACGTTCTCATCAACCTTATCTCATGTAAAGGACGAGATATATATTGTAAATGAATCATCAGTCACCTTAAGAAAAATGCCATCTAAGTAAAGCAGCCTAATTTGAGGCCAGGATTTGAAAAGCTTCATGAAATTGAACCTCTCATCCTCTCTATGATGTTCAATTCCATTTGACAGCGTAATATACACAAACTGTAGGTTATTTAAGTTCATATAATAGCTTAACTCAAGATCATCATTGTCAAACAGACTCAAAGTTGTGAGTTTTGGAGCAGATATGATAAAATGATGGGTACCCTGGCATCTTATTATGCTCAAAGTAACAAGTTTAGGGATGCTTAGCACAGATAACTCAAAGGTGATTTGTTCTAAATAGAGGTCAGTGAGCATCCTGAAGCCTTCGTAAGTTGTAGGTGCTTTAGAAATACACTTAAAGATGTTCAACTTAGTTACCCTAGGACAAGAGAAAATGCAAGAATGTATTCTGTAATAAATTGGTTATGGAAATTCAAGGGTAAGTTCCCGTAAACCCTGCCTTGATAGGAAGAGCATCCACTGATCAATGTCTTTAAGGTATTCTGTTGAACGTAATTAAGGAACTTCAAGAACAAACTCTAGGATAGGTCCCACGTGTTGTAATAGTATTGCATTCACTGTATTTACATAATAACCTCCAAATTTGGGGGACGATCTTTTCCACATTATCTCTTTTTACAGTGGAAAATTGCTCGTCAAGCACAATCCTTGACATCTAGCCCAGATATATCTCCACTTTCTTGACAAAATACTTGTTCTTGCTGCATCTCTGATGGGAATGCAAGCTAGAATTCGATCTATAACATTGCTAGGAAGGCTTAAGATTCTATCCGGTGCACAACCTTCCATGGCAATCCTTTTACTATTTGTTGCAGCCATGACCCTAATCACACAATCAAAAAAGAATAATCCAGAAGTTAAATTTAGGGAAAGAAAAGAAAAGGAAAAAGTCCCCCATGAATACCGGGAATAGTGATTAAAGTGGAGAGAAATTTTTCCAAGAGTTCAGCTCATTCAGATAGTATATAAAGCAGGGTAATCAATGCACAAGACTGGATATATATTGTTGTTTGGGTTCCACTTTCAAAGAACACTTGAAACAGGATTCAGATAATGTCGAGGAGAGACACTTCGATTCTCCAAATATGAGTATATGACTTCTTTATTCTGTGTTTTGGGGAAAACGAAAAAAACACGTTCAATGAATTGTTTGCGAAAGAGTCCTGTGGGAAATAGACACCCAATGTACATTTTCACACATATGACATTTCCAAAATGTACCAATGAAAATCACTCAACAAACTACAAACAAAAAAATCCTTGTTCCCGTTATCTTTTTGGAGAGTCGCAAAGTTCAGTTCAAATATATTTAGACTTTCTCGACAAAATGCTTGTGTTCTTGCTGCATCATGAATGGGAATCCAGGCTGAACATGATGTATAACATTTAATGGAAGGCCTACCATTCTATCAGGCGAACAGCCTAACACCACCCTTCTGCGAAAATGCTTCTGCTAATTTCTGCACGCATAGAGTAAAGAGTTCGACACTCGTTTTCAAACTTCTAAACACCTAAATGTTGACATAGTCATGTCCTCAGAGAGAATGATTGCAGTTTGTAGCTAGCCGAAAACGGGACCCCATTTTCTTAAATTTCAGCCTAAATTTTGACACAGATACAGTGGCAACTTTCCTCTTCCCATTTTCAACAACACCAACTCCTCCCCCACCAGTAAAAAAAAAAAATATATATATATATATATATATATATAGCTTTATTATAAATTCATGCGAGAATTAAATACAAGAATGTACTATGCAAAATTTAAAAAAAAAAAAAAAAATAGGTCCGCAATTTTTCGTATTCAAAATTAGAACTAAGAAATTGCAACATAAGATCAATATATGACCAAAAAAACGTATTAATACATAGGAAAGCAAGGCAGAGAAATGAATTCACATGTTTCTCGAATATCATAAAGCCAAAAGATCGTCCACTGGCAAAAAACTGAGAGAAATTTTGACTTAAAACTTCTACCAAAAGTGCAGCAGAAATGAAATTACCTCGCAATTCAATTGCTGATTTTGAAACCCCAGAAGAGAAATCAGACTATGAAACTCAAGATAAAATCACCATTTTTTGAGAAATGGTGATTGTTGTTCTGAGAAATGGGTTTTGTTTAATACTGTATCCCCACCTGACTCACTATGTTATGTGGGCCAATTTTAGTCCAGCTAGTTTGGGAATGGCTTAATTAGGCTTGTCCTAAAGATGGGATAATTGCAAATTACCACTTATATTTATTTTATTTATAAATTATTTCAAAATTTAATAAAGTTAAAATTTCATCTAAAAAGAATAATAAAATGTAATAGTTACCCTCAATATTTTTAATTACACTGAGTGAATTTTTTTACTAAAATTCTTATATTAAATTTTAAAATGATAATAAACTAAATTTATGACCCTAAATTTTTTTTAAGTAAAATAAATGAGTTAGTTGATTAACTTAAATTCATTTAAAATATATTGATTATATTTTAAAGTAGTATATTTACTCAAATAATGTAATTTTTTAAATACAAAGTGATGAATTAATTATTGATAATAGAAAAAATAAAGTAAAAAAAAATAAAACTAAAATAATGTGATTATATAAATAAATGTAGTGTGTCTTGCTTACCAACATATATAAGAATCATCTAAGCAGTTAAGTGTGATCTCATAATTTATTTTGTCAATTTTACCCCTATCTCCATAAGGTAATTCTCTCATAATTTCTTCCCACTCTCCACTACCTATATTGTTTTTTAATTTTTTGAATAATTCTTTTTAATATTTCCTTGTTTTCTTTTACAAAAAAAAAAAAAAAAACATTAATTATTATACCATCAATCCGTTAGTCGTGAATAAGCCACCCACATCACCCGCTATAGAACCAAGGAAACATTTTCCACCTTTGGTTGGAAAATGATTTTTGCATTAGGCAATGCAACTCTTTAGATATCCGCAACCTTTCACTCGGATCAACTGTTTGGTATTCCTCTTCAACAATATACACTCTTTCAGCCAAGGGAGAATTGGCAAGTAAAAGCTTAACAAAAAGCAATTCAGCTGTTGGATTGGAACCTTAGAAACCTATCATTCTCACAATTTTAATTCTATCCATGTTTTGTTTCATTAGGTCTGGCTCTTCCAGGTACTTTTACAAATTCCGTATCAGGGAGAATGATTACATCCACCTGCAAGAAATAACCATCCAAGAAAAGAGCCAAAATTTGGGACCAGGAGCGAAGAAGCTTTATGAAATTGATCCTTTTCGTTTCGGCTACTTTGGACAGCCAAATACTTGCAGCTCGCAGATGAGTGCAGTTCAGATAATAGCTCAACTCAAGATCATCATTCAAGCTGTGAGTTTTGAAGCAGATACATTAAAATGTCGTGTACCACGGCAACTTCTTGTCCTCAAGGCATGCTCATCAGGACAGTGGACTCGAAGATGATTTTTTTTTAGTTTTTTAGTGCGAGATCAGTACGCATCCTGAAGCCTTGGAAAGGTGTGGGTGATTTCAAAATACACTTAGATAAGTTCAATTTAGTTAGCTCAGGACAAAAGAACATGCAAGAATGTAATCTGTAATACAGAATTGAATTTGTTATATCAAGGGTAAGTTCTTGTAGACCCTGCCTTGAAAGTATGTTGTTAATGATAAGGCAACGATTCAACTTGAAGAACGAACTTTAGGGTGGGTTCGGTGTGTAGTAAGAGTATAGTAAGTGTATTGCATTGACTACCTTCATATAATAACGGTGGAAAAGGGAGTAGGATCTTTTCTGCATTATCTCTTTTGCAAATCGCTCGTCCAGCACAACCTCTGGACATCCAGCCCAGATATATCTCCGCTTTCTTGACCAAAAACTTGTTCTTCCTGCATCACTGATGGGAACGCGTGGTAAAATTCAATCTATAAGACTCGTAGGAAGGCTTGAGATTCTATCGGCAGCACAAGTACCTTCCATTGCAGTCCCTTAACTACTTTCTATTCCTGATGACTTGGCTTATTGAGATGGTATATAAAGTAAGGTAATCAAAGCACAAGATTGGATATGCAATGCCTGTTGGGTTCCACTTTCAAAGAACACTTGCAATAAGATTCTGATAATGTGGAGGAGGGACACTTCGAATTCTCCAAATATGAGTATTAGACTTAAATTCATTGTGTGTTTTCACTTTTCAGGGAAAATAAAAACAACAGTGAATGTTTAGGAAGGAAGAATCATGTGGGAAATAGACAGACACCCAATGTATCTGCAGATATATGACATATGCAAAATTTACCAATGAAAAATCATTCAACAAACTACAAACTTAAAAATGCATGTTCCCATTATCTTTTTGAAAAGTTGCTTGATAAAAAATTCAGTCAAATGTATCTCAACTTTCTTGACATATGCTTGTACTTGCCGCATCATGAATAGGAAGTCAGGCTAAAATATGACATATCGCTACTTTCTGGAACCATTATTCTAAGCTCAAACTGCAAAAATTAAAAATAATTCAGTAAGAACATGTTCGGTTCTAGTGAGTTCCATAAGTGCTGCTATTTGGAGAATGGATATAATGAAGCCTTGAAAATTAATATATGCAAGTCCCTTTCTAAGCTAATTTACTCCATTTAAAAGCAACAATACTAGCAAATGGTTTAACAGAAATCTGCAATCCTCATTAAGTAATGCAAGTTCCATAACAAAGAGGCACTAAGAAGAGCTAGAAAGCAGTAATAACAATCTATAAAATACTTGAGAACTATAAAAGCTAACAAAAACACATGATGCATCTACACCTGTGACTCTGAATCATACATATTCGGAAAATGAAAAGCCCTGCGCCTTGTCGCACAGCCCAGTTGGTAATCAAATATGTGCGCAAGGTGCACACCACACTGTGCCTCGGCGCCTTGGGGCGCGCCTTTTGCGTGCCTTTATTAACTCTTGGTTTGACCATCGATTTTGAAAATGACTTGTGCTTTGGACGATGATCGTGGAAACTTAACCAACTTCGTGACAATCTTCAACCTTTCACTAAGAGCAAGTTTCTTTTTCACTTCAACACAAATCCTTTCTAGAGATGGAGAGGAGGCTAGTAAAACCTTCACAAAAAGCAGTTCAGCAATGGTACCCTTGTAATATTTCATCTTTACAGTTTTAAGTCTATCCTGTACATTGATCCATGACACCTGGCTCTCCTAAATAATCTAATATTTTCATGTCGCTGTTAATGATCCGACGAGCCTGCAAAAGAGAGGGAAAAAATCAGTACCATTAGCATCTTTCCAATGGATAGATAGAACCACTGAACTTTCATCTTACACAAATCTCCAATCTAGACACGCTGGGGGAACTTCGAAGAAAGCAAAGAATACAAGCAATCTCATCCACATCATAGCTGATACGAAACATCACAAGTTTGTTCAACCACTTAATTGTGCTTGGAAGCCTCTCAGGAACAGTACCCGCAGTCAAAAACTTTGAAGGAGAGCACAAGCGACATAAGTAATCAGTCACAAGTAATTTTCCAATGTAAAAGAACCAAGATAATAAAATCACAAAGAAGGAAAATTAACTAACTTTGAGAGTAGATCCACCCAAATAAAGTGTTGAAAGTAAGGGCCAACACCCAAGAATTGTTGTCAGATTTATAGTCTCATCCTGTCTGTCATGGATTTCAACCGCATTTGGCCGCGCAATATATGCGGATTTGAGGAATTTGCAGTTCATGTAAGAGCTCAATTCAAAGTCATCATTGTCATAAAGAGATAACTTTTCAAGTAGTGGAGTTGATATATTCAAAAGATGGATACTACTGCAATTACTTAAGGTCAAACGAACAAGTTGAGGAAAAATAAGGACTGCAGATTCAAAGGTGACTTCTTTTAGTACGAGGGCTCTGAGCTTGGCAAAACATTTTGAGGCGATTGGTGCTCTGAAAATACACTTGGAGATGTTCACATAAATGAGTTCAGGACAAGAGAACAGATAAGGAGGCGTTCTGTATGGATTAGGATTTGAGTTCTGAAGAGTCAGTTTTCTCACACCCTTCCTTGATAGTAATAGCATCCAGTGATCAATATTGGAGTATATATTCCACTTATCAATACCTGAGTTTAGGCTGAATAGAATTGAAGACATTTCTGGAAAATGGAGAAAAAATGTTGATATAGCTCCGAATGTGTTGTAAGAGCATTCCATTAACTATGTTTGCATAGTCAACTTGGAATCGAAGAGGACATCTGTTTCGCTTAATCTCTTTGGCGAATTGCTCATTAAGCACAAGATTTGGATACTCAGCCCAAATATACCTCCACTTGCTTGACAAAGCAATTGTTCTTGCTGCATCTCGAATAGGCATGCAGTCCAGGATATGATCTATAACATTTTGAGGAAGGTTTGAGATTCTATCTTCTGCAGCCTCTTCAACGGCAATCCTTTTACTCCTTTCTTCAATCATGATTCTGATAATGCAACCAAGAAATTCATAATCCAGTAGGATAGAATTAACCGAATTTAAATACAATTTTTGTAGCGGAGGAATAAAAGCTTATGCATTTCTTTCCCGTTGTTGATAATTGAAGTGGACATTTCTTTTGTATTTAGGGAAAGATAATGGAATAAAAACTCTTTAGTCCAAAATACTAATTTTTTATTGAGATTTTATTTGCAAATGAGTGTTCTTTCAAATAAGGTTTTTTTCCCATTTTCTTTTTCTTATTTCCTTTATACCAAGAAAGGCATACAGAATAAAATTCTTTTCCTTCCTCCTTTTTATCTTCCCTTATCATCATACTCATAAACAGTTGCTCATACATCTGGTACCCAACAATCTCCTGGTAGCCACCTCCTACTACCTTCTTTGGTAAAACCATACATATCCAGCTTCATTTTTTTGACTCAGGCCAAAATAGAAATAATTGTAGAGATTGTTCTTTCAATGAAAGATGTTGGGATAAATAGTCGTCCCATACTATATTCCTCATTAATTAGGAAAAGTGGGATGGAATATAGTTTTCAAAATCTTCAAAATCAAACAAGTTAAAGTGCAACAGTTTGCCAGGGCAAGTAACGGCTTTCACCACCTTTCTGCCAATATCACCACCAAACTCAGTAAACTGTAAAATTAAACTTCCTCTCCATGCCAAGATACCATTTTAAAGCTTCATCAAGAAACAAAGAATGCTTCAAATACTTTTCTAGTTTCCGTCGCACAGTACACTGAAACCTAGCAAAAGAGCTAGATACAAATCTACTCTTGAAGTTGTTGACTCCAATCCATAGTTTTCCTCTTTGGATTTGTCCAGAATTCATGACTAAACAACCAACAACATGCACATAACCAGTGCTCCAACACTTCAATCTCCTTAATTGCACATATTTTGCCTGTGTACATAGGGTATATTGCCTAAAGTTGAAAAGAAAGAGAACAGGAAACAGAAAACCAAGGGATCGTGCTTTTTTCCCCCCCATTGTCTTCTTTTATTTCAAAAGAAAAAAGTAGCAGACTAGCCGAGTCTTTTGGGATTTATTTGGGGGGAGAAGATGGGCGAGGGGTGAAGGAAATTATTGATTTGAACCAGTTTTGTTTGGGGTACTTATCCCTATTTATCCATTCCAGCAGGTATTAAACAAACAAATTATTCAGGAATAACCCATTTGATGCCATTGTTCGAGTTCAATCCCATGTAAACCGCTTCCAGATTTTCTTTATGGCTATGTAAAAGAAACATGGTTTAGCCTGAAGCTACAAAGAGAATACAGCAAGTAAAATGGTAAAGTATCCTCCATCCGATAACAGGTCCAAACAATGCCATTCCATTTGTCCCTTTTTTTTTTTTCAAACGATAGAAATACCTTCCCATTTGTCACACGGTAAAATATTTACCAAAACATGCACAGAATCCCCAAACCCCCACATCTTTTCGAAATTTCCATCCCCCCTCAAAGCACCGTGCTTTACTTACATATAGAATTACAAAGTGCCTGCGCTTTCACCTTATATCAAAGCATCAAAGATCTAGTGCCTCAAAACCATTGAATTGCTCCTAGTGGTCTCATCATCACAAGCTGCCTTTCTTTCTAATCTTTCCTCCACCATACACATTCCATCACTGCTTAGAACGGAAGTTAAGGCAGCAATAATTTGGTTTGCCATTATTTCAGACCACCATAAGACGCACATATTCATGATGCCAACAGTGAAAATCACTCCCCACAAAAATGTGCACCAAAAGGCATTAGTACTTCAATGGCATGATTATGGAGCACGGTGGTGGCTAATTACGTGTTTTAGATATGTGTAAAGCATATCAAACCATTCAGTGCCTGCACATAATAATGAATTTGCAAGATGAACCTGACATCTTTCAGATTCTCTGCTCATCCATTGCATTGCATACAGATATATCAGGAAGATGGTAGCCTAGAATCGCATCCCAAGGAGGGATAACAACTAGGAAACTGGAATCCCTGTATAAGTATAATATGGCACTCCACCAAAAAGCAAGTTCTGTACCTCCGAGCAGTGGAAAAGAACAAAAAGAGCTTGGCTTTCACTTACTTCATCAAGTAATTTCCTGCAGGCTTCATGCTTAGGAGTTCTTGTTCCACTTGTCTAAGTTATAGTCAGTATCCCTACCTATTTTCCTCATTTCATGGCTTGAGTAAATTTGACATCCTAGTCATCTTTACTCATTCATTTATTTTTGCTTTAATGCATCAACAAGCTCTCTGCACTGGATTTTTAAATAGATATATCCTAAAATCAACTAACTCCTGTGCTAATCAAGAAACCTCTTTTCCCGGACGACAAGAGATGATTCGCTAGCAAAGCATCAGAATGAACAATACAGAAATCAATGGCAAAGCATCAGAATGAACAATACAGAAATCAATGACAAGATGAGTAGGATGTGACTAAACAAGTAGGATGTGACTAAACAATTTTGTGTTGATGGAAAATCAACAATAAGGGGAAGGAATGGAAATGAAGGTTAATGATACCCATAAATATTGTTTAGTTAATCATTATGAAAATTATTTTATGAGAATAAAAGTGTTAAAAAATGACCACTTTTATTTCCGAGTAACATGGTTTTAAATTTATGAATTTATCAATATAATGAAACTCATTCCTTATTCAAACCAAATAAATAAAAAGGAATAATATATATTCGGTTTATGATTCCATTCCAATTACCGGTAATACGAACCAAACACCCCTTAAATATAAAAAAGCATGGATAATTCATTCAATCAACCAAAATAAATTGCCAAATTTCATTAAATAAAATTTGTCTATTTTAACACCCTAATTTAAAATAACATTAATTTTTCCTCCGAACTATCAAAGATGCATAACACAGGAATCATTATTTTAATTTTAAAAGTTATTTTTATACATGTGAGATGCGTTACACCCGTACGACATACAAACGATTAATTCATCGAATAAACCCTCTTGAACTTGAAAAAAGTGTTCTTTTGTAAACTTTCTAAGGTGGAGAGGTTTCGTTTTCACCAAAAAGTTTTTACTCCATACTAACATAGAATCTAGCTACTGGGTGTGAAGAATTGAGAAGTTGAGTGGTTTTCTAGGGCTCTCACCTTCAGTCAGGCGGTTGCCGTAGTGAGTGTTGCCGCCGGGATCCTACTCTTCGGGCTTCGCTTTGTTTCAGGGTTTAAAAGTGAGGGTTGGAGGAGCATGATGCGCTATAACTTATAAGAAGGAGAGTCCAGTGGTATTTCCGTAATTTCAAAGAACACGTATTCGCCCGAATGGGGAACTCAATCTGTTTAATTATTCAAAAGGAACCATTGGTTTGATTCTATCGCTAGTATATTGGAAAGGAAAATTTTTACTCGTAAATCTTACCGTCTTATAAAATTTTGTTTATATCAATTAATATTATAAATTTTATAATATTTAATCTATATCACTAAATATTTTTCTATTAGAAAAAAATATGAGAATTTTATAGTAGCTTTAGATAATTATATTTTTAATTTTAAAAGTTTGTATAGTATAAATATTTAAAATATAAAAAATAATTTTCTAAAAACAATTGTAAAATTTTTCAAAACAATATTCTAAAACATAAATTGAAAAGTAATACCAATTTAACATGTTCATGTATTCAAATCATTTCACTAGTTATATGACTCTTGACACTTGTTTCTTCTATAGTCACGTATGTGTTTTCAGTTGCGTAGTATAGTTGGACAAATTTAAGTTATAACACATCGAGAATCTAATTTTTCAATAATATATTAAAATTCTTTGACACCTATCATCATCATCATCTAATTTTTTGTTTTTAGTCATTTAAAAATTATTAAATTTTTAAAACTCTATATATGTAAAAGTATTTCAATAAATGGATGCGCATTAGAAGTATTATCTTTTCATTCAAAAAATAGTTAAAATTTTTTTAATGATTTTAAACTGATTTGAACAATGTTATAAAAATTCAAAGTATAAAATAATAAAGTGCTAAAATTAATAGAATCAATAATAACATCATTAAGATGTGAGTACACAATTTGTTTTAATCGATTTATAACATGGAAATAAATATCAAGAAATTGCTAAATTTCATTAAATACAAATTTGTCTTATTAAAACCTCATTTTAAATAATACCCTTTTGAATTTTTAAAAGGATGCCTTTTTTTTTTTTTTGGGAGGCTCAAGTATTATGCAAAAGAATCAAACTTTATTGGGAGTTTGACATTTCTTTTTTCATCGAAATTGCAACTTTAAGGGGTTCTCTAGGGCTCTCTCACCTTTAGTCGGTCGGAAGGTTGCAGCAGTGAGTATTGCTGCCGATGATCCTATTTTCCCGGTTTTGCTGTGAATATGAGCTTAGAAAGTGAGGGTGGACAGGGTATTTACAAGGACGATACGTTAATTTGAACAAAGAATTCATATATCTTTTATAAATTCAGTTTATGTAAAAAATTTCAGTCTAATTCAATGTCCCTCGAGAAGAAATATACTACTAACTAAATTCACCGCTGAATTTGAATTTAAAGACATGATAAATTAACACATGTGAAATTGGAATTGAATTTTGATTTATATATTATATTTTGATTTTTCCGTGCACACATATTAGATTATGAATGTAATATGATAAGTGATACGAGTCCTGGTGACATAAGATTAGATGAAATTTTTTTAAATGAATGGAATCCATAATACTTTAAAATTTACGAGATGATTTAAATTCAATGATAATTTAAAATTTACTTAAACTTATTAAATGATTTATTTGTTAGAATATGATTTTACTAGTTTAATTATCCGAAAGGAAACGTTTGATTCAATAGTATTTCATTTTAAAGTTTATTTCACAGATTTGGACGTACCATAAAGTATCAATGGGGTCACTAATTTACCATTATCACATAACTAAATTAGTGAAGTTTGATAATTATTTTTAGTGCATATATTTTAATACTAAACAAGAGTGTATCAACAAATAAATAAAGATTATATAGGTATCATAATTTTCATCCAAAAGTAATTAGGAAAATTTTTTATTGAGTTTTAACTCTTTTGAACAATGTGCCACAAATTAATAATGAAAGGTACTAATTGCTAAAATTAATAGTTTAGAGTTAGTATATTGTAATTAATCCCATTCAGTTAGGACAATAATATAAATTTTGCAACAGTTACAAGCAATGACAAACATATAACCTGAGTCGAAATGCCATAGCATGTAGTAAAAAGGAGCTACGAATATTTTTAAGATTCATTTTGAAGCAAAAAGTTGCCAATTTTGCAGCATGAATACAAGCCTTTTATTCGTAGAAAGAGCAGTACTATATAATGTGCATATCTTGAGGTTTCTTGCATGTTTTTGAAGACATTCTTTGTACAGGCTTTAAGCTCAGAAATCTCCAAATGTATTTATTGCTCAAAATCAGTACAAAAAGCCAACCAAACACGAGACCCTCTACTTCTGTGACTCTGAATCATACCTATCGCAGTCCAGTTGGTCATCAAATGGTTTGAAAATGACTTGTGCTTTGGAAGATGCTCGTGCAAACTGAATCAACTCATCAGCCTTCAACCTTTCACTAGGAGCAAGATTTTTCCTCCATTCAACACAAATCCTTTCTAGAGATGGAGAGGAGGTTAGTAAAAGCTTCACAAAAACCAGTTCAGCAGCCGAACCCATGTAATGTTTCATCATTACAGTTTTAAGTCGATACATTTTTTGCCCCATGACACACTGGTTCTTCCAAAAATTCTACAGTTTCCATGCTGCTGTTAATGGTCCGATGAGTCTGCAAAAGGAGGGAAAAATCAGTACCCTTAGCATCTTTCCAATGGATAGATAGAACCATTAAACTTTCATCTTTACCCAAATCTCCAATCTAGATAAGTTGGGGGAACTTCGAAGTAAGCAAAGAATGCAAGCAATCTGGTCCGGATCATAGCTTATACGAAACAGCACAAGCTGCTTCAAGCGCATGATTCTGCTTGGAAGACTCTCAGGAACAGTACCTGCAATCAAACACTTCGAAGCAGAAGACAAGTGACATAAGTGATTAGTCAAAACCACTTTATCAATGTAAAAGAACCAAGAATTAAAATCACAAAAAAAGAAAATCAACTCACATCGAGAGTAGATCCATCCAAACAGAGTGCTGAAATTTCGGGCCAACACCCAAGGATTGTTGTCAGACTTGCACTCTCATCCTGTCTGCCAAGTTCAACCTTATTTGACACCCTTTCAATATAGGCGCATACCAGGCTTTTGCAGTTCATGTAAGAGCGCAATTCAAAGTCATCATTATCAAGAAGAGTCAACCTTCGAAGTAATGGAGTTGATATATTTAAAAGACGGATACCACTGCAATTTCTTAAGTTCAAAACATGCAGTTGAGGAATAATAAGGACTGAAGATTCAAAGGTGACTTCACTTAGTGCGAGGGTAGTTAGCCTGGCAAAACCTGTTGAGGAAACTGGTGCTCTAAAAATACACCTGGAGATGCTCATATAGGTGAGTTTGAGACAAGAGAACAGATACAGAGGTATTCTGTAAGGATCAGGATTTGAGTTCTGAAGAGTCAGTTCCCTCAGACCTTTCCTTGATAGGAACATCATCCAGTTATTGATATTGGAGTATATATTCCATTCATCAGTATCTGAGTTTAGGTCGAATAGGTATAAAATCATTTCTGGAAAGTGAAGAACAAATTTTGTTATAGCTCCTTGGTGTTGTAAGAGTATTTGCCACTAACTATGTTTACATAATCAATCTCGAACCGTAAAAGATTCCTTTTTTTCTTAATCTCTTCCGTGAATTGGTCATCAAGCACAAGATTTGGATATTCAGCCCAATAATGCCTCCACTTGCTCGACAAACTACTTGTTCTTGCTGCATCTCGAATAGGCAGGCAGTCTAGGATATGATCTATAACATTTTGAGGAAAGTTTGAGATTCTATCTTCTGCACCCTCTTCCATAGCGATCCTATTACTACTTTCTCCAATCATGATTCTGATTGTGCAACCAACAAATTGATAATCTGGTACAAAGGAATTAAACTGAATTTAAATACAATTTTTGTAGGACAGCAAAGAAAGCAGGGGAAAGAAGCTTATGGGTTTTCTGGCTGTTGCCTATTTTAAGTGGCTATTTCTTTTGTATTTAGGAAGAATAATTGGAATAAGAACCCTTTAATCCAAAATACTAATCTTTTATTGGAATTTTATTTGCAAATAAGTATCGAATAGAAGTTCCTCTTTTCCCTTTTTCTTTTCCTTTTTCCTTCATTCCAAAAAAAAGACAATGGAACTCAAATGAAATAACCTACTCTTTTCTTTCCTTGTTTTTATCTACCCTTATCAGCACACTAGACTGTTGTTCATACATTCTCGTACCCAACAATCGCTGGGTGGCCACCTCCAACTTACTTCTTTGGTCAAACCTTACTTATCCAACTTCCCTTTTTGCCTTCAGCTAGAATAGACATAGTCATAGGGCTCGTTCTTTCATGGAAAGATGGTGTACTAAATTCCTCATCGATTAGAAAAGACAGGATGAAATATATAATCCACTATTATTGTCAAAATCAATCTAGTTAAAATGCAACAGATCGCCAGCATAAGTAACAGCTTTACCCGCTTTCCACCTAAGGTTACCTTAAATTTCAAGGGGGCGAAATCTAATTTTTAGAAGGATATAACTGAAAATTTTAATTTATTAATGGCAAATAGTAAAATTTTTAAATTTTTTGGTCTCTTGGGCGGATTGTTGTGAATGTTGTGACTGTTAGTAAAGAAAGAACCTTTCCCATAGAAAAAGTTCACACCCTAGTTTATTTAAAGGAGCTTAAAAAAAGTGACACACAGCCAAGTAGGGAATATAGAAATCCAATACTGGCAATCAAAAACACCAGAAAGATGATAACACCCCAAAAGCTCAAATTACAGTTCCTTACTTCTGGCCTTATGACTTTCGATTACACTTTGGTGCCAGAGAAGTGATGCCTGGAGCCATTGTTTTCATCATAATTCATTTTAAGAAACCAAAAATCAAAGAGTAAACTATCTGCCAGATTTTATATCCAAGTCATGTTTACCAGTTCTTTATTAATTGCTTTACCGCAATAACAAGCTCTCGTGCACTAGAGTTTTCAATAGCTATGTCCTAAAACCAAGTTAACTCCTTTGCTAATCAAGAAACCTCTTTTCCTAGAAAACAAGATATGATTCATTTACAAAGCATCAGAATCAACAATCATTAAGATTGCATGGCAGTGGGCCTCCTTCCCTCTTAGACAAAGAATAAGTTTTCGGGTTATTATGGATATCAAGTTAACAATTAGGTTTCTTGAATTCATCAAGAAACAAAGTTGCATCAAAAAATACAGAACATGATTAACATGCGATTAAACAATTTTCTTGATGGAAAATCAACAGTATGGGTCATGATTAAGATGCGATTAAACAATTTTCTTGATGGAAAATCAACAGTATGGGTATCTGTATCAATATAGAAACATGGGATTAAGTATTAAAAGGGCATGAAATAATTCATTCAATCAAGGAAAAGATTAACTGAACCATCATTCCATCAATAAATTTGCAATTTTCATTAATACTAATTTTTATATTTAATTTCTTGATTTAAAATAGGATTAATCTTAATACAAGAAAGATTAGTCCATCGAAATTAAACCCTTCGAACTTGAAAAAAAAAGTTCAAACGAGTATTCTTTTAGGATTCTTTTTCACCAAAAATTGTACTAACAATAATCGAAGTAGCCTAGAAGCTAGCTACTGTGTGTGAAGAATTGAGAAGTGAGGGGTTTTCTAGGGTTCTCACCTTTAGTCGGACGGTCGCCGGACTCGGTGCTGCCGCCGATGTCCTATTCTCCCTGCTTCGCCGTGTTCGTGCTGTGGACTAGAAAATGAGGGTGGGGTAGAGTATTTATAAGGGGGAGAGTTCAGTGGTATTTCTGTAATTTCGAAGCAGACGTGTTGGCGCGAGTTTTAGTTGGTTTGTTTAAATAAATTCGTTAATAACACTTTGCACCCTGAACTAGGTGGGTAGTTACACTTTATCCCCACAACTAAAAAATATACACTTTGCCTCCATTTAAATTATTCATACTTTAAATTTTTTAAAATACCAAAAACATCTAATTAAATGCCTGAAATACCCTAAGTTTATATTTTTATTTTTTATGTATTTAAATTTGATGTTCGATAGTTATAAAGAATTAGAAAAAATAAAATATAATATCAAATTGATATATTTGATCTTTTAGGGAGTGAAAATGTGAGAAATATTGATATATTTGACTTTGTGATATTTGAATTTGTATAGGTTAAATCAAATATTAAAAGTGAAAAATACTAAGAGACTTTAAAAAAATCAAAAATTTTTATAGAATATATATTGTTACACATTACTTTTAAAAGAAAATTTTTAATATAAAATTAAGCCCATTTAAAAATTATTCTACTATTATAGTTAAACATTCAAATTCAAAATAATACAAAATAAAATCCAAAAATTTTAAAAATTTGACCAAGAAATATATTAATATGGATTAGACTAGAATATTATATAGTTTATTTTTTCTTATTTTTAATTAATTATCACATCACTGTCAAAATTTAAATACATAAAAAAAATCAAAATATAATATGAAGGATATTTTGGTCATTGAACTAGATTATCTTGATGATTTTAAAATTATTAATAGATGAATAGTTCCAATTGGAGGTAAAGTGTATATTATATTAAATTAATCCAAAAGGAACCCTTTGATATATTGATGTGTTTGTGAAACTGGAGACGGCTCAAATTATCGATTGAAATACGATTTCCAGTGTTCGAAGAAATCAATGAATTTTATAATGATAAAACTTTTCCAGCATATATAAATAAGGGTGTTCGAGTACACACGCAAATTAGAGGTATTAAACATTAAGTGTTTTCATTAAAAATAGTTAGAAAAATTTAACGGCTTTTAATTGAAAGTGGCAAAAATTGAATGCATATGGTAGTATTAAAGTGCTGAAATTTATTATAATTTAAGGAGCAAAGTGTAAATAAGTGATAATTCATGAACGCATATTGCAATTAATCCCAAATTTTATTGATTTTCAATTGATTTCAATAATATGTCACAAATTGATAGTATACGATAGAAAGTGTTAAAATTGGTAGTTTGGAGGGAAAAGTACAAATCAGTAAAAATTTAGGACAAAATTTGCACAACGCATCCTTCTGTAATAAAACTCAATGAGAATCTTGAAAGCATGCATTTGATTAATTGGCTTCCAAAAATCTCATGCTACAGATCAGTATGATCCATGAAAGTCTTGTTTCCCGATCAGAAGTGTACTAAAGCAAAATTCTTGGTGGGACTGTTTCTTTTGACCCTTTCAAGAATAAATGCTATATAGCTGAAGAATTATAGATGTTAAGATCTACATGACCTAATATTGGAGAAGGATCAATTTCGGTGTAGATAGCCCTTAAAGAACAAGATTCCCAAACCACCTATTGTTAATGTTAAAATGAGAGAGACTCCAACAGAATCAGAAGCTGTTTCGCTGTTCTTGTTTATTCTGGCTGGATGGGCTCTTTCTCCCAAGTTCTCACGCACAAGATTGCTAAGATTGTCCAACTGATGCATGATTTGGCGCTGCCCTCTGGCAAGGTTGGATATCTGGCAGGTAACATGATGGCAAAGAAAGAAGGTTAATCAAGGATTGCTTGGGTCTAGAATGCAAGTTAAAGAAATGCCCTGAACTAATAATCTATTAATGAACACCAGATCATGAAGACAATGATGATATTCGGCTTAAATCTTTTAGAACTACGGTAGCAGAACAGCGTAAAGGACAAGCCCTAACAAAAGAATCATAGGAAAGACATAATTTTCGATGCCCCTTAACAATCCATATCATAAAATCTTCTTAATAGGTGAGTCCCTGCCCAAGGAACACAGATTGTCCCCTAATCTGGTGCTTAACATTAACCCAAGGAAAAGATCTGCTGAACCCTTGCGCAAGACTGATTAAACATCACATCTTAATACAGACAAACATACAATCCTCACTATGTCCAAAAACATTACTGAAGTTCAATGGCCAAAACCATATTGTTCTAAAGACAGCACCAACAAACTAATACAACAGCATTTATTCTTGCCCCCAAAATGGTCATATGGTTGTCATGACTTACATAAGATATTAATTCTTTTCCTACAAGTCAGTTCTTGGAAAAAATATACTCCTGAACACAAACATCCACCGTGTTAGTTCTCTTTCAGTGTTCAGCTGTCTAATGACATGGCAAAACTTGTAAAAGTTTGAAGAGTCTTTTTACCGTACCTCTTCCACGAGTGGAGCATCTTTTGCTATCAGGGAGGAAGATGAAAAACATGGCATTATACCTCCAGTTAAGGACCCATTCTCTAAACCAGAAATAAAGTGAGAAGTTGGTGCAGACCCATTGCAGGCTTCAGCTTGCATAGCCAAATTTTGTGAGCGGGGAGATGATCGTTGGCTGGTTAACTTGGAATTCAGTTCTTCAATCTGAGATGTGAAGTCATCCATCCGAGCATTTAAAGTGGATATCTGTTCTGATAGCTGCGTGATTGCTCCCTATTGATGAAAAGAAACGAAATAAAAATCAAAATATATGTGGAACTACTAAAAGAAAGTACATTGGTCAGTATGTGATAGTGTTAACCACAGGAGCAATTAACTGGTGCTTTTGAATATGGAAAATATGCATGATGTCACCTCATTAGCTAATGAGAGTGTCAATGAATCTGTTGTCTTGTCGTCAAATCTTTGGTTATGGGAAGAAAATCCATTGGGCTTAGAGAAAGTTTCGTCCCTATGTGTCGAATATGAATGTGATATACCCCTGGCAAAACCAAACAGATAAAAAATTGGTTCTTATGTATCAACAAGCACGTAAAAAAATAAAATGCTGAGAGACAGAGAAGAATTTCAACAGCACATTAATAAAAGGTCACCAGAAAATGGTAATACAGGCAATTCTCCATCGAAGGTCCAGGGAAAATACTTAGGTAGACCCGGTCTTTGGCCTCACCTGTAGACCTTGTGGTCAGGATTAAATATTAAAGAATCTTGCTTACTTCAGCTGGTGTCATATATTATCTAAGGTTTAATCCACACCACAGGGTCTACAAGTGGGGCCAAAAACCAGGTCTACCTAAGTATTTGCCAAGGTCCAGAGTAGGAAGCCAACAATAATAAAATCTAGACTTAAAATCCGTATGCCAATGTACATGTGATTCTAAGTTTGAGTTTCTATATTGTGAAATAGCAACTAGTGAGCAAAAGGAAGTGCAGGATTGAAAACGAATGAATATCAAGAATCATCAACATTTCCCAGCATAATAACGTAATATAAATATGTACCTAAATATTCCATAAATCTGTCTTCAGACATCTCAACTAAAAACACCTAACAGATATCAGTAACTTATATCAAATCACGTGTCTTTGTTAATCATGCATTCAATATCAAAAGGAGAATGAGAAGAAAAATATCTAAATGGAGACATCTGCAAACATGGACATGAAAGGTATATAAGTAACCACCACATGTCTCTCTCTCTCTCTCTCTCTCTCTCTCTCTCTCTCTCTCTCTCTATGTATGTATGTATATGTGAGAGATGAATTTGGAGGTTATCTTAAGAAGCCATTCAAATCATTGTAAGATGAATAACAAAGAGTCGACCTCTTAAAAATTTTATTCCTTCGTGCTACCCTTTCTGCTGAAGCTCGAGAATTAGCAAGTGCTTCTTTAGGGCTGGAGACTAATTCCTCATCTATGCTAAGCTTAGTCTTCAAATCATCTGGAAGTGCCTGCAGAATAGTAAGATTAGGACCACAAGAAGGAGAAAAAATGACCAGAAAGTGGTGGAACATATCCTACCATAACCTCATTCACAAGCTTTTCCAGCTGTATTTGTTCAATGTAAGTGCGTGGTGTATATGAACCTTCCAGTCCCAGCTGCTCCGCAACACTTTTTACAACTGCCCGATCTCTTCCTTGCACCTTTTGCAGTGGAAAAAGCAAGAAAAATTGCCGAACTTTCAGAAGTAAGTTAACTTTTAAGAAATCCATCCACAGCAAGAAGCTTGCTAAGAGAGACGACATGGTGATGATGTCAACATTTGTAATTAACAACACTGATGTAATAAACAAAGCTCTAAGAATGACAATAAGCACCATTAAAAAGTATATACCTATGACGTAGAAGAATCAATTACAAGAAGCATTATTTAAAATGTTAGTCCTGATCAATTGATCATGCCTATGCTAACTGATGTTTGTATTTTGTTGTCTGTTTCCAACACCTTAATTTCCTGTAATTAAATTGAAATCATTATGACATAATCGATGATAAATTATGCAGAAGATTCCCATCCAACATGGATTTTTAGGCAAAGAAACTTTCGGCCCCACCATAGGCAGAAGATTGCACTTCTTGCAATGAATATCCATGCTAAATGAGTTGTCAAGCCTTCAATTCAAACACACAAAAATCTCAACCGTTGATAAATGATTGGTAGGGAAGGGATGAAAATGTTTACTCAGGGCATTTTCCTTGGGGTTAAAGGGTTGGGCGAGCTGTTTACCACTATGAACAGATTTGACATGAATTTAGTGACTCTATAAATTAATGATCCAGTCATCCAGAGCAAGCACATACTGCTAATAATCTTGCCTTTCTGGATTGTACCCAAAAGAAAGTAAAACGAAAATCTTGACCTAATAGGAGACAATTGACTACAGCGGTACAACTCTATGCAATCCGCAGTATCAATGAGAAACAAGTGGTAGAAAGGTGCAATACCTGCACATACTGCCGATTTAGCTGCTCCAGCCAATCAATTTTCACACAGACCTTCTCATCACAGAGTATATGACTGCTTCTCTTAAGTATAGCTGCTATTGTGTATCCCAAGGCCATCAAACCACCAAGAAGCCTGACGCTAACTTCAAAAGTTATTCTTGGAGATATAACAAATGGAGTATCTGTGACCCATTCCTATGATTCAGAAGCATAATGGAACTCATCAACACACGCAACATTTTGATTCATAATGATCGCTTGTTGGATAAAAAAATTTGTTGCAAAATTTAATGTGAGAGAGCTGGAGAAAACCACAAATGAGCGAGAAAAAACAGATAAAACTGTTATTAAGCATAAACAGAAAATAACTATATTACTCCTCTAGAGATGACATTCTAGCCACTGTTATTGAGTTACAACTTTTAACGTCTATGACATAATGCATAAAACACCACCTAAAACTATCATGATATTTTCAGCCTCAAAGGATGCTACAAGTTAAACCCAGTATTTCCAAAGTGTTACAAATACATATCCTGAATCTGTTTCAGGGTAACAATCATTAAGCACCTCAACTCATCACAAACAACTGCCAAAAACTAGCTACAGTAAAATCTCCTAGCCACAAACTGCTTATGAGATGTAATAATGATACTTTCTTATTAGACCAGCAAAATGGCAAAATCAAGCAACTTGAATATTGGACTAAATTATTTTTGTAGCATACCTCAAACATAAGATTGTATTTCCCATCTTTATTTCGCATCCTCAGATATGATTGGCATGTCTCTGGATCCTCCCCAGGTGGTAGAAGATATATATCGTAAGTCTGCTCCTTTGTCTCTGAATGCTCTTCAGACAGGACAGACTTAATTTGATCCACTGTCAGACACCTTGAAGACTAACAGGACATGTACAGAATAGTTATGCTATTGAATTGTATTCACATTACACCATTCAACTATGGAAAAATTCATCAATAAAAGCATTCTTTTCTTCCAACAAGTTATCGGCTTCTATTTTCTCTTTAGTTTGGGAGGAGAAGTGTCTGGAAGTAGGGGAATGGTAAGTAAAAATCTGAAATATTGGTGTATTACCTTGAGAATATAAGTAGGACACTGGAATCCAGTGAATGGATTGAACTTGTTCATGATTTTTATATGTGCAGTCTGGAGATCAGGCTCAATAAAAGCCTTGTACATTGGATACACCTGTTCGAAAGGTTATATATAAGAGCTTCTAGCATGGAAACTTAATTTATTTCGTTTGCACACTCATCTGAGAAGGACAACAAACCGTCTCAGATATCTGGTGGATTATTTCTTCGGGCTCTTGTCCCGCACGTTGAATGTCCCGTAAAACCCGTTTTACAAGGTCAAAATGAACTCCCCCCGTGACGGATACTCGAAGATCCAATAAAGGCCTCAATTTCTCACTTAAAGCGTAGATGCCCTAGGCAATAATCACAATACGGGAGCTTGGAACTTCGAGTGTCCTGCCACCAGCATGTTGTTTAGAGAGATCCTAAGGTACAAAGTGCTCATACAGAAGAGATGAAGCAAATATGCACACTTTATTTTAGAAGATAATAAAACAAGCTATAGCAGAATACAAAAATAAGAATATCAGACTTTTAGCAAGTAGGAGAAATATAAAAAGAACTTTTTTTTAATCCATCTCATATGAGTTTACAAATGGAAAGCCAAAAAATAATTTATCTAATTAAAGCAGCAAGTAGGCTGATGCTATGACAGCACAAACCTTTCAAGGAAGCAAAAAGTATGTTATAGTGAGCTATAATTACACCCTCGACCATGTTCTCAATCAGGATAAGTTGAGTTGAACATCAATGCATAGAAAACAAATTAACCAGATAAACACTAATTCAAGATTATCCTTGTGAGTCCAACAAATAAACCGGAGCTGGATGTTTGTAGTTTCCATATTACTTGACTTCTACAAAACACAGGAGTTATTCAAGAGTTTAGGAGCGAGGAAATATACCTGTATCCTATCCGGGAGCTGGATTTGAAATCATATATTGGAACCTCAACCTGCTTCCCTTCTTTAAGATCTTGAATATTCTTTAACAATGTATCATAGTCAATCAAGCGTGGATCTGTTTCAAAAGTATGAATTTTATCTCATGCATCTCAAAGCAAGTAAGAATACCAATAAAACATAAAAATGTATGAAATTTGAATAAGCAAACTTGAAGATGGTTCAACTAAAATTTATGCGGAAAAGAAAATTTACTAAGATGCTTCGACATGTTCATCATGCATCAAGATGTGGCCTATAAGTCACAGTGGCAAAACACCTATCGGTGATGAGCTAGGACAAAAAGGACCATATGGAATATCACAACTAGTGGCACTTATAAATGAATCCGCATTAAATTGAGTAAGGATTTCTTAACTTGGCTAGCTGGGTTGATGGCAATCTAGAATGGCGCGAAAGAAAATCTTTTTTCGTGCAGGACATACATGTGTATACATTGTTAGAAGCTTGAGTGAAACAAAAATCTCAATGTCAAGCCATCACATTTGGCTCAAAAGACTGAAGAAAGGTATAACAAGTAACTGAAGAACGGGTCTCACCATCATAGTTACCATCAATAATTCGACTAGAATCATTGTAATTGTCCATTGAAATGACAGCAATGCTCGGCATAAAGTTTAGTATTTTCTCGGTAAGTACAGTCTTTCCGGCTCCGGAAGGACCAGCTACCCCAACTAATAATAGCCCATCATTTTTTTGTACCAGCAACTGGCATGCTCGGATTACTGCAAAGAAGCCCTTCTCAAATGATAAAGGATCTCGGATGGGGACAATCTCATAGTGACCAGATTCCTTTCTCCTTGCTAGTTGAACTTGGTCTTTCAAGAGACCAGGTTTTCGATGAGTGGATTCAGATTTAGGAGCATCTTGAGCCATTACTATATTGAAAACTTTTTCTCTGGAAAAGGAAAACATGCAAATTTAAAATTAGACATTAGAGAAAAGTCAATAACTGATAAAATGTAACAAGTCCAGGAAAACAGAGGACCTGCTAACCTTATATTATCTCGCCAACATTCATAGTACAACCAAAATGAGTTGCATGCCTTTTGCAACCAATAAACTATCGCATTGAATTGAAAACATTCCCTTAATTGCTTAGTTATTATGAATGATTTACATTGGTGCTTAAAATTGAGATACAACAAGGTTTAATATGCATAAAATAAATGCCCACCACTTCAATTTTTCACTGAAATTCCATTACCATATCACTACCCACATTTTTCACTCAAATTGCATTACCATATATTGGGGTAAAAAGTAAGATAACAACCGGTATCATTTTCATTCAATTGGGATGTCCAAGAACTAAATCATATCCAGAATAGCTGGAAATTTTTTTTTGAATGATGCTAATTGAGTTACGGAAAAGAGACAATTATAAGTGCCTCAGATGCACACCTCAATGTGCAGACTTTGCACCATAAAAAACATCAAATGGACAAGTTTGTGCTTCAGATGAAATAGAACACAAGAAATCTAAAGGTTATCTACAGATTTTGTACTTCTTCCTTGACCATTGTCAGTGAACCCTAGATCAGACTATACACAATAATTCACCCAGACATCAGTGGTAAAATATTGTTTTTTTCATAAAGAAATTCTTGTAGTGCTATACTACACCCAACTTTCTTCCTGGAGATTTTAACAGTCCAAAGAATAACAATCCTAAACCTAGCTAACCCGATCATTCAATTAAAGGTGTTCAATGAATTTCATTGGTGAATTTACCTATCATCTAAACAACAGAGGTAAAACATCCCAACAAAAAATATGGCATAAAACAGACCACTGAACATCAGATATGGACATGGCCAACCAACACCAAATAAGAGCACCACTACTAATATATCCACACACTGACCTAAATGATCAAGTCATCCAATAAGTTAGCACCCAAAATTCAGCAGGAAGGAATTTCACCCTCAGCTGTCTTTTCATCAGAACACACGAATTCATTGGGTTCTAATTTGAGGCTACAAACAAAATAGGATTATGACTTCGAATTAGCACTGCAAGTTCTTCAAGAAACTAAACAAATGTACTAGTTATATCCCAATTATAATACAGATCAAAGAACGCATCTTTACACAGGAAAACAAAATCAAATAAACATCATCTTTTATAACCAAACCAATAAAAGCAACAAATCCGAGATGAGAAAATCAGCAAAAAAAAATGGAATTAAACACCAAGAAAAGTGACAGGAGAGAGGAAAAAACACGTACTTGATATGTGTACGGATCTAAGGGGTAATGCTAACAAACAAAAGTAACCAACTTTCAATAGAAGACAACAAAAAACAATTAAGAAAAATACAGGGACCCCAGATACTGATTTTAAGGCCATGTTAAAAATGAAAAAAAAAGAAAAAGAAAAAAGAAAAAAACCCAGAAGATATTTTGGATCAAGAATATAAAAAATAATGTCAATGCCAAGAAAAATCTTCAAAACATTTGTAGATATTGACCTGTGCTCTATGAAGTCGCAGTGTGGTTCTACAAGGAAAGCTTAGTAAAAGTCTTCTGGTTCATTTAGTAGTGCATTGTGTGTGTTGGTAGGGCTGTGTGAATCTATGTGTATTTATAGGTGTCATTGTGAAATTGTTATTTATTTATTTTTTTTTAATTTTTGGTTTCTTGGTAGTTGTAAAATAATTTTAAAGTTATTATAAAAAAGGAAAGGAATGTGAATTTCCAGGATTTTTGGGGAACTGGGAAATTGTGGAGAATTTGACACCAGTTAATTTGCTTCATAAATACTACTTGTCTCAGTGCTGTATGTTCTTGTATTTGTTTGTTTCTGTTTTTAATGACTTAATTTGTTTTTGTTTGTTAGAGTAGTAAATTTTGGAAAATAATTTATTTTCTTCTCATAAGAATCTTCTTTATTGAAATTGAGTTCTTAAATTGAGGTTTATTATATAATCGAATATTTATATTTATGACACGACGTATTACAAGAGATAATTTATGAGAAGCCAACAATTTCACGATGGGTGGTGAACAAATAATAATTTGTCTAAGGACTTGACGTCAATAGTTTTGTGGTGCAAATATAATAATTTAATGACAGTGTGAGTGCAATAATTTATGCAAATATCATATTTTAGGATGATTTGAGTAATATTGTTGAATTATAGTTATGTGTATTAATTGTAATATCCTCCGTCCCATTTATTTTGTCAAAATTTGACTTTTCTGGTCAACTAAATCAAATTTATAATAAATAATTTATATTGATTTTTCATGAAATTTTTTCAACAAAAATAAAATTTATATAAAGTATTATGACATGTAATTTAAAATTCATAAAAAAAATTTTAAAAATCTACAAAAGATTGAGTTTTGAAAATTTGATTCGTTGACCAAAAAAAAGTTAAACGTAACAAATATATTGCAATGAAGGTAGTGGTAATTTTGTGTTTGCTTTTAATATTTTTCTTCCTCTCCATTTAATGAATCGTGCCAAAAAAATTCAAATAGTTACACATGGAATAAGCACTAATGCCTTGATTTATATACATGGAAACTCAAGTTTGCTTTATATAACGACAAAAATGAAACCATATAAGAATAATAGTTTGTGTAACAAATTCCTTTTCGGAAAATTATTTTTTCGCTTGTTATTTGAAAATTTTTAAATAAGTTGAAAAAAGAATGAATGTGAATTTTTCAGATTTTTTTTTTAAGGACAGGGAAGTTAGAAGAATTTTCCACTAGTTTTCTTGTTAAGTACTTTATTCATTGAAAAATACTTAGATAGATTCGATTTTTGATCCGACCTGTAGATCCTGTGGTCAGAATTAAACCTTAAAGAATATCGCTTACATCAGATGATGTCATAGATTCTCTAAAATTTAATCCATACTACAGGCAATACAAGAATTTACCGAATCTACCTAAGTTTTTGCCTTATTCATTAATGCTAGTCATGGACAAAGGTAAGATTCATGAAAAACTCATATAATTTAGCCAATTTTTCCTTTTAGATTTGTAAAGTAGTGAGAAATATATATATATTTTCTTTTTCCCAAAAGGAAATTTCATTTTAACATCATTAGATTGTCATTTTGCACGTGTTAATTGTGACTAAGGTTTTTATGTTTTTGTCTCTTCTTCTTTTAGATGGATATCATGCCAAAAGAAATTCAAGTGATTTTCTTTAAAAGGTGATAGTAGCTTAAGTTAAAGTTTAATTAGGTGAGGATACAAAATGTATCTACTTAACTTTTCAACCACATACTCATTCAAAAAAGCTACGCTAAGTTAAGCTGATGAACGTGAAATTTTGTCTCTGAAAATTTATTCTCTTGACAAGAAATGGAGGCATTTTGCAAATAAAATAAATGACACTAAATAAAGTTGAGAATATGAGCACATGAATTTAATTATTGGATTAAACATTTAACATTAAAATATTAACCATTATAAATTCAGTGTATTGCATGTGTATTACTCATTATGATCAAAAGGTTAGTAACAACATCAGTCTCTTGTTTAACATCATCTAAGCAAGAATCTCTTTCTTTATGTTAGGAAGCAAACATGTAGTGGATAATAAGAACAGTTTTAGCTAAAGTTAATATTCATTTTCACCAAAAAATTTCCTATAGGATTGTAATATGGGGTAAAACAATTCAAACGAAAACATATTAGACTCATAATTAATGTTTAAGTTAAGCCTTTTTGTTTAATCATTAACTAGTATGCATGAAGTGACTTTGTGGATACATATATATGTGCTTTGTTATATGAAGACATAATTTTATACTAATTTTGACAGCCACCTGATCAAGATAAAATTATTAGAGTTCATACTAGAATTTTTCGATGAGTGTAAACCTACTCTTTTCGTATTCATGGTCAGACTTGCCTCATATGAAAGTATTAAGAAACTTTTTGCATATAAAAACTTAGTTAAAGATAAAATCTTCATTAGACATGGGATATAAAGAACAAAATAATTCTTTGGTAATATCAAATTTAGAAAACAAATTGATAAAATCAACCTTTACTTTGAGAGATTTATTAATATGTAAATTGAGTTGAATAAATAATACATACAGATTTTATTAGAAAACTTTTGATATGGTAACATATGATGCAAAGTTTTCTTTCTTGGAATCAAAAATTAAAAAGGGAAAGAAAAACTTGATAGATAGGTGTCGCTTGTCAGTCTAACCACAATAAGGCAATGGAAATCATAGGCAAGCTAGAATCTGTTCCCAACTTCCCATGTCATTTTGTGGTTGAACAATAAATTCGTTTGGAAGAATATCCTCATATCATATATAAAAAAAGATAAAAAGAAAGAAAAAAGATAAAAAATAATATTGTAATCTAAATTAAGACAAATACCAAAAATAAGCAAGTTGTAAACTCATCTCGATTTTATTGACTATTCAGGTTTTGAAGATATCATTGTCATGTGTATGTTTGTGGAAGAATTCTTGCTTTTCAAAGTAGAGTGGAAGACCATATTAATGTTCTTTATGGCATAAAAATGACATATTAAAATAGAATAATCATTTACGAGATTATAATTTAAAATTACTTGGTAAAATTAATTTATCTTGTAAAATTTTATTAAATTATTAATGCATTTGATTTTATACACATCATTAAATTTCATTTTTTATTTTGTAAATCTAATAACAAATTAATAATCTTATTAAATAATTTTAAATTTATATTCTCGTATAAATATAAACGATAAAATAATAATGGACAGATCTACATGACTACTCAAAATGGAAAGAGTTAGGAAGTGGGTTCTAGATTTATCATTTATTTATTCATATTTTACCATATCAAAATCAAACTCTTACCAAAAGAGCCAACGGAGTTGGTTGGTTATGTGGATTGGACTTCAAAGATTTCATAAAGAAACTTTGTCAATTCACCCCTTCTCAAAAGTTCAAGATATGTCATAGGTGACTATTCATAGATATTGCTATTGGCCACATATATAATATATGGTTTTTGGTTTACAAGAGTAAGGCCCCCATTGGTTAGGCTTCAAAAGTTCCAATCATTAAGGATTCATAGAGAATATGAGAAATATGAAAGGCCATTCACTTTCTATCATGAAGCAAATTGGATATGTTACTTAAAAGGCATTTGTTAAAAATAAATAAATAAATAAAAAGTTACATGGAACCTTGAGGTCCAACACAATCAAGTCATTTTTTGGGTGCGAGACAAAAGAACTCAAATGCAGTCAAAATTTTAATCATACTAGTTAAATGAACCGAAGAATTCTATCATTAACGTTAAAATAAAGGTAATTCAAATATTCTACCGTCCTTTTAAAGTAATAAAGTTGAAACGAAATACAATTTTTTTACACCGTGTAAAAAATATGAATCCAATTTTTAAAAGACAAAATTGTGGATTTGAATGGAAATTGATATTCTATTGGACTGATTGCAGTTAGGAGCACTTGCCGTTTCAGGGCCAGAAAAGAAATTACTCAGAAAGAGTTAAAAATATAAATGTCTTTAGAGATGTAAAAAACTCTTAAAAACCTTCAAAATTCCAAATTTACACCAGGTTGGGTTGGGCCACAAAAGCTACAATTGAGCATTAGTAGTATTGACAGGCCATACGAAAACTACAGTACATTATTTGGGCCTTAGTCTTGAGAAGTTTTTGGTTGCCAGTCCCAAAACTTTATTCAATACTTAAATTCAAAATATGCATTGGGCCCAAAAAAAAAAAAAAAAGAAAAAAAAAGAGCTTTATGCTCAACAATTACGAGAATGACATACAAATCTTTGAGAGATTATTATTTCACGTACATATTAATTATCATTATCTCATGTTTTACATAAGATGTGCATGTTTTACATAAGATGTGATGAAAACAACAAATAAAACTCAACCAAATTAAGCCTTGTTAATGGGCTTCTTCACCAAAAAAAAGAAAAAGAAAAAAAAAAAAATTTGGGCAAATAATACTCAAATTTGTAGCATTATTATGTGTTAACAAATCTACAATTCCTCCTAACTTCTCCGTCCACATAAGTTTTAATGTCAGGATTTGTAATATTACCCAATTTCACCATGGATGATGAGAATTGCTCAAAGAAAGCAATAGAGTTTTCAGCATATTGTTGGACAAGCTTTTTGGTTTCAACTCCAAGAATACTTGAATAAAGTTCTTGATCTGAATTAAGAATTCCCTCTCCTCTTAACAAAATTTGGTAATAAGAATTATCAAATAAGTCAGGGGTCACATAGTCCATTGCTGATTCATTGTTGTCTTCTCCTACAGTAGGTGGGCACATAGATTTCAAATTCTTTAGGTATGTTTCAGAAGCTGGATTCATTTCTGAAGTGATTGCAAAGTCTCCATATATTCTGTCCCTGAAATTCACACACCTTGCCATGCCAATTGTGTGGGCACCTGCCAAAAATAAGTTTTTGTTTTGGCACATAAGAAATGATTTATAATCAAAATACTCTTTAATTCTTGAATACAATTATACAAATTAAGACAAAACCACTGAAGCGTGACTAGATCTATGAAGGAAATAAAATAAAAGTCAACTAAATATTTAAAATTAAGAGTTGAAATTTAATATGATTTTATCATGTGAGTTGACACTGGACAATGGTATTGAGTTTGTAGTTTCAAAAATAATTTTCCTATTGCTAAATATTTGTCAAAAATTTTAATGACTTTCATGGTAGATGCATGAAGAAATTTAAAGCTAAATTTTTTTTTAATGGCTTAACAGTATTGTTGTAGCAAACTTCGTAAACGTCTTCGCGTGTGTGTGTGTGTGTGTGAAATTTTCACCATATTAATTAATCTGGAAAAGGGTTTCTCTTCAAATATATATATATATACATTTGAGATAATATATACAGGATATATATATTGTATAAAATATTTTCTAATCTCTTCTACCTATCTAAAAATAACATATGAGATTAGTAGCACAAGTTATTTTCGGGATAGCTCAAAAATAATATTAAATTTCAAATACTTACTTTTATAACTTCATTTACTAAATTTATTTTCGTTTTTAATTGTTATCCAGTCCAGTCGTTTTTCTCATATTTTATTTATTTTACCACTGTATTATATTATGATTTAATTTTGAAGAAAATCAATTTTTTATTGATCACAATCATTTGTAAAATATTCATTACAATTGTTACAAATTTTTTTAACTCATATTCATAAAATTAAGGATGAAAAACCTTAAAAAGTTATATTTCAAAATTTTATTTTGATCATTGTGCCAACCAAACACCAAGAAAAATTATATAAAAATAGACTTTTTTATGTAAAATACTTTTCAAGTAAAATATTTTCTTCAGAAAAAACATTTTACATCCAACCAAACTGACCCTTAAAGTCTGTTCTTAGCACAGAAGATGTTATTCAGCTTTAGTGTAATTTGTATTTTTCATGCAAAAATTAAATGCAACAATCATCTAGCCAAAGATGTGCATGATCAAAATCATAATCGATAGCAATAATTTGATGTATTATGCATACCAGAGAGAGCCACCATGTCAGTGACAGAGAGTCCCTGATTAATAAACTTGGAAATGATGGAGAGAAGGCCATCATCTGCAGTTGCAAGATTAGTGTTTGAGAGTTCATAACCAGCTGTTTTGGAGTCTTTTCTACCCAAAGGAACATCCCAATAAGGGCCACCAACCTGAACATTAAAGAACAAAATATTCAAATATTAGACATTTAGTCTTCACCCTTTTGATCCATCTTTGAGTGGACATATCTCCTTTAGGAGTGTAAATGATGATAAATAAGTCGGACGTTCTAGTGTTTAAACTTGTTTAATGATTTTAACGAGTTTGAAATTTTATTTAAATTTAGTTTGTTTATCTTTCTAGACAAATTTAAATGAATTTTTATCGAGTCCAACTCGAATTGAATTCAATTAGTTTGAAACTTTTATATATAAATTTAAAATTTTTAACTTATCAAATCGAATTCAAACTAAATACAAAAAATAACTAATGCTAAATTCTATTCAAACTTAGTTTGATTATTAACAAATTAATCTCGAACGAGCTCGAATACTTAACGAGTCGAATTCGATTCAAGTACGAGTAACTTGAGTTCAACCCCATCTCCTTTACAAAATCTCGAGTTTCCAATTTGTACAACTTCAAATTTCTAAATCTTGCTTAATCTTTATATGCTAGTCTAAATTAAGGAAAATTTTACAATTTCGAAACGAATTATACCTTTGTATTTTAAAGACTTATACAGTATAAATATTATGTGCTTAATATAAAAAATTTTACTGTACAAGCTTTTAAAACTAATAAAATAGTCGCCGCAGGAGTGCAGAACTTCAATATTAGACAGCATCCTGGAAACTAGTTGGTATTTAGAGGTACATAATGCAAAAATATATGCAATTGTTTTGATAAATTAAGTTTACCAAAAGAACAGCATCTCTCGCTGCAACAGTGAGAATATCAGCACAAGAGACTATTGCTGGACACTCTGATTCCAATACATTTTTGATCTTATCAATGATTCTGAATCCCTTTAAAGCATGATTATTATTTGGTGCTGATGTTCTTCTCTCCTTGGAGGGTGATTGTATCATCCAGCAAAACCGATCCATCGCAGCCCTACAAAAAAAAAAATCAAATACTAATGTAAATCTCACAAAATCATAAACCTTTCAGACTTGGCATTATTTCAAGACAAATAAATGACAATTGCTGACCTGCACGAAGCAATCATGGAAATGCAACCTTAAAATCAATGCTGCATTACGAGGATCAGAGAGCACAGCACATTCCATTTCTTTCCTAACAATTTCCAGCACAGTTGGACAAGTTTTTTTATAGTAATCTAACGTTAAAGGCGGATCGCTTGCACGCACGCAAATGCTGCGAATGCTGACAATCATAAGTAGTACTAAAAGCATGCACGGCACAAATCCAATTCTTGAATCAAGAAAAGATGCCATCCTTTTTTTCTTGCTTGTTTTGCTTTTCGACTAAAAAGAAAGATGAGTAGAGATTATGAAATGTATTTTGTGGGTTGAGAGAGTTGAGACTGAGTTATATAGGTTGAAGAATCAAGATTGTAGGAGTAATAGATTTGCATGCAAAATGGATCTAGTCAAGACAACTCTTTGAGCAAAAAATGTTAAGTTTTTCATAGTCAAGAGAGGATGCAACTAATATTGGTCTGGTTGGTGGATAATCCCAAATTTTTTAAGTCTAGATATGATGTTTTACTCCCAGCTTTTACACGAAACTGAAGATCTATCTCAAAGACTCAAATCTTTCACCTTTTTTCATGCAATAATCTTAGACAAACAAGAAATAAAATTTCTCAACTGCTTCAAGACAAGGAGTTCGTTTGTTGGATGGTCCAAGTAAAATTATGAATCTACTGCCTTTTTTGGTTTATCGACTGAATAACAGCTTAAAAAAAAGGCACATATCACATGACTTCTGCTTTTCGTTAACATGTAACATTTTCTTATTCTTTTTGTTTACCAAAACAATAAGAAATTCAGCAATATACAAAAAAGAGCAGCTGCTCAAGTTTCATCCTGTACAAGCTTTAACGGGATGTAGGAAGAACAACTTCCACTTTTTTTAAACCTTTGACTAAAATTGCAAATCCAACTAAGTGGCTAGCTACCAAATTCATATTTTTATCATTGAGACAAAAGAGACCTTAGAAAACAAATTACTCATGGAAATTAGGTCCTTGCTAGGTGTAGCAAGGTGAATATCTTCAGCATTTTGAGAGAAAATTTTCTGGATGATCATTTTCTTATTCTATTCTGCAAAAAATATTATTTAGTTTTAGACATAACAAAAATGCAACCACTTTTCACTTGTCAGCCGCCTGCAGCTTGCTTACTGAATGCAGAAACTATATCTCATTCAAAGTCAATTAACACGCTAGCCTTCTTAATCAGATTACTTTATAGACAAGAATTCAAGCTATTTTCGACGGCTTTGCAGGTTTTATTACTTTGTCCATAATAGCTGGGGTGGTTTACAAAAACATACCTAATGCACAAAACCCAGAAAGAGAAAGAAAGGAAAAAGGAAGAAGAGCAAGAACAATTTTCTCCTGAATCATGATATAATGATATGCTAAACATTCTACACATCAAATTTCATCATAATGTTAATGATTGATAACCTCATGGCAAAATCCCAGGTAAATAGGGTCTCGCTTGTTTCATACACCATTTAATCAGCAAACAGATCATGGGCCAATTCTGATCACCTATGTGCACACAATAAACTTCTATCATCCATTTACAGCAAAGCAGATAACTCTTCCTCAACAAGAAATCCTTCACCAATTAACACAAATTTCAGACCACTTCCTCTACTAATACTTCCAAAAAGTTCATTTTAGTCCCCTGCTATTGACCTTGTAGGTGCTATGCGACCCATTATCTTCTAGAGCTCAATTCAAATGTAGCCAAGGCACCACAAAAACAGAAAAATGAACAGCAATAATCTTGGTTCTATGAGCTTCTAAAGAGCTTAAATGAGACAATCATAGAACGGTATCACCTCTTTTACTCCTACACAGACTCGGTTAACAATTTTATCAGCTACACATCTATATTTGTCTTTACAACTATTCTTCTAGAGCTAGAGGCTAATAAGGAACTGAACAAGACATCCAATACACACACACACTCGCCCTCAAGCCCTGCATTAAACCCCCTTAAGCAATAATAAAATAAACTGGCATTGCTCAACTATTAACATTCAAAATTTTCTTTAATTTCAAGAGACAAAAGACAGAGGAGCAGGGAAGAAATCAAAATGGTGATTGTCGCAAAAAATGCTAGTCCAGGAACCAATCCTCAAGTATACAGACCAGAATCAGGAAGATCTTCATCACGATCAATCTTTAAAAATGAATCCTCATCATTGCCAAGACTTGCAAAGTTCACTCCTGGTAAGACCTTGAACAGTATAGATTTAACCAGCAACTTTGATGAAATATCAAATTCAGGCCACGAAAGACAAAGGGTCCCTCTAACCTTCCTCCATTGACACTGAGCCATCTTTTTTGCTGCCAAGCCATCAACCATGCTTCCTGATGGGAAATAGTCCAAAGACTTTCCCAGTTACCAGTGGCAAATCATTTGTCCCGTTTCTTTCTAAGGATGTCTCCAGCTTGAATGCAAATGCTTCATCCCTTGAAAGTTTACCTCGGAAATTACGACTCTGAACAGAATCCAAAATCAAAACCCTCTCTGAAATGATCTGCTCACCAATCAGCAACTTAGCCACAGCGTAAGATCTCTCTGCTGTAACAGGGTATTGGACCGAGACAAGAACAATCGACTCATCAGCATTATTGATGGAAAATATATCACAGGATTTGTCAGTAAGAGAGGGCTGAAAGGAGTTGCCAGATAAAGGGATCTCAGGGAGGATCAAGGTTCCAATTCGTTTTTTAGAGGACAAATGATGAAAAAAGTGAAGAGATGGATGTGATATTGCAATTATGAGGATTGTGTGGGCGGAGTGGTTTCCTATGTTCGGAAGTCGAGAACAACAAGAATGGAGAGGGAAGAGGAGGTGATGGAGGAGTAAAGATGTTTAGATCTTCCAAGAAGAACCCACTTCTTCTTGAAGGAGGCGGAATGTCTGTTATCACATCTTCCATTTCTCTGTATAAGTACTAAAAAGTAAAAACTGCAAATAATTACTTAACATCAGTAATCTACATTACTGCTCGAATACAAGCAAGTTTGTGAAGCTCAGAGGATTTGCATCCAGAACAACATGAGCACAGTTACAGAATAACTAGTAATGGCATGAATTATTTGCAATTACTGAAAACAAATTCTTTCAACACCATGCGTGGAATTGTCCATTATTTGTTCATTTGTGCCAAATAAGTTAAGATTCTATAATCTTTTAGAACTTTGAGAACTCGTGCTAATGAATACATACAAGAAGTGACTAGTACATTATCATCGCCGCTGACGCTGCAAAACACTCTTTTTAATTTTAAATAGTAATATAGCCTCTGATACAACTACAAACTCTTTCCTGGATAAGAGCTTTCTTATTTGACTTTCAAGTTCTAGCAGTCTTATTAGAGAAGTCATAAAACAGCTGTAAGTCTATTTCAAATAGATCCATGAATTTTTATACACCAAGTTACATCTTGATTATTATTATTATCCATGATGTTTGTTTACTGGGAAAAGTACAAGAGAATTAATTTAAAACAACATACACAATCAGATAATCATCAGAACTAAATGATACAATTCCATGGAAAAAATAACTATTTTCCATAAAAATCCCAATGCAGAAAACCATGGACATTGTCATGCACGAGGCTTTGCGTTGAGATAGAGCTGAAAATTCCTACATACCTAGAGTTACCACAATGATAACTAATACTCAATAAGTTAATAATCTCGAATAATCAATAAAATTTCCAAGGAAAACTTAGGTCCCAAACTCCTAAAATAATGTTTTTTTGGCTTCTTAAGTGAGTTGAGTTGCTTGTGAGTAGCTCAAGCGAGCTCCTCGACTAGGCTTCAATTGAGTTCAAGCGGCTTGAATATCAATTCAAGTGGAGTTTCAGCTCCACATTACTCAGCTTGAACTTTCAAGAGGCCTAATCGAGCACATATGCAACCAAAATAAATATACTTTGTTAAATTTTAATATGCCCCTTGAAGCAATAACTTCAGATTAATGAGCAGAATTGAAAATTATCTACTAAATGCCATATTCCGTCAAAATATAATCAAAATGTGCCTTGGCTACGATACATAGGTAGCAAACAATTATTCTCTATTACTAATTGTTTTAATAATCAAACCTATGATGTTTGATTCTTGTTTAAATAATAGAGGATTAGAGTTCGTTTACAACCCAAAATAACACACAATTCTCATCAATCCCTCTGAATTAACCTAACTTATTTGGAACTCAATAATTTGGAACTAAAATTATACAAATTTAATTCCTGTTCGATTCCGATATTCCTCCATATGCAGCCTAAGTGTTTTTTTTTTTTGGGTAAAAATTAAAGTCTTGAGCATGGAACCCATTTTACTGATGAGAGATTACTAACTTATTGAGCATCAATTTTCAAGTGTTATTTCTACATATGCTATGAAATCTTCAGCTCTCAATTTCACATATTTTCACCAAAAAAAAAAAAAAAAAAAAAATACTAGAAGTAGCAGATGCAAAATTACAACTTGCAAAAAATAAATAAATAAATAATTTCTTTGATAAGTTGTCGGATATTACCGGGCCTACTTTGTCGGGTTCGGATATCCAAAATTTCAGAGAATTGATAGGCTGAGCCGGATGAGAGAAAATACTTGCTTGATTGGAGCTAAAACGCAGAAACGACGACGTAAAACAATAAATGGCGTGGTGAAGAAGGAGGAGAAGACAGTGAAGTAAGGGTTTACCTGCTACCGGCGGTGATGGTAACCACCTCTAGAAATGTTTATGGAGCCGGGGTAGCCCAACGGCCCAACCGCAGACTGACTGAAACTAAAAGTAAGGTTTGACAATTGGAATTAGATTGGGTTATATAAAAGGCCTAATTAGAAAATGGGCTGATCCTCAACCCATTTAAGACTCGGCCTTTTCGAACTAGTCATCTGAGGTGAGAATATTTATTGAAACTAGTTATCAACTATATTTAATGTGTGTGCGATACAAAATTATTTTACACATCTTATGTTGTTACAAAATCATTTTGCACATCCTATTGATATAATAGTATTTTTTAAATTAATTTATTAAAAATAAAAAATAAATTAGTTGGGTAGGAAGTTATATAAGGATTTTTAAATTTAGTAATTAAATTTAAATAAAAATGAATAGTTAGATAATAATATTAGGTAGTTATGTAACAATATTTAGTGAAAACAAGTAAGTAAATTACTATCTAATGACAGTATTTAAAAAATATATATGTTATTACATGCCACATCAAGTTGGTTTTATGCTTTATATATAGTTAAATTACAAATATTTTCTTAAGGCTATTTAATCCACAACCTAATCTACTAAATAATTTATGTTTTTTTTTTTTTTTTGGATAATATAGTAAATAAATACATGTTTGTTTCATATATAGTCATTGTTCCTGTTCATTGTGTTCATATTATAGGTAGAGTCGGCTAAATGAATCCTTCTGGATAGAATAACCACACTTCGGAATTTGCTTAGGCAATTGCTAGAGCTGGGAGCAGATACATAAAATGTGAGCCAGCAAAAGTTCAAATATCACATCACAAGAAATGGTGTTAGAATTTACGAAGTTAATCTTGAAGCAAATTCTAGACGGGAAAAATGTCTGAAAATGAAGGAAAGAAACTCCACAAATAGCCAATACAAGAAGAAGTTTTGTTTGCTTATTCTCAGAGGAAGAGTTTCCGTGATCATTTCACACCCTTCTGGGATGAGCCCTAGCTGCAGCAGGTTCAATTCTTACATATAACAGAATCAGAGGAATAATGTACTTCCACAAACAAATCAATACAAATATCTTACATCAGAAGACACTAGCACCCAGGGGTGTGAGACATATGATGTTATATTGAAACACCATTTGGCCAAATGTGGACTCTTCAACCCGTATCCTTGACTGAAGTAAAATTTACAACAGAATTCCCTTCAATTTAAAGGGAATTTTCAAATCATCACCAAGTGTTTCACTTGAATATCAAATCCATGAAAAACTTTGTTGCATTCATCTGCAAGAAAAATAAGACAGAAATTTTCTAATTCTCAATTCTCGGAACCATGCCTAGAAGAAAAGTCATTTTACAACAAGAATAGGGGATGGTGAACAGCAAGACATTTCACGGAACTAAATAAGTAGGCAAGTAGTAAACATTATTAAGGATTCCTCCCTTTAAAGTTTCTCAGCAATTCAGTTCGAGAACTCTCAGCCTAGGGGCATAGTTATTAAACCCGGCCGGGGGAGGAACCCGGCGAGAGAGGTGGATCAACGGGTTATTGGTTTCACCAGTGGGTCACTTAAATATATTTTTTATTAATATATAATATATGTAAATTATTAAATACAAGATATATAGTGAAAATATTGATAAAAACATATTTTATTAAAAAAATTTAAGTATAAATGTAACTTTTCAATATTTACATAAAAATTTAGAGCCTTTTCACATGAAAAGTTAATACATAGAGTGGAGTTTGGAGAGTATATAAATAAAAAAGAGACATAAAAACCAAAAGCTTACATGGTTAGGTGGTAAGGCCTTTTATTACTATTTAAGAGGTCTTTGGTTCAGATTGACAATTACAATTTGGTTTTTTCCTCAAAGAAACAAACCCGGCCGGGTCCCGGGTTTACCGGTTGAACCGCTGGCTTGCACGAAACCTGACGGGTTCCTTCCTTGTCCGGTCATCAGAGGAACCAGCCTGGTATCAAGACCAGTTCATTGGGTTCACTGATTGAACCGCGGGCTGGTCCGGATTCAATAATTATACTTAGGGGTATTTTGGTTCCTGCTTACAGATCATAAATCACGTACCTGAGAACAAACGGGTGAAGAACGCTAGCATGATCAATCTTCATGTTCATCTTCCCCTTCAGAATCTGTGCAAGGCAAAGAGTGCAGTTAGAAGGAGAAGTCATACTCAATGCTCTGGATGAATGAATTATGTGCTTCATGTCAGACAGCTATCCAGCATCCATTAGATGACAACCTAGGTTTCCGGTTAAAAAAAGTGTATTTCTCTCTTTAAGCCTGTCAGTCTCAAATCTAATATAAATTATACAAAATTTTGATAAACAAAATGTATTGCCCAAATTCGTGGCACCTAATTTTATATTTTCCCACCTGAAGTATTTATTTTACTTACCAGATCGGACATCTTCGCTGAGTTGGCCTCGTGCTTTGATTTGATTAACAAGCATCCGATATATGAGCACCCACCAGTAAATGTGAAGAACAAGCAAGCAAAATAGAAGCGAATTGAATATATAGTAGTAAAGCGGTCCATCAAAGCTGTGCTTCACTTTGTCTAAGGTCAGGATAGATTCATAACTGTCATTTTCGAAAACAAACGAAAAATCAATAAACCAATGGAAAATGATAAACATGTGCATCAATTAATATAAACAACATAATAACTATCATATGGAGAACAAATGAGTAAATGCTGTGATTTGTGCATCCACTATATAACTACTATTGAGAGCAATTTTTTGGTGATTACTCTTAAGGAGAAAAATGAAAAGAAGCAGATGAGATAGAGAAGATGCTACTGGAAAACCATAATGCCTAGTCAACTACATAGTTCTTCCCAAGTCACAATAAAAGTTTATGCTACCAAAGATGCATGATTTCATGGATAATTTCAGCAAAAGATATTTTAGCAGTAAATAGGGAAACGAAAAATATGAAGACATTAAGATAACAAATTGATGAGGCAATGACTTTCTTGAAATATTAAGTAATTGGATGATTGATACAACCAGATAACTGCCTCTACAAATATAATAATGTCTGAATATCCCTTCATGAATGCTTAGAGTAATTAAAGGCAGCTTTTTGCAAAACCTTATTGTCCTGGTTAAATTAGCATTATGCAAGTGGTTGCTTAACATTTCTTGACTTTCTCGACAAAGCATTTCAAGGTTAACTGCTATACTGGTCCCCTTGCATAATTAGTTTAGCTTCTCGAAACAAATATCCAAATCCACAGAAAATTATGTAATACTTGGCAGTTACGGTACAAGTATGAGCAATCATCATCTTGACGCACCCTACCTAGCACCAGCCCCAGCATATACATCTAATTGTGGACGTGTAAAGCATATACAGAGAATTGTCAATTGACAAAGTAAATATAACTCCACTATATGCAATGCAATTTAGGAACTAGGCACAACTACGATTGATCACAAGAAGCTATTGCTTCTTTGCTGCGGCAAATATCAAGTTTCAAAATGCTAGCAGCTCAAGGTTTGCGGATCACATCCTTAAGCATGAGCTATGTTTTTTTGCTGAAGAAAAGGCAATCCTCAAAGAGTTTAGAGTCTAAATATTATATACTTAAATCATTGGAATTAATTACCTCGTGCTCCAAAGTATCCAGAAAGGATAGTATGTAAGACGAAGTACTACCCAAGACAAGGCAAAAATAACAAATGAAAAGAAGCAAGGTGAAGATCAGCTTCAGCACCACTGTACTTGGACATCTTTCCAATCTCCAGAAATATATCACTAGCATCATGAAGAGCTAAAACAACAGAACCAACACGAGCAAACCTGCGAAAACGCAAACATATTAACCAAATAAATTTTATGTCACATCTCTTCTTCTTCTTCTTCTTCTTCTTCTTCTTCTCTCTCTCTCTCTCTCTCTCTCTCAATAAACTCTCAATCTTGATTGCTAGTTTATTTTAGCCTGATATTCATTTTCAACTTTCCACTCAGGTGTGACAATGATAGTCACAACTTAAGACCCATGATCATACTTCGTGGCTCTATCAACCCAACTGACTCTATAAGTTGCTTCTCCAGCTTTTTAGCTAGTTAACAACAAATGTGAGTTAGCATGTTTAGATTTACAACGCAATGAACAGAACAAGTTTGGAAAACTTTAACTATACCTGCATATATAGGATAACCCTATAAGAATGGCAGATGCAATATGATGGCTCATTGAAACCGCCAAAATCTGAGCGCCTTGTTTCCCAAAACATAAGGGCAAAAATGGAGTATGTGTAGAATCCACCAGTATACATATAGAGTGCCTTCAGCTTTGACCTGGTATCCATAAGACAGGAGCTCAATTAATTTGTCATTAAGATGAGGTTTCTAGTCAAAGCATGATTCAGAAGAAGAGCAAGACGAGGAAATGCAACAGAAAGAATTGACAATTCTTATGGACATGATTTGAGATCATAGAGTAGTAGTTAAATGGTAATTCCATATCCCCCCCTTCCTTTTCTTCTAGTTCTCAGGCTAACTTCATCATCTTTTCCCCCCAAAATTGTAATAAACTTTGAAGGTAAAAGAAAAGGTAAAAAGAGTCATACTTGTACTTCTGGTTAGGCCAGGCCTGATCCCCAGGCCCAACCCAAAAGTATTTTGTCTGTGTGAACCAAAGCTCATTATAAGTCACAGCAAGTGCTAATAACTCTGCAGAAAGATAATAAATACATTTCCATGCTAAGATATGGACTCCTTGAATTTCCTTATTTTCTTTCTCTGCTCGTCTGTCATACTGTCCTTAAACACCTGTCCTTTCCCAAAAATCAACCTTTTGCCCACTTTCTGCAACATGTGTCCATTTCAGATTGAGCAAAACAAAACCAAAGAAAGTAGAGAAAATCTGAAAGGCTTGGAACAAAAACAACCACCACATGGAGCAAGCTTTACCTCACATGAAAATAAGTGATATTGTAAGGGACAAGTCATCAGCATGCAAACTACATTAAAACAAGAAGACGGACGCACTAGCTTCCTTCAAATAATCAGCAGGTGATTTACTTGCATTCAGCCAAAGTAACAGATGACTGCAGGTTTAAATGCAATGTCTTCATTTCCTTTTGCTATGGGAAAATAATCTTAACCCGAATTCCTATTTTAGTCTAGAACAAGCAGTTTCCAAAGATGTCTTTTGAATCTTCAACCATGAAAATTGTCACTCTCATCGCCCATCTCAGTTATAGGGCAACCTCATAATAGTTTATATGGTGCTAACAGATTTTCCGAAAGAAACCAAAATAAGTAAACTGGATACCAAGAAGCAAGGGAAAGATCATGCATGCCCAAATAAAAGCAGATAGACACCTAAATGAACAAGTGTGATAATAAAGACAAATCAACGGTTAATTACTGTGCTAGTGGTGTAACATGTTCCACGTGGGAAACCTCATCATGATAATTCAAGGTTTAACCAATATAAGAACATAAAGTTAGAGAATGAATGGAAGCTACAAGGACATGCAAAAGTGATAATCGAATAAGAAATGGCGCGCACTAACCCTGGTTTAAATAACCAACTAAGAGCACTGAATGGATTTGAACAAAATTGGTATTCTTTTTGCACACACTGGAGCTAGAATCCTTGCTTTAGGGTATATGAATGCCGCACAAATAAATCTGAGACAGTATTCTGATCTCATCTCATTATTCTACTTTCTACACGCAATCCTCACATGCCACATGAGCAACTGAAAACCTATTTTTCTCAGGTCTTCCAGATATTAAACTATCGACAATATTGAGAAGCCTTCAGCATTGCAAATTTGATTCTTAACTCCAAACTGCCTCGCCTTTAAAAGTCAAACACGCTTTAATTGCTGACTAAATACTACAGTTTCAAATACAAACAGCAAACTCGCAATGGCCAATCATCAATCTACAATCCAGTTAAACCCCTAAAAACACGAGACAAAAACTCTCATTCCTTTCAATCAGATTCATCTTTAAAAAATTATAACTTCCCCTTCTCCAATACAAATACAGGTACGAATGAAACCAATAGAATGTTCTTGCAAAGCTGAAAACTTGACTAAACCACTCCCTCCACTAACAACATATCCATGTCCAAATCACCAAAATCAATACAACCCATCAATTATAAGCACCAATTCAACATAACCAACCATTATTCGGCTAAAGTCAACACATAAAAAAGCAAACATTCTCAGCTAATATAGACAATATACACAAAAAACAATAAGCTTTTGATCATGCCACCCTTCAGCCAATAAAGAACACAAATTATTTTCCATAAAAGCAATCAATTTCCAAAACCCAAATCAATGAACTGAAACAGTCAAAAAGATTAAAACTTTACCTCAAATACCAATCTGTCTAGAAAGAACCTAACAGAGGGAAAGAAGATAGCAAGTAAAGGAAGCATCAGAAAATCTTCATATGCTGGGTAAGATTCTTGCTCCCAATCCATGGAAACCACCGATTCCAACAATCCCATATGAGTAAAAGTCCTAAAAATTCAAATTTTTTTTGGTTTGGAAATATAAAGATGACCAATTTGAATGGTTTTGTATCAGAGATGGATTAGAGGCATGGTTTTCTCCAAGTAAAAGAACTTGAAGGAACCAGTTTTCTGCTGGTGTTGAATGAAGACTTGTAAATGGGGTCCAACTGTTTTTCCCTTCTAGTTGGAAATAATTTCATTGGCTTGGATTTTCTTCACATTTTCTGCTATACCAATTGCATAATTTTTAATTTTCCCTAATTAAAGACATTTGTTAAGGTCAACGAATGATATTTCATTTGTGAGAAAAAAAAATTTATCTGGTAAAAGTTTAAAATATATTTTGGAAGAGCTTTATGAGAGTTTAAAAATAGTTAAGGGACAAAATTTGCAATTTTGTGTGTGTGTGTGTTTTTTTTAGAACTGCATGGGAATATTTATTATGTTAAACTGTAATAGTGATTGAAGCTCCCCAAAAATAAGAAGTTTGGATCTAAGTAAAAAAAACATTTTGTTATTCACAACTTAATGCGAATTGAGTATTATAAATTATTTAATAATTAAAAATAATGAAACACACTCTTATTTTTCTTTCAACGACTTTTATATTTATTACCCATTACCAAATAAATAACTTTCAAAGTGTACACCAACTAGTAATATCTTTTTACCAAACCAAACACATAATTGATCCAATAATTCTTGAATTTAACAGGGCATTCAATAGGGCCTCAAAACAATAATATAGAGGTAGAAATTATTCTAGTGATTATTATAATTTGATGGCACGGCAAAATTTTTATGAAATGACTGTAGTACCCCTATTCCCTTACTTTTTCCTTCACAATTGATAGTATTTGGGTCATTTTACAATATTTTAGCTGTGGCTATGACAGTCCTGCTGTGACAATTACATTTGCCTGGGAGGTGTTATGGTGACCAGTGAGGCTCTATGGATATTCTCTCTTGCAACTTGCAAGGTTGGCCAAAGGTATACAAGTACCAAATAACAAAATTCATCAGGCCAGTTACAATTACATAAACCTTAGGCTCTCCCTGAGATTACCCTTATTAAGGAAATCTACAACTGCCTGGGAATGATAAAAGGCTGGGTAGTTAATAAACATGACATAATTGAACAAGAATGATGCTAAATCCACTATCATAAGCAAAGTAAAATCAGATTAGAAGTGGATCTTTGCCCAAGCCTTCTACCAGCCAAGTCATTAGCAATCTCTCCAGTAGAGAATATATATAGTCATGGTTCATATCATAAAAGTTCAACCCCATGTACTACTACACAGTTCACAAGCTAATAAGCAACAGATGCCCTGAAACTAAAATCCAGCTTACCAAAAGCAGAAAGTTTAATCACTGAGTCAATCGGATACTAATAAATGACTGCAGAAGCAATTACAGAATTGCTTAGATAAAGTATTTACAGACAATGATGACAATTATCCCTTGTTCTGAAAACTGAAGTATTTACAGACAATTCAAATGGCTGGTACTCAGCAAAACGCAGCGTCAAACTTCAGAGATATTCCCATGCTAAAGAGCTCCTGGCACAGCAACTTTGCACCACAAGGTACATTCATTCTGCAGACTCGGCAAAAAGGGCCACGGATCTGGCGGCCACTAAGTACTGGCCTTTGGATAACATTAGCCATAGACTTGCATTTTCTGCAGATATGCATCTCCGAAGAATCACTGAGAGTGAAGAGGAGTTCGTGAAGATTAGCAGCAGCACCATGGGCTATCAGATCACAGCCCCGCTCCATCTCACCAAACTTTATCCCACCGAATCGCTTTCTGTCTGCCACTGGCTGACGAGTGAGTGGATGGACTGGTCCAGTATTGCGAAACTTGACTTTGTCTTCAGCCATATGAGTAAGGCGCTGATAGAATATGGGTCCCATGAAAATCATGGAACGAATCATTTCACCAGATCGACCGTTGTAAACTCTCTCATTTCCCCATCTTCAAAATCCAAATCTGCCATGTTTAACATATTAAAACAACTGATAGCAGAGTATAGCATACAAACAGTAAAGTAAATACATGGTGAAAATTATGGTGCATAACATATTTGTATTGCAAGCATTTACCTATGAAGTTGATCTGTTATAGCATCAACAGACAAGGTAGAAAAGGGGTCGCATATTTCTGCACACCTCCAAGAGCAATTCCCTTTGCCAAAGCAGCCTCTAACAGTTGTCCAGGAGTTTGCCTTGAAGAAATGCATGGGGATTAATTACAATGTCAGGATGACTATCCCTTGTGCCGTAAAAGGAAAATTCTCCTGCTATTCCAGGAAACCCATAACACCCTTTTGTCCATGCATGCTTGAAAATTTGTCTCCCAGGCATGGAGAACAAACCTGAAATTTTTTTTTTGGTTATCTTAGCCTAAAGGCAGATCGAATAAAAGTAAAGGCTAAAATAAGGTCATGGAGAAGACTCGAGTATGTTAGCAACTGTACGCCACACCATGTTACATCTGCTGACAAAGCAACAGACACTATCTTCCATCTCTATATATGCGAGTGCATTTCACATATAAGGAGAAAAGATAATTTGGTTTCAAGTTCTGCAATTCAAAATCCAACAAATGTAGACAAGTTAATTAACACGCAAATAGGAAGAGAAAATTACAAGTTAAAGACAAATCTTTCACTTCTTTGTTGCAGTTTATGCATATAGATAATCTTTTATAAAGAACAAAAGCAAGCTAATGAGGGAAAAATCCTATCGATGATAAAAGAACAAAATTTATCTTTCCGGTTGTTCTCTAGGTTCTGTATATTCCTACTTTAATGCTTGCAGTTATCCTCTACCGCTGTACTGCTGTAGCACCCCGAGAGAATTAATAAGGGAAAAAAAAAGAAGAGAAGAACAAGGAGAAAAACCGAAAATTATTAAGTGGCATCACAAGTTTGATGAGACTGATATTGTGGGGATTTGATGGGACTGAATGTTTGACCTTATTCATTACATATACCACAAATTGCTCTCCTGAATTGTATCTCAAGCACTTAAAAGGATTTCTTGTTTCTTTATTTATTTGGCTTAATAGCATATACCATATTGATAGGCCTAAATATTTTATACCTGTCTAAGAGATACCACTGCAAAGTTCTTGCCATCATCATTAGCTGAGATTACAACCTTCTGAACCATGCCTCTTTCAGTATGCTTCAATTTCACACTATGATCAGCCCCAGATTCTGCATACTTACATATGACTATGTGATAATTCTAAAAATTTGGAGATAATTTATTTACTACATATGAACTCTAATTTGATATTTTGTAATTCTAACTTTATGAGTTTTTGTGTGTGATTTAGGGTTGTTAGATTAAAATTAGGTTTTGTGTGTTTTAATGAATTTTGGTAATTTTTAGTGTTAAATTTGTATTAAAATTGTGTTAATAATGTTCGTTTGTTTATGTTGTGCGGGAAAATTTGCATTCTCAAACAAAGAAGAAAAAAAATTTAAAAAAAAGGGAGAAAGCCAGCCAAATTCAATTTGGCAGAAGACTTCCTCGCTGCATGTTGCAGCATAGGCATTAACAAAGCATGGAAAGGAATCTCCAACTAATTCAAAGTGGGCCACAGCAAAGGAATTCAAAGGCAGCAATCCAACGTGACAAGAAGTCCAGCATGACTAGAAGGATTCTAAGCGTGGAGGCCACGAGTTGATTGTTAAAAAAAAAATCCACCTACTTCTATAAATAGTTCTTTTCCCTTATAAGTTAGTATTGGAGAATTAGGGAAAGAATTAGGGAAAGATTAGGATTGGAAAGATATTTTTTTAGAGTAGCCGCTAGGATTTTCTCTGGACAATTTTATACTTTTCGCATCAATTTCTTTAGTAATTTTTAAATTTTGATTTCAAAAATTTGTTCGTGAATTTATTATAATTCGTGATTTTGGATTCGTAAATTCTCCGAAAAACCTATGACAATCTTTGGAGGATTTGAGTATGCTTTATTATTTATTAGTTAATTATTTTTTTACTTTCATTTCTGCCATTTAATTATTTTTTGCCTAGTTTAGTTAATTTCAATTCAAGATTAATTCTTAGTTTAATTTCGTTATTTATTTTAATTTGCTTTCGTTAGATTTTCAATTAATTTTAGTTAGGATTTATATCAATTAATTATACACATCGTAGTTAAATTAATTATTTTGTTATTTAATTCAAGCAAATTTATTTTTCGTAATTTCCTAGGGTTAGTTTGTTATTTAATTTATTTTTATAAAAAATATCCAAAAATAACTCTTTTCAATTTGTGATTGTTTAAATAATAAGATTATCGATACTAAGTATTCGATAATTGACTTGATTTGATCCTCGAGGGAATTTGATCCTCGAGGGAACGATCCTTATTACTTATATACTACTACGCAGCCCATGCACATGCGGAGATGTGTGTTAGTACGTAGTTAATTTGTGAATTTAAAATTTGACACGTATCAAGTTTTTGGTGCCATTGTCGGGGATCAAATCTTTAGGCAATATCGAGCCGCTTAGTATTATTGCTAATTTAGATTTTTCTTTTTATTTTATATTTAATTTCTTCTCGTTTCCTTTCTGTGATTTTATTTTATTCCTTATTCATTTAAATTTTCCACAGTGGTACGTTTAACTTGTGTTCTAGTGTTGTTTTATAGTTTATGACCCTTGGTGATAAAAAGCTACTTCTACTTAATTTGGAAATAGAAAGAACTCTATGTGGGTTACGAAAATAAAAGAAACAACAAAAAATTTGCCATGGCCAATTTAAATGCACCAAGGAATGACGATATTCTCAGGAATTCATTCGAAGATGAGGAGGAAATTGTGAATGGGAACGGGAGCAGTAACAGACAGCAATTTTTGAAGGATTATACTAGACCCACAATTGATGGGGCTAATTCCAGTATTACCAGACCCGCTATCCAAGCGAATAATTTTGAAATCAGGCCATCTCTGATTCAGATGCTTCAGACTCATGCTATGTTTGGAGGTGGACCAACAGAAGATCGCCCATTTGAGAAATTTTGAAGAGATTATTAGCACTTTTAGATATAATGGGGTTCACCAGATGCAGTCCGAATGATGGCTTTCCCTTTCTCTTTAAGGGATAAAGCCAAATGATGGTTACAAAGTTGCGATGAAGGAACATTCACGACTTAAGAAGAACTTGCTCAAGGTTTTATAACTAAAGTCTTTCCTTCCTCCAAAACTGCAAAATTAAAGAATGAAATCACACCATTCAAACAGGATGTTGGAAAAGGTTGTTGGATTCCAATTATGATAATCATGTTTTGATAATGACCAAATCATACACAGGCTAATGGCTTGTAAACAAGGGTGCAGAAGAATAAAGAGATTCGGACGATGAAGATCGTCCTAGAGAAAGGAGCTCGGATGCAAGTGACTGTCCGATACATGCCCAGAGGGTATTGGAAGTGATAAACTTATCGGCTACAAATGACTATCCGAAAGACAGAGTTTCGGACGATGGAAATCGTTCGACACAAAGAACCTGAAGCAGTCTCGGATGGAGAATAGAGTCCGATCATATTTCCAGAAGATATTGCATTGACTAGACGCAGGTTCGGACGCATCCTTAGACGTCCGAACGAATATCCTCAGAGAACGGGCACAGCGTCGGACGTAGAGTTTTACAACGGCCGTCCGAAAGGTCCAACGGTTAGTTCGTTCGGACGCACACCCACTGCATCGGTCGTCCGAAAGATCTAACGACTAGTTTTTCAGTAAACAGAAAATAGCCGTTAAAGAATTGCTGAAGGTAGTTTTTGGACATCTATAAATACCCCCAAATCTGTAAATACAAAAAATAGTGTATAGAGTAGAACTACTGCATTTAATACAAACACTTGTAAGAGCTATTTGGGAAGAAATAGGCTAAAATATTGTGGGTTGTATTGGTTTGAGTAGTGTAGTTCTCTTGGCTCAACTAGAGGGAATTAGTGTGAGTAAGAGTAGACTAGTGAGTGATCTTCAAGTGTAAAAGTGGAGGAACAAGTGTACAAAAGTGAGGTTGTAGTGTAAAACCCTTTGGCTCAACTGGAGGGACTTATTTGGTGCATGAGTGAGCCTATTTTGTGTACAAGAAGGTTATTGCCTCACCTTCTTTGAAGAGGCACTGCTACTAGATGTACTCCAAACTTGAGAAGTTTGGGAGTTTGGTTTTATATTCTTTATCTCAATCTTTTATTTGTTCTTTAAGCTTTGATTGTTAAATATTTATTTTTGATCATTTGTGCTTAAGTATTCATTTGTTGCACAAAGTTTGCATTTTTATTAAGCACTTCAAAAGATTTGTTTTTTTTGAACAATCTAATTCCTTCACCTCCCTCTTAGGTTGATTTGGGGCCAACAAAGGTCTCGACGAAGCTTGAAAAAAATATAGGGATCTATTAAGACATTGCCCATATCATGGCATTCCACTCTGGATGCAAGTGCAGACCTTCTATAATGGGTCACATCTTGAAACCAAAACAATGGTGGATGCTGCCACGGGAGGATCTTTATCCTACAAAACACCCGAAGAGGCCCAAAGAATGCTGAATATGATGGCCTCTAATTACTATCAAGTAGCAGCTGTTCAACCAATTCAACAAAATAGAAGGAGTGTGTTAAATCTTGATCAAATTAATGCCATCTTAGCTCAAAACAAAATGTTGACATCCTTGGTGGCAAACTTGACAAAAACACTTGGTAATTTGAATATCAATTCGATAGCTTCATCCTCTTCAACTCATAATATTTGTGAACTATGTAAAGGAAATCATGAGACTAATCAGTATGGATTTGAAGAGTCATTCTGCCAGGAACAAGCCCAATTTGTCAACACCCTCAGCAGTTCAATCCAAGACATCAAAATAATCCATATTCCAACACCTACAATCCAGGGTGGAGGAATCATCCCAATTTTTCTTGGAGTGGTAACAACAATCAACCCAACCATCAACTAAACAATTTTTCTTTTCAGCCTAATCACCCACAAGCCCAAATCTCACAACCTAGACCACCCACTAATCCTAACCCTCAAAATCAACCATACTAACCATTTCAGCCACCTCAAAACCAACCTCAAAATCAACCATACCAACCATTTCGACCACATCAAAACCAACCTCAAAATCCAAATCAATACCCAAATCAACATTCAAACCAACCCTTTAACCAATCCCTACAACCAAACCAAGGTCAAAGTTCCCGAAGTATAGAAGATATGTTTGCTCAATTCATGAGAACTTACGAAACATCAATGAGAACTTACGAAACATCAATGAGAAATCATGAAGTATCAATTAGAAACTTGGAGAATCATATGGGACAAATAGCTAGGCAACTGACTGAGAGAGACCACAAGGTGCCATGCCAAGTGATATTGTTCCGAATCTAGGAAATCAATACCCTAGGAAGCAACATCCATCGGAGCAATGTAATGCCATCATCTCTAGAAGTGAACAAGAACTAATTGTGGAAAATGTGGAGCATGACCAAAAGGACCAAGTGGAAAAGGTCAATTTGTAAGTAGATAACATTCCAAATAAGGCCAAGAGTGACGAAAAGGTTGAGCGTGGAAAGAATGAGGTTAAGTCTCAAAGTAAGAAAAAGAGCAAACTTGAGAAATGGGAAGAGCCTTTGGAATTACGTCATTCGGTGAAAATTCCTTACCCATAAAGGTTGATTGATCCTATGAAGGTGGAGAAGGACAACCAATTCACCAAGTTCCTTGACATGTTAAAAAAGCTTCTCGTGAATATTCTTCTAGTTGATGCACTCAACAATATGTCTCATTATTGCAAATTCATGAGTGAAATTTTGACCCAAAAAAAAAATTGGAATGATAGAGAAACGATATATGCTTAAGTAAGAATTAGAGTGCTATTGTGCAACGAAGATTGCCACCAAAACTTAAGGACTTTGGGAGTTTCTCAATTTCAGTCAACATTGGGAGTCATACTTTAGATTGATCATTGTGTGATTTAGGGGCAAGCATCAATGTTATGCCAAAGGCAATTTATGATAAATTGGGAATCACAAATGCCAAACCTACACAACTTGTTCTTCAATTGGCTGATAAAATCGAAAGGCGACTTTATGGCATATTGGAAGATGTGTTGGTACAAGTGGATAAATTGATCTTCCCTGTGGATTTTTTAGTGCTTGATATGGGAGATGCTACCGATATTCCATTAATATTGGGAAGACCCTTTTTGGCCACTGCTCATGCCGTGGTTGATGTCAATCAAGGAAAGTTGACACTGCAAGTGAAAATGAGATTGTTGAATTTAATGTATTTGAATCATATGAAAATGCTTTAAATTTGAAAGAAAATTATGTTGTCAACTCATTGAATTTTTTTACGTTGATAGGTTGGATGAACATGTGTCAAATGTGAAGGAAATCAGGTGCCCTAGGGTAAAGGGCGAATGGAAGGATTTCTCCAAGGCTAAACCATCAAACATTGATGTTAACGGGAATGACATTCAAGTAGTGTGTACCGACCATAGTAAATTTGATGTGGAAGCTAAGGTGAAGAAGAAAAAGAAACATTGGTATAAAATTGGTTGGTATAGTCCCTTGACTGTTGCCAATGCTATGAAGAAGAAAGGACATATCCACTCGAATGATGGAAGCAAAGAGTGCTTCGTGAAAAAAAAAAAAAAGGAGTAAAGCTCTATCCATGGAGGCCAAAAGGAAAAGAATGGTCATGCATTCTTTGTTATATCACATAATTGTCCTATTCACAAGTCTAGTTAAGACTATGAATAGCGCTTCGTGAGAGGAAACCTAAGTTTATTTATTTTTCTGATTTAGTATTTAGTAGTTATTTTGATATTAATGCTTTAATTTTATTAAGTTATATGATAAGAAGTTAATCAAGTATATGTTATTTTGTAGGTTGGAAGTGAGCTCGAAAAAGAAAAAAATTCGCAAAAAAAAAAAAAAAAAAGTGCATAAGCTTGCTGCAACAGGCAAAGTTACTGTTTTTACAACAACAAAAAATGATAATAATTCCTCTCTTCTTTTGTCTTTATTTTCTTCTTCTTCTCCTCCTTTCTTTCTTTCCCTTTTTCCCACCATAAAGCCCACCACCCATATCTTCTTCTCCATATCATCATATTTTTCTGATACTATTATCATAATCTTTGCTTCTTTATCCCCACCCCATTCTTCTCTCTCTTAGATCTTTCTCACTCCTCCACCGTCAACTCCATTACAACAACCACCTTCTTCTCCTTCTATTTTTCTTTTTCTTTTCTTTAATTTTCTCCACCCTATCACAATTTTTTCTTTTACTTAACCTCAAACCTCTATCCTTGTATGGGCTCTTCGTATGGGCTCTTCTCTCCATCAAATCAAGGGTTTCCAATCAAATTGGGTGGAAATGTTATTCTACTTCATCAAAGGAGTTTTTCAATATCAATTCTTTTTTCCATTAGTTCAAGTAAGATCTTTCCACTATTAATTTTTTCTGTAATTGATGGTTTAAGTAAGAATCCGCGTTTTCTTATTAATTATTATTTTATTTCTTACCTAGTGCTTATATTGTGGGCAAGTAATTTTACTTGTAAAGTTTTTGCACTTAATTTAAGTATTTATTTTTTTGACATTTGTTATGATTTTTGTAGTGTTGTTTGTGTGTTGTTTTTTATTTCTTCTCCTATTTTTGTGGAAACATTGGGGACAATGTTTTCACTCAAGTTGGGGGAAGCGTTTTATGCTAAAGTGCATGTGTTTTCATCGTCTAGATTGTTTTATGTTATTTTAAGTGTCTTGTGTTATATGTTCGTTTGTTTGGTCAAGCGTGTCTTAGCAGAATTTCTGTATTTAATTGATTATTTTTTGTATCAATAGTTTTTGAAAAAAAATTTGAATTATTGAATCCACATTAAATGTCGTGTATAGGAATTTTTGTTCTTTAACCCCATTGATTCATGGAATGTGACATCGCTTTTATATGATAATGTGTGACAATGTATGAGTATGTGTGGCAGTTTCATTAATTTTTAAATGAGTGATATTCTTGACAATTTGTTGCAACTTAGATTTAATTTGTGACATATTAGTTGAGGTCATTTCATATTTGCGAAATATAAATGAAATTTAGACTAAAGAGATGATTTAGGCAATTTATTTGGATTGTTTGAGCCTAAAAAGTCTACCTATTTATGATTATCCCTAGTGTCCCTTTTTAAGCATATAAGCATATTCTTCATTGGTAACCACTTTATTTAGCTATTTTTTCCTTTTGTTTTGTTTTGTTTTCCCATTTTTCTACCCACCACCTTAGTTGGTGCTGACGACATTAATACTATTTAGTTGTTTTTAGTGGAAGGTTGAGATATGTTATTTAATGGGATTGAAAATTCAAGAGAATATTTTGATTAGTGAAGTCTAACTATTGGTTATAAAGTTATTGTGAATATTAGTTGGTGTTGTTATTATTCAAAAAATTAAAAAAATTAAAAAGAAAAAAGAAAAAAAAAAGTGTATTGAAGTTCAAGTATTGTTTTGTTTTTGTGAATAAGAGGACATGTGGTAACCTTCTATGTTGTTGGTTAAATAATGATGTGGTTCGGACATGTATTTGGGATTTCGGTTCAGTGTCGTCAAAGTGATGTAACTAAAGTGATTTAAACTACTTTATCTAAATTTATCCTACCTTATGTCCCTTAGCCTACATTACAAGTCGAAAAGTTCTATTTGATCTTTGGTCTGAATTAATTCGTATTAGTGATTATAGAATAGAAACATCCTTCTGAATGTCTGACTAGATTGTCACTTATTAAACTGTGGTTAATATAAGTCTTGTCAAAATGTGTTAGGGAGTATTCTACTTTCCATGCTTTTGCTTTGTGAGTGGAGTGGTTGCATTGTCATGGTGAATGTGGGATTATAGATTGAATATAATTTCTTATGTGTGTGTGGAATTCAATTGCATTTTCGTTAATTTTTTTTTTTTTGGGTTATTGCTAGAAGGGAAGAGTTAGTTTGTATGGATTTTCTTTTTGTTAGTGGTCGTGTTATTATGTTAGTCTTTTTCTTTTGTTTTTCTCGGGGCGTGCAAAATGTTAAGTTGGGGGCATTAATAACTCTAAAAATTTGGGAATAATTTATTTAATATGAATCATAATTTGATATTTTGTAACCCTAATTTTATGTGTTTTGTGTATGATTTAGGGTTGTTAGATTAAAATTAGGTTTTGTGTGTTTTAATGCGTTTTGGTAATTTTTAGTGTTAAAATTGTGTTAGTAATGTTCGTTTTATGTTATGCAAGAAAGAGTAATTTTGAAAGTCTAAAATTAGAGATTTGTATTCTTAAACAAAGAAGAAAAAAAATAAAAAAAAAAGGAGAAACAAGCCTGGCCAAATTCAATTTGGCAGAAGACTTCCTTGTTGCAGCAAAGAAGTTATATATGCTGCAGCAAATGAGTTAACAAAGCATGCAAAGGAATCTCCAAGTAATAGGGGTGTTCATGGATCGAATACCCGGTACATGAGTTAAAAAAAAGTACCCGACTCTCACTGATCGGGTCAAAAAAATTTCGACCCTCTACCCAATCCATACAAAGCGGGTACCCGATCTACTAGGTATCCTCAAATGAGGGTAGGTACATACTTCTATAAATAGTCATTTTTCCTCATAAATTAGTATTAGAGAATTGGGGAGAGAATTAGGTTTTAGGTATTTTTTGAGAGTAGCCGCTAGGGTTCTCTTTGGACAATTTTATACTTTTCGCATCAATTTCTTTAGTAGATTTTAAATTTTGATTTCAAGAATTTATTCATGATTTATTACAATTCGTGATCTTGAATTCATAAATTTTTCGGAAAACCTGTGACAAGTTTCAGAGAGTTTGAATACGCTTTATTTATTAGTTAATTATTTTTTTACTTTAATTTCTGCCATTTAATTATTTAATTACTACTTTTGTCTAGTTTAGTTAATTTCAATTCAGGATTAATTATTAGTTTAATTTCGTTATTTATTTTAATTTACTTTCATTAAATTTTCAATTAATTTTAGTTAGGATTTATAACAATTAATTATTTCGTAGTTAAATTAATTATTTTATCGTTTAATTCACACAAATTTATTTTTTGTAATTTCTTAGGGTTAGTTTGTTATTTAATTTATTTTTATAAAAAAAATTGAAAATAACTCTTTTCAATTTGTGATTGTCTAAATAGTAATAGATATTAAGTATTTAAAATTGGTCTAATTTAATCTTCGTGAAAATAATCTTTATTAACTATATACTACTACATCAACTCTTGCACTTGCAAGAACATATGTTAGTACCTAATTAATTTGTGAATTTAAAATTTGACACGTGTCACTGTATCACCAGTCTGGATGCTGGCACCTATGAGTGAAAACCATCATCATCAAGGCTGCCAACACACCCAATTTTGCTCGGCGTCTTTCCAAATTCTTCACATAGTCCTCAGACTTGAGCTTCTTTCCCAAGTTTTCCTTCTCATCTGACTTGTAGCATCTTGTATGTTCAGATCGGAACATGCCACGCTCTAAATTTCTTTAGTAATTTTTAAATTTCGATTTCAAGAATTTGTTCGTAAATTTATTATCATTCGTGATTTTGAATTCATAGATTCTCAGAAAAATCTGTGACAATCTTCGAAAAAGTTGAGTACACTTTATTATTTATTAGTTAATTATTTTTTTACTTTAATTTCTACCATTTAATTATTTAATTACTTTTTACCTAGTTTAGTTAATTTCAATTCAAGATTAAGTATTAGTTTAATTTCCTTATTTATTTTAATTTACTTTCGTTAGATTTTCAATTAATTTTAATTAATATTTATATCAATTAATTATTTCGTAGTTAAATTAATTATTTTATCGTTTAATTCACGCAAATTTATTTTTCGTAATTTCTTAGGGTTAGTTTGTTATTTAATTTATTTTTATAAAAATTAAAAAAATCCAAAAATAACTCTTTTTAATTTGTGATTGTCTAAATAGTAATCGATATTAAGTATTCCGTAATTGATCCAATTTAATCTTTGTGAGAATGATCTTTATTAACTATATACTACTATTTGATCCTTGCACTTGCGAAAATGTGTTTTAGTACGCAGTTAATTTGTGAATTTAAGAATTTGTGAATTTAAGATTTGACACGTATAACTGTATCACCAATCTGGAGGCTGGCTCCGATGAGTGGAAAACCATCATCATCAAGGCTGTCAACACACCCAATTTTGCAATAACATCTTTCCAAACTTCACGTAGTCCTCACACTTGAGCTTCTTTACCAAGTTTTCCTTCATCATCTGACTTGTAGCTTCTTGTATGTTCAGATCGGAACATGCCACGCTCTAGTGAAGCACGATTCATTACCAAGGAATCCTCCTGATTGTAACCAAGGTGCACATTTACTGCCACTATGGCACATTGCCCATTTGAGTATTCAGGTCGTGTAATGCAGCATTCCCTCATGAAGAGGATAGGTAGGCTTCCCAAGACAATCTGAAAGCATAGTTCGGAAAAGTGGCTTCTGGAGATAATACAATTGTTGGGTATTTGTATCAACCCTGATGTTTGGGTTTGTAGTGGAATACCCAATGGCCTGCTGAGAGTGCTTCTCAGACTGGTAGAGGTCCCTTTGTGCAAGGTCAGATTAGCAAATGGTATAATTCCACAGCTTGAACCTAACAAGAATGACATGTCAAGTTCACAATGAGTATACTTCATGGGAGGATTCTCTTTGTTTCCTGTAAACAGATGGCCAATTCCCCAAGCAGTTGCACAATCTTCTTCCTCTTCAGGTCCAATAAGCTCGATGATTCCATTTTCCAAAAGAGACTGAAAAGAATAGTCCCCTCCTTTCAAAGCTTTGATCCTTTTCAGATTCTCAACCATTAAAGGACGAAGAACCCTTCCGGCGTCAGAAAATACATGAATTTCTCCATGCTTTTCATCTCCTTTTGATTTCCACCTACAAGAAAAACACAAGACAGTTCAAACAAGTGTAACACTGGGGAGAGATACATGATAATGAGTATACAAACTGCTACTAAAGAAGTGTTATGAAACTAGGCTAGCTTTATTCAAAGAATAAAATGAAGCTAGCTGCACAATTTTTATTTTTTTTTTAAATTTAAAAGAAAAATCTAAAATATTAATGCAAGACCATTGGATGACAGGATAGTATAATAGATGTAACCATGTTGAAGACCAACAGGAAACTAGGCACTCCAACAGGAAACTAGTATCGGGAGCACATCATACCACTGAATAACAACAAATGGCTGGTTACTGTTAGATGACTCACAGAAATGCTTTCACAAAACAAGACAGGAAATGCCTACAAAGATTGGATCATTATCTTTTTTTCCTCCATGGTTAACTGAAGCAACTATGGACAAATAAACAATAAAAACATTAGTGGGACGGAAAAAAGTATTTGCATCAAGACTTTTAACTCAAGCAGATGAGGTGAAATTTGAGTACAGCATTGCTACAAATATGAATATAATTATGTCTAAAAAGAGTTCACGGTATAATACAAGACGTGATGAAGAAATCGATCAATATATCTTTGCTCAGTCTCAGATAGTGGCATGAAAGATTCTTGAGGTGATACAGAAAAACTGCATATCTGATATACAGCCTATGTTATGGTTCCATCAACATCCAAGAATATTCTGAAACAAATGTAAATTATTGAAATTACCTGCTGTGGGATCTCCTTGTTTCGACGCTGACTCCTTAGCTCTGCTACAAATAGTGCAGAATCCTTGCTTGTCCCAATCCAGTCCCCATCCAAAAAAATCTTGTGATATCCATGTATCAATGACGAAGTATCATCTGCCAATTGTTTCAGGCCACAATCAAGAAATTTGTCAAGAAAAGGTTCCAGTACTTTTGTGCTGACAAGACCCAAGCTAGCAAAGTTTTTAACAAGCCCACAATTTTCCCCATCTGGAGTTGAGAGTTATTGCATATCTTTCCCCAGTGTGAAGGGTGCCTGCATCATCAGTTTTAACCACTGTTAAAATTAAAAGTCAGAAAAAAAGCAAGTACTTTAAGGTGCCCTGAGGGTGGAAAGGCAGAAAAATAGAAGAAAACAGTGCTTTAGCATGTCAACAATAATTATACAAGAACACTGGAAGCAGTCAAATGCAAGTAAATCTGTGTAGGCATGCACATAGATTAACTTCAAGTGAGACTGAAACTATGGCCAAGTCTTAGCAAAAATCCAGCTAGAATCTGTTCAATTATTGAGAAACTGAAAGTAATTCGTGAAGAAAAAAGAGAATCTTAGATGAGTTAGTGTTCTTACAGATATCTAGCATCACCAACCCTCCCAATGTATGAAACCTGCTGCAGCGTTTTCCTCATGGCAGCAGTTGTCTGCAAGGGATTTGTTCGCCTGAGGGTTGCCACCATACCAGAAACCCTTTCCATCTTCTTGTAAGGATGTGACCATGCTCCAGTTGAACAAAATGCCCAGAAAGACCATTTGTAATGATTGATGCATCCAGATAGTGTTCAATACCCTGCAGCTCACAGTGTCCATAGAGATCCCTTTGCATAGCCTTCACCGTACGCCTCTCAGCGTGTTTGAGGTGTACTTTCAGCTCCTCTCCAGCAGCTCAGAAGCCAACTCCAATCTCTTATTTCTGAAATCATCCCGGTTGTCAACTTTTCTTCGGCAGTATAGGCTTCCAATAGACACCTCACCATATACCCAAGAAAGCAGGCTTTCTTTTTAAAGCCAATTAAATTGGGAAACAGTAGATTTCTGATGGATTCTTCTGCAGACTCAGCGGGCGGGAATTTGCAGTTATTCAGAAGTTTCTGAACACGATCAAGAGCAGTCTTACATCTACGGAAGCCTTTATATTTTTCATCTTGGTGTCTTCAATGCCCAAATCGATCCAATCTACCACTTCTTTATCAGTAGATGTACCAAAGGCAAAAAACAGTATCCAAACAGGCACTTTCAGCAACGGCAAAATAAACAGAAAGGACCTTTTGTTCTCCAATGAGATTCTCAACTTTTGAGTTATCCACTAGCTTCAGATACACTCTCTTCCTTTTCTCAACTGGACGATAAGAAACCATCCACCTTGGGATACTTGACAGCCAAAGTCTTGTCAAGCATAATTGCTCCTGTGCAACAAAAGTCTGCAGAAAGCAATTCAGATCTCTTGCACTAAAATTCTACAGACAACTACTGATAATGGCCATGACTAATAATATTCAAATCGAAGACTCACTAAAAGAGTACTATGGAAAGGTTAAAAATTGTCAAGGATGCAAAATTAATAATAATAATAATAATTGTACTGAAAAGAACTAGTAATATCCGACAAAAGCTTTAGGGATTCACAATCTCTATAAAATATTCACTTTTTAACATGAAAAAAAAAAATCAAATTCATGAGATTAACAGAAAAACCAGAGGAAATACAAGGAACAGGTGGCGTAATCTTTTGTCCTAAGGGTGCGAAGCATTTGAAATGTGGTTTAAGCAATGAAGAAGAGAAAGCTTTAGGAAATTAAAACATACACATGGCTTCAAACACCGAGTCCTGATCTAGTAAAAAAGTAAGCAAATGTTAGCATGCTATTGATACTTTTGCAGACAGTAGACATGTTCAACTTTAATCCCGATCATCCTAATGAGGACCACTTGCATTTTACTCCGTCCTATAAAACCTTGATCCAGCTCTTTACAAGGTTAAATAAAAAAATCAATACTCAAACTGCAGCTAACTTTGTAATTTCTCCACTTTCACCTGTTTTCAGCACACTGTTTTCATAATTGGACTTCTTGGTAAACTAAATTTAAGGATCCAAATAGTTGATAATGGAGGACAACTTAACAGATTCGAAAGACTAACATAGACAAGGTTATAAACACTCTACTGGAAAAGAAAACAGAACAAGGTTCTCACCTTTTTGGCACCCTTGATAATGAAATATCCACCATGGTCAAATTAGCAATCATAATATACCTTTTCGACTCCATTCATCCAGCATAACTCAGAACTCACCATGATAGGAAGCCTCCCAATTATGACCTCCCCCTTCTCCTCCTTTTCACACTGATTCTCAACATACTCTGCCATTCCTGTTTTGGCCTTATCCCTTCTTAAAAGCTTCTTGGTATACACCTAAATGAACAACAAAGGGGAACATATATCAAAGTCAAAAGTGGTACAAGAAAAAAAACTATCAGATAAGTGCCCCAAGAGAAAGGTAATTGTTGAAGATGAAGTACCTTTGTCATACTTACACAAGCAGGTTAAGATTAATGAGACATATCAATAATATATTCTAAGCAATCCCTATGTATATGTATCCATGAATCTTTAAGTAATTGTGTAAATAAAATAAGTCATGCTGATATGATAATAGAGAAAATAAAGAACAACAACCAAAACAAAGAGGAAAGTAATAACAACGAATTAATGAAGACCAAGAAAAAATGCTAGCAACTTCCTCTAATGATGTCATCTACTCCAGACAATCAGCACTTTCATTATTTTTTTTTTAAAAAATGAAAAATAATTATTTTCTAAGCATTTAAGAAAGACCAGAGAAAAGATGCTAGAACCTTCCCGTAATGATGTCATCAAGATTGAAGATAAACAAAGGAAAAAGGATTGATTTCTAAAACTCCTTGCCACATCATTTATCAATAATTTACATAATCACCAACAGTTCTAATTCTTGATAGTAGAGGTGAGCAATGAACAAGCTATGCAATCTCCAAGAATTAAAGAGTAAGACAATACAGAGACACTGCTAGTGCAATACATGTCTGCATTTACCATGGCAAAATCTATTAAGAGTTGAATTATCACGCCCTTTATTATTAGGCATCAAAGAATGCAGAGTATCAACAAAATGGAATTGCTTTAAAATAAATCTTACAAGCTTTTCATATTAAGGATACTCTTCAAATTAACACTTGACATGATATCTAACAAGCATGAGATTGGAAAAATTATGTGATATTAGTTAATTTAACTCTATGGATCAGTTACAAGATGTGTGTATAAATTTCTATCATACACATGACATGGAATGGAAGATAAAGAGCATAAGTTAGAGGCTACGAAATTCTCCACAGCACGTTTAGAACAGACATAATGAAGCTATAGAATCAAGACGAATGCATTAACCTGAACATGAGTCTACATTTTTATCCTTGCTGAATAATCATGTTTTGAAGCCAGGCATGACGAGGAAGCTACACCAGGTACTCTTTTCCACCCTCTCCTACAAACTTGTCAACTGTCCAAAAGTTTGGCTTCTCAAGAATGACCTTGCCAAACTTTACGGATGCATATCTCCAGTCGTCTTCACCCCTAATCTCTCCCACAGAGTCGAACACTTCTTGAATCCCATACTTGATGAAATTATTATACGAATTGATTTGATGACTAATGAGACCATACTGGTCAAAAAAGGCAGTTGCTGCCTTCTTACAAAATTTCTTCAAAAAATTTTTACCCAACTCTTGTAGGGTTATGTGTGAGTTCAGCATATCATTCAAATCATCAAAGTCTATGTCATCAATATCCATTGGCAAGGATCCGTTAGCTGAGTTATCTTTGCTACTCCCAATCCCCGGATCTTTTTTGGTGTTGGATGCACCCATTAGAATCAAATCCTACTATAATTCAAAGAAAAAGTAATCAAATAAGCACACCTCTATTTTTCCCTTATACACAAACTAGAACTTAGATAAAATAAATGTGATACCCAACGCCACAGTAAGAACTACAATCCTCCTAATCAGGCAGAACAGAACTACTATATTCACTTCTTTGAGAAAAACATAGAGCAGAGTTCAAAATTAAATAATTGGAAGTAGATTGTCTTTACAAAGTAGTCGACATGAAAACTTTTTCCTCCAGGAAAGAAGACAAAAAATTCAATTTCCATTCATTCCAACTTTCAAGAGAGTTATTCGGGTTATTGTTTCAGCAAAACATTTCCCAACCCAGTTTTATTTTCATCTATTTTAACAATGGCATCTAACTGTGACCTTCCATTCTTCATTTTGCTCAAGAGAAGTTTTAAAAGCAAACCCTCTTTTATTTTTTTTGTCTATTATCAATTCCAATTCCTGCATTCCTCATTTTTTTCAAATGGATCCGAAAATCAAACACTCTTTCCCTAAGCCAAAGAGACCACATCTTCCATTATCCAAAACAAAGATACTAAAAAACCTTTAAAAACACTAAGGCATCCCCTACTTTTTCCTTAACTTTCCCAAACAACCATAAACCCAAACCTTAAACCCCACAAAAGAGCATTCTCCTATACAAAAATAGATGTGATTACAGTGTAAAAATCGGCTTTTTTGAATATTGATGAAGGTTTAAGCGATGGAGAATATCAGCAGAAGAGCCCTTTTTGCACAAAGACTGAGGAAGTGGGCTACTGGAGAGTGTAGCTTTGCTTCCTTCGGAAAAAATAAAGTATGAATTGACAGGGGATGTATTTGTTAAATTTCCATTTTACCATTGATATTTTCTGAATTTCTATGTTTTTGTTAAGTGAGTATGGAGGAAAATTTTAAAATGATAGCGGTGAAATGGGAACAAAGAAAATGTGGTCACACCCGTAACAAAAAATAAAAAAGAATTTTATTTTTGTTTTTGTTTTTGTTTTTGTTTTGCAGGAAAGGGTCGTTTGATCAACAGGCCAGTTAGGATGGTTAAGCCATCTAAAATTAGGCCTATTCAGCATGAGAATTGGGTGGATTGAATTTGGGTCTAAAAGTTATGCACTATGATAAATTGAGGGGAGTTTGAATAAATTTAATTTCGGTCTGAATAAAAAACTACAGAAAGGTTTAATTACAGTTTGTTTTTGTGATTAGGGGATAATTACAAATTATTTTCTATATTTATTTTATCTACAAATTGTTCAAAAGATTAAATAAAGTTAAAATTTTCTTCTAAAAGGAGTAGTGAAATGTCATAATTGCCCTCAATATTTTAATTACCTTAATCAACATAAAATTAGGATGAATTGCATTTTAGCATATGATTTTATTTTATAAACAATTTGTCATTCAAAAGTAACAATATTTTTTCATTCAACGTTATTGAAAAAATTTTTACCCTTTAATATTAATTGTATGAATTAGTTTACTATTTTAATGTTTTCTCTTCATATCCATATTTTAGCATGCCATTACATACTTGTTTCGTCAATATTATTTTTATATCTAGATTAAAGTATTTTATTTATTCAATCACGTTACTTTAGTTTTATTAATTTTTATTTTATTTTCTCTATTATCAATAATTAATTCATAACTATGTATTTAAAAAATCACATTATTTGAATAAATATGCTAGTTTGAGATATAATTCACCTATATTTTAAATAAATTTAGAATAATAAATTTAATTTATTAGTATCATTTTCAAATTTAAGAGAAGAATTTCACAAAGTGTAACTAAAAATATTAAAGACAATTATGACATTTTATTACTCCCTTTAGATGAAAATTTTAATTTCATTTAATTTTGGGAGGCAATTTATATATAAAATAAATATGGGGAATAATTTGTAGTTGTCCCCTAATTATAGGGGGCAAACTATAATTAAACCTAAAAGAAAGTGTATAAAGTTGAGTTAAAAGTTATGCACCATGCTAAAGTGGTAAAGAGTTGGCATAAATTTAAATTTAAATTTACAAAAACTTGTGATTGTGTAAATTTTGTTTTTTCTTCTAACAAAAATATAATGTATACCAATTTGAATTGTTATTGAGAATTTTGTTTGATGTTTAATATTTATCAAAAATAAAGTCAAAATTGTCTGTTTAACTACATTTTATTTAATATAATTAAATGCTCTAAGTTGCGTGTTAACTCTGTCTGTGTCGAGTTTTTCTTAGTATAGCCGATCCCAAACCTCATTAAAGGAGGAGGGTTGCATTAGGTCGACAGTGTGCGTAAAACATTGTCAATCTTATAATATGAATCCACTACGATATTGCGCTAATGCTAGTGCATTCCCTAAGCAACACGTTGCATTGCCTGAGTACGGTGAATAGTAGGCAAGGACCTACATCTCTAGGGGGTCCGGGTATGGTGAAAAAATATGTAAAGGTCCTCATATAATTGGGAGAGGATAGTGGGGAAGAAAAATGTTTTAGATAATAGGATTAGAATAGAATTTTGGAATATTGGAACTCTTACTGGTAAATCAATAGAGGTGGTAGATACAATGATTAGGAGAATAATTAATATTTTGTGTTTACAAAAAACAAAATTGGTAGAAGAAAAGGCTAAACTATTAGATAATTCAGAATTTAAACTTTGGTATTCAGGAGTAAACATGACTAGAAATGGGTAGTAGTTATTATTGTAAATAGGTTGATGAAGAACTATATAGTGCAGGTGACTAGGAAATGAGATAGGATTATATCCCTGAAATTAATTTTAGGACGTGAAACTATTAATATCTTTAATGTTTATGCGCCTCAAGTAGGTCTAGATGAGTCCATTAAGGCTAAATTTTGGGAAGATTTAGATGAGATGATGAGTAGTGTCCCTCAAGGTGAGCAAATTTTTATAGGAGGTGATCCAAATGGACATGTGGGAAGAGATAATAAAGATTATGAAGAAGTGCACGGTGGATATGATTACGGGAGAAGAAATGAAAAAGGAAAATCAATGTTGGAGTTTGGAATGACATTCGACCTTTGCATTATCGATACTTTTTTCAAGAAGTGGGAGGAACATTTAGTTACCTTTAAAAGTGGTTCAACAAAGTCATAGATTGATTTCCTACTCACAAGAAAGAGAGATAAAAAGGTTTATAGAGATTGTAAAATCATCCCTAGAGAAGGTTTAACCTCTTACAACATAGGTTTTTGGTAGTGGACTTGAGGCTTAAATATCACACTAGGCGTAGGAACATCCCAATCTCCTAGAATTAAGTGGAGGAATTTAAAGAAGAAAAAAGAAAAAAAATTTAAGAAAGATTTGTTAGGGCAAAGTATTTGGGACTTACAAAAAGAATTTGACATTTTATGGAATGACATGGCAATTAGAGTGAGAATAGTGGTTAAGAAGATACTTGGAGAGTCAAGAGATTATGCCTCCATGAATAAGGAATCTTAGTGGTGGAATGAAGTATACAAGATGAAATTAAAGTTAAGAGAGTTAACTATAAAACTCTATATAGTTGTAGAAGTGATGAAAATATTGAGCAATATAAACTTGTTAAAAAGGAGGCAAAAAAGCTGTAAGCGAAGCGAGAGATAGTGCTTTTGAAGATTTTTACCAAAAATTAGAATCTAAAGAGAGGGAGTGAGATATTTATAAAATTGTTAAAACAAGAGCCTATAGGACGAAGGATTTCTAACTCAAGTCAAGTGCATCAAGAATGAAAATAATAAGGTGCTAGTAATAGATGAGGAAATTAAGGAAAGGATGTAGGGATACTTCTATCAACTATTCAATGAAGGCAATGAAGACGATATCATTCTAGGAAAGTTATCTAAATTTGAGAAGTATAGAAACGTAATGTATTATCGAAGGAGACAGTATCATTCTAGTAAAAAATTTGAGTTTTAAGAATCCAACTTGTTTCTGCATTCTATTCCTCGTATATATTATAAGGCTAAGAATTCACTATAATTTTTATTTTTTTATGTGTAATAATATAATTGTAATAGTTGGCATAAAAAAATAAAGCTTGACAAAAAAACTAAAAACTTTAATTAATAATAATTATGCAATTGAGATTCGATACAGTAGAGGAAGAAAGAAAGCTGATTAGTTTGCATCTAAACTCAATCACGCCTTCAAAGAACATTGAAAAGCGTTAAACGTATCAAACATCTGCTGCGCCTTTGATATTGAGTTCAGTGATGTAGTGTCAACACCTACAAAATAATGCCCTTCACGCCTCTACACCGACTGAGGCTGTAATGTTCACGCCTTTCCACATTTTCAAAATATGTCATCGGTTTATTATTCTTTTTTTTTTTTTTCGAATAAATATTTTGTACTAATAATTTCTTGGACACACTTTTTAAGTACTTTTTTACCTCACATACATCACATTTTAAAAGTTATTACAATAATTATTTTAATAATATTTTAAATAATATCCAGAATAATACATGTTCGAACAGCCTATATTGTAGACTGTCTTTTTCATGATGCTACGTAAGATATTATAGATATATATATATATATATATATATATATATATATATATATATATATATGCATGTTTGAAGAATTTGTTTCCTTTGCAGTGTTGAGGGTATTTCTTTTGACACCCAAATCACTAGAAAAAAGTTATTTCATCATGCTAGCAGTTTATTTATCATTTTTTTCTTTTTTCTTTTTTTTAAATAAAACAAACATTGTGCTACACGCTTGCAATTTAATGTACTTCAGATTCTTTGGAAGTATTACACTTGAATTTAAATTTTGTATGGTAATGCACAATATTTTATTCGGTGCATTATTCGATTTTTGTTCTTATTGAACATGTGCTTTTTCATATATAGGAAATTATTTACTGTCTTGTCATGAGTTAATTTTCCAAAATTAGACCCTACTTGGGAATCCATTTAACAAACATCTGGACTATTATTATTTTTGATATTATTTGAAGTATATTAAAATAATTACTGTATAAATTTTGAAATATGAAGTATACGAGGATAATAAAATAGTCACAAAAACGTGTTAAAAATGATTATAAAATATTATTTCAAAAAAATAAATAATACTTTTATCTAAACGAAACTGCTTTTTTTACATGGGGAAAATAAGAAAATTTCTACCTCTATCATAAAAATAGACAAAGAAATAGCTGGCCAAAATTCATCAATATTCACTCAAATCTATGAATGATGTGTGGCAAATAGCTCCACTAAGAAGTTGATGAAACTAAGGTACATTTGAAACACGCAAGTGTCAGCATCCTTACACATGATGGTTTGTTGCCATTATTAATGTTGAAACACATAATACAAACAAAAAATGTAAATGGATCGAATCCCCAGCTAAGGGAATGCTGTCCCATTGTTTAAAACTTCCAAGAATTATCTTCAAATGGAGCCCAAAACCAAGTAAAAGTCAAATCAAAGAAGGATATGCATTATAGCCCTTCCAGAATAATTCAAAGGGTCCTCTCTTTTGTCTAGTCTAAGTAGAAATCAAAAGAAACCGAAGGGAGAGAAATTTAGGTGGGGCAAATAAGAATGATAGACAAGTAAAGCTCAGCTTATCAACTATCCCTCCTTAGATTTTACATTAACTTTGGCATTCAGTTCTGAGTTCCCATTATTTGGGCTTATGGAGGTGACAGAAACTTTTGTAATGCCATTGAAGTCGTAGTCTAGTAGTCGAATCCCTACTCCGTGATTGTAAAGCTAGATCAACTGATGAAGTGACCGCCCGTTTCTAGCGTTACATGTGTCAATTTGCAACGTCTTTCTATTTAAATCTTGAATTTAATGATATCTCAAAACTCTTGACACCTATATTGTCTGTTTAATCATGTCGGCATATTTCAATCTTTTAGAATAGATGCTACGAAATTTTGTCAAGGAACTTTAATCTTGTCACCCTAGTAACACACACAAAAGAAAAAAGAAAAACACACACACACTAGCCTGTTTTACAGGACAGAGACAATTGGGAAGCAAAGGGCAAAACAGCACAAGGAAACAATCAACCTGATAGAAGACGCCAAAATACAGTTGGGTTCACTGTATATTTCACATGAAAGGCTGCTCTTGGTAGATGACAAACAATTAAAGGGCTTAATATTAATAAGAAAGGTGTACTCGAAATAGAGAGGCCCTCTTCAGTTCTATCTATTTGTGATTATTGATCTTATACATACATTCTTCTGAGTGGGGTATATCTGAAATCTTGCCATTTCTAAAGCTGCCTAGCATATTTATGAGGTAGACAGAGTAAAGAAGATATTATAGATAGTTTGGACAGGTAAAATTCGGGATATTATTTAGAATATTATTTGAATATTATCATAACAATTTTTGGATATGATGTGTAAAAAAAAATAATAATAAAAAGTGATTGAAAAATTTATTATGAAATGGTTACGAAATATTATTTGGAGAATAATGAAAAACTTTTCTGGCCATGTGTGAGGTGTTATTACTAATTTATAAGTGAGCAATCAAATTGAAAGAAGAACTAAACAGCTTGTTGATTTGTGGGATTAGTTGTTCACCTGTATTTTGTCTTGTAGACAGTCTCCAGATAATAAAGGCCAGAGAATTGATGGTTCTGGTACTCTAAAGAGTCTGGCTCTTGAATCATGAAAATTATATCAGCAACAGGAGAAAGGGCTCTCTAGTATATGCATGGGAGAGTGAAGGTATTGTATTCACTAGACTTAAATTCCAACTGTTCCAAGAATTTGACTTGTTTTCTGCTCAAGACTTTTCCTTTCTTTGTTGAGCCATTCTTTTCTCAGTAATGGATGACTCTTCTGAAAATCTTGGGGGCTCAGAAGAATGCAGCAGCAGTGAATCTGGATGGACTATGTACATTGCATCACCTATCCATGACAACAATCCCGAAGATGACGATGAGGAGGGCAATGACAACAGCACTGAAAGGAAAGAATACAAGGATTTCCAGGAGGATGGTGGTGGAGATGCTGAAAGTGATGATTCGATGGCTTCTGATGCCTCTTCTGGTCCAAGTCATCAAGGAGGCCTAAGAAGGGATGATTTGGAGCATGCAGAGAGTAAAGTTAACAGAATTTCCTCAGGCAAGAAACATGACAAACAGGTAGAGCAAAACCGATATGCTGCAGAAACAAAAGCTGCGAAGGAAGATAAGGGAAATAAGGGAAAGAGTGCTAGTGACAATGTTCATAGTAAAGGCAAGTCTAGAAAAAATAAGTAAGCTGGCCGAGTGAAAGGCAAATATGAAAATGTTTTGCTAGTTTTCCTCCCGGTTTGTCTGCCAATATCTTTATCTTTAACAGAGGAAATCTCTGCTACATATATGTTATTCCTGATATTGTGAATTGGTTGATACATTCATCATAGGTAACTATGAATCATGCAATGCATGCTTATCTAGAACATAAATGTGCAAGAACAAGAAACAGGCACTACTCTGGGTTCCCTTTATGCTTTCTACATTCCAATGCCTTGCCAGTACCATTTGTAAAACTGCATTTCTCAGCAATCAAGAAGTATCTTAATATGTAGTGATTTATGCATAACTTCTCCATAAAAAAACAAGAACCAAGTATGTTAATACAGAACAAATCTAAATGATAGAGAGAGTGAGAGAGGAGTAGATCCAGATTAGTGACTGTTTTAACTAATTTCTGCCATACCTATTTTGTTTAGGTTGAGGGAACTGCAAATGAAGACCACCAAAACATGAGTAGACTAATCTGACAGTTATATGATAAAGGTTAGTGTTATAGGTTTCCTTTTAAAGCCCAGGCAAGAGTCCCTTAACTGTTTCATCATCTCATTGGAGGTACATAGGAGGCCCCTACTTAAATAAAAGAATGACTCTAAATTCAGAAGTCAATAGTAAACACACGTTCATGCATGACATTTGCAATGCTAACTAACTCAGAAAACAAAAACTTTTCATACGTATTGCTATTGTATAGCAGCCGGAAAAATTAGTTTTCAGGCTAGTTAAAAGGGCAGGCACTGTAGGAAATATCACCACCGGCATAGTAGCTGGAAAAATTAGATTTCAGACAAGTTCTCTGCTGATGTATGGTCTCAAAGAAAATTACAACACTGAAAAATCCAAAGAAAATGACATCTTAAACAATCATTTGTACGTCCCCAATGGCCTGATAAAGATGACGTGTGCTTGTGCAAGCTTGTGGTGGACCAGAAAAGTGATGTGGTCACATTTGAAACACAAAAACTTAAAATAGTGAAACACTTATCTGTTTATAAACACATTCTTTGTGCTAGACCACTAACAAAGTGAAATGATCCTCTTGTTGCATCATTAAAGTAGGATACTTTCAAAGCTTTTCAAACAAGAAGACACATCTTTCATGCTTCACCGACTTAAGGAGAAGCATGAACCACTCCACACCCTATAAAAAGTTGAGCAAAACCTGTAGCAAATCATTCCACAGTGGAATTAAAGTTCAGATTTTTGGTCTTGATACTCATCCCCGGCCCCCTGACACTTGAATCTTCATTCCAGTATTTCACAATGGTGCAGCAATGGCGTAAAACGTGGCAGAAACCGGTAGGCCATTGCTGCACAACAGTGAAATATTGGAATGAAGATTTAATTTTCAAGGGGCAGAGGATGACTATCAAGACCAAAAATCTGAGCTTCAATTCTATTGTGGAATAATTTGTTATGATTTGCTACTGGTTTTGATTAACTATTTATAGGGTCTTAAGAAGGCATCCAAGCTCAAATCCGTTAAAAGGGGAGCTCTACAACACAACATGCTTAAATTCTCAAAGAGATTCACGAATGCCAACACTATTTGTAATATTTTAGAAGGGTGATCATATTGTTTGTCACTCTGATCATCTTGGAATCAAATGATTTCTTGAAGCACTAACGATAAATTGTAACATCATTCAATATTCTTCTTTGCATGGCTAACTCTTGAAACAGAAGTATACATTCCCAGTCTAGCTTTTAGTGATTTTGGGAAAATTGCTACATTGTATATAAGTTGCACACCTAACCCATAGATCTTTCTAACAGTTGCAGAATGATTTGCAAGCAAGAAGCTGCATCAATTAATTAAGCAAGCAATAACAAAGTCACAGCAGAAGAAGGTAGGATTGCAAAATAAATGGAAAAGAAAAAGGCAGAAGCCAACAAAAATGCAAATAAGCTATTCTGAACCAGAGGATCACATAAATGGTGAAACTCTTATTTTCTCCGCTTGTTCACGAGAATAGAAAGGTAGTTTAGCTGTTGATATAAAGATACAAAGCCAGCTAAATCTACAAATCACCATTCACTCAAATATATAGAAAACTCCAGATGCTATGACAGATTAATAAGGCGTAGTCTCCCAGACATTGCATCTTCAGATGGTGGGAGGAACATCAACTACAATCGGTCATAAGGGACACATTATTCAAAATGACAATGAGGATTTAATTTAGTCAGGAGATAACCAACAATACTTTAGATTTTTGACTGCTTAGCAATTTTGAACCATTCTGTATGGAAGGATCCTGGCACATCAATTCTCTCGTAGGTATGAGCACCAAAATAATCCCTTTGAGCTTGGACCAAATTAGCAGGCAGCCTTTCCCTCCTATATGTGTCAAAGTAAGCAAGACTTGAAGACATACCCGGAGTGCTAATACCGGAATTGATGGCAAGGCAGACAACTCGTCGCCAAGCAGACTGTCTCTCAACTATCTCCTTTGCAAACTCTGGATCCACAAGTAGGTTTGCAAGTTCTGCATTTACGCTATCATAAGCCTTCTTGATACGATCCAAAAATATGGCACGAATAATGCAACCACCCTTCCATATCCTTGCAAGTTCCCCAAGTTTCAAGCCCCATCCCTTTTCAATACTCTTTGCACGAATTAAATTCATTCCCTGTGCATAACTACATATTTTGGATGCGTAAAGAGCTTGTCTCACATCATCAACCAATTTCTTCTTATCCACATTTTGGTCGGTAAGGATGTCACTAACCCCACTAGACTTAAAGACCTTAGCAGCTTCAATTCTTTCTTCTTTTAACCCACTGAGGAATCTTGAATCCAATGATGCTGCAATTGTAGGAGCAGCAATCGAAAGGTCTGCAGCTTGCTGAACTGTCCATTTACCAGTACCCTTCATGCCAGTTTTGTCCAGGACCTTGTCTACCAAATGTCCGTCTCCCTTATCATCCTTAATTCCAAAAATATCTGCTGTGATCTCAATCAAGAAACTCAGAAGCTCCCCCTTGTTCCACTCCGAGAAAAATAGACTTGTTGCAGTTCCTCATTAGAGAGCTTGCCGACCGATTTTAGCACGTCATAAGCCTCAGAAATGAGCTGCATATCACCATATTCAATCCCATTGTGGACCATTTTAACAAAATTCCCAGATCCTCCTTTACCTATGTATGTAACACAAGGGCCACTATCAGGAACTTGGGCAGCCACCTTTAATAGGATGTCTTCAATGTTCTTGAAGGCTTCAAAAGAACCTCCAGGCATCAATGAAGGTCCATGCCGAGCGCCCTCTTCACCACCTGAAACTCCCATTCCAAGATAAAGCAGACCTTTTTCATTCATGGCTTTCTCTCTCCTCTCAGTGTTTTCATACCATTCATTGCCACCATCAATGATACAGTCTCCTTTCTCCATGTAAGCAGAAAGGGTCTTAATGGTTTGATCCACTGGAGATCCAGCCTTCACAAGAATAATGATGACACGAGGCTTTTGGATTGATTGCACAAAGGCTTCAGGATCATGGAATCCAAATACACAGGAAGGTTTCCCTCTACTTTAGCTCGTTCAACGGTCTCATCAACTTTTGAAGTGGTTCGGTTGTAAACAGAGATGGGGAATCCTTTCTCGGCAATGTTAAGGGCAAGATTTTGGCCCATCACAGCAAGGCCACAAAGGCCAATTCTTGTTGGTGTCGCCATATCCTTTTTCCTGTAATAGTTGCTAGAACCAAGTTAAACTTCTTTCTATTTTGACCAACAACTGACAGAAAATAAACAAATGCTGAGGAAACTGTAAATGTAGCATCCAAAAGAACGTCCAAAAATGCATTCAAAATCACACTTGTCAACAATTACCGGAAATGAGAAGCCTCTGTACCACTACTCTTGAGATTGAAGTCAATCGACGGACATTAGCTAAAACTTCTACTTTTTTCTAAAGAAGTTCTACAGGGATGTTAAAGAACAATAGGTTGATCCAGCAGACTCATAAATCTAGATAGTCATAGAAAAACGAAGAAAGACTAGAACTTGTCTCGGTCTTTTCACAACCTTAGACATATCCATAGTTAAAGAGTTAAACCAAGCATTCTCAACAAGGTACTGCCCGGTTCAAATAGAGTTTCACCAACTTCCAATTTACTAGACCAAAAAACTGAAAATTCAATCCACTTTCCCTGTTTCTTTCTTCCTTTTTATTTTTGATCCCAGTTCAAGAGGTAGATCCGACTAATTAACTAAAAAAAATTTGAACAATCCTGAAAACTGAATCCCTTAAAAAGTCAGAGCTAAATTTCAAACAGAACCTCCAAAACAAAGGATCAGGCAAACTTAACAACCTAAAAAATATATAAAAGTCACAGAAAAGTCATGTCACAATAGCAGAACTGAAGATCCAAAAACTTACAAAAGCTAAATCACATTTCCAATAAAAAATAAAGATCCTTTTCTCTTTCTTCTCCCTCTGTCTTGTGAGATTAACAAGAATTGTAGAATCTAATAACAATTCAGACAGAAAGTTCAGCGGAAACAAAAAAATTGGCTTCTAAAGATTGAAGGTTTAAGGTAATCATAACAAGATCAAAGATGGAAAAAAATTATATGAAGCAAATAAGCAGCAAATACCTATAAAGATTCAAACTTCGAGAAAATTAAAGCAAATGTGCAGAACCCAGAAAAATTCAAGAAAAGGGTATGAAAATCACAATCAAATATGAAGAGAAAGCATTATATATATAATGAGGAATTATGGGTTGAAGTCATATAATTACCTACACTGCTACCAGCAACAGTTTGGTGGAGAGAAAGTGTCTGTCTTAATTTTGTTGAATTGGCTTTGAGGTCAGTTCTTAAAACAAGTCACTCATTTATGGCTGCTGAGTGCTGACTGCTGTTGCATTCTTCAAAGAGGAGGTGAGGGAAGGAGGAAAATAAAAATTGTAAAAAAAAAATTTAAAAATTAAAAAAATGGCTGCTTTTAGAATTCCAATTTGTTGGGCTTCTCTGTTTTGTGGAATTGTGGTTAATCTGTGTATTAATTTTGCATAAGCTATTTTGTCTGAATATTCATCCATTTTAATGGGGTATATTCTAATATACTTTTGGAATCTTCTTGCTTGGTTTGGGTAATAATGCTGCGACATTGCTAATGCCTTTTTTATTTGGACACTTTTTTTTTTTTTTTTTTGTTCCTTTTTTTGTTCTTGTTTTGTCTTTTGAAATTATTTATAATTTTGATTTGGAAGATTGAGAATATATAAGGTTAATAAACAAACGAAAGAAAACTTAATTTTTTTTAAAAAAAAACAATAAATACATACACTATAACTGTGATACAATTGAAACATAAAATTCATATATAATGAGAAAAGTACTGTATTTAACTATTATGAAAGTTACACATAGGTTTCTCTTTTGACAGCCAATTTCCTCCTTCATGGTAAATGAATGCTAGAACTCAAGTTAGGTACCATTAATTATTAAATTCAAAGGGTTAATAACACTTTATCCGCTGAATTAGGTAAGTAATAACACTTTGTCCCATTGAACTAAAAAAATTACATTTTTACCTTCCAATCACAAGATTTATTTTTAAAATTTTTTATAACATCATGTTAAATGACTCAAATACCCTTAACACTATATTTTGATTTTTGTATTTAAATTTTGATAATGATGTGATAATTATTTAAAAATAATAAAAAATAAATTATATAATATTTTAATATAACCATATCAATATATGTCTTGGTCAAATTTTTAAATTTTGTTATTTCATTTTGTATTATTTCGAATTTGAATGTTTAATTATAAATGTAGAACGATTCTTAAAGGGGTTAATCTATTGAAAATTCTTCTTTAAAGATATTGTGTGCCAATATATATGTATATTTTTTTTATAAAATTTGTGATTTTTTTTGATATCTTTAGCATTTTATAATTTTAATATTTGGATGAATCTGTGCAAATTGTAATGTCAAATATAATATAATTCGTCATTTTATCACATTTTCACTCTCTAATTATTTTGTTACTATATTTTATTATAAAAATAATTTTTATTATAATAATAGTTAGTTTGTTATTATATTTTTTTTCTTAATTCTTTTATATGTATTAAACATCAAAATTAAATACATAAAAAATTAAAATATAATACTAAGGGTATTTCAGTCATTTAACTTGATATTATAAAATTTTTAAAAGATGAATCATGTGATTTGAGGGCAAAGTGTAGTTTTTTTAGTTTAGAGGAACAAAATGTAATTACTTACCTAGTTCAGGGGACAAAGTGTTATTAACCCAAACTCAAATGTATTACTGTCACACTATTCAAAGTGATAGACTATTTATAATCTATATTAAATTAAGAAAATACCTTGTACATTTTACAAGAAGTTGAAATTGAAGTTTAATCAAACGAAATATGTATCCAGATGACTAGATCAATGTTTATTTATTTTTTTGGTTGACAAAATAGCTCAATGCTATATAAAATTTCGGACAAATAAATAAGCTCTATTTGTAGAAGAGACTGCTTAAATTGGAAATTTTTTTGTATAAATCCGATTCATGATAGGTTTACCACAGTATCATGAACTCTTTAATTTATATTTCTTAACATCATCTCATTAGAGTGATATAAGATAATGTGAGATGATATAGAAAAATATGAATTAAAGAATTCATGATACTATGTTAATAATACGGGTCTGTGTAAGAATTTTTCTATACATTGTAGAATAAAATTTTTCACTATAATTGTCTAAGTTTCGAATTTAGAATTTTTGATGGAATTAAATACAAGTTCGTATCCTTTGTTTTTTTGTCCTAATGTAGCCATAAACTACTTGACAATTGACCCAATACATTAAAATTAGTTCGTGTGCAACGTGCAGCTTTTTTAAGATACCTTTTGTGGTTGGCTAATTGTTCGATCCAGGAAAGTAATATGTTATTCACCATATCAAGATCGCAACGTGGTAGGTTTTAAAAAAAAAACAAAAAATGGGCTATGTGGTAGGTGAAGTAAATTCGTCATTTTTCTCACCTAATTATTGCTGTTAAATTCGTACTTTTTTTTTCTTTTCATTTTTTCTATTTTTCTAGGTAGACAGTCTTCCTTTAAGTAATAGTCTAATAGAGATCATTCACATGATTATTAATGGTCATGAGAATAAGTGAAAATATTAACCAACATACAGAAACAACGAAAAAGAATTGCTCTAATATTTGTTGAGGTTTATTATAATTAAAAAGTCTTCATTCTAATGTTTAAAATTACACTAACCCTTTATGTATCATTCACTACAATTTTTCATGCTAGTTTTAGCAGAAAACATATTTTCAATAATAAACTAATTATCCATATTGTTGCCAGATGACGAGGAATATATTTAGAAAAGATGTATATCTATCTATCTATCTTTCTATTCTATCTATACTATAATATATATGCCAGTTATTTCTCTCCTCCTAGTGTTTTTTCTTTTTTTATAATGACTAAAATACCCGTCCTTAATAAAATATAATTGTCAATTCCCAATAGAAAATATATATAAGTGTTTCTCCCTTTTTTTGTAATGTCTAAAATACACACTCTTAATAAAATAATCTAATTTCCAATACCTAATATGAAAACATATTTAATTGTTTCTCTACTTTTTTGTAATGCCTAAAATACCCGCCTTTAATGAAATATAATTTTCAATTCCCAATAGAAAAACATAATTAAATTACTCATTATCTATTTTAGGATACAACCACTTATTTTGACATAAATACATAATAAGATGGAAGATTTTTATTTGTATAAAAATATTTATTATACATTTCAAAAAAATAAAAAAAAATAAATCATATAATTTCTAATTCCCAATAAGAAAACACAATTAATTAAATTACTCATAATCGATTCTACCTATTGTTTAAGATACAAGCATCTATTTCGACATAAATACATAATAAGATGGCAGACTTTTATTTGTATAAAAATATTTATTATAATTAAAATTTCAAAAAATAAAAAATGAATTTAATTAAAATGTAAAGACTAAATTAATCAAACAAAAATTATTTCTTAGTTATAAAAATTAAACAGATTAAACTAATATATTCTGTCCATATTACGAATAGGTATAATATAGTATATTAAATTCATTATAATTTATTCTTTTGTCTTGCTTTAAAATGCATTGAACGTTCATGAAAATATCTTTTATCTTATTTTAAAATGCATAAAATTCTAATGAAATAAATTGTTCTTCCTTAACTTATTATGAAATTTTGGCATAAATACATAATAAGAATGTATATAATTCTAAGAGTAAAAAAATCATTTACATTTAAGCAAAGAATAAAATAAAAATATTATATTTTGTAACTGTTATATATGTTCAAATTGTTTTTATTGTTTATTCATAATAAAAACAATCTTTTACAACTATTATAAATATCCCAAATTCATTACTATAATTTTCTTTTCTCTAATTATTCATTCAAGTATGTCCAGATTAGGAAACTTAATTAGATCCTTCCACCTGCGTGCTTTATATATAAGGTTAATTACACTTTACCCTTTTTTAGTGTCATTGATAGATTAATACCTAATAGTATTTATTGATCTCTACTAAAGTCCTTTTATTATGTCAACTAAACATGTTGACCATTTTACCCCTATTATATTCTAATATATTTTTTGTTTAATTTTGTCTAATGAATAAACTTTTCATTAAGAGAATATTTGATTCATGTATAATTTGATGAAAATATGCATTGAAGTTGAATTTGGCATTTTTACTAGTCTTTTTGGTTAGAATTAATTGAAGAAGATAACAAATCTGGCCGATATTATTTTTTAAGCACAACTTTTTTTAACTAACGGTCAACTATAATGATTTCACAACTCTTGATTATAGTGACTTATTTAACTTGAAATTTTGGTTAACAGGAGACATATATCCATGAGTATAGAATTTTTGAATATGTTCGAATATTAAAAATCACATAAAATAATCACACAAATAAATAATTAAAATTTATATAAAGTGAAAAAATAGTGGAATATATAACACTATTTTCTTATTTCTTTTAAGTCTGTATTATGGTTAATTTAGATTTATTTTTCCGTAGAAATCCTACATGAAGAAAAGAAAACTAATCAAGCAATGAAAGTAAAGCTCAGGAAGAAAATAAAAAATTCACAGTCTTCAATTGAGATAAAAGTATTTGTTAATTTTATATCTCTTTAATATTATTTCTATTACTAAATCTTTATATTTAATAACATCATTTTATAGAATATTACTTTAGATGAACTATTAATGAGTTAGAAAATAAGTTCAACCCGTGATACAATGCATATACCCAAAATATTCTGAAATAGTGATTGCAATAATACTCTAAGTAGTTGCGAGTATATAATGAGTTTAAATATCAAATTCGGAAATTAGAATACCTGTTGTTACCATATATGCTAAAACAACAAAAAAATATTAGTTTGGACTAACTATTGACAAGGTAAAAACTGTTAAACCAATTGTACATGACATATTAAGATTTAACTATTTTGTACAAAGAATACAAAATTATGCTTGATTGTGAATAAAAAATAATGAAAGCTAGTAAATATATATAATAATACACTCTCCAATTACTTTGCTTATTTTGTTTTTCTTTAATCTTTAAATGCTTTGGCTGTCTTGTCCTTTTTTCTTTTCGAATTTGCACTATATCTTACTTTCTACAATATGTATCCTAGTGATTTTCCTTGAAGTTTTTAAAGCTAATTGCATTTCTCTTAAGAATAGTAGAACCTTTTTCCATATCAGTAGTAAATCAACTTGTTGAACTCATGTATAATTTTAGTTGTTCTTTCAAATTGTTGGATGCTGATATTAGTCGGAACCAATGTCTTGACCAATTAACTTATGGCCTTGTTACCTCATGCCAAGTTCAAGAAATTACTTGGACTTACTTAAATTTGAGAATAAAATTTATACTTTAGCTTAAGAAAGGTAATCAACTTGTTCTTCATTTAAAAATTAGAAACTTTTGTATTTGCTACACGCTGAAATACTGCATTATGAAACTCCACCTATTTAATTTTCTATCTGGAAAAGACCTTAAATACCAACTGAATATTTCTTTGTTCTTTTTATATTAAACTTGCTTAGATTTTATTAATACTAGATGTTATATTTAGTTATGTTTATTTTCGTCATTTTTATCATATATCTTTAATATCATAAAATGCTACATTATTAAATTACCGATTGTACTATGTTTTTTTAATTTTTTTATGTCATTTAAATTTGTAATTTTTTTTTATATAACTTAGATTAGAAACCTTGACGTCATTTACCTTTTACCTTGAATATCAACTAAGTGTATTTGTTCTCTTCTATTATACACTTATTTATATTATTTTAACTTACTTTTAGCTACTTTTATATTCTTCATTTTCATCGTTTCTATGAAATATCATAACATATGATTATTATCAAAATAATAGTTCCACTATGTTTTTTGTTTTTAAATTTTTTATGTCATTTACTTTTGCAACATTTTTTATAATTTGAGGACTTGTATTCTCTTTTTTTCTATAAAAAATTCATGTGGAAAATCTTCTTTTCTTAGGGGTTCTTATAACTTGATTTGGATATGAAGGTGACATTTGGTACAAATTTTTTTTTTCTTTTTTCAGTATTTTGTTCTTTTGACTTCTTATAATCATGCTTTTGTATTTCATATATGATTATCAAAAAATTTACTTAAATATTTTAAAAAATTTACATTTACTTTTTCATATAATTTTTTGTCTTTGGTCAAACATGCACATTTTTTTTTATTTGAAGTAATAAGGTGATAAGTACTACTTAAAATAATGCAAGAGGCATTTTGTGACACTTTGGTGTATTTTTTTTAAAAAATAAAATAAACTATAAAACCCAACAAATAACTAATTCATTCCTTTTCTACTCATATAAATAACTATCACAATTCCTATTTCTTGACTAAATTTAATTTTGTGATAGTGTACATAAATAAGTTTGCTTTTAATTCCAGTAATTTGATTAAGTTTTAGTTGTTATCCTATATATTCAAATGTAGGTAAATAGAAAATAGTAATGTTTAAGGATATTTCAATCAACCAGTATTAGTAGAATGTAATCTTTTTGCCTTCTAATTCTAATACTAAAGATATAAACAATGTGATCAGGAGTACATGTGTGTTATATTGTTATCTAAAGCTCTATAATTTTATATCTATTTAATAGTATTTTGATCACTAAATTTTTATCTTTAGTAACATCATTGTATAGAATATTAGTTTAGATGAACTATTGATGAGTTAGAAAATAAGTTCAACCTATAATACAATGCATATATCCAAAATATTTTGAAATAATAAATGTAACAATATATAAATAGTAGTAGGTATATAATGAGTTTAAATGTCAAATTCCAAAATTAAATTACCTGTTGCTACAGTATATGATAAAATAACAAAGAAATATTGGTTTGGACTAACTATTGATAAGTTAAAAAGTGTTAAACCAATTGTATGATTCACTCAAAATAGTTTAGAATAATTATTGCAAGACCTACAAGAATACTACGTATAAATTGTAAGAATAACAATATAGAAAAAAATAAGCAATTAAGTACTGTAAAAGACAACATATATTATTCAAATATAGTCATACTATTAAATACTTTAAAAAAAATTATTTATATATGAGATTGATTTTATATGTCGATTTTAGATGTTACAATGTAATTCTTCACTATTTAACAAAATAATAAAGATATAGATTAAATATCTTTATATATAATAAAAAAATTAATTGAAAAATACAAAAAATAAAAAATAAATCCATACACTTTTATTAACCTTCATTTTGTTAAATATTTAATAAATGCAAATTTAATTTCACACTAAATAATTATATCAAAATATAATTTTAGAGTTAACAACATTCGATACCATTCAAGATGAATGAAAAGAGTTAAAATATCAATATTATCATAAAGTTAGGAAATATGAAACAATACCAATATAAGAGACAGGATACATAATTAATTTACACTTTATGTTAAAATAAAATTAATTAGAATTAGCAATTATAGAAATTACATGTGTAATTTGGATGTCTTTAGATTTAAATATTTTGCAGAATTAACATTTAAGTTGCGTGTCTTTATAGTGATATAGAGAATTTTTACATTAATTTTCTGTATATTTCAGAGTAAGATAAAAGAATAAATTTTTATTTTTACCTTTTGATTATGGTCCTATTTGATACCTATCCATATTATACAGAATATATTAGTTAAATTTGTTAGTTTTTTAAGTAGAAAATATAATTTTTATTTGATATCTTTGTTCTTTATATTTAGGTTTATTTGTCCTTATTTTTTGAAATTTTATTTAATTATTTTTGTAATTATTACTATATATTATTTAATCTCCTGCAAATATTTTCATTAATAAAAGAATTTGATATGATTAATCTATTAAATGATGTTTGATATTTAATGGTGATTTTATCCTTTACAAATGATAGAGAATATATAGATATATCTCAAAAAAGTTCATTGTTATGGAAAAAGTCTTTGTCTATAATTGATTAAGTTATTGGTAGTGTCGCTATTAGAAATTATAATCTACGAATCTAAAAGAAAATTATATAAAAACTATTTTAGATCGGAGTTAACTATATTTTATGCCATTAAAAATGAATAAAGAGTTTAGCGAGTCAATTGAGTATTGAAGTGAATGTTATCATAACTTTAAGAGATAACACAACAATATATTCTCTATATGTACATATATTTTACATAATATGTTAGCAAAAAATTAATTGTGATATAAAATATATATAAAATTTCACTTAAAGGAATAACGTGTAATTTTAGTTATATTTAGAACTACAATTTCATTAGCATTTCATGTATTATAGAGTAAGATAAAAGATTGTTTTATTTAATATTCATTGCAGTTCATAGCAAGACAAAAGAACAATTTATTATTTCAATTTTTATAATGATTTGATATACTATATAATACCTATTTATAATATGGAGAATATAGTAGTTGATCTGTTTAGTTATCCTATACAGAAGACATAATATATTTATTTATTAATATATTCTTTACATTTTAATTTGATTCATTTTCTTTCTTATTTTTTTGAAAATTTTTATTAATCATTTTTTTGTAATTATTATCCATATATCATCTGATTACCTATTAATATTTTCACTACTAATAGAATTTTAAAATATTTCATGTGTATAATGTTTGATACTTGATAATAATACTATCTTTTTTTCTTTTTTTTTTTGTAATGACCAAGAATATGCACATATATTTAAAAAGTTCAATAATATGGAAAATATCTTAATATTTTATTGTTTAATTAATTGGTGGTGATGCTATATGAAAATTATAATCTAGGCACCTAGAAGAAAAATATAAAAAATGCAATTATCATAGTTGTTCTCATAAAAGAGAGAATTCGTTTAATTTTTAAGAAAAATAAAATTTATATATAATTTTATAACAAATAACAAACAATAAAAAAAAAAGACAAGTGAAAATAATTATAATAAAAAAGTGCAAAGACATTAAAAATATATTTAAAATATATAAATCTTGCATAAAAAACTCAACAATTAAAATTTTTATACTTGATTATATATTTGCACTGATTATTTATTTATGTTTTAAAAAATAATTTTTTTAATAAATTAGAAGTGTTATACATGCAAAACACATATTTTTTTTTAATTTTAGTATGATACTAAATATAAAATTTTAAACTCAAAATCCGAAAAGTATATAAGTGTGTTAAACATGTATTCAATTAAGTAGCCGATGGACTAGCAAAACATGCTTTGTTTGCTTTGTAGCAGCGGGATGTTTTTGTTACTCGTAGTGCTGTATCTCCATTCGTATAGCCGCCACTAGATTTTGATATTTAGTGGTTACCCACTTGAGGTCAATTTCTCATATTAGGACTATTTTTAAAATTTATCAAATAAATGTAATTGATTGACAATGGTTTATTTAGAATTGTGATTCTCGTATTTTGAAAGTAGATTACTCATTTTTAAAATACGTAATCAAACAGAATCTATTTTTTTATTATTATTTATAACAATGGGATTTTGCACTTTGGAAGTGCCAAATCCCATTATTTAAAAAAAAATAAAATTGAAACAATAATAGTTTGCCTCCCTGCACTAAATGGGTAATTACACTTTGCCTTCCTAAAGTATAGAAATGTAGAGTTTGTTCCGCCAAATAACACTATCCTCTATTACCAATATTAAAATTATTAAGAGAATGTAGTTAAACAAATAAAATACCTTGGCACTATATTTTGATTTTTATGCATTTAAATTTCGTAGTGATGTGATAATTATTTTAAAAATCTCAGAAATAAATTATATAATATTGCTATGTAACCTACGTCAATGCATTTTATGATGTCGATGTAATATAATTGAACAGTTTCTCATATTTTCACTCCTTAAAATCCAAGATATCAATGCGTTATTATATTTTATATTTTTTCTAATTCTTTTAAACTATTAAAAATCAATAAAACACATGACAAATCAAAATATGACTAAGGGTATTTTGGTCAGTTAACTAAATTTTCTTGATTTTTTAAAATTTTTAAAGGATAAATAATGAGAATTGAGGGCAAAAATGTATATTTCTATTGTTTAGGGGGACAAAGTGTAATTACACTTATTATAAGGTGTAGAAGGACCATTTTGTAATTTTTTTTAAAACAAAAAAAACTAAAGCAAAGTGCGAAATCTAAATTGATTTCGCACTTTGCAAGTGTAATTACACTTTGCCCCAGAAAAATAAAATGTAATTATATTTTGCCTCCCTAAATTATAAAAATATATACTTTTCTCCTGATTCACATTATTCATCTTTTAAAACTTTTAAAATATCAGGAAAATTTAGTTAGATGACTAAAATAACCTTAGTATCATATTTTTATTTTCATGTATTTTATTGATTTTTGATAGTTTAAAAGAATTAGGAAAAAAAATAAAATATAATAACACATTGATATCTTAAACTTTAGAGAGTAAAAATGTGAGAAATTATTGAATTATATTATATCCAACATCACAATATGCATAGAATAGGCCAAATATTAAAAGTATAAACTACCAAGAGATATTGAAAAATTTTCAAACTTGGTAATAGAAATTATTCTACCACTCGATTAAACATTCAAATTTGAAATAATATAAAATAAAATCCAAACATTTCAAAAATTTGACTAAGAAATACATTGATATAGATTATATTAAAATATTATATAGTTTATTTTTGCTTATTTTTAAATAATTATTACATCACTATCAAAATTTAAATACATAAAAATCAAAATATAGTACCAAGGGTATTTTAGTTATTTAACTAGATTATCTTAATAATTTTAATATTGGTAATAGATAAATAGTGTCATTTGAAGGCAAACTGTATATATTTTCAAAGTACGAGAGTTATAGTTCTAGAATACCCCAAACAAATAGTCATATTTACGTGATAAATTTTAAAAATCGTCATAATTTAAGAAATTGCCCCCACTTGAGGCATGTGGAATTTTCAGTTTCATCTTGTACTTTCCCTGAAAATTAACAATTATACGGCCATATCAAGAAAATTAAACAAATAAAAGATATTACTTGCTCATCAAAAAATTATATCATAATACGTAATTAGCTTAATTTAATATTTATTATAAATTTTTTTTACAATAACTTTAATTAAATCTTAAGTTATCGAATTTATCTAATCATATATGTACTTATTATTAATATAATTTTTGCTTTTATTATATACTAAAAATTTTTTTTCCCCCCTGATCACTGAGTCTTGACTCTGCCCCTACCTTAGACCACCTAATTCTTATTAATCACTATTCGGGACAAGAATACTATGAATCCGATTTATACCAAGTCTCCTTCTAAAATTTTTGCAGAAAAAAAAAAGAAGAAAAAGTAAAGACTAACAGTTGGATATACAAGGCATACTCACTTCTCCTTTTAATCAGCAAAGGATGAATAACTTTCGCCTGTCCTGATTACCAGATATAAGTACTGTTACAACAGGCGGGCCCTTCTAACTGACACATGGGAAGTTAAACTTCCACCGAATCTCCACGGATTGTACAGCAAAACTCGCTATACATCTCAAAAAAAAAAAAAAAAAAAGAGACAATTAAAAAGGCTGAATTTGCTTTTCCAACAGTATTCAACAATTTGGTCATACAGGATTATGCTGTTGTGCAGCAATTGAGAGGCATTTAGGCACTTGCCACCACCACAGCAGTGGCGAGACAAGCTACAGCAGTGGCCACCATATTCAGATTCCATTTGGTGTCTTTCGGAAGATACAATCCCAAGGCCACAATAACAGCAGAGGAGGCACCTATGGCGCCAATCTTTGACAGGATTCTAGCTATTTTTGGATTTTTCACAAAGTAGTTTGCAAAAAAACTGCCAAGGAATCCAATACCTGTAGCGGCCACAAAGCAATGGAGAAATGGCGAATCGGATGAGCTAGATGACACCAGGGCCACAGCAGCTTGACCAGTTATCCCAAGAATGATGTAATTAACTTCAGTTGGATTTGCAAATGCAGAGTTGATTGCAACCTCATAGTTACTAGATGGACTTGCAAATGCAGAGTTGTTTGCAACCTGGTGGCTACTACCAGAAAGTACATAGACTTGCAAAGGCAGAGTTGGTTGCAGCCTTGTAGCTACCAGATGGACTTGCAAATGCATTGTTAGTTGCAACCTCGTAGCCACCGGATGGACTTGCAAATGCAGAGTTGGTTGCACGAAAACAAACTTGGGGCACACCAGGGTTATAACTATGATTATCATCTCCATCCCATATGTCAATTCTTATGTTTGCATTGTCAGAAGTTTCTACGCGATTGGAAGGTGGGCATTGAAGCAGAGTTTGGGGCTATAATTGGGTAATGAGTCTGGGAAACAGTGGTGAATGAAGGTGAAGAAATACCAATGCCAGAAGAACTCCAAAATTTATGATAATCAAAATGAGCTCGAACACTTTTGCGAATCCAATGGGGCAGATCACGCATGAGAACCCAATGTGGTGTCATCTCCTGGCATGCAGGTGCCATGTTCATCCCCAATTCAGGATCAGGGATTATCAAAAATTCATTCTGATTCCTGCGCAGTTTAAATTCTTGTTAAGGTCACAAGATTCACAAGTCATGATATTCCTCTTAAATGAGGGAAAAAGAAAAATGATGGCCGTAAAACTCATGGTGTGACAAGATCAAGTCGAAAGTTACTTAAACAAATAAGAACAAAGATTTAATTAGAGCTAGACTTGGATGCAAAATTAAATTAAAGACGCACGGGAAAAGCATAGCTAATTAAACTTTTATCATTAAGTAGACAAAGATGATAAGAAAAACATCAATACAAGACCCTGCTGATACCGTATGGTAGCTATTGTATGATTGTATTATGCATGTTAGACTCTTTGTTCCCTATTGCACATACAACATTAATTATTTTCTGATGATTTTTTTTTATAAATTTATTGACAAGGCATTTCAGTGAAAAAAAAAATAATTATGATATTTGATTGATACGAGAAAAGGGCAAATTATTGTGTGAACCGGTCTAACTATATTAGTGTGGGGGCCAACAGGAGTGGAGCAATTGCATTCTTTAATTTTGAAAAATTATAAAGTATAGCTCCAGCCTAGTAAATTTTTTATTTTCATAATTTATCTCACATTTGCTTCCCTGAAATTCTTTATAATTTCCTTTTCTCTTTATAGTGCCTTCTAATTTTATTTTTTTTAAAATTCTCTTTATCTTTTATATTACCCATAGAAAAATTAAATTTTTACCATAATTCTATGCAAAAAAGAGCAGGGAAAATTTAAGAGATTGGAGAATTAATTCAAAAGACAATTTCACAATACTATTGTTGACTCGTTTATACCAATGTTTTGAAAACCTGACCAGTGGCCTGTTCGGTTCGCAGTTCAACTGGTCGGACGGTTCACTAATTTAGGTTTTTTTTTTTTTTACCAAAGTGTGATATAATTTAAAATGACCTAAAATATATTTATATAAAATCTAAAATATAAGTGAAACACTATTTTTGGCTAATTATGGTCCTAATACCCAAAAATACTAATCAAATTTTTAATCAGAAAAGTGAAATTTATACAAAAATAAGTATAAAAAAGATGAAAAAAATAATAACTGAATGGTAGTTTAGACTATGGTGTGTTCAATGTATTGCTATTTTGATAGTTTATTTTCACGATTTGTTAATTTTTCTCAGCATTAAACTCATTTTTTATTCTGAAATTTAAAAAATCAATTTTTTACCTGTTTCTCATTTTTATCTGATTCCCAATTTTTTGATAAGTCTGTCCGATTTAAATTTTAAATTAGTGATGCGGCCGGTCCCTGTAGCGCTTTAAAAATCGACCGGTCGAACCGGCCGATCTGGTCCGACTTTCAAAACAGTGGTATATACCACAATTAATCCCTTGCCCTTGAGGTCTAGACTTTGATCCTGGGACCCACTAATGTTATTAGATTATGGTGTGTGCACCCAATACACAAAAGAATTTACTAGGAAAAGTATCCATATAATAAGATCATTTAGAAATGTCTGTGTTCTACAGTTTTTCATTCTGTTGGTCTTAAAACGATTTACTCTCACAAGCGAAAATCCAAGATGCAGATAATTTTGAAACATGCTCCTTTACTTGAAATACAAAAAATATTCAAGTATACATTTGAGCTTCCAATTGGAGCTAGATCTCTTATAAATTCATGATTAATCAATCCATTCTCCTAATCCTAAGAGATGGAGTGTTGATCTTAATATTTAAATGAGCAAAGTATTACTTTGGTCATTAAACTGTACTCTGATTGCTATTTTAATTACTTAATTTGTTGACTGGCTGAAAAGATCATTGAATTTTTAAAATTGCGTTTAAAGGATTATTTCGTGTAATTTAACTGTTAATATTAATGAAAATTAATTTTTTGAATGTTAAAATCATCCAACAATATTAAATTAATGTTACAAAAAAATTTAGAGTCAAAATTAAATAATTAAAAACTAGTTAAATTATAAGAGATTTCATGGTAAAAGATATAAAAATTTTGCAGTCAAACATTAAATTTGAAATCCCAGCACTCTTCATCTCCTTCCCCCAACCAATCTACCACTTCCTTCCTCCCCAGATTGCACCCGCTAAATGGAGGGATCCATCTTACTGATCTGATCCCTCCATTTACACGCTCTCCATCTACTGATCTGATCCCTCCATTTACAAGCGTGGGTTATATCTTCTCTCTTATGTTAGATTTTCCTGTTGTAATTCCAAATTAAATCATAACAACTAACGTTATCATAATTCAGAACTTTCATATTTAATTATCAAGAATATAAATTAAATACTAGATGCGAAAACGTATCAAATCCATAAGAATTGATGTAATTCCTGAATATTCGGATGTGATTTTTGAACCTACGGATTTGATTCTTGAATATTGTGGTTATTGATCTTCCAAATTACTATGTATGTATTTTAGAGAATAGAATTCCCACTTTTCTGATGATGGAATGTAATTTAGAGAATAGGATTCCCACTTTTATTTATGATAGGATGTCTTAAAATAATATACACATCTATTTGTGTATAAGAGACAAGCTATATATAGAGATACTTTCTTTATTCTCCAAATTTTGTCCATCATAAAAATAGGAAATAAGATTTTAAAATATTTACACATAAAAACCCATACAATTAGATAAGTTAGACCCATTTATCTTAAACGATATCATATCACATCATATTGAACCAATTTAATATGACAAGATATATTACACCATTAATATATATATATAAATATTCAAAACCCAAAATTCCCAGGTTTCTTCAGCATTCAGATGCCCAAAAAAGTCTAATAACAGAAAAGTGAAAAAGTGCTTTTTGTTACCCGATCTTTTTTTTTGGTGGAAATTATTAACATCTTTTCTACACCAATCCAGTATGAGCTTATTTAGCGACTCCATTATAAATTGCTTGTTTTTAACAGCGAATCCAATCAACACGGAAATGAAAAAATAAAAAAGATAACACTGTAAAATTAACATGGCCGGCGCCGGGGGATCTTAATTTGGTGGTAATTTTTTCATCAATTTTATTTATTAATGTACGTAGATCATATTAGCGGAGGAGAGTTTCAGTCTTCACTTACTCGTCAGTCTTCTGATCAGAATTCTTCGTCTCTGTATATGTGATTTATAGCAGCTTCAATATCAGCCAAAGAATTCTCCCTCTGTACATATTTTGCAGCCGCTTAGATACGAAAATCATCCTAGTAATTATGTGTATAAGCATCTTTCTAGTAAAAAGATAGTAATAGAAATCATAAATTAAATGAATTCAAGAAAATTTCAGTACTAAAATAGCTGGAAATGATTAATTCCTTACCGGTAGTATTTTTACCCAAAGCGCTACAGCGTCCGGTCCGATCTGAATGAACTTCACTTAAGATTTTAGTGGACTTGGGATAGGTGTTTCAGGAATCCACTCTTCTTCGCCAGAGTAATCAACCATCTCGAGCAATGGACGCAATGAAAGGAGATCTATTCTGTCAATCAACTTGAATTTCTCTCCTTTTTTATTTTTGAAAATTCTTGTAGTCTACAACATGTAAAATGAAGTTATGTAATGACATAAATATTTATATTATAACATTCCAAGCACACACAATAGTGGGATTTAGTACAATCAGATGCAAAAAATCATTGGATGAATACAATTAGATGGGGGACGCACAAATAGTGAAAAAAAAAAAACTAAAAAATATATTAGGTTATATTAAACTCACACGATAAATATTTAAATAAATTTAATTTTTTGTCTAACCTGTAAAATTTGTGATGTGAATTAAAATATATGTTGAGATAAATGATATCATAATCAATTGTTGTAAATTATAAAATTTAATTATAATAATAAGATGACCGCATGTGAAATTTAAAATTAAATTTACTTAAATATTTTTCAACTCAGATACAGAAAGACTAACTTGCTTTTGTCATGATTTGTTTTACAAGAAAATGGTTGTGATTCTAATTTTTAACAATTTAATTTCCATGCCACTATATTAATTAGTGTGACATTTTTGTGTAAAATATGTACTACTGTTTCAGATTTTTTTTCAGAAGTTAAAAAAAAAAGAGATGCCGACAAATTTTCCCTCACCTTCTAAAAGTCAACAGTCTACCAAATACATGTGCATAAAAAAAGCTATTCAACAGGTGTGGCTTCGCGATCCTTCTTGGAAGCTCCGAAAACCCAATCCAAAAGCTATCAACAGGTGTGGCTTCGCGATCCTTCTTGGAAGCTCCGAAAACCCAATCCAAATTCTTTACGTTAGTTCATGCTCATCGATGTCAATTGCAACCAAACTTCGTACATGTTACATATGAAATTTTGAAAAGTTTTATTTTATAAATGTACTTGAATTTTCAATTGGGAAGGCTATAAGGTTCACTTTTTTGGATAAGAACAAAGTATTTTTTTAATGCAAAAATTATTTTACCAATTTACACTCTCCAGTACCCACCATATACAGTTTTTGCTGCCTGCTTTTTAATTAAAAACAAATCTAGTAAACCGACAAAAAATTGAATAACACTAAAAAGTCAATAGCCTATCAAATAGTACTGCGATATTATTATTGTGATGTTTCGTCGAAGTTCCCATATGCCCAATATTTCCAAGCCGCGTAAAGTGATATGACAATACAATGTCACTTAGGATTAAAACTAAAGAGTCCTACTTAGTATATATTTAACAAATTATTAACTCAGCTAGCAAGTAAATTTAATTAAAAACACATAGCTTACCACATGAGTAACCTCAGGACGTGACTTTATAAATAATTTATCAATAAAATATTAATACTTAATCATAATTGTATCACTTTTGCTTATAGAAAGTCAATAACTTTCAAAAATACATTACATTTAATATAAAGTGACAAAGTATTAATGTGCTATTATATTCTAAAAAATATATAATTAATTATTTAAAATTAAAAAATTAATAATTTAATATAATAAATTTTAGTGGTTCTCTATTTTTATAAAGGTCACTTACAAAAAGGTCAACAATCGAACAACCAAACTCTTACGTTTCTTCCCTGATGTTACCTTAGCTGGTCTGAAATTTCTTATATGTTCCCATGTGAATTAATAATGCAGTTTCTTAGGTAGGACTTTCTTCCTTGATGTTAAATGCACTGAAACTTGTTAGATGTTTTTGTGTAATCTGTTGCATCCATGTGATTTAATAACAAAAAAAATTATAATGTAGAAGTATAACTGTTCTGCTGCAGAGAAACTGGTAGACTTTCTCTCGGTCTATTATGCAACATCACACTACATCTAACAGCTCCTCTCAAATCCTTTCATCATTTTATAACTCTCTCTCCGCCTCTCCGTTAGCCTGAAATGGAGGATCGCAGCAAGTCTCTTATACACATCTAGATGTAAATAAGAGACAATTTACATGGTCCCCATTAATCAAATCTTCTCCTCATCCTCTTTCACCTGTTTGATAATTTCATGCGGGGCTGCAACGTGGCTTTCTTGGATTTCTTACGAAGAAGACGCCCAGGGCAATCGAGTTCCCACGATCGTATTCAAAGGCCAGGCAGTTTCGTTTCATATTTTCGCTGCGTCTCTTATGTTTGGTTTTTCAGCCTCATTCTGTGCTTTGTTCTCCCACCATAATCGCCCCAAGGTATTCAGGTTTTCTGAATGGTGCTCGATTTTGTTCTTGATTATTGCTGCTGCGGTGCTGCTTTTTTCTGCCTTTTGAAGATCTAATTTTGGCGGAGATTAATCACATCTGCATATGTATGCAGTAAGGTATCCGTCTGGTCTAAAAGCGATTTCAATAACCCAATTGGGTTTTCTTAGAAATAGATAAATCGGAGGAGAAAGCATCAAATTCTCAAGCATAGTTTGAATCAATAGATTGCTTTCTCTTCTTTCTTATTATCTTGTTTCGTGCTTGCTGTCTAAATCATAAAATTCTTGAATGTCCTTTTAAATTATTACTGAAATCAAAGCTTTACGATCTTTAGTCTACTCTATTGAATGTTAACGGCTTCAATATAGTATTTTAATTTTAATTTTAATCCTACGAGTGTCTTTGATTTATGATTGGTCCATGATCGAAATCTCGCCCATTTTTGCATTGAGAAAGAAATCATAAATTAAACCTAGATGCGTACCACAGAAAACGGACAAATTATACGAATCCAAAAGGAAAGATCTTACAAGCAGGAAAGGGGTGGAGAGAGGGAGGGGGCAGTGCGGGCAGCTGCCCCACTGTCCTTGAAAATGCATATTGTTTATAGGGTAAAAATTTGATTAAACATCTTTATAATATTTTAAAATTATTCTAGGCCTATTACCCACTGATCACTATTTTTTCTTTTTATTCTTAATTTTTACAAATTTCATTACGGGAAAGAAGAACAATCAACAAAAAAATTCTTTGGGAATAAAAGAAAAATCACACCTTCAAGTAAGAAAAGAAGTCAATCAAATTCAACGCAAAAATACAAATTTTTTTTTATGATAATTAAGCAAGCATTATTAGTTAAAAATATTACTATGAACTCGATTTTGCGTTGTCTTTTGTGATTAATATATCATTTCATCAGTTAAATAACTAATTTATTATAAATAATAAAAAAAAATGATAAAGATATCTATCTACTATCCCCGCTATGCATATCCTTATTATCTTAAATTGAATAAAAGAAAAAATTATTATTGGCATTGAGGCATAGGTAAATAAGTAATTTGCCAACACACATGTTTTCTAGTCTTTTTAAAAAAAAAATAATTTGCACGGTTTTCCTTAACTCAATTATTGGAGAAATAAATAAATGAATTTGTATTTTAAAACTATTTGACATTATTGTATACCCGACGAAATAAATTAAATTGATACTTATCACCAATTATTTATTTTGAGCATATTAAGGTAGAAACCATCTTCTTTCGCAACCCAAGAACATATTTGATCACAATAATCTCTACGTATTCTTCTGTCAAAAACAGCAAAAGACCTGTCCTTCACACCCCACCAAAAATGGCAAAAAAATAATGTTGACTCTATAATATTAAGGCGAAAACTCCACGAAAATTGTTGATTTACCGTCAGATTATGATAGCCAAGATCATTATCCTTAGATTGACAACGAACGATTAAGATATTGGTGTTATTAGGAAGACCGTTGGCAACAACAACATGAAATTTGTCAAGGATGAAATATTCTGAAGAATATGTGGGGGTAAAATTGAGTGACAAAATAAGGAAGGAAAAAATGTTATTCATCATAATACGGTTCATCTTCATGAAATGCTGCTATGATTTTTAGTTGAAATTTCTAAATATTTGTAGGACTCCATACAATAAATGGAAGTTGAGTTATTATGGAAACTTAAGAAGGGAAAAATTTATGTATATTTATGACAAACCGTCAGGATATTGCGAAAGAGCTCTGAATGAATGCAACAAACTAATTAATGAAGGAAAAATTTAAAACAGACAATAATCATAAATTTGGATTACAGAGAGTGCGGAGTATTCTATGTGAAACCTTTTATTTTAAGTAATCACAATGATCAATAAAAAATTTGGGACAATATTAGGGATAATTGCAGGAGTCTCCATTTATTCTTAAAAAATAATTTTTAAATAATATTTATAAAAATCAAAACTGTTCATAATTTAAATCATGTTTTATATAAATTTCTTGGCAAAAATCAGAAAAAATAATAACGTTATACCGTTTAACTAATTACTTTATATTTTATCAAAATTTGAAAATTTTTGTACCGTTCAAATGTGATATATAATTCAACGATGAAATTTTTTTCGAATAAATTATTTTTTGGATATAATGATTTACACGCATGAAATAAAATTAATGGTATGTTCAGATTATTTTCTTAAATTTTAATTATTTAGATGTTGATAAATAGATTATAAATAGAAAGAAACTAAATAGAGAGGATCTCCAACAATTTGATACTAATATGGTATATAGACCTTGTTAATTATCAACTAGTTATGAAAAATATATGCTTTTTTTTTTTTTTTAATTGAACGAAAAAGCACTTTTAGAAAGTAGACACAAAGTTACTTTTTAAGAACAAGATTTACTTTTCCTAAACATGAGAAATAAAAGCATGGTTTCAATAACATGGACTTCCCATTGTGGGATCTAGAATGGACCATGTAGAGCTCACCCTTTTTTATGTATCATACATTTTAGTATACACAAAAATTTATCTTCCTATCTCTTCTATTTTACATATTCACACATCACCTTTGCACTGGTTAATAATGGCATTGGACCATAGGTGGAGTTTGGACCCTTATATTAGGGGGGCAACGATTTTGAAGGGCACTTAGGGAAGTTAACTAAAGTAAAAGTGCTGTTTTTATGAAATAAATACACATACATGTAATTACAGGGTTTGATTGGGTTGTCCTGATTTTTTACGAAATAAAAATAATATATTACTACTATCGACTATTTTTCAATTGAAAACAATAATATATTGCACAAATTTTTATACAATATGTACTCTAAAAATGAATTTAAAATGAAAATTATAAGTCCATTTTATGTACTAAACAATAAAAAATTTTAAAATTTTTATATTTTTAAGTAACACTTATTCTTAATTTTAAAAATTATCATCATTTTTAATTACATGATTTAAGAAATTCGAATTTTTAAGGGTTAATTTAAAGAAAAAGACAAAATTGACAAATTTTAAAAGTGCAAATGCAGGATAAATTTAAAATTTTAAAAATTTTTCTTACCTACTCTATCTTTTGTCAAGGTTGAGGGTTTCTACGTGGCTCCACCACTGCCTTGGACCCACATCAAACATTTCTCTAATGTGCTAAGTTGCTGCAACAATTTTCTTTTTTTTAAAAAAAAGAGAACTTTTGACAGGCTTGCTGCCTTTTTAATGAAATGAGGGAAAAGAAAATTTTCATGGATAAATATAGTGACTATAGTATTGGAATAGTAGAAGGGTGGTGGTTGGAATGGTAAGAATGGTAAATTGTGTTGAATGTTCGCCAACGGAATTGATTTGTACGGTAAGTAGGAGGATTAAGTAATATGAAAAATTTTACATTCGAATCTTGTTCTCATAGTCTCTTGATAGTAGGCGATTTATAAATATGGCCGGAGATTTTGTGTGCAACAAAATATTTCGAGTCTGTAAAAATTGAATAAACAAGAAATATAATTATAAAAATATGATGTATATGAATAAAAGATTACAATCTCTAGGATATTCTCAATATGGGGAGAAAATTCCTTCGATTCTTTACTTCAGATGCGATCCGAGGGCTTCACAGCTTATTCTCAAATCAAATATTGAATTCTTCACGTCTTGATATGGGAGACCTGAAGAACTAATATTTGATGACAATCTTCAAATCTTGATATATGGAAGACTTGAAGAGAAAATTTGAAGACTCAGAGCTTCCACAGCTTGCAGACTTCAGAAATATGTGTGTCTGTGTATCTGTGTCCGTCTCCTGAATCTCTGAGGGATGTCATCAAATGTTCTTCAGGTCTCCCATATCAAGACGTGAAGATAAGTAGACATAAGAGACTGAGCAAGTAAGCATAGTCAGCTGTACAAGTGACAACATTTATAGCTTTATCTAATAAATTAAAATAAGGAGATAATATTATAAATATCCAATTAAATGTCTTATAGACACATGATAATTTTAATTAAAATAAGAGACAGAAATAATATAATATGTATAAGAGACAGGGAATATGTGGTGCTCATCAATCCGGCCCTAAGCTGCACTTCCGCATTGAATTTTGAATAACCAAGTTAATAGCCAAAGGAATCAAATCCTTATGTTGCACGAACTCCAAAACTAATGCTCTGACTTGAACTCCATTCGCATAAACAATGAAGTCTAATCCTTAATGAACCAAATTAACATGGGAAGCTTCCGATAATACATGAATAAGGAAAACCAACTCCTTGATGAATTCTAATAATTCACTTAAACTTATAAGATTATAATTCTAATCCACAAGAAATTCAATAACGCACTCCTTTTATTTGAGTTGTATTGGATGCCAAGATGCATGGCACCTATAAATTAGCCAATTTGCCACCATGGATACATCACAAAGTAGAGCAAGTACAATTTCCATCATCGCTTGCGAATCGCTGCCGTGGCAATTGAGTTTTATAATTATCGTTAAAAAAATTTATATTTGATCAAAAAATAAAATAAAATATAACTATTATGTATATTCAAATTTTTTCTTCCTTATGTTAGAACGAAATTTTGACATAAGAAGGTAAGATTTTTAGGGGTATTAAAATGGCCGACCATGAGTGAAAATTTCTTTTTCTTTTTTCTTTTTAGTTCACTACCAGATGTCGCCCGTGGACAGGAGTTGGAGACCATTTATTCAGTAACAAGCGATTATCATCAATGAGACGAAGAGACAGTAGAGAATTGCATGAGAACGTTACTAGCAATCCAAGTATGCTTGCAGCCATAATCGACAAGCCCGAACAGAGGATTATGCTACATCACGATACCATGAGGTATGAAATTGAGGTATGGAAATGCAATCCGGAAAAGCTACACTCCGTATTACAAGGATGTGTATAAGAGACAGGCCAACCATGGTATTTTCGTTGCATAGTGCTACAACTGTAATAATATCTCAAATACTTCCGTAGACCAAATCTCTTCTTTGGAGGAATGTATCAAAGAGGTAGTTGAAGAAATATCAAGGATAGATTCTTCAACTTGCCGTGGCTAGGAGATGTGACTATAGAACTTGCTCACGAAGGCCAAGAAGTATGACTTTTCAAGAGCTTTAGCATCGGAGAAGATTTCAAGAGAAGCATATGTAGAAATTCTCTCCAAGGCAAATGCACACCTTCCGGAAGTTAAAGCAATGAAGGAAAAGGTAACCAACCATCTACAAAGTCTTCAAGAGTGGGAATTGATTGATAAACTTCCAGATCATTCTTCAAAAAGATCTTTTTCGACAAAGAAGCTAGGGAGCTTGAGAAGATGAGCAACATCCTTGAAGCAAGCAAGATAGCCGTAGTGGACCTCAAGTTTGATATTTGAATCATATCAAATCCTTTTTTATTCTTTTCCTTAGTCTGTCTCTTATACACATCTAGATGTACTCAATAAGTTTGGAGCTTGAACGACCTTTCCTAAGCCGTCATAGATACTGGCAAGTACCGGGATTGCGAGAGAAAACTTCACTCCCGTTGCCATTAAGCTTGCCACCTTGAAGACACTTGGGCGTCTGTCTCTTATACACATGGTTTCTTGGGAGTGTAACTGAACTTAGAAGTTGCTCCTCTAAGCGCCTACGTATCTCAAAAGGAATCAAGTCACACGTAGTTCCTTTTTTGTAGAAAAATATGGGGGTTTGCCGTTCCGGTTTAACCTCTTGCGGGCCAAGAGTATCTATTTGTTTACCACCTTAGACTTGGTGGAGTGTTTTAGCAGTTTAACCACATACTACTACTATTGGTTGGTTGTCGTCCACAATTTTAGCTCATATTTATTAATAAATTAAAATAAGGAGATAATATCAAAGTAATACAGTCCTTATGCGGACACAGATACACAGACACACATATTCTTTGCGAAGGTCTGCAGGATACGTGGAAGTTGATGTACGAATTGAACATTCCCACTGTAGAATGTCGCCTGTCTCTTAAGGTAAGAGATCATCCCATGTTGAGACAACTTGTTTGACCTATTAAACAAGCAAGGATGATTGGCCTTGAACAAAGGACGATATCGCCAATTTGAAAGAGCGTGAGTTCGAACTCGCTTATTGAATGCTTTAAAAGCGAGCTTGGTAACACTCAAGTTGTTGCTGAGCTTCCAACCTTTCTCATCAAGTGCTTCCAACTCTTCAAGACGAAGGCGAGCATTGTCTTCTTCATTAAGTCCTTCTTGCACAGCAATCCTTAAAGAAGGTATTTGACATTCGAGTGGAAGAACTGCTTCGACACCGTAGACAAGTGCGTATGGAGTCTTGAGTAGGAGTTCGAAAAGTTGTCCTATATGCCCAAAGAGCCTCACCAATCCTTTGATGCCAATCTCTTTTTGACTTGTCAATAACTTTTTTTAGCAAATTGCATAGAGTTTTGTTAAAAGCCTCAGCAAGTCCATTCGCAGCAGCATAGTACATAGAAGAATTATGTTGCTTAAAGTCGAACTTCTCGCAAAGCTTGTTCATTGCAGCATTGCAGAAAGGTTTTCCATTATCAGTGATGATGTATCGTGGAACCCCGTATCGATAGATAATGTTCACGCGAATAAAATCGACCACATTTTCTTTCTTTACCTCTCTTAGTGCAATTGTTTCAGCCCACTTCGAAAAATAATCAGTTGCAGCTAGGATAAAGATATGTCCACCAGAAGACTTTGGCAGTGGTCCTACTATATCTAATCCTCAAGCATCAAATGGCCAAGAAGAAACAAGAGGATGTAACGGTTCGGTGGTTGATGAATGAAATTGGCATGCCGACTTGGCTGACATCTTCTTACATAGTCTATGCAATCCTTCACCATGGTCGGCCAGTAGTACCCCATCCTTTTAATACGGAAGTGTAGCTTAGGACCGGATTGATGAGCACCACATATTCCTGAGTGAGCCTCTTCCATTGGAACCTTGCATAGCTTCATCCTCACCGAGACATCGCAGGAAAACTCCATCAAACGATCGCCGGTAAAGAATGTCCTTATAGTAGATGAAGCGAGGTGCACGACATATTTGCTTCTATCCTGTTCTTCATTTTGCGTCGTCAGGTAACTTTTTATAACTGAGATAATCAATTATTGGTTGTCGCCAATCTTTCTTCTCCACTTCATAAATGGAAACCACGTGAGTATTTTCCTCTTTCACATCGTCTCCTTCTTCAAAATGAGGAGGCACAACCCAACTTTGACATATGGGGACTTGAATTTGTTGATTAGGCAAGATGAGCATCGAAGCTAATTTTGCTAAAGAGTCAGCTTGTCGATTGTCCCTCCTTGGAACATGTTCTATAGTCACATCTCCTAGCCACCCCATTAGTTGCCTAGCATAATTATAATATGGCCACAACTCAGGTTTCCTGACTTCATATTTGCCAAGGAGTGATTGACTACTAACTTGGAATCTCCAAAAATCTTCAGGATAAGGTGATGGAAGGAGCCAATCAAGGTAAGATTTTACTTTGACAGCCTTCGCAGGAAGGTAAACACATTTCAGATGTTGAATTTGAAGGTACAGGTATGCTCAGGTGCACTAATTTCATGTTATCGATGGCTTAGTCATGACATACTTGATCGGATTTGCCTTGGATATCAAACGGATAGTATGAGCTTGAAAGTAGTGCTTTAACTTTTGAATGGCAAATATGAGAGCCAAACACAACTTCTCAATACGGCATATAATTTAACTCATTTGGTGTCATCATCCGGCTTAAATAATATAGTGCATTTTCTTTACCCTCACCATTTTCTTGGGCAATTAATTGCTCAAGTGCACTATTTCATGTTATCGATGCAAAAACATCTTATAATATTACCAGAATAGGTGCACAATGCAATACTGGTGGTTTCGTGAGCAAGTGCAAATCAGACCACTAGCATTCCTGACTCCCAAAATTTGTTGAAGAATGGTAAAGAATCTCGTCTTCCATCGAAGATAAGAACAATACAGCCTACGATAAAATTTGGAGATTTCAATCCCGTTCCATTATATGACAACCTCAAACTTTTCAACTCATGAATGTTGCGCGTTCGGGCATCCTTGAGATAGCATCGATTTTGGATTGATCAATTTCAATTCCTTGGCTATGTACGATAAACCCAAGGAACTTTCCAGAGGTAACTCCAAAAGCGCATTTTAAAGGATTCATCTTGAGTTGGTATCTTCGAAGTCTTTCGAACACCATTTTAAGATCTTGGACATGGTCAATTTGTTTCTTCGACTTGACAACGAGATGCGATCAACATAGCACTTTAATTCTTGTGAAGCATGTCATCGAAGATCTTTGCATGGCCCTTTGATATGTGGCTCCCGCATTCTTTAAGCCAAAAGGCATGACCTTGTAGCAATAAATGCCTTTGGGAGCTCAGCGCAAGTGATAAGTTCTTCATCCCTTGGTGCCATTCGATTTGGTTGTATCCCGAGGATCCATCCATAAAGGATAAGGTTTCATAACCAGTTGTGGCGTCGACCATTAATTCAGTAATAGGGAGAGGAAAGTCATCTTTCGGACAAGCTTCATTGAGATCTCGAAAATCAACGCAAAACGAATCATCCATCTTTTTCTTCACGGACAGATAATAAAGAAAAACAGGACTTTAAGAAAGGGGGCAAGGCTCACTCAGGAATATGTGGTGCTCATCAATCCGGTCCTAGCTGCACCAAGGAGGAAGTTTCGAAATGGGTCTCCCAATGATGTTTCCATCTACATGTGTATAAGAGACAGGACCTAAGTATGAAAAGGTTAGTAACTTGTCTTCTTAAATTTCCATCATTGCAGGAAGTATTGTTTCCTTTCATATTAAAAATATACTCTTGTACCTTTGGAAAACTCAACCTTTCTAATGAGTAGGTTGCTTCATCAAAACTCTTTCTCGTGGGCCAAGCCTATCAAACACCGAAACACGTGGTGTAACTTTTCTCAATCTATCAAAGACTAATCGCCTTGAACCTTTCAATGCAGTTTCTTCTTTGATGGTATAAGAGAGAGTATTAGGTCGATTTTATTGCTAGATTCTAATTCCTTTAATTCATTGCTTCCAACAAAAGGAGATTGACTTCTTTTCTTTTGACTTTGGAACATAGCGTAAGACATGTGTCTTAGATTTTGAGCATCTTCCTTTCGTTAATCTCTTTCTTTGTGTTACCTCAGTAGAATTTAGCATCATGCAAAGTAACTCTTCATTTGTTGAAAGGTTTTTCATAAAAACTACTTTCTTTATGACGCCGTTATGGCAATACTTGAAACATTGATGAAGAGTTGTCGGTATAACATCAGATCTCGTGAATCCATGGTCTCCCAAGAAGCATATTATAAGATGTTTTTGCATCGATAACATGAAATAAAGGCACTTGAGGATAAATCTCCATATTGCTGCACAGGAACGGTCTGTAGGAGCATTACTTGCCCAAGAAAATGGTGAGGGTAAAGAAAATGCACACATTATTTGGTATCACATCTAGATGTGTATAAGAGACAGATATAAGGCATTATATTCGTATCCGGTTCACTTTTTGCTTACGTGCATATCCATTTACGAACAAGGGTCGACATTGAGCTCGTCCCGAGCAATAAATCTTCATCATCAAAAACAATCGCTGTGGCATTCCTCAAGGACTTTATCAGTCCTCAGTGAGTTTCTTCTCAAATTCTTCATCAACTTTATCGATGTTCACAACATGGCAAGAAAGCGCGTCGTCATCTTTCAAGTATCCTCTTGGCATGAATTCTTTCAAAGTAATAGGTCGACGGATATTTTGAAACATCACACCACTTGGAGGGATTGATGACGAAATTGTTATTCTTCCTGGACTTTCTTTTGCAACCCGTATTTTTAGATGTGTATAAGAGACAGCAGTAAAGATCCAACATGGGTTTTCAAGCATTTAGCATAATATAGAGTGACGACCATTCATCCTTCGTCGGACCGAAAGACTGTCTCTTATACACATCTAGATGTGTAAAAGAGTCAGATCCTAGAGATTGTAATCTTTTATTCATATATTCATATTTTTATCATTATATTTCTTGTTTGTTCAATTTTTACAGACTCAAAATATTTTGTTGCGCATGGAAGACGAGATTCTTTACCATTCTTCAACAAATTTTGGGAGTCGGGAATTATAGTGGTCGATTTGCACTTGCTTTATCTTCTTCAAGCAAAATCTTACCTTGGCGGGCTAACTCCATCACCTTATCTTTAAAAACAAAACACCTTGTGATGGGATGACCAACTTGCGATGGTAGCAATTTGGGGAGCTCCGGTTCTATAGTCATCCATGGGAATTGCTGCACCTGTCTCTTATACACAACTAGATGTGTATAATAGACAGCTACAAGTGCATCCAACCTCCGACATTTGAGAAATTGGGATGTAACGAAGTCCCACTTCATGCCTTGAATGCACATTTGGATGGCGGACGTCTCGATCGGTCTCTACAATTAAGGCTTAAAGTCCTCCATCGATCAATATAATCAACAACCGGTTCGTCTTTCCCTTGACGGGCGTTGGAAAGATGATCATAAGCAGTCCTCTTAGTCTGTAGAACGGTTGAGAAATTCCCTTCAATTGCTCCCAACTATCAATCGAACCCATCATAGAAGCTGGTTTCATCCAGGTCGAATGCGTTACCTTTTAGTGAGCGGAGAAATTGCTTGACCAACAAATCACCATAAGTTCCGGCATTATTACATGTCTCGACAAAGTGTGCCACATGCTGGCTTTCGGATTTCCTTTGCCGTCAAATTGCTGAAACTTGGGTGGTTGATATCCACAAGGCATCATCAAGCTGTCGATTCTTGCGGAATAAGGCTTAGCGTATATAGGGTTTGATTTTGAACCATCTTCATATCTCACCTTGATCATACCTTCAACAAACTCCTTCAATTGATACACATCTAATGTGTCCAAGAGAAGTCACATGCATTTCTTTCGCCTTTCCTTGTTGTGAAGTTTCAGCTTCTTGATGTTCGCCAGGTTATACACATGAATTAATTTGATTCCTTCCGCGGTATTGTCTTTCTTGTTGACGAGTTGATGATGACGGCATCTTGATCTTGTATGCACTTCTAGATTGTTTCCAGACATTCTAGTTAGGCTTGCCATTTGAAGGGCCTAGATACGTCATCATCATGTTTTGAAGCTTTGGAATGAGATCACGCTTCGAGCATCGCGAGGTTTTCTCGATTGAAGCTCCAACATCTTTGAGCCCCAACATAGGAGAAGTGATTTTGGGTGGTGTCGAGCCAAACACGGGAGCGTGCGGTGCACCTCGGATTACTTTGAGAGAGGGCTCTCGTCATGCTTCTTGTGGTTGGACCAACAATTCGTGGATTCGCGAAATCATTTGCGAATCCATAGTAGTTTTGAGTCGTGACATTAGAACGGCGAGGCATAGATTTGTTGTTCTTTGGAGCCATTGATGTAGATTTGCGATTGAATATATATATGAAGCAAAGAGATGGAAGGTAGAGATGGTCCCAGGCGTGCCAAAATTGTGCGCAACAAAATATTTTGAGTCAGTAAAATTGAACAAACAAGAAATATAATGATAAAAATATGAATATATGAATAAAGATTACAATCTCTAGGATATTCTCAATATGGGGAAAATTCCTTGATTCTTTACTTAGAATCGTCAGAAGCTTCAACATTCTCAAATCAAATATTGAATTCTTCACGCTTGATATGGGAGACCTGAAGAACATTTGATGACAATCTTCAAATCTTGATATATGGAAGACTTGAAGAAAATTTGAAGACTGAGCTTCTGACTTTGGGACTTGGAATATGTGTGTGCGTGTATCATGTCCGTCTCTGAATCTGCGAGGATGACCCTTATTTATACATGTATGGAAGGAGCAAGGTAGAAGACTTGGTACCTGTCTCTTATACACATCTAGTTCGATATCTGGATTGTCCTCGGAGTCCGAAATAGAGCACCTGTCTCTTACATAAGGATGTATTCTTTGATATTATCTCCTTCAATTTATTAATAAAGAGATAAAGCAAATAGAGTACATATATCCTTATTGGCCAAGTCTTGTAGACATGTGACATGGCACAATTTAATTGGAAGAGCGACACAAATTCATTTGATTGGTCGAACCATCTTGACATGTGTAATAAATTTAATTGGATATTTATGGTCCAATTAAATAATGCCATATGTCACATATATTTTGGAATATTGGTTAATTTAAAACCAATTATATTGCTCCACATGTCAAAATGAGGTAGTTCGACCAATTAAATGTATTTGTGTCGCTCTTTCAATTAAATTGTGCCATGTCACATGTCTGCAAGACTTGGCCAATAAGGATATATGTACTATAGTATTTATCTCTTTGTTAATAAATTAAAATAAGGAGATTATATCAAAGTAGTACAGTCCTTATGTATTAATATCTCTTATGTGTGTAAAGAGATAAGAATTTGTATGCAAGTAAGAAGTTACACATGTACTACAAGTCTTCTACCTTGCTCCCCTCCCATACATGTATAAATAAGGGTCATCCTTCAGAGGTTCAAGAGAGAGATATTTCTGAAGTCTGCAAGCTGTGGAAGTTCTGAGTCTTCAAATTTTCTCTTCAAGTCTTTCATATATCAAGATTTGAAGATCTTCATCAAGTCTCTGATGTTCTTCAGGTCTCCCATATCAAGACTTGAAGAATTCAATATTTGATTCGGGAATAAGCTGTGAAGCCCTCGGATCTCGACTGAAGTAAAGAATCGAAGGAATTTTTTCCACATATTGAGAATATCCTAGAGATTGTAATCCTTTATATTCATATATTCATATTTTTATCGGTATATTTCTTGTTTGTTCAATTTTTTTTTACAGACTCGAAATATTTTGTTGCGTACAATAATATCATAACACAAATCTAAAAAAATAAAAGATTCAATTAATTATTATATGTTTAACATAATTGCATACATTGCGAAATCAACTGAATTGGCGCATATCACCAATCATGCATTTTAAGCGAATTAAGATAGAAACCATCTCTTTTTGCAACCCAAGCACATATTTGACTACAAAGATCATTACCTATTTTTCGGTTATAAACATCAAAAGATTTATCTTTTCTACCCCACCAAAAATGACAAAAGAATAATGTTGACTCCCAAAAGTTAACCTTAGAAGTGCCACGAAAATTGTTGATTTACCGTCAAGTTATGATATCCAAGATCGTTATCCTCAGATTGACAGCGAACAATTAAGATATTGATGTTATCGGGAAGATTGTTGGCAACAACAACTTAAACTTTTTGCAAAATGTTATCATATAAAGAATGTATGGGGGTAAAAAATAGTGACAAAATAAGTAAAAAAAAAAACGCTATTGATAATATGGTTCATCTTCACAGAATGCTATGATTTCTTGAAGCTTCTGAATGTTTATAGAGGTGCATACAGTGAATGGTAGTTGAGTCATTTCTGATTAATTTATTGAGATGCAGACAATGAATCGTAGTCATTTCGAAAATTTTAAGAAGGAAAACTTGTGTATATTAATGACAGATTATCCTGAGATTTTGAATGAGCTCTTAATAAATGCAACAAGGCAATTAATGTCGAACTAGACAATAGTCAAAATATTGGATTATAGAAAGTGTGGAGTATGCTATGTGAAACCTTTTATTGGGATTAATTACTCGCGTACGTTAAAAAATCAATGATTTGATCGTCCGAATATGATATTGGGACCAGTGTTTTTAAATTCGAATCATATTAGTCGATTTGATAGGTTGAATCAGAAATCGTCTATGGCATATATCCGATTATATCTAGAAAAGAAATCAGCAAAAACTGATAAAATCGGATTCTAGAGGACACAACAAAATAAAGGACGTGGGACAGGGGAATAGCAAATAGAGGAGGAGAAGGAGGTGGTAATGGTTGTGATGGTGAAGGAATGGGCATCTGGGCGAAGATGTGGGAAAGGTAAAGGAAAAGTAAGGCATCTTGTGGAAGCGGGATAATTTAGGCATAACACAAGATAAACTTCTAAATTTTTAACAAAAAAATAAATAAAAATAAAATTGGCTAGGAGTGGAAAAGGGTAGAGGGATGGCGAGATAGAAGTGCCAGTGGTGGATAGGAAGAGGAAAAAATGAAAAAATGTACTCGATTAAAAGTAGGATTGCAAAAGAGTTAATTAAAAATAATATTCACAAACTCCATTATTGGTTTGGATTAGTATAATTTTCTCTCACATGTTTGATTTTGAAATATGAATGGATTTTATTACATTAATAAATTGATTAATTTAAAATTCAAAAGACGAGTGAGGAATTTGAGGGAAAGTCTTTAATAATTTCTTTCCACAGAATGATTCAGATAATAGTCAATCAAATATCATAAATGAATATCATTAAATTTAATTCTCATCCATTGGCCTTCTATCTACAAAAAAATGGCCCTTCAATTTTAACTGAGTAACTTATCAACGAAACTCACTCTCCTGCATGCACTATTCTTTGTATGTGCAGGAATGAACATCCACATTCAAAGAACCCTTTAATGATATATCACTCTTTACATGACAAATATGTAATTCCTCTGTTTCGTTTTATTTGAAAATTTAGGTTGGTACACAAGAATTAAAAAAAAAAGTATTAAATTGTCTCAATTTTATAAAAAGATAATTTAAAATAACTAAATTATCTGTGTTTTTAAAAAATAAAAGGGACATCCTATTTTAAAAAATGAACTCTCACTCCAAATGAGGGAGCCTATTACCTATGACCAAAATAAAAATTTCCGATAACAATCGCCCTTAATATTAATGGTAAGTTCTTGCCTATGTGAATTAATTTGGTAAGTCATAAGTATTTTGTTTATTAAGTAGTTAATTAATGCGTGCAAAAATGTGATTGGTTGGCATGGTTGATTGCATGTTTTAATTGTTTTATGGTTGACTTAATTAGTTGGTTGCATACATTGGATTTTATTATATCTCATAACGGTATCGGTTGCGGTCACTGTGATCACTGTTTTAAGGTAAAAATCATAAAAAATAAAATGGAAATCATAAATTGTTGTTTATAAATGAATTAGTTCTAAGAAATTAATTAATAAAAAATGAGGTTCATATTACAAGAGTGAAGCGCTATAATAAGATCTTATAAATCGAGATATAAAAACTATACTTACCATTTCAGATAGAACTCGAAAGGTAATCGAAATTTTGAATCATGATTATATCTGGTTAATTTCCTTTTATCTAAGTCGGTTGTCCAAATCCAAATTGGTTTTGGTTTCTTTAGCAGGTTTTGGTGGCGGTTGCAGTTGTTCGAGATACAGATACAATTTTTTTTTACAAAAAAGAACAAAAAATTTGTGTGAAGCAAGAATATGGGTGAAGAAGAAAATCAAAATAGAGTGAATGAAGAGATGCGAGAGGAGGTAAACCAAAACACATACTACCTATATTGTTGTAATTACTTGTACGTTATTACAGATTCTATTTGTTGTAGATGTCTACACATATATTTTAGTTTTGATAAGTTATAGTAGAAGTCCATCTATATCTAAGTATCTGATAACTATAGATACAAGTTACGTTATTTGTTAGCCCAAAAGCAACCTAAGAGGGGGGGTGAATTAGGTTGTCTCAAAAAACAAATCTGTTGAAGTGCTTAATGAAAATGCAAACTTTGTGCAACAAATGAATACTTAAACACAAATGAGATCAAAGATAAATATTTAACAATAAAAACTTAAAGAAGAAATAAAAGATTGAGATAAAGAATATCAAACCAAACTCTCAAAATTCTCAAGTTTGGTGTACATCCACTAGTAGTGCCTCTTCAAAGAATGTGAGGCAATAGCCTTCTTGTACACAAAGTAGGCTCACCCTTGCACCAACTAAGTTGCTCTAGTTGAGCCAAAGAGTTTTACACTACAACCTCACTTTTTTAAACTTGTAATCCCTCCACTCTTACACTTAAAGATCACTCACTAGTCTATTCTTGCTCACATTAATTTTCTCTAGTTGAACCAAGAGAACTATACTACCCAAACCAATACAACCCACAATATTTTAGCATATTTCTCCCAAAATAGCTCTTACAAGTATTTGTATTGAATGTAGTAATTCCTCACATCATTTGGATGTTCCTGGGTTATTTATAGATGAAAGATGTGCTGAAATTTGAAATTCAATGGTAAAAAAACTAGCTATTAAAAACTAGGTGGGCCGTTAGGAGTTCGGATGGACGTTCGGACGTCTGATCATGCGTCCTACAGCTTTATGAACAGTATTTCGGACGGTTGTATGCGTCCTATAGCTTGACAAAAACTTCTTCATTTTGAACTCTTTTCTTCGAACAGTCTTGTGCGTCCTATAGCTTTTGGTTCAGACGATCATGTGCGTCCCATAGCTTATGCTTCGAAATATCATATGCGTCCTATCCCGTAGCTGTGCGTCCTAAAGCTTATGGTTCGGATGGTCATATGCGTCCTATCTTTCAGCCTCTGGTTCGGACGGTCATGTGCGTCCTAAAGCTTATGGTTTGGATGGTCATATGCGTCCTATCCCTCAATTTCTGGTTCGGACAGTCATATGTGTCGTACAGCTTTTGATCATGTTTTGGCCGAGCGTCTGAGTTCCTTTCTTTCGGACGTTCTTCATCGTCCGTAAGGTGTTGTTCAAATTTTGGTCATTTTTCTTGATTGTATTCGGATGATCAACTTCGTCCGAGCCTTAAGAATCTTGTTTTTCTGCACACTTGACCAATGCAATTAGTACGATTTGGTAATCTTCAAAATATGATTATCATAACTGGGGTCCAACAATCTAGGAGTTTTTTTATGATGACAAATCAATTACACAATTTTTTGTTAACCATAAAATATGAAGCATAAGACAAGAAGTTTTGTCCATTATTCTCCCCCTTTTGGCATCATCAAAATATAATAATAAATAATGCAATTTTAGACTCCCCTAAGTTTATTTTCCCCCATAAAATGTGAATGAAATTCAAGTGAGTATATGGAGAATAAGTCAAGCTTGCAAAACATTTATTCCCTTCAAAAAATATGTATTCAAGTATATATGAGGGAATTCATGCAAAGAATTAGCATTAAGACATTTTTCACTCGAAAGCATCATCAAAACAATAAAGCATATGTGATGCAATTTCATGTGACGCAAAATAATCCATTTAAAAAAGAGAATGCTCCCCCTTACTTTTGCAAATAGTGACTTATTATAAATGTGTTAATGACAAAAAATTAGGAATATTTGTACCCAAGCTTTCTAAGCAAATTTAAACACATAGTTAAAAAATATTTAAAAGATCATAGTTCACATTAGCAAGTGAAAGCACAATTTTGAGATCATAGTTGAAAAATATTTAAGAGATCATAGTTCACATTAACATTTATATTTATTTAGGTACCACGTAAATATAAAGAATTTGAAAAAAAATGACCAGTGAGATTCGTGACTCTTCTTGAATAAAAAGTAGTGTGGCATACCAAGGGATAGTTGATACACGAAACGTCTTTCAACTCCCAAGAGATAAGTATAGAACTAGCCATCTTTAATGGTGAAGTTACTCTATACAAGATTTGGTGGCATCACTTGTTATTTTTTAAATAATATTTTACAATCATGATTCAAATATATTTTTTAATTATATTTTTATTGTACATGTATATCACATATATTTTTTAATTACATTTTTATCTTACAGGTACATTACATTTCAAAAAATAACTATAATTTTAATTTTAAATAATACTCAAAATAATTTTTTAAATAATAACCGTTCAAACTCAAACACTTAATGAATATTCTAAATTTGGTTCAAACACGACTCTATAATCATAAAATTTAAAATCCACATGCAAAAAGTTCTAGTTATTTAAGCTAGGCTTCATAAATAAAAAAAATAAAAAAATAAATAACTTATTTAAATTTGGTTTGAAAAATAAGCAGGTCAAACTCCCCAAAACAAAAAAAGGCAAGCTCATTACAATTAACAGAAATTTTCATCACTTCGATTAAGTCAAGTATGCATCCTACTTGGTTGTGGACAGGGCACTCCGCACCCCACCACACCAGTCAAAAATTTGTGCCACTGAGAAATGGGAAATTCAGGCATAACTTCTGTGTCTTCTGAAGGAGAGACCATTATACAGATCCAATTTCCTGAAAGCGGCAAGCAATAAATGCACAAAGTTGTGGGCTATCGATAACTAGTACATTTACAGTCGAAAAGTAAGATTATTCCACTAGTACTGGTACCTGATAATGATACTATTTTTTTTTTTTTAATGACCAAGAATATGTGCATACATTTAAAAGTTCAATAATATGAAAAATATCTTAATTTTTTATTATTTAATTAATTAGTGGTGATGCTATATAAAAATTATAATCTAGGCACTTAGAAGAAAAAATAAAAAATGCAATTATCATAGTTGTTCTCATACAAGAGAAAGTTTATTTAATTTTTAAGAAAAATAAAATTTATATATAATTTTGTAACAAATAACAAACAATATTAAAAAATAATAAAAAAAGACAAGTGAAAATAATTACAATAAAAAGTGCAAAGACACTAAAAATATATTTAAAATATATAAATCTTATATAAAAAACTCAACAGTTAAAATTTTCATACTTGGTTATCATTCACTGATTATTTATTTATGTTTTAAAAATAAAATTTTTAATAAATTAGAAGTGTTACACATGTAAAATACATTTTTTTTTTTAAGAGTATGATACTAGATAATAAAATTTTAAACTCAAAATCCGAAAAGGATATAAGTGTGTTAAACATGTATTCAATTAAGTAGCACTAGCAAAACATGCTTTGTAGCAGTGGGATGTTTTTGTTACTCGTAGTGCTGTACCTCCATTCGTATAGCCGCCACTAGATTTTGATATTTACTGGTTACCCACTTGAGGTCAATTTCTCATATTAGGATTATTTTTAAAATTTATCAAATAAATGTAATTGATTGACAATGGTTTTTTAGAATTCTTATTATCGCATTTTGAAAGTAGATTACACACTTACGTAATCAAAGAATCCATTTTTTATTTATTTATTTATAACAATGGGATTTTGCACTTTGGAAGTGCCAAATCCCATTATTTAAAAAAAAAAAAAAATGAAACAATTACACACATCCCTACACTAAATGGGTAATTACACTTTGCCTTCCTAAACTATAGAAATATAAAGTTTGTTCCCCCAAATAACACTATCCTCTATTACCAATATTAAAATTTGGGATTAAGATAATCTAGTTAAACAAATAAAATACCTTGGCACTATATTTTGATTTTTATACATTTAAATTTCGTAGTGATGTGATAATTATTTTAAAAATCCCAAAAATAAATTATATAATATAGCTATGTAACCTACGTCAATGCATTTTATGATGTCCATGTAATATAATTGAACAGTTTCTCATATTTTCACTTCTTAAAATCCAAGATATCAATGTGTTATTATATTTTATATTTTTTCTAATTCTTTTAAACTATTGAAAATCAATAAAACACATGAAAAATCGAAATATGACTAAGGGTATTTTGGTCAGTTAACTAAATTTTCTTGATTTTTTAAAATTTTTAAAGGATGAATAATGAGAATTGAGGGCAAAGTGTATATTTCTATTGTTTAGGGGGACAAAGTGTAATTACACTTATTATAAGGTGTAGAAGGACCATTTTGCAATTTTTTTTTAAAAAAAAAATTAAAGCAAAGTGCGAAATCTAAATTGATTTGGCACTTTGCAAGTGCGAAATCAATTTAGATTTCACACTTTGCAAGTGTAATTACACTTTGCCCTAGCAAAATAAGTGTAATTATATTTTACCTCCATAAATTATAAAAATATATACTTTTCTCCTGATTCACATTATTCATCCTTTAAAACTTTTAAAATATTAAGAAAATTTAGTTAGATGACTAAAATAACCTTAGTATCATATTTTTATTTTCATGTATTTTATTGATTTTTGATAGTTTAAAAGAATTAGGAAAAAAATAAAATATAATAACACATTGATATCTTGGACTTTAGGGAGTGAAAATATGAGAAATTATTGAATTATATCATATCTAACATCACAATATGCACAGAATAGGCCAAATATTAAAAGTATAAACTACTAAAAGATATTGAAAAAATTTCAAACTTTAATAGAAATTATTTTACCACTCAGTTAAACACTCAGATTTGAAATAATATAAAATGAAATCCAAACATTTCAAAAATTTGACCAAGAAATATGCCATTGAAATATTATATTGTTTATTTTATGCTTATTTTTAAATAATTATTACATCACTATCAAAATTTAAATACATAAAAATCAAAATATAATACCTAAGGATATTTTAGTTATTTAACTAGACTATCTTAATAATTTTAATATTGGTAATAGATAAATAGTGTCATTTGAAGGCAAACTGTATATACTTTCAAAGTACGAGAGTCATAGTTCCAGAATAACCAACAAACAATCATATTTGCGTGATAAATTTTAAAAATCGTCATATTTTAAGAAATTGCCCCGACCTGAGGCGTGTGGAATTTTCCGTTTCATCTTGTACTTTCCCTCTTAATTAACAATTATACGGCCATATCAAGAAGATTAAACAAATAAAAGATATTACTTGCTGATCCAAAAATTATTCATAATACGTAATTAGCTTAATTTAATATTTATTATAAATTGTTTTTACAATAACTTTAATTAAATCTTAAGTTATCGAATTTATCTAATCATATATGAGTACTCATTATTAATATAATTTTTGCTTTTACTATATACTAAATTTTTTTTTTCCCCCTGATCACACTGAGTCTTGGCTCTGCCCCTACCTTAGACCACCTAATTCTTATTAATCACTATTCGGGACAAGAATACTATGAATTCGATTTATACCAAGCCTCCCTCTAAAATTTTTGCAGAAAAAAAAAAAAAAAAAAAAGTAAAGACAAAGAGTGGGATATACGTGGCATGCTCACTTCTTCCTTTTCATCATCAAGGATGAATAACTTTCGCCTGCCCTGATTACCAGATATAAGTTTTGTTACAACAGGCGGGCCCTTCTAACTGACACATGGGAAGTTAAACTTCCGCCGAATCTCCACAGATTGTATAGCAAAACTCGCTATACATCTCAAAAAACAAAAAAAGAAAATTAAAAATGGTGAATTTGCTTTTCCAACATTATTCAATAATTTGGTTTCGCAGCAATTGAGATGCATTTAGGCACTTGCCACCGCCACACCAGTGGCGAGACAAGCTACAGCAGTGGCCACCATATTCAGATTCCATTTGGTGTCTTTTGGAAGATACAATCCCAGGGCAACAATAACAGCAGAGGAGGCACCTATGGCGCCAATCTTTGACAGGATTCTGGCTATTTTTGGATTTTTCATAACGTAGTTTGCAAAAAAACTGCCAAGGAATCCAATACCTGTAGCGGCCACAAAGCAATGGAGAAATGGCGAATCGGATGAGCTAGATGACACCAGGGCCACAGCAGCTTGACCAGTTATCCCAAGAATGATGTTATTAACTTCAGTTGGATATTTGGTTTCATCAGGACGAACATCAGACGTTGCAGGAAGATCAGTCTTTCCATGACGGGCAAACTCGTTGCTACCAGTTGGACTTGCAACCTCGTATCTACCAGATGAACTTGCAAATGCAGAATTGATTGCAACCTCGTAGGTACCGGATGGACTTGCAAAGGCAGAGTTGGTTGCAGCCTTGTAGCTACCAACTAAATCACTTGCAAATGCATTGTTAGTTGCAACCTCGTAGCCACCGGATGGACTTGCAAATGCAGAGTTGGTTGCACGAAAACAAACTTGGGGCACACCAGGGTTATAACTATGATTATCATCTCCATCCCATATGTCAATTCCTATGTTTGCATTGTCAGAAGTTTCTATGCGATTGGAAGGCGGGCTTGAAGCAGAGTTTGGGGCTATAATTGGATTACGAGTCTGGGAAACAGTGGTGAATGAACGTGAAGAAATACCAATGCCAGAAGAACTTAAAAATTTATGATAATCAAAATGAGCTCGAACACATTTGCGAATCCAATGAGGTAGATCACGCATGCGAACCCAATGTGGTGTCATCTCCTGGCATGCAGGTGCCATGTTCATCCCCAATTCAAGATCAGGGATTATCAAAAATTCATTCTGATTCCTGCGCAGTTTAAATTGTTGTTAATCACAAGATTCACAATTCATGATATTCCTCTTAAATGAGGGAAAAAGAAAAATGATGGCCGTAAAACTCATGGTGTGACAAGATCAAGTCGAAAGTAACTTAAACAAATAAGAACAAAGATTTAATTAGAGCTAGATTTGGCTGCAAAATTAAATTAAAGACTCACACACAGGAAAAACATAGCTAATTAAACTTTATCATTAAGTAGACGAAGATGAAAAGAAAAACATCAATACAAGACCCTGCTGATACCGTATGGTAGCTATTGTATGATTGTATTATGCATGTTAGACTCTTTGTTCCCTATTGCATATACAGCATTAATTATTTTCTGATGATTTTTTTTTTTTTAATTTATTGACAAGGCATTTCAGTGAAAAAAAATAATTATGATATTTGATTGATACGAGAAAAGGGCAAATTATTGTGTGAACGGTCTAACTATATTAGTGTGGGCCCAACAGGAGTGGAGCAATTGCATTCTTTAATTTTGAAAAATTATAAAGTAGCCTAGTAAATTTTTTATTTTCATAATTTATCTCACATTTGCTCAACTGAAATTCAACTTTATAATTTCCTTTTCTCTTTATAGTGCCTTCTAATTTATTTTTTTTTTAAATTCTCTTTATCTTTTATATTACCCTTAGAGAAATTAAATTTTTACCATAATTCTATGCAAAATAGAGTAGGGAAAATTTAAGAGATTGGGGAATTAATTCAAAAGACAATTTCACAATACTATTGTTGACTCGTATATACCACAATTAATCCCTTGCCCTTGAGGTCTAGACTTTGATAAGATGGGACCCACTAATGTTATTAGATTATGGCGTATGCACCCAATACACAAAAGAATTTACTAGGAAAAGTATCCAGATAATAAGATCATTTAGAAATGTCAGTGTTCTACAGTTTTTCATTCTGTTGGTCTTAAAATGATTTACTCTCACAAGCGAAAATCCAAGATGTAGATAATTTTGAAACATGCTCCTTTACTTGAAAGAAAAAAATATTCAAGTATACATTTGAGCTTCCAATTGGAGCTAGATCTCTTATAAATTCATGATTAATGACAATCCATTCTCCTAATCCTAAGAGATGGAGTGTTGATTTTAATATTTAAACGAGCAAAATATTAATTTGGTCATTAAACTATGTTCTGATTGCTATTTTAATTACTTTGCTTGTTGGGTGGTTAAAAAGATCTGAAATTTTTAAAATTATGTTTAAAAGACAGTCTCTGTAGTTTAACATTAATATTTTACAAAAATTAATTTTTTAAATTTAAAATCGTTCAACTATATTAAATTAAAGTTACAAAAAAAATTTAAGGGCAAAATTAAATGATTAAAAACTGGTTAAATTATAAGAGATGCCATGCTAAAATATATAAAAATTTTGAAGTCAAACATTAAATTTGAAATCCCAGCACTCTTCATCTGTCTCCCCAACCAATCTACCAGCTCCTATCCTCCCCCATCTTGCCCCGCTATCCCCTCTCGTCATCTACCGATCTGATCCCTCCATTTACACGCGTGGGTTTATATCTTCTCTCTTATGTTAGATTTTTCTGTAGATGTAATAGTAAATTAACTTTAATATCATGACAGTCAACGTTATTATACACTCGGATGTTTTATAAGAGACAGGTTAATATAAATTAAATATTAGATGCGGAACGTACGGAATCCATAAGAATTGATGTGATTCTTGAATATCCTAATGTGATTCTTGAGCCTACGGATTTGATTTTTGAATATTGTGGTTATTGATCTTCCAAATTACTATATATGTATTTTAGAGAATAGAATTCCCACTTTTCTGATGATGGAATGTCAAGAAAAGTAATATACATAGAATTTGGGAACCATATCCTATATATAGAGATACTTTCTTTATTCTCCAAGTTTTGCCCATCATAAAAATAGGAAATAAGATTTTAGAATATTTACACATAAAAATCTATACAATTAGATAATTTAGATCCATTTATCTTAAATTATATCATATCACATTATATTGAACCAATTTAATATGACAACACATATTACACCATTAATATATATATAAATATTCAAAACCCAAAATTCCCAGGTTTCATCAGCATTCAGATGCCCAAAAAAGTCTCTAACAACAGAAAAGTGAAAAAGTGCTTTTTGTTACTCGATTTTTTTTTGGAAATTATTAACATCTTTTCTACACCAATCCAGTATGAGCTTATTTAGCGACTCCATTATCAATTGCTTGTTTTTAACAGCGAATCCAATCAACACGGAAATGAAAAAATAAAAAAGTTAACACTGTAAAATTAACATGGCCGGGGCCAGGGATCTTAATTTGGTGGTAATTTTTTCATCAATTTTATTTATTAATGTAAGTAGATCATATTAGAGGAGGAGAGTTTCAGTCTTTACTTACTTGTCAGTCTTCTGATCAGAATTCTTCGTCACTGTGGCAACTGTAATATTTACAACCACCTAGATACGAAAATCATCCAAGTAATTATGTGTATAAGCATCTTTCTAGTAAAAAGATAGTAATAGAAAGCATAAATTAAATGAATTCAAGAAAATTTCAGTACTAAATTAGATAGCTGGAAATGATTAATTCCTTACCCATCCAGCGATCCGCGCCGACGCTACAGCGTCCCGTACCGACTGAAGGAACTCCTCATCCGCCCGGGTCCCCTCTTCTTCGCCGGAGTAACCCTCGATCTCGAGAAGGAGACTTTTTATATCAATCAACTTGACTTTGCCGGAGTACTCTCCAGTTTCCATGAAATGAAATCCGGTTAGTGCAAACAATAAAAATTAAAGATAGAGAAGTCGTTCTAGTTGGAACAATTGCTCAATTCTGCCAGTCCACGAGGCTTTCAGGGTTTAGCTACAAGAGTCGTTGGGAGATTAAAAGTTAACAAGTCTTTGTTGAGTTCATAAGAAGACCATAATACCCTCCTCATGATTTGTTTTATGAAATCTTGCTAAAACAAATTTCTCTCTTTTTATTTATATTTTTTTATTTTTGAAATTTCTTTTAGTCTACCACATGTAAAATGAAGTTATGTAATGCCATAAATATTTTATTATAACATTCCAAAGCACACACAATAGTGGGATTTAGTACAATCTCATTGGATAAATACAATTAGATCGGGGACGCACAAATAGTGAAAAATAAACTAAAAAAATATATTGGGTTATATTAAACTCACACGATAAATATTTAAATAAATTTAATCTGTTGTCTAATTTGTAAAATTTGCAGTGTGAATTAAAATATATGTTGAGATAAATGACATCATAAATATATGATGAGATAAATGACATCATAATCAATTATTGTAAATAAAATTTTATAAAATTTAATCTTAATAATAAGATGACAGATGACAGCAGGTGAGATCTAAAATTAAATTTACTTAAATATTTTCTAACTCAGATACAGTGAAACTAACTTGCTTTTGTCATGATTTGTTTTTACAAGAAAATGGTTGTGATTCTACTTTTTATAATGATTTAATTTTTTCCATTCCTCTATATTAATTAGTGTGACATTTTTGTGTAAAATATGTATTACTGTTTCAGATTTTTTTTCAGAAGTTTTATGAAAAAAAAAAAGATGCCAACACATCTTTTCCCTCACTTTCTAAAAGTCAACAGTCTACCAAATACCTGCACATTAAAAAAACTATCAATAGGTGTGGCTTGGCGTTCTTCTTGGAAGCACCGAAAACCCAAATTCTTACGTTACTTCATGCTTATCCATGTCAAATGCAATGAAACTTCATAGATGTTACATATAAAATTTTGAAGATTTTTATTTTATAAATGTACTTGAATTTTCAACATAGAAGGCTAAAAGATTGACTATTTGGATAAGAAAAAAGTATTTTTTTAATGCAAAAATTATTTTTCCAATTTACACTCTCCAGTCTCCACCATATACTGCCTGCTTTTTAATTAAAAACAAATCTAGTAAACCGACAAAAAATGAACAACACTAAAAAGTCAATAGCCTATCAAATAGTACTGCGATATTATTATTGTGATAAGATCCAGATATTCCCAAATGACCAATATTTCAAAGCCGCGTAAAGTGATATGACAATACAAAGTCACAAAACTAAAGAGTCCTACTTAGTATATATTTAACAAATTATTAACTCAGCAAGAAAATTTAATTAAAAACGCATAGCTTACAGCATGAGTAACCTCAGGATGTGACTTTATAAATAATTTATCAATAAAATATTAATACTTAATCATAATTGTATCACTTTTGCTTATATACTTAATCATAATTGTATCACTTTTGCTTATAGAAAGTCAATAACTTTAAAAAATACATTACATTTAATATAAAGTTACAAAGTATTAATGTGCTATTATATTCTAGATGTATATAATTACATTATTTAAAATTAAAAATTAATAATTTAATTAATAAATTTTAGTGGCTCTCTATTTTTATAAAGGTCACTTACAAAAAGGTCAACAATCGAACAACCAAACTCTTACGTTTCTTCCCTGATGTTACCTTACCTGGTCTGAAATTTCTTAGGTGTTCCCATGTGAATTAATAATGCAGTTTCTTAGGTAGGACTTTCTTCCTTGTCCTAATATGTTAAATGCACTGAAACTTGTTAGATGTTTTTGTTGCATCCATGTGATTTAATAACAAAAAAAATTCTAATGTAGAAGTATAACTGTTCTGCTGCAGAGAAACTGGTAGACTTTCTCTCGGTCTATTATGCAACATCACACTACATCTAACAGCTCCTCTCAAATCCTTTCGTCATTTTATAACTCTCTCTCCGCCTCTCCGTTAGCCTGAAATGGAGGATCGCAGCAAGAAGATCCCGCTGCTTTTGATTAAAAACCCAATAAAAATAAAACCCACTCATCAAATCTTCTCCTCATCCTCTTTCACCTGTTTGATAATTTCATGCGGGGCTGCAACGTGGCTTTCTTGGATTTCTTACGAAGAAGACGCCCAGGGCAATCGAGTTCCCACGATCGTATTCAAAGAAAAGGCAGTTTCGTTTCATATTTTCGCAGCGTCTCTGATGTTCGGTAAGAGCTTGGTTCTGTGCTTTGTTCTCCCACCATAATACTATCAAGAGGTATTCAGGTTTTCTGAATGGTGCTCGATTTTGTTCTTGATTATTGCTGCTGCGGTGCTGCTTTTTTCTGCCTTTTGAAGATCTAATTTTGGCGGATTAATCAATCTCGCATATGTATGCAGAATGTTTCCGTCTGGTCTTAAAGCGATTTCGATAACCCAATTGGGTTTTCTTAGAAATAGACAAATCTCTTAGAAAGCATCAGATGTGTCAAGCATAGTTTGAATCCATAGATTGCTTTCTCTTCTTTCTTCTTATCTTGTTTCGTGCTTGCTGTCTAAATCATAAAATTCTTGAATGTCCTTGTAAATTATTACTGAAATCAAAGCTTTACGCTCTTTAGTCTACTCTATTGAATGTTAACGGCTTCAATATAGTATTTTAATTTTAATTTTAATCCTACGAGTGTCTTTGATTTATGATTGGTCCATGATCGAAATCTCGCCCATTTTTGTATTGAGAAAGAAATCATAAATTAAACCTAGATGCGTACCACAGCAAAACGGACAAATTATACGAATCCAAAAGGAAAGATTTACAAGCGGGAAAGGGGTGGAGAGATGTAAAATAATAGTGCGGGCAGCTGCCCCACTGTCCTTGAAAATGCATATTATTTATAGGGTAAAAATTTGATTATTGTATAAATATTTTAAAATTATTCTAGGCCATTACCCACTGATCACTATTTTTTCGTTTTATTCTTAATTTTTACAAATTTCATTACGGGAAAGAAGAACAATCAACAAAAAAATTCTTTGGGAATAAAAGAAAAATCACACCTTCAAGTAAGAAAAGAAGTCAATCAAATTCAACGCAAAAATACAAATTTTTTTTAATGATAATTAAGCAAGCATTATTAGTTAAATATATTACTATAAACTCGATTTTGAGTCCCACCTATATATCTCTCAACTCAGATTAAATTTTATAAATTCTTACTTACATTAGATGTGTCATAAATTTCATAATAATGGGATCATAGACCAAATCTATCTAAGTCTATTTCCTTTATTAGTTTGATAGAAATTACAAAATACTGTTATTGTTTCTTTTGTGATTAATATATCATTTCATCAGTTAAATAACTAATTTATTATAAATAATAAAAAAAAAATGATAAGAGATATCTATCTACTATATAATCTATGCATATCCTTATTATCTTAAATTATTAAATTTAAGATATTAAGGATAGGTAAATAAGTAATTTGCCAACACACATGTTTTCTAGTCTTTTTATAAAAAAAAAATAATTTGCACGGTTTTCCTTAACTCAATTATTGGAGAAATAAATAACATGAATTTGTATTTTAAAAATATCTAGCTGTCCATGCCGTGTCCTGGATGATACAATAAAAGAAGCCCTTGATCCACTTCTTTCTATGTCTTGAGATGTTGTGCGTATAAAAATACATTTCTTTTTGTTTTTTTTTGACATATTTCTTTTGAATTGTTATCTTTCTATGGATGGACGGAAAAAAGTAAGGCAATAAATAGTAAGCTACATAAAAACATCGTGGTGAAAATTTAAAAATAAAAGAAATAATATATATTTAACATTATTGTATACCCGATCAATTAAATTGATACTTATCACCAATTATTTATTTTATACATATTAAGGTAGAAACCATCTTCTTTCGCAACCCAAGAACATATTTGATCACAATAATCTTTACGTATTCTTCTGTCAAAAACAGCAAAAGACCTGTCCTTCACACCCCACCAAAAATGGCAAAAAAATAATGTTGACTCTATAATATTAAGGCGAAAACTCCATGACGGTTTGTCATAAATATACACTATGATTTTTAGTTGAAATTTCTAAATATTTGTAGGACTCCATACAATAAATGGAAGTTGAGTTATTATGGCAACTTAAGAAGCTTCAAATTTATGTATATTTATGACAAACCGTCATGATATTGCGAAAGATCTATGAATAAATTAACAAACTAATTAATGAAGGAAAAATTTAAATCTTATTTGCTGACGATAATCATAAATTTGGATTACAGAGAGTGCGGAGTATTCTATGTGAAACCTTTTATTTTAACTAATCACAATGATCAATAAAAAATTTGGGACAATATTAGGGATAATTGTAGGAGTCTCCATTTATCCTTAAAAAATAATTTTTAAATAATATTTATAAAAATCAAAACGGTTCATAATTTAAATCATATTTTATATAAATGTCTTGGCAAAAATCAGAAAAAAATAATAACGTTTTACCGTTTAACTAAATTATTTTATATTTCATCAAAATTTGAAAATTTTTGTCCGTTCAAATGTGATATATAATTCAACAGTGAATATATATTTTTTTCGAATGAATTATTTTTTGGATATGATGATTTATTCGATGAAATAAAACTAATGGTTTGTTCAGATTATTTTCTTAAATTTTAATTATTTAGATGTTGATAAATAGATTATAAATAGAAAGAAACTAAATAGAGAGGATCTAAATCCAACAATTTGATACTAATATGGTATATAGACCTTGTTAATTATTAACTGGTCTATAAAAAATATATGCTTCTTTTTTTTTTTTTTTTTTTTTTTTTTTGTAATTGAACGAAAAAGTACGTTTAGAAAGTAGACACAAAGTTACTTTTTAAGAACAAGATTTACTCTTCCTAAACATGAAAAATAAAATCATGGTTTCAATAACTGGACTTCCATTGTGGGATCTAGAATGGACCATGTAGAGCTCACTTTTTTTTATATTTTTATGTATCATATATTTTAGTGTACACAAAAATTTATCTTCCTATCTCTTCTATTTTACATATTCACACATCAGCTTTGCACTGGTTAATATAATGGCATTGGACCACAGGTGGAGTTAGGACCCTTATATTAGGGGGGCAACGATTTTGAAGGGCACTTAGGGAATAACTAAAGTAAAAGTGCTGTTTTTATGAAATAAATAATTTTACATGTAATTACAGGGTTTGATTGGGTTGTCCTGATTTTTTACGGAATAAAAATAATATAGTACTACTATCGACTATTTTTCAATTGAAAACAATAATATATTGCACAAATTTTTATACATATGTACTCTAAAAATAAATTTAAAATGAAAATTATAAGTCCATTTTATGAACTAAGCATTAAAAGTTTTTAAAATTTTTATATTTTTAAGTAACACTTATTCTTTAATTTTGAAAATTACCATCGTTTTTAATTACATGATTTAAGAAATTCGAGTTTTTAAGGGCTAATTTAAAGAAAAAGACAAAATCGACAAATTGTAAAACTGCAAATGCAGGATAAATTTAAAATTTTAAAATTTTTCTTACCTATTCTATAATTTTTTCAATAAAGGTTGAGGGTTTCGACGTGGCTCCACCACTGCCTTGGACCCACATCAAACATTTCTCTAATGTGCTAAATTGCTGATTTTCTTTTTTTTTTTTTTAAAAAAAGAGAACTTTTGACAGGCTTGCTGCCTTTTTAATGAAATGAGGGAAAAGAAAATTTTCGTGGATAAATATAGTGACTATAGTGTTGGAATAGTAGAAGGGTGGTGGTTGGAATGGTAAGAATGGTAAATTGTGTTGAATGTTCGCCAATGGAATTGATTTGTACGGTAAGTAGGAGGATTAAATAATATAAAAAATTTTACATTCGAATCTTGTTCTCATAGTCTCTTGATAGTAGGATTTTATAAATATGGCCGGAGATTTATCTTCACTTTTCCTATATTTTTTATTATCTAGAAAAAAATTTGTAAGTTTTATTTTAGTTACATCGAGTTCGGATCAGTAGATTTGGATAAAGATTTGAAATTTACTTATTTATTGAAGGAATTTGTAAGATTAAAATACATAAATTTTAAATTTATTCAACTTAAAAAATTATTTGAAATCTTCCATTTAACACTTTTTATTTTGGATTGAATTTAAAATTTATCCATTTTAATCTTATTAATCCTTTTAACAAATGGGTAGATTTCAAATCTTCCTTCAAATCCATCTATCTAAACATAACATTAAATGGAGATTGGTAGGAGGCGGAATAGATTAGGAACTTGGTCTTCTCGCAGTTTGGCCCAATTTTTGTCTTCTTTCCATGTTATCAATTCTTTGTTCTCCTGAGATAAACTTTTTGCCAAAATTTGACATGTATTCTTCTTAATTGTTGGTCTTTGTGTAGATGGACTTAAAGAAGAAAGGCAAAATAGTATGTGATAATATCATAACACAAATCTGAAAAAATAAAAGATTCAATTTATTATTATATGTTTAACACAATTGCATACATTGCGAAATCAACTGAATTGGCACATATCACCAATCATGCATTTTAAGCGAATTAAGATAGAAACCATCTCTTATTTGGGTTTTTGCAACCCAAGCACATATTTGACTGCAAAGATCATTACCTATTTTTCGGTTATAAACATCAAAAGATCTATCTTTTCTATCCCACCAAAAATGACAAAAGAATAATGTTGACTCCCAAAAGTTAACCTTGAAGTGCCACGAAAATTGTTGATTTACTGTCAAGTTATGATATCCAAGATCGTTATTCTCAGATTGACAGCGAACAGTTAAGATATTGGTGTTATCGGAAAGATTGTTGGCAACAACAACATAAACTTTTTGCAAAATGTTATCATCTAAAGAATATATGGGGGTAAAAAACAGTGACAAAATAAGTAAGGAAAAAATGCTATTGATAATATGGTTCATCTTCACGGAATGCTATGATTTCTTGAAGCTTCTGAATGTTTATAAAGGTGCATACAGTGAATGGTAGTTGAGTCATTTCTGATTAATTTATTGAGATGCAGACAATGAATCGTAGTCATTTCGAAAATTTTAAGAGGGGAAAACTTGTGTATATTAATATTTGACAGATTATCATGAGATTTTGAATGAGCTCTTAATAAATGCAACAAGGCAATTAATGTCGAACTAGATAACAATCAAAATATTGGATTATAGAGAGTGTAGAGTGTTCTATGTGAAACCTTTTATTGGGATTAATTACGTACGTTGAAAAATCAATGATTTGATCGTCCTAATATGATATTGGGACCAGTATTTTTAAATTCGAATCATATTAGTCAATTTGATAGGTTGAATCAGAAATCGACTATGGCATATATCCGATTATATCTAGAAAAGAAATCAGTAAAACCTGATAAAACCGAATTCAAGACGTGGGACAGGGAAATAGCAAATAGAGGAGGAGAAGGAGGTGGTAATGGTTGTGACGGTGAGGGAAAGGGCATCTGGGTGAAGATGTGGGAAAGGTAAAGGAAATGTAAGGCAACTTGTGGAAGCGGGATAATTTAGGCATAACACAAGATAAACTTCTAAATTTTTAACAAATAAATAAATAAAAATAAAATTTTTTACTGGCGAGGAGTGGAGTAGGAGGGGAAGAGGGTAGAGGGATGGGGAGATAGAAGTGCCAGTGGTGGATAGGAAGAGGAAAAAATGAAAAAATGTACTCGATTAAAAGTAGGATTGCAAAAGAGTTAATTAAAAATATATTCGTAAACTCCATTATTGGTTTGGATTAGTATAATTTTCTCTCACATGTTTGATTTTGAAATATGAATGGATTTTATTATATTAATAAATTAATTAATTTAAAATTCAAAACACAAGTGAGGAATTTGAGGGAAAGTCTTTAATAATTTCTTTTCATAGAATGATTCAGATAATAGTCAACCAAATATCATATATGAAATATCATTAAATTTAATTCTCATCCATTGGCCTTCTATCTACAAAAAAATACCCCTTCAGTTTTAAGTGAGTAACTAATCAACGAAACTCACTCTCCTGCCTGCACTCTTCTTTATATGTGCAGGAATGAACATCCACATTCAAAGAACCCTTTAATGATATATATCTGCACTCTTTACATGACAAATATGTAATTCCTCCGTTTCGTTTTATTTGAAAATTTAGGTTGGTACACAAGAATTAAAAAAAAATATTAAATTGTCTCAATTTTATAAAAAGATAATTTAAAATAACTAAATTATCTGTATTTTTAAAAAATAAAAGGGACATCCTATTTTAAAAAATGAACTCTCACTCCAAATGAGGGAGCCTATTACCCATGACCAAAATAAAAATTTCCGATAACAATTGCCTATAATATTAATGGTAAGTTCTTGCTCATGTGAATTAATTTGGTAAGTCATAAGTATTTTGTTTATTAAGTAGTTAATTAATGCGTGTAAAAATGTGATTGGTTGGCATGGTTGCTTGCATGTTTTAATTGTTTTATGGTTGACTTAATTAGTTGGTTGCATACATTGGATTTTATTATATCTAATAACAGTGTCTCGGTTGTGGTCACTGTGATCACTGCTTTAAGGTAAAAATCATAAAAAATAAAATGAAAATCGTAAATTATGTGCCAGTGATGTTTAAAAATTAATTAGTTCGAAGAAATTAATTAATAAAAAATGAGGTTTATATTACAATTTTAATTCATATTTTAAGATCTAATATAAATCGAGATATAAAAACTATACTTACCATTTCAGATAGGACTCGATCGAAATTTTGAATCATGATTATATCTGGTTAATTTCCTTTTATCTAAGTCGGTTGTCCAAATCCAAATTGGTTTTGGTTTCTTTAGCAGGTTTTGGTGGCGGTTGCAGTTGTTCGAGATACAGATACAATTTTTTTTAAAAAAAAAAGAACAAAAAATTTGTGTGAAGCAAGAATATGGGTGAAGAAGAAAATCAAAATAGTTTGAATATGGCTGGAGAAGAAAATCAAAATAGAGTGAATGAAGAGATGCGAGAAGAGGTAAACCAAAACACATACTACCTATATTGTTGTAATTACTTGTACATTGTTACAAATTCTATTAGTTGTAAATGTCTACACATATATTTTAGTTTTGATAAGTTATAGTTAAGGAGAAGTCCATCTATATCTAAATATCTGATAACTATAGATACAAGTTACGTTATTAGTTGGCCCAAAAGTAATCTAAGAGGGGGGTGAATTAGGTTGTCTCAAAGAATAAATCTTTTGAAGTGCTTAATGAAAATACAAACTTTGTGCAACAAATGAATACTTAAGCACAAATGATCAAAGATAAATATTTAACAATCAAAACTTAAAGAAGAAATAAAAGATTGATATAAAGAATATCAAACCAAACTCCTAAACTTCTCAAGTTTGGTGTACATCCACTAGTAGTGCCTCTTCAAAGAAGGTGAGGCAATAACCTTCTTGTACACAAAGTAGGCTCACCCTTGCAACAACTAAGTTCCTCTAGTTGAATCAAAGGGTTTTACACTACAAACTCACTTTTATAAACTTGTAATCCCTCCACTCCTACACTTGAAGATCACTCACTAGTATACTCTTGTTCACACTAATTTTCTCCAGTTGAGCCAAGAGAACTATGCTACCCAAGTAAACCAATACAACCCACAATATTTAAGTTTCTGACGATTAGATCTTCATATACAAATCTAAATAGATTTTCTGACGATTCCATTAATTTAAGTTTCTGTGTCAAGTCCAGTTTTTAATTAACGAAATTACCAATGGCTTAAGTCAATTGATCTCGTTAAATCTAAGAGCACAAAAATTACACTCCTTTTGGGCTAGATGCATATGGATTTTAGTTTCTCCATATTTAGGACCTTAGACTTCCCTATACACTTGGCCCAAAGACAAGAATCTCCATAACTAGTAGTAAAAGCAAAAACTAGACACGCAAATATGGCTTAAAAGAAACCAATGGCAAGGAAAATGCTGATATGATAGGTACCGTGTAAGAGATATGTCATGTTATCACAGGTTTTTTAGCCTATTTTTCTCATCGAAAAAAAAAAAACTCAAAAGAGAACTACTATCCGCAATTGCATTTTCTATTCAACCAAAAAAAAGAAAAAAAATCTCGTTCCCCTTCATTATCTTTGTACTATATATTATATCTCGAAAAATTAATACAATAATTATACCACATAATAATTATCCAAACATAATAATTATATATAACATGATAACTATATTTTATTGAATGTAGTAATTCCTCACACCATTTGGATGTTCCTGAGTTATTTATAGATGAAAGATATGTTGAAATTTGAGATCCAACGGTAAAAAAACTAGCTATTAAAAACTAGCCGTTAGGAGTTCGGATGGCGGTTCGGACGTCCGATCATGCGTCCTACAGCTTTATAAATAGTATTTCGGACGGTCGTATGGGTCCTATAGCTTGACATAAACTTTTTCATTTTGAACTCTTTTCTTCGGACGGTCGTATGGGTCCTATAGCTTGACATAAACTTTTTCATTTTGAACTCTTTGCGTCCTATAGCTTTTGGTTCAGACGATCATATGCGTCCTATAACTTATGCTTAGGAATATCATATGCGTCATCCCATAGCTTCTGGTTCGGACTGTCATGTGCGTCCTAAAGAAATGCAGTACTTATGGTTTAGACGGTCATATACGTCCTATCCCTCAACCTCTGGTTCGGACGGTCATGTGCATCCTAAACCTTATGGTTCGGACGGTCATATGCGTCATATCCATCAATTTTTGGTTCGGACAGTCATATGTGTCCTATAGCTTTTGATCATGTTTCGGCCGTTCTCTTGCGTCCGAATTCCTTTCTTTCGGACGTTCTTCATCGTCTGTAAAGTGTTGTTCAACTTTTGGTCGTTTTTCTTGATTGTGTTCGGATGATCATTTTCGTCCGAACTTTCTTGTTTTTCTGCACACTTGTTTTCAAGCCATTAGTACGATTTGGTCATCTTCAAAACATGATTATCATAACTGGGGTCCAACATTATTTACGTTACGTAACTTATAGGTTATTATGCTCTTATAAATAGATGCACTACATGAGAAATAAAAGTACAGACTGTCAAAATCTTCCATTTTTGTGTTCTCTCTTTTCTCTCAATTTTATATATTTTTATATTTTGTTTCTTTGTAACTTTTATAATACGTTATCAGTACAATCCATCCAATAAAACTTGAAGATATTTAGGTATTTTCTTATCCTAATACCTATTTATTGTTTATTTCAATTATTATTTTGAATCATGTCAAATCTTACCAAACTCGAATTTACGACCCTTGATATAACAGGCAAGAATTATTTTTCATGAATTTTGGATGCTAAAATTCATTTAGATTCTATGGGTCTTGAAGACACCATTAAAAAAAAAATACTGCATCCAATTAGGACAAGGTAAAATCAGTGATTTTCCTTTGTCATCACATCCATGAAGGATTAAAAAGTGAGTATCTCACCATAAAATATCATGCAGATCTATGAAAAAGTCTGAAAGATCGGTTTGACCACCAGAAAACCATAATTCTTTCCAAAACTCGTTATGAGTAGATGCATTTAAGATTGCTTATTTTAAATCTATAAGTGATTATAAGTTAGCAATGTTTAGAATCAGTTCCCAATTAAAATTATGTGGGAAAAATTTATTTAGACTAGGGCATTACTGATGAAGATATGATAGAAAAATATTTTCTACTTTTCACGCTTCGAATGTACTCTTGCAGCAGCAATATCGTGAAAAAGATTTTACGAGATATTCTCAACTAATTTCATGTCTTCTTGTAGCTGAGTTAAATAATGAACTATTGATGAAAAATCATGAATCTCGTCCTACTGGAACTACTCCATTCCTTGATGTGAATGCAAATATGTTTGGAAGTACTTCATTCCCTGAAGTGAATGCAGCTATGTATAATAATTTTAAAAATAATTATGGTTATGGCTGTGACCGTGGACGTGGACGTAAATCCTTTATGGATTAAAGCAATCTAAGCGTATGTGGTATAATCAGCTTAGTGAATATCTCTTGAAAGAGGGTTATAAAAACAATCCAATTTCCCATGTGTTTTTATAAAAAGAACTTGATCAAAATTTTTGATAATTACTGTATATGTTGATGATATAAATATTATTGAAAATCTTAAAGAGATTCAAAATGCAATGAACACTGTTTAAAGAAAGAATTTGATGTGAAAGATCTAGGTAAAACAAAATTTGTATAGGTCTATAATTTGAGCATTTAACGCATGAAATTTTCATTTATTAATCAACTTATATAAAAAAAAGTATTAGAGTGATTTTATATGGATAAAGCATATGCATTGAGTACCCCAATAGTCGTAAGATCACTTGATGTGAGAAAGGATCATTTCCTTCCTCGGAAGAATGATGAAGAACTTCTTGGTCCCAAAATACCATATCTAAGTGCTATAGGAGTTTTATTGTATCTTATTAATAATACATAGCCTAATATAATATTTGCTGTAAATTTGTTAGCAAGTTTTAGTTCTTCTCTAACACGAAGACATTAAAATTGTGTTAAAACTATATTTAGATACCTCCGAGAGACTATTGATATGGGTTTATTTTATTCAAGTGAATCTAAATTACAATTAATTGGCTATGCAGATGCCGGATATTTATCTGACCCACATAAATCTCGATCTCAAACGGCTTAGGTTATTTATTCACATGTGGAGATACAGCTATATCATGGCGTTCAACAAAACAAACTTTAGCCGCTACTTGTTCAAATCATGCAGAATTAATTGCAATACATGAAGCAAGTAGAGAATGTATTTGGCTAAAGTCATTAACCCAACATATCTAGAAGATTTATGGTTTAACGTTAGAAGAGAAACTACCAACAATATTATATGAAAATAATGCAGCATGCATAACTCAGTTAAAGGGAGGTTATATCAAAAGAGAAAGAATGAAATATATTTCTCCAAAAATTTTCTACACTCATGATCTTCAGAAGAATAGTGATATTGATATCCAACAAGTTAGTTCATGTGATAATCTAGCTGATTTATTCACAAAAGTGCTACCAACATCAACATTGGAGAAAATAGTTTATAATATCGGATTGCATCGTCTCAAGGATATGAAGTGATGTTTTCATGAGGAAGAGTAATTGTACATGCTATTCTCTTTTTCCTTTGACCGTGGTTTTACACGTCCTAATGGGTTTTCCAGGTAAGATTTTTAATGATGTAACATGCAGAAGTGTACTATAAATTTTGTGTAGGTATTGAGGCATAGGTAAATAAGTAATTTGCCAGCACACATGTTTTCTAGTCTTTTTTTTTTTTTTAAATTTAATAATTTGCACGGTTTTCGTTAACTCAATTATAGGAGAAATAAATAACATGAATTCGTATTTTAAAAATATCTAACCGTCCATGCCTTCTCCCAGATCTAGAAGCTACAATAACAGAAGCCCCTGATCCATTTCTTTCTATGTCTTGAGATGTTGTACATATAATAATACATTTCCCTTCTTTTGCTTTTTTTTTTTTTTTGACATATTTCTTTTGAATTGTTTTCTTTCTATGGATGGACGGAAAAAAGTAAGGCAAGAAATAGTAATACATAAAAACATTATGGTGAAAATTTAAAAATAAAAGAAACAATATATATTTGACATTGTTGTATACACAACGAAATCAATTAAATTGACACTTAGCTCACCAATTATTTATTTTGAGCATATTAAGGTAGAAACCATCTTCTTTCGCAACCCAAGAACATATTTGATCACAATAATCTCTACGTATTCTTCTGTCAAAAACAGCAGAAGAGCTGTCCTTCACCCCCCCCCCCAAAAGGCAAAAAAATAATGTTGACCCTATAATATTAAGGCGAAAGCTCTACGAAAATTGTTCATTTATCGTCAGATTATGATAGTTAAGATCATTATTCTTAGATTGACAATGAACGGTTAAAATATTAATATTATCAGGAAGACCGTTGGCAACAACAACATAAAATTTGTCAAGGATGAAATATTCTGAAGAATATGTGGGGGTAAAATAGAGTGACAAAATAAGGAAGGAAAAAATGCAATTCATCATGATATGGTTCATCTTCACGAAATGCTACTATGATTTTTAGTTGAAATTTCTAAATATTTGTAAGACTCCATACAATGAATGGAAGTTGAGTTAAGGGAAAAATTTATGTATATTTATGACAAAGACCATCATGAGATTATTGCGAAAGAGCTCTGAATAAATGCAACAAACTAATCAATGAAGGAAAAATTTAAACCAGACAATAATCATAAATTTGGATTACAGAGAGTGCTGAGTATTCTATGTGAAACCTTTTATTTTAACTAATTACATTGATCAATAAAAAATTTGGGACAATAATCCTCTCTATCCAGGATAATTGCAGAGTCTCCACTTACCCTTAAAAAATAAATTTTAAATAATATCTTTAAAAATCAAAATGTTTATAATTTAAATCATTTTCTATATAAATGCCTTGCAAAAAATAAAAAAAAATAAAAATAGTATTTTATTGTTTAATTAAGCTAATTTGAATTTTATCAAAATTTGAAAATTTTTGTACCATTCAAATGTGACATATAATTCAACGGTGAAATTTTTTTGGAATGAATTGATTTTTAGATATGATGATTTACTGGATGAGATAAAACTAAAGGTATGTTCAAATATTTTCTTAAGTTTTAATTATTTATATGTAGATAAACTGACAATAAATAGAGAGAACTAAATAGAAAGGATCTAAATCCAATAATTTGATGCTAATATGGTATATTGAACTTGTTAATTATCAACTGGTTATGAAAAATATATGCCCTTTTTTTTATATAATTGAACGAAAAAACACTTTTTGGAAAGTAGGGACAAACTTACTTTTGATAACAAGATTTCGTTTTTGTAAACATGAAAAATAAAGTCATGGTTTCAATAACATGGACTTTCCATTGTGGGATCTAGAATAGTTATACGTAGAGTTTATATTTTTTATATTTTTATGTACCGTATATTTTAATGCACGTAGGAATTTGTCCTCCCGCCCTTCTATTTCACAGATCCACACGTCAACTTTGCAGTCTTTGACTCGAATGCATCATTGATGAACTGTTTAATAATGACATTGGACCAAGGTGGAGTCGGGACCCAGGGTTGGCGTCAGAATCCTTACATCAGGGGCAACAATTTTGAAGGGCATTTATATACTGGGAATAACAAAAGTAAAATAACTTTTTTTTTATATAAAATATATAATTTTATATGTAATTGTTCTAAGATTTTACGAAATAAAAATAATATAGTACTACTGTAGACTATTTTTTCAATTGAAAAAATAATATATTGCTCAATTTTTATGCAATATATACTCCAAAAATGAATTTAAAATGAAAATTATAAGTCTATTTTATGTACTAAACATTAAAAAATTTTAAAATTTTATATTTTTAAGTGACACTTATTCTTAATTTTGAAAATTGTCATTGTTTTTAATTACATGATTTAAGAAATTTGAATTTTTAAGGGTCAATATAAAGAAAAAGACAAAATTGACAAATTTTAAAAGTGCAAATGCAGAATGAACTTAAAATTTTTAAAATTTTCAGATACTCATTCTGTATAATTTTTTCAAAGTTGAGGGTTTCGACGTGGCTCTTCCACTTCCATTTCTCTAATGTGTTAAATTGCTGAATTTTCTTATTAAAAAAAAAAAAGAACTTCGAAATTTGACAGGCTTGGAGCCTTTTAATGAACTGAGAGAAACGGAAATTGTCATGCATAAATATAGTGATTATAGTGTTGGAATAGTAGATGGGTGGTGGTTGTAACGATGAGAACGGTGAATTGAATTGAAGGTTTGCGAATTGAATTGACTTTGACGATGAGTAGGACGATTAAGTAATATGAAAAGTTTTATAATTGATTTTAATTTTTTGTTAGTAGGTGATTTATAAATATAGTCGGAGGCTTCTTTTCACTTTTTTAAACTTTTTATTATCAAAAAAAATAAATAGAATTGTAGGTTCTATTTCAGTTACATTGTGTTTCGATCAGTGAATTTGAGGAATGATTTGAAATTCACTTATTTTTTGGACAAAATTTGTAAGACGAAAATACAAGAATTTTAAATTCATTCAAATTAAGAAATTATTTGAAATACTTCATTTAGCACTTTTTAGTTTAGATAGATTTAAAATTTATCAATTTCAACTTTACAATTCATTCCAAATCAAATAAATAAATTTCAAATTTTTTCCCAAATTCATCCATCCAAACTTAACATTAAATGTAGATCGGTAGGAGGCGGTATAGATTAGGAACTTGGTCTTCTCGTACCCTGGCCCAATTTTTGTCTTCTTTATATGTTATCAGTTCTTTCACTTTTTGCTAAAATTTGACATGAAAAATATTTAAATAAATTAGATTTTTTACTCTATCTGTAAACCCTATAATTAGGATTAAATTTTAAAAAATCTTGTTTATATCAACTGATGTCATAAATTCTCTAAAATTTAATCCACACCACAAAATGTACAAATAAAGTTAAATGTCGAATCTACATAAATTGTTGCCATTTGACATATTTCTTCTTAATTGTTGGTCTTTGTGCGGATGGACTTAAAGAAGAAAGGCAAAATAATATGTGATAATATCATAACACAAATTAAAAAAATAAAAGATTCAATTAATTATTATATGTTTAACATAATTGTATACATTGCGAAATCATCTGGAGCCTTGGCACATATCACCAATCATTCATTTTAAGCGAATTAAGATAGAAACCATCTCTTTTTGCAACCCAGGCACATAGTTGACCATAAAGATTATCACCTATTGTTAAGTTGTAAACATCAAAAGAACTATCTTTTCTACCCCACCAAAAATGACAAAAGAATAATGTTGACTCCCAAAAATTAACCCTGAAGTGCCACGAAAAGTGCTGATTTACCGTCAAATTATGATATCCAAGATCGTTATCCTTAGATTGACAGCGAACGGTTAAGATATTGGTGTTATCAGGAAGACCGTTGGCAACAACAACATAAATTTTTTTCAAAGCGGAATCATTTGAAGAATATATGGGTATAAATTCAGTGATCCCATAAGTAAGGAAAAAATGCTATTGATCATATAACATCTTCACGGAATGCTATGATTTCTTGAAACTTCTGAATGTTTATAGAGCTGCATACAATGAATGGTAGTTGAGTCATTTCTGACTAATTTATTGAGATGTAATTCGACAGACAATGAATTGTAGTCATTCCGAAAATTTTTAGAAGGGAAAACTTGTGTATATTAATGACAAAATATGATGAGATTTTGAATGAGCTCTTAATAAATGCAACAAGGTAATTAATGTCGAATTAGACAACAATCAAAATATTGGATTATAGAGAGTGTGGAGTATGCTATGTGAAATCTTGTATTGGAATTAATTACGTACGTTGAAAAATTAATGATTTAATCATCCTAATATAAATTGAGATTAATGTTTTTAAATTCGGATCATGTTAGTCGATTTGATAGGTTAAACCAGAAATCGACAATGAGACCTATCCGCTTACATAAAAAAAAAAGGGAAAAAATCAATAAAAACCGATAAAATCGAACTCTAAAGGATACAATAAAAGCAAAGGACACGTGGCTGGGGAATAGTAAATAAAGGAGGAGAAAGAGGCAGTAATGATTATGGCGGTGAGGGAATGGCATCTGAGTGAAGAGGATGGAAAGGGAAAGGAAAAGGACCTAAAGTAAAGCATCTTGTGGAAATTTTTAACAAAAAATAAAAATAAAAATAAAATTGGTAAGGATCGGAGTAGGAGGGAAAGAGGGTAGGGGATGGAGGGAGAGATAGGTGATGATGGTGGATAGGGGTGGCAACGAACCAAGCTGCTCACGAGTAACTCGGTCAAAAATTCGACTCGAGTTCGAAACTCTTGACGAATCGATCTCGAGCACAGAGATATTATGCTCGAATGCTCGTCGAGCATATCGAACACCATATAATTTTTTTTTTATATTTTTTTATTATATATAAAATTACTAAAATGTCCATACTTTTTAGAAAAATTACATATTTTACCTAAGAAAAAGACGAGTTACTCGAATTCGAACTCGTTTTACTTATTTCGAACGAGCTCGAATCGAACTCGAACTACCTCAAATTTTTCGAACTCGAGTTCGAGTTCGAGTATTGTAAAAAATTTCTAGTTCGAGTTCGAATAGGGCATTATTTGTGCTCGATTCGGCTCGTTTATACCCCTAATGTGGTGGATGGGAAGAGAGAAAAATAAAAAAATGTACTCAATTAAATGTAGGATTGCAAAAGAGTTAATTAAAAATGAACTCATAAATCCTATTATTGGTTTGGATTAGTGTAATTTTCTCTTAGATGTTTGATTTTAAAATATGTATAAATTTCATTATATTAATAAATTAATCAATTTGAAATTTAATATACAAGTGAGGTATTGGAGGAAAGCATTATCTTCGTATCTACAAAACAAATACCCCTTTTGTGAGAATTTCTTTATCTTACTTTACATTATATATTGTTTGGTTAATTATTATGAGAATCATAAAGTGTTAGAAAATTTTTATTTTCATTCTCCACTTGTGACATGGGTTTCAAATTTATTAATTTATCAACATAATAAAATCCATATCTTATTTAAATTAAATAAGTAAAAAGAAATGAAATAAATCTATACCGATAATAAAATTTATAATTTTTATTATAATTCCGATTTTCGAATACGAACCAAACACTTTACTGCACCTTTTTGGTTTGTGGGTTTAGGTGGTGTTATAAAAATCTAGAGAGATTGATAATATGTTTTTATTTTTTTCCATTGGTCTATTGATAGGATGCATAGGATTCCGGAGGATCTCAAGACTTCAGTCCTTGCTGAAATGGCGACGAGCGGATAGCTTGATGGACAACAAAGACCAGTTGTGAAGGGAAGATTTGCAGCCAAGCATTTTGAGCCATTTTGCGAAGATTTATGAGTAAGTAGTTCTGGCTATCAGATCTTCTTGGTTAATTTGCATTCCTTGTAATTAATCTGATGAAAACGATCATTAATTTGACGAACAACGATAAATAATTAAGATATGATGGATTAGAAATTGGGCAGTGGACTCTTGGATATCTTCGGTTTTTGAGGAAGTAATTAACTAACCAAATTAAGCTAATTTTGCTTCTAAGGTGTGTTTTTTTTTGTTTTTGTTTTTGTTTTTATCATATCATTGCCAATTTACCATGTGTCAATCTGGTGCCCAGGACAAATGATGGATAGACACATAAAAAATTTTGATCGCCAAGTGTTGTCAGATCACCCCGATAAAAGAAATAAACGTTAGAATATAGTTATAATTTTAAATTTATGCGTTAAAATATTATCGATTGACTGAGTTGATAATGAAAAATTTGACATTCAGGATCCAAATACGTAATCATAGTTATTAAATGCTTAAGGTTCTTTGAACACCTAATTGTTGGTTTTTTTTTTTTTTTTCGTGTTTTCAGATGATTATGTGATTCGCAATAGCTGCAAATGTCGTGATACAATTCTTTCAAAGGAGAGCAGACTCACCTTCTTTACATGTGAAAAGGTATTTTTCTCCTCTATGATGATTTCATATGTTTGCCTATATAAATTAAAATTGTTAATGTTGTTCCTAGCTTTATCGACCAATGCAAATTCTCATTAGTAGTTTTACAATATTCTTATTAATTTGTTTCTCCGTTCATTTGTTACAGTGTGGTGCTCGGATGTCGGTATCTCCATGTGTATCAGGGCTCATGATGATCGGAGGAGACATTGAACACAAGGAGTTTAGCTGAAATCTCTTGTTAAATTAAATACTTTTGTAATTCCAATTCCTCATCCTTCCAAGTTTTGTGTATTCACTAAATTGCTCTGGAACATAGTTTTGCATTTGTGTTATTCTCCTTAACTGATTTTGGTTTTGGATTCGTTTGAACAACTATTATTTGTAATATTATTTAAAATAATTACATTAATAATTTTTTAAAATTTAATGTATGTGAAAAAAAAACAATTAAAATATGTGTTAATTAATAATTACAATAGTATTTGAAAAATAATGAAAAACTTTTGTTATCCAAATCTATCATAAGTGATACTATGCCTTGTCCTGCTTTGCTGCACCACTTTGGATTGATTGTTTCCAATGAATAAATCAATTAAAGTGTTTGTTTGGCTTTATTTAACTGCTGTCATCAAATACAACTATTCATCATTAGAAGGTATCTTCTTATGGCAACAAATTATCACTTGTTAATGAACAAGGAGTTGAGAGGGCATTTGATAGTAAATGGTTGTTATCCTTAGAATTTTCCAAAACTTCTGTTTGTATTCTATACTGTTTTTATTACAAGTTACATCGCCACTATAGTACAGTTTACATCCTTTTTATCTTTTTTTCTTTTGATGTACTACATCATTTGTCAAGACTAGAAAGTGACCTGAAACTTTGAAATGAAATTTGATCCCCAGATACAACTACCCCCACACAACCCCCCAAAAAAAAAAAAAAAGAGCCAAATAATATCACTTTTACTGAGGTAAAAACTTGAGATGAGCTTTGTCATTCTTTTGATGTTGTAAATTCTTAATTTATTCCTTTGAGATGATCTTTTTGCTAAATTTTGACATATTTATTATTTCTTCCGAATTATTTTTCTTTGTGTTGATGGACAAAAATAAGTAAGGCAAAATAATATGGGATTATAACATCATGAAAGAAATTTTAAAAATAAATAAATAAAAGATGCAAATATATATTTGACATTATTTTATTCATAGCAAAATCAACTGAATTGGCGCATATCACCAATTATTCACTTTAAGCGAATTAAGGTAGAAACCATCTTCTTTTGCAACCCAAGCACATATTTGATCACAATATTTGTCACCTATTTTTCTGTCGTAAACGGCAAAAGATCTATCTTTCCCATTCCACCAAAAATGGCAAAAAAATAATGTTGTTCTTATAATGTTAACGCCAAAAGACCATGAAAATTGTTGATTTTTAAGCAAGAAATGGTATCCGAGATCATTGTCCTTAGACTGACAACGAACCTTTAAGAACTTGTTGTTATTAGGAAGACTGTTGGAAATAACAACAGTAATTTTGGGAAGAAAGCTATCATCTGAGTATATGGGGGTAAAAAACAATGACAAAAAGAGTAAATAAAAAAGGCTATTCATCATAATATGCTTCATTTTCTTGGAATGTGCTATGATGTGTTGAAATTTTGTAGTAATTATTTATAGTGATCTGATCTGTATGCAGTGAACAGAAGTGGTGTCGTTTCGGCAATTTAAGAAGGAAAGATTTTGTATTAATAACAAATCATTATGATATTGTGAAAGAGCAATTTTAAATCAGACAACAATTACTTCAAAAAAAAAAAAAAATCAGACAACAATTAAAATATTGGATTGCAGAGTATATTATTTTATGTCAAGCCTTTGATTCAAATTAATTGCGTATAACAATTAACAATTTGACATTAATATTGTAGTGTTTAATTTTCAATTCAAGCTTGTCCTTCGAATCTTCTTCATTTAACCAAATCGGTCTATTTACTAAAATAAATCGAAATCAGCAAATGAAATCTTCTTTAACTAATACCAGATCGGCCAATTAAAAAAAAAAAAGTTAATGGCATTTGTGGTCCTTCAGTCTAAGCAAAAATGTCAATATGGTCCTCCAAATCAGTATTACAGTATGACCTTCCAAACTAAAAATATTACATTTTAGCCTTCTAAACTAAAGCAAGTTCTCCCGTGTCTCAATTTGAACCTTACTTAAAAGGTGTTAAAAATCCAAATTTGTTATTCCTTTTAGTTAGGGACTATGAGTGGTGAAGGTTATGCATATACTCATAGAATAAAGAAAAAGACTTGGAGATTAAAAGTTGAAAAATACAAGAATACTTTTTTTGTTGATAAAAGAAAAAAAGGGAATGATATTTTTGTGCTCCAAAAAATATTTAATTTTACGCACCCCTATTATTTATTCATCCTATCATATATATATATATATTTTGCCATTTGACCTAAACATATTCAAGGGTTACAATATTTTGTTGTATTAGGATACATTCTTATATTATAGGGCCAAATTATTATTAGAATAGAGCTTTAATTTGGGAAGCCCAAATTAAGACTTTCAGTTTAGATGGCCACAATAGAATATTTCTTTTAGTTTAAAGAGTTAAATTGAGACTCTTTCGATTGGCAATATTGATATTGAAATATTTTTTCAGTTTAGAGGATTAAATTGAGTCTTATTTATTTTTCAATTTGGACCATATTAAAATTTTTACTTAATTTGGAGGGCAAATTGGCATTAACCAAAAAAAAAAAAAAATCAGTCAATTTACCATTATAAATCCAAATCAGCCAAATGAGTCTTACATTAATACCCATATAATTTAATCATTTAAATTTGTAATAACACTCTATAAAAGTAGTACAATATAAAAACAAGTTAACTTTAAAAATAAAAAAAAAGACAAGTTAATTTAGGAATACGTTACAGAATCATAACAAAGTTAAATAATTTCACTGCCAATCTCTTAACCAAAAAAAAAAGGACGAATAAATAAGTATGATCGGGGACCTGCATATATCTGAGCTTAATTGTGTATCATAGAACCATAAGAAGATAATCAGAATTTCAATAATTCCGTTGGTATTTAGAAACTAGTTTGTACATCGTTCCGGCTATTAAAACTCTATTTTAAGGACACAAATTACAATTAACAACAAAGTAATAAGTTTTAATGACTTCGGATAAAATTATCTTATAAATTGACCAGCAACCAGATGTCAAAAGATTTCGTCTTTTTTTTTTTTTTTTTTTTTGGGAGGAAAAAAAAATGATGTTTTAGTCTATTAACAGAAAAATTGACGGTAATCGAGAGTTCGAAAAAAATTTCAGATGACCTTTTACTGATGTCAGGATTATATTATGATATTAATAAAAGAAAAAATTGAAGTTAATCAATAGTGCTAAAAATTTTCAAGTGACCTTTTACTAATCTCAGTTTATATTATGATATTAGTGTAAAATTTGAGATTTATATTATGATATTAATGTACGAATGCAGAATTATTATTCTGATAATATCCATCATTCTCAGGTAAAGTCTCGTACACGGATTTTATGATTACTTGTCCTAAATTATCATTTTGTGACATTGAAGGGTAAAAAAAATACTTCGCATAATATTGAAGGTTAAAAAAATCTTTTTTATAATAATATTGGATGAAAAAATTAATCACCTTTAACTTTAAAAAGACAAATTAGAACCAGAACTACAAAGAGCGACTCACCCTATTTTAGGGTGGCCAAGTATAACTAAAAATATGAGTGCAATTAATAAATATGTTTATATATATATATATATATCCCTCCGTTTGGATGAAAAATTTAACAGGTTAAAGTATATATCCCTCCATTTGAATGAAAAATTTTACAAGTTTGAGTAGGGGAAGATGTCTTCTGTGATACAATCGCCCGTTACACTCTTTTTATTAGTATCTTATAGATAAAATAAACGTAGGCAATTTGTAACTAAACCCCTATAAAATAGGGGGTGTGTAATGAAGACTTGAATAAAACCAGAATCATCAACATCTATGTTTTGAAGTAGCATATGCTACACAGCACATATTGGATGCGAATGAATTTGCAGGTCCCTCCTCAATCCAAATCAAAGAGTAGGAGTTTTACGCTTGGATTGTACCCTCATTGTTGCTAACCATTCGTGGCTTTTACAGGCATTCTGCTCAGCAAAGAGATTAACAGAGAATGTTGGGTATGCCGCAAACGCTAGTGATTACAGCAGAGAAATACACGTGAAAAATCTCCCTATGTTGTTGTGGAAGTTACAACAAAGAATCAGACTCATCGCAGGATTTTGAGTTCTACAATAAATAGTACCAGCATACTAGGAGGTCTTTGCACGATGTAACTTCCTTCCAAAAGTGCCACTGGACTCCTCTGGGAAGCATCACACCTAATTCTGCAAAAACAGAAGCTGGTATCAGAGTTTGTTAGTCTTTCATGATATCACTTTATTGCATACTACTTGACAAATTAATCGTAATCCCTTTATCAGATCTTAAAATTATAAGACTATAATGCCTGAAAATGTTGGTGAACATTTTAGCCAGGCAACGCACGTAAAGGTTTGAACACTGTTAAACTAACAAGCTTAAGCATGAAGAATAGATGTTGGTGAACATTTTAGCCAGGCAATGCACGTAAAGGTTTGAACACTGTTAAACCAATAAGCTTAAGCATGAAGAATAGCTTGCTTTATATGCAGACTGGCATAACGTGTAGTTCTTCACTAGTGAGTCTTGTTCGGAGAAGGATGAGACCATCGATCATTTTTTCTTTTGAGCGCAAAGTTACAGGATCAGTGTGGCACAAAGTTCAGCAATTTTCCTCGACATATAGATGTGATTATCCATTGCAGGAGGAACTAAGAAGGCTTGGCAAGCACTGGAGTTCTAGTTCATTTGCTGATCAGTTTAAAAAAATTAGACTGTCTATGTCATTTGGAAGCCCACAAACGCTGTTTTGCATCAGCAGAAGTTGGTCTCAGGTATCGGAAAGGTTGCAGAGATCATGGATTATGTAGGGCTTGCTATTTTATACTGAGAAAGAAGTGAAGAGGAATCAATAGATATAGGTGGTAGCTAGTTTTGCATTGTATGTGTCAAGAGTTCAATTATGGTACCGGGATGTTTTCCCTTTGGACAAGATCCAAGTTTTCTGATCCAAGTTTATTATAGACTTAACGTATGGTATTCACTTGGTTCATAGAGAGATACATGAAATCTACCATTGGAGAAACATCAGATGCAATGTAAAGCTTCCTTAAGCAAAACATTATTAAGTAAAATAAATGGATTTTGAGACAAGTAAATCTATCAAATCAAAATTTCTCTCAAGAAAGGGTGTGGCTTTATCTACAAGGGGATGCTCATCCAAGCATATCCGGTTGAATAACTAGAGAACAAAAGGTTATCGAAGTCTACATCCTGAGCCAATGGATCAGGAGACTCTAGATTCACAAACTAGACAATATAGGGAAATTGACATCACATCTTTAGCAATTAGCACATATTTTCTAAAAAGAAAAAAGAAATTTGAGAGCAAAAGACACAATAGACCCAATAAATCAATACTTGATTATGTTAATTTAAATAGAGATCACAGGAAGGATACATCTAAAATCATGCAAAATAAGATTCCTTTATTCAGATATACATATAGAAATTTACATAAATTGACAAGCAAAGGACCAAAAAATCAACATTCCAACTGTTCTTGCAATATCACTCAAACTACATAACAAAATTACCAATTAAATTGTAGAAAACAAGGAAATTTATCGACAACCCTGAATTCAAGAACCCCAAAAAACTCAAATAACTTGGGAGTAGCATGCAATTACTTGTAACGTTTGAACCTTTTGTGCAAATAAACAAGAGAGAAAGTAGCAATTGCAGAAAACTTACATTATAAATCCATCAAGGAAGCTCCTTGGCATTTTGGAAGAAAGCAGCAGAGCAAAGAATTAAAGCAATGAAAGCGAATAAGCCTAATCCAATCATCAATGAAACTCCCGCTACCATCAAGTCCACCAAGCACTGAAAACTCACAAATCCTATTCCTATTCCCCACATCTTTCTTTTTCTTCTCCCTTTAGTCCTTCTACTTTTCAATGCTTTATACACAACCAATTGGGATTCTAAAACCGACCCACATCAGGATTTTTCCTCATCTTTTTCCTCGTATACAGGATTAGAAAGGAGCCGAATGAATAAAGAAAAAATTGAGATTTGGGGAGGTACTAAGAACTGGCCAAAGTGGAGGCAGAAATCGTCTTGGCGATGTTTGACACCAACTGATAAGCTCCCCAATTGTCCGAACAGTCAATAGATTTTTTTTTTTTTGGATGGACAGCGGCCCAATAGATTCGATGATCATGACAGATCGCATGTGGGCCGCATTTCTGGTATGGATCTTGTGTTTGTTTAGCAAATTCTTAAGAAATTTGAATTTTGTGGGTACATGGATTTTGATCCATACATTCAAATGGTTGTTTAGTTTGGTACCATTCTTTTGTTGTTTGTCTAATTATTTTTTCTATAATAGGCACAATACATAACAGTAGACCAATTGATTGAGGATGCCAATATTGGGTCAGGGAAAATATCACTATAAATTTAGTTTTTGACCCTATCTGTAGATCTTGACCCTGTAATTAAGATTAAATCTAATAAAATCTTACTTACATCAGTATATCATAGATTCCATACCATTTAGTATTCACAACACAAGGTTTACAAGTGGAGTTAAAGATCAAATCTACTTAAGTATTTCCTTAGGGTTAATGGGGAGGTTTTTTTATTTTATTTATTTATTTATTATTATTATTATTATTATTTTACAGGAAACTAGATTCTTTACATATAAATAACTTTATGTTTTTGCATTTTTTTTTTTTCAAAATACCCTTGTGTTATGCTTTACCATCATTTCAAAATAGTTTGCATTTTTGTTTTCAAAATACTCTTGTTTGATATTTTACAATCATCTCAAAAATGGGCATTAATAAAAATTAAAGATTTGAATTAAATGTTAATTTGTTCAAACACAAAAAAAGTCAACTTATAAAATATTAAATACTTGACCGATCAAATGACAAAAAAAAACTTATTTTATAATTAAATTTAGCAATCTCAAATACTTAACCGAGTCTCAAATTCCTTTGCACGTGAAAATCGTTTTGAAACTTTGTTTTTTCATAAACGAAATTGTTAATTTCAAGACATGTCTCGAATTGATAGTTATGTTAATATTTAATAGTCTTTGTACCAAATTATCCCTATTAATATCTCCACATCTTTATCTAGATAAGAGAAATTATAACAATTGTTTAATGTTATTCACTGTATTTATTTAAAAACCCATAAAACTCGATTTCAATTTTGTTCCTAATTTTTGTAATTTAATTCCATTTAACATCAGCAATGAATAGAAAAAAAAAAAAAAAACATTGAACAACTGGGTCAACAAAATAAAGTCATAAATAGTTACATATTTAATATAAACAAAACTCATTCTATCATAAAGTATAATAAAGAATTAAAAATTGTATTCATTTTCTCTCACTTTAATTGTAATCAACACACATTAAAAGTATTGCTTCAACAAGTAATAAATTAAAACGAGTTAGTTTTATATATTTATACATTTCGGGTGTGTTCGTTTGGATTGAAAATATTTTCTTTCCTTGGAAAATATTTTACATGAAAAAGTCTATTTTTTCATAAAATTTTCCGGTGTGTATAAGAGGTTCGGTTGACAAAATGAAAATATTTTGAAATAAAAAAATTTAACAGTTTTATCTTTAATTTTATAAATTCAAGTATAAAAATTTTTCTAAACAATGGTATAAATCATACAAGTGTGTATAAGAGATAGGAATGGTATTTTTCAAACATTAGATGATATCTCTTTATAGTAGTGAATATTATGTCTCTAATATTACACATCTAGATGTGTATAAGAGAGAGAAACGAATATAGCAAGAATTCAAAACGAAAATAAGTTTAGCAAACGAAATTCTAAAAGTAAGTATTTGAAGTTTAATGTCACTCTTGAATTATTCGGAAAATAACTTACACTCAAAAATTCCGTAAGTTATTTTCAGGCAGAGGAAGGAAAATTAGAAAATATTTTCCGCTGGAAAATATTTTCCGGTGTTTGGCACCAAAAAATTTTCAGGAAAATATTTTCAATCCAAACGAACACACCCTTCATTATTAATCTCTCGATGTGATTTGTGTATATTAATAGTAATAATATACACTATAAACTACAATGTAAAAATAAATTTGTGATTGTTTTTATTATATCTTTTGAAACATTTTAAAAATACTGTTTATAAACCAAAATAAAATTAACCCACATTAATACTAAAATCAACTAATAAAATTTTCAACCCAAATAACTCTCAAGTTAGAGATATAACTACTTTTGATGTAAGAAAAGAATTTAATGTTTACATATAATAAATTCAATTAAAATCACATTTGCTCAAGTTAATCATCAGTTACATAAATTCAAATTTCACTTTTGGATGTATCATTAAAAAAAAAAAAAACTCACATCTCCCTCTGTAGTAATTCAAACTCATAACCAATAGTATCATTTAATTGATAAGAAAACTAATATTTAGGAAAAATTTCATGTGATTTTCAAGTTTTGCTAAAATGATAAAGTTTGATCAGATTTCGCTCAATTGCAAAGGACAAAACAGATAAATTCATAATTCAATAAATATAATTTATAACTAATGAAGTCAAAATATCAAAACTTTAAAGTTATACTTTGTTTATATTGATGTTGGAAGGATGATTTATATCTTTGTACTTCTTGTTTAGTTTATAAATTAATTATTTACAAAATATATGTGTAATAAATATAGATGAAAATTGAGTGTCTAAAGTATTTTTTTAAAACATATTTCAAATAATTAATCTACCCCATTTATATAAAAACCTCTTTATACACTAGCATTGAAGATAAACTCATAAATATGTTATTTGTTAATCATAAATATGTACCAAAAGAGCATAGTGTACTGTGAATTTGGTAAATATGAACAGATCTAAAATCCTAACAAATCTCAATAAATTTATTATCAACTTAAAATTCTTTCCTTTTGAAATGCATACCACATTTTTATTATCAACTTAAAATTCTTTCTTTTTCCCCCGAATTGAAAAATTCTAAGAGATAAACTTTCATTCCATTAGAAAAGATTCAAGAAGATAAAACAATTTGATTCAAAAAAATAGAATAAAATTAACTTAAAGATATGTAAGTATTAGTTCAAGTAGATTTCTTTTATATATATATATATAATAATAATCTGATGTCTGAAAAACAATTGAAGTTTTTGTTCCATTGCCTTAATATTATCTATGTCATCCGAATTAGTCAAAATTATTTTATATTAGTAATCTTATGTGGTTAATCTCCTTCTCAATTATATAGTTCTCAAATCTTATGTAGTTAATCTCCTATAGTTCTCAGTCGTCAAATCTTATGTAGTTAATCTCCTATAGTTCTCAAATCTTAGGTGGTTAATCTCCTTCTAAATGTCGAGTTATATAGTTCTCGATGCTCTATATAGTTCTCAAATCTTATGTAGTTAATCTCCTATAGTTCTCAAATCTGAGGTGGTTAATGAATGTCGAGTTATATAGTTTTCCATGTCAGGTTATGTAACCATGTCAGGTTATGTAATTATATAGTTTTCCATGTCAGGTTATATAATTATGTAGGAGTATATTTAGTGTTATCTATATCATCTTATCTTTATTATTTTATGGCCTCGTTTGGTTAGGAACAAAGTAAATAAAGAATCTGATTACTATTAATGCAATTTTATGAAAAAATATTTCTTTATTATGTTTGAATACTATTAGGAAGTTGGTTGGCAGGAAAGTAAAATTAACGAAAAATTTGATTACTCGGAATGTAATTCTACAGAAAAAATTTCTTGTTTGAATACTTTGACGAATGTTGATAGAAAAATTGTATAAATTCCAATTTTAATGTTTCGTTTAGAATGGAGTAATAAAGAACGAATTTTTATATTTTCACTATGACAATAATATCCCCTACTAGCATAAATTGTTAGAAAAAAATTTATTCAGTATAAAAATTATGATGACATTAGTAAATATTTCATTATTTTCTAGTTTCTTTTTTTTTACGTTACAATCAAAATAATTTGTATGATTAAAGTACAATTAACTAATGTTGTACATTATTTCAAAGCTAATTCTTTTATAGAATTCTTTCAAAAATCCAATAAATTGAGGGGCACAAACAAGTTTCCCTGCAACTATGCATGGTTCAGAAAATGAAAACTCTCTAGCATTTGGAATTCTTATTAATCATATGTACATGTTATCACTTTTTTGATGATTGGGATCAGAAATAATTTATTATACGAAGATCATAATATAATGAAAATAAGTCAATTCATTGATACTTATTACTACTAGAAAGAAGCATCAGGTAGCCTACTTATCAAAGGCATTATTCTTAGACATTAAGAAATTTGCAACCACCAGCAACATTCACAAACTATTTTGTCATATAAGATCCAAGTTCAATTGATATAGGGTAAGAACAAAATTAGAACCCAAGAAAAAAAATAGCTAAAAAGAATTTCTTGTTTTTAAATTTTCATAGTTAACCCAAAAATGAACATAAAAAGAAAAATATACCGGTTACAAGCAGAGCTAAAAATATAAGTTCATATCAATACAAAAACTCTGGAAAACAAATTTCATAAACTTGCTAGTTTTGGAAAACCACTAAAACTTACAGAAACCTAACATAGAGTTCTCTGCAACATTTCCATTCTATGTCATAAGTAACAGAACTTGAATGGTTAAATAATTAGTTAAAAATGAATATGACATGCAAGGTGAAAGGGTTGAACAATGACTTCTGTAGATCAGAGCATGTGAAAGTAAGAATTTGGAACTTAAGAAATTCCACCATAATTTCTTGGGAGTCAAACATCCACTTTCTCAAATTTCGTTCATGTTTAAAAAAATTTACTACAGTAAGCAAAAAATACTTGTGAAGACACTCAAATGACATAACTTTTTGCAATAGACTCGATGGTGGATATGCACAAATATAAGATCAAAGGAGCCCAGAAAGTTTATTTATTTATTTATTTTTTCAGGGCAAATTGACAGAAAGTAATCAAACACATATCCATCTCATTCATGCAATAGCCAAATTAAATTTAGAGCAACATCAAAAGCTAAACAACATGTCAACAGTATATCAATAATAGTCTTTAATCGGAGATAAATTTAATTTGTTAATTCAACATTCATGATTCCAATTATAGATTGTGTCACGATTAATAATTTTTGCTTACATTCTTTTGTCTGGTATTGACAAATATGATCTGAACAAGTAATAATGCCTAAAACAATTACATTATTAATAAATGGAAAACAAAAGAATCAAAAAGAAAATACCAAAAATTCTCTTTTTAATTATTAAACAGATTAAATTTAAACAATAAATCGTTATAAACTATTAATAAAATCAATATGATTACATATCATACTTGTATATCTTCACCATAATAATTTAGTCACTGTAGGAAATTAAACCAAAGTATAATTTAATTAGGAGTAGAGTATTAGAAGAGTTGTTACTTTGTTTCCTAAGTGATCTTTAATTGTGAGTTGGTCAAATTTTAGTTTGAATAGGTTTCCTATATTCAATTGGTTTAGGAAGTCAATTTATAAAGTATTATATATATGTGTTGCTGCTGCTTTGTGTGGGTGTGAAGTACAAAGTTCAATAAAACTTTGTTGTCTCTAAATATTGTCTTGTTGCTATCCTTATTGTTAATTGGCCTTATTTCAATTTGCCTTCAAATTGGTATCAGAGCAAGGTTCGTTTGAGCAATCATGTCAGAAAATAATAATAATGTCATCTGTGTAGTTCCAAAACTCACAGGAAAAAAAGATTATAATTTTTGGAGAACTCAGATGGAGACCCATCTTCAAGCACATACTTTATATGGGTATATCCTTCAAGAAATTGAAGAAAACGCCAACGCCAATGTAAAAAGAAGGGCGAGTTTGGCTTTGTGTCAAATTCATCAAGCAGTTGATGTGTCAATTTTTGGCAAAATTGCAAACGCCAAAACCGCAAAGCAGGCATGGGATATTTTGGCAAAGACATACCGTGGAGTTGATCGAGTCCAACAAAATAATTTGTTGATGTTGAAGAGAAAATTTGAGCTTATCACCATGGAAAAATCGGAAACGATTGAATCTTATTTTTCCCGGGTGACGGATATCAAGAATGAGATGGCTTTAAATAGCCATGATCTGAGTGATGAAGTGTTTGTTGAGAAAATTCTTAATACACTACCCATGAAATTTGATCATGTGGTAGCGGTGATCCAAGAGACAAAAGATTTGTCAAATTTGAGCCCTGAGGATTTGCAGGGATCGTTAATTCTTCATGAACAAAGAATTAACGGGAAGTTAGATGATGGCGCAGAAAAAGAAACGGTTGAAAAGGCATTGCAAGTAGAGATAAACAAGGCAAAAGAGAAGGGTGAAAATTCAAACCAGTGGAATCAAAATTTTCGAGGACGTGGAAGAGGTCGTGAAGGCAGAGGTAATTTTAGGGGCCGTGGTAGAGGTAATTTGTAGACAGACAGGTATCTTAGACTCCCAACCAATCTTCTAAAACTTGCAATGCCTTTTCAACCGTTTCTCCTCGAAAATTTTAATTGTCGAAAATTTGGTCATTATAAATTTGAATGTTGGTCAAATAAATCTAATACAATAGAGATGTGCATGCTAAAGTGGCTGAAAATAATGGTGAAAAAGACGAGACAATTTTATTTTCCAGTTCTGGATCTGAAGAAAATAAAAAGAATAATTGGTTCATTGATTCTGGGTGTAGTAATCATATGTGTGGAAATAAAGATATGTTTTCTGAATTGGATGAGTCTTTCAGATCCTATGTTAAATTTGGAAATAATGAAAAAGTGCCTGTTCTTGGTAAAGGAAAAATTGGTATTACTTTGAAGAATGGATCTTCTAATTTTATATCTGATGTCTATTATGTACCAAGCCTTTATCACAATTTATTGAGTTTGGGACAACTTTCTGAAAAGGGGTATGATTTGCGTTTCAAATATGGTGTTGGAACAATCACTGATGATCGATTGGGACTAATTGCAAAAGTAAATATGAATCACAGTCGTTTATGGCCTATTTCTCTAAATTGTGGTGATTTACCTTGCTTTAGTTCTAACAAGTTTGATGATAGTTGGTTGTGGCACATTTGCGTTTTGGCCATTTAAATTTTGATAGTCTAAGTTTTCTTGCTAGGAGAAAAAAGGTTTATGGTTTGCCCACCATTAATTTTTCAAAAAAATACTGCGAGTCTTGTATTTTGGGAAAGAAACATAGAGATTCTTTTCCTAAAGGCAAACAACAGAATATAAGAATCATTTAATAGGACACCTATTACCATATCCATGTGTCTCTTATACACATCTAATATTATGGGAGAAGCTGTTTCTTGTGCTGTACATGTATCTAATAGGTGTCCTACACGTGTATAATACATGGGAAGACACCGCAACAGCAGATACAGAGCATGCATCATGGATCTCACCAGATGTATCACAGTGGGATTTTTTCTCTCAGCCCTGTCTCTTATTGAAATATCTAGATGTGTATAAGAGACAGCTCAAGACATGTTTGCGGGGTATGGTCATTAAACAAAGTGTATAACTTGTCAAGTTATCCGAATACTGGGAAGATGATTGTTAGTAGGGATGTCACATTTGATGAGCAAGGATCTTGGGATTGGCCCAAGAAAAAGTCAGATTCTTTACCAGCACTTCCATTAATGCCAACATTATCAAATGTGACATTATTGACTCACCATCTAGTTCACAATCTTCTCTTGGAGAGTCATTTATCGCCCTTTGTGATAAGCTCACTTTTACACATCAAGATTGCATAAGATTTTGTTGACTCAGAACTTTTAATGGAATGTCAACTCACTCTTAAAGATCATCTAGGAAACAAAGTAACAACTTTCTAATACTCTGAAGCTATTCAAGATGATTATTGGAGCCAAGCAATGGATGATGAAATTCAAGCCATTGAGAAGAATAACACATGGGAGTTGACATTGGCTTCTCAATTCGGCTTGTATTTCCATTTGAGTCCAATGGGTGTACAAGACGAAATACAAGCCAACTGGAGAGGTGGATCGCTTCAAAGCGAGATTGGTAGTCAAAGGATACAAACAAAAAGCTTGTATTTTGACTACTTTGAAGTCTTTGCACCGGTTGCAAGACTTGACACTGTTAGGATGATTATTTCTCTTGCTGCAAATAACTCTTGGAAAATTCATCAAATGGATGTGAAGTCTGCTTTTTTAAATGGTGTCCTTGAAGAGGAGGTATATTTAAAGCAGCACTTCACATAGAAAATGGCCATTCAAACTAAAGTCTATAAATTGAATAAGGCACTTTGGGATGGTTTGAAGCAAGCTCCTCGAGCTTGGTATACTAGTATTGATTCTTATTTTGTTGAGCATGGTTTTGTTAGATGTCCATATGAGCAAAACCTTGTATATTAAATTTAATCTTGGGGTGTGCTTGAAGTATGGGTCTCCATGTGGATGATTTAATTTTTGGCAATAATCCCAAGTTAATTTGTGAGTTTAGGGAGGCTATGATTAATCATTTTGAGATGACTGATTTGGGATTAATGTCATATTTTCTTGGTATTGAGGTTACTCAAACAAATTGTGGAATATTTATTTCACAAAATAAGTATTTTAATGTTGATATTGTTGAAAAGATTGTAAGAGGGACAATGGTCGTAAAATAGGGGAGGTTCTGTCAAAATTTTATCTGGAAATAGCGATAAAAGACAACCAAATAAGTTCACATGAACAAATTTTAGAAGATTGGTTGGGAGTCTAAGATACTTGACTTCTACAAGACAGCTATACATTACTATAGTGTTGGGTTAATTAGTATGTGCTACACAAGCACTATGGTTGAGAAGGATGCTTGAATTTTTGCAACACAAGCAAGACGGACCTACAAAAATTTTTTGTGATAGCAAATCAGCAATTGAATTGTCAAAGAATCCGGTGTTTCATGGACGAAGCAAGCACATTGATATTAAATATCACTTCATTCGTGAGTTGGTCCAAGACAAAGAGATTATCATTGATTATTGTAAGACTGAAGATCAAATGGCAGACATTTTCACAAAACCACTGAAAGTGGAGTCGTTCATGAAGTTGAAGAAGATGCTTGGAATGGTCAAATTTAAAGACTTTGGTTTAAGGGAGGCAATGTAGGAAATTAAACCAAAGTATAATTTAATTAGGAGTAGAGTATTAGAAGAGTTGTTACTTTGTTTCCTAAGTGATCTTTAATTGTGAGTTGGTCAAATTTTAGTTTGAATAGGTTTCCTATATTCAATTGGTTTAGGAAGTCAATTTATAAAGTATTATATATATGTGTTGCTGCTGCTTTGTGTGGGTGTGAAAAAGTTCAATAAAACTTTGTTGTCTCTAAATATTGTCTTGTTGCTATCCTTATTGTTAATTGGCCTTATTTCAATTTGCCTTCAGTCACAAATCACAAAATTGAAGATAGAATAAACCATAAAAGCATAAAATTAATTTCTGACTTGAAACTTGACAAGTCACACTATTTTAAAACTCCATCGATGATGTCTTGAGAAGGAAGAAGAAGACAGAGAGTTATCAATGTATTTGGAAGTAGTAATGTCGAGTTTAAATAGGAGAGAGAAAAGGGTTAAGATGTCTACATGTAATTTTTATATTAAAATCCGTAGAAAAGAAGAAAGAATACCAACAAGATCATGGAATTTAGAGTCCTGATATTTTGGAAATACTTTTCTTATTTTGGGGAAATTTTTTACTTTATATCTTCTACTTCATATCAAGTTATCTATATTTTAGAGTTATTTGATGTTAGGGCTTGTTTGATAACTTTACTTTGGGGGTGTTTGTTAATACTGAATATTGAATTTTGAATTCTGAAGTTTGAATTGTAAGTTCTAAAAGTATTAATTGCTAAATTAATAAATTTATTTCTGTTTGATAATCAACTGAATTCAATTTCTGAATTAAATATGTCACTTCATACATGTATTAATTTATTATAAATAATTGTCATAGATGCGTAGAAAAAGAAAATGAATAATTAAGAATGGTATAAATATATATAAGAGAGAATGTGTGTGTGATAGGGTATGTATGTGCGTAAGAGAGAATTTGTGTGTGATAGAGTGTGTGTATGTGAGTGAGAGAGAATATGCATGTGTGTTAGTGTGTGTGAATACGAATATGAAAGAGTACAAGACAGAATGTGTGTGAGAGATTAAGTGTGTATGTGTGTGAGAGAGAAACAATATATATATGTGAGGAAGTGCATGTTTGTGTGTGTGAGAGCATATGTTTGTGTGAGAGTGTGTGTGCAAGTGAGAGAAAGTTTGTGTGAATTTGTGTGAGAGAGAGTATGTGTGTATTAGATTATGTGTTTGTACATTTGTTTAAAATTCAGCAGATTAAGTGAAAATGTTTTCAGTTAAAATTTTGAATACAAATTAAGCAGTGCTTAATGTATTAAGTGATAAGAGAATTTTGTTATCAAACATGCTGAATTCAAAAATCTCTTAATCAATTAATTTTCAACATTAAGTTGAGTTATCAAACAGACCCCAAATGTATAATAGAATGGACACAGTTAGAAAGGCCTTTTTCATTCCAAACCATTCCTTGGTACCAAACATGAACTAAAAGAACTCCCTTAAATCGAACAAATAAAAGAAATATCCAATGGTTATTTATAGAGGCGGTTCAATAGTTTTGGGGGTTAGATACCAAACTCAAATTGTGGTATTTATCTTCATAATAAAATTAATTCCAATTCTCATATAAAATATTTTTGTAGCTTTTTTAAAGTAAAATTGCTAATCAAAATTTTCTATCAATTTATTCTAATATTTCTTTCTCAATGAATAACATAAATGTATTTGATCTTTCTTGATATATTGTTGATATTAGATAAAAAATTTATTAATTTTAGTTTTGAATCACTTTTTATCTCAAAGTTGACATAAATAACGGTTATAGATATTGTTACCATTATTCTATAGGTAATATATGTATTAGAAATCAAATGACGTATTTCATTCAAAAAAAAATATATATAAACCATCAATATCAGAAAGATTATTATATGTTAGGCACTGAAATTTTTAACATTAAAGCAGTTCTCTTTCATTCCTCATTGTCTAACAATCTAGATTTCAATAAGAAATAAATAAAAAAAAAATATTTTCAGACATTTTAAATTGTTGAAATCCATTTTGAAGGGAAGAAATGGTTTCGCCTACTATGCATAAAAATAAAATTTTTAAAAGATTTTTATGAATTACAAAAGACAAAATATACCTATAAATAATATGCTTTAATAAATTGAAAATATAAAATATAAAATAATCAAATTTCTGAATATATTTTATATGATATATTACTAATTTATATGTAGATGTATTCATTCTCTACATAATATTATTTAATTGTCTGTTAATATATATTCACTCTAATTTGCTACTAAACGGAAAAAATAAATTTTGTTTTGTATAAAGATTACCAAATGTTACTAAATTTAATATCCTATAAAATAAAAATCACAATCAAATATTGTCATTCATGGCAAAAGTTTAAGACGTAACATCTAAGTCATCTAATTTGTTAAAAAAAATGGATAGAGCCCATTTGGGCCACTTAAAAATTACGTGTCATGTTAAAATACTTGAGCAAATATGTTATTTATAGGTTGCAACTGAAATTAACTCAGTGGTGTACTACCAGTTTAGAACAAACACTTTCATGCCCACATTTTCTTGTGGCATATCCAAATATTGAAACCTCATCCAGAGTTAGCATCAAATATCAATTATCACAACAAAATACAAGAATAAAGTGTTCTTCCTCTACCAAAATCTTATTTTTTGCTTGTCTTGATTTTCTTCATCTTTGATTTCATTTATGCATTTCCTTGATCTTCCTTATTCGTTGATGCATTTTCCTCTAGAATTCTAATATTGCACAAATCCTTGATCTTCCTTATTCGTTGATGCATTTTCCTCTAGAATTCTAATATTGCACAATATACAGCATTCCTCTTAGATGGTGTGGGTGATAACAGATGGAGCATATGCTCCCCTACACTATCCAAAAAGATGACAAGCATTCACAATAACCTTATAAAAGATGGGAGGGAGGGAAGAAATAATAATAGTTAATTAATTGTTACACTTATGGACTACAAAGAAGTAGCCAAAATTTAACAAAAGAATTAATATCATATCATGACCACAAATGTATGATATTGGGTATTGGATCTCTGAATTCTACTAAAGACGTGAGAAATCCACTTTTAAAACCATTTATTTTTCTGGTAAACCATATATACAAACAAATGAATAATGAAATAATGGAAATGGAAATGATCTTGGAACAACTAAATTGTTTTTGTTTCACATTTGGCCACTTTAGTTTTTTGCTTAGATATTTCTAGCAAAGTTATGAATATGATGTAGTGAAAATTTTCACAAACGTCACGTAGATTCAGGAAAGGTATGCTACAGAGGAAGCAACGAGTGTTTACTTCCTTATCAATCATTCTTTCATATACATAATCAAAACAACATGTGTCTCGACAATATGATGTAGTGAAAATTTTCAGAAACGTCAGTAGATTCATGTGGAAAGTATGCTACAGAGGAAGCAATGAGTGTCTACTTCCTTATCAATCATTCTTTCATATACATAATCAAAACAACATGTGTATCGACAATGTAAAATGACAGAGTTGTACAGCACTTTCCCTACCAAGAAAAATCCAACAATTTTTTAGGCAAATCATGGAAGAATAAAGTATGTATTCAAAAAATATCAGATAGAAGCTATACTATACAACTAGTATATCAGCAACTAATTAAACAAATTCCACAAAACAAGATCCAATTTGCCTATTCCAAAAAAATTCCAATTTGCTTTGGATTTAGGCACATCTTCAATATTGTAGAATTTTGGAAACCCAAATCAAATCCAACTCAAATCAAATCACAGTAATCTAACCATCTTCTATCTATATGTATTAGTGATAACTCTAGTAAATAGAGTTGTTTTACCCTAAGTAGTATGCAATTTTGACTATGTAAACCCCATTCTAAATACTTTCATGTATACTTGAATTTCATGTCTAGACTAGTAGCTTTAATAGTTTTAGGGTAATATTAGGAATTTTGGTAGTAATTTTGCTCTAAAATTATGTTTAATGGATATGTAGTGGTTTTATGTGAATTTTAATTAAGTTATTTTTGTGTATACAGTAGGAGATAATTGCAATGAATAGAGAAAAACAAAGGACCAAAGATGCAATTAGAAGCAAGTTAAAGACAAGTCCAAGGCTGTTAGAGTCTTAGTAACCGCAGTCACTAGAGTGTTGAAATAAAGTTGGTTACCGCAGTCACTAGCTATTCAAGCTTCATAGCCCAATAACTACGGTCACTAGTTCAAAAAAGAAGAATCAGTAACCATAGTCTCCAACCTAATAAAGACTTTAGTTAACCCAAGATGGTAACCACGGTCAACAATTCCAAGTTGGAATTCTGGTAACCATGGTCATTGAGAAGAAGTCAAAGATTTGATTGGTATCTTTTGAAATTACCCTACAATGTAACTCCTCAAACACATAGTAGTAGGTGTAGACAATAGAAATTAGCCTCCATCCTTAGGTGTAGGGCACTTTTAACTTGCAGAATTTCATTACAACTTTGAATACTTGATCTCTTTCGTTTTAATGAAAAATTTCTTCTCCTAAAATATTGCAAGCTTATATCTTTTAGTGTTAGAAAAGTGGGCTTTTTATTATCTTCACGTAGACATATTAATTGCCTATATTTTATTTACATTTATTGCATTTGTATTCTTAGAATTTAATATGCCCTAAGAGACAGGATGAAGAAAATTCTTCATAAATCTGTTTCTTGCATTAAAAATAAAAAAAGAAATAAAGTATCCTTATCCTAATGAGGATTTTCTACTATTAATGTTCTAAAATGTGAATTGTCGTGCTTTGGGACGGAAATAAATTGTGTTTCGAAACGTAGTTCATAAAAGTGGGAAGAATTTCTGATAACTATGTGGTTATCGAAACACTTCATAAGGGTGGGAAGAATTTCCGATAACCATGTGGTTGGCAACCCTGAAGCATGTCTTCTACAGCTGCGCGCAGAAAATTGAAACTGAAGAACAACACAAAGCTGGTGGAAATAGTTAAAGTTTTTGTGCTCTGAACAAAGAATAGAAACAGTAGATTATATAATAGTGGTTTGGCTTTTCATGTGTTTTGCTTCTTATAGTAGTTCCTTGAATTATGACTCACTATCACCAGCATATCCACCACCATTTGTCCCACTGCTTGTGCAAATTGCGCCCTACACATTTCTGATCATGGGGCCTTCCTGTAAATTATTGTTGCCTGAGCTATCAAGGGCCATTTACATTATACGACTGTTCTCTTTATTCCTCTGCATTGATTTCACACACTTGGTTGAAGAAGAAGATGCACTTTTCAAGCCACAATGCTATTAACTTTCTTCTGACCTTTGCTGTTTTCATCCTATTTAAGGAATAATTGATAGTTTCTTCATGGTCCTTATTAATTCTGGTTGGGGGGTTTTTGAGTTGTTTCTCCATGATGATTGAGTTTTTGATTAGTCCATGATATGGTCATGGACTGCTAAAAATTTCACTTTCGCTTAATTTGCTCCAGTACTAATATAGTGTAAGTTTGTCAAGTTGATTCAATTACGCAATAATTATCGAATACGTGGTACGAGTATGCATATATAATACGTCACTTTATTAAAATACATAATACGTTACTTTATTAAAATATATAATATATATGTGCACTTGATACATAGTGTACGCATATATAATACGTCACTTTACAATTCGCAGATTATGAGTCGATAAATTATCATCTTTTGAGTTGGCAATATAATGTTCATCGGTGATTCAGTACGATATTCATATCAAACACCATAAGAAGAAGAAGAAAAAAAAAACAAAGTAGACAAACACCTCTCTTTCTTTCTTTCTGATCACGGATAAACCTCTTAGTCAGTGGAGTAGATTTGTGGAAGCAGTAGTTATGATGGACTGGTTTGATGATTCAGCCCTAAGATGAGCTGTGTTACATGGAATCTCTTCAAGATCTGTGAAGGCATAATAACACAGGGCTTCCAAGTTGCAGATTACTGAGCATTTGTCGTAAATTAGAAGCTTCTTCCTTGAGGCGTGTATTCTCCTGAACAACCTTATCATGGGATTCCGAAACATGGTTTATTCTGTCTATGAGATTGTGATTCTCTGTCCTCAGGCGATGTACCTGAGACCAGAGCTCATCAAGGTGCCTCTGTTTCCTCATTCTCGATCTTCGAGCTGATTCTCTATTCGATATCATCCTCCTTTGTTTTCTCTCATCGATTATGCAAAGTTGCTGATCATCTGCTTCATCAGAGGTCGAGTTATAATTTGATAAATTGGTTATGAGTCTGCTGAATTGGAATGGTGGTGGAAAGCTGCCCAAGTTGTTAGAGGGAAAATGTGAGAGATTCTGATCAGGTGTGAAGTAGTGGATTCCTGTTGCCTCAGGTGGAATCATGACTGACTATATTGAATTGAAAATTTTTATTTTGCAGATAGTAATAAGAGGATAATGGAGCATTGCATGAGACATTATTTATTATGTCTCTTTTATAGGAGAGAAGGCTTGAAATAAGTAGTATAAAGTAATATAAACTATAAAGCTGGTTTGTCTTTTCCCACCTCCAATTTTAGCACTTAAGTTGTAAAATTCACCCATTTTGCTTTACTATTTTCAATTTAGCACTTAAGTAGTAAAATTGACAGACTTTGCTTTACTATTTTCAAGTTTTCTTGGAAATGTTACATGTATCATCTCTTAAAACATGACTTAAGAGACATATCTTAAATGTTCGTTATAAATGGAGAAAGGGATGAAGTTCAATTGGATTCCTTGTTTTTAAAATATCCATTAATTTGATCTCTCGTCTATATCAAAGATCAAATTTAATTCATAACCTTTAAAGAATTAATTAATTTAATGTATGTGACAAAAATAATTTATAAACTAATGAAATTATTAAAAAAACATATCTATTAATTAACGGTCTATACTAAAGATCAAATTTAGTTCATAACTTTTAAAGAATTAATTAATCTAAAATGTATGTGACGAAAATAATTGATAAACTAATGAAACTGTTAAAAAATATATCTATTACTAGTTAACGGTCATGTGATTATGTGATTATCACATCTATTACTAGTTAACGGTCGTGTGATTATGTGATGATCACGTGCATTATTCTGTTAGTTTGTCTATCATTCACGTTACAAGTCTTAAATTGATTAATTTTTGTTAATATTGTTTCCTGATGTAACAACCATATATAAAGAGTCCATACATAAACGAAATATAAGACATCATACTATACTATTACACTGATATATTCTAAAAAATAAATATTTATCTAAAATATACATATATACACAATATATCTAAAATATTTATCTAAAAATACAAAACATCCTATTTGAAAAGTACTACTTCCGCGATATGTTGTAAAAAACTAAATATTTATCTAAAATATGCAGATATACACCATATTAACAATTTTTAAAAAATGAGTGATTAAATTAGTCTGTTGTAATAGATAAAGAACGAGATTGGTCAATAACTCAAATATAAGGGACTAAATTAGTTTTTTATTTTTTATTTTTCCAAAGGACAAAAGATTGGCTTTGAAGGAGCTAATTGGTTTTACTGAATTTTCAGGAACATGGTATGGAGGAATTTGGATTAACTGTGATAATCTCTTGATAGATTATAGCCAAATTACTTTAATATTTTCTATATATATATATTTTTGAAGTATTTCGACCCGGATACATTTCTTGTTTTTATATGATAAATTGATGTCATAAATGAGATTCAATTAATCAAATTTAAAACAAATGTCTACTGTTGTAGAAAATCAATATCAGATTAGATGGGCATACAAAATAAAAATGTTATACCATACGTCCAGATTAAAGTTGGCTCACCGTAATTGTCCGTTTGTGCGTGGAAATCTCATTGACATCTTGTCGCATTATTGTTTTGGAGTACATGTCAAGAAAAAAAAATATAAAAGAAAAATAAAAGATTTTGGTCCATTTACTATATATCAGTCGCTAGAATATAGACCCATATCAATATCTGAATTAAGTCTTAGCTTGGAGCGTTGGACTATTAGATAGACTGAAAAATACGAAATTTATTTATTTTTGAGTTCATCCTACAAGACAATCAGTTAGATGGTGAGATAGATTAAAGCATAGGACGTTCACCTATTTTTAAATCCATCTTGAGAAGTTCTTATTAAAGATTTTTCCAATGTCTGAAAACATTTACTGGCCAACAATGCCGAGAATATTCTACCTGAATTGAAATATAAATTTCTTTTTTGTTTGACTTTTATGGGGTAATAATTATTATTACTTATTCATTTTCACTTATTCTAGTAATTATTTTTATTACTGCATATATTCCCGAAATGATTTGCTCATACATTAACCATTATCCTTCATTTATTGATAGGTTCTTGTGCTGGCAAGTTTAAATAAACATGGATGGAATATACTAAAATTGTCTAAAGTGCTACGTTTTGTGCCTTTTTCTTTAGTTACCGGATAAGACCAGGAAGTACCGAAGTTGGAATATAATAATCTTTTTTTTATTCATTTTCTCCATGATTCTCTTCCAATAAAATTAACTATACAAGTTTAAGGTGGAGTTAGGCAGGGCCAAGTTTCTGCATTCTCATCATACTAAAGCATATTAACTTTTTTTTAGGCATATTAACTTGGTTTGCTATAAGCAACAAATCATGTCAAAATATTCAAAGAATGGTACGCCATTTAAATATTGCTAAACTTTTCAGATTTTTAAATATTTGTACAATATTTTTGTCCACTTTCACCAACATGCAGTTTTCCTAACTAAATAACTAATTTCATTGAAAAAGCATCCATGTTTTCATTTTGCAAGGACACTACGCAACTTTTGTCACTCTTCGATTACAATGGAGTCCGGCCAAACTACCTAGTGCCAATTCTCTGTCTTTCATTTTCACAACCCTCCATACCATATTACTTAGTAAGAGAAGTTTTTGAAGGGATTAAAGATGTTAGACAAATTTTATTGATAGTCATTGAGTAATCACTAATCATTCAATTAATTAGTGGTTGCCAGAATAAAAATTACGAAGAATGCTAACCAACCAATCATACTACCACTTCCATTTCAAAATTCTAGTTTACCATGAGAAATTGAGAATCATTGTCGATTGAATTGAACAAGAATTGCTTGCTGTTACTTCGCAATGGATTAAATTATACATGGTAATTCAACGTGAACTACTCGAGCAGACACGTATATACAAAATAATTAGATTTTAAGTAAAGAAGGTTATGTCTTATTTCATGAGGTTGTGGTCCATCATTATTTGACATATTTTAATGCATTATTGCAAATCTATTAGCGCCCCATGGCCACTAGCAAATTATTGGCAAAAGGGCTTTTTTTTAAAGAAATACTATCAAAAAGCTGTATCAAAAAAAGTCTTTGCAAATCTCAAGGGTAGCAACTTGCAACCGCAAATGTATTAATTATAGCAATTAATTTAATGCAGTTCAAAATTCCACTGACAACATAAGTTTTTCTTCAGAATGCATATTCTGTTTTTTTTTTTTTTTGGTGATTTGCCAATATATGCAAACGTGTCTCTGGAGCAACTTACAAACTTGGATAAGAGTTGGGAACAACAGCTAAACAACAAAGCTTCAACGTAATCCATGTACTAGTAAATTATTTAAATGTTTTTCGTTTTTTTCCTATGGATAAGTATAACATATTAGTGGTACAATGGCTTTTTGTAGCAGTATTTTTCATTTTTTTTATTTCATTCTCTTCGTGGGTTATTAGCATTTAACATATGAAGTACTAAGCATTTGCAAATACAATAGAAACTTAATGAATATTTGAATTGTGATGGTATATATATTAATGCAAAGCTCCTTGTCAAGGCAACATTGATATATATACTTATTCACTAATTTCATGAGTGGATTTATAGATCTTTCCTTTATTATATTTGCAATAGTACATATACATACATACATATATATATATATATATATATATACATATATCATATATACACACATACTTGCTCAATTGAGAAAAGAGAGCATTTCGGTGTTCAAATTATGGAAAAAAAATCTAATTTAGACTCTTATCTTTAAGATATCGACCATTTTAATTTTTTATCTATCACAACAGACCAATTTGGTCCCTTATTTTTAAAAAATTAGCTAATCTAGAACTTATGATAGAAATTATGGATAAATTAATATGACAAGACATATGATAATCATGTACCCGTTGACATATCGTAAATGTATTGTACTCAAAGAGTCTGTTAGATATATAAAAGACCAAATTAATCGATATCATAAAAATAAGAGATCACATTGATTTTTTTCCTCTAAATTAATTTTATAATTTGTGGTGTGCATCCAAAGGAATTCTTCATTTATATGTGTATATAAACAAGGAAGTTCCCACATGAATCGTAAGTGCTGGCTAAGCTGGCAAGAAAACTCAGATTTATGATATATTGTGTTTTTGGTTTTGAGGCTTTGAGCTTCGTCAAACATATACTTTCCAGAAAATGTTAGAAGAAAGTTTTCTGTAATCCGGAGGTCCGACCACCTTACTTAAACTCTACTAACTTCTTCTCTTACTCAAATTGAGTCAGTTGAATTAATATATAATATGACAACGAAGTGCAATTTGAAGAGCAAGTTTTTCTTATGAAATATTGGTCATGTGAAATTCTTCTCTTACTCAAATTGAGTCAGTTGAATTAATATATAGTATGATAACGAAGTGTAATTTGAACAGTAAGTTTTTCTTATAAAATATTGATCATATGTTCGAGCCTCTCAGGAATAGAGGGAGGGGTGAGGTTTTTTTTTTTTAATAAAAATAATATAATATGAAAATTCATTGTTAACACTAAATCAATCCAAATAGCTACTATTCATAAATAATAACACTGTTAAGTGGTAACTAATAAGCAAATAAACTCAAGGTTTGATTGCTTGTGGTACAAGTATGTTAATAATGTTAGCACACCGTCTTTTAAAAAAAAAAAATTGTTAAACAGACATTAGATGAATTAAAAAGCAATGAAACTGATAGGTATTGACAATTCATGGGAGCGGCCGGTTGCGTTAATTTTCAAATGTAACATTGTATTCATAGCGCAAATTTAGGAATTGAAATCGTTATATTGCCTTGTTGGAGGTCTAATTCTTGGAGTAAGTCTTTGTGGAGTGGTGATGAGAACCGTTAAAATTATTGAAAATCAAATATATTTTATTATTTTTTAATTATTTAATAATATCTAATATTTATTGCGTAATGAATAGTGAATAATAAAAAAAATTTAATTCTAGAGGAGAGAGAAGCTAGGATTCGAAGAAAGGTGGGCGAAATGGTCCGAATAGTTAGACCACGACTATATTACGTACGGAAGGGGACTGAATTTAACAAGAAGCATCCATTAATTTTGGGAGCAACAAAGTAGAATTTTTCGTCCCTTCCATTCCATTCCATGGAATATTCACACAGAAGTATTGGCATCAATCATCAGACATGGTGCCGCAATGAAATTAATGAAATTGACTCCAAGCCCTATTTCAAGTTTTCAACCAAGTGGGGTCGTCAATTTGCCAATTGGTTACAATTAAGCGAGCGTGCGTGGGTGCCTGGTGCACCATCTTGCCACCCAATTGCTAGCCTGTCAACTCAACCCCCTCCCCGAGGGCCACGACCCCCACTCCTAGAGAATTTGCAGTGCGGAGTTTCAAACCTTGATCGGGAAAATTTTTGAATGAACCCGATCTATGACACTATGTCATGAATTTTTTGATCTAAAATCAATCATATCACTTAATTGGATACTTAATTGAGTGATATGACTTATTCTGGATCAAGGGGTCCATACACTATTACATAGACTCGATCCACCTAAGAATCTTCTACCATTAAGTTATAATAAAAGTAGGAAATAAATTGCTCTCATTGTCATCTTATAGTATATTATTTATTTTTTACCATGTCGTGTTATGTAAAGTTTTCTTATCGTATTATACTTGTGTCTGATCTATTTACTTTAGTTATTAATAAAAAGTATCAACATATTTGACAAATTAAATATCTTGCGATCTATTTAAGTTAAAATTTCAAATTTTAATTATTTAATAATGTAAATAATTATTAGCACCACCTTTGTTGTCATAGTAATTTAAAACATATTATTAAAATTTTTAAGGTAATATTTAAAATAATTATTATGTTTAATTAAATAATCTTATATTAAAGTTATTATTCAGAATTTTAAACTATATTATATTAAATTATAATAAAGAAAAAAGTTTTGCAAAATATGTTAATACAGTAATTTAATAAATAATCATGTCAACTCATGGTTAATCTAATCTAATCTGTTTAATTTTGTATCATAAATAGATTGACCAATAATGACTCGATAAATTTTAGATCGTATCATGACTAATTAATTTCATGTTGTGTCGAGAAATTGCCAATCCTAAACTAAAAGTAGGGATGATCTTGTAATGCGGATTATACCATAAATTATACTAAAAGACTACTAATAAGCACCGGTCGCCTCGACCCTACTTTTAGATCATTAAAGTTAATTGTTCGCTCCGTATTCAAAGAACTACTCAATCTCTTCCCTCTTGTACAAATTCCTTAATTTCTTCTTCGTTCGTTCTATCTCGGGATCCTTTAATAAATTAGGATTGGCCATTGTCACTTTGCTAGTGCTATCCTATTAATAATGTGTTTAGAAATGCGAAATTTTTAGGACTCTACTAGGTAATAAATTTTTAAAAACATAATCTACTGTTTTCTGGTTCTATAAAGTATTTGGTTATAAATCTTGTTAAGGTCTTGAAACGAATCTAGCAAGGTAAATAAAAAATTTCAGAAAAATGTTCATTGTGCATCAGCATCATATGCCCTTAGACTAGGACAATATTTGTTCAGAATGTACACAAACTTTGTGGATAATTCAAACCATCATATTTGGATAGAGAATTGAAATTCAAAGCGTGTAGATCATTCAAGAATTGGGTCGAATTCACGACTTCTAGCTTGAACTTTGATGGTTGCTTTTTATAGAACATCGAACGAAAAATAAAGGGGCAATACGTACAAACTGCCTTAGTACTAGCAACTTAGAGAAGATCAAGATATATACTATTCATTAGAGCACCTAATTATTAGAGGGATTAGCAAAGAATTTTTCGATTAGCTGAGCTTAATCTTAATTAATATAGGATCAGGTATATCTTCTTTGTAAGAAACATAAAAGAAAAGATCATTTGAATTGCCATAAAATTGCTTGTTTCGGACGTCATTGCCAATTATACATAAAGTATTGGAAAGGAATTGTAAGATACCTATGGTTACTTTATCAAAGTCTTTGTTTTTTCAAGTCTTTAATTAAGCTTTCTGTCATAAACTCGAAGTTCTTGCTACCATTACCTGTACAATATGTGCTTTGTTCTCCACTTTCTTCCTCCACTCAAACAACCCAACTTTTTTGTTTTGTCATTCTTTCAATTCTCACATGAGGTATCAAAGCTTGATTGGTTCTGCACCAGGCTAAGCTTTATCACCTTTTTTGCAATGTATTTTCAACATTTTTTTTTTCTCTTCTGTTTTGGTTTAATAATCATGGGACCAAATTAATATTTTTCTATTACCTACTTTCTAAAATATTCTGTCTTCAATTGGAAAATCAACCATCTTTTTTAGTACCTTTATCTGATTATTTTTTTTTTATATGATTATTATTTACATATATATTGTACTTTGTCTTGTAGGAATAATAGCGGGTGGTGCGTTTAGAATAATTTGGAAGAGCACGCAAGTTAATTGTGCTTACGTCTGATCATTGAGGTCGTAATCCACTACAATTTGGATAATACACAAATTTAATTGCATTTTATGGCAAGAGATTTTTCGAATGTTTCTGTCTGTTATTTAACTTTGTAAAATATAAGGCATAAAATGTTGTTGCCTAAGGATCCATTTGGTTGGATGTAAAATGTTTTCCTTGACAAAATATTTTTTTTGTAAAACATTTTACATGAAAAAATTAATTTTTGCATAAAATTTTTCGGTGTTGATTGACAAAATAAAAATATTTTCAAATATAACTTCTTAAGCTTTTTTATCCTTAATTTTTTATTGAATACGAGTTAAAAAGACTTATAACAATTGTAATGAATATTTTATTATTCAAAATTAAATCATAATATAATATAATGAAGTATAATGATAAAATAAGTATAATGATAGTTAGGAAAATACTTAGGTAGATCCGGTTTTTGGCCTCACCTGTAAATCTTGTGGTCAGGATTAAACCTTAAAGAATCTTGCTTACATCAACTGATGTCATAGATTCTCTAAAGTTTAATCCACACTACAGGGTCTACAAGTGAGGTCAAAGATCGGATCTATCTAAGTATTTGCCTGATAGTTATATTATTGTGGGACCAACAATAAAGAGAAAAATGAATGGACGGCAATTGAAAATAAAAATAAATTTAGTAAATGAAGTTATAAAAGTAAGAATTTGAAATTTAATGTCATTCTTGAACGATTCGAAAAATAACTTACGCTCAAAAATTTTGTAAGTTATTTTCAATTAGAGGGAGGAAAATTGGAAAATATTTTACACTGAAAAATATTTTCCTGTGTTTGGCGCCAAGAAAATTTCTAAAAATTATTTTCTAAAAATTATTTGTAGCATGTATCATCTATAATCTATTAATCATGGATTCGAATCGTAGGGAGAGATGGGCTTTGAAAAAAAAAAAAAAAATGTTGACGCGGTTATGCAAGATTATGGCACATCTTTTTCTAAAATTTCTACATTATTTGAGAACTTGATACATAAAAACTAGTAGCATGTTTGTAGATTATATATTTCAAGTACTGAAACATAAAAATGAAGCTGGCCATTTCATATCTCAGGTTGGTGAAAGAAACATTTTATTTACGTTACATAAAGTAAGTTTTGACTCTTTACTTTGTAATGCAGAATAGATGGTAAAGAATTTTTTCATAATTAAGTAATTATTCTAAGGGTTCTAAATTACTACCTAAACAAAAGTTTTACATGTTCATCAATCCGATAAAAAGTCTTATGATGGTGATAAAACAGTCTTATGATAGTCATTAAACACACGTAAAATATGACTTAGATATAAGTACATAGGTTAAATAACAAGATATTATAATTAAAAAAATTCTTTGTACTCATTTCTCATTATAGAGTGAATATTTTTTACTATTAAATAATTAAAAAATAAAAAAATTTCTCTACTTTTCAATGATATAAAGTTATTATACTCACTTTATATTTCGTTGGAAATAAATAACTAAAACTTACTCTTAATTATGAGCATGTATCTTTTTATATATCCCAATATATAGTAAGAAGACTATGTAAAACTTTGAATGTTATCGGAAGGCTTATAAGTTTGTGGATACGAATCCGAGCGATCCATGACTTCTCAATTAACTACCATGCTGACGATCGTTCATGTATGTGTAACATTAGAAGCCACATATTTTTGTAAGACCCAATATTTTTTGTTAAAATGATTGGTCACCTTCATTGCACAACCTAGTACCAAACTTCGGTAAACAGTTTTACCAAACTGTGAACTCGTAGGTGCGCCACGGCCATGGAGATTGTTATCATCATTCTTTCTAAGCCAATTATGAGAAGACTGGTATCTTTGTATAATTAATCTTAATTAATACCCCCAAAGAAAGTTAAGTGATTTTATCGACAATTAAGTGGTCATATTGTCATACATCTTTCTACATCATTAATGGAATGTTAATCAAAGATTAATTGGAGTTTAAGACGTCTCTAATATTAGCTAATCATCTGATACATATGCTTAAATTCTTGAAGAAATGATTGAAGGGTTCCTCGGTTGTTCTCAACCACATGCCATCTCCCTACCTAAGCTGTGGAATTTTTTAATGGTACCAAATATATGTGTATATATTAAAAATATTTAGATAAATTTGATTTTTTATCTTATTTATAAATTATATGGTGCAAATTAAATTTAATAAAATAAATAATATCAATTAATGTAAGTACGAAATCTATAGAGTTTAATTCCAATTACAAGATGTACACAAAAATCATATCTGTCTAAATATTATATTTATATATATTTTAGACAAACACAGGGCGCTGGCATTATGTAAGTGCTCTATACTTATCGTCACCTTTGAACCTAACACAAAAATGTGGCTCAAACTTGTCAACTTCAAAGCTTTTTTTGTGCCACCATTAGTAACTTCATGGCCTTGCATAGCTCATGAATCACTAACCTAAATCTAGACCATTTGAAAATAAGTTTTAGTTGGAAAAGAGGGATCTATATTCTGTCCAAACAAGTCGTACGAGTGCATTAAAATCTACTAGTAGTGTTACATGATAACATTTGTTGGAAGACTAATAATTCCCACCTGAAGTATCACTTCCTTTTGTTTTACTTTCTCATTTTCAAGTCGAAGATATCTGTTTATTTGATCAATGGAAATCTGACTGAAATCTTCATTAATATGTGTTATATGACAAAAGATTTTTTTTTTTTTACCTTCATTCAGAATTTCCTCTATGTTACGTATAAGGCTAAATAATTTCGAGAAAGTGACTTCTCCATAGTGGATAAGTCAGCTACCTTTGTGTTGGAACGCGATAGTAACTTTAGAGTTCCACTTTGTCGTTTTAATTTCTTTTTATGAAACGCTGATATTTTCTTAATTCTTTTTTGGAAAATGATTGTGTACGTGTGTGTATCTATAGATATAGTAAAAGTAAATTAACTTGAAATCAGGAAATTTAGGTAAAAAAAGAAAGAAAAAATAGTTGAGAGAATTAACTCTACTTTAGTGAGAATTTAACTTGGCTTTCGATCTTGAAATATTTACTTTACTCACCACAACTGTTGGCATATTAAACAAATTAAACCCATTTAATTTATGAGTTATAGTTTAATTAAATTTTTGTGATTGAATTTATAAGAGATTTATTTCGTAGTAAATTGGTGTCGTTTGAAGTTGTTTTAATATGTGATTATAACTCAGTTGTGATAATTGAATCAGTTAAAAAATTAGATTAGTTACTTTCTATTTAAAAACATTAATGAATCATTGTTTAGTTAAAAAAATATTATTATTCAAAGTTTATTAATTAAATTGTCCTCCTGAAATTCCTTCTGCCTAATATCTTGTGGTTCGAGAGTACGTTTGTTTATTATCAAAATTATTTCTTCCAAGTAGACCAAGTATACTGATTCATGAAGCTTTCGTTGAATTAAAAAAAAGTCCAACAAACCTTTGTTTCTTTGTCTTTGATTGATTTTTGGTTCTTACAAGTGGTATCAAAACTTTATATTCAAGAATTTATTTTGGGGTGTTCATAAAAAAAATTGGAGAAAAAATTTTGTGTTGGAGTACTCGATTTGCCAAAATTAGATCATGAGAAGTTGATCTTGGAGTATTCGTTTGAAAATTAAGGTGTAACAAAATTGGTCCTAATTGGACAATAATCTAAAAAAAGAGATTTTGTCGTATTTATTGTGTTAGTGTTAGACAAAAATCTAAAAGACTGATAATAGTGAGTTAAACAATGATTGGGAAAAAAAGATCGTGTCAAATTATTGGTGTTGGACAACGATCTGAAAAAGGTCGTGTCAAATTATCAATTGTGGAGCTTGATCAAGGGAAGCCAAGAAATCCAAGAGGTGAGAAAAAAAATTTCAAGATTTTGGAGAAAAAAATGTTTCAAAAAATTGTGGTTAATATTTTTTAAAATATTATTATTGAGAGAAATAGTGTTTTGGATGAAATTCATTCATTAGAGAATGAATGGATTAGTATAGATAAATTTTTTGATAAAAAATAATTGATAGAAAAATTATATGGGAGGTACAAGATTCGTTCACCAGTGATCGAGAAAAGAAAGACGAAGACCAATTATAAGTTGGAATTGCACGTGGTTTATACGGCGACGGAATTTTGTATAGAAATTGTAGTTCGAGATGATATCGTATAGAAAGTAGTTCGAGATAATGTTGGACAGGATTGTGTCGAATCGGATTTCATAGAAGATTTGGTTTAAGGAACGGCTCCGTTGACATATTAAACTAAACCCATTTAGTTTAGAAGTTTTCATTTAATTAAATTTTAGTAATTGAGTTTGTAAGGAATTTATTTCATTGTTGTTGTTAGGTTAGAAGTTGTTTTAGTATGGGATTATAATCCAAATATGGTAATTGAATCCGTTAAGCAATTAAATTAGTTGGTGTCTATTTAAAAGCTATTAGTGGCTCATTGTTTAATTAAGAAAAATTATTATTCAAAGTTTATTAATTAAATTGTCCTCGTGAAATTCCTTCTGCCTAATATCTTGTGGTTCGACAGTACATTTGTTTATTATCAAAAATTTTTCTTCAATTATACCAAGTATAATGATTCATGAAGCTTTCGTTGAATTAAAAAAAAAAAAAAAAGTAAAGAAAAAAAGTTGTTTCTCCCACAAACCTTTGTTTCTTTTTTTTTTTGGTTCTAACAACAACATATTGTTTTATGAATGGATCACAAATTTAGAATCACTTATCAAAACTAATTCGCGCGCTAAAATTATATTAAATCACTAATATCTAATATCACTAATATTTAATTTTAGATAATTTGTCAAATTTTGTTTAATTTTTTATGAATTTAATGATATATGAGTGATTTCATTTTATATAAATGCAACCAGTAATAAGTTGAATGATTCTTTATGATGACCAAACAAATAGGAGTGAATTTTTTAATTTAAATTTTATTCGTTTTGTGCCCAATTTTATGTGGTTGTTTTGATCGGACGCGATGAATTTTGGTAGCTAGAGTTAGTAGACACGCATGCCTTCCGACATCATTCGGAATTTTATCCTCTAAATAAGAAGCAACAAACAATTTTGAGGTAGATGGTTAATAAGAAACTAACCACTATAGCTAAAAAGGGGTATAAAGTCTTGAGTGGAAATGATTGCTCTTTTGATTGCAAATTTACATCTGGAGACACTTCTGGTGAACCCTGGCCTACTGCCTGGGATGAAACCTTCATCAATTCATGTCCTCAGCACCATAATGAAGAAATAAGAGGCACAAAACAGCCCACCCACTGCATTGGCTAAAATATCTATGGAAGTTTTTTTTAAAAAAAAATTAAAATTTATAGTAAATCTCCACATATTTTTTTGATGACTCGACCCATGACTATAAGTTACAGGCGAAATGTCTTATATACTAATTAAACTGTATTTCGTTGTCATATATATGAAACTTTTTCTATGCATTCCTTGCAGATATAATAAGAGTAACATTATTGTTTCTGAAAACTTCTTCATTAGAAGAGAGGAGGAGGATAAAAGAAGCAAAAATGAGGAAATTGAGATCTGGGTGAATTGAAAACCCCGTGACAAGATCATTCCATTAATTACTCGGTTTATATTTCATTGTCAAGGCATTAAAATCTCGCAACATTTTAAAAAAGTTTTAATTCATAAACTTTTTTGAATCTTTTTCACTCCATTTTTTTTTTGGTATACTTCTTAGAGTGAACTTACTAGCTTTCCTTTTTGAAGAGTGAAGTCTATAATTTCCTTTTGTGAAAAGTGAAGTCTATAAGAAAATTTTTGGTATAATCTGATTATGTTACTGGGTTTCACTCTAACAACCTTTGATGGTTATGCGGATATGCCAAGTACAAACGAAATGGATGCCTGTTGTCCCAATTTTTCTTTTAGTCTTATACCAACAAGAAGGGAAAATTAACTCTGAGGGCTTATGTAGGATTTACTTTAATATGAGAGAATTGTAATTTTGGTCCTCAAACTATGGAAGTGCATAGAATTGATTCTCAATCTATTCAAAATTATAGTTTTAGTCCTCAATCTTTCAAAAAAGGTAAATTTTGAATGGATTGGGGACTAATTCTGCAGTTATTTGTCCTATTTCTACCGTTATTTGATAGATTGGGGACTAAAATTACAATTTCAGATAGATTAGGGACCAATTCTACGCACTTTCATAGTTTAGGGACCAAAATTATAATTCCCCCCTCTAATATTTATATTTTTCTATGGACTCATTTCATTTTGCATCTCTCAACTTATAATCAACAACAAATTTTTACTTTTCACACTAATTTTTAATTTTAGACATTTTGCACCTCCAATTCTGAAATTCATCATACCTCAATCTAATTTTAATACCGTCACAAACCAATTTAGTGGGATGTAAAACAACGTTGTCATAATATTTTGGATATACAAACAAAGACACCGTTAAATTTGGTAGCAGCATTAAAAATGGAATTAAAGTGTAACGAATATTAGAATTTGGGGTGTAAAGTCTTCAAAACAAAACTTTGGGATGCAAAGTGAAAATTTAATATAAATTAAGGGATACAATACGGAATTGGTCCTTTTTCTATTCAAGTAAATCATTTATTGGCGACATCTTCGTTTATTGAGGCAAAAATATAATTAAACTATATGCGTTGTCAATAAATTCAATACATTATGTGAAAAGATTCTTTTACGTTGTCTTGGGATCGATGGATCTGGAAAAAAAATTGAAATTTATCTATTTTTTAGAGAGATTTATAAAGTTAAAATGAATGAATTTCAAATGTCTACTCAAATTAAAAATTATGAAATGAAAGATTTCAAATAACTTTTTAATTTAGACAGATTTGAAATTCATATATTTTGATTTTACAAATACCTCCAACAAATGAGTAAATTTCAAATCATTCCTCAAATCCGTCGCTTGAAATACAAGGTTATGTTAGCATAAAAGAAATTAATTAAACCCGAAAATATTTAATTGCACTCGTGCCAAAGCAAATTGAATCCACTTCTTCCGTAATTGGTAGTCTTGGAAAGCTAGATTTTTTTTATTTTTTTTTTAATGTTAATTCGAAGCAAATGAAGCTTTACAACCTGTAATTAGTATAGAATGTAATTTTATATATAAGTTTTTATGAAATAAGTTGATTAAAACTTCAATTTGCAACTTTATAAGAGACATGTTGAGCCTAAGCGCAATCTATAATTTGAAAGCAAAAATTAATTTTCAGCATTTTATTAGCCAAAGATTATATTTCGAGTTATATAAATCAGATTAGTCATCTAGTGCTGGATGATAAAAGAAAATTGAGAATACATATCCTTTGAGACAAATAATTTAATTAGCACTTGGGATGACATATAATCTTTTATTGCTAGACTTCGAATTTATTATTCAAATCTCAATGTTAAAAAACTTTCAAAGTGTAGCTTGTAAAGTACTATGATTTATCACAATTGTGAAAACAATATAAATTTGAATGAAAAAAAAATTCTTATTTCAATTAATGTAAAAATAAAAAAAATTACAATTTATAACTCTCGAAAGATATAATAAATACCTGTTCGATGAAGTTATAACTAGGGTCGTACTAATACTCTTTCAACGAATAGGCGAAGTATTAGTACCTGACTTTTGTCTTTCGGCATGACAGACTTCAAGTGTAACTTATTAGCACTGTAAAAAATAACATATTTTTCTACTTCTACCTATTATATTGTGGCAATTACGAAGAATTTTTATATGGATTCGATCCATAACAGGTGAGATAAATTTATTAGTTTATATTTATTTATATCTAGTAGTCATCCTAAAAAAATTTATTTTAATGAGTTAAAGTAATGTGGATAAATGTGAATTAAGGAATTTATCCTACTTACTATAAACTGAATGCATGTAAAAATTTTCTGTGGCAACGTGATGGTGAGTGAACGTATTCTTTAGCATAGCATACCTTTAAATGGATGGGCTGAGAGATTTGTTCACTAACTTGGTTTCGGACGAATTAGTGCCCAAATATCCAGCTCCTGCACTTGCTTAAAACTTGTCACCATAAAGTATTGTTTCTCCGGAATCGGTTATATGTCTTATAGTCCATTTTTATCACAAACTTGTTTTCTCCAGAATTGGTTATACCTAGTAGTCATCATAGCATTGTTTGACTGGTCGGGAAAAGTTAATTTGTGAGAAAATTGACAAAACTAAAAAGGTATTAACATGGGTAATATAGATTTGTAGAGTGAAAGGAAAAGGTTTTAAAAAGTGACAAAATGACACAGGATAATTGGTGTGACATATCCATATTAAATCTCATCAATTTTTAATTTTAGATATTTGTGTGAGTTACATTTATCTTTGGCATGAATATAATGATACGGCGATGATTTTTGTCATTTTTTATACAAGTATTTGAATGAAAACACATCTTTTACAAGGAGCTGAGCAACAATTTGAACATCACGTTTGAAGACGGGGTTGATTCATCTAAGACAGAGAAGTAAAATTCACAAGCCTTAATTAGTATCATTTGGAGTACTTTGTTCCCTCCAAAGTCGTGTAACTAGCTGTCTTAAGTCAAAATGTCGTACATAGTCATCGATATTTAATTATTGGAGTAATCTTTTTTATAACGTTGATATATAAATTTTTTTACCAACTTATGTATAGATGCATGTCATATAATTATAATTTAAATTTTAAATATTAATTTTACACATCTAACATTTATTTACACGCTAATATAAAATAAATAAATAAATAATGAAAAGAAAGGTTTAACCGTAATTATTTATTGAAGTACAATTTGCTCCTCTTATTTTGGTGATGCTTGTGCATTCAATGGCCATTTTATATCATTGATGGCTACTTTGTTTTCCCTTTTTTTCCTTTTGTTTTGTTTGGTTTTTTTTTTTCCCCGCCTTTTAAGTTTACCTCATAGTCTACCAGAAGAAATGCGACTTGTATAAGTAGTCAAGTCATTGAACAAGCTCGCAGTATCAGATACTAAAATAATCTATACTGAATTTGGTATTCGTCTCTTTGTGTTATGTCATTTGTACCCTTATAATACATGCAATTAACCATAATTTCCTTTTATCCATAACTACTTTCCACCCTCAATCAGGGGCAGATTTAGGCGGGCGGAATTTTAGAAATTATAAATTCTACCCTTTAAAATTTTAAAAACTTAATTTGTATTCTTATAAAATTTATATTTCTCCCCCTTAAATTTTTTAGAGAAATATAAATTAGCCTTAATAATTATGTGGCTATTAAGTTTTGCCCCCTAAGATACAATTCCTGCCTCCGCCCCTGCCATCAACCACTGTTATAATATTTTTTAAGTTTTTGTATAATTTTTATTACTAACATTTCCCAACCTTTAAAAGAAAATTGTGTAATTTTTTTTTAATTACACACATATAATGTGTCTTTCCCCACAAGTATTAATAATTACACAACAAGGCCCGTTACGCATTCATGTTCATAATTGTGCTAAAGATCTTCTATCTTACATCCTATTCCACTCCCTATCACACTGTTAAATAAACTGTCGTGATTACTCTACTAAAAATTAATCCACAAAATCTTGACAGTTCATTTAGTTATGTGACAGGAAATAGAACAAAATGTGAGATAGAAGATTATGTGGCTCATAATTGCACAACATTACTGGTCTAAATTTGGGACAATGCATTTATTACCAAGATATACCAAATTGGCCACCGAATCTTCTATCACACTTCCAATCTCACACCCTATTCCATTATCTAATGAATTGTCAAGATTTATTTTCAATATAATTATAATTTTTAGTGAAGGAATTTTAACGATTCTCATTTGGTAATGGGATAGGAGTTAGATAACTTAGCAGCCAAATAGCCAAGATCCGTATATTCAATATGCATGATTAAAAAGGGAAAATATATTTCCAATTACCAAATTACCAGTAAGAGCTTTAAAGAAATAAGTAAATCTAATGTTTTATAAATAGAGATTATTGATTTATTGTGCACGATGGCTAGACTCTACTCTCTTGAATCTCATACTGCATTATTCTTCTCATATATGCCATTGGTTTGAGTGGATCTGCTACTACTACCTATGAAGAAAGGAAGGCAAGTTATTTTACATTTTTTTGGCTATATGGTGGTTGCCTATAGAGTTGTACCTTTTTTTTTTTTTTTTTTCACTATGAAGAGTAGTTGTTGATACGTAATAGTTTCCTTTTTTTTAAATGAAAACTTCAATTTTTTTTAAAAAAAAATAATTTAAAACCACACAATTTTTTTCGACATTTAAGATGCAAGGATTTTGCCTTTAGAGGTATTGCTATACAATAATGACAGTCTCAATCCATTTATTCATTTGCATACATATTTATATGGTTTATCCATTCAAATCAAACGAAAGCAACATGTTTACAAGAAAATGTTCTCCAAATTTGTGTTGGACTTCCTTATGCAGGTGGTAGTAATGGTGATGTTCAAGAGACTTGTGACAAATGGATTATGACTCGGAGAAAATGAAGTTAGAGAAAGTGACCGTAAACTTAAATGTATTATTGGACTAGGCTCCTGTCTCGCTCGCACTTATGTTTCGAAAAGTTTCCCCTCCTGACCTTTTGCGTTATTATTTGTATCAATTTTTTATCTCATATTCTAGATGTTTGTTAACCTCATAAGTATTAGTGTAATACTACACCAAACTGCACGTAGAGTACACTTGACACGTATATAGATTGTAAGACAGAAAATTGATACAGATAATAAAATAGAAGATCTTGTGACAAAAATTCTAATGTAGATAACCATATCGCACAAATTTGGATCTTCTTCATTTTCTTTGCCTCAGTGTAAGTAATTGATATAGGACAAGTAAAAAAAAAGATGAGATTTTTCATTTTGCATTCTTCAATTGATACCTAATTCTTATTTTGCATTTCAAACTTTAGTTTTGGATACTTTGTACCCCTAACTCTCAAATTTGTCTTATTTTAATCTCTTTTTTAATTCTATCAAAAAAAATTAACGAGATCTTTATTTTTGCATCCAAAAATGTTGTTGTACAGCCTATTAAATTTGTTGTGCACACAAAAATTTTCTATTAATTTTTGAGGCGGTGTCTAAAAAAAGGACTGAAACGAGACGAATGTGAGAGTTTGAGATGTAAAGTGTTAATACTATAGTTTAAAGTGCAAAGTGAAAATCGAGTATAATTTGAAGGGTGCAAAACAAAATTAGTCTAACAATTTATAGTTTACATGTTTAATAAGGTTGGAATGAAATATAATATGTCAAAGTAATGATTTTTTTTCTAATGACATTATTTTTAGAACATCTCAAATCGAATAGAAACTGTGATAATAAAATCAAGGGAGTAGCAAACTAGCTCTACATTCAAAGTAAAATTTACCATATTTTTAAGGAATTAGTTGCTTGTTTGTTGTCTGATTTAATTTGTATGTAACGGGGAACTGCTGTTAATTCTTTCAAGATGAATGGGACTAAATATCCACCTGTATATAGAAAGGATGCTTCAAAACAGTGTAATGATTTCGGAGCCAAGTAAAATTTGGATTCTATCTAGCTATCTATTTTTTAATTTGATTTCAAGCTATGATCTAAATTATAATAACATTATTAATTTCAAGGTTGAGGCTATGCCTTCCCGGGTGTCTAGACAAAAATCTTGTGACCGGAAAAGATTGTTGTTTGTGCATATGGTGGCAACACAACCATTCACGAAGTGAAAAGAGCCGGTGGCCTTGGATTAAATTTACTTTCAACTGGAGAAAATGATGCATCTTTTGTTGTTCGTTATGCTACGTCAGAATTAAATCTTCAACAATTTAAACTAGTTCAAAGATACATCTAAACGAACTCCACTAAGTAGGTATTCGTATCTGACTAAGAAAAAATTCTTTACTATCTATTACCACTACTAAAAAACAGTTAATTACCTGCATATTTTGCTGCGGCTTTTATCCAAAAATCCGCAGGTAACAAGACTTTCCGCGGATTTGGGCGCCAAAAAAAAATTCGCTGGTAAAAATACACCGTGGACACTTATTTGTTGTGGATCATAAAATCCGCAGCCAATTTGATGCGGATTTTGATGCGAAAATTTAGATGCGGATATTTTCCGCTTCTAATTCCGCATCAATATTTCATTAAGAAATTGTTTAGATGGACTTTTAATGGGGATTTTGCTGTGAAAAATATTCTCATGTAAATTTCCGCAGCAAAATCCCTATAAAATTCCGTAGCAAAATCCCTAGCAAATATCCCCATGTAAGTATGTCGCAGCAAAATCCGTAGGAAATTCTACAGGTAAAAAATATCCGCATATAATTCCGTAGCAAAATCCCCAAATAATTTTCGCAGTAAATAATCATTTCCGCAGCAAAATCTCCAAATAATTTTCACAGAAAATTTTTGCTAATGTTGTTTGGTTTTTTCTTTCCCCTGTACCATTATGTCACATTCCAGCAATTTCATCTCAAATAACAATTCACATTCAAAGAAATATAATCCGAAACAAATTCAAATACAAATACAAACATAACAAATTAGTTGCTAAATAAGCAATCAAATATAGTCTAATCATCCGAACTACCATCTGCATCATCCTCATCATCTGCATCAAGAGGTATACAATGCTGGCGACGAGAGGATCTAGGAAGAACGCCCAATCGCTCCATCAAAATATTCAACTGGCTTCTCGTTTCAGACAGTTGGGCTTGTAGTGAAGCTTGCTCTTTCTTCATTTCTTCCTTTTCCAATCTCTCCCTTTCTAGTTGGGCTTGTAGTTCAGCACTATGGGAGTGGACTGTGCTCCTAATCCTCTCATCAACATCCTCAGGTAGGTTGTATGGATGTGAAGGTCTGGACAAGGAACCCTTCTTGGAATAGTCCTACCTAAAGAACCAAGCCCAGAAACTCTACCTTTCTTCTTTCCTCCCACGGCATCATACCAAATATCCAAGTCAGATGGCAAATGTTGTGAGTGTTGAGAACCATCGGCAGACATATTGTCATTCTCAACAGTACTTTGAGAAGATATTTTAGCCCTTTTCTTCTCAAAGTTCTCCTGCAAAAATCATACAAAAAAAGATCAACCTTTTGGAAACAAGAATATTAAAGGACAAATCAAAAAAGCATTGTAATTAAGCTTTAATGACTTACATAAGCAGCTTGGGCCCGAGGATGAACCCAATCTACCTCCTTCTTCTTATGGGTACGGAAATAGAAATCAGAGAATGGTGGGTCTTCACCCCACTCAGCCTTCTGTAATTAAAACAAATAAATATTTTCACGTCATCAATAACGAAAGCATTTTAATATAATGAAGTATTAAAACTACAAAAAATTAATTAGTATTACCATTTTCTTGAAATGCACTCTATGCGGTATACAATATTAAAGAACCGCCCGTATGCAGTGATGCACCCGCATTGGAGTCCCGGCTCTTCTTATTCTGCTCGAATTTTTGTTTGTACTGTAGGGACTGCCAATATTTATTCAGTTTTGCCCATGCACTATCCCCCATCCAAGATGGTTTTTTACTATCTTTTCAAACTTTTTGTAGCATCTGGACTAGCCTACCTGCCCCTCTTTTCTCAAAATTCTCTCGTACTGTTGCATTGTGCCTAGGTGGCCATCTAAATTTTTTCTGCAATGCTCAAAGTAAGTTTTCATATAACAATATGAAAAATAGAATTATCTAATCAATTAATACATTGAAACAATGTAGACAAAAATACTTGAAATTCCTCAAACCACATGCCTCTTGTGACTGTAGAAAACTTCTTCCATGAGGGTTTGCCTTCTTCAAACTTGGTCTTTATGGATTCTTTAATTTAAAATCGCCCATGTGCATCACAATATTCTCCCATGTGTTATAGTGAAATTATTTCCCAATATGAACATTGTCTATTGCATAGTTTTGTAAATTTTGTTCGTTGGAGGTAAGACGTATAATTTGGTTGAGCAATTGAGATTGAATCGGTGAGTTGCTCTAATAACCTAAGAATTTGAGCTCTTGGAAGTTCTAGTTAGGGGTAGATGCGGGACGGGTATTTAATTAACTAATAATTCTGACCTTCACATTACGGATATCCATAGTAGGATACCCGATTGAAAATCATTATTTATTTTAAAAAATCAAGACTAAACTAATTAACCTCATCTTAAGTACCAAACTTTATTTAATTTTTATGATTAACAAGTTAACTAATAAGTATTCTATATATAATCCATGAGAAGAAAAAATAATCAATATTAGTTATTCCAAGACAAAATTTAAGTTAAAAAATTACATCATTTTTTTAAAACTAAAATGAAAAATAAAAATAGTATTGTAGACACCTATTTTTGTCCCTTAAGTTGTCCCCTATTTTCCTTTTAATTTGTCTCTCAATTTTCTTTTAATTTTTTCTTTTTAATGTCTTTTTAACTTGCTCTTTGATTTTCTTTTAATTTACCCTTTAATTCCTTCTTAATTTATGTTATGATGTTTTCTTATGCGTTTTATGCTTTTGGAAATACTAAGAATGAGTTCTAATATTATTGAATTTTCAGATTTAAAAAAAAAAAAAATTAATTAAATTATTATTAATTAACTAATTATTAATTAAATTAATTAATTGGTTTAAATAATAAACATTTAAAAAAAAATTCAGCGTGTGAAACTAAACTCAAAGAATAAAAGTTGTAGAGGGTACCTGGAGTTACAACTTCTCTTTTCAAATTCAAAGCAAAATCGTCCATTTATAGGGTCAAAAACCTGGTAGAAAAAGGCTGTTGGTCCAGAGGATCTGCAGAAAAAATTTTCAAGTCTGGAAAATTTTCCAGACAACCAATTTTGAGCCAAGATTGCAATCGATAAAGGAGGAAATGGATTAAATTCAAAGAATAAAAGTTGTAGACCGTTCCTGGAGCTACAACTTTCCTTTTCAAACCCGAAGCAAAATCGTTCATCTTCTGGGTCAAAATCGTGGTGGAAGAAGGCTGGTAGCCCATAAAAATCTGCACAAAAGGAAAGGTTAGAAAATTTTATTTCCATTTTTACTCCTCCATATTTCAGTTTTTTTTAGTTTAGCCCAAGAATAGTTTCTTAAATTACATTTAGGCCCTTCTGATAGGGTCCGCTTGATGCCACGTCATCGATGACGTGGCACCCCAGATTGCGCCACGTAATTTATCATCGATGACGTGGCATTTAAAAAAATCCAAAATTTTAGAAAAATATTTATTTGCTTTTTGGCCCTCCAGATTTCGGATTTCTGCATTTTTATCCCTCAAATAATTTTTTAAAATTACATTTAGGCCCTTAAGGACTTTTCTTTAATATTACTATTTTTCTCTTCAAATTTCTTCCAAATTACATGTAATATGTCAATAACCACCGAGTTTTTACTTTGATTTTCTGTTTGGCATTCTCTTAATACGTTTTAATTACCCTTGATTATGACATTACTGTTTTGCCCTTATAAGTATTAAATTGTAAATAGACTTTGATCTTTGCACATATTTTTGATTAATTGCTTTTGTGATGATTGGTGCTTTATTTTAATGTTTGTTGGTCTCAATATAATATTTATGCCTTATCTTACTTGTTAAATTATGCGAATTTACTCTTTTGCCCTCAAATTTTGGATTAGTTGCACAACTAGACGTTAAATATTTGAATCAAATTCAATTTAGCCCAAATGACTTAATAATTGTATCAATAATATAAAATTGGGCTAGATTGTACTAAAAGTGGCATTTTAAATGAAAATCTTGCCCCTTGGGAGTTAAATGGCACTACAAGCTCAATGTGTGCGACTTTTAATTGGACCCGAGCTAAATCTACCTGTCAATGTTAATATTTAGACTGGTATTTTCGTTTCCTCAGGTTACCATGTACATATAGGATTACTTTCTAGAATATTGAGAAATGACGGGCAGGTAATTCGTCTCTTGATAACTTCGCCCGGTATAAAATTGAAAAGGGAAACGCATAAAATCACGCAACCGGTCTAACGTTATACAAATCTAGATGTGAGGGAAGAGAAATCAATCTTAAACACATCTAGATGTTTACAACAGGATTGGAGAACTCATTTTCTTGAGTTACGTGGACCAGGAGTCAATCTAAACTAGGGTTTATTTTCCTTTTAAATTTTGATGTATTTTTTGTGTCCCGGCACACCAACACACCGGGTGGCTACTCCAGTCTTGTTTTCCCTATAGTTTAGATTATTTTTATACAATTCATAGTCGCATTGAAGGCCCCGTTATGTAATAGTAAATAGGTGATTCATTTAAATTTGTAATAGTAAGTAGGTAATTTATGTTTGTAAATTGTAAGTAGGATTTTTGCATTCAATCATCTATTTCCCAGGAAAACAAATTTGCAAACACCCGGTGTGTAGATGTGTATAAGCCAGACCGCGGGTCGGTAGGCGAGCGGTAAAGGGGGGCGCGACAGCCCGGATTCTCCACTGGGGACTTTGTGAATCCGGGCGCACGATTTTAACGCGTTTCTCTCAATTTTACCCCGTTCATTATAAATCGGCTAATTTTTACCCATTTTGTGTGCTATGTTACCGGCTCTATACCTCGTTTTGCGTGCCATATGCTATATGTTACTTTATTTGTTCTTTTCAATTAATTTGCACTTGTTTTAACGTATTTCACCATTTTTCTGGAAAATCCTCTGGTATGCGCTGTACTGTTCCTGTCGTTTTATGACACACATAGTATCTGTTAAGAGACAGTTTTAGCGCTTTTGGCTTAGTCTCTTATAGATACTGTATGTCACTATGTTTGCTGTCTTGAGTGCCAATTTGCTCGACTTAGGTCTCGTTTTACATGCCATATCCTGTCTACTTATGGTGTGAGTTGTTCTTGCTTTATTGTACATGTTTTAATATATCTTGCTATTATACCTGTTGTGATTAATTTGGGAGAAATTTTTGGGGTGCTAGGGTGCATCAAACCTTTAGAGCCAAACGCGCTAAAATGTGTGAATCTTACCGCCTCCAAGTGAACACAGCATAACACATGTCTCATTTATTGCATGTCCTATTTTTGTGGGTGTCGTTCCCACATTCCCTGTAGGAATTAAGATGATCTACCCAGATATGCGGTCGTGACACAATGTGCACGTAACGGTATCTGTGGCGATCACCCAACCACCGACGATAAGGCCCATTGGAATTATGGATTTTATTTTTGGGCCCAAAGTCTGAAGGTTCGGGAACCAATGAGCCTATCTAGATTGCATTAGTAAGCCTAGCCTCATGGTCATAGGGCAGAACTGTGTGGACCTTGTTTAGGACACTAGACACGAGGCGGTAAGACCCACCCATTTATCTGGCTTGTAATAGTAATAGCCTTACAATTTTTGCTATGTAATAGCAATTAGTTTTTCTGATTCGTATGATTTATATTGGGCCTGTAATTTGTATCTACTTCCCGCAAGAAAGAGTAAATTTCAATTTTTGCATTGCATAAGCCTTAGGTAGGGTCAAGGCATATGGTTGTCAAGCCCTAATAGGAGACCCATCCCTACAACATGTTTCCAAAGTTTTATTAGCCCTTGTGTGCATGTAGGTTAACCCCACCGATGTAGGGCCATCGTAGGCTACTTATTGCATATCATTAGCCATAGAAGGGATACCCTATCGGATACCCGTACATAGAATTGCATACCTATCCCTAGGTACATAACCTACAATGGGATTTGCAAGATTGCGTGTTCATTTTATAAATTCTAGACGTGGAAGGCTCTAAAGGGGTACCAGCCTCAGGTAAGGCTAACATGTATTTCATGCAGATGAGTTCCGCTCGAATAATTGGAAAGGCGACCAAAGTGCCCTATTTGCTACAGGAGTGGGAACGAAACATGCAGTTGTCAGAACTGAATGCGATAGCTGGTTATTTGGGTCACCTAGTATGTCTGCGGGATATTGAGCCAGATCGAACCATAATAGATGCTTTGGTACAAGTGTGGGACAGTGAGGCAGCTGTGTTCAGATTCGGGAAGTTTGAAATGGTGCCCACACTAGAGGAAATTGCAGGATTTCTTGGACTGGACTTCAAGGATCGGGTTGTTATACTACCGTCCCTAGGTACTACAAGGGACTTCTCTTTGTTCACCGGCATATCCGAGGCCACAATACCAGGAGGACCCGAGGCTAGTTCGGTTACTTTGATGTTTTTACACGAGCACTTTGGCACAAAACAAGGATTTCACAGAAATAAGACTCATTTTTTGCATCCCACTGAAGAGTGGCCTGGGCCCAGAAGCGAGTCCAGGTTTTTGCTCTAGCACTGACCAGTGCATATATTTTTCCAAGGTCAGATGGGAGGATAGCATTTAGGACGGTACGGATGTTAGCCGATTTGATACATGGCGTCGGTGGTCGAGACCTTACCATAATCCCTACTATTCTAGCTGACATATTGGTCCTTGTATAAATTGTCAGAATGGAGTTAAATTGTTCTTATACACATCAAGCCTGTTATTGCAAGCCTGGTTCATGGAGCATTTGGGGCGACGAAAGATCGGTCGTCATGATTTTTCCTGGGATAGAGTGAATTGGGTACCAAGTCACAATCAACGCATTAACCGGGCGAAGTTACTGAAGGACAAGGAGAAGTACATCCGCTGGTTATCTTCATTGAAGGAGTCAGACATACAGTGGGATCTAGAGTGGGTACCCTGTCATGCACCGAGCCTGCAGTCTGCTAGCCTTCCGTTCATACCCTTGGTAGGAAATGAAGGCATTGTTCCCTACATGCCTTTCCTCGGGGTCTTACGTCAGTTTGGGAGGGTTCAAACATTACCTCCAAAATCAGCGACTGATCGATTCAATATTATGTTCGACAAAGGGATGCGGCTCGAATCAATACCAGAAAAGGCGAATATTTTATCAGCGTGGGCATCCAGACGTGCATGTCAGGAGTCGTTATACGATCCACAGCAGTGGAATTTCAGCGACCACACCTCAGTATGATGCATGGCTGGAACATTTGCTTAGCCGGCAACCGCAAGCCGTAATAGACCCTTCAGAAGAAGTTGCTCGATTGACCGCACTATTGGAGGCTAAGGACAAGGAAATAGTAGAAAAGGAGATAGCTCTAGATAATCACAGCCAAGCTTACAAAAGACTTCAAGAACAGCAATCCTGTATTCGAGAGCAGGAATACAACCGAAAGAGGGCATGCACTGAGATGGCCGATGATCTGGGACGCCTTATGCACAATGGGGCTGCTGAATCAGCAAGTAGCAAACTTCTACGGTACAAGGAGCAAATATCATCATGAAGATACGAGACCATCTAAAGGAGCTCGCCTAATAAGTTCAAACGGGCTTCGTCCCCTTTAGAGTTTTTTTGCTTTCAGGGTTCCTGGGGAAGGAACCACGTTTTATGCTGTAAATTTATGATTATGTTTGTTTATATATCTGAATTTTTCTTTGTTTTCTTTTTTATTATGTTTTAATATGTAGGTACTAAGTGTCAAAATAGCTGCCCAACGCAGCCCTATTTATACACGCTCGCGTGCAAATAAATTCTGATTTGAAGACAGTATGAGCACCGTATCGGCAAAAGATGTGGAAGGGACATCTAGATGTGTATAAGAGACGGAGATAGCAGAGTTGCGCAAACAGCTAGAATCTATTATGGCTGCTATGGCCAGTATGAACCAAGAAATGCAATGGTATAGGCAAACTTATGGGCCTCACCCCGCCAATCAGGAGATGCTGCCTCCTTATATGCCTAATCCCGGCATGGGGATGCCGCTACCCCCACCACCGCAAAATCAACCTCCTTTTGATGCAACTTCAGTGCCACCACTAACAGATCCAACTCCACCACCACCACCTCCTATTGAGTTGGTGTATACCCCGGGAGAGGAAGCTGAATTAATGCCATTACCACCCCCTGTACCGACTGTCAATGATGCCCTATTGAAAAAGATAGAGCGGTTTGATAGTTTCATGAAGCAGCAACAGGGGACAGACAAATTTGGAGCTATCGACTACCAAGATCTATGTCTATTCCCCGAGGTGCAATTGCTGCCAAAATTTAAAATCCCAGAATTTCTAAAGTACAATGGCACTGGAGATCCGGTAGCTCACCTTAAAATGTTCTACAAATTGCTGGGGAATCCGACGAGCGACCCTCGGATAGCAATAAGGGTATTTGCCAGAAGCCTGGAGGGAGATGCGTTATCATGGTATTTAATGCTTGATCCCAAAAAACTGTAGGATTGGACGGACTTGGCAAATACTTTTGTGAAACAGTACGAGTTTAACCAAAAGAAGAAGCCCTCAGAGGAGTACCGTGAGTATCTGAAAAGATGTAGGGCGTTAGCTGCCAGAGTGAGCCCACCTATGACTGTGACTGAGATGGTCAAACTTTTTATTGATGCACAAGAACCTCCTTACTATGAAAAGTTGCCCGAGTCTATTGGCAAATCCTTTTCAGAAATGATCCAGCAAGCAGAGGCTGTTGAAAGGGGCTTGAAAAGTGGGAAAATTATTGACATGACTGCTTTCAAACTTCAGATAGAATCCATGCAGGGGAGCACGTCTGTGGCTAAGAAACCCCTGAGCAAGAAGCTTGACAAGAAGGAAGAGGAAGTGACTTTTATTTTCAACCAACCTAACCGCCAACCACCACGCAATTTCCATCAATACCAAAGACCTAACCCACAACCCTTTTATGCACCACCTCAATACTATCCTCAACCTTATACCAAACACAAGTACAAGTGCCATCTGCCTAATCCACAGCTCCCATATTATAATCCAAGACCACAACCCTCAAACAGTCAAAGACCCAACCAGCCAAATAACTTCCCTCCACCAAACCCTAACCAAGCCAGACCACATGACAGACCACCCCACAATTTCACCAACTTGGGACGGCCCATCGAGCAACTATATGAGTAGTTGAGATCGGCAGGGAGATTGAATCCTATAGCTCCTCCTCACTATCTGAGGGGAGTTCCGGATAGGTTTGATGCCAACGCCCGCTGTGCCTATCATTCTGGATCCCCAGGGCATTTCACGGCTAATTGTTGGACGTTGAAGAAGAAGGTGCAAGACATGATCAATGCACGAAAGATTGTCATTAGGAGGCCAGAACAAAGGGCTCCTGAAGTAAACACTAATCCGCTGCCACGGCATGAGCCTCATGTTGGGATGGTTTGTATAGAAGTGGAGTCGTGAGGAGAAGGAGCAATCAAAGAAGTGACAATGACTCAGATCAAACCATTTTATTTGGATTCGGAGCCATCTGAGCCTTTTATCATAGACGTGGATAAGACATGCATGAATAAGATGCCCTCACAAATTTCTATGCTCAACTTATTGTTAACATCCGAGCTATACAGGGAGGCAGTATTGAAGATTTTGAATAAGGCCCATATGTCTCGTGACATTCCCACTGACAAACTTGCTGGGTTAGTGGGCAGTGTGCTGGCATCAAACCAAATTTGTTTTTCTGATGATGACTTAACTTCTGAAGGAGCGACCACAACAAGGCTCTGTTCATCTCAGTTAGATGTGAAGGGCGGCATTTGCCTAGGGTCATGGTTGATAATGGGTCTGTTTTAAATATTTGTCATTTGAAGACATTGGATACGTTGGGAATCTCTCATGACCTGGTCAAGAATTCATCCATGGTGATCCGAGGTTTTGACGGGGCTCGAAGACAAGCCACCGGAGAGATAAACCTTATTTTGGAAGTCGGTCCATCTGTTCATCAGGTCACTTGCCAGGTTCTTCCAATTGTTGGGGTATATTATTTACTGCTGGGACGTCCCTGGATCCATTCTGCTGGGGCTATTCCGTCATCTTTACATCAAAGGGTTAAATTCATTTACGAGCTTAAGCTAATTACTGTATTTGTCGAAGATGACCACGCCTCTGATGGTCAAGGAGGAAGTTGGAGAAAGCAGCTACACTCTGGTGCCTTTCCTAGCTTATGATGTGGTCTCTGTCAGCCGAGGGCCTGGAAAGCAGTAAATAGGGCTGCGTTGGGCAGCTATGGCGAGTGTAATGATTGCAAATGAAATGCTGCGTGAAGAATATCGCATCGGCCAAGGTTTGGGGATGAATTTGCAAGGCATAACACACCCTATTGATCTACCAACGCAGATGAATACATTTGGGCTCGGTTTCGCCCGAATGCCAGGCAGTTGAGGGAGATTAAGGAGCTGAAGAGAGCTGAACAGGAAGGTCGAGCATTGCCTATTGTCATTCCACCTCTTAAGATTACTTTTCCACGTTCTGCAGCCATTATGGCTCCTGATGCAGATGAGGCTGAAAAGGATGACCCTATCCAAGGGATAGCCGAATTATTTACGGTGGTAAGAGACAAGAGCTATGCGGAAAAGGATGAAAGTTCCCATATCAAAAGAGTTTGCAAATATGTCAATTGATTAACAGGCAATATCATTGTATCCCGATTTCATCTCGTTCATGAAGGCAAACTCATGATTGTACTTGCCTTACAATTCAATTGTAAGGCAAGATTCAATCATGATATTGCCTTCATGATTCATCTTATTCATCTTTTTGGAGATGAATTCTGAAGACAATTGATTTTTTATAGGATGGCCAATGAATGTTAAGTTTATGTTCTCTAGGATCACTTGTACAAATCTTTGATTAATGAGAACTTTTTCTTCAAGATATTTTAGCTCATTTTGTTTTCTTTCATTTCATACTTTATTTTCTCCCAGATGGCCCAAAATCAATACTTTTGATCCTTCGGATACTACCATTTATGAGGTCGATGAGTGCAATTTCGATATCACACCTGACCCTATTTCTACACAATCTGAGAGTGATGAGGACGAGTGTGATATTGAAAATGAATTCGGGCGACATGAGAAAAAACCAAAGCCTAACTTGGAAGAAACAGAAACAGTAAATATTGGGACAGACACGGATGTAAGAGAGGTTAAAATCATCATATATTTGACTAGAGGGCAGAGAAAAGAGATGATAGAATTTTTGATTTTGTTCCAAGACGTCTTTGCCTGGTCTTATGATGATATGCCTGGCATTTCAACAGATGTAGTGGTTCACAAACTTCCCACCGATCCTAAATGCCTGCCTGTAAAGCAAAAGCCAAGAAAGTTTAAGCCGGAAATGAGTTTAAAGATCAAAGAATAAATCATCAAGCAGTTTAATGCCACAATCATCATTGTATCCCGGTATCCTATTTGGCTTTCCAATATGTTGCCATCAATATCACCTGTCTCTTATACACATCTAGATACTTCCTCCTGAGAAACTGGAAGACAGGGAAAAGATAGCATTCATTACTCCTTGGGGGACATTTTGCTATAGAGTTATGCCATTTGGACTTAAGAATGCTGGTGCAACATATCAACGCACTATGACCACCTTGTTTCATGACATGACACATGTGAAACCCAGTATTTTAATAACCTTGTTCTTTGATTTTAACTGGTTTAAAATGTTTTTCATATTATTTTTAGTCATAAAGTACTTCAACTTATTCGTTTTTCAATTCGGCAAATTTTTCGATTTACGTGATTTCGGTTCCGACGGGTAAACGGGTCAAAAAAAAATTGGACTAAGTATAATTAGTGCATTGTGGTGTGTGAGTGTTATTTGATGGCTGAATTATTCAGAAACAAATGATAATTTAGTAGCAAAAATTAGTTTTTGGGTTAATTAGTCAACTTGGAGACTATTTGGTCAATTGGGGAACTATTTGGGTCAACCTTGGAATCCTTTTAAGTCTTCTTCTTGTTGTTTCTTCTTCATTTCTTCCTCAGCAGCAGCCGACTCCTCTTCCTCCATTTTCCCCAAAAAAATTTTCTTGGATTTCAAGTAGAAATCACTTGGAAGGTAAGATTTTTTGTATTTTAGCACTTTTTGGCTTATGGGCTTTATGATCCAAGCTTTAATTTCAAGTTTTGTAGGATTCTTTAGGGCTGAAAAATAACCCTCTTTGCAGCCTTATATGTGTTGATTTATGTATGTTATGGGTTGTTTTTAGTGTTTTGGAGGTTGGGAAGTGATTGGGGTTGATTTTTAACAACTTTCCATGGTTAGATTACAAATTTTAAGATTATGAGTTGGGGTTTTGTCTTCCATATGTGGCCTAGAGTGTTATGCTATGAATGCTTATGTCTATGCACATAATGATGTTTTAAGAGTGTTTTAAGGTTAGTTTGGATAGGAATTGAGACTTGAAACCAAGTGGAATTGATTTCCCTTCATTTTGTAAGTAAGCGGAAGTTTGGCGCAACTAGGATAATTTGGATAATTGGTAAAATCATATGTTTGAAGGATCTTTAATGATCTTTTGATGATTTTAAGTGTTTCCTTGGTAGTGGATTGGATAGGAAGCATGTTTGAATCATGCGTGTGGCTAATCGGTAAAAATTTCAGTTTGGTAGTAAAGAGGAATTCCACCCATAGGTTGTTGCTCTAATGTTGTAATAGAGTTAATTGTAGTGGTTATGGGGTATGGATTGTTGTGGAATGCTATTGATATAGTCCCGGCTATTGCTCCGGTGAATCTTTCCGTTTATGGATTTTGTTGGTTGGTTGAATATGTTGTTTTGAGTTGGGTTGTAACCAAGGTCCCTTGAATACCTTGGAATTGAATTTTGTTGGCAGGGAGGATAGCCTACTTATAGCCTAGGGAATCTTAAAACAATTAAGGTATTCATTAAGGTCATTTTTGACCAAAGAGCTATTGGTGTCGTTTTCTATCGTTTCGCGTCGTTTTGCTTCCTAGTCATTCTTTAACTTCTACATCTCTTCTAAGAGTCCTCTTATATCCAAGGTATTCAAGGGACCTTGGCGATCGCGTTCAGTGATCATTTGGGCAGTTTTGCTTTGATAGGTGGGTAACATAGACCCTCTTCCACTTGTATTTTATTTAACGACTTTCGACATATGTTTGGATGGATTTTAGAATGTGTATGATGTTTGGAACTGCACTTTTTACCAAGTTTTGGAACTATTACATATGAAATCGGGACCAAGCTATTTTATGTTAATCAATTGATATATTTGCAAACTCTTTTGATATGAAAGCATGTTATGACTGTCTATGGCTCATAGGTGACCTAGGTATATAATCGGAGACAGTCTTTCCCATCACAAGATTTGGGGAGAAGACCCCGCAGAGTCATCCATGGGACTCCATGGTGACTGCAAATATATTATTGATGAACTATTTGACTGCGGGGTCTTGTGATGGGATAACTTGACCTCCCGGTCAGACTAGTAGGTGTGGTAGATTACTAGATCTGACTAGTACTGTAGGTCATACCTTTGAGCCTAAAAGATACTCATGCTATTTTATTATATTCCAAATTTGAAACTGTACTTGGATTTGTTCGATATGCTTTAGCATACTATGTTTTGAAATGATTGGATCTTTTTGGCTATGTTTTGGACATGCCTGACGTTTAAATGGCATGATACATTTTAGAAACTACTTATGATTATGGTTTATTGACATTTAAATGGCATGAGACAATCGACTGCCCTGCTCCATGCCTGGTTTTCGCAAATGTTGAATGCACCATCAAAGAATAGCCTCCAACTGGTAGGACTCTGCGGATAATCTTCCAAGCTTCTCTTTTGTTTGGAGAGGGGTAGTGTATTAGATAGGTTTTGTATTGATAAACTTTGTTTTTGTTGTAGCATCTTTTGTACTAAGAAGAAATTTTGTAATTCGTATTTTTGTGTAAAATGAAATATTCGGTTTTATAGTTAAGTAATGGTTTGATGGTTCTATTACATTGCGGTTAAGTTTGTTGCTCTGTTCGTTTGTGCCTTGCGCTTTGGGCCGGTGTCCCATTAGCGCGGCGTGTTACGGTCCCGTTTTTGGGGCGTGACAATACACGAAGAGATGGAGGTCTATGTCGATGATATCATCATCAAATCCAAGAAGGCCGAGGATCACTTAACCAATCTTAAGAAGGTATTTGAGAGGGTGAGGAAATACAATCTGAAGTTGAACTCGGCAAAGTGCGCCTTTGGAGCTCCTTCTGGAAAGTTATTAGGTTTCATTGTTAGTAAGCCGGGGATTGAGTTCATAGACCCAGCAAAGATCGAAGCTATCCGTGATATGCCTGTGCCAAAGACTCGGAAGAACGTAAAAAGCTTCTTGGGTAAAATCAATTTCATCGGTCACTTCATTGCTCATCTGACAAATACTTGTGAACCTTTGTTCAAACTGTTGAGAAAAAATGCACCGATGTACTGGAATGATGATTGTCAGCAGGCTTTTGACAAAATCAAAGATTATCTTTTGAACCCTCCTGTATTGGTCCCCCAAAGCCAGGGAGGCCGTTAATCATGTATCTATCGATTTTGGACGGATCCATGGGTTGTGTCTTGGGGCAGCATGACAATTCGGGCAGAAAACAGCAGGCCCATCTGTCTCTTCTACACAAGAAGTTGTGTATAAGAGACAATTATTCTTTTCTAGAATTCATGTTGTGGCTTGGTAAACGGAATAGCCTATGCCTACTGGACACTTGGCTAGATGGCAGATGTTGTTAGCAGAATTCGATATCATCTTTACTACTCAAAAGGCTATCAAAGGACAAGCGATAGCGGATCATCTTGCTGAGAACCCAAGGGAGAATGATTATCAACCCTTGCACACATACTTCCCGGACGAAGACATCTTATTCATTGGCACTGCCGAAGACATGAAAGATGAATGCCCACATTGGAGGCTATTCTTTGATGGTGCATCCAACACTTTCGGTGCAGGCATAGGAGCAGTTTTGATATCTCCAGGAGGCAGACACTTCCCAGCAACAGCCAAGTTACAATTTCTGTGTACGAACAACATGGCAGAGTATGAGGCTTGCATACTTGGTCTGAAAATGGCATTAGATATGGGTATTAAAGAGTTAGCTGTGTTTAGTGATTCAGATTTGCTTGTCCATCAGACACTGGGGCACTGGGTAACCAGAGATTCTAAAATCATGCCATATCACTGTAATATTCTCAATTCACTAGATCGACACTTTGATGCTTTGGAATTCACTCACATACCCCGATCCAGGAATGTATTCGCCGATGCTTTGGCTACCTTATCTTCTTTGATTTTTCATCCGTATCAAAAATGCACGGGGATGAGATAAGGGCAGCACCAACTGAATCATCATCCCTAAATTGGCCTTGTTCAATTTGGGGAATGGATGTCATTGGATTGATCGAGCCGGCAGCTTCTAATGGTCATCGCTTCATTCTAGTAGCAATTGAATATTTTACTAAGTGGGTCGAGGCTGAATCCTACAAGCACGTCACAAAGAAAGTAGTGGCAGAGTTCATCCGAAAGAACATCATTTCATCGCTTTGGGATTCCGGATACATTGGTTACCGACAATGCCAAGAATCTGAACAATGACATGGTAGATGGCCTTTGTGCCCAATTCAAGATTAAGCATCGGAATTCCACCATCTACAGGCCAAAAATGAATGGGGCTTTCGAAGCAGCCAACAAGAGATCTTAAAATATCTATTCGATCTGTCTAGTATGACCGGGAGCGTGTCTCTTATACAAAGCTGCCATATGCCTTTGTTGGGTTATCGGACATCCATCGGGACATCTTGGGCAACGCCTTACTCCTCATCCTCAGAAACTGGCTGTTTTGCCAGCGGAAGTAGAGATCCCTTCTCTACGCATTCTTATGGAGGCTGAGTTAGAGAATGCAGAATGGGTAAGGCTCAGACATGAACAACTTGCACTCATTGATAAAAGACGGCTAACTAGGAGCAAACTTGCCCTTTTGTTCGTCCAGTATTGGCAATATACGTTTCAAAACTAGATCGCCAAGCCCGGACATTTTCAGTGGCGATCTAGTTTTGAAACGTATATTGCCAATACAGGACGAAGCAAAGGGCAAGTTTGCTCCTAACTGGCAGGGTCCATTCATTGTACACAAAGTATTATCAGGAGGAGCTCTTATCCTTACGGAGATGGATGGACAGGTTTTCCCTCAACCGATAAATGCGGACATGGTCAAAAAGTTTTTCATCTGATTTTGGCAGACTGTAAACCTTTAAGTCATTGCAGAACGTAGGATAGAATTCTACCTGTTGTTTTCTTTCCCTTTTTACCCATATCCGGACTAAACCCTTTCATATCTGTTTCTCTTTATTTGTCTATCTTTCGTTTTAATTAAGCTTTGTCCCTAGCCTTTGCTGTAAAAACAAATTACAACTGAGCTCATTTGCAATGTTGGGGCGAATTGTTGTTTTGGGTGGCAAAAACAAACAAAAAAACAAAAAAACAAAAAAAAAGAAAGTTCGAGAGGCTGACCAAAACAAATACCCAACAAAACTCAGTTTGTTATAATAAAACTGGGGCAATTTTTTTCATCTATTTCCCCAGTTCAGTCAGTTGCATTCAAGTAAGAATATCAGCCCAAAAGCTGGGCAATTCATTTAGATCTGTCTCATAACCAGTCTTCCTCATATCACATACCCGCTTTTCCATCCCTTGTAGCTATATTCTTTCCAACCAAAGCGCCCATCTTAAACTGGGCAAGTTTTTGTTAAGATAATCCCAATCTTTACCAATTACACGACTAAACCCATTTTGACCCTAACTATCCTAAGTTCTGCATAGGCTTAAATGGAGCAGTTTGTGCGGTCTCGGCAGTTGATGTTAACATGTCTATCCCAATAACAGGGAAGACAGCCTTATTGATGCCGAAAAACTTTGTAAACTAAAGTTCGCATGCATTGGAAAAGGCGATTACTTAGCCAGACGTCTTCCGTTTACTCCACACCTTGCTGTTTACTTGGACCTCCTAGGTGAAAACCCGGAAGGGCAACTTTGTTTGTTTTAGAAAAAAAAAAAAAAAACCAAAAGCTTAAGAGAGGCTAGGTTGAAAACCCTAAGGGGCGGCCTAGGCAAAAGGAGAGTGTGCGGAAAAATGCAAAAATAAAAATAAAAATAAAAGGGAGGGGAACCTTAGCGAAAACTGAAAAGGCGCGAGGAAGGGGCAAATCGAGCAAACGGTCAAAGTCGGTGCCTTTGTCCAAAAACTCCATGATGTCATGAAACCCTGTCTCTTATACACATCTAGATGTGTATAAGATGACAGTATTGAGACAACGACATAGATTAGTGTAATAAGCCTAACTTCTTTAATTAAGGACATTCTAATTTTTTTAAAGAATTTTGCGATCGGTCCAAATAACTTAGAATGAAAGGCAAAGCGGTGTTAATACGGTGATGGCACGATTTTTACTAAGATTGCTCCCATGTGCCTGTATTATTTATTCATGTACTTCTATCTAACTCACACATTGCCATTTTGTTTGTTTGTAGTTGTTCTTCTTGTTGTTGATGTCTTAGTTGTCAAATATGTGAAAATCATCTGTTTAACGAATGCGTTCGACGATTCCGTGGTGGGATACGTAGGCAGCTCTTACCGAGCTCGGTCACCTTGCTTATAGTAATGTTCACTAAGATTGACATTTTGTATGTTATGACACTGACCAATTCGAGTTTTCTTTGCTCAATATCGCATTGTTTTGAGTACCTACAGGTACACGAAATTAAAGTGGATGCTAAAATCAACGACATTGGGGCAAATTTTTATTGATTGAATGTCCTTCATAAACAACAAGGGATACACTAATCCTGAGAGCTGTCTTGATATCCAACGGTTTTTCTTCGCAATTTGAAATGGGTGATTCACGCCAACCCCTAATGAAGCAATCAACCTCACAAGTAATCGCCACTTGGGAGATGGTGCACTGAATTCCCAGTCAAACCTCTCAGTTTAAATAATACTGTCATTTACCGTTTAGGGCTTAATGTCCCATTTTACAATCCAGTCATGATTAGGGTTAATTACTAGTTGCCTTTTACACTTCATTTCATGGGTAAGCCCAATGACATGGCTCCGTGTATGTATCATACTTATTGCATTTTCATCCCCGATAAAAGAATTTCGGGTTTCCATGCTATTAACCTGAAAAACGAATTTCAGGTTTGCATTTTCACCCGATAAACAAATTTCGGGTTCTCATTTTCATTTTTATTTAACCTGATAAACGAATTTCAGGTTTGCATTTTTTACCCGATAAACAAATTTCTGGTTCTCATCTAATTCCTTTGTATTAACCTGATGAACGAATGTCAGGTTATACACATCTAAATGTGTATAAGAGACAGGAGTATGGGCATCTTTTCATTTTCATCAAAACAGATAAACGAATTTCAGTTTACATTTGCACTCCCGATAAACGAATTTGGGTTCTCATTTTCATTTTTATTCAACTCGATAAACGAATTTCAGTTTGCATTTTCATCCCGATAAATGAATTTGGGCTCTCATTTTCATCAACCTGATAAATGCAATTCAGGTTTGATATTTTCACCCGATAAATGAATTTCGGGTTCTCATTTTTATTTTTATTTAACCTGATAAACGAATTTCATGTTTGCATTTTCATCAACTTGTTAAACGAATTTCATGTTTGCATTTTCACCCGATAAACGAATCTCGGGTTCTCATTTTCATCAACTTGATAAACGAATTTCAGGTTTGCATTTTCATCCCCGATAAACGAATTTCGAGTTTTCATTTTCATCAACCTGATAAACGAATTTCAGGTTTGCATTTTTATCCCCGATAAACGAATTTCGGGTTTTCATTTCATCATGTGTATAAGAGACAGAACTGAAATATGGAGGAGTAAAAATGATAAACGAATTACAGTTCTCATTTTCAGATCATCAACCTGATGAAAGAATGTTAGGTTTGCATTTTTCTCCCGATAACCTGAATTTCTCATTTTCGTTTTTATAAGAGCTCCTGATAATACGAATTTCAATGAATGGACCCTCCCCGATAAACGAATTTCGGGTTCTCATTTTCCATTTTCATTAACCTGATAAACGAATTTCAGGTTTGCATTTTTTACCCGATAAACGAATTTCGGGTTCTTATTTCCATTTTTACTAACCTGATAAACAAAATTCATGTGGGATAATCATCCCCGATAAACGAATCTTATACACATCTAGATGTGTATAAGAGACAGGGTTGATGAAAATGAAAATTCGAATGAGAAATCGAAATTCGTTTATCTGGAGAAAAATGCAAACCTGATAATTCGTTTATCAGGTTTGCATTTTTATCCCCGATTTTTGTTTTTTTGTTTGTTTTTGCCACAGAACCTGATAATTCGAATTTCAGGTTTGCATTTTTCTCTTTGAGATAAACGAATTTCGATTTTCATTTTCATTTTCATTTTCATCAACCTGATAAACGAATTTCAGGTTTGCATTTTTCTCCCGATAAATGAATTTCGGGTTCTCATTTTTATTTTCATCAACCTGATAAACAAATTTCAGGTTTGCATTTTTATCCCCGATAAACGAATTTCGGGTTCTCATTTTCATTTCATCAACCTGATAAACGAATTTTAGGTTTGCATTTTCCTCTCGATAAACGAATTTTGGGTTTCCATGCTATTAACCTGATAAACGAATTTCAAGTTTGCATTTCTCCAATGGCCGATAAACGAATTTTGGCTTTCATTTCAAGTTTGCATTACCCGACAAACTCACCATTCGGGTTTTCATTTTAACTTATATGTCTTTACCCCGATAACATAAAGTCGGATTTTTCATTTGTGTTTACATACCCTGACCTTGATGATACAAAGTCGGACTTTTAATTCACATTGCTTGTAGAGTTTCATTACCAGTGGCGTTTACATGTTATGTCAAGTTAGTTTTCTTTGTCATTCACAGCTACGTTTCATTCTAAGTCTCTGTGCTCCCAATGAACACCAGATTGGGATTTCGTTCTTCTTTCCAAGTTTCAGTTATGTCTTTTATGGTTCAATTTATTGCGCGTCTTTTTGTTCATTTCTTTCCCCCAATAAGGACTTTTCCTCTCTGGATGAATAGATAGATCTAATCTCCCCAGTGTGTTTGTCAAAATGGTGAATTTCCCCTTCCATGACCTCATGAGCTTAAGGTTGACATGTGGTAAATTTTGTTGCACGATTGGAATCATCCAGTCATGCGGTGTCTACAATCTTTGCCTAGAGTTTCTTCGATCCTCTTCGACACTCCGGCAAAGAGGGGCAAGCTGTAGACACCTATTTTTGTTCCTTAAGTTGTCTCCTTTTTCCTTTTAATTTGTCTCTCAAGCTTCATTTAATTTTTCTTTTTAATGTCTTTTTAACCTGCTCTTTGATTTTCTTTTAATTTACCCTTTAATTCCTTCTTAATTTATGTTATGATGTTTTCTTATGCGTTTTATGCTTTTGGAAATACTAAGAATGAGTTCTAATATTATTGAATTTTCAGATTTAAAAAAATTAATTAAATTATTATTAATTAACTAATTATTAATTAAATTAATTAATTGGTTTAAATAATAAACATTTAAAAAAAAATTCAGCGTGTGAACAGACTGAAATTCGTTTATCAAGTTGATGAAAATGAGAACCCGAGATTCTGTCTCAAGATTGCACATCTAGATGTGTATAAGGATTAGCTTTTATTCTTAAAAGTTGTAGACCGTTCTGGAGCTACAACTTTCCTTTTCAAACCGAAGCAAAATCGTTCATCTTCGGGTCAAAATCGTGGTGGAAGAAGTGGTAGCCCATAAAAATCTGCACAAAAGGAAAGGTTAGAAAATTTTATTTCCATTTTTACTCCTCCATATTTCAGTTTTTTTTAGTTTAGCCCAAGAATAGTTTCTTAAATTACATTTAGGCCCTTCTGATAGGGTCCGCTTGATGCCACGTCATCGATGACGTGGCACCCCAGATTGCGCCACGTCATCGATGACGTCTCTTTTATTTTTGCTATTTTGTTATCGTGGTTTTGCCCTTATAAGTATTAAATTGTAAATAGACTTTGATCTTTGCACATATTTTTGATTAATTGCTTTTGTGATGATTGGTGCTTTATTTTAATGTTTGTTGGTCTCAATATAATATTTATGCCTTATCTTACTTGTTAAATTATGCGAATTTACTCTTTTGCCCTCAAATTTTGGATTAGTTGCACAACTAGACGTTAAATATTTGAATCAAATTCAATTTAGCCCAAGACTTAATAATTGTATCAATAATATAAAATTGGGCTAGAAATTGAAACTCCGGCGTGCATGATAAATGACTATTTTGCCCCCTTGGGAGTTAAATGGCACTACAAGCTCAATGTGTGCGACTTTTAATTGGACCCGAGCTAAATCTACCTGTCAATGTTAATATTTACCATTTATTTTCGTTTTCTCATTACCATGTACATATTTTATTACTTTTAAACTATCTCAAAGCACACGTATGCTACAAAGCCGGCAATAATGAATACTAAAATTGAAAAGGGAAACGCGATAAAATCACGCAACCGGTCTAACGTCGGGTAAAGTGGGTGCCGAGAGAAATTCAAATCAATCCCAAACCTTCCCATTTTACAACAGGATTCCCGAACTCATTTTCTTGAGTTACGTGGACCAGGAGTCAATCTAAACTAGGGTTTATTTTCCTTTTAAATTTTGATGTATTTTTTGTGTCCCGGCACACCAACACACCGGGTGGCTACTCCAGTCTTGTTCTAAGTCTGTGTATTATTTTTATACTCTCATAGTCGCATTGAAGTAAGCCCCGTTATGTAATAGTAAATAGGTGATTCATTTAAATTTGTAATAGTAAGTAGGTAATTTATGTTTGTAAATTGTAAGTAGGATTTTTGCATTCAATCACCTATTTCACGAGCACCACACGTTGGCGACGGTGCCGGTCCCACCGGTACCGGCCAGACCGCGGGTCGGTAGGCGAGCGGTAAAGGGGGCGCGCGACAAGTTTGACTGAACAATCAGATAAAAATAGTATAACTGAAAAATTACTGAATGTCGGAAAGACAAATAAACTGTGTAACCTTCTTGAGCTCTCTAGACCTTTATTTTTCTCCACACAAATTGGCAATGAGAGACCTTTAATTTTTCCAGTGTGTGGTCAATAAAAACAATGATGCAATTCTTGAAGTTAAACATTAAAGTTCAAGACTCTCTAATCTTTCGTGCATTCGAGTCATCTACATGGCAAATAGTAAATAACTTTAGATGCTTTACGAATGAAGATTCAACTTGGGGGAAAAAAAAATCATCACCACAATGCATATAAAGCCAAAACAAAAATTGCTAGAAACATCTTGCTTTTATCCTATTTAAACTGCAAACTATGATTCCCTTCAAAATTGTCTAACTGCCATCAATTGCAGAAAACACACAAACAACACATAGTATTATTGTTAACACTGATATTGCTGACATAAATTTGAGAAAAATAATACAATGTCCCAGAAAATACACAAACAACTCTATCTTTATCTGTGTCTCACCTTCCTATCTGCAAATGCCAAGATTCTCCAAAAAATAAAAAATAAAAGTAGAAATCGCTAGAAAAATAAAGCTGAAAAATAACAAAATAAAAATCTTAGGGAAATTATGATAACAAACAATTGCAAAAAAAAAATAAAATAAAAATAAATTAAAAAGTGAAAACATAGAAATACATTACCTTGCAACTGTTTGAGGAGGTGGCGCCTTGAGAAGGTGGCGACTTGAGGAGGTTGCAGCTTGAGGAGGTGGCGGCTTGAGGATGAGAAATAAGCAAATGCCCTTGAAGAGGAGCAACCAACTTGAGGAGAGAAAGAAATGAGGAAGAAGGGATGGGAAGGAGAGATGGAAATAGGAAGAAGACGGCGGGAAGAAGAAAGGGAAATAGGAAGAAGGAGGGCGGGTGAATGGTGGTAGAAGGTGGCGGAGATGGGTGGAAAGGGGAAAGAGGATTTTTTTCTGATTTAATCTGGGATGAGATGGGCGGGTTTTGTGATTTTAATTTCAAATTTGCTGTAGATTTTTGCTACGGATTTTAAATATGCCGCAGATTTTTGCTACGAAATTTTACTGCGGAAATTTCCTGAGGAATTAGCTGTGAATATTTTCGCATGCAAAATATCCGCAACTAATTCTGCATGTAACTATACAAAAGGCTAAAAAAATTTTCCCAAAAATCTACAGCTATATCCGTAGCTACATCCGCAACAAACTTACGCAGCAAAATCCGCAGAAAATTTACCTACAAATTTTGCTGCATATTTTTTTGTAGGTAATACATTCCCGCATTAATGGAGGGAATTTTACTTGCAGCTTTTGATGCGGATTTTTTAATCTGTACCAAAATTTTATTCTCAAAACTAGAAAACTAAAATCCGCAGTAAATTTCGTAGCTATTACCTGTGAAAAAAAGTCGCAGCAAAAATCCGCATGAAATTTGCAATTTTTTTGTAGTGTACGCATTGCGGAGTGATATTATAGACTATTAAATGATTAAAAAATAATAAATTATTCTACTTTTCAGTCATCTCAATTACTAACATACATAATGAATAATTAAGACTTACTTCTGATTAAATATCCATCTTAATTAAACTAAATCGTTTCGATACTAATCTAAATTTTTTTAACATTCGTATTGACATATAGATTGCCTAAAGCAAACCTATTTAAAAGTGAAGCTATAGAAGATTTTAATGCTCCAATTGTTGCTTCATTCTCTTCTAGAGGGCCGAATTCAATTTTTTTTGTCATTTTGAAGGTATACTCTAAACATTTATGTTAGAGAGGAACCCAAGAAAGATTGACAAAATCCTGAAATAAATACGAAACAAACGATAACAAAATAGCAAAAATAAAAGAGAAACACCAGATTTACGTAGTTCGATCGAAAAACCTATGTCCATGGGCGAAGGCGAGCAAAATTTTACTATATGAGAATAATACAAAAATTTTAGAAGAGTCCTCCTAAACCCACAAAAGTACTAGTACAAAAACACAAGAAAAGCCAAAATAAAGACAAAATGTTTAATGACCAACAAGATTCAATAGTTCACTAAACTCTCTTATGTTTAGTACTTGGCACATAATGCCTAAAGCCTATGGTCTTTATTTATAAGAACAAGACTATACAACTCTCCTTAACATTAACCAATGTGGGATAAAGCGACATAATAAATCTCCACTTGGGTGTGTAACCACATTCACAAAATAGCAAAATAGCAAACTTGCTCCACCTTTTCCTCAAAAGCCCCAATGGGCTTAATCACCAAGCTTTGTAAGTCCGCAATATTATCTTTGGTATGATTATTTCTGATTTTTTTAATAAGAAATTTCCCCTCAGCAATAGTATCCCGAACAAAGTGAAACTTCACATCAATGTGCTTAGTCCTCTCATGATACATCTGATCTTTAGTCAAGTGAATTGCACTTTGACTATCACAATAAATTGTAATAATACCATGATGTAGACTCAGCTCGCCAAATAAACCTCTCAACCACAAGACTTCTTTGATTGCCTCTGTCACGACCATATATGCTGCGTCCATAGTAGACAATGCCATAACAGATTGTAAAGTAACTTTCCAATTGACTGCACAACCGCCAGTGCAAAATACATAACCAGTAAGTGATCTTCTTTTGTCAAGATATCTGCCGTAATCAGAATCCATAAAACCAATCAAAGTGTCACTATTTTTTCCAAACTCTAAACAAGTGTTTGAAGTACCTTTCTAGTATTTGAGAATATATTTCACAACCTGCAAATGCTCTTTCCTAAGACAAGATATATACTTGCTAACCACACCAACTGCTTGTGATGTGAATGTTTGGACCTGTACAAACCATCGCATACATGATACTGCCGACTGCACTAAAATATGAAACCCGTGCCATATAACCTTCTTCCTTATTTGATTGTAGTAATTGAGCAGTTGAAAGTCGAAAATGACTTGTAAGAGGAGTACTCACAGGTTTAACATCTTTCATGCTAAATTTCTCCAAACTTTCTCAAGGTAATGCTCTTGGGTCAGGAACAATTCAATAGTTTCTCGATCTCTTTTGATCTTTATGCCAAGAATCTTCTTAGCTGCTCCCAAATCTTTCATTTCAAATTCACTACTCAACTGTGTCTTCAAAGTGTGAATTTCTACAAAATTCTTGACAGCGAGCATGTCATCAATATAAAGTAACAAAAAAAATGAAAGAACCATCATTTAATTTTCGAAAATAGACACAATTGTCAAACACGCTCCTTTAATAACCATGATCTAACATAATGGAATCAAATCTCTTATATCACTGTCTTGGAGACTGTTTCAATCCAATGTTTTCATGATATACAAAGATTTCTTTAACAAGCAAACATGATCTTCTTTTCCTTCAATTTCACATCCTTAAGGTTGCCTCATATAAATTTGTTCTTTGAGTTCACCATGTAGAAAAACTGTCTTGACATCAAGCTGTTCCAATTCCAAATCATACATGGAAATCAAGGCAAGCAAAACACAAATAGAGCTATGTTTAACAACAGGTGAAAACATATCATTGAAATCAATACCGTATATCTGACTATAGCCCTTTGAAAACAATCGTGCTTTATACCTTGCATTTTCAACCCCTGGATGACCTTTCTTCTTTTTAAAGAACCCATTTGTAATCAATAATTTTCTTATCCAAAGGCAACTTCACAAGAACCCAAGTTTCATTTTTATATAGAAACTCAATTTCTTCATTCATAGCGACTAACCTCTTAGCTGAATTATCACAAGAAACTACTTCAAAGTAGGTGGAAGGCTCACCAATTCCATCTGTTTCCTCAGCGACTGACAAAACATATGCAACTAGAATTTGCATATCGCTGTGGTGGTCGAATCTCCCTCATTGGTCTATCCTTGGCAATGGAAGGCTCCTCCTCCTCTGATTCTTCTTTAATAGACTCTAATTCATCTATTGAATTTTTCTTACTGGAAGAGACTAACTAAAAAGGACCAGAACTACCAAACTCTAGTTCCACCGATTTCTACATATTATCATCTGTGTCTGTACCACAAAAAGTTAGAAGAGTCATTTTTTGAAAATAACATAGAGAGTTCATCAAATGTAATATCTCTAATAATTACAAATTTTGGAGATTTGGGATCAAGACACCATAATCTATAGCCTTTCACCCCAGAAGCATAACCAAGAAAAATACACTTTTGAACTCTAGGCTATAATTTTCTATCATTCGCATGCATATATGTTGGACACCCAAAAACTTTCAAACCAGAGTAATTAGCAGGAGTACCTGACAAAATTTCCTTAGGAATCTTGAAATCAATAGCTGTAGAAGGAGCACGATTGACAATGTGACAAACTGTAGAGATCGCCTCTGCCCAAAAGTCCTTTTTCAACCTTGCATTGGAGATCATACAACGGGCTCTCTCCAAAAGAGTTCTGTTCATACGTTTGGCCACATCATTTTGCTAAGGCATCATCCCAACTGTATGGTGCCAAACAATTACTTCATTTTTGCAAAATTCATCGAATTTGCCTTCACAAAATTCCATGCCATTATTTGTTCTAAGCCGCTTGATTTGTTTACCTGTCTGTTTCTCAATCAAAAATTTTTATTACTTGAAAGTTAGGTAAATATTATTTTTATGTTTCAAAAAGTAAAACCAAACTTTTCTTTAATAATCATCAATGAAAGTCAACATATATCTGGAACTACCCTTAGATGGAACACGAGCTGGCTCCCAAACATCAGAATGGATATAATCTAAAATACCTTTTGTCCTGTAAATTGCAAGTAAACTGAAGCTAACTCTCTTCTACTTCCTAAATATACAATGTTCACAAAAACCCATCGCCCCGGTACTCTATCCACAAAGAAGCCCTCTTTTGCTCAATATAGTCCAGCCTTTCTCGCTCATGTGCCCCAAACACATATGCCATAATTTGGTGATTTCATAATCAGACAAGGATGATGAAGAGACTACTGCAGAACCTGTGACACTAGAACCCTGCAATATATACATAGTACCAGACCTGCAAGCTTTCATAATAACAAGGACACCCTTACAGACTTTCATAACTCCACCTTCGGCTACATATTTGCACCTAAGAGATTCTAAGGTGCCTAAAAAGATGAGATTCTTTTTTAAATCAGGAACATGTCTAACGTTAGTGAGTGTCCTCACAATACCGTCATGCATTTTAATCCGGACTGTACCCTTAACAACAACATCACAAATGACATTATTGCCCATCAAAACAATTCCACCATTGCAAGATTCATAAGTGGAAAACAAATCGCTATTGGGACACATGTGATAAGAGTACCCCGAATCTAAAATTCATTCATTTTTAGACCTTCTTCTATCATCATTCATATGATGTGGCAAAGAAAATATTTCCATCACTCTTATGGGCAACAATGCTAGCCTCGACAGTATCACTATTTTTCTGATTAGATTTCTCCGTATGTTTATCTTTATTTTTCAACCTGCAGCATTCGAACTTAATGTGCCCCTTTTTACGACAATAATTGCATACCAAATTTTTATGTTTGGATTTAGATCTAGATTTTGATTTACTACTGTCAAAGTCTCTCTTTTTAGATCTACCCCTGGCAATCAAGCTTTCACCCTAATTTTCACCAATTTCCCTGGATATATCCCTATCAATTTGCTCCTTAGATTTCAAAGCAGATTTAATTTCACCATATGAGATTGTTTCTTTACCATAAATCATAGTATCATGAAAATATTTAAATGATAAGGGAAGGGAACATAACAACAAAAGAGCCTGATCCTCATCATCAATTTTCACATCTCCAAATCCATAACAACCAAATCAAATTTATCAAGGTGTGAGAGTATAGATGTACCTTCAGTCATCTAAAGCTTATGTAAAGGATTTGCTTCAAATAGAGCCGATTCTCAATTGTATTCTTCATACACAAAGTTTTCAGTTTATCTCACATAACTTTAGTTGTCATCTCAGTAGTGACTTTCCTTAAAATTTTATAGGAGAGATTTAGGATAATACCTGATCTAGCTTTTTTATCAAGGTCCTTATAATCCTCTACCGACATCTACTCTGGCTTTTTCTCCACTCCATAAAGCGCTATGTCCACACATCTTGGATCAGGATAGCCTTCAGCTTGAGCTGCTTTATCCCGAAGTTGACACTTCGGTCAAATTTCTCCATATGGGTCTTTGTTATCGTTATAATGTCTCAAAACTTTCTTGGAAGCTTACCAGTTTGCTAAGAAGGAAACCAAGAAATTGACAAAAGCTTGAGACAAATCTGAAACAAAAAATAACAAAATAATAGAGAAAATAAAATAAAAATACCAGATTTACATGGTTTGGTCGAAAGACACCTACGTCTACGGGCGAAGACGAGCAAAATTTTCTTTCTCCACTATATGAGAAGAATACAAAAGGTTTAGGAGAGTGCTTCTAAGCCCACAAAAGTATTAGTACAAAAACACAAGAAAGCCAAAATAAAGATAAAACGCTTAATGACCAACAAGGCCTAATAACTCACTAAGCTCTCTTATGTTTAGTGCTTGGCACATAAAGCTCAAAGTCTAATGTCTCTATTTGTAAGATCAAGACTACATAACTCTCCTTAACATTAACCGACAAAGCCACATAACAAATTATCCTTTTCTTTTTTTTTTAATTCACAAATAGGGGTGTAAACGAGCCGAATCGAGCACGAATAGTGCCCTACTCGAACTCGAAATTTTTTTTGATACTTGAAACTCGAGCTCGAGCTCGAACGAGCTTCAAAATTTGAGCTCGAGCTCGAGTTCGAAAATTTTGACATAGTTCGAGCTCGCTCGAAAATAAGTAAAACGAGCTCGAATTCGAGCTCGAACTCGAGTAGTTCGACTTTTTGTAGGTAAAATATGTAATTTTTGTTTTTAAAAAGTATGGATATTTTAGTAATTTTACATATAATAAAAAATTATATAATGCTCGAAAAGCTCGACGAGCACTCGAGCATATTATACATATGCTCGAGATCGGCTCGTCAAGAGTTTCAAACTCGAGCAGGCTCGACTCGAGCTCGAGTCGAGTTTTTGACCGAGCTGCTCGGTTCGTTTACAATCCTATTCACAAAAACATTTATGACAAGAGATTGTAAATACTATACAGCCAGATATAAGTGCACCAAGAATGGATATTTTGGCTGCTTACTCACCTATTGCTTCTCGTTCTGGGCAATCTGATTTGGATGCAAGGTCTGTACGATACAACATATTATCTGGAGTCTTTGTGGCTTGCCCTCATGTTACAGGTGCTGCTGCTTATATGAAATTACTACATCCCGACTAGTCTTCTTCAGCAATCAAATCCGCTCTTATGATGACTATAGATAACACTCTATGCCGTGGATCGGATCCATCTAAAAATATCCCATAGGGATAATTGTTCTTATTTGGCGGTTTTTAAACCCATTTTTAATGAGTATAATTTTCCTTTTTCTCCTAGCTTGGGGAATGAATGCAAGTATGCAACCAATACTATTTATAGAGATGGTGAGTTCTCTTATGGATCAGAGCATCTTGATCCAATTCACGCGATGCATCCTGGACTTGTATACGAGACATTGAAAGAAGATTATGTCAAAATTAATAATTTGTGGCTTTAATAAGTTTGATTCATCCATATTGAGAAAGATTTTTGGGCACAATAGCAATTGCACCAAAGTAGTTCCAATAGTACCCAAGAATCTCAATTATCCAACAATGACTGCTCGAGTTGAAAGACATAACAAAGCATTTGAAGTTATATTTTCAAGAATAGTTACAAATGTTGGTCTTTCGAACTCAACATATAGAGCCATAATCAGCAAGACTTCTCAATGCAATATTTCTGTGCAACCTAACATTCTAAATTTCAAGGCATTACATGAAACAAAATACTTTGTTGCAAGTGCTCACTGGTAACAAAATAGAAGCGATGATTTCTGCTTCACTTGAGTGGTCTGATGGTCTTCATGCTGTGAGAAGTCCCATTGTTGTATACACTTGATGTAATAATTAACATTTTATTTTCATTCATTTGCCAAATCAAGTAAATTAGTTGATTGGTGCTATGCATACTCCAACTTGTCCTAATAAATTGAAGTTATCATGTCATACATCAACTCATAAAGAAATGGAATATAGCACTATTTATCCATAAAAGATGACTTAGGTGCAGTTTTCATAGTAAGATGATTTTTTGTATATCTATTAGTCACGGATTCGAGTTATTAGAGGATATGAGGAGAGATGGTTTTTTTGTTTTGTTTTTAAAGGTGTGTTTTATGCAATCTAGATCAAAATCTTAAACCATTATTTTTGTGTACAAAAACAATTGTCCAATGTAAATACAATTCGTGATTTTATAAACCATTTATACATGTTTATAAACAGAACTTGAGGTGCAATTTGGTGGATCTTGATTTCACTATAATAAACCGTAAATATGAGAAAAAGAGATACTATTGAGTGAGGTCATAGCAAATTCCAAAACCTCAAATCCTACCTCTGTAATTCTAGATTTATGGGTTAATAACACTTTACCCCCTAAAATATAAGGCTAATTACACTCTACCACCACTTTAAACCAAAAAAAAATATTTACTTTATCCCCTTTTACACTATTCATTCGTTGGCGATTTATACAGAGTAAAAAGAAAAATAGACAGTTAAATGACTAATATGCCCTTGTCAATATGTTTTGATTTTTCATGACTTCAACTTTTGATAATGGTGTGATAATTATAAAATATAAATAAAATTAAGTATAAAAATATCTCATATAATCCATATAAATATATTTTTGGTCAAATTCTCATAATTTAAGGAGTTTTGTTTTGAGTAATATCTAGAGTTCATGTAATATTTTATGTATTTTTTTTTATTTTTTTTTTATAGAGTGGTAGTTTATATATATATATATATATATGGTATATACTGGTAACATGTTTCTCAGAGTAGGATTCTTGGAGAAATTTTCAATTGGAATTTTTTCTTCAAAGATTTTGTGTTGCACTAGATTTTTGGTAAAAGTTTTACAATTTTTTGTTGGGTCTTGGAATTTTAAATCATTTTATTTTTATTAAACGTCTGAATTGTAATGTCGGATATAATTTGAGTCAATTTTTTCTCATAATTTTCACTATAAAATATATATATATAGATACACATTTATTTATAGTTTATATTTCCAAACTTTCAATAATAAAACCACTGTAAAAAAAATACTTGAAAAATCAAAACTAGTGATAAAGGCATTGTCACTTAATTGAATTTTCTTGACAATGTTAAAATTACTAATGGATGAATAGTGTAAATAGAGAGACAAAGTGTAATTTTTTAATTTAGAGGGTAAAGTGTAATTACGCCCATAAGAAGGCAAAGTGTTATTAATCCTTATTTTATCAATCACAAACATATATTGAAATTTACCCAAAATCAAACTCCTATACTAACTCATATTACCTCTGGAGAAAGTTCTTACATATTCATAGCATAATACTGTGGAGCCACTTGAAATGATGTGAGGTAATGTTGAATTTTAGGAAAAAAGGATACATGACATTATTTTATGGAGTCTGTTTGTGTAAGAATTTTTCCTCCCTCTACTTGTAACCACCTTTCAAATTGCATAGTATAATAATAAGAAAAATGTTTAGATAGGTATACTTTACAACCCTACTTTTAGAATTTGTAGTTATTAAAAAGACACATCGAAAATGTGATGTTGGATGACATCACCGATGTTGGGTTTGCTAATTTGGCATTACATTACTGATGTGGCTTTTTTAACAGGGAAATAACCTTAATAGTCCATCACATTTCACATTTGTACTTTTTTATCCCATCACATTTAAAATGATGCAGTTTAATCCCTTACAAATTAAAAATACACTATTTTGGTCCATCGACACAATTATGGGTATATTTTAGTTTAAAATACTCACACGCATAATTTATTGAATGTTACTTTTTTTATGAGTAAAATTGGCAACACACAAATTTTAAATACTAAACGACACTATATTACATCTCCTCAACCACTACTTTAAAATTCTCATTTACGTACATATTTCCCTCAATCGCCACTTTTCCTCTACATCTCTACTCCAACAGTCTCAATTAGGGGTGTTCATTCGATCGGTGTTCGACTTTTCGACTTGTTTGACTTTCGACTTGAAAATCTTAAAGTCAAAGTCAGGTCATATAAACCCAAAATCAATTAAAGTCAAGTCGTTTAAATTCGACTTATTTGACCGATAAGTTGAACAAATAAGTTGAACATTTAATCTTCTTCCATTCCATATTTTAATTCCAAAACTTAATATATTATCTCACAAATTTCATATCATTCTACAAATTCAAACTATTACATAATAGAAATACATTATATAATTTTATAATAAAAAATAGGTAATTAAATAGAGAGTAGCAATTTTATTATGTTTTCCTATCATAATCTCTTGTACTTTATTTTGCGTTTATTCCAAACATTTACATAAATCTAAATAGGTGGTAGTGTTATTAGAAATAAGTAACTAAATCGAAAGAAATTCATTAAGGACTTATTAGGAGTGAAATTATTTAATTAATGATATATTAGGTGTGAAAAAAATATGTGGTAGTATTACTAAAAATAGGTAATTAAATAGATGAGGAGTAATTTTATTATGTTTTCCTATCACAAATTGTATTTCATTAAGGACGAGTATTTTAGGTATCACAAAAAGGGGAGAAACAAAAATAGGTTATGTTCTTCTATTGGGATTGAGAATTATATTTTATTAAGGGTAGATAATTTAGTCATCACAAAAAAGAAAGAAACATTTTGAGGAGAGAAACAAAAATTAGGAGAAACAACTCACATATATATAATAGTGTGTATATATTGTTTGACTTATTTGACTGGCAAAATCAAACGATTTGTTCGATCGATAAACCAATCAAACCAGTCAATCTGTAATTCGGAATATTTGACCGGTAGTTTGAATTGAAAGTTGAAATCAAAATCGAGTCGAGAAGTTGCTTAATTAATTTGATTTCGAGTCAAAGTCGAGTCGAAAGTCGAACCAGTCAAGTTAAAATTTTTTCGACTTAACATGATTCGACAGTTCAACTTGACGGACTTTTGAACACCTACAGTCTCAATACTCTTTCTTTGGTACAATTTAGTTTTTAAATCTATGTATTGTCAATTTGGTTTTAAATATGCTTAATTCAATAAGCATGTGAATATTTCAAATCAAAATATATACTTGTAATTGTGTTGAACGATCAAAATGATGCGTTTTGAATTTGTGAGAGATTAAAATACATCATTTTAAATGTAAGAGATTAAAGAAGTACAAATATGAAATGTGAGTGATTATTAAGTTCATTTTCTTTTTTTAATAACCATAAAGGTTTATAATTATAAGTGACGCCCCAAATCAAGTTTAACTATTTTTTTCTAAGGGAAAGATTTAGGTAGACCTGATCTATAAAACTTCACTTGTAGACTCTTTGGTATAAATTAAATGTTATGAAATCTGTGACGGCAGCTGATGTAAGCAAGATTGTATAAGATTTAATCTTGACCGTGAGGTTTACATGTGGGGTCCAAGACCAGGTTTATTGTAGTATTTTTCTTTTTCTTATAATATTTCTACTTGAACGGCCAAGATCAATTTCACCAATATCCATGAACCTCATCTTATCCTTTCACTCAACCATGATCGAATCTCCCTCCACCAATCCTCTTAAACCTCTCAAAACCAAAACTGTCCCTTCAACTTCCTTATCCTCTCACTCTTCTCCATCAATGAATCCTCCTTCTCTTCTGAAAACCCAGAAACTTCCCTTTTCAATCCCTTTCAAACCACCCCTTTACAGAAAAACCATCACAATTTCCACATTTAACCATGCCCTTTACTCTTCCTTCCATTCCTCTTCACATTCCTTCACTACTTTCCTCGAGAAGCCACATAAAAATCCAGTCTTGAAGGTTTTTTCATATCAAAATCTCAACCTTTTTATTTGAATTTTGCTCTTTTGTAATTTTATTTCATGGGTTCTTTTCCTTTTTTGTTTACTTTAATGATGATGGATGTCTAGGTTGTTAAGTGTTTGCAAGAAGATGAAGTTATGGACTCTAGAGATGCTGCATTGCTGGTATCTACTTGCATTACGAAGAATTTGGCTCCGGCTTTGACGGTAGACCAAGGGCTGGATAGGATTCAAGAGGCTGTCGAGGTGTTGAAGGCAAATCCTCCTTCTTGTTCAAGAGGGATGTTTAGATTTCAGGTGTGCTCCGATGACTTGCATTTCAATTATGAATGTGCTTTTTCAGGGATGTTATGGAGCATTGTTAAATAGCATAAAATCCAATGCATATTCGAATATTGTTTATAGGTAGTGCTAATGTGTGAATATCTATTTGTTAATTGGGCAGAATTGAATATGGTGATTGGTCATTATCTTTGTTTTTGTGATTGAGTTTATAGGACGATGTTTGCAGAGTAATGTCTTGACAAAAAAAAAAATTAATTTCACCATGATGTTGCCTGTCTGCTGAAAAGTTGTGGATGAAGTATGCGTGGTAATTATGATCAAATGCAATACAATGTGCACTTTATCTGGGCCAAGTTTATTGTATGCATGAGAACCCTGAATTTGTAGGTTGCAGTGCCTCCAAGTGCAAAAGCTTTAAAATGTTTTTGCAGTCAACCTGAGTCAGGTGGGGTGTATCCTTGGTTTTTTCTTTCTAAAGAGGAGAATCCAACATACAAGTCACTTGCTTTGGGTAGAACACGTGGTGTTTTTGGAACTGGTGCAGCAGTCTACTTCAAGGGTTATTATTCTCATACTTCTCAAGATCATAGTGAACGTCAAAGGTAATTTTGGGTTGTTTCCTATTTACCTTTTCATAGGTTTTCTGGTACCCTCTGTATTGTTTTTGAACCTTAATATCACACCTGAATAGTTATTATCACACCTGAATCAAATTAGCGATTAGTTGGGCTTATAAAAGTTGTGAACAATACTTGTTAGTGAATTTATGAGAAAGTACATAAAGATGAGCAAGTTTGTTGAATATGTTCATATTTAATTGACATGAGGGCTGTATAACAGTAGTTCTTTTTTGGCTGTTGTTGTAACACTTCAATTGTAGGAAAATGTTGCCATCATCTACTAAGCACGCGTACGATGCTGACAAGAAATTTTTTATTTTATTTTATTTATTTGTTGTCCAATTGAGGAATAATGGGATAAATAGAGTTATTCAGATGATCTTGTATTGGTTGCAGAATCATCAAACCTAATGGATAATTATGTTTTATACTTAAGAGTGGATAGAAGATATAATTACAATTGAGAAGTGGTTATGCAACTCTAAGAGTGGCTCTGTAGAGCAGATGCATTATCATTTGGTGCCTTAAAGTCATGTTTGATTGCTAACACAGGAATTTTCGGCTGAATCAAGAAAGCAGAAATATGCTGAACTCCTTGGATGGTATTCAAAGTTTACTATGTCCAATTTACACCCTCAAACCATTGTTTTTGTGACACTTGCCACTTGAGACTCTAATTTAAGTCTCCTTTTAAGCGCAATATTAGGGTTCAATTTGACATATTCCTTGAAAAATTTTAAAATTAAAGAAAATAGCTGCATCAAGTACAGGATGCTATGATAAATCTCAGTACCTTGCAATTAATTCAGTGAAATAATGTTATCACAATGTTGAATGATCCCTAGCGAAATGGGTCAAATTAGTATGATAAAATAGGAAATCATCACAAATTGTAACGTAGGCAACAAAATGTGACAAGCACAATGGTATGATGATAAAAAGTGAAACTAATCCTGCTCAGGAAATGCAGTGTCCAAGATGAGGAAACCAGGATGCATATTAATCCACAGAACTCAGTAGTCATATCAATAAGAGTGGTCAACATAAAATGTAGGGTTAATGTTATTATCATTGCTCAGGCGCTTGTGACACCACCTGAATGCCTTTAAGTTGCAGGCTTCATGAAAGGAACTTATGTCAAAGGTATGGATACTAAAATTGCTAATTTGGAGCAAAGACTAATGGACCAGAAAAGTCATTAGCAGTTTGTCCACTTTGAGGCAAAACCAATGTTTGGATGTGCTTGAAGAACCTGAAGATATTAAGCCATTTATTGTTTAAACTGCTATACTTTTTGAAATAAAACGCCAATGAGGCTGTTAGTTCTTCTCTATTGGATGTTCCAGGGATTGAGTTGTTTATAAATGACAAAACATTTAGTGGTTCTGGATTTTTCTATCGAGAAAATTGGTTTAATTTTGTCCTTCGTAGGTTTCTTACAGTTTTACATATTATTGCAGTCACTTGGGGTTAAAGGAGAGCTTGTGAATTTGGAGTATTGGGAGGGAAGGAATTCCTCTTGATATGATTGTTTTGGTGACAGCTGAAACTAGGTTTGAGTTTGAAAATTCCGTTGCTTCATCTATTGACAGTGATCAGGATAAAAGAAATCCCTTCAAGGATGATCCCAAAGATATTAAAAGCATCTAGGTTTATTTTGTGGCTGCGCAGAACTACCAACAGCTTGGCTTTCACTAATCAGTCTTAGATTCAGAAAGTTCTCATGTTATGTGTCAGTCTATGAAATGGGGGAACTGTCATGGCAACCAGTTAGGAACTTTGAAACTTCCCTGAGGATTTGGTCCGCGCAATTTTCTTTGTTTGGAATTGTTACATGGTAATGAAAACCTCCAGAAAATAACTGTGATTAGTTGGTGTTTCATTGAAAAGGTATTGGAATAATGCCCTTTTGCATTATCTAGTGGCTTTTGAGCTCTGGCCTATTTGATTTATATGTCTGCAGTAGATGATAGTTGCAACTATTGAAAATTTTATTGTTCTTTAAGATACATAATGAAGGTGTGGCACGAAGTCATTCTGACCACCTTCAGATGATCTTAAGCAGAAAATAAAAGAAAACAGAATTGGTTTACTCGAAGCAACTTCCTTTTATTTTTATTAACTGTGGAAATGCTTGATTCTGAAGTCACTGGTATTAACAGTAATACTTTAGAAAAAGCTGAATAGCATTGAAATATTTGTGTAAAGCTGTGGATGCTAGTATCATAATTTTGCATTCTCATCCTTCATCATCTCAAGTATATGCTAGTATATATAATTGAATACTTTTGTGCTTATTTTTGAACATCCTGTAGATCTAAGTTGAGAAACTATTGTTTTTTATCAATCTGAGAAAATTGAAGATAGCTGTTCCCTGGGCTTAGCCTGATGATGTTTTTTTGAACAGTTTCATTTATATGAACAAATAAAAGGTTCTCAAGATAATGGGACAAAAAGTTCATGTTACTAGTGTTCATTTTTAATCTCTTTTGTCTCTATACAATAAAAAGGAACATGGTATTCTGGAAAAATTCATGCAGTTCAAATGTAGCATCTGACTTAAATTTCTTTTTAACTTATTGTGAATTATGCTAAATTTTTTTCTGTGGTATTCCAGAGTAAATCCTGCAATGGAGATGGATATTCCAATGGCCTATGGAACTTTTTGGATGTCAGTTTTGATGTGATTTCTTTTTCTATTAAGTATGAAGCTGGTTCTTTTTACTTTTTTATTCCCCAGGTAAAATTGCAATTTTTCTTTACCAAATTTGTGTTCAGCTGACAGTTTTTCAGTGATGGCTATATCAATCAATGAATGTAGTCTAAGGTTTTCTAGAATTGCACTCCCTTTTCATGGTTCAGTTCTTGTCAATGCTATTTAACAGATTGAGTTGCATGAATTTGAGGAGGTTACTTTCTTGGTCACTACACTTGCATGGGATAACTCTTCCACTTGTATCTTTGAGGAAGCCATTCGGAGCTATGAGCTTGCTATCTACCAGGTATCCTAAGGTTGTTCACTTCCACCTGCCAGTAATTCTCTGTGCTTCTTTTCAAGTTTCGTTTAGATCTACTTCAATATATGCCACCCAATGGTGCTTATTTTGAATTTGCATAATTCAAATTTCCTGAATGACTCAGTGACTAGGAAGCTATCTGAAATTAAGAGACTTTGATGCTAATTTTTAAATGGTAAATTGCATTTATCTCCGTGTTTATCTTTCAGGATGGAAAATCTAAACATGGTCTGAGAACCTACTCACATTCTTTTAACCGTTTGGGTTATTAGTCAACCCTGACTTTTCCTTGACCTGTAGTTAATTTTGTGAGTAAGTTTCATGCTATTAAAACATAGCTGTTTAAAAAAAAAGAAGGCAAATAATAAATTGATCCTTCCAATCCCTGGAAGTTCATGACTATTAAGCATTTGATTTCAAAATGTAGGACACTAGAAAGCAGCATATTTTGTGATTTGATTGGCTTGCCTGCTCTTGTTCTTTTGCTTTCATTCAGGCCAGACATCAGCTTCAGCCGTTCCCAGGTGAATGCAGAAGCATCAGGGCTCTTAAGGAATTTGAGACCATGGAGGATAAAATTGTTGAGATGGTACAATCTGATCCTGTGAAACCTCATTCTGTGGAAAACATTATGCCAGAAACTAGAATTGCTAATGCTTATTACTCTTAGCATCTCCGGCTCTCTTGGCTCATTCCTACAGATATGAGTAGATTTTTGGATTTCTTATTTTTGTTCAGTCCTGAAGTTTTTTGTGCAGTTGACTTATCTTGTAGCTTTTTGAATAATTCTTGCAATATGGTTTCAGGGTTTAGCATAATTCATCAGTAATGGTTACCTTTGGTTTTTTGCCTTCGCATGTTCTTCTTTTGTGTTTTCTCCATTTCAAATAATCAAATTTTTTGCACTGTCAGTGTATGGTTCACTTTTACAAAAAATGCTAGTGATATTTTTTTTTTTTGCATAATAGAGTTCTCAAACATTAGCATACTTATGTTCTGGAAATGTATAACCTTTAGGTGTGCATGAGTGCTCTCCAGCTGGGTGGAAGTGTTCTTGAGGCTGGCACTCTGGAACTGGTATCCCCTTTATCCTGGTAATTTTCTTCCTCAGATGATTTAATTCTATATCTTCATGTGTTGATAATACACTGCCTCTCCTTGTTAACAGATTGATTTTATATTCTATTGTTTTTCTTGACTTGAGGAATGATAATAAAGCTGCCTGTTTTGCTTTTTACAGAAAGATGCTCCACGTTCCAGTCAGTTCTCTGCTCTGCTTTCACCTTTGTCAGCTATTGCAAATAATATGGTTAGTAACTGGTTTCACTGAAATTTCTAAGAGCACAATGGCGTAGTAGGATTCATGCAGCCGACCCTACTTAGTGGGATTAAGGCTTGGTTTGTTTGTTTGTGTTCTTATAGCTTACCACCTGATATTAATGCTCAATTTAGTTGGCACATAAGGGGCCATGTAAATTGAAGGATAAACTACTCAATTTTCTGCCGCCTTAGTTGAATCAGAGCAAGTGTTACCGCATTAATAGATGGAACTTTTCATTTGAATGGACCCTTGCTTAAATTTGTGATAAATTCTTGTGTCCGTTGACTTTCTAAAATGAAATGGAAATCTTTGGTGTTACTTTTCTTGCTCCAGTTTCCTGTGTTCCTAGCATTTGTGTCTGGCTGTTTTGGTTTTTTCCTTGACATATAGTCTGTATAACCTTTATGAATAGTTATGTTTGGAAAATTCAATAGTTAAGGATGCTATACTGAATAAATGTCTACTAATTGTTCATGATATTGTGTTTTCAGTACCAAAGTGATTGCTTTGATAAAATGATCTATTCTGCACTAGATTGTCCAAATATCAATTCCTTATGGGCTTCACTCATAATTGAAGAATGCACTCGACTTGGATTGACGGTGAGGCTTTGTGTCAACAATATGATATATGTGGGTTTGGTTTACTTGTTTCTGATTTATTCTTCATCTAGTATATTTGTGTAGCTCCAGGGTCAAGATCATCTCCCCTTGCAATTGCTGCATCAGCTCATCCCACTGCTACTTGTGTTGCATGCATTGACGAGCGCTCACTTGCCTTCCATGCTGTTGGTTTTGCCCGAGGTTCTCATAGACCAGCAATTATCATAACATCATCTGGTACTGCAGCTTCTAATCTAAATCTCCTACCTGCTGTAAGTTCATATACTTTCATATTTATGTTTGTTTCACTTATTCTTGTAGCACTTGCTGCCTTGCGTCATTCAATTCTTTTACATTAGCCTATTGCATTGTTGTCCAATACCTTGCACACAGTAGCTTGTTTTACCGGCATCTTTTCATTTTTTTTAAATTTATTTTTTAATAAATAAACCCCACATTACTTTCAGTACTGCAGCTGTATGTCACCCTACTGGAAGTTTTATTGTCCTTCACTTTAACATGTTGATATTGTATCCTTCTTTTCTTTTTAGTCCAAATTGAGATATATGAAAATTTTGTTTCTTGGCTAGTATTTCTCTTTTGAGTTAAAACTTCTGAATAATTTTATCTGGTTGTGAGGGAATTTCTTGCGCTGGTGCTTCTATCTTATTAAACCCCCCAAAAAAAAAAAAAAAAGATCTATCTTATCAAAGTAAAAAAATGTACAGGTAGTGGAGGCAAGCCAAGATTTTTTACCACTAATCTATTACTTACAGCAGACCGTCCTCCCGAGCTGCAAGATGTTGGGGCGAACCAAGCAATCAATCAGGTACTTGATTTTGATAATGACCAGTTTCTTTGTGTATAGGAAGCAAAGCATCTGTAGGTGGTCTTACATTGAAGCACCTCCTGGTGATAGATGTTAAAAAACCCAAAGGTTTTGATGTAGTCATGAATGATAAATTTGCTAAAAATATTTATATTGCTCAGACAATGATTCGTTACTGAGAGTTCTTGAGTAGCTAACTACTTGATCTAAGGGCAAGAAGTGAAAGAAAATGAGCAAACAAAAGAAGAGCCAATAAGGAGTTAATAGTTATCCAGTCCTCCGAAAAAGATACTGCAGTGTTGCTTTTATGGGATTTCCAAATAATGAATCTTTTTCTTTTTCCTACCTTTATTGATTTGAATTTGTCTATTAGGTCAACCATTTTGGTCCATTTGTGAGGCATTTCTTTGGTCTTCCTGCACCCACTGATGATATTTCTGCAAGGATGGTACTTACAACTCTTGATTCTGCTGTCAACATAGCATCCTCATCCCCATGCGGTCCTGTTCATATCAACTGCCCTTTCCGAGAACCATTGGCAAAAACTCCAAGAATGTGGAATTATAGCTGTATGAAAGGATTAGATTTATGGATGTCATCTAATGAACCATTTACCACATACATTGAAGTACAACATTCTATTTCAAACCCTCGAGTTCATGCTCATATGGATGAAGTCATTAAAATCATCCAAGAGGCAGACAGAGGGCTTTTGGTACTTGGTGCTATTCATACAGTGGATGACATATGGGCAGCTCTTCTCCTTGCCAAACACCTGCAGTGGCCAGTAGTGGTAGATATCTTGTCAGGGTTACGACTTAGGAAGTATATGACTTCCTTCACTGATATTGGAGATAACATTTTGTTCATTGATCACCTTGACCATCTGCTGCTCTCAGAAAAAGTCAGGAATTGGATGAAGGCAGATGTGGTAGTTCAGGTATCTTCAAGTTCCATGTATTTTGTACAAATGAAGTTTTGAATATCCAGGACGTTAAAGTCAAAGGATGTATGGGAGGATAGAACTAAAACTTTTGGAGAAAATCTTAAATTAATTGGGGTTGTTCATTTTGATGCAAGGTATTAGAAAGTCCCAGCAAAGGGTGGTAATTATAGGAACTTCAAATCCCTCTTATTTTGAAGTCTCACATATTAGGAAATCAGAATTTTCAGGAAGTTCAACTTTCACAAACTTGAAAGAAAGAGCTTCTGAAATTTTAAAGATTCTATAATCTATGAATTCTTTCTGCCAATGGACGCTATAGCTTTTATACATTTTGAAAGCCTTTATTGGAACTTGGCACCATGGTTTGAAGTAATTAGAACAAATCAACTGAAACTGCCAAATCTTTTCCATATTTTTGAATTTTGAGAACTAGAAAAAGTAAAGCAATGAAGCTCAAGGATTGATAGGATTTGTCTTCCTTTAGAGTAATAGTATTTTTCCATTCCCTTTAATTATGGCAATCTTGGAGAGATCTTAGTGTAAAAAAAAATTAGAATTTTCTGGATTCCTTTCTAATCCACTCGCTTCATTGTGATCTGACTTTGTCGTCCCGTTATATCTCACTGGATATAACTTGAATCTGTGGATGCATATAGGCCTAAACATGTTTTCGTGAGAATTGATTTCTTGCACTTATACCTTCTGACTGTCCATAGATGTTTCTTCTTTTTTCAAAAGAACTTTTTATGATCTTTCTGAAGTCCATTGACAAAGTAAAACTTACGAGGTGAGACTTGGTGCAACTATGAAGTTGTTAAAGTGTAAAAGTAGAGGTCACAGGTTCAGAACAATAAAACCATCTCTCTGCTTGCAGGATGAGTTTATGCATGAGTAGCTTTCTCAAACCATGCAAATATGGGAGCTTTGCACTCTGGATTTGGCTTTTCTTTAATGAAGAACTTGATTTAGGTTACTGCTTGCCAGACCAAACAAATTTCCTTGTATGGCATGTGAAACTGCCATGGAACTTGGAAGAATAGAACTAGAATCAATCTATTCCCTAAACTGGTCATTTTATCTGCTAAATTGGTATTTTTAAGCTTTTGTCAGGTATTTATTTTTGTATCTGCAAAAAAGTGCTTTTAACTCTTATTAATAACTGAACCAAATGATTTTTGTGAAATATGGTGGTTCTTGTGTATAAGGACCTCGATATCCTTAAACAAATCAATGTAGTGGATTTGCTTTATGGCAGATTGGAAGTAGGACAACAAGTGCGTGCATTCCTGAGATGCTAGAGCATTCCTTTCCTTTCTCATATATAATGGTTGATAAGCATCCCAGGCGTCATGATCCTTTGCACATTGTTACACATCGGATCCAAAGCACAGTGACCGAGTTCACCAATTATTTGCTTAAAGCTTCTTTACCATATCTTTGCAGCATGTGGAAAGGTCAGCTACGAGCATTGGACATGATGGTAAGTGAATAAGGCTTAAATCTGACTTTATCTTTTAGAGTTTTTTTCATTACCTTTTAAACATGTTCCATTGATACATTCCTCTAGTCCTTCACCCTATTGGCCACGTCGTGCAAAATTTTATTAATCAACACTTAGATGCAATAGCAATGTGCGTGTTATTTGGGTAGGTGGTAATTGAAGAAATGATTGAAAATGAAAAGTCATTTCAGTAGTATGATAAAGCAGAATCCATAAAACAATTCCTAGGAAAACTGATTTTTATAAATTGAACATACTCAAAGATGACAAGGAGTGCACCAATTAGCATGACTATGGGGTATATATTGAAGGTATAGAGGAAATAGAGTGTCAGAAGAAGCACATAAAAACTTGTAGGGAAACTGAATCATGGCCTTTCATGGTGCTAGCCTCCTTTATTTGTGTGCATGTCTGTTGATGTTGAATGATATGCATTCAGTCCTGTTCCACCTGGAATATCTTCATAGTAGTTTGCTGACAAGTCGGGTGAAATATATTTGATGATGTAGGATAATCCCTAATGCATCTCTCATACTAATTGCATCATCTTTTATTTGAAGGTTATAATAGCCATATGACTTAGGTAATTGCAACATCCTCTATTTGAAGGATATTATAGCACTTATGTAATATAATGCATTTTTTGCATTATCTTACATTACTTATGTAAGATAATGTAAGAAAAGGATATTATAGCACTTAGGTATAGCCAAATCACATAGGAAAGATGATGCATTTTTGCTTTATGTAACTCTTGCATCGTATACTCTAAATTTGACATGATATTGGAACTTGGAAGGATAGTTGTCAATTTTTCTCCCCAGAAAATATACTTGTACTAATCTGCCAAGGAATAGCATGATTACAGTTACAGAAATAAGCATCTCTTAATTTTAGTTTTGAACTGTTTTAACAACTTTGAGTGCAGGCTGTGTTTTTATCTAAGCTTTTATCAAGTCAAGCACATTATTAATGGGATAACGATGAATCATAACCTTCCATGTATTGTAGAAGTTGACTTCATAATTACCTATCTCGACTCCCCTGGACTGTGTTTGTAAACCCTCTTTATATTCTGCAGGCTGCTTGGGAGATTTCATTTCTAATTAGTTCAGAATATGCCCTGACTGAACCTTATGTTGCACATATTCTTCCGGAGAATCTTCAATATGAGTCTGCTGTATTTCTTGGAAATAGCATGCCAATACGTGATGCAGATATGTATGGATTTAGCCAGACACATAATACTCATAATGCTGCTGCAATGCTCAACATGGGATTGCCATGTCATTGGATACAGGTAGTTGGGAACAGAGGAGCAAGTGGAATTGATGGTTTGCTTAGCACAGCTGCTGGTTTTGCTGTTGGCAGCAACAAAAAAGTGAGTGATCACAAATGTCTTGATGAGAGTATCTGTTCCATTCTCTAGATCTATTTTTACTCTGGATGTTCAATATTGTAGTACCAATAAGTTTCATGATACAAATCACAACTTTGAAGAAACTCCATTTGTGCTTTTTTCTTCTTACATGTTTCTTAGCAATATTAACCAGTAATTGGGACTACAGTCTTTTGCAAAAATAGTAGGATGCTCAGATGTTTGTATAATTGATTATATGCTTTTAGTAGTCATAGAATCAAGTGTTTAATTGTGATCATTGCTCTCATATTAATGTTTCTGCAAGTCTATGCTATGAACGGATGTATTATCTTCTTTTTTTCTCCTATACTGCTACATAAGCTCAGCTGTTTTCTTTGCTCGGGAAAACTGTTGTCATATAATTGAGTACATAAATTAGCATTTAGAAAGTATACATAGTCCATGATCCTAATATGTTTGTCGTCTTTTAACTTTTACATTACATTCTTCTCATATACTTTGACACCAGGATCAATTTTTCTACTTCCAAGTAAATTCTTTGAAACCAATTTACTATGTGAAAGAATCGGATTTGCACTTTCTACCTTTAGGAATCACCTTTTGGATTTTATAAGCAACAGGTGGCTTTCTGTCTTCTTGACTTCTGTTTTCTGTTTGTAGGACATGATTCAGTCATTCCTCTCTCCCCCAGAAGAGTTTTATTCTTTTCTTTTCTCTTTTGAGAGAAGAAGAATAAGTTATCTTTTTTGCTCGTAATCAGGCATCTATTTACCAAATACAAAGATATAGTTGCTTTGCTCTGTGCTTTATGTTTTCTTAAAAGTTCTTACTTGTGAAGCTTATCATTTTTTGCTCCCGTCCTTTATTCTGTATATTTAGGTACTCTGTGTGATTGGAGATGTTTCTTTTCTCCATGATACGAATGGATTGTCACTCTTGGGACAAGGGTAACAAGTTCTGCCTTTTCTCTTGCTCTCTTTTTCTGTGTGCTATTATTTTTTTTTGGGTAATAATGTGCTATTTATTATTGAACTTCTCTGGTTGTTTTCTTTTAACCCAGAAATATGCACTTTATTCCAATGTTTAGAGGGAAATATAATTCAAAAGTTCATAGCAATTCATAAAACCCAGAAATATGTTATAGAAGGAATTCTTGATTTGTAGGACATTGCGGAAGCCGATGACTATAGTTGTTATAAACAATCAAGGTGGTGCAATTTTCAGCCTTCTACCAATCGCAGCTGTGACAAGAGCGAAGAATTTTAGATCAGTTCTTCTACACATCTCACAATGTTTCAATACATAACCTTTGTCTGGCAAATGGGTAAGTTATTTCGACCATACTATTTCAATCAAGAACATGTTCTTTTCACTTTTCCTTACCAAAGCTTTTGATGTTTATTACTTGACATTCTTCTGGTAATAAACATTGTTAACTGTTCCTCTTGTATGTAGTTATTTTGTGTACAACTACTGCAATGATGAGCTAAACTGAATGAATTTAGTTGATTCCAATCTATAATTTGATAATAAAATGCAGATAGCTGAGATAGACATATGAAATGTTAAGTTTCAAAGATAATAATGTTTTACTTTGTTGTGAAGAAAATTGAATATTAAATTGAACAGATAATCAAGTCAATTAGAGATGATAAATAGATGTACTAGGCTTCTGTAGTCAAACTATTTGGGTGATCCCCTTGCACTCAAAGGTTTTCTTGGGTTTGATAAGTGAAGTGCCTCTTTATGCTTTATAGTACTAATTTATTTTTTCCTGAATATAATATTGAACTTTATGTTGTAGTGTGAAGTATGTGCAAGTACAGACAAAAAGGGAATTGCTCAATGCGTTGTTCACGTCTCAGCAGGAAAAGGTCGATTGTGTTGTTGAAGTTGAGAGCTGCATTGATGCCAATGCCAAATTTCACAGGTCTTCAGGGTTTGAAATGGCTTGAATTACTTTCAAGCTTTATGGCTTTCTTCCTCTGCTGACATATTTGCTTTACTTTGTAGTGATTTGAAAAAATTTAGTCGTCAAGCAGCAGATCATGCTATGGATATCTTTTCAAATCATTCAATTTCAGTAACCACCAGACAAGGGTTGATGATTGGAAGAATTACTAAATTGGATTACTCTCTCTATAGGTAAGCTCTATGAGATGGAGGAGCACATTTTGAAATTTTTACAGGGTTTCAGAAGTTGACTGTTGTACCTGATAAACTTTCTGATATTATTCCATGGAAGGGTTAAGCTGTGCGCTCCACCTACTTCAACTACAGTCAGTAATAAATCTACCTCATTCTACAGAGAAGGCTTTGTTCTTAGCTTGTCTCTTGAAGATGGAAGCACAGGTTATGGAGAGGTAAGCATAAAATTTTCATAGCAAGGCATGAAGTTCGAACACTGTAATTATGAGATTTTTTATTAAGTTGTAAAGGATATAAAATTAGATGATGTTCATATATTTGTGTTGTATAATCAAATTTTAGATCCAGTTGATAATTGTAGCAAAAATTTCCTTTATTTTGTTTTGATAGGTCAGATTTTCAAAAAAATAAAGCTCATGACATCTCGAGTTCGAATGAAGATATCCTCTATGCAACACCATTTTAACTAAATTTTGGAATACACTGGTCTAGTTGGACACAGTTGTGTTTGCTAGACATGGATGGAGGATTTTTGGGAATCTACTTGGGCATTGAACTTGAATCTATTAAACATCTATTTTGTCTTCAGAGTTGCTGCATCACTCTCTAAATTGTTGCTTCAGGAGAAGATTTTTTCTAATTTGTACAAAATCCCAGTATATTCAAGCAAGCATATGTTGTACATTTTGATCTTAGTTCCTAGGTTTCAATAATTGGATACCTCATACTTGTGGGAAGAAAAGAACCATTTCTTGAAGATGTTGTACTCTTGATTTTGATAAACATGCGTTTCATACACGTCTGCCCATTATGGTTTTATGTTTCCTACATTTGCTTCTCATTGTTCCTGCTTGATGCTTATGCTATCGTGCTCAACTTTTGACTTTACTATCTAACAGGCATTCTCTTTGTTTATCATGTTTTACTGTTTCAAAAGGTTGCACCTCTTGAAATCCACGAGGAGAATTTGCTGGATGTCGAAGAGCAGCTCAGGTTCCTAATTCACGTGGTAGAAGGAGCTAGAATTGATAAGATGGTACTTTTTTGTACCTTTACTAAAGGGTTCATTTTCCTCCTGGATATGGCACACCTTAGGTATCCTGGTAGGTCAAGAAATCATTACTGCAATTACATATTATTGGATACTTTTAACATACCATCTATACATGATGACATCGTATCTATCTTCTCCGCTTGAGTGCTTTCTAATTTCATTTCTTCTGTATTGTTAATGTACTGTGTAGCCCCGCTCCATACTTCCAAGTGTGAGATGCGGTGTGGAGATGGCTATTCTCAATGCAATTGCAGCAAAAGAAAGTTCCTGTATGTTGAATATACTCTTTCCAAAGATAATTGAATTACCCAAGGAGCTTTTAGATGTCCAAGTATGTGGGCTTATTGACTCTGTTGGCAGTCCAATGGATATGGCATATATTGCAACTTCAATGGTTAAAGAGGGGTTTGCTACTATAAAGATGAAGGTGAGAATAGAATTCCTCAAATTTTAATACTTAAAGTTTTCTATTGTCAAGGGATGAAATGTACATTGTCAATAGATCCTCAGTATTACAATCCTTAATATTGCGCAACATTCACTTTGTGGCTTTTAAAGCCTCTGTCTTGTTTAGAGTATGAACAGAATTTCAATATGTAGGTAGCTCGTTGGGCCAATGTAATTGAGGATATTGATGTAATATATATGAACAGAATTTCAATATAATTAAGTATGAACAGAATTTCAATATATAGGTAGCTCGTCGGACAAATGTAATTGAGGATATTGCTGTAATACAAGAGGTAAGAAGAAAGGTGGGAAATCAAGTTGAGCTTCGTGTGGATGCAAATCGCAGTTGGACATATGAGGAAGCAATTCAATTTGCCAAATCTGTGAAGAACTGTAGGCTGCAGTACATTGAGGTATTTCCTGTGGTACTTTTTACATGTATGGCATAGCCTGTCTCTTCCATTTGCTAATTTAAATTGTGTTGGAAGAATATTTTCCATATTTCTAGCTTATGAAAAGACCAATTTAAATTGTGTTGGAAGAATATTCTCCGTATGTCTTCCAACTTATGAAAAGACCATAGCAGTTTGTACCTGACAAATTCTTCCTTCAGTTGTTTCCAAAATGTTCTGGACATTTTCAATGCTCTGTAAATGATAAATTGGGCTGAATATAATTTTTTTTACTTTTGGCACCTTTGACTTCCCTTCCATACAGTTTGATTTATAATAATGCTTTCTTTTGTTATCGATTCTGTTATAGGACATCTGTTGAAGCTTTAATCATGGTATTCTAGACGTTAATCAATTTCTGAAGTTCTTAATTACAGGAACCAGTTATTTGTGAGGACGACATAATCAAATTCTGCGAAGAGAGTGGTATGCCAGTAGCTCTGGATGAAACTGTCAACTGTATCAGAGAGAGCCACTTTGATGTCCTTAAGAAATACAGCCATGCCGGCATAGTTGCAGTAGTAAGTATTTGGACATCTTGTTCAATTCTGTAAAGATGTGCAGTTCTGGTTTTGAATTGCGTTATGTATTTGCATCAAGTTTGTCTTAGCAGATACCTATACTACTACATATTGCGAATCAACTTAACAATATGCCTGATGAAAAGCAACTTCCACTCTTTTGAATAATATTACTTGTTTAGAACTAGCTACATTTAGCCAGCTCTTTTGGTTTATTGGTGTGGGAGGTCAGAGCTGCAATAAAATCAATTGTTTATTTTACAAATTTAGTAGCATAAAGTGGTGTAAACTACTGAATTCAACTGTTTATTTTCTGAAGAAAGTAAATCTTGGATATTTCCAGCATTAATGTCAAAAGTACGGGTTCTTCTTGACACATGATCACAATAATAACTAGACACTCATTTTAACTGGGAGCAGCAAATGAAATAGTAGCAACCAACATCAATTTTCCCCCCCCATGCATTGTTCTCTTGTTCTTGATAATGTTGCTCGCAGAATCCTGTCGTAGTTACGAAAGATCGCCTATTATCTCGAGCCTCACTTTATTTCCATACTTTTCTTTTAGGTTATCAAACCAAGCCTTATTGGGGGTTTTGAAAATGCAGCTCTGGTTGCACGATGGGCTCAGCAACAAGGGAAGATGACAGTTGTCAGTGCTACATTTGAAAGTGGCCTGGGCCTATCAGCCTATATTCAGTTCTCTTGTTATCTTGACCTGCAAAATGCAGATATGTTGCGACTGATGGATAAGGATCCGTCAGCATGTATAGCCCATGGTCTTGGAACATACAGATGGTTTACAGAAGATGTGACCATAGAGCCATTAAATATCTGTTCTAATTCAAAAACTGGCTTTGTGGAGGCATCTGCTACTGATGCTGGTCAACTCATGCAGCAGTTCCAAATCAACCAAAATGTGGTTGTTCGGTACTTTGATCAAGAAAATGTTCATGAATACAGGTTGAAAGTTGATTTAGAGGGTTTCTCATTTTCTCTCAATGTTCTGGAGATGGGTAAAAGCATTGCTGTAAGTAGTAGAATCAATATTATTGAATTTGTAATTTTAACACATGATATGGCTGCTCCTGGCTCATTATGTGAATGGGACATTCAGATGAATTAAGAAAATTTTACCAGTTATCTGATTTTAGAGATATGTTTGTGATAGAGCTCAAAGGAAGATGGTGTTAAAGACAGTTGAAATAATTTCTTTCTTCTGATATCCTGAGTACCTGTTACAAGCATATTCATTAATATTAAAACACTTGGATCATAATTACGAATATATATTAAGTGCTTAAAAGGATTCCATTCCATTGTGTAACTTGGTTTAATTAGGTTCCTACTTTGAGATCTGCTATGCTCAAAAGCTATGTCATTTTACATTTGCATTCTTAAAACGATGCAGGGAAGTGTAATTGTGTTTCTTCATGGCTTCCTTGGAACTGGTCTTGACTGGATCCCCCTCATGAAGGCCATCTCAAAGTCAGCAAGATGTGTTGCAATTGACCTTCCTGGCCATGGTGGATCAAAGTTGCAAATTGATTCAAAAGCCAAACCTAGCCTGTCCATAGATGTCATTGCCGATATGTTATGCCAGTTGTTTCCTTATGTAACTCCTGAAAAGGTAATCCTTGTTGGATACTCAATGGGAGCAAGGATTGCCTTATATATGGCCCTAAAATGCAGTGACAAGGTAAAGACATTAATATGTATATTGTGTTTACTGTTCATAGACCCTAGTTTGTTTTTCTGAATCATTAACCTAAAGAGAATCTCACATATATAATACATCGTTGAAGGTTGAAGGAGCTGTCGTAATTTCAGGAAGCCCAGGATTGGTTGATCCACTGGCAAGAATGGTGCGAAGGGAAAGGGATGATTTCAGAGCTAGTTCCCTTCTTTCTTATGGGCTTGAGTTCTTTTTAGATGCCTGGTATGCAGAAGGGCTGTGGACAAGGTATTTATGTTTTTCTGCTCTTTACTCTGCTGTCGTCCTTGGTCATTTATACTTGAGAAGCTCTTTTGAATGCATGGACACCTTTTCCTTCTTGATGCAGTTTAAGGTGCCATCCGCATTTTAAGAAGATATTCAATGATGGCCAATCGCTTGCAGCATGATGACTTGCATACTCTTGCAAAAGTTTTGTCTGATTTAAGTATTGGGAGGCAGCCGTAAGTCTACAAAAATTTCATCTACATATTAAATTTTATCTTCTTAATTAACTTTTACTATGCTAGATCCTGGATTTTTATGTATATCTCTATGTTGTGGGTTTCTTGAGAGTAATAATGCTGGTTAATTGTTCGCCTCCAAATATTAATTGGGTCATATGGCAAGAAAAATCTTAACACAAGTCATTTATTGTATTGTTCCAAAAGATTAATTAACATTAACGTTTCTTTTTCTGTTGGTTTTAGAATAAAGTTGCTCAAATGGCATGTTGTATAATTAGATTATGTAAAAGCTTAATAATGTCTTTTAATTGTTTAAAAATGCACAAAACTGATAATATGTACCAAATAGGACTTGGGGGGTGGGGGATCTGTTTAGATGTATATTTTCAGAGGACAAGCTTAAACTTTTCATTTAACTTTAGGGGTCGAAATTTAATTTTAAAAGGTTATGACTTTCGAATTTATAAAGGGGAAATAATGCAGGCTTTATAAATCATTTAACTTTCTCATTCTGCAAATTATTCTTTTTTCTTAGTTTGAGAATAAGAAAAGGAAAATATTTTTGCTCTTAAAATCTCAGGAGTAATCATGGCAACATTTGATGGCGTTATTAAACTCCCTGTCTTTGATCATTGTCTTTTTATGACATTGAAGAATTCTTGGTTCCAATTTTCATAAGATTTTCTTTTGCAATTTGCATTTCGATCCCCTACATTTTGTAATTTCTCTTGGACTCTGAACTATATAGTATATCATGTGGAAGTGAACTTCTCATGTCATTCAAGCTGTTGAATTTGGGGAGATGTGCATTTTTCTAATCATAACTTCAATGATACACCATGATTTATGATTGCTTCTCTTTCTTCCTTTTGATGACAGACCGTTGTGGGAGGACCTGAAGCATTGCAAACTACCACTTCTTATTTGGCTCTCCAGTTGTGGGAGAAAAGGATACTAAGTTCAAGAAAATTGCCCGGCAGATGGTTGACAAACACTGTACAGGGACCCAAGAGAGTCCAAAAATAGTAGAGATTTTCAATTCTGGTCATGCTGTGCATCTTGAGAATCCCCTCCCTGTTATCAGCGCAGTGAGGCAGTTCTTAAAGAGTATAGAAAAGCAAAGGTTTCAATTCTTAACAAAAGATGATGCAGATGCATTATATTCCTCAAGAAAAAGATAGGGTGCTAAATTGAACTGTGACATCACTAAAGTTTTGCTCCAGGGGTGGAATATAGCCATTGTGCAACCAACAGAGAAAAGATTCTTTGAAATTATGTAGGCCAAGCGCTGTTGTTGGTGCCAACTTCAGGAGATCAGGAAACCGGGGATATTAAGCTGTAGTTCTGCTCAACATATGCAAGAATCCTGTTCGCGCTTGTATTGACTTGTATCTGTTTGAATTAAAAACTGAGGGCACTGGCTTGTAGCCAACTTTCATATATCCTCGGATCTGCGCTGGTTGGAAACTGATTCTTTTTCAAGATTCATGCATAAGAAATTTCATTGCATCTTTAAGTAATTGTCGGAGATTCACTAAATTTATAGCTTGCCCAATTAGTTGTTTATGAATAATTGACCCACTGTTTGATCCATTATACAGCTTCATTAGTCTTGATTAAGATTTTAAGATAAATATGGTCTTTCAGATTCGGCTTGTGTCAGGTTGATGATGAAAGAATCTGTTCTTGAAATTTTGTACATGTGCAAAAATGTCATGGCCAATTTGGCAATGAAAATCGTCACTGCTGAGCCAAGCAACAAAAATTCTTCTACCTGATCTGCAATTTTCATGGTACTAAAGTTCTGCTACTTTCACGAGTTTCTCATGGTTGTAGCCAAGTGCAAAAGAGATTCATTTTTTTTTTTTTTGGCTAGAAAAGAGAGACTTAGCTTAATTAAAGTTCATTACAGTCATTCTAGGGAATTTAAGTACCTTAATATGTCGTCATCAATAAAAATGTTCCTGACAAAGCAAGGAGGATCTTGGCACAAAACAGAAGCCTTGAAGTGCTGCTCCATGTTTTGACATTTGATCAGCAGTTCTGTTGGCTTCTATAAAAATATGCTTGAAGGTCACTTGATCAGCAAAACAACTTCTAATGAGGTCAAGAATGATTTTGGAATCAGATTCAAAAATATAATTTCGTGCATATGATAATAGTAAGGGAAAAATGTAATTTTAGCCAGTAAAGTTTGGGTTGTTATTCATCTTGGTCTCCAAAATTCTACATAAAACGTTTAAAAATAAATAAATAAATAAATCTCTCGTGGAAAATAAGAGGGACGGGACAATTAATTACCAGTAGGCATGATCAAGAGAGAAACCAGGAAAATCAATTGAAAAAAGCAACAAGAATTCTTCATCATTTTTCAGATTTGTACAAGTTTAATATAAGTATCTCTTATTTTGAGTGGTGACTAATTGGAAGCACTTCTTGAGATTTATTTGTTATATAGAGAAATGGGAGGATGCGGTTTAGTTATTTCTCATAAATGGATTCTCCCACCAACAAAGTTTTAAATACACCCATGCAGGACAGAAATAATATTAATATGAATGTAACAACCTGACTATATTTCTAGGCTGGTTTCAATGAAAAATATTTTATTTGACTGTTGGATTGACAGCAAAATGAGGATTTTCTATTTTGTAGTTAATGTGGTGGTCAGAAATGAAATTGTGTATTGTAAAATCCCTCGCCAAGTATGACTGTGTTTCAACTTCTAATTAATAGGACTTAGGCACTTGGTTCATGGCTGGCTCTTGCTTACACCTCGTGAAAATTATAGGACGAATTTCACTTTGCACCTGTAACGTATACTTAATCCCCAGTTTTGTACTCAAAATTTTAATTTTGGATGTTTTTATACTCCTAATTTTAAATTTGTCTTATTTCAATTCAATTTTTAACATTATCAATAAAATTAATTAACGGAATCTTTTTATGAGTATCAAACAATAGATTTAGTGGAATGTACAACAATGCTGCCATAATATTTTTGGTGTACGAGTAAAGATTCTGTTAAATTTAGTAATGGTGTTAAAAAATAAATTGAAATGGAACAGATTTAAGAGTTAAAAGTGCAAAGTGTCGAAAACTAAAAGTAAGAGTTGACAGTGAGAATGGGGTATAATTAAAAAGTGCACAATGAAATTAGTCCTAAATTATATATTAAACAGTCATGGAATGGTAGAATCAGGTGCAAAGATTTGTAAAGAAATTAATTCTATGCATGTGTTCTTTACTAGTTAAGGTCACATATAATTTTGATAGAACTTTTAATTTGGAGAGACAACTCTTGTCTTTCTTCAACAATAAATTTTTTTTTTTGGCTTTTTTTTAATAAGAGAATTTATAGTGAATTTTTACCTATCCTTTACGTACTCACTTTCAAACTACTTTATCTGCAAAAGAAAACTAGTCAACTTGAAAATTTTTACGGGGATCGATGCTCCCCAGAATAAACCACCTAATGCAACATTAATGCACCAATAGATATAAGGGGCTTTTGTTTTGCGGCATAATAATCATGTCTCTCGCGACTTCAATGTTTTTGGCCAAAAATAATTTCCTTATATTAAGATCTAGACGAATATGGATGGAGTGGTTAACCAATTTCGAATCTACTTTCGGTTGAGGCATGATCAAGAGAACAACCACGAAGCCTTCATCATTCTGGCATTTTATATGAATAGAATCATAATAAAAATTTGTCTCTTAGTTTGAGAAATAAATGAAATGGATCAGTACTCCTTGAAATTTAGGTAGAGGGGCTGGATTGGATGCGTGTTGTTTATTTCTTATAAATGAATTCTGACGTAACAAAGCTTTGAAGTCTTTTTCTTTTTTTTTTCTTTTTTTTTTTGAGCCTTCATTTTAAAGTCAAAATATTTTTGTGTCAATCATTTCAATTTCTTTTAGATTCCAAATTAAAAAAGATTTTGAGAAAATGTATGCATAGCTGGGCTAGACATGTCTGTAGTTTTCAAAACAGTTGAAGTCTATCATCTAAGAAAATGTGTGCATCTGCAGGAAAAATTTTTTCCTACTTACTCCACATTATAAAATAAGTATTTATAATGGTTGAATGATTCAAAAATAATGGGACCCTCTTATTTCTTGATTATATATCTCAACAATGGTCATATCTTCTCTATATTATAGAGTGAGTAGTTAAAAATTACTCTATCTACGGACTTGTATATGCATAGTAAAATTTCTGCTGATATCACTTCCCAGTTTTTATCTTAATATATAAAAGACTTGCAACCTTGAACTTGATCAGAAAATTGAAAATTCACAATTTACTATCTCCTAATTTCAAAAAAAAAAAAAAAAAATCCCAATTTTTTTTGGTTTGGGGATGATTTATCCCTCCAAGGCAATTTTTTTTTTTTGGTTTGGGGATGATTGATCCCTCCAAGGCTGTCTCGATCTAAAGCCCATTCCCACGCATGAAACAGCCACCAAGCTTACATTGATAAGGGAAACAATGAAACTATTTTAATGCTTAATTAATTGTTGTCAGGTGTTTAAGGTAAATTCTTTGCTATTTACTCCGCAGTACAGAATGGATATTATAAATCGTTAGATGATTGAAAGGTTATGAAACTTACTTGCTTTTCAATCATTTTAACATGTTGAGTGAGTAGCCAATATTTACTCATTTACCAGTACTTACATTGAAGTATGTACATCTGAGAGTAAAATGTAAAAGCAACAAATCAATTACTCGCTCCATTGCAAAATACTTGTTACTTTAGATAATTTGTCTTGTGTCATATTATCCATTGCTTTAGAAAATCAAGAAAGTATTAAATAATATTTTCTAATGTTTACCCTTAGTGATATATTAATAAAGGGAAGATTATATAGTTAGGATATTAATGTTATTTTCATCCTTAGTGTCACATTACTAACAGTTATTTTGAAACAGAAGAAGTAAATAATTCAACGAGAATTTATTTGATGCAAATTATTGCTAATGTATAAATATTAGTTTGCTTATATTGTTATTCGTTACGAGAAATTAGCACTTCATAACACAGGAAGAGCAAAAGTTACTTTAATTTTGGCTATTATCATAATTCAAAGACAATATTGTCTTCCTAATTTTCTCCTGTGCGTTGACTTCTCATGTCCCCATCTTTTTTCTCCACACACTTGCAATATCCATCGACACATTCGAGGACCAAAAGACCCATGCAGCGCAAATGATGTTTTTCATGATTACAAATTTTGCAATATCCATCGACACATTCGAGGACCAAAAGACCCACGCAGCGCAAATGATGTTTTTCATGATTACAAATTTATTACCAGTAGGCATGATTACTAATTAATCACCAGCAGGCATGATTAAAAGGGCAACCACGAAAATCAATTGAAAGAAAGAAGAATTCTTCATCATTTTGGGCTTTGTAGAGTAGAATTAATCATAATACAATTTTTATATCTCTCATTCTGATAAGTTGTGACTAGTATGAAGCTAATTCTGGAGATTTATATAGATAAATAATGTAACTGAGAATAAATACAGGACTGGATTAATAATGTTTGTAACTATGTAGAAAATTTTTAGACTGGTTCAACTGCTAACTAATGGCTTAATGACGACTGGATAGACACTTGCTAGGTCTTTTTTTTTTTTTTCTTTGGGGTAAAATACACTTGGCAGTCTATTGCAAACCTATAATCTACCTATTAGGGTTTGGGTTTCTTTGTAAAATAGGTGCAAAGTTTGAAAATTTAATTGATTTGTGTAAAAAGTCAAAAGTACTTCTAAACCTAGAACTCCTCCAATGCCCAACAATCTCCTATGCCGGAAGGAAATGATTGTGTTTTATATTAAATTACGTAGTCAATCTTTATTAGAAGTTTTACATGAATAAAACAATCCTATTTGATTTATTCTAGTAATGGTCATTTAACAAAATATTTAACGATTTCACATCTTCATTCTACCCCAAAATACTTACAATTTCTTATTTTGTGAAGAAATCATAAAAAAATTTCTCAAAGTAGGAAATTTTTTGACAAAGGGATAGATGTAGGAAAGTCGTATGTAAAACATACGACCAAGGACCAAGGTTGACCAAGGTCGTATGCTTAGGAAAGTCGTATGTAAAACATACGACCAAGGACCAAGGTTGTATGTTAAGCATACGGCCACCTTGCCCATAAAAAAAAAATAATAATTCTTGTTTAATGTTTAGGGTATTTATGGTTTAGGATTAAGGTTAGTTTAAGATTTAGGGTTTAGGATTTGAAATTAATACACAAAATTTGAATAAACAATGTTGAGATTTATAATATAATCTACTTGTAGTTCGTACTGATTATAATAAAATATTTTTATGGACGAAGTTTGAAGTGCATAAATGAAAGAATTAATAAATATTAAGAGATAATTTCATTAAATTCCCCTGAGGTTTATGTAATATCACTTAGTACCCCTAAAATCAAAATTGAAATATGTATTTTTTTTTAAAAAAATTAATAAACCTTACAGGGGAATTTTATGAAATTATCACTTAGTACCCCTAAAATCGAAATTGAAATATGTATTTTTTTTAAAAAAATTAATAAACCTATTTGCAAATATATATATATATATATATATTGTGTTTTGATTTGAATAAAAATTTAAACACGTAAAAAATAACAATATATAATAAAAAAAAAACAAATATGATTCGAATTTGTTTAGGAAATCACAAACCTTTAAAAAATGAAACGAATTTTTTGATAAAATTTTTAGCTAACTTATGTATCCTTAATTAGGAACATATTTATGTGTTTGTATGTGTCGTATTGAGCAAAAAATTATAATACGTAAGTATACATAATATATAACAATAAAAAATATTATTGGTATTTTATTTTGAAAATCAATAAGTTGTAAAATGAAAAATTATTAAAATATATTTTTTGACATTAATTGGCGAAGGATATGAAAAGTTACAATCTATTGTTATTTGTTAATAATTAAATTATACTTTTTTTCCTTTTCATTCAACCACTAGACTTAATCAAAGAAAGCTTTGAACTAGGGGTAAAATTGTCTCTCTCCACTGAAATTAGTTATTTAAAAGAATGGGTTAAAAATGTTATAAAAAGATTGAAATAAGAGAGCTTTGTGATATTTTTTAAAATTAATGGGTAGTAAGTGAAATTAGTTTAAACCACAAGGGAGGTTTCTGAAATTATCCCAAATAGTAAAGCACAAAAATTAAATAAACGAATATTAAATACTGAAAATTATCATAAATTAAGGGTTACAAGTACACGAAACTCTAAAATGTAGACAATATTATTTAAATTACAAGGAAAAAAAAACCTTGCCAATATTTATATTTGTTGGACAATTCTTGGCATTATGTCCAATCATACAACATGGGGTACATCATCTTGGTGCATCAAGACACCTTGTATCCATCTCGTTTGTATCCTAGCATTGCTTGTTTTCCCAAGTTTAGTAGGTGCCATCCTATTAGGAAAGATTATGAGGCCAAAATCAACATCTTCCCAATTGGAGCCTTGATATCGGAGTGGATTAAAGTGACCAGAGTACATTTTTAGATATGTTTGGTTTGTGTGCACTTCACCAACAAATGTAGTTAGATTGATTCCGCAATTAAAACATGCAGCCATGAGGTGCGAACATGGGAATTGAAGTGTCGTTTATTTTTCACATGTGCACGTTCTTGCTTGTAAGTTCACAATTTGCACATTTTTGCCTCTTCCATCAGGCCGAAGAGCTGTGATAATGTTGTATATCTGATGTTGATAGTCAAACTTCTGAACCGTATGGCCTCAGGCAGTGTGTTCAATTTTGAGATAATTATCCCAATTTTTTTTGGTAAGTGAAATCTTGAATGTCTTGCCATTTTGCTGTGCTAGTTAAAAAGTTCAATTATTTTATGAAAAGTGAAGTCAACACAAGACTTAACTGGCAAATAATGGGTTTCTTTGAGAACTTTATTCTAACTTTCTGCCATGTTGGTTTATAAAATACCCCAATGAAACCCTCCATCAGGACAATGAATAGGCCCATTGTTTAGGCTTTATATTCCTATTCATGAGCCAATCATAAGCTTCAGGGCTCATATGTCGAATCTGTTCTATATACCAATCGAACTTGCAATGCTATCTTGCACTTCCAGTTAGCCAACATAGGTCTTTTAGCCTTTGATTTCTAAACTTCTTGTTGAAATTACTTCTCACATGGATGAGACAGAATCGATGCACCCCACAATATGGCCTCTAAAATTCTAAATTATTCATTGCATTGATGATATCTTCGTGACGATCCGATATAACACAAATGTTATGCACATCCTAACAGACATAAACCCTTAGTTGGGTCATGAACCAACTCCAACTATCATTCGTTTCCTCATCGACAAATGCATATGCAAGTGGTAGTTGATGGTTGCCAGCATTGTGGCTGACTGCGGCTAGGAGTTTACCCTTATAAGCACTCCTTAAGAATGTACCATCCACACATATAACAGATTTACTATATCTGAAAGTTTGGATTGAAATGGTGCAAAGCCAAAATACAAAGTCGAGAATCTTTTTAGATCGATGACTTTGTGGATGATGTCTCCATTCTACAATGGTAACAGGGTTTTATGCTATTAGTTCCTTAAAAAATTTTGATAGCTCAGCAACTGATGACGGCTAATCACCGTAAACTATGTCAATAGCTTTTCGACGACCGTACCATACTTTTTTATATGAGATGTCCACATGTATTTTGTCCTTGATTTGTGCTTGAATTTCCTTCACAGGTTTGCAGGAATTCTTTTTGATAAAGTGAATTATGCTCTTGGCTACAATCTCATGGCTCAATTGGTTGTGATCATTGTTGTTACTCGTGCCAATGCAGGAGTGCATATCAACGATTTTAATTATTTACCATATTTTATGGGTACTCTTTTCAACATCCCTGACCAACCAGTTACAACGATTGTCAGTGCGTATAATTTTGCACTTTGCTATCTAGGTGTTATGCTTGCTTTGGGTCACAATGAATTTTCTTTTGTGCTTCGTTGACGATGGACCATAACTTAGTTGTTCTTTTAAGATGTTTCTTGCTCTCGAAAAGCATGTTCAAACGCAACTCTATGTTTGTGTCACTCCACACATTCATGTGCTCGACATGACCTCTATCAATTGCATCGAAAGAAAGCATATTGCCAATATCAGAGTAGAAGGCATGTGCACGTGGAACATACGATGGAACTGTAATGTCACTGGCATGAGCTGGTTCTTGCGATGTTGAAGCACGTTCAACAGTTTCGGTTGCTGCCTCTATGTACTCGTCAGAACCACTACTAGAATAAATGTCATCGGATGGTTCCTGTTTGGACTCATCGTCTGAGCCACATTTAGAGTCACTTTGAATTTGTAGTTCAGGGACATGATAACTACTTTGACCAATTTCCAAATGTGTTTAAGAACAACCAACACTAGTATTTTGGGATCCTTTCCATAAAATTGTTGAGAAGGTTGTGATGCAAATTGACTAACAATAGGTTGTGAAATGGTATCGGGAATATTACAAATTTAATTGCGAGTTGCTGTCAGAAATGAGTTGGAGTTTTTGTTTCTTCATGTGATATCCAGACAAAAGCGGAATTTCCAATTTTACGTCATACACTGTTTGTAGATCAATGTCAAATCCAAAGTAAATGAACTTGGATCCAACTCCATGTAGTTAAATATGTTTGCTTACAATTCATCAAAGCTTATTCGACGACGAACGAAAACAAACTTGTTTGCACGTTGTGGTTCGTAACTCAAACCGCAATAGGGTAGGTTTACTACTTTCTGCCCCAACAAACGCATAACCGAATTGGCATATCATAAGGCACTTTGATTGTGTATTGTTTTAATGGAATGCAATATCCAAAAAATAAAATGCATATTTATAGACCCACAATCACTATTCATACATATGACATACAAAATGAAAATAATAAATATTATTTAGAAAACATAAACAATATATACGACCTAGAGAACGTAAACAATATATACAACATAGAGAACGTAATAATTTAATATGTGTGTGTGTGTGTGTGTGTATATGTATATATATATATGACATAGAGCGCGAAATAATATATACGACCTAGAGAACGTAAACAATATATACGACCTAGAGAATGAAAATAATATATGTACGACCTAGAGAACGTAGACAATATATACGACCTAGAGAATGAAAATAATATATGTGCGACCTAGAGAACGTAAAGTTTAATATATATGACATAGAGAATGAAAAAAATATATAGACCTAGAGACCGTAAATATAGAGAACATAAATAATATATACGATCTAGAGAATGTAAACAATATATATGACTTAAAGAACGTAAACTATATATAGGACGTAGAGAACGAAAATAATTTATATACGACTTACAAAACGGTAGTTGTGGTTTACTTACACCCAAAAATAAGGAAATCGATTCAAATAATTTATTTTATTAATTATTAATCTCACAGTCACACTCATACATGACAAATAAGAGGATATAGATTCAAATAATTTATTTCATTCATCGTTAATCTCACAGTCACACTTATACACGACAAATAGGAGAAAATCGATTCAAACAATTTATTTCATTCATCGTTAATCAAATAGTCATTCTCATACACAGGAGATGCCCAAGCATCAAATGCCATTTCGGCCCATTCATCCTTTTCATAATGTCTAGCTATTACACCATCACAATAAGCTTTCCCGCGCTTCAAACGTAAGGCAATTCGATTTTTTTCTTCACGTATATGAAACAAAGATTGTTCAAATTTTCCAATAGTTCGTTAGCTCATCGCTAATGCCTTTAGCATGGGAAGATTGAATTTTAATCTATCATCCCATCCATCCAGCAATGCAATGATGTATGTTGTTAATTTTCTAGTTTAGTTTTAAGTTCTTCTTGCTCCTCTACATGAAATTCCCACTCTATCTGCATTGTCGCATTCCAATTGGCCGATTACCTTTCATCTGGATCCATTGAGTATGAAATAGTATCAGCCAAATGATAACTGACCACTACGTCCAAGTATTTGGAATAGGTCACCTGGCTTAAATTTTATAGGAAATTGATAAGTCATTTGATATTTATGTATGCGAAACTAAATTGAGAAAAAATGAATATGAATACAAGGACAACCTTTCATGTGGTATTTATACTAAAAAGATCGTACAAGGATAATACGAGAATAAAGTCGATTTACAAGAATGCGACCGTTAACCTTATTTTGATAAAAAAAAAAAGCTGACATGTCAACGTCGATGACGTCTAGGATGGTGTGGGTTTCTCTCGTCGGAGCAACAATGCTGATGCCTCTGAACGCGTGGCCATAATGTCATGATAGGATGGTCACCTTCTTCATCATGGTCTCCATGAAGTTGATGGTCATTATACTGCTCATCGTCATTTTTTCAATGTACAGTGTCCTCTTACATAGTAGGTGGGGGGGTCATATCTCTGTACTGGGACTGTGAGTGTGATTGAGATATCTCCTGTTTACCATGTGAATGAGACTAACCAGTTTCCTATGTTTGATCATCATGGTCACCATATGAATATGATAGGCCTGCTACACGGCCAGCATGGGAATACGACGGACCAGATCCATGATGACTATGTGAATATGATGGCCCTGCTCTATGGCCAGCATGTGAATAAGTTGGACCAGCTCCATGATCACCATGTGAAAATGATGGCCCTATTCCTTGGCTACCATGTGAATATGATGGCCCTAATCCATGACAACTATGTGGAGGAGGTTCAATAGGGCCATGTCGAGGTCTTCGTCCTACACGTCTAGGATGAACGTTACACTACTCTAATTGTGTAGGCCGTCGATTTGGTTGTTGAGATTCAAAAGGCTCTGTAGGAGGATCTTCTAAAAGTCCCATGGCAACTCTGATCTATTGACCCATATGGTTTAATACTTCAAAAGCGATGTTTCTTATGTTAGTCACTAGGTTAACATCTTGCGGATGCGCTCTAGGTTTTAGTTACAACGACATATACCTAAGGCGCGTGACAACATTAGCATCTACAACAACAATGTAATATGTTTAATTTACAAGAAATATTTTTACTATTAAGTAGTCACCCATTCGCATATATGACTAACCAGATATTCAGATATCACTAATTCGCCTTGGTATCCATCAACTCTAGGTGCGGCTATCGTAGGAGAACGAATCTATAATAATATCCATGCCCGATAGCATCGGAGATAATCCAAAGTATGGACTAGAGTGCATTCAATCGCCATGCCCTCCTCAACTGAAGTTGCATGATTAGCCCAAAGCAGAACGTAATGTACATGCCGTTGGAACCAATCAGTACTGGTATTACCAACACGTGCCTCCCTATGAAGCGAACATCTGTATCAATGAAATAAGGGATGCCCTGTTGCATCTCGAACTTCATTATCACCTATGGGGCATGTGAAACTCCACAATCTCTCAACATATGAGAGGACATCAAGATCTCCATATGTGTTGACCGGCAATACAATAAGCAGGTAATGTCGCTAATACCTCGTCCGTGTATGGCATCCAAATAAACGGTAACAAATTGTAGAATATTTATAATTTTCAAAACAATAGATATTAATATCATAACAGAGATATTAATATTACTGTATAATCAACCTGGTCATGCCGCAGAGCCTCTAATTGATCTCTATAAATAACAAGGACACGTCGTGACAACCGTTCACAATTAAATGACATGCACTAATATGCACCTCGAGGAAGTCCAAATGTTGCAAATGGATTAGTATTGCGACGTGCTGGTCGCATGTACGGAACCTTTCCCACGCCTATAATTGACACACAAAGAAATTATTAACATATAAAAAAATAAATATTATCATATTAATCAATAGACTATAAATTAAACAATAATTTTACCTACAACAACAATAAGGGGCCCCCAATAGAATGAGTGTCTGGCATATACCCCCTGCACAGTGTGCGATATAATGCAGCTAGAACTCTCTACCCTAACTAAGCTGACAGCATGTTGTAAAGTTTGCAGTATCAATAGCCAAACATGCAAAGAAATCAAATTCCCAAATGGATTTGGAAACAACATTCCACCAATCAATACTAGGATGTACATACGTGCCCGTTGCTGTAATTCCATATCACTCACATCATCCGAAACCATGATCCTTATCAGATGTTCACATGTACTAGCTTTAATTTGACTATCCTTAATATCACTCTCCTATGGTGTAAAACCTAACAATGCCTCATAGATATTAACCTATGTTGATTCAAACATTTTTCTAGGCCAGAAATGACAACATCACCGTCTACTTGAAATCCAAACAAGACATCTACATCTTGTAAAGTAATAGTAGCCTTACCAACTGGCAAATAAAATGTATTTGTCTCCTGTCTCCACCTCTCAACAAGTGTTGTAAGCAAAACATGATAATATGAAATCCTACCTATGCAGTATAATCCCTCGAATCCAGCTAATCTAATGTAGTGCAAGACACTCTAGTGTTGTGTATGCTATGACCAACAATCTCCTTCATACTGTCTAATCCTCATTGGTTTCGTCATTGGCTCGCCTACTAATATACTCAAAAATCTATGATGGTACTGAAAACGTAATAAGTTATCATATAGTGGTCCGGCATATGCATCAGGATAATTCACAAAATCCTCCATAGCTCTAAACTGTTCGACAAGATAACACAAAGTAACAAAACCAAAAAAATGACTTGTCAAAATCAATAATTGAAATCACATTCATGTGTCTACAGTGAATTATGTTTGGACCAATCAGTACCTGAAGTTTATAAATACGATCACCCAGAAATTAATGTCATTCACAATAAATTATTTTACATGCAAAATATAGTTGCTACAAGAACTAGATGATGATTATCGTGACTGTTATGAATCCAACCCAAGAGAATATTATTGTGGTGTTCAATGAGAATGGACATTCGTCCAAGACAGACTTTATAGAGTCTTGGTGCTCCTGTACCAAAACGCTACAACCTCTTATTGAATAGAAAAAATCAATGACAATACGAGATAGTAGTTTCAACTCATATGGAAAGAAAACAACCACATGCTTAAGCGCATTTGTCGATATCATTTTATAGAGATGGTTCGAGACCAAGTGGCTGTAATCAACCACCAATTGACCAACTCCGAAATTTCAATGTTACTAGCGAATCCTTATTATGCATCAGACGATAATAAGTCGGATGAAAATATGCAAAAGCATAAGTCACTTTTACGATTTTATGTTTTTTTTTTTTTATCAATTTTAGTGTGTTTCAATTATCTATGCTTAGTTCTTATTTAGAGGGCTATTATCCATTTATAACATTTAACATTTGTTTGAATGTAATGCTTGGTTATTTTTTCCTAAAAGTTTCATTTTTTTAATTTTAATTTATATTTTCGGATGAATACTTTATGATCATTTTATGAATATCGCAAAATGTTAAACTTATTTTATTATATATAAAGTATTTTTTGTTAATCAATTTTGTGACTTCTAAACGTATCTATTCAAGCTTTTAATATATATATATATACTATATATATATATACATCTATATATATATATATATATATACAATTTATATGGATATATTTTGATTTTTAAGTTTTCGACTAAAGTCGAGTCGAGTCGTTTAAATTCAATTTGTTCGACCGGTAAGTTAAACAAGTCGAATATTTAATTTTTTTCTATCCCATATTCAAATACAAAAATTTTATACACTGTCCACAAATTCCTTATCGTTCCAATCCCATTTTAAGATATATCTTATAATATATAGTAATATATGTTAGTACCTAATTTTATTCAAACGAATAGTAAGTTAGCAATATATTTCATATATTTGTTCATAGTAAAAATATTATAATAAGTTATATAATATAATTATATAAATAGTAAATATTATGTAAAACATATATTTATTACAATTATAGCTTATAAAAATCTTAGTATATAAATATATTTTAATAACATGTATCTTCAGATATATTATATATACATATTTCATTAAATACTTAATTATATATATTTACTTAATTCGAATGTCTCTTACATAGATGTGTAAAAAAGAAAATTAGTAATAATTCATTTAATTAGTTATTGAAATACAAGTGTTACATTAATAAATTGCACTCTTATATTAATGTATAAATACATAAATTGTACATAACACCAACAATTATACAAAGAAAATATATTTAAGTATTACGAAAAGTAATACTATCAGTTATTAACATATTTAATTATTAATAATTAAGAATATTATGGTTAAAATACTATGTACACGAATATACTAATATATTATTGTAATTGTAGATGCACATATAAATAAATAAATATATATGTGTGTGTATATGTGTTTGACTTATTTGATCGGCAAAGTCGAACGATTTGTTCGATGGGTAAATCAATCCAACCAATATTGCAGTGTCTTCCTACAAAATATATCTTTTTAATTACCACTCACATTTATTATGTCTTTCTCACTAGTAATAAATATTGTTATAATTATACATAACTAAATTATTTATTATTTAGTTCAATTACTTAAATTGAAGGTAACAGTTACAAATGCAACCCCTAATATAAAACTAAAAAAAAAAAATTATACTAACATATTAGTTAACAAATTATGTAACAATAAACTAACATTATATAAAAACAATATAATTACAATTATAATTACATTTGAATAATAACAACATTTTATTACTAAACAAAAACATCTAACATGTCCATCTAAATAAATGTCTTAAACTATTTTGTTATTATGTATTATACAAAATAAATCAAAATTTTGAATTAAATATTATACATAAAAAATAAACTATTTAAAAATTTAAGTAGTATAAAGAAAGTTCCTTATGGATTAAAGTGGTAATTTCTCGATCTTCAATTAGGGACTTATTTGATAAATTCTTCAATTAGATCTATTTGATCAATTTAAAAGAAAAATGAGAGAAAGTTTAGATGTGAAGAGAAAAAGAGAAGAGGAAAAATGATGTGAGAAAATCATACGAGAAGGAGAATTTACAGGGGGAAAGGTTTTGTGGTGTATATGCACAATCAAAGTTGTATAGACATCATATGACAAAAAAGTCGTATTCTTGACATACGGATACGATCAACCCACCAACATCCACTACCCAACTTTCCTGCCAATGTCAGCAGCATTTCTCAAATTCTTCACATTCAAAGAAATCAGTCCCCAAAATACACGAGGCTAATTATAAATTTTATAAATTAAGAAATAATTTAAACACTACTTAGACTACAAGTTATATTTCACCCAAATTGAATTGAACGTTGAGGAATTCGTATTTCAGGAGATGAGTTTTGTAGAGAATTGTATCTGTCGAAAATCTTATTGTGCCAACAGCAGGGTAACAAATTTGTTGTCTGCCACATCACGTCTTGGCACTCCTATTAATACAATGGTTAGTCGTAATACTAATTGTATTTTTTTTTTTTTACATAATTAGTGCTTATGCCATGGTGTAGATCGTTTAAAACAAAATTACTATATTGTACAATTAGAGAATATAATCGAATTATTCCGTCCATGTTGTAAACATCAACTTAATTACATGCACTTTTATATCATTCAATAATTTTTATATTCTCAATGCAAATTCCTCAAGGGTATAAACAATATTTATGTAGTCACATACTCATATTGCATATGTATTAAGTGCAATATATTACAAATAATCAAGTGTGTTTAAGTCAAAATATATTCATTATGACAACTCTACCAAACACTGTAAAGAGACAGGTATATTAGTGTGGAGATAGACACTTCTAATTAATGTAGAGAAATTTCTGTTTTGGAGAAAATAATAATAATACTAATAAACAATAAAAAGATTAAGAATTTATGGACTTTCAATCAATTCTTCCTACGTATGCGTTCACGGGCGAAATCATATACGTTCGTTCTTCCAATGTTAGGTTTCTAATGCATTCATAGAGTAAGGAGTAGTACTTCATCAAAATAAATAAATAAACAAATAAAGTCGGATTGGCTAGGATGGTAAACGAACAATCCTTACTTTGCGAGAAACATCATTTGTCGAAAACTAAAGTCGAGCTTGAAAAAAAATGGCTTGAAAATGGTGATGACAGATCGAGCATATTACATATGCAAATGCTCGAGTGCTCGTCGAGCTTTTAGAGCATTCTATAATTTTTTTTAATTTTTTTATTATATGCAAAATTACTAAAATATCCATTCTTTTTAGAAAATTATATCTTTTACCTACGAAAAAGTCAAACTACTCGAGTTCGAACTCGAATTGAGCTCAAACTATGTCAAATTTTTCGAGCTCGAACTCAAATTTTGAAGCGAGTTCGAGTAGGGCACTATTCGTACTCGATTCAACTCGTTTACACCCCTAGAATTGGCGTAATTAGGAAAATTTTCCAATTTCTCTAGGATTCGAACTTGTCTAATTCTGCTATTCTGCCACCAAATGCTTTACTTAAATACAAAGTCAGGGTTTCAATTTTTGCATTGCATTGTTAAGAATATAAGTTAAGTCTTTTATTCTTTAGTGTCGTTGGGTCTTTTCCTTCCCTACAGGATTTAATAGTAAATATAGTTAGATAGGAGTAAATTAAACAGTTGTTGTTAAAAAAAAAAAAGAAAAAGAAAATCTAAGGTCTAGATATGTTGTTTTGTTCTTTTCCAGATTAATCTATCTTGAACCAAAAATTACAACATTTAGGTATGATACATGCTGGATTACAGATTCAATTTTTTTGAATTAAATTTCATTAGACCATTAGTGAAGGACAAATTTTACCTAGTCAACCAAATTAACTTTTGACAAACTTATTGTTCTATGCATCGAGTATCATAAATTATCTCATCAAAAGTTTGTAGTATAATATATAAACGGTTAATTTTTCATATACCATTGGAAATCTGAATCCACAATGTTTACACAAAAAAAGTTATACCACAACCTTGAATGTAAAAGAGAATTGCATAAATAGCTCAATAATAATTTTTAGCCAATTCACTTATTCAAGATTGATGAATAGATAATAGGGAAAGATTTAGGTAGACCTGATTTTTGGTTCACTTGTACCAACCTTGTGGTGTGGTTAAATGTTATGGAATCTATAACATAAGCTGATATAAGTAAGATTCTATAAGATTTAATCTTGATTGCAGGGTTTACCAGTGGAATCAAAAATCGGGTTTATGATAGTATTACCCTAGATAATAACCATTAGTTTTAAAAAAAAATTTCATATGCAAAGAATCCAGTTTCCTATTTAGGCAGAAGAATCAAGGGAAGTCTGCTAAAAGAGAAGCTCCATATTCAATTTGGAATCCAACTTTAATAAAAAAAAAATAGAATTAGTAAGCCTTTAGGCCCATATTTTTATATTACGTTGTCAAACTAACATAGGATAATTAGTTACCATGAGCCCAACAATTCTATCCTCGGCCCTTGATCTACTATATGGGCCTATTATAAAGGAGAAATTTTATTAGGGAAAAATCTTATAAAACAGCATATTAAATATTATTTATGAATCAATAAAATTTTATTATTTAAAATAATGAGTTTAAAAATAAAATAAATTAATGTGAGACACTATTTAAAAATATCAAAATTTCGTTGATTTGAAAATACTATTTAACATACTATTTAATAGGACCTTTTTATATTAAACTTTTTCATTATAAGGAAACAATTAAACAAAGCAAGAAAAAAAAAATTGTTATAAACGAATCAAACATACGAACAAAACAAAAGATCCATACAAGAAATCCAGCCCACAAGCATATTTGATGATATTTAGACAAAAAAAAAAGCATATTTGATGTTATGTCATGATCATCAAATCTATTCGACAGTAGGACAGTTGGGTAGCTTATTAGTATGTGTCATCGTACCTATACTTTTTTTTGACAAATACACTCAATCTTTGACCCGTTAAGCCCATGGCCCACCCGTAAACGTTGGATTAGGAATATCATTATATATGATTTGCAAATCTACCATTTATTAATGTAATAATTTTCCACTTTTATGGAGTTATTTCTTTATTTATTTTTAAACTTATCCCCAGTTATCCTTTAATGACTAGAACTTTATAATTAATAGGTTATTAAAAAAATATCTCATTACTTAAATTGTATTTCGTCAATATGTATCCACCCATTAACTAACTTTATCTTTTTTTTTATTTTTTAAAATTACAAACACAAGAATATACCTCACCTACTAATATAAATAAAGAATGAAACCAATTAATATGATAATTTCTCTCTTTTATTGTCGTTGAATTTTACTTTTATTACTAAAAAAAACCTTTTCCTGATAGACCATCACTACTCAACTTACACAACTATTACTAAACACACAAAATTACTACTAAACTACTTGACACACGTTTTACTGACGGTTCCTTATCTATATATACTAACATCATATCCTTCTGCACCACGGTAGATTACAATCTACCATAATTCCTTCGTTTACAAAAGCTCTACCGCTAGGAATCTAATAATCAATTCCATATATCCAACAGGTATTCACCACAGTACCTTTGGTTTGATTATCATCTAGTTCTATTTCTTCATTGTTTTAATAATTTTACTAATAATTTATTGTGATTTAAAAAAAAAAAAGAGAAATTTATACACTTTCAAAACAATATAAATGGTTATGTATTTCGTCTTATTGTTCAAATCGTATAGCGTTTTGATTTGACTTAATAGTTTGTTATATAATTTTTTTTTTCAATGGTCAATATTTTATAATTTATACCCATCTAAGAGAAACAAAGAGGTCTAATCGGGTCAAGAGAACTAAAAAAATTAATTTTTATACTAATAATATAAAGTGAGAGATTTGAATCCCGACTTTCCGCGAGTCTAATAGCCAACTTATCCAACCGTCGTGAACCGGTGACCGCAGATTTTTAATTTTTCTAATCAAATTTCAATTCAAGCAGTCATTTCTAGCCCTCCAGTTATCTTTTTTTCTTCAAAAAATCACCCACAACAAAAATGAAATTAATCAAAGATTAATAGAATAAATCAAGCCATCACCATTCTCAACCATTTTTTTTCAAAAATCACCCAAACTAGAGGGATAGGCAAAGGAGGGTCTAGAAGAGGCCGCAAAGGGGAGATCGTAGGGGACAGGCAGAGGGGATGCAGAAGAGGAGGAAAATTGGAAAGGAAAAAAACTGGAGAGGGGGAGAGGGGGAAGATACACATCTAGATGAGTATAAGAGAAGGGGGTTAAAGGGTAGTTGATGAAACGGAAATTGGGGAGATGAGAAAGATGCTGGGCTTGATAGGCTGCTGTTTCGATATCATTTGTTTTAATAATGTTTAAAAACAACAGAGTTTGGGGAAATTTTTTTTAAAAAAATTAAAAATAAAATAAAATAAAATAAAGAGTTAGGACCATAATTGTTAGAATATCGATCCTACTTTTACGATCTTACAATTCTATGATCAAATTTATAAAATCAATCTCGATCTTAGAGGTAAGATCGCTATTATAGGTAAACTTTAGTTGGTAACATTAGTTTTGTAATTTATGTATATATTTATTGAAGTAACATTAGTTTTGTAATTTATGTATATATTTATTGAAGTTTAATGTATTTTGATAATATTTCATTCAAATGTTATATTTTATGAGTTTATATTATTTATAGTATTTTTTAATTTTTAATTATAAAACAGTGTTAAATTTGCAATAACGCATAACTTTTTACAATGCGAGTGTATAACATTAAATATTGTAAATTTTAGTTAAAAAAACTTATTTCATAATAAATATTAAAATTTTATGTTTATTCATATAAATTTTCATTGAATATTAATTTTAAAAATAAATAAAAATTATATTTTTATAGAATCAATCCTATAGTACGCAGGTTTCGAACCTAAGCCCTTAAACTTTGGCGATAAAAGCGTTACAGCCAAATGGGCTGCTGCATCGTCTTGTTCGTGTTGTCCAATTTTTTATTAATGTAAAAGTTTTATCTATGTATGCCCATAAAATCATCAAATCAATTATCGGCTCATCCGGTCAACCAACTCTACTAAGTGAAATTGACCGGGAGATGTTTCATAAGAAATTTTTTATTGTGAGGTCGGAAATTCATTGTATAACACCAAATTTTGCAGAAATCGAGACATGTGTTAAAGTATTCTTACTTGGTTGGGAAGATTTTCTTTACCTTTAGTCCCTTAATAGTATACCATTAGATTCTTTTATATCCCTTTATAGAATTGATTACATTAGGAGGTTGCCGTTTTGTAAAAAAAAAAAAAAAAAAAAGCTTCCAGTTTGCTTGTCGAATCTTAAAAACATTGATTTTAACGGTAGCATTCAATATCACATTAATATATTCAAAATTGAATTAATACATATTGATAATCCACCAGTTATTACGGATTGGATAGGATAGGACGCTTAACTTCCTCCAGTAACCACTATTATCATAAATTCCCTTAATTATTTATACTAGTAGGAAGAGTACACTCAATATATGTGTAATATAAAAGAAAAAGTGTATCAAGAAAAAAAAAAAAAAAAAAAAGGTAGAAATTAAGAAGTGGAAAATGTGAAAAACTAACGGGACTATTTTGTGTTTGTGGTAGTTATCTTTAGTGATAACAGGACGCGGTTTGCTTTCTCTTTTTTTTTTTTTCTTTTTTCTTTAAAAAAAAATTTAATCTCCTTAAAATTAGGAAGAAATCCAAAAAAAAAAAAAATACCGCCATAACAAGTTGGATCCCTTTATACATTGTACTTTAAGATACTTAATTTGGCCTTATTTAAGTATATGACCAAGTATATGACCAAGGTATATGACCCTACTATATGTCTTATGGTCTTTGTTAAGCCACATAGATGTATAGTTTCAATATATCCTTTTAATTCGTGAAATTTTAAGGGTGAATGACATTTTGCACCCCTCAACTATGTGTGTTTAGCACTTTAAATCCCAAATTATGTATCCTAAATTATCAATTGCAGCACTTTACTATCTCTAACTTTTAATTTTTCACAACTTAATCTATTTGGTTGCAAATTGAGTTGATGAATGACAAACATATCCTTTTTGCCTTTTGACAAAATTCCAAAAATACCCCATTTATCTAAAATCCCCATTTCACTGTATTTAATCGATTATTATACAATAATTTCTCTGTAAAAAATGTTGTAGTCTCTGAGTTCTCTAATCGCAAAAGAACACATGTTGATGGTAGAAAATGACACCTTTAGCAAGAATCAGGCATAGGAAAAGGAGAGGGTAGAATTGAGGACTCAAAAATCAGACTTTTTTGATAGATTTAGATCCATAAATAGGTTTGAATCCGCAATCTTCTTTGTCGTAACTTTTTGTTATGCCAAATAGAATATGATATGTTGGATGAATTTTTTAGAAATATGATGCTAAAACTTTAATGAAATCTCAATACTTTTATATTGTTACAGATAGAAGAATCAATGGTCTTTGTCGTAATGTTAAAAATTAGTGCCTTTGTGTAGCTGTTTTCATGCAAACAAAGTTGTCCCAAGAAGGTTACTTTTCTCTGTAGAAGTGAAGAATTTTTCCTTGGACAGGTTGGAAGTGGTTAGAATTTCATTATCGAGGGAAATTTGGCATTTATTCACCAAGTATATTGAAGAATTTTAAATTTGGCATTCAATGATTTGGACTCGCCGCGTAGGAAAACTTGACATGCAGGACGTAACTAAAAACTTAGGATATTAGCTTGGTTAATATAATATGTATTTTTTGGTACCTGATGCTACTTTAAATGGTGGACTTGGGTTATTGACGGGGGGATATTGATGTGCCAGATATGTGTGCTATGCATCATGGGAGAAAAACAATTTCAATCTTCATTGAGAATATAGACCAGAGTATAGATTATTCAGATATTAATATACTTCATGATGTCAGAGTAGATGAGGATTTAATCCCTGAAGGATCTACATGATGTGCGAGTAGATGAAGATTTAATCCTTGAAGGGTCTATTGATGGGGAAAGCATTGAAGATAGCAGTGAAGATACTAAGTTTATATCATCTTAAATAAGTATTTGGATAGTGAATAATGTAAATAATTATTTGTAAATAAATATTTGAATAGTATTTTTTGTACTAAAAGATAAAATACATACGTGAAAGTCAAGGACGAAATTATTAATATCAAAATTCAAAATCCCGTTTACTTTGTTTTTTTTTTTTTCCCCACTATCAAACAAAGTACTAAAAATCACACACAAGAATGGTTACCTACTCGTCGTTTGAAATTTGAATATCGAAAAAACTAGATATGTCCTTATGCATATGCTAAATATATATTTCTTTAATAAAAAATAAAAAATACAATTTAAAAATTACATGTTTCTGCCAATAATTCAGACTCTCTAATATAGGTTCAAAAGTCTAAACCTTATAACCATTTTTAAACTCCACTTTACTGCCCATAGTTCGAACTCTCTAACCTAGGTTGGAAATTCCGAACCTTATATTTCTTTTTTTAGACTTCCCAATCTAGGTTCAGAAGTTCAAAACTTATATTCTTTTTTAAAATTTACTTTCTCGCTCTTAGTTTGGACTTCCAGTCCTAAGTTCAAAAGTCCGAATCTACATTTCCATTTTTTCTTTACTGAATAAATTCAGATTGATAGATAGTAATGAATATAGTCAAAAAAGTTAATGCAAATATATACACATCTAAATTTCATACAACATTTATAGATGAATAATTAAATAATTATGAATAGTTGAAATTTTGAAATAATGAATAGTGCAAGATGAAAACATTGACCAAAAAATGCGAAGCTAACCAAACAGCTTTTTAGATTACTATGGAAATAATGTGAATAGTAAAATAAATAATTAAAAAATGTGGGAAAAAGAGCAATCCGTTTGGGTCCATAGTACACTTAAGGAGAGTTTTTACCATAGGGAGTATTTTTGTCCGGTTAGAAAAATTTGCTTTTACAGGATATAATTTGTTCTGGCAATAACACTAGTTATATTAAAAAAAATAAAAAAACATGATTTTAATTTTGAAGGGGGAAAAATCAATTATCGTGATCCCATAAACAGTTTGAAATGGCAGAATTTTCCTCAAAACAATCCCTGACATATAACTCTCAGATCTATATTTTACAAAATTTATTGTGTTTTCAGCCGAAGATCATAAAGTTTACTTTGGAAGTGATCAACTATCCAATTGTGATCGTCATAATTGGATGGCGCTAAGTAAGCAGAGAGTATGGAAATAATTAACTTGTATGATTGTTACACCTTGTTCACGAGGTAATCCAATAATTTTTGAATATAAACAATAAACATATTTAATAGTGTATATCCTAAAACTAATTTGTTTAGAGATAAATTATACTTTTATATTTATGTATATTTTTGTAATATGACATTCTTTATTTATTTAATATGATAAATTCCTTCAATATATATATATGAGAAAAATTATAAAGAGTTATGATGATGAGATTCTCTAAGTAGTTATATTTTATACATAAATATCTGTAATCGTAGTATTTGACACAGGTAGATTAGTATATAATTGTATGTGGATGCTTATTAGAATATGCACATTAGATTGACTCATTGAGAATATTTCACACGGATTATCATCGAATGCTAGTGGATTAATCTCTTTGTGATAGTAGTGTAATGATTCTTAAACTTCTTACGAGATCACGAGTTTATCTTAAATGTAGATTACTATATTTTGACTCTATTAATTGTTATTTTTAAGGAGTTGCGTATACTGTAGAGTTTGGGTATCATGTAAATCATAAAAAGATAAGATATGACCAATATAGGATTCAACACTCCTTATAATGAAATAGTATAAGCCAGTATGGCCAGTTCTTGAAATGTGATTCCAAAATCTTTGCACAAAGTGAAAATAGAATTAAGAATGTCTTGAATTATTTCAAGTGAGTTGTATTTTGAAAAGAAATAAATTGATTAGTACAGTAAGAGTTGGCATTATTTCTATAACCTTGAGCTAATCAAGATATAATTTGGTGAAAGGATAATAATTATACGTAAACTAAATCACTAATAGTTGAAGTCAAATCATTTGACATATCTTAATGCTTGGGTGGTCATAATACTTTATTAAAAGTCTATGTTGATCTATAAGTGTAAATTAATTAATTAGTGAACTAATGACAAATTAAAATTATACTTTTTAATTTGCTTAATCTAAATTATTTTAGGATTATAATTTGTCTAATCCTAATTAACTTAAAATTATAATTTATACATATTATTAATATGGTTTGGAATTTAAATGGTCACACACTTGAGAATAATTAATTCGAAATTAAATTGAATATTGGATGAGCATGAGATACTTACGGATTAATTTACAAGATAATTCATGTTTTGAGATCAATTATAGTAAGTTATAAATGTTAGGGACTAATATATAATATATAAGAACTCCTAAAAATTTATGCTTATTAAAAGTCCTATTCTCAAGCTAATTATAATTCAGGGGCATATATATATGTGTGTGTATATATATATATATATATATATATGTATGTATGTATGTATGTATATATACGCACATATATGGCATACCCGAGGAGATTTTTCCACGGGAAAAAGCTAACAAAGTTTCACATTTTGAAGTTTTGAAAAACATGACAAGATATAAAAAAAAGAGCTAATATTTTGTGATTTGAAAGGTCAATCAATCTTGTGAAAATTACTGACTTAATTATCTGTGTAGATACCATTAGAGACCAGACGTTTGTGCAACCTATAAATCGACATCCCTGACAGACTTGAGATTTTATCACGATTTGAAGGTATAATCTCTATATTTTTCTTATACTTTACATAAATTAATCAAGATGATCTTTGATAGAAAGTAAAAATTTTAAATTTTGCTGTGTTATCAAGTTATTTACTTTTTTACTGTGGTATCAGAGTCACACTTGATTAATTTATGATGTAATTATATTTAGTTATCATAAATATTGAATTTGTTCAAACTATATGAATTTTTAATTTTATTTTTAAAAATATTGGAGAAAAAAACATTTTTAATTTTTTACTGTCATGCAATTTGTTTGAGAAGCCGAAGGATTTATAGATTAACGTGTGTTTTTAGCACGAGTAAGTTTCTATTCGATTCAATTGGAAATAATGTTTGTGATTTGAATTGTTCAAGTCATAAAAGGTTGATATAAAATATTAATAATATTGGAAAATTTTATAATTTTTTTTAGACAATCATTTTCTTATACTTTAAATACTTGTATAGTACAACAGTATATGTTTTAAACATTTTATACTGTATAAATTTTTAAACTCAAGAGAATAGTTCCCTAAATAAAATTGTAGAATTTCTCAATAATATTATTTGATAACATTATGTTAAGGCCATCAAAATTGATTCACCGGAAGCAAACGTTGGCTTCGAATGTGAAGATAGCCAAATTGGTTGTCCAGATGAAATTTATATGCTTACGTCAGCAGTGGCGTCACAAAAAATAAATAAATAAAAGGAAGGCCGGTAGGTTTTAGTCACTTTTAATGAAAGTTTGGTGTTGGCACTAAAAGTGCTTAATAAGTTAAACTATTTTTAATGACACTTATTATATGTTTTCATTTAAAAGATTATTTTTTTTAACATATAATTTTTGAAACCATAAATTAATTTTTAACAAATGTTGTTTAAAATTAATTGTTAATATTTAATGAAACTGTCTTTATTTTAATTTGATTAAAATTTAGAAATACAAAACTTTTGAAAATATTTATTTAACTCTAATGATATTAGAATTAGACAAATTTTTTTAAATTTTAGAAATTTATTATTTTTCAATAAGATTGAAATTTAATAAATGTTCAAAAATTTATTAATAGTTTCTAATATAATTTTTAAAATTCTATTATTTAAAGTGTCTATTTTCTAATGAGATTGGAAAATAATATTTTTTCTCCATAAAATATTTTCATAAATATATCAAGAATGATAACTTCAAAGAAATTGATATTATGATACATAGCAATTCATGATTAGAAACTAAATACGATTTTATGCTTTTATTTAATTTTTAAATTATGTAATAGCATGATGGATGATTATGGATTAAATACTAATGTGATTGTGTTTGGTTTACTTTATTCGAATGCAATAGTTGTAAATTCTTAAATAGTGCATGGGTATTCTGCATTTTTCTATTATTTTGAATATAATTTAATTTTCTCATCTCAATCTCCTCGAATGTAACTCGAGATTTCTTGATCAACCATGTATTGTACATAGAGGTAGATTAGGGATATGATTGAATATCTAAATTGTTTAAACAGAATTATATTTGTAATGTACAAGATGATGGAAATGGCGCAAAGGTGCAACCAAAGAGGAAATTTTCAAGAGTTAAACATTACCCTTAGGATTTGATCATCTAATTTCCTTTGTGATTCAAGAAACTAATTTAGTAAAAGTCCATAATCATCCTTGATTTTGTACATATTTTATTTATTATATAATGATATGATAATATTGCATGAAATTTGATAAGACCTAATAAACAATTGAAAGGAAAAATCCTTCGAATCAATATTAAGTCAATAAATAAGTTACTTTCCATTATTATACCAACAAACGAGAGTTCTTCTTAGATATAATTTATTGGACTAATCTAAGGGTACTTTATGTTGAACATGTATGAGATGAGATATCTAAATAATAGGTATAACTAGGTCTAGCATATAATTTGTTGGGTATATCCAAGATTATATGTCTTTGAGACAAAGGTTAAGAATCACATAAGGTATGCTATCAAAGAGTTGATACCTAATTATCCAGAAATTACAAAGTATTGTAATTGATAAGAATTACCTATGTTTTGAAATTATTTTGGATTTTTGGGTACACCGAAAATCAAAATAATTAGATATGATCGTAACCCATTAGGAGTTTTGTGAGAACTCTCAAATCAATATGTGAGGGTCATTGATTTAAATTAAAATAGTAGGAGTAAAACCAAATTAATTTTAGTCCATACTGTATTTTGGTTTTGTTTATGCATAAATAACAAATTCTTATTATGTCTTTATTTAAATGTTATAGAATATGGGTAGCAATGTCAGTCTACGTTCCATTTTAAATAATAATAAAATCACTAGGCCAAAATTTTTAAACTGGCAATGCAACTTGAGAATAATTCTCAAGTATGAAAAAATTGGTTATATTCTTGATCAACCTATTTCTGATGCGCCTGTAGATAATGCTGATGAACTAGTTCAAAATGCTTGTCATAAGCATATAGAGAACAATGATACTGCAGCATGTATCATGTTGGCAGTTATGAATTCTGAATTGTAAAAATAACATGATGACATAGATGCTCATTCTATGATTCATCATCTTAAGGAGTTGTTTGATAAAGAGTCAAGGAATGAGAGGTATGAGACCTCTAAGGAGCTATTCCATGTAAAATGGCAAAAGGTATTTCAGCAGTTGTTCATGTAATGAAAATGATTGAAATGATTGAAAAATTGGAACGATTGGGATTTAATCAAAATCACAAGCTAAATGTTGATTTTATCTTGCAATCTCTGTCTAAAAACTTTTCACAATTCGTGATGAATTATAACATGAACAAGTTGTCAACAACCGTTTTTAAATTGTTGAATATGTTTAAGATAGCAAAGTCAACCATCAACAAGAAAAGGAAACAGATGTTGGTTGTTGATTTTTCTAATAGGAAAAGGAAAAACAAATCCAAGAAGGGCTTTAAGAAAGCCAAGTCTAGGATAAACCAACAAATGTGATAAAAAAGGACAAGCCTAAGAGTACTTACTTCCATTGTGGAAAGGATGGATATTGGAAGAAGAACTGCAATGATTACTTAGATACCTTGAAGCAGAAGAGATTTAATGAATCTTCTACTTCAAATGTTATGATTGAGATAAATATTTCTACTTTCAAATCAGATTCTTGGGTATTTGATACTAGATCTGCATCTTATATTTACAAAATTATGCACGGACTAGATAGAATTAAAATGTTGGCTAAGGGAGAAATGGACCTGCACGTGGGAAATGGAACAAGTGTTGTTGTTTTAGCCGTAGGGATTTATTATCTTTCTTTGCCTTGTGATCTTGTTTTAGAACTTAATGACTGTTGTTATGTTTCATCTCTTGCTAGAAACATTATTTTAATTTCGTGTTTAGACATTGATAGTTTTGTCATAATGTAAAAGAATAAATGTTATGCTTCTTTTTTTTTTACATGATGGTATTTTATATAGAACTGCTGCTATGATTAATACTCTTTATATTCTAGATATAGAAAACTTGATTCTTAACGTAAATCCTAAAATATCTAAAATTAATAATGTGAAACAATCTTTCCTTTGACGTTGTAGACTGGGTTATATAAATGAGAAACGTATTTCTAAATTACACAATAATGGTTATTTGGAATCATTTGATTATGAATCATATGATATATGTGAATCTTGTTTACTTGGTAAAAAACCAAATCACCTTTTACTAGGAAGGGTGTTAGATCTAATAAATTGTTAGGGCTAATACAGACTGATGTTTGTGGTCCTATATCAATCCATAATAGAGGAGGTTTTTCATATTTTATTACTGTCACTAATGACCATTCTAGATATTGTTATGTATACTTGATGAAGTATAAGTCCGAAACTTTTGAAAAGTTCAAAAATTCAGGAATGAAGTTGAAAAATAACTTGGTAAAATTATCAAAATCAACTACTTCAATCGGATCGAGGTGAGGGATACTTAAAGCAAGAGTTTCACAATTGTCTTAAAAAGAATGGGATTTTAACTCAATGAACCCCTCCTTATACATCACAACTAAATGGTATATTTGAGAGACGTAATCGAACTCTATTAGATATGGTTCGATCGATGATGAGTGTTGTAGACCTCCACAATTGTTTTGGGACTATGCTCTTAATACTTTCTTTAATTACTATACCGTATTTCATCAAAAGTTGTTAATTCCACTTCGTATGAGATATGGTCTGAAAAGAAATCCAAACTTTCATAGAAAGTTTGGTACTGCCCTTCTTATGTGAAGAGGGGTAGAGTCTGACAAACTTGAAATTAAATAAGACAAATACTTATTTGTTGGGTATCCAAAGGAGACATATGGTTACTATTTCTATAATCTCATTGAACAAAAAGTGTTTGTCTCGAAACATGTCATCTTTCTAGAAAATGAGTTTATTATTAAAAAGGTAAGTAAGAGCAAAATCCAAAGATTATAGATTTTAAAGAGATTCAAGAAATAAAATTTGGCATTGATCAACAAGTGGAATGAGAGTTTTAATCACATGATGATGTGATTGAAAATGAAGTTAATGATGCACAATCTCTTTGTAGGACTACTAGAATATGTTGTACTCCAAAGAGATTTGAGTTTCTTGTAAGTGAGCACAATGATGTATTAATCATAATGAATGATGAACCCACATCTTACGAAGAAGCACTATTTGATAAAGACTCTTAAAGTGGCTACAAGTCATGAAGTTTGAGATGGATTCCATCTATAACCATAAAATTTGAACCTTAGTTGATCCACAAGAGATTAAACACATAGGGTACAAGTGGACTTTTAAGAGAAATACTGACAAAGATGGTAATGTGATTGCATATAAGGCTCAATTGGTGGCAAGGGTTACACACAAAGACAAAGATTTGACTTTAATGAAACTTTCTCACTAGTTACAATGTTGAAATCTATTCAGATTTTACTTGCTATAATGCACATATTATGATTATGAAATTTGACAAATGAATGTGAAAACTACATTCCTTAATGAAAATTTATAGAAAGAGGTGTATATAATGCAACTTGAGAAATTTATGTCCACAAATCCTATTAAAATATGCACATTACAAAGATTTATTTATGAACTAAAGCAAACTTCTAGGAAGTTGGAACATCCATTTTGATAAGATAATCAAAGAATTTGATTTTATCAAAATGAAGATGAACTTTATGTATACAAGAAAGTTAATGGGAATGCCATTGTTTTCTTAATACTTTATATGGATGACATATTGTTATAGGAAACGACATATCTATACTTCAAAAGATAATGGTATGGTTGTCCAGAAATTTTTTCATGAAAGATTGAGGAGAGATGACCTACATTTAGGAATGAGAATCTATAGAAATAGATCTAAGAGATTGGTTGGTTTTACTCAATCAACACACATAGACAGATTGCTAAAAGATTACTTACCAATATCTCATGGTGTGTACTATGTTTTATAAAGACATATATGTTAAGACAGATGTTGAAAGAGATAGTATGAAAAAGATCACATATACCTCGCCTATAGATTCTATAATGTATGCTAAGTTATGTACTAGACTTGATGTCTCTTATACTCTAAGTGTTACGAGCAGGTTTTAATCTAACCCAAGGAGTGACCATTGGATAACAGTCAAGAATATTTTTAAATACTTAAAAATGACTAAAGATTTATTCTTGATTTATAGTGGACAAGAGTTGACTGTCACAAATACATAGATACTCTTAATGGTGGTGTAGTCAGTTAGAAGATTTCCAAACAAGATACCACAATTGATTCTACAACTAAAATCGAATACATTGCTGCTTCAGAAGCAGCAAAAGAAGCAGTTTGGATCAAGAAGTTTGTACCTGAACTTGGAGTGGTTCCCTTTATTAATGATTCTATACTCTTGTATTGTGATAACAATGGAGCTATTGCACAAGCAAAAGAACATAGATCTTATCAACGATCCAAACATGTGATATGACACTATCATTTGAATAGAAAAATCATTGATAAAACTGAAGTAAAGATAGAGAAGATCCCTACCGATGATAACATGGTTGATCCATTCACTAAAGCCTTGTCCCAGTAGAAACATGAGATCCTGTTAACTCATTCGCTCTTAAACACATGAATGATTAGTTTTAGTGCAAATAAGAGTTTGATAATTTATGCCCCAAAGCCAGTTTGTTTTAGGGACAAATTACACTTTTATATTTATATATATTTTTATAATATAGCATTTTTATTTATTTAATATGATAAAATCTTTCGAATAAAATATATATATATATATGAGAAAAATCATAAAGAGTTATGATGATGAGATTCTCTATGTAATTATATTTTATTCGTAAATATTCCTACTCGTAGTGTTTGATACAGATAGATTAGCACATAATTGTATATGCATACTTATTGAAAATAAGTGCATCGGATTGACTTGTTGAGAGTATTCCACATGGATTATCATCGAATGCCAACTATTGGATTAATTTCTTTATAATAGCAGTGTAATGATCCTTGGATTTGAAGTCATGAGTTTCTATTGACTGTGGATTATTATATTTTGCCTCTATTATTTGTTATTCTTAAGGAGTCATGCATATGTAGAGTTCGGGTATAGTGTGAATCATGAAAAAATAAAATATGACCAATATAGGATTCACCACTCCTTATAATGGGAAAATGTATCCCAATATAGCCATTTCTTGAAATACGATTCAAAAATTTTTATACAAAGTGAAAATAGAATTAAGAGTGTGTTTTCAAGTAAGTTATCTTTTGTTAAAAATAAATTGATTAATATAATAAGAGTTGGCATTATATTTGTATTTTTGAAATAATCGAGATATAGTGTGGTGAAAGAATAATAATTACATGGGAACTAAATCACTGATAGGTGAAATCGAACCACTTTACATATCTTAACACTTAGATGGTCATGATACTTTGCTAGAAGTCAATCTTGATATATAAGTATAAAGATAATTAATTAGTGAATTTATGATAAATTAATTTTTTTAAAATTTATTTAATCTAAATTATTTTAGGATTATAAGTTGTCTAATCCCAATTAATTTAGAATTATAATTTATACTTATTTCCTACATGATTAGGAACAGACATAGGGTCACACAATTTAAGATAATTTATTCGGGATTAAATTGATTAAGAGATAAGTATGAGATATTCAAAAATTAATTTATGAGATAAATTAGCTTTTTGGGTAATTATAATAAACTATAAATATTAGGGACTAATATATATTATATTAGAACTCTTAGGGCTTTATGCATATTAAAAGTCCTATTCCCAAGGTAATTTTAATTCTTGGGGCATATGCATAAATATATATATATATATATATGTGTGTGTATGTATGTATGTCATACCGAGGGGATTTTCCCACGAGAAAAAGCTAAATAATGTTTCACGTTTTGAAGCCTTGAAAAACGTGAAAAGATATAAAAAAGAGTTAACACTCTATAATTCTCATGGGTCAATTAATCTTGTGAAGATTTTTGAATTAATTATCTGTGTAGATACTATTAGAAGTCGGATATTTGTGGGGGGCTTGTGGATCAACATTTCTAACAGATTTGAGATTTTACCACAATTTTTACCACAATTTTGAACTAAAATCTCTATACTTCTTTTATACTATGCATAAATTAATCAAGATGATCTGTGATAGAAAGTAAAATTTTAAATTCTGATACTTTATTTAGTTATTTACTTTCTTACAATATTTAAGTCCAATATATTATAAATAATACAATATATCTTCCCACCATCAATATTGTGGGATGGGCCAACTGAATCGTCTAATGGTCATGTCTTATTATTAATCTCATTAATTCAACATTTTGCAGATCCTGGATTTAAAAAAAAAAAAAAAAAATAGATCCTTGCATTAAGAAATTGCAAAGTTATCACCATTTCAATATTTCATTAGATTGTGGATTTCTACGGGTGACTAATGCATGAGATAATACGCCTATATAACATCTAGATGTGATGTATCAAGTTGATTCATTAGCTAAAGAATTATACCTTCCACTCGGCGTGTTGGTAAGGTAAGCCCGTTCTTAAATAATAAACCAAGCCGAAGATTCGAAAAATAAGAAAAGAAATTTGGTCAAAAAAGTTAAAATTAAGAAATAATAATTTGATTAGATTTTGTTACGTAAAATGATTTTGACAGGTGATTAAGAATTTGTGACTTTGTAAATAATTTTTCTTGAATTATATAATCCCCATTCTTCTAATTTAAAAATTATTTTGCGTTCTTTATAATTTCTTGTTATTTCACGGTTTTACTCCTACGAAAGTTATGTAAAGGCCACATAACTAATTAAATGGAGTATTTAATAGAAAAATAGACGAAATTACTACATTAACGCATTTTTAAAAAGAAAATGATCATTTAAGCAACATAAATAATTTAGCAACTGAAATAACAAGTGGTGTATAGTTGGATGACCTTTTAGGCCGTTTGCTCTTTAGTATTCATCAGAAACCTGGTAGTTTAAATTCGTGTTAAGTATTTTTTTTCATGTCTCTTTTTTTGGTTGGATAGATATTTTCATTTCTGTTTCGTTCTGTAAATTGCTATTCTATAGGATGCATTTAATTTTTTCTACATGGTCGTCTAGAACAAAATGATTCCATTCCCTCCTCCTTGTCTCCCTCTTCCTCTTCCTGTCCCTCTCCCTTTCAACATCTATCTAATTTTCAGCACCCACCAAATTTGCCTTGTGTGTTAAGATAGAATAGAGATAACTGAATGACATCAACGGGTGATGACTTTCAGGAGGCTGTTTTGAGGTCGTGTTAATGGACGGTGGCTTCTTGGAAACACGGATTTGCGCGTTTAGACTTTTCTACACCACTCTTTTGATTCCTAATTTAAATTTATTACATTTTTCATCAAGACTATAAGACATTTAATTTTATTTTTGAAGCAAAACTTACCTACCTCGTTGGCACATTGATATTGTTATCGTAAAATTAGGATAAAATGCGGTAATTAACCCTGTAATAGTTTTCTGAATATGCATATTACCCTACTATAGTTTTTAAATGTAAATATTATCCATTTGTGCTTTAATTTTTTTTTTTTTTTGGTTTTGACAAAATAGATAAAAATTATCAAAACTAACATCTACTCGTAAAATGTCATATATAAAGATAACAAATTAAGTGTTTGACAAAAGTTCTTAAATTAAAAATAAAAAACTCTAAACCTTTCCTCTCCCATACACACACTACTACCTATTCAATCGCTCCCCAAATGGGAGTGGTGGTGGGATGGGGAAAGAGGTCACTATGGCGGTTGGGAAGGCGAGGGTGGTGGAATAGGAATGGGATGGGAAATAGTAGGGCTATGGTGGTGGTGGTGGTGGTGGCTGTTGTACAAGAGAGAGAGGAAGAGGATGTAGTAGGTTGTGTGAGGGAAAGGATAAGAAGGCTTAGAGTTTTTTTTTTTTTGTTGTTTTTTTTGGGTAGAAAAATCAATTTAAGCATTATTTCAGTGTGTTCATTTTTTAAATCAATTTCCACATAGTATGGGCTCTTAACAATCAAATCTAGTTTTGATGGTTTCGTCAATTTTGGAAAAATAAAAAATAAAAATTGAAGCATAAAAAATTAAGGAGTGCATGTACAACTATAGGGTAATATGCTTATTCAAAAAATCACTTGGGGGTTAACTATATTTTATCCTAAAATTTATAAAATAATTTTCAATTACATTGATCATGTTTACTTTTCTATGGCAGTTTTGGAACCAAACAACTTCGTCTGAATTTAAGGGTCACGACAATTCTTTGTAATCATGAAGATAAAAGAATAAGAATGAGGACTAAATGGATTTCCGCCTCTCGCCATTCATACAATTTAAGTTGTTTGTCTCATTATTTGAATCAAATCTATCAAAGAATTAGAAGTTCCTTTCTATTATTAACTCTAGCCATGTTGGTTTGGTTTGCAGATCAGATCACTACTGTCATGACCTTAACTGCTGTAGATCTAAAGAATATTCCAAATTCTGTTTTTCATTTTCTTTTAACTCATGCATATATTTTTGTGTTATTCAAGATTCCAATGCATTCATAACATTAGTTAAGCTTATATTGTATGTCAAACGTATAAGGAACCTCTCCGTTTAGGGTTCCATTTACCCTTAAAAAATATAATTTAATATTACCAAAAACATATAATTTAAAAAATATTTTTAAAAATCAAAAGTAATGTTCATAAGACAAAACATGTTATATGTAAATGTCTTGCAAAGAAATCGGAAGAAAATAATGAAATTTTATCGTTTGATTAAGTAATTTCATTTTTCAAAAAAATTTAAAAATTTCTGCATCATCCAAATATGAAACATAATTCAAAGGTGAAATTTTTCCGAATGAATTAAATTTAGGCATTGATGATCTATTCAATGAGGTAAAACTAATGGTATGTTCAGATTATTTTCTTATATTTTAATTATTTAGAGACAAGTAAATGGAGAAAGCAATGGGCAGAGAAATGAGCAGAGGTTCCAAATCCTATGACAAACCATAAAATAGAACGTCATAGTAACAGAATTGCGTGTTGCCAGATTTTGTTCTACTTAAATCAAAAACTAAATAAAGGTTTTGCTACATTTGTATCAGGAAATTAAGGAGTTGAGAATCATATTAGCAGTGTAGAATTGGAGGATTAAAAAAGAACTACCAGGAAACAAGATCGAATATTCACTGATTTTCGTTCAAGGAAAAAAACGCCGTCTAATCTAGGTCTAAACGGCAAGATGAGTGTCAGAAAAAATTTCACTAGTTTGCATAAATTTGAGTAATAATTTAGAGAAATTCTACCTTATTATTGAGGTAACTATTCCGTTAATTTTAAAAGTTAGTACAATATAAGTTTTTAAATGGTATGATATCGTACAATACAAGCCATTAACACAAAATATCTTTTGATTTTGACCCATTCAACTTGTACATCTTCCAAGAAATAGCAGTTAAAAAGAGACAAATAGTATAAATTAAGACGAAAAACAAAAAAGGAAGAAAGAAACTTAACTTTTTAATTATATAAGAAGGACATTCGAGATCTTCTAAAAAATTAGCATAAGAAAAAGTTGGTAATTTTTTTCATGCAGTTAATTCTTTCCGTAATTAGATTAAGATATGGCCTCCCCAGAAAACCCATCAAACCACCCTGATCATCAAGTTGACATTGAAGAAGAGGAAGTTGGCCCAATTTCAATGGTTGACAATACTATTCCCGAGATTCGGGAAGGTGCTGATGCTGATACCGGCGCTGATCCTGAAAGGATTGAGGAGATAGTTTTGGATATCCCGCGTCTACTATCACAAAACCAAGATGCTGCGGTTGAAGATCCTAATGAAACAGTAAACCGGGTTATGGTTGTTAATCGGAATGGATTTCAAGTCAGAATTGTGACCTCTTCTGGTGCTCCCAAAAATAAACTCGGCCAAGTAGCCCTTATGTTCTTTGCTCAGCTAGCTGCGGTTTTCCTGGGAAATTTTAACTGAATAACAAACAATCCTCAGCTGTATCTGAAGATCCACACTCATATTCCCCAGACTGGACTATATTCATTGTTACGATCACAAGCTTGATTGGGTTTATTTCCACTCTGATTTCGATGTCAACGTCAAGAAGAAGAATTTGGGGTAGTATTGTTGTTTCCTCCGCGACTGCAAAGTTTGGCTTCGCAGCCGTTGTATTTGCTGTCACAATTACCATTGCAATGGCCATTCCTTTACCCCAAAAGGCCAAGATCGCACTCACCGCAGCAGTATCTCTGTCAACCCTTGTGGTTATTGCACTTGTTTGAGTTTTTTTTTTTTTTTTTTTTTTTTTATGGGTGCTTGAGTTGTTAAATTGTAAAAAATATGTAAATATTTGATTGATATAATTTCCTTAATTGTTCGCTTAAATAAGTTTTGTCATGTATAGATGATATGAAATATTGTCTTATAAGTTTGTATAAAATATCCTTATGTACTAATTGTATTAAATTTTGATTTTTATATATGTGTACATATTTTTTCGTTCTTACCATAAACCTTAAGAGTTAAGGTGACAAGGTCAGATTTTTGCTGTTGACCAGTGGATGGAATTACAATTAAATCTCTTTTTTTTTTTTTTTTTCTTTAATAATTCCACTGTACTATGCTATTAATTAGTGCTAATACCTGATGTACTTTAATTTGGGATAAATAGCATCTGATATTTTGTGGCACAAGTCTTCAAATCCTTTCTCATGTCAACTTGTGAGTAATTCAATCAACTCACAAGAGAGTTCCCGAGAACTACCAGCTCAGCACTTGGTGACTAGGTCCGAAAGGAAATGCATTGAGGGTAAAATAAGTATAATTATAATTATTTTATCGTAGGACTCATAATGAAAAGATAAAATAAATAGACAACAATTAAAAATAAAAAAATAATTATAAATAAAATTATAGAAGTAAATATTTAAAATTTAGATTTTGAATGTAAAATATTTTTATCAAAACATATTATAAAATAAATTTACGAGAAATTCAATATTGACTTTCCCGTTATGTTCTCTCGTTTGGTAAAACTTTTGAAATATTTTTCATCAATATTATTTTATATAATGCAAGAAACTTTTTATGTAATTATGATTTTAAATGTAATTTTCTAGAAAAAATAATAATAACTTATTTCTATAATATTCATAACTTCTCTTTAATTCAACAATTTATCATAACTTATTATTAATTTAAATTTAATTTTTTTTTAATATTTTTTTAACAATTATACACATAAAGTGTATTAGTATGAATACAACCCTTGGTACATCTCCTCCGCCACCGACTCCCACCACCTACCAGTCCCTTTGACAACCACTCCTCCCATCACAACCACCAGTTTTAACCTCAAAATTCTCCCTCATTTTGTCATTTCCTCCTCCACTGATCAATGATGACGACTCCGCTCCTTTGGACTCTCAAATCCATCACCACCACTCCTTTCATCTTTTTCTCCTCCAACACCACCACTCTAATTTTGAATCTCAAATCCAATCCACGTCACCATTCCAACTTCGCCAAGACGACATTTTCTGAAATGGAGTTGGTTTTGGGGTCGCCAGTGTGCTGATAAATTGGGTGGGTGGTAGGTCGCCAGAGATATATCCATGTATTAAGTAGTTGGGTATATTTGAATTGTTGTGCTGGAGTAGATCTAGTGGGTTGTGGATGGTGGTTCACCGGGGATTGAGTGGATGATGTGTTGCCGGAGATTGAGTGAGTGGTGGGTCGCCGGTGGAAGGGAAATTTATCACCACTGTCTCATCATGTCTTGCCCTGCTAGCAAACATCATTTATATGTAGCAAACATCCATGAAAAATAACTTCAGCAAATCCTTTTTCGAAGTCATTTTACGCTTGACGATGTAAATCATTTTCTATCTGAAAACATGTTCCTAAACTTTTGCGCAACAAAACATGAAAAATTTGAAAAATATTTTCAAAAAATGTTTTTCCCCCAAAGAAACGTATCTTTAATGTCATTATTGAATTATTCGAAAAATTAAAAATATTTTGTAAATTATACTAAAAAATTACGTAAATTATTTTTAACTAAAAGAAAAAAATTAAAAAATATTTTATATCAAAAAATACTTTTTAGTGTTTGAGATCAAAAAAGTTTTTGAAAAATATTTTTCAAAAAATATTTTCAACCCAACCAAATAATAAATATAAAAAAACAAGTAACAAATTACTATACTAAAAATATCACTAAACTAGCTTTCATGGTTAGGCATCAAAAACAAAGTGGAAAAGAAAACTCATTAAAGGTGTGTTCGTTTGGATTGAAAATATTTTCTTGACATGAAAGATGTGTTCGTTTGGATTGAAAATATTTTCTTCAATACATTAAAAAATCCATTTTCCATACAATTTTTCGATATTCGATTGATAAAATGAAAATATTTTGAACTAAAAATTTTTAACGGTTTCATCTTTAATTTTATGAATACAAGTTAAAAAACTTATAACAATGGTAATAAATACCTTAGAAATAATTTTAGTTAATAAAAGATTGATTTTACATGTTCAATATTAAATGATAGTACAATGTAGTAGTAAAATATGCATAATGATAACTATATTAGTGTGGAACTCATGATTAAGAGAAAAACGAATGAAAAATAATTGAAAACGAAAATAAGTTTAGCATATAAAATTATACAAGTAAGTATCTGAAATTTAATGTCACTGTTAAATTATTTAGAAAATAACTTATACTCAAAAATTCCGTAAGTTATTTTCAACAAGAGAAAGAAAAATTAAAAAATATTTTTCACTGAAATTTTTTTTCCAGTGTTTAGCACAAAAAAAAAATTCTAAAAAATATTTTTTTCAATCCAAACGAATACCTCCAAAATCATAATAAATTTAGCTTGTAAATGATAAAGATTAGAAGACAAAGGAATTTCTTTCTCTCAGTCTAATTTTTCACGCAAGTCTAACAAATAGAATAGTAGAACAGGAGAATAGCCAAGGCATATCACAGTTTGAGCATGGTTGATCATTAACCTCGTCCCAATGTTTCCTTGGTCACTAAACAAGTGATCCAATTACAAGACCAGGTTGGGCTTCATATTGGGCCCTTTTTATGCATTTAAACTGATTGGGGTATGGTTGACCAACCCGTTGAACAGACCAAACTGGGAAATGGGCTAAGTTTTGAGGACGGGATCGCTTTTGCTATAGGATCAAATAGAAAAATATTTAGGTAAATCTGTTTTTGACTCCATCTCTAAACTTTATGGTTAGTATTTAATTTTAAACAATTTTGTTTATATCAACTGATGTCATAAATTTTATAAAATTTAATTCGCACAACAGAATATGACCAAAATTGAATATATCTAAGTATTTCCCGACCAAATATACTCCTCTTGTTCAAATCCCTCATTGAAAGTAATTATTTACATTCCATTCAAAACCACTTCACTAATCCTAATGTCAAATTAAAAATCTAATAACATGAAAATTTAAAGCCTCCTGATCTTTTTTTTTCCTTTAAACCTCAGTAGATATAATTTAAATAATACCCTTAAGAAAGATGACAACTAATATTGTTCCTACCTTAAAAAAGAAACTAATATTGTTTCTTTAAAAAGTTTTTGTAAGACACATGTTATCAAAACTAGAATAATTCTTTTCTCTTCTAGTAAAATCAAAGTTGGTAAAGCATAAACAAATGAAATTAAGTTAACTACTTTTCAAAATTAAAAAAAAAAAACATAATATAGTGCATAGATATACGATATACGTCATTACGTATAATATGAAAAATCATGTATGTGTAAATTTACTTAAAATAAAACTATCTATAAGTACTTTATCATAATTATTAGTAACGATTATTAATGTTATAATTCAACAATCACTTAACTTTTAGAATTTTTAAAACACCTTTTCCATGCATTTTTAAAACACTTTTTCCTGGCATTTTATACATATTTAATATAGCAGATATAACTAAATAATACAGTAAACATAAACGATGAATATATGGCTATTAATCGAAATTTTGTAACTTGGCTATTAACTTTTATAAATTTTTGAGGATTAATATGAATATAACTTAATCTTCATAAATATGTGGCTATTAACTTTTACACTTCTAAAGTACAATTTCTGCATCTATCGCTAATTGATTTAATTTAATGTTTTCAGGAGTCTAAATCGCAATTTGGATTATTCCAAATTGTGATTGTGATGCATATAGATACTAGATGTAAGTAATTATATATACTTAAACAACACCAATTGTTACAGTATATAATAAAACAACAAAGAAATAGGCATTTGTGGGTGTTAAGGACAATTTGTTACATATAATTTCTTCGAAGGCACTCTGCTTGACAAAGAAAATGATGGGAGTGACAATCATGGTGGTTAGGTCATGTGTTAAGACGGTTAGTAGAAACGCTTGTCAGGAGAGTAGAATTTAGAGAGAGTAGTCAACATAAGAAGGGTATGGGAAGACCAAAAAAGACTTGGCGGGTAACTTGTAAGAAATATATAGCTTGCCTTTTTGGCAAAGCAAGGTGCAACCATATAAGGAGAGTTCCTTTTGTTTCTTGAACCTCCTGATTCTGTTAGGTCTATTTTATTTGATGATGTAAGGGGTATTTTGTTCCCCAGTTTGTTCCCTGGAACCTCTGCTTCTAACTCTAATACTTAGTTCTCATTTATGAAGTTTTTTTTTTCCTACAAAAAAAAAAATCTAGCTGCACACAACACGGAAAAATAAATAAATAAATAAAACAAGTAAAGAATAAGCTTGCCTTTGTAGTCATAACTGAGATTTTGTCCTACACAGTTGTGTCCTTAAAAGTATGTGCTATCGACCAATTGAGTCCGCATCATGGCTGCAGCTATGACCCGTTTTAAGTCCAAAGTCACCGGCTCTGTTACTCGTACCTTTATACTAAACCGCGCAACATAAGAAATTAATACAACGTAAATCACCAAACAATATGTCAATTTAATCTTATTACAACTGATAAATCAAATAAAATATGGTAAATTACATTGAACTGTCTCATAATATGACTAATACTCACGTTACTCTCTTATTGTTTTAGAAACCTACACTCTGTTTCCTTGTAGTTTTTTTTTTTTTTGGTAAAATGGATAGAAAGTTGAAAACTTAATAGATTTGTACAAAAAATCCAAAACAACCGTAACCCTTACCCCTATACCACCCAAAAAAACCCATCTGCAAGAAGGGGGAGGTAATGTTGTATGTTACAATATATAAATAGTATTGATAAGAGATTTTAAATAATTAAAATAATTCTTTAAATTTTCAACCTCTTAAAGGTCACTTAACGAAATATTTAACAATGTCACTTTAATTTAAACCACAAAGGGTAGAATATAGGTTTGAAAACTATAAGGTAACGTGAACATTGACAAAACCACAAAGAAATTTCTTGTAATTTACCTAATAAAATAAGATAATAAGTGGAAGGAATAGCAGAATCATTAAATCTTATAGAAGATTGTGCTCATGTATCATAATTACCTCAGAACTTCTTTCAATTTTTTTTTTTTCTATATAATAAAATTTTATAAGAATGATAGATTACTCTCTTTTTTAAAGTTTAGGACAAGTAATAAACTCAGAACTTCTTTCAAATTTTTTTTTTTATATATAATAAAATTTTATAAGAATGATAGATTACTCTCTTTTTTGAAGGCCAAGACAGGTAACTTGTACATATTTTAGTAATTTATTGTACTAATTATAGATCGTCTACTTAACAGGAAACTGCTAGCAACGATAATCATATTTTAGACCTTTTGATGGTATGGCTACCCTATTTAATATCTAAACTAACTCCTGTTGGCATCTTCTTCAATTCTCCCACATTGGTTTTCCAAGAAATCTTAGACCAATAAATAAACTCATGGAGACACTCCACTTATTAGATGTGTTCAAAAATCAATCAAGTCGAATTATCGAGTCTAGACAAGTCAAAAAAATTGACTTAACTTGTTCGACTTTCGACTTGAAATCAAATTAATTAAATTACTTCTCAACTCAACTTTGACTTCAACTTCCAAATTAAACTACCGAAGCCTTTCGACTTTGTTGGTGTCAAATATCGATCAAATTTGTCGAATAATTATACATATACATATATATATATATATATACACACACATACGTATATACATATATATACACATATACACATATATAAACACATACACACATATATAAAGAGGATCTACAATTATATTTTTTTTGATATTTTAACATATATTATAATAATATATTAATGTTGTATACATAATATTTTAGGCATAATATTCTTAATTCTTAATAATTAAATATGTTGATAATGGATAACATCATTTTTTTTCTTAATACTTAAATATTTTCTTCTTCTTTTTTTTGTATAATTGGAGTTATCAATGTAAATGTAATACCTAACGTTAATATAACCATATAACTTATTAATGTAATATTATTGTTTTAAAAACTAATTAAATGGATTACTAATTATATACAATTTAATATTTATTGAAATATTTATATATAATATATCCATACATACATGTTCTGACGTTCCAAAACTAAGATTTGTGTAATTTATACTATTAAATGTAATAAAAATATGTTTTATATAACGTCTAATTTATATACTTATTAATGTAACATTTTACTATCAACAAATATATATATACCTTACTAAGTTACTATTAGTATAGATAGAATTAGGCAATCTCATACATATATATATATATATATATATATGTGTGTGTGTGTGTGTGTGTATTCATATATACTTATAGGATATAATTTAATAGGGTTAGTGATTGAATAAGATTTTTCTGTATGAATTGATTTTGGTAAGTGATTCTAAATTTATAATTTTGTAAATTATTTTTAATATCTATATATGATATATAGACTAATATACATATACACACACATATATATACACACAGAGATATGTGTGTGTGTAAATTTGTACATATAATCTATTAACAACTTGTATATATGTGTGTGTGTATATATATATATATATATTATGAATTACATTTTTATACACCTACATAATATAAAAATGATAATGTGAAAATTGAAGTAATTAAAAAATAAGCTATGAGCTTGATAAACATTTGCATAAATATAATATAAAAAAGGAAAATTATTTTATAAAAAATAAAAAGTGAAAAATGAAAGAGAAAGAAATATTGGATGATATTATAATTTGTAGAATGATGTAATAAAGTTTAAAATTTATAATATAAAATGGAAAAGGATATACGTTCAACTTTATTATTTGGCTTGCTGGTCGAATAAGTCGAATTTAAACGACTCGATTTTGGATGATTTTAGGTTTATATGACTTAAGTTTAATTTTGAGATTTTCAAGTCAAAAATCAAATAAGTCAAGTCAAATAGTCGAAAAGTTGAATACCGATCGAATGAACATTCCTACCACTTATTATCAATTAATTTTAAGATAAAAAATATATTTTTTTTAACATGCTATCGAAGCTGATGTTGGGTATAAACTCATAAAATCACAAAAAATGCACATCTTGTGTTCTCTCAAACACTTTCCAATAGTTTCTAATAGGACTCTCCAAAAGTCTCTGCCACTCAACTAAAAACCAACATCACGGATATCAACAAACTCAAATTATGTGAAGTGTAAGAACGAATGTGAAAATATAAATTATCCCATATTATGAATTTTCAAAAACTTCTAAAATAATTAATAAATTTGATGTCACTTAATTCATTGGTGATTGATTTTGAAACATAAATTTGTGTTCTTTAACTAACATCTCGGAGGGTGTTATTTAGAAGGTCCAATAATGAATCTATGTAGATAGGTTATAATATTAAGGGTTAAATGCACAAAATTCTCCCCTAAACTTGTACTTAGTTGCAGTTTTTTCTTTCAATTTATTTAATAAACACTTTGCTCTTTTTTTTTTTTTTTTTTAGAACAAAATTACTCTTATTATTTTTGTTATTATTGTTTTTCTTTTTTTGTTTTCTTATTTTTTCCCTTTTATTTACTTTCTCTATCTAGTTTTTCTTTTTCTTTTTAGATTCTCTCTTGCTATTACTAAACAATTATATTAAACTTAGTAATCAATTAATTAAAACTTTAATTACTTTTTATATGTGTCTAAACAATTTAATTTATAAATTAATCATGCTTTAATACCATAAATATACCTTCTTGTCATATAAATTTTGTGATTAATTATTAATAATAACATTAGCAAATAAAAAATAAAATTTTTGAGCTAGTGAAAATTAAGAAATTATTTTAGTATACAAATAAAATTATAGAATGAATAAAAATGTACAACCTTATATTTAAGAATGTAAAATTTACAATTATATAAAGTATGATTAATATTATAAATTAAATAATTAAGACAATTGTGGAGTTATATTTAGACTCAACTAAAGTATGACAAGTGAATGATATCACAGAAAAAAATTTTGTTTGCATACTGAGCATATATATTTTAATTTTTTGACAAATTATTTATATTTTTATAATTTTTTTAATACACTATTAGTAAAATTCACAAAATCCATATTATATTATTAAAATATATGTTACTTGTATTAAAAAACTTATTTATTCTATAAATTATTTATACACATGTAAAGATGAAAATAGACCTTTTAACTAACCAATTACTATTAGTATAATAGTTTTGTGGTAGTAAGAAAGAATGGGTTATAAGATAAAGGAAAAATATGAGAGAGAAAATAAATAAATTGATAAGAAGAGAAAAAAAAAGAACCCAAAATATGAAGAAGTAAGAAACAAGCTAGTAAAGTGGTTATTTAATAAGTTGAGAAGGCAAACTATAATTAGGCCCTAATATTAATCTTACGAGACGTGGTAAGCAACAGTTTTTGAAACAAACGGGTTAGGATTCTTTTTATTAATTTTTCTCCAATTTTTCTCAATGATCATTTATATTTAAACAACAAAAATTCTTAAAAATTGCCATATTATATTCGTAATTTTGTTTTGATGAATAAATTAACATATTTTAAAACCAAATACATTCAAAAGTGTTTTATCATCCAACTTGCTAAAACATTTGGAAGATGTAAAATGAGTCAAAATCAAGATAAAAATTTAATCAAATGAAAAAAAAAAATTAATATATCTATTCATATTTAAATTATATATATAACAAACATATATATACTAAATTATGTTATGAACTGTTGTTATTTTCAAAAAATAATTTAAAATTAAATTTTTTGTAAAATATATTAGAAAAAAATTCTTTCAAATTAATGAAGAGGAGCATAGTTAACAATCTACCATATTCCACAGATTCAGCATCCACAAGATGTCTTTGCATTAGTCTGAACCTTTTTAACACTACTATGCCAATCTCATACATTTCAATTCATCTCATATCAATCCACCATATTCTGCGGACTCGTCCGTCACAATTAACCAATAATGTTGCAGGGGTTGCATCTCAAAAACTGGCTGTTGAGGTGGAAGAATCCGAACTAATATAAACTTCATATTGCAATCTCATACTTGGGATGCGGAATCAAAGCCCTGTTATCCTTCCATGTATTCTTAATTACTCCTAATTTTGAACCCCATCAACTCGTTTCAGGCACTGAATGATTGTTAGCAGGTGACAGCAAACAATATAAGAATAATACTAATAAAAAATAAAAGAGCAAAAAGAAACCATAAAAATTAGAAATCCTTGCCAAATCAGATAAAGTTCTCTCCCAAGGCTGCCTAACAAAAAAAACAGGGCGCTTACCGATGATGGCTTCGACAGTTGACTGAAGTAGGATTCGATTCTACTCGCCTCTGAAAGTAACCTATTTGAAGCCATTCAAATGATTTCTTACAGGAGTTTAGGTTTAGCAGTAACCTAGTGGGTGTGATATTACACCATATTATACGTGTTAATGCTGTCTATGTAAATGTGCGTCGGTTATGTCCTGGAATGCGTCACTTAAAAAAAGAAGAAGTGACACATACCATGAAAAAGAATACGAAAATTATTGAATATATATATATATATATATATATGACATAATATTATAAATTTATTAATTCAAAACTCTCTACTTCATTCACTTAGATAGAGTGATGTTATGTGAATTAATGTGAAGAATTTTTTAATATCATAAATTCTAATCTATATAAAAATTTTTAAATTAAAAGATATTGATTTTAAAAAATTTAAATTAAAAGATATTGATTTTAAAAAAATACTTAATTAAATCCAGCCTACAAACTTATTCATCACCTAACACTGTGAATGGCTTGATCCGCAACAATCTTTCTCAAAACCCATATTCATGACCTAACGACCACAATTTTTTCCTTTCTCAAAAATCCTATATCTGCCGTCACTAAAATATTATGCCCTCCACCAAAATACTTGGTTTATTTTCTCTGTTCAAAACTTTGGCCAATTATTATTATATTTTGGTGTGTACAAAGTATATTAAAACTTCCTTTAAAGTTTAAAAAGAGATATATATATATATATATATTTAAAATATGGCCTAAAAATTATCAAAACTTGAGCCCAAAAAACAAACAATATTATCTTACTATTAAAAAAGCACAAAATTACAAATAATGTCAAATTTAATGTTATTATATTAATAATGCTCTTAGTAAACTACTATATAATTATAATCCATAGCACAATAACTTTCTTTCCCAATATTCCCTACTCTTAGTAAACTACTATATAATTATCCATAGCACAATAACTTTCTTTCCCAATATTCCCTACAACGTTCCATCCTTTTCACTTTATCTATTATAATTTTTTATTTTTAGTCACTTATATTTCAATAAATATTTCCTGGAAAAAGAATAAAAAAATCCAAGAAGTTAACAATTTATTATGTTATATTCTTTTCATAGTACATCTTTATAACTTTTTTAATTGTACCGTCATAGAGTGTGTCAAAATTACTATAATTGTGTTTGGGTCCAATTTGATTTGATGGATGTATTTAAAATGAATAGATTTGTATTTAATGAATTTGAAATTATATGAAATTTATATAAATTTAAAATTTATTCATTTAATCCTTAAAATTTCACCATCATTTATTAGTAGATTTCAAATATCATATATGAATTTAAAATTTACTCATTTAACTCTTAAAATTTCACTATCATTTATTAATAATTATTCAAATCTCTAACTAAATCTATTCATACTTGCATAAAATTATGATGGATTTGAATTTGAAATTCAAATCCGTCTAAATTTCTAATTCAAATCCGTCTAAATTTCTTCTTCCAAATGCAATTCAAATCCGTCTAAATTTCTTCTTCCAAATGCAAGTCAAATTCAAATCAAATTCAAATCATTCAAATCTTTCTAAATTTCTTCTTGTAAATGCAATTCAAATTCAAATAAGTCATCTAATTCTTCTTCCAAATGGAATTCAAATTCAAATCCGTCTAAATTTCTTCATCCAAATGCAATTCAATAATCAATTAAAGATACCCAACAAGATGAGTTTAAGTATCAAAAGTAATGGACCAAAAGTGAAAGCGAAAGGCATCAAAAGTCATCAACACGTCATTTGCTTTTCTGTAACGACGAAGAAATTTCTTCGTCAGTTTTTGATAGAGATTTGAATTTTAGTTGCTATGTCTACTTTCTATAATCCAAAATGCATTTCATTGTTTATCTATTAAAAAAAATTTCAATATATTAATTTTTAAGTTCTTGAAAATTCACAAGAAAATACGAGTATAGTTATAAATGGGTGTAAAAATTCAATAAAATTCAAAAGTCACGTTGTCTAATATTAGTTTAACATTAACTCTTGGATAACTTGCTTAATATAAATCATATAATCCATATAAGAATTTCTTATCCATCCTTAAAGAATTAATAACGAAACTACCCTCTAATGATTTTCTTGTTTTTGTGGATCCCACCATCAAAATCCTCCTCCATATGCATCCTTACGTTAGTTGTTTGCCCTATCCTTTTCCTCCTTGATTCTTTCAATTGTGAGATTGTATTTAGTAATTTAAAGGGAAATTTCTGTCTTCATTTATTAATAGTACGAAGGAATACTTGAAAGGCAAATTTATTAATCCCTATATTCAATTATGAGATTGTATTCTTTCATTCTGTTTTTCATATACACAAAAAATTGTCCTGACTAGTAATCAACAGAAAAAAGAGGTTTTGTTGGAAAGTGGGGTGGGGATGGAACTGGAGAGAGGTGAACAATAATGGGGTGGAAGTTGATTTCGCGGCCTTGATTTTTGATTCTGTTGATCATGTAGCTTTTCAAGACCCAAAACAATGTTCAAGAAACAGTTCACTATCAAGAGCAAAGCAGATGAATTTCATGCATACCTTTTCAATTTTTAGTTCTGATCTGGTGCTTGAAGTTGTGGACAAATATTTTGGCTTGGAAATTTAACGAAATCGTATGAAAAGAGAAAGTGAGAAAGTCAGGAAGGGAGAAGCGGAGCTGCTGCTTGGCCTTGGAGTGAATGAAAGGTAGGGTATGAATGGAGCTGTTGGTGGTGGTCGACAAAGCACGTGAAATCATTTTGAGGGTAGTTTGTCTTTTGGCAAAAGTTTGCTGTGGCATTAAGATAGCTGCTGTAGCATCCGGTTTCCATATGATAGGCGAGAATATTATATAATTTATAATACTTTAAATTTTGAATTATCTCTTATAATTTAAATATTTAAAATTTATTATTTTTGCTTACAAATTGTTAAATTTAAACTCAAAGTGTTATAATTAGTGTCAGAACGAATTTTGTAAAAAAGATTTATAATGCTTTAGTCTTTGCAAAAACGTAAAATTTAAAAAAAAGTAAATATTACACTTCTTCTAACATTAATAAAGAAAACAAATATCATATTATTTATAATATTTTAAATTTGAAGAATTAATAAGTTTACATAAATATTTTACGTTCGTTGTTAACCTGTCTAGGTTTGTGGTGTCGTTGCCCTAACAATTGTTGTTAGAGCCGCCGTTCAACTTTCTCAATTAAAAAATTTAATGAGGTCCTTTGAGGATTATGCTTTTGGGTTAGATAGAAGCGAAGATCAGAGAGAAGACTGCCACCAATTCACTGATGTTTTTGTGCAGTTTTAGTCTGCATTTTGTTTTCATTTCTTAAGAGTAATGTATCCTAATATTCATTTCTTCGTATTTTGTACCAAAACTTAATCCATTCCTTGCCTATCTTTTTATTCTCATTTCTTAGTATTTTGTGCGTTAGTGTATGAAAATGTATTTTTAAGAAGTAAAAAAGTGCAGTAATGTTTGTTTGTCGGTGAAAAAATGATGTATGAAAGTGACTAAGAGAGTGTGTGAGGCCATATATGTGTGTGAGGTTAGATTAAAAATATTTTTCAGAATGTTTTTGGTGTCAAGTATTAGAAAATATTTTTTGGTGTAAAATATTTTTAATTTTCTTTTTTTGGCTAAAAATAACTTATAAAATTTTTGATCATAAGTTATTTTTCGAATAATTCAACAGTGACATTAAATCTCAAATAGTTAATTTTATAATTTTATTTTCTAAATTTATTTTTGTTTTTAATTATTGTCCATTCTTTTTTCTCTTAAACGTAGATCCCACAGTAATATAACTATTATTATGCATATTGTTCTACTATATTATACTATCATTTAATTTTGAACAAAATCTAAATTTTATTAACCACAGTTACTTGTAAGGTATTTATTGCAATTGTTGTAAATCTTTTTAACTTATATTCATAAAATTAAAGATAAAACTGTTAAAAATTTTTATTTTAAAATATTTTTATTTTATCAATGAATATCGAAAAATTATATAAAAATTGGATTTTTTTTTTTCATGTAAAATGTTTTTCAAAAAATATTTTCTCTAGGGAAATATTTTCAATCCAACCAAACACACCAGGAAATAATTATCCATGAAGAATTTTCACCAAGAATAAATTTGTAAGACTATCTCAAAACGTAAATAAATAAATATGTATAAAATCAATAAACATAAAACACATTAGAATTTTTATATAGAAAATTCTTTCAAGGTAAGGAGCAAAAATTAATGGATCTAAAATTATTTCACTATCAATGACCTCAATAAATACAACAAATCGAACATGTAATAAATACTTAAAACTTAATCATGTTCGTGGCACTATTAAAAAATAAAATAAATAGTACACAGATCTAAATCGCATATATAAAAGGGTTAATAATACTTTAAGCCCCTTAAACTAGGTAGGTAATTACAATTTACTCCCTGAACTAAAATTAAAACTACACTTTGTCCCTTATACACATCTAGATGTGTATAAAGACAGATGTCTTATATGACACTTGTGTATTTTAATAGACTTACGTTGGTAATGACACTTTGCCCCCCTGAACTAAAAAAATTACACTTTGCCCCCAATCACATGATTCATCTTTTTAAAAAAATTTATAATATTATGTTAAATGACTTAAATACCCTTAACACTATATTTTGATTTTTGTATTTAAATTTAGATAATAATGTGATAATTATTTAAAAATAATGAAAAGTAAATTATATAATATAAACATAATATAATATAATATAAAATGTTCTTAATATAATTTAAAAATTTCTAGTAATTTTTTTTATGTCTCTCAACATTTTACATTTTTTATATTTGGATTAACATATGCAAATTTCAATGTCAAATATAATATAATTCAACATTTTATTACATTTTCACTTGCTAATTATTTTGTTATGATATTTTATTATAATATTAGTTTGTTATTATATTTTATTTTTTCCTAATTCTTTTATACGTATTGAACATCAAAATTAAATACATGAAAAATTAAAATATAATACTAAGGGTATTTTAGTCATTTAACTTGATATTATAAATTTTTTAAAAGATGAATCATGTGATTGGGGGCAAAGTGTAATTTTTTTTAGTTTAAGGGGGCAAAGTGTAATTACCTACCTAGTTCAGGGGGAAAAGTGTTATTAATTCAAGATTTATAATATCAAGATAATTTGGTTAAATGACTGAAATACCCTTAATATTATATTTTGATTTTTCATATATTTAATTTTGATATTTGATAATTATAAATGATTTAAGAAAAAATAACAAACTAATAATGATTATAATAAAAAAATTATTATTATGATAAAATATAATAACAAAAGAATTACGGAGTAAAAATTTGAGAAAATGTTGAATTACATTATATTTGACATTATAATTTGCACAGGTTAATTCAAATATTAAAATTGTAAAATACTAAGAGACGTCAAAAAAATTAAGAAATTTTATTAAAAAATTATATTGTCGCATAATATCTTTAAGGAATAATTTTCAATACAAAATAAGCCCATTGGGAACTGTTCTACCATTATAATTAAATATTCAAATTCAAAATAATATAAAATGATATAAAATATTTAAAAATTTGACCAAAAAATATATTGATATGGATTATATTAAAATATTATATAGTGTATTTTTCATTATTTTTAAATAATTATCATATCACTATCAAAATTTAAATATATAAAAAATCAAAATATAGCACCAAAAGTATTTAAGTAATTTGATTAGATTATATTGTTAATTTTGAAATTTTTAAAGAATAAATAATGTGGATGAAGGGTAACTAGTGTATTTTTTATAGTTCAAGAGGTTAAAGTGTAATTACTCATCTAATTCAAGGGATAAAGTGTTATTAACCCTATATAAAAGTCCTAGTCACTAAACAAATGGTTTTAAATAAGAGAAGATTACTATTTTACGGTATGAAATGTACCTCACACTATCAGAAATAATATATTATAATTTTACAATAAATTGAGCAAAATTTAGTATCCGATCAATTCACAAACCTACGGATTTTTTCCTCTAATTTGCGCCATGACTGCCACTATCGAGAAAAAATATTCTGACTAATTTTTCTCCTACTCACGGCTGTCAATTGTCATTAAGATGAAGCGCTTTGTTCATTTTTGACTTGACTTGGTCACCTGTCCTATTAGGAACGCATCACCGTCGCTTACACGAAAACTTCTGAAATGAATCCGATTGGGATCCTATGCGGCTATGCCTTGAACAGCACAACTTAATAATTTAGATTAGTATTCATCACTCATAATCATACTAACCAAAGAGAATAGCCCCACTTACAATCCAAAGGTATTTTTGAACTTGAGAAATGGAAATAATATCGTAAATTCGATTTTGAATTCTATCGGTAATTTTATAGTTAAAATAAAATTTTATATAATTTTATTTATATTAATTAATATCTATTATTTTATGATAAGAGACAGGTTACTATTCTTTTTTGTTAATGTTAAAGATTAAATTTATATAAATATTTTTTGTTTAAAAATATTTGGCCATGTTTGGATTGTTTTTTTTTTTTATCACTTTTTACTACTTTTACTTTACTATTCATTTTTTTTTGTGCAATATTTTTTTGGTCAGCAAAAGTTTTTTTAGTCAATTTCTTTTACTTTTTTTCTAAAATACTATTTATTATTTACACAATTTAAAATTTTCTTTTACCATTCATTAATTCTACAATTAAAATTTTTCTTTCACTATTTGTTACTATTCAATTAATTATTTTACTATTCGTCTAGACGCGTACTATACTATTCACATATATTAGCATTTAAAAATTAAATTTTTATATACTATCCATTATTATTCATTGGTCTAAATTTTTTTTGAATAAAGAAAAATGAAAATGTAAGTTCGGACTCCCGAACCTAAGTTCGGGAGTCCGAAATATAGGTAAAAAAATAGAGTTTAAAATAATATATAAGATTTGAACTTCTAAAATTAGGCTTAAGAGTCTGAAGTATGGGTAGAAAAATAAAGTTTAAAGTGGTATATAAGGTTTGGATTTCGAACATGTATTTGAGAATCCGAATTATGGGCAAAAAAGTGTAAATTTTAAATTGTATTTTTTTATTTTGTATTAAATAAATACATATTTAGTATATGTATACATAATCCATGTCGTTTTTTGAGATTCAAATTTCAAACAACGAACTAGTAACTACTTTTGCATGTGATTTTTAATACTTGATTTAATGGTATAAAAAATAAAGTGAACAGAATTATGTATTTTAATATTAATAATTTTATTCAAATTTTGCGTATGTATTTGTCTTTTAGTAAAAAAAACACTACAGTATTCAAATTTTTAAATTATATTTTTTATTTTATATTATATAAATACATGTTTAGTATACATATACGAACATCTCGTTTTTTGATATTCGGATCTCAAACGACGAGAATGCAATTATAATTGTGTGTTATTTTTAGTAATTGATTTGATAGTGCGAAATAAAAAATGAACGGAATTATATACTTTGATATTAGTAATTTTCTTTGACTTTCGTGTAAGTTTTTTGTCTTTTAATGTAAAAAATACTATCTAAACACTTATTTACAAAAAATTATTTACACTATTTACAATCCAAATACTTACTCAAATTATTCAATTTTTTTATTATTTATCACATAACTCAAATAATCCCTCAAATAATATGTTAAAATAATATTTTAAATAATGTAATCCATACTAAACCATAATATTCCTATTTTTCTACCACTAATGAGCAACATGATTAAAGTAGTCCTCCATCACAATAGGGATTCATTTAACCCGACACTTACCGCAGGCTGATGGAGAAAACGATTTAGTAAGCGCAACTGGAAAACAATTACAACACGATGTGTCAATGTCGACAAAATAACCTACTTTCTTGAGTTTCGGCTTTATTTTCTGGGGATAATTTCATAAACTTTCCTTGAAATTTATGCTAATATTTTTAAGAACCTTTAAACTTTTAAAAATATAATTTACCTTCTCTATCTTACCAATAAGTTCTTTCATGGTATTAAAATGTATATAAATGACATTTATATCCCATAAACCTTAACCATATCACGAAAGGTTAATTTCAAAAACCACCCTTGAAATTTTTGATAATATTCACTTGATTCTCTTTTAGTTTCTAATAATTTTTTTATGAACTTATTTAAAAAAATATATGCATGCATTAAATTGATTATTTCTAAATGTTTTAATAAAAATCTTCACCACATAAAAACACATAATTAGTATTTTATTTGGAAAATCACAAATTCGTAAATAAAAAAATATATATATTCTCTTGATAAATTTTTTGGTCAATAAATTATAATTATGAAAATATTATACATATGTATTTTTGGCCATCGATTTGAATAAAAGTTTTGAATACGTAAAACACTCATTTGATACAATAAATAAATATAACTAGTACTGTTTTGTTTGTAAATCAAAACTCAAAATTCAAATATGTATTTTTAAAAAAATTTAATAAATTTATTTTTAAAAAATATGGTTATGTAATGTGCTAATGTTTGTTGATTCGAATAAAAAGTTGAACGCTTAAAAAAAATACCATATATTAAGAAAAACAAATACGATTTGAATTTGTTTAGAAAATTACAAACTCTTAAAAGATTAAATGAATTTTATGATAAAGTATTTAGCCAACTTATTTACTAATAAGTAGGAACGTATTAATGTATTTTTATGTGTCGTTTTGAACAAAAATTTAGAATCCGTAAGTATAGATAATATATAACAATAAAAAATGCTATTTATATTATTTTGAGAAAACATTAACTTGTAAAATAAAAAATTACTAAAATATGTTTTTTAAACATTCATTAGTGAAGGATATGAAAAATTACAACTTATTATTATTTATTAATAATTATTTTATACCTTTTTCCTTTTTTTTCCAACCATTGAAATCAATGAAAGCTTTGAACTAAGGGTAAAATTGGAAGAAAAATAGTTTCCCTCCACTTAAATTAATTTTTTAAAGAATGGGCTGAATATGTTACAAAAAAATTTGAAATAGAGTAGGTAAAAAATATTTTTTAAAATTTAGAGATACTAAATATAATTAGATTAAACCTGTGGAAAAGTTTATGAAATTATCCCTATTTTCTTTTTCAAGATGGCCTACTTTTACTACTATTAATCGACACCTATCAAAGGTTAGGTCCCGAGTCCTTATCATAATGCAGTGCTTTCTTGGATATATACACTGGATAGTGTTTCAATTAGTAGGCTGACAGTAGGGCATCGTTTTCTTTATTGTGTTTAACGAAAAAATTTTATATGGATTTGATTTATGATAAGTGAATTAAATTCTATGTATAAGAAATTTACATTCCGTCACATAGGATAGATGGATTAGATTTTTTAATTTATATTTATTTATATCACTTTAATTTATTAAAATAAAATTTTTTAAAATGATATAAATAAATATAAATAAAAAAATTCATTTCACTTACCATAAATAAGATGTATATAAAAATTTCCCTTTATGTGTGGTGTAAATTGACAATGCATTGTGTGGAGGAAGGAGAAAAGGAAGTAATAGAGTAGAACGGAAAAAAAAATAAAAAATGATGAACATGAATATTTCTTTCTCGCAAATTGAGCGTCCTTTGCCTATTTAGTACGGAGCTAGTATTCCTTTTGGATAGTGGGTTTTTCACTATTATATGAATAATATTATGTAATTATTATTTTTTAATCGTGTCTTTTTGTAATTGTATAACATAAGTTATGGTATTATTTTAAATAATATACTAAAAATTTCTATTAACATCATTTCTATCTTTTGAATTGAAACAAATTAAAATTCTCAACTCTTTATGGCAGTCTAGGCAATAAAATATTTTCAAGAACAAGCAAAACAAAAAAAATTCTTACCGACATATGTTTGTTATCAGTATCCCTACCTTACGCTCTAACCTGAATAGTATGGGGCACATGGAATCCTGTGAGAATCAGCAAGGACCACCTTATAAGGTTAAATATTCTTCGGTGACCGATAGCGAAGTAGTACTATGAGGAAAGGGTGAAAAGAATTCCCATCTTCTTTTTTGTCCTTAACTTTTTTCTCTTCCCTTTTTTGTCCGTAACTTTTTTCTCTTCCCTTTTCCTTTCTTCTTTTGTATACTCTAGAATTTTAAATGCGGCCCTTTCCCTACCCAATTTCTAAATATAAGTTCAACAATTGGTGTCTCAATGGAGTCTATTTTTATACACTTCAATAAAAATTAAATTGCAAAACTTATTTATTCTCCAAAATTTATATATATACAAATATATAACACTAGCAAGAAAAATTCGTGATATACACGAATAAATATATAAATATATTTNTGACTCATAAAATAAAATAAACAAAATTAAAAATATTTGTAATAAATGTAGATATTATGAATGTTTTATACAATTTAGTTTTCAATTATATACATAATATAAGTAATAGTTAGATTTCATGATATCTACAGTTGTTGACATTATCAATTCTTTTTATATTATATATAATGTAATTAAAAGTTACATATTATTTCACATTTCATGTATCTATATGTTAAGTAGAAATGAGTTTTTTTTTATTGTTTTTTAAACTCCGATCATAATGCTTAAATTGAATAATTAATTAAAAATTAGTATGCTATAAGTTGATTAATAAGCTTGTCATGTCTTATAATTAGCATAATCATCCAATTATACTGAATGATTTTCACTAAGATTTAAGTTTTGTAATTTTTTTATAAAATGTATGCAAGTTTTTTTTTTATTTTATTGAATTGCAGTACTTTATAAAATTTGATTATTGAGCTTAAAGCATATTGGTATTTTTATTAGCTAAGCTGACATTATAATTACACTTTCTTTTTTTTTTTTTTTTTGCTAACTTTAACATATATCAATTAATATTTTACATTTTTAAAAAATAGTATAATGATTAATTGGAAACCGATAGCTAGCAGATTTGCTAGTGGTATTGGTTCTAAAAATAATGATACACAGACTTTTATGGATGTTTTTCACTTAAACACAACATTTTTTTTTATCAATTATAAAATAGTGTCAAATCAAAATTTGAAAATTTTGGTACACTAAAAAAATACAAACGAATAAATCTAAATATAAGAATAAGAAATATATGAACTAAATTTACATGAAAATATTAGAGATAATTGAATATTTAGTACCTCAAGCAGTTCCTAAGTTCTATTTAAAATTGTTTATCTTCAACTATTTTCATAATCTCACAGAACTGCCCCAAGTCTGTGTTTGTGTGTGTGTGTGTGTTTATTTTTTATTTTTAACTAAAGTAGTCATCTAGACATGATAAGAAAAAACAGAAACTCAAGGGATAAAATAGTTATATAATAATAAAAATATAGGTTATATTTGCAGATTATGAAAATACTTGAGGGATAAAAAAGTTTAGGGGGCTTATGTGCAATTAACCATGTTTAAGGATGAAAATTTAAAATATAATTTAAGGGATTTCTATAAGATTTTAAAAATAGTTTAGGGACTATATTTGCAATTATCCTATCATTTTTGGTCTCTAATTAAAATGTTTAGATTGAATGATTAATTAAAAATGGTAACCAATTTAGTTAATTAATAAGTTTGTCAAGTCTTATAATTAGTGTAATCATCTAATTGTACCGAATGATTTGAATCGAGCTTTTAGTTTTGTAATTTTTTATTCATTTTAGTGAATTCTAGTATTTTATAAAATGTGATTATTGAGGTTAAAAGCATATTTGTATTTTTATAAGCTAAATTGATATTATTATACTTTTTCTTTTTTTTTTTGGGTAACTTTGACATATATCAATTAACATTTTTACACTTTTAAAAAATAGAATAATGATTAATCTTGGAAACTTATATATAGTAGGTTTACTAGTGGTGCTAGTTCTAAAAACAATGATATAGTTATGTTTTTGTGAATATTTTTCACTCACATAGAATATTTTTTTGTCAATTAGAAAATAGCGTCGACTCAAAATTTAAAAAACTTAATACATTAAAAAATACAGACAAATAAATCTAAATATAAGAATAGGAAATATATGAATAAATTTATATGAAAATATTAAAGATAATTGAAAATTTTGTCCCTAAAAAAGATCCCCAAAAGTTCTATTTAAAAATTTTCATCTTCAAATATTTTTGTAATCTCACAAAAGTTCCTCAAATGTTGTGTGTTTCGTGCGTATTTTTTTTTTATTTTTTAAATCAAAGTAATTATCTAGACATGATAAGAAAAACAAAAACACAAGGGACAAAACAGTTGAAAAACATAGGCTATAGTTGTGAGTTACGAAAATACTTGAAGGACAAAAAAGTTCTGAAAAAGTTTAGTGGGCTTATGTGTGAATAAAAACTAGTTTAAGGATGAAAAATTCAAAATATAGTTTGAGGAATTCCTACGAAATTTTAAAAATAGTTTAGGAATTAAATTTACAATTCTCCCTAATCAATCTTTTATAAAAATATTATAATTGGGTTGTAATTATGAAATTTCTCGTAGTTAAACAACGAAATATAGCTCATGTCGTAAAACGCATTCTTTGTAACCTATTAGTCATGTGTTTGAGTCACTAATTGTTAGGGGAAGTGGTAAAGTTTTTTTTTTTTTTAAATACTCATATAATTATGTTACACATTTTTCTTTCAAATATATTAAGAATAAACCTTAAGCATTATATACCTAAAGTATTCTTCAAGTAAATAAATATTTATTCTCCTATTTATTATATAAATTATAATTTTATGATTGACATGTATTATAAATAGCTTATACTTATATAATGATCCATAACATTTAGTTTTGTAATAACTCTTTTAGGAAAAAATAATTATAAGAGGTAGACCACATAACATGACGGTTTTACATAGTGAATAAATAAGAATAGCTATGAGTAGATGCTAGGTAATTAATTTAAATTCAAATGGTTAAGTAAATATTTCATTTTTTTAGATTTACTATTTAATGTGTAAATATACTTATACTTGCAACTTGGCAAGATTTTATAACTTTTCACAAACCACCATTCTCTTATATTATATAGTAGTTAAATATCTCGAGTTATGCACGGAGAGACGAATATTTATATTTAATTTTTACTTAAATAGTAAAATAATGATGGTTGCATAAAAATTATAAGAATTAAATACTATAAAGACAAACAAAAGTAAGTAATCTAGACATTTTACTAATTAAAAAATAAAAATAGTAAAAAAATTAAAAATATTATTGTTAAATGCATTTAAAATATTTATATTTATGTCATATAAAATAATTGAAAACCAACTATATAACTTAATTATTAGTTACAAAATTAAATTAGACATGTATACTATAGTAACGATATTATTATGACTTAGGTATATATGATTGTCTGTTAAAAACTGACGTGTATATCATGTTCTATGTAAAAATAAAGGATAAAAATCATTTCGTTCAGTGTCATTGAATATAGTTTTTAGTTGTAAATGGACAAAACAAACACAATAGTTTAAAAGTATTATTTTTGTTTAGTATGAATTAACTTTATTTTATCGATATAATCAAAAGAAAAAAGCGATAAAGAATAATATATATATAGACACACACACACAATGATATATATATACACAATGAATATTTCGTAGTTATATACACACACACACATACACACGTATGTATGTTTTTGTGTGTGTGTGTGCAATTTTAATAATTGAATAATTTTAGCGAAATATATAATAATGATGCCATAAAATTTTTAGTGATTAAACCAAATAAAACTAAGTAACAATATCAAAAAAATTTACAATATCAATAATTAAAATTAAGAACATGATTTAGGACATGATTATTAAATTTGTACTTAAAATCTTTACGATTCTTCTTTTATAAATATTATTGTTATACTATTAATTCTAAAAGTTAATTATGTTTTCAAAATATTAGACATGTGTACAATAGTACTCCATACTATGACTTATTATTTTTAAAGTTCGGATCTATCATGTTTCTCTTATGTATGATTTGGAAATCAATGAATTTAATAGTGTATATATAAATAGTTAAAAAATTATGATATTACAATTCTTAATTCGTTAGTAACAGATAAGGAAAAAAATAATAGTACCTATAACATTTTTCCCTAACTTCTCACAAAAAATAAGCATTTTAGTTTAACAAATGGTATAGGTTCCATTTTATATACTATAACCATATATAACCCGTGCTACTTATGGGATTATATTATTCATAGAATAAATTTTTTAAAATTATATAGTTTCTCAAAATAATTTATGAATGTCATATAATAAAAAATAAGTTGGAGTTATTTTCAAGATTAGAAAATGAAAAGAACACTTATAGAAAATTAAAAGCATACTTGTAAATAGAAAAGACATGTTATTAAAGTTCAAAGTCTCTTTTGATTGTAATATAATTACATCCTCGCTGAAAATTAACGTTAAAAGCTAGCGTGAAAGGTCACTAAACATCTAAACTGTTTTTAAGGGATCACTCCATCTATTTTAGTTGTTAAGTATTCCATTAACTCATTTTTAGCATGTCATGTGATTTTTAACGAGGTAAAATTGTCCAATCACTCTTTGCAATACTTTACCTTTAACAATTATCAAAACGACGTAGTTAAGACTTAAATAAGTCAAAACGATGTATTTTGAAGAACTCCAAGGAAAAAAAGAAGAAGAAGAGGATAGGGTGAAAGGGGTCAGATCAGTGGAGCATGAGAGTAGGGGTAGCAGAGGCATAGTAGGAGAGGAAGGGAATTGGTGGATTGGGAAAGCATGGAAGGAGAAAGGGGATTCAGATTTGGTAGGAAAGGGGGAGAAAGCCACTAGATTACGAGAGGGGATTTCTCTTATGGATGGAGGAAGATGGGAAGAAAGAGTGGAGTTTGATGGTAGCGTCTTGCTAGAGGAAGAGGGAGAGAGAGGGTAGCGGGGTAGGGGTAGGGATAGGTGGAAAGTGGTAGTGGTGGTTAGAAGAAGAGGGAAAGGGATGGTGGTGGTGACTAGATGAAGAAGAGAAAGAAGGGTGAAGGGTAGTGGTGGTTGGCTCGAGGAAAAGAAGGGTTAAAGCTCAAAAAAAAAAAGGAAGGGGAAGAGATGGTGGGGCAACGGTAGGGGAGGGAAGGGGTTGGTTAGGGGTTTCAAATTTAATTTCTGAATTTAAGTTTTTCGTATCTTTTAATATGACCTCTCTTATAATTTAACTAATTTTTCATCATCTTAATTTTGAATAATGGAATATTTTTGTGTATATAATAGATTCAACAGAATTTACAATAATGTTGTCACAATATTTTGATTGCATGAGTAAAGATTCTATTAAATTTCGTCATGGTGTTAAAAAAGAAATTGAAGTGAAACGAATTTGAAAATTAGAGGATTGTCCAAAACTAAAATTAGAAGTTCAGTATAGTGGGACGGATTATAAAAGAAAAAAAAAGATTTAATTATATCCATGTGTTCTTTAGTTATATGCATGTGTTCTTTAGTTTTTATCTTAATAAAAAACTTGCAAACTTGAAGTTGATCGGAAAGTTGAAAATCCACAATTTACTATCTCCTAATTTCAAACTTGAAATCCCTCATTTGTTTCTTTCTCTATTAGCATCACTATAAGAATTATTCACTCTTTATGATTTGTATAATTTTATAGTTACAAATATAATCACTTTGTGACATGACAAGTCACAAAAATTAGTAATTCTAAGTCACAAATGATAATGTGACTTCTATTTACAAGTCACAAATGATTTTTGTGACTTTGCAGATGGTGACTATCATTTGAAGGTCACAAACTAAAATATAAGTCACAATTGAGTTTGTAACTCTTAAATGATGATCATCGTCTATAAAATCACAAAAAATATTTATGACTTGCAAAAGAATATCATACTATCATTTGTGATTTGAAATTATACAATTTTTGTGACTTTTAATATTACAAAGTGATTACATTTATAACATACAAAATAATACAAGTTATAAATAATCATTTTTCTTATAATGCGCTTTGTTTATCTTTCTTTTTCTTCCCCACCCCCGCCCCCGGTTTGGGATGCTTGATCTCTCCAAGGCTGTCTCGCAGCCGACGCCCAACACAAGAATCAGCCACCAAGTTTGAATTGAGAAAACAGTGAAACTAATTCTTGGAAAAAAAAAAACAAAAACATCATTATTCATCCCTTCTTTGTTAATGCTTAATTATACCTTCTTTGTTATGGTATTTACTAGTGTTTTGATTGAAGTATAGATATACCCTTGAGAGTAAAATGTAAAAAGCATCAATTGCCTTGACCATGCAACAAATCGATTAAAAAAATTTATTTTATGCAAATTATTATTAATGTAAATATTTTCTTATACTATTATTCATCACGAAAAATTCCACTTCTGGATACATAGGAAGAGACTATAGGCATTATACATCCCTGTGTTCCTAGTTTTCTCCTGGGCGTTGACTTCTTAGGTCGCTCACTTTTCTCTTCACACACTTGCAAAATCCATCAACACATTTGATTTCCATAAAAAAACCATTTGACGTCCGAAAAACCATTGGGCAGCGTAAATGACGATTTTGCTTACAATCGACGTCCGATTTACACTTCAATTTTTCATTTTTTTGGTGCTGATATCATCAAGAAACCTGCCGAAAAATTAACACACATATAACTATTAGCAAAAAATTCAATCAAATAAGGTGTCAAAACGAAAAATCATGACTAATTAATTATCAGTAGGCATGATGAAGAGAGCAACCACGAAAATCAATTGAAAGAAAGAAGAATTCTTCATCATTTTGAACTTTGCAGAGTACAATTACTAATAGTACAATTTTATATCTCTTACACCGATCAGTTGTGACTAGTATTAAGCAATTCTGGAGATTTATATATATATATATATATATATATATATATATATATATATATCATATTGTATAAGAAAATCCACTCATCTCAACTATGTTTTAAAGGCTCGAATTTTTTACTTATACACCATAAATGAGGTGTCTTAACACCTAAGTTGTATTTCATTGTAATTCTAAAAATTTACATAGAGATAAATGTAATTCAAAGTAAATACGGGACTGAATTAATAATGTTTGTAACCATCTACAACATTTCTACACTGCGTCAAATAGTAATTAATGTGGAATTAATAATGTTTGTAACTATCTACAACATTTCTATACTGGCTCAATTAGTAATTAATGTGGTCTTATAGACACCTAGCAGGCTTCTTTTTTTTTTTTTTCCTTTTGGGATAAACCCCACTTGGCAGTCTATAATTACACTTGGAGCAAATTAATGGGTAAATTATAAGAAATTCTTTTGGTAAGGTTAATATTCAAATTATACACTTATAGTTTGCAAATTTACAATATATCTTATTATAGTTTAGATTTTTTGTTTTTTGTAGAAATAGATGCAAAGTTGAAAATTACCTAATTAATTTGTACAAAAAGTAAAAAATAACACTAAACCAAGAACCCCCAACGCCCAACAATCCCAATGACGGAAGGAAAGAATTGTGTTTTATGATAAATTGTATAGTTAACTTTGATTAGATATTTTAAATGATTAAAATAATCTTTTAAACTAAATTTTTTTCAGCTTACCAGAGGCCACATAATAGAATATTTAATGATTTTATACTTTCATTTTAACTCAAATCACAAGGAACTGATTATTAATATATAAATTTAGAGAATAATCTAACATTAATCAAACTTTATTTTACCCAAATTAAATAGAACATTGAGGAAATGGTAGTTTTTGGAGGTGAGTTTGTAGAGAATTATATCTGTGGGAGAGCTCATTCTGCCAACAGTATGGTAACAAATTTGTTGTTCGCCACATCACACGTCTTCGCACCCCTATATTAATGTAATGGTTAGTCATAATACTAATTGTATTTTTTTTTACGTTAGTACTTATGCCAATGTGTACAGATCTTTTTAAAACAAAATTATTATATTGTACAAATAAATAATACAATAAATATCAACTTAATTAAATTTGACAAAAAAAAAATCAACTTAATTACATGCAATTTTATATAATTCAATAATTTTTATATTCTCAATGCAAATGCCTTAAGGGTATAAATAATATTATATAGTCATATTGCATATGTATTACTATACATTTCAAATAATCAAGGGTATTTAAGTCAAAATAAATAAATTTAATCTCATTATGACAACTGTACCACGCACTGACGTAGTTAATGTGGACTACAACCTGGCTCATGACTGGCTCTTGCTTATCCCTGGAGTAAATTATAGGACTCATTTTACTTTACATCAATTAACTTATATATAAGGGGGTGTTTGTTAATGTTGAATACTGAATTCTGAATTTTGAAATTTGAATTGTAAATTCTGAAAGTATTAATTGTTTAATTAATAATTTATTTATATTTGATAATTAACTGAATTCAATTTCTGAATTAAATATATTTATGTCACTTCATACATAAATTAATTTATTATAAATAATTATCATATATGTGTAGAAAAGAAAATGAATAATTAAGAATTGTATAAATATATATGAGAGAGAATGTGTGTGATAGGGTATGTATGTGTGTGTGAGAGAATTTGTGTGTGATAGAGTGTCTGTATGTGAGTGAGAGAGAATATGTATGTGTGAGTGTGTGTGGATACGAATATAAAAAAGTACAAGAGAAAATGTGTGTGAGAGACTAAGAGTATATGTGTGTGAGAGAAATAATGTATATATGTGAGGAAGTATGTGTTTTTGTGTGTGAGGGAACATATGTTTGTGTGAGAGTGTGTGTGAATATGTGAGAGAGAGTATGTGTGAGAGAGAGTATGTGTGTGTTATACTATGTGTTTGTACATTTGTTTAAAATTCAGCAGATTAAGTGAAAATGTTTTCACTTAAAATTTTGAATACAAATTAAGCAGTGCTTAATATATTAAGTGATAAGAGAATTCTGTTATCAAACATGCTGAATTTAAAAATCTCTTAATCAATTAATTTTCAGCATTAAGTTGAGTTATCAAACACACCCTAAGTTTTACTTTGTACTTCAAATTTTAATTTTTGATATTTTGTATTTTTAATTTTTAAATTCGTCATTTCAATCCAATTTTTGTCACTTTTACCCAAATTAACATAATCTTTTTTTGTGTAAACTGAGATTTACTACAACGATGCAACATTATAGGTGCATATAAGTAAAGTTTCCCTTAAATTTAGTGATAGTGTTAACAAATAGACTAAAAGTAGGGATAAATTTGAGAAGTAGATATACAAAAAACTAAAATTAAAGATTCAAAGTGAGTATGAGGTATTAGTTCATCTTTCAAAACAAAATCAGTCCTAAATTATATTAAAACAGTGATGAAAAGTAGAATCAGGAGCTGAGTTTTGTAGACAAATTTTTATATATGCATGTGTTCTTTCCTCTTTGATGGGTCGCATACAATTTCGACAAAATTTTTGGAGACAATTCTATGTCTTTTTTTTGAAACGATTTTATTTGCAAAAGAAAAACAGTCAAATTGAAAATTTTTTACCACCTAATTAGGCCTGTCAATGGGTCGGGTCTAGACCCGGACCCGACCCGATCTGGACCCGTGTATAAGGGACTAGATAATAAAGTAAGAGACAACCCGTCCGGATCGGATCGAACTAGTAATATTAAAGCGGATCCGGTCGGATATGCGGATCAACCGGATCCGACCCGTTTACAGCCCTACACCTAATGCAACAATGCACCAATAATATAAGGAGCTTTTGTTTTGCTACATAAATATCATGTCTTTTGCATCGCAAATTTGTGCTTCAATGTTTTTTGTCAAAAATAATTGCCTACGATTACCAATATGTGGAATATGGTGATTGACAGCTCGATAAATTTTTTTCTACCTTCGATTGAGTCATGTTCAAGAGAACAACAACGAAAACCAATTCCAAGCACGAAGCCTTCATCATTTGTTAACATTGCATGAATAGAATAATAATAAGGTGGCGTTTGGATTGATGAATTTGATTTGTAAAAAGAATTTTAAGTGAATGAATTTAAGTGGGTGTATTTGAAATTACTTTAAATTTGAGTGAATGTAAATCTAATCATTTAAATTATTGAAATTTTACGCTCAATTGTTGACAGAAATTTCAAATCGCTAACTAAATCATTACACTTGTTTGGATAATATAAGAGAGATTTGGATTTAAAATCTAAATTCACCAAAATCCTACCATTTAAACACACATAAGTTTGTCTTTTGGATAGGTGAATTTGAATTATGGGAAGGATTTGCAATGAATGAACTTGAATTTGATGTATTTTAAATGACATGAAATTTGGGTGAATTTGAAATTCTCTTATTTAACTATTGAAATTCTTCTCTTACTTGTTGGTGAATTTTAAATCCTCAACTAAATCAATTATAAATTCAAATTCATCCAAATTCTTTCATACAAACGTAGAATAAAAGTTTTGTGACTTAGTTTGACATGTCTGTAGCATATGGCTAATATTTAGATTACATCCTTACATTTTGCAAAACTACAATTCCCATTATGGTTTTTCTTTTTTTTTTTTTCTTTTTTTTTTTGGGAAAAATCGATTCAAAATTTGATGAACTTATTCATTTGTACGAAAAAATTAAAAATATCCCCAAGGAGACACCAGACTCAGAACCTTTCCAACGCCCAACAATTCCTCTTGCCGGAAGGGAAATGTTGTATTTTATATTAAATTATGTAACTAACTTTAATTAAAGATTTTACATGATTAAAATAACGAAAAAATCTACGATCCCTTCCAGGGAATAATCTCCTTGTACTTTAAAGGCTTGTATAGTACAACACCATGTGTTTTAAAAACTTATACTGTACAGGCTTTTAAAGCCGAGGGAATGATTCCCTAAAAAGAATTGTAGAATTCTCCTAAAACAATCCTATTTGATTTAGTTTACCAATTGTCATTTAACGAAATATTAAACGATTTTACATCTTTACTTTAATCCAAACCACAAAAGACTAATTGTAAGTTTTGTAAAATATAAGGAATAATCCAAACATTTAAACATTTTGTGAAATTAATCAGAAAACTCCTAAAATAAAATCTTGTACTCTTAATCAAAAAAAAAAAAAAAAAGTTGTCGTACAAACAAATGGGGCGGAAGTGAAGTTTCAAGGACCCTTCGATATATATATATATATTATCTAACTCTATCAATCTGTCTCTTGTCGCATCTGCACTGGACGTTGAAAGGTGGGTTTTGAATTCTTGGAAAAAGAAGGGTTTTGGAAAAAATTGATTTTTTGCGGGTCGTGGGTTTATGGAGGGAGGAGGGAGTATAAAATGGAATGGAAAAATTTTGAATGTCAAACTACACTTACCGTTGCATATTTCTATCAATGGGTTAATAACACTTTGTCCCCCCTGAACTAGGGATGTAAACGAGCCGAATCGAACACGAATAGTGCCCTACTCGAACTCGAGCTCGAGCTTGAACGAGCTTCAAAATTTGAGCTCGAGCTCGAGTTCGATTCGAGCTCGCTCGAACTTGAGTAGTTCGACTTTTTCGTAGGTAAAATATGTAATTTTTCTAAAAAGTATGGATATTTTAGTAATTTTACATAGAATAAAAAAATTTTAAAAAAAAATTATATAATGTTCGAAAAGCTCGACAAGCATCTCGAGCATATTATACATATGCTCGAGATCGGCTCGTCAAGAGTTTCGAACTCGAGCAGGCTCGACTCGAGCCCTACCCTGAACTACAGGGGTAATTACACTTTGCCCTCCTGAAATATAGAAATATACACATTGGCCCCATTCACATTATTCATACTTTAAAATTTTTAAAATATCAAGAAAATTTAGTTAGATGACTAAAATACCCTTAGTATCATATTTTGATTTTTCATGTATTTAATTAATTTTTGATAGTTATAAAAGAATTAGGAAAAAAATAAAATATAATAACACATTAGTATCTTAGACTTTAGGGAATGAAAATGTGAAAAACTGTTGAATTATATTATATCCGGTATCGTAATTTGCACAAAATAAACCAAATATTAAAAGTGCAAAATATTAAAAGACATCAAAAAAACCACAAAGTTTTATAGAAGTTATATTTTTATACAATACCTTTACAGAAAAAATTTTCATAAAAAATAACCTTTTTAGAAATTAATTGTTTTGCCACTACAGTTAAACATTCAAATTTGAAATAATATAAAATGAAATCTAAATATTTAAAATTTTGACCTAGAAATATATTGATATATATATATATATATATATATATATATATAATAATGGTATTTTTGTTTAAAATTTTCAATTGATTTTTTTGAAAGCAATTTAATCTCGTCATATTCCAGATTGAGAGGAATGGTTTGTTCAATTCTCCAACTTACTCTAGTCTTAATCCTTCTGGACTTGACGCAGAGATTAATGTTTTACCTGTTAAATCAAATTTTCAAATTAACAAAGAATTACTTCGAAATGAGTTTTATGCACCTCATAATGAAGTAAGAAAACAATGGTTTTTTGAAAAATATAAAGATGATAAGAGAACTAAAATTCAAGAAGAATTTTATGCATTTCTAAATCATTCTGGAATAAAAAATGTTCAGTTCTTTGATACGGATGTCTAAGAGACAGAATCTGACCAAAGCTTGAAATCTTTTTCTTTGATTTCTTTTCTTTTTTCTTTTTGCTGGAAACTTCCTTCTTGTCAGAAGAGCTTGAAGTTCCTTCTTTGATCTGGGGGAGAGTGTTTCCAGTTGTTTGATGTAAGCGTCCTTGTATTTGTCTAACTTGATACAAATGTAGACCTTTGTATAAGAAACTTGGTAGTTTCTCTGTCTATTGGTAATAAGAATTGTGGATTCTTACTGAACCAATTTTGAATTTGAGCCTTATGAGCAGCACTGGCATCATAAGCATCCCACCATTTGATTGAGCCTTGTCTTACCAGTAAAGGTGGAAAGGCTTGGTTGTTGTTTTTGACAAATTCGAACCTCCATTGGAAAATCCAAGGTAATGCAAATTTTGAGAAGAAATTGAGGGTTATTGGCATTGTTGAATTAGGTTGTGAAAACTTTGATTTAAAAAACTCAAAGCCTTCTAAAATTGGTGAAGGTAAAATGGATTCATTTGGTCCAATTAACATCTAGAAAGACCAAAATCTATTAAACCAGATTGGGAAAGAATAAGTTGTATTCTTTTTGAAGAAGAACAAACAAGAATGTTTATTCTCAATATTTTGATAGGTAAAGGTCTGATTAGTCAAGCACCTTGATAATCCCAGTAGGAATAACCAGGATAATTTTGAGATTCAGGACCAGAGAAGGACCGTAATCTGTTAAGATCATTGCCCCAATCAGACGGTTTGAGAAACTTGAGAATCTGGTAGGTTGAATGTGTGTAATATGCCTGGATAGCATGCATAAGATTTTTTGGAATAACCGAATGAGAATCCTTATAGGAAATCAACTCATAAAATTCTCGGTTTTTGTTTTGAGGATGGTATAAAATTGAATCCAGAAGGAAGAATTTTCTGGCAACAATCAAAGGATTGTTGGTGAACCATTCAGGTTCAATTTGAATCAAGGTTTGATAGTCAGTTTTTCTGACATATTGGGAGATGTTTTTAGAAACGAAATTTGAAGTTTGTCTGGGTACATAAGTGTACCGTGCTTTTTGATGCAGAAGGCATCGTGTTAAGTGTTTGAGATGATGAGGGTGAACTCACTTAATGTTTGAAAATACTAAGCACGGTAGAATCTTTAGTTCAAACAGTGCCTGTCTCTTATACACATCTAGATGTGTATAAGAGACAATTTAGCCCAAAACAGTTTGAACTACTACCTTTAGTGGTGTAGGATTTTGAATAGATGAAGAGGTTTCATCTTTTTTGGATTGTGGAGGTGAAAGGTCACTCTTTTTCTTTCTGGGCATTTAAATAGGCATTGAGATCAATAAATTATCTCTGTCTCTTATACACATCTAGATGTGTATAAGAGACAGCTGTCTAAACAGTTTTTGACAATTTGTTCAGAAGTAGAACTTCTTTGTTTTAAAATGCCACCATAGCCAATGTCAGAGGCATCAGTTTCAACAATTTTAAATAAACTTGGATTACATAAAACTAAACAAGGTAAATTCTTAACTTGAGTTTTTATGTATTTGACAGTGTCCGTGTGCTTTTGTACACATCTAGATGTGTATAAGAGACAGTTCTTAGGATGTTTGAAGAATACCCAACTTGGGACATTCTTTCAAAGTTTGTATTTTAGACTTCGAACCTAAGATACCTTTGAAGCTGAGTTTTATCCAGAATGCAGTGAAATTTATCAACAAATTCAATCGATCGTTGATAGGGATAATTTTGCCTTGGCAAATATTATGTCCTAAAAATCTGATCGAAGTTTGACATAAATTAATTTTTGAAGCAGAATTGACTAAACCATTTCTTTTTGTTACATCTAAGAAAATGTTGACATGTTTAAAATGTTGTTCTAAATTATTAGAATAGACAAGAATATCATCAATATAAACAAGAACGAAATTAAGATAAGGATTGCAAATATCATTCATAACCTTTTGAATTTCAGAAGGTGCATTTTTTAGGCCAAAAGGCATTACATTCCACTCATATTGACCAAAAGGGACTGTGAATGCAGTTTTGTACCTTATCAGAATCTGGATTTGGATTTGCCACAATCTTACTTCAAGTCAAATTTTGAAAAAATTGAAGAAGCATGCAATCTATGAAGCAAGTCCTTTTTGTTTGGAATAGGAACCTAATCCATTGTAAAACTTTGTTGAGGGTTTGTAATTGATGACTAGCGAAGAACACCTCGTTCAATCTCGGAGTTTTGTTAACATAAAATGCGGCATGTGTATAAGAGACAGGTCTCATGAAATCTTTAAGCTTAGAATTCAGTCATCTTCTAGTTCTTGGAAGAAATCCAGAAATAAGCTTTATTATCCTATAGCACGAGCTCCAGTTGGAATATCCTTTTCTGAAAAATCCTTTTCATATGGTAAAGTTACCACATGTTGCTTTCTATTCCAGAAGGCAGTTGGAATATCAGCACAAACTTGAGTTTGAATTCTATTTTGCAAATTATGAATCTTTGTTTTGAAAACTGGATCTTTTAATTGATTTTGAAGTCGTTCAAATTTAAGATCTTTTTTCAAAAAAATTGATTTGATTCATTTTCATTTGCAAGGGATTGAGAGTTTTTTCAAAAGTTGGAAATTTGAAAGGAATGAATTGATTTCTTCCTAAGGAGTTGATAATGATACCTTGAAAAGTAGTAGTATAAGGTATCAGATAAGCAATAAATGGAACACCAATCTAACCAAGGAAGTAGTGATATTCTTAGCTAATAAAAAAGTATTGTAGGGAAAACTACAATCAGAATATCTGACTTCTACATCAGATAATTTGAATTTGACTTTCAAAGACTCACCACTAGCACTACTTGGAATGCGTTCCTTGGTCTTTTGAAAATATTTTGCAGGAATTAAACCTTCATGAATTTAATTTAAATCTGCAATAGTATCAACTAATGCAGTAGCATCAATGAAAAGTTTATTATTAATAACCAAAGTAATTTGAATAAGAAATTTAAAGGATTTCAATGTATACACAAATTTGTATAGAAAATATAATTTTATAAATAATCGATCGTGTGGAATTACTTGTTCGGATAAAACTTGATTTTAGGAACTTGAGAGGTCCATGGAATGAGACCAGAATCTAATTTTCCACAGGCCAGTTAGGAAAGTTGGAGAAGTTAGAGAGATTAAAGCTCAACAACAGATTGAGCTTTAATCTCTCTAACATCTTGTTTTAAGAAAGCAATTTCAGATTGTAAATCCTGAATTGAAACCTTCTTAAAATTTTGGTTTGGAAATCTGTTTAAAATATCCGTAAGATTGTAAGTATTTAAAATCTTGAGATGTTTTACCAAAGGATTGGAGGGAAGAAACTTGATTTTGAAAATCATTTGTTTCAAAAGTTTGTTTATATCTTTGTAAATAAAAATGACGTTGTTCAGAATCAGAAAATTTTTCAATCATATCAAGAATAAGATTTGAGGAGTTTCAGAAGAAACTGAAGTTTTACTGGAGGAAGAAGAAGAGTAACCTAAGTCATCATCTTCTAAGGTATTGATAAGATTGTCTTCTTCGAAATTAGAGTCAGAATCACTGGCATCTAAGAGAAGATTGTTTAACTGATTGACAACTGAATCTTCTAAATTCAGAAGATTAAGTCTTTTTACAAACTTGCAAAATCTGGCAATATGTCCAGGTTTCTTACATTTGTAACAAACAGCAATATTGGAATTTGGTAAAGCAGGAGTAGGGTTTTTGGTAGGAAGATTAGATTTCCTAAATTTGTGTCTAGGTTTCCTATAAGGCTTACTATAGGAAGGTTTGGAAGATTTGTGAATCTTAGGTTTGTTTCTACGTTTGATTTTGGTTTCACAAGAAGGAAGACCAAATTGTTCACAGAAAGAACCTAAATCCTTCCTACGTTGGTTCCTATCTTTGGCTAATTGCCTCATCATTTTGTCTTGACGACAAACTTTCATGGCAACTTGTTGGATCATGGAATTGAGTTCACCATAGGTGATGTTTTGGTAGGGCACAATACCATTGTGCTGGGTTTGGAGTTCTTCACGAACTAAATCTCTAAGGGATTTGGGAAGACCATCAAGGAATTTTTCTTTCCAATATGGAAGATTTCCATCAGGTCTGGTGTAAATCCTGGTTAGGAAGGTATCCTTATACCATCTAAACTCAGAGAGCTTCTTGCACTTAAGGTTGTTAAGGATTTCAGTAGACTTTTCTCTAAAAATCCCTGGATTACCTATGAAGGTTTTGGCTATTGTGAAGATGAGTGTAGACACAACATCCGAAATGGTTTATCCATAAGGATCTCTAATGACGCTGTTTGTTACAAATGTAAGAAACCTGGACATATTGCCAGATTTTGCACGAGTTTGTAAAAAGACTTAATCTTCTGAATTTAGAAGATTCGAAAATCTGGCAATATGTCCAGGTTTCTTACATTTGTAACAAACAGCGTCATTAGAGATCCTGTCTCTTATACACATCTAGATGTGTATCTTTACAAATTCAATTTTGCCACTTAGGTCGATAAACATCGTCCTCATTTGAAATAATATAAAATGAATTCTAAATATTTAAAATTTTGACCTAGAAATATATTGATATATATATATATCTATATATATATATATATATAATACATTGAAAGATTATATAGTTTTTTTTACTTATTTTTAAATAATTATTACATCATTATCAAAATTTAAATATATAAAAATCAAAATATAGTGCCAAGGGTATTTTAGTCATTTAATTAGATTATCTTAATAATTTTAATATTCGTAATAGTTAAATATTGTCAATAAGGGGCAAAGTGTATATTTTTATAGTTCAGGGTGCAAAGTGTAATTATTCATATAGTTTTAGGGAGACAAAGTGTTATTAACCCTTACTATCAACTAACAAAACCAATTCCTCTTCGACTCCAAACTGGTAGGGGTGCTCGTGGGTTGGATTTGCTGGTTTTTGGATTTTTGGGTCAAAAAATTAAAATTCAACCCAACCTAATTAATATAACAACCCAAGTAAACTCAATTAAGTATTAGTCGGGTAAATTATTTAGGTTATCGGATTATTCAGGTTAAAAATTCAAATTAATAAAAAAAATTAAAAATTTATGATTATAAGATCATCTATTAAAAATATATGTTTTGTATAAAATTAAATAGTTAGGTCGAAATAAAATGAAAACTGAATATGTCATCTTAATAAGATCTAGATTTTAATAAGAAAAAGGTTTCCTAATTAAAGTTAGATGAAATAATTAGGACAATAATGAAAATTATAAATCAGAAGTTTTAGTTTTTAACCCAAAATTATAATTGTGTTACATGGGTCGGGTTGGGTTTTAAAACTAAAACCCAACCCAGCCCTACTAAAAATTACGGATAATTTGATCCAAGTAACTCGGAAACTCAATTCATTTAACCCCATATTTATTTGGGTTAAAGTTGGGTCGGTTTTGAGCAATCCTACTAAACCCTGTGGATAACCTTGTCAAAACAAGGGGTGAGAACAAACTCAGTTGATCAAATTTGCAATTGTTTTCACTTTCTGGTTGAAAATTCGAACTTGGTTAATCGAAATTCGATCAATTAATTGGTCTAACTAAATTTTGAAATTAAAATAGTTTGCGAAATTGAAAATTGAGTTTTGAATTTAGAATTAATCGATTTTTAATTTAATTTGATATTTGATTCCCCCTATACATATTTCTTGAAAAAAAATATATATGCATAGAGTTTTAAATTTCGAACCTTTCAAGGAAGCTTTGATACTTGAGTCAGTTTAAGTCAAAGACTTGCAACATTACTTCAAGAAATTAGGGCATTACTTCATTTTTTTTTACGTAAATATACCTTTTTATTTAAGAAAAAAAATACTTTTTTATATCAAATGAATATAATTTTATAAACTAATACTATAATTTTACTTATACATATATGGTCACAGAATAATATTATATATGCAGACGTAACACAATCACATGTGTGCATGCAATTTATGTATATAAAGCCTTAAGAAAATATTACACTCATTCAAGTATGCATACATGTGATTGTGTATGCATAAAAGAATGATTCCTTTAAAGAAATCATATAATTTTCAAAAGGTCATCTCAACGGAAAAAGAATTGACAACATGAAAAGAATGACAAATTCATCTAAGGTTTCTACCTTCGTAAAAGGGTTAATAACACTTTACTCCCTGAACTAGGTAGGTAATAACAGTTTTCCCCCTAAACTAAAAAAATTACACTTTACTCCCCAATCACATGATTTATCCTTTAAAAATTTTATAATGTCATGTTAAATGACTTAAATACCCTTAACACTATATTTTGATTTTTGTATTTAAATTTTGATAATGATGTGATAATTATTTAAAAATAATGAAAAATAAATTTGACCATATAATATTTTAATATAATCCATATCAATATATGTCTTGGTCAAATTTTTAAATCTTGTTATTTCATTTTATATTATTTCGAATTTAAATGTTTAATTATAATTGTAGAACGATTCCTAAAGGGGCTAATTTTCTATTGAAAATCCTTCTTTAAAAATATTGTATGACAATATATTTTTTATAAAATTTATGATTTTTTTGATGTCCCTTAGCATTTTACAATTTTAATATTTGGATAAACCTGTACAAATTGTAATGTCAAATATAATATAATTCGACATTTTATCACATTTTTACTCCATAATTATTTTATTACTATATTTTATTATAATAATAATTTTTATTATAATATTAGTTTGTTATTATATTTTATTTTTCTTAATTCTTTTATACGTATTAAACATCAAATTAAATACATAAAAAATCAAAATATAATGCTAAGGGTATTTCAGTCATTTAACTTGATATTATAAAATTTTTAAAAGATGAATCATGTGATTGGGGGGGGATAAAGTGTAATTTTTTTAGTTCAGGGGGATAAAGTGTAATTACCTACCTAGTTCGGGGGAACAAAGTGTTATTAACCCTTAGTAAAAGGGAAAACTAAAATCAGTTAAGGAGGATAACAGCAAACCCAAAACTATGTATGACAGCAATTTAGAGAATACACACAAACTTGTAAGGATGAGGAACTGGATCTACAAAAGTTCATTTAATTAGCAAGAGATTTCAGCTAAACCCCTTGTGTTCCGGGTCTCCTGCGGTCATCATGGGCCTTGATTGGAGGTACTAATATCCGAGAACCACACTGTAACAAATGAAACAGAGAGAAACAAATTAAAAAACAATGCAAAACATTCGCATTATAATTTGGTCCAAATTATAGGCAAACAATCAGACAATATAAGCAAATATATGAATCATTTTAAGAGGCAGAAAAACAACCTTTTCTCATGTAAGGAATTTGAGTCCGTTCTCCTTAAAGAATTGTGTTAGGAACTTTACAGCTGCATTACAAATCACAAAATCATCTGAAATCACGAAGGACAATCATCAATTATGTTGGGTATGTCTTGTATCTTTTGTTTTGTCCCACATTGAGTTTGAAAAGAGTATTTCTCTCCCACCCAATGTTATAAATTAAAGGCCTTAATTAATGTTTTAAGGGCACCAAGCCAAGAGAGCTTAGTAGTGAGCTTTCAGGGCCTTTATGGCCATTTAGCCTTTTGTCTTATTTGGGCTCTGGTGCCTATAGCCCATTTTGTGGAGGTCTCTCCAAATTTGTAATCCTCTTTAATTAGTGGATGTAGGTCTTTTGATCTTTTGACCGAACCACGTAAATCTTTGTGTCCCTTTTATTGTTATATTTCTCTTTATTTATATTCGTTATTATCTTCAAGGGCTTATTAAGAAATTTTCGCAAATGTCCAGGGTTCCGATCCTAACAAATTAAGTGTTCCAATTAAGGAGCTTATTTAAACATTTAAAATAATTATGCATTACTACAAAAGGCATGATGAAGAGACAACCCATGAAAAGCAGCCAAATGAGATCCTCAATGCCAAGTTTTTCGTTATCAACTCGATCCATCATTGATAGATTAACAGGTAGATTTAAAATTATAACCATATTTCTTTCCTTTACCGATGTTATACTGTTATCTAACCACTTAGTTGGCAACATTATCCACAATGTCTATCATGTTGTGTTTGGATCCAAATTTGGAAAAAGATTTGAAAGTCACCTATTTACCGAAAGGATTTATGTTGCTAAAATGAATGAATTTTAAATCTACCGAAATCAAGAAGTTATTTAAAATCCTTTATTTTATATTTTGTAATTTAGTCAAATTTGAAATTCATCTATTTCAATCTTATAAATAGATAGATTTTAAAAGGTTCCCGAATCCATCGATCGAAACACAACTTCAAAGTATTTTAACCAAATTAGATTGACATTGATTAATTAGCATACACACCTATCAACTACAGTTAGAATTAGCTTACATCATTTGGTTAGTTACTTCATCAAAAACCTAAGGTAGCCTAGAGTCCACTGCCCAATTGTTAATCCATCGTATCTTGTTTAAGTTTTTCATCAAATTAATTACAAGGAAATAATGCAAATCAAGAAGATCTAATAGCCAGAACTACTTAAAAAGGTTCAAATTGAGACTCTTCGGTATATAGGGAACACTTGTTTTAGGTTAGAGGGCCAAAATGTGACATTTTTAGTTTGGAGGGCTACACTGCAATACCCATTTGGAGGACCATGTTGACATTTTTGCTTAAACTGAAGGGCCAAAAATGCCATTAATATATATATATATATTGGCCGATTTGGTATTAGTTAAAGAAGATTTCATTTGCTGATTTCGATTTATTTTAGTAAACAGACCGATTTGGTTAATTAAAGAAGATTCAAAGGACAAGCTTGATTTGGAAATTGAACTTTACAATATTAATATCATATGGTTATTTGTTATACGTAATTAATTTGAATCAGTCGAAAGGCTTGACATAAAATAATATACTCTGCAATCCAATATTTTAATTGTTGTCTGATTTAAAATCCTTTCACAATATCATCATGATTTGTCATTAGTATACAATATCTTTCCCTTCTTAAATTGCCGAAACGACACCACTTCTGTTCACTATTGACACTCTGTAAATAATTGCAAAATTTCAATAAATCATAACATATTCCAAGAAGATGAAGCATATTATGATGAACAGCCTTTTTTATTTACTCTTTTTGTCATTATTGTTTTTTTACTCCCACCTATTCAGATGATGCATTTCATCCCAAAATTACTGTTGTTATTTCAAACGGTCTTCCTAAGAACAAGAAGATCGTAAAGGTTCGTTGTCAGTCTAGGGACAATCATCTTAGATATCATTTCTTGCTCAAAAATCAACAATTTTCATGGTCTTTTGGCGATGGAATGGGAAAGATAGATCTTTATCTTAGGACAGAAAAATAGGTGAAATTTTTGTGCTTAGGATGTTTCTACCTTAATTCGCTTAAATTTTTATTGCAATATTTCTCTTTATTTATAATTGTTATTATCTTCAAGAGTTTATCAAGTAATTTTTGCAAATATCCGGAATTCCGATCCTAACAAAAATAATGTCGAATATATATTGCATCTTTTTTTAAAAAAAATTTCTTTCAAGATGTTATCCCATACTATTTTGCCTTACTTATTTTTGTCCATCAACACAAAGAAAAATAATTCAGAAGAAATAATAAACATGTCAAAATTTAGCAATAAGATGATCTCAAAGGAAGATATTAAGAAATTTAGAACACGAAAAAATGACAAAGTTCATCTCAAGTTTCTACATTTGTTACGCCCATGACCTGCACTTATCAGACAAGTGTCATTCGCCGTATCCATGAAACCATACTCCAATGAATACAAAACATCATTCATATATAGTAACCTCAAATATAAATTAAGCAGCAAAAACATCTACTTACAAATAATATCCAATTTAATGCGGTACACTTATTCAAATAATAAATTCTAGAATAAATAAAAATATAGTATCACAAGCACACATGCTCTACTTATTCTAATAAATGGACTATTCAAAGTAAATAATTGTAGTAGAATCCTATTACTAAATAATAATCTTCTTTGTCCGAGTGCATCTATGTTCATCCTCTATGATGGTGTACTCGTATTCGTTGTCTGTTCAAAAATATAAGGAATGGAGTGAATGACAAGTCACCCAGTATATAGCACTTACACTCTGCTGGATCATGCAGTTACATACATATACATTTCACAAAAACAAGTCATACTATTATATATATATATGCTTTTATTAAAATCATCTTTTTAAATCGTATGTCATTTTATTACATATAGTCATGTAATTTAACTTGTATTTCAAAATTCATGTATCATTTGTCTATATCAAATCAGGTATCATTTAATTTTCAAATAATTTGTGACATATCACAAATTTATTTTCAAATCATGTACACTTTCTTAGAAGCTCAAATACAATACATGCCTTCATCGGCTCTGAGTACTCATCCTACTTATGGACCTTACTAGAAAAGGTTATCAAGAAATTTCCATGAAACTACTTGACCTATCGTATATCGTTTGTCGTTTATCAGAATATCAGGATATCAGCATACCAGTATATCAGTAAAATCAGAACTTAATGATATTGGTACTATTTTATGTCCCTTAAAAGAGGTATTTGATGATTGTCTGATTTTTGCCTATAATTTGGATACACATCAAATTTTTTATAAGTCTTGTTATATCACGTTTTTGAGGAAGTTAGAAACTAACCAAATTAAGCTAGGCGTATGATCCAAATTTGATAATGAATAATGGGGATAATCAAGATGTGTATAAGAGACAGCTTTGGAAAACATGTGAGTTATTAAGCTCCTTTATTAGCTGTCTCTTATACACATCTAGATGTGTATAAGAGACAGATATTATAGTAAATATTATTTTTACGAATATTTATACGTTACTCTTGAACTTGCTCCTTTTACAATATTTCCTATCAAAAATTCACGTTTCTATTACTTAGTACATGCTTGGCATTTACTTAAATATTCTATAACAATTCCCTAAATACTCAACTTTTTTATACATTTATAATTGTCCTAATATTCGTAAAAATAATATTTACTATAATATCATATAGTTTTCTTATAGTAAAAAAGTATATTGAAGTTATTATTATAACCTTATAAGACTTACTATGATCAATAAAAATCATTTATAATATTTAAAAAACTTTTTGGACTCTATTTGAAGTAAACAAAACATTTTAGAACAGTTTACAAACTTAGAAATCCATTCAGGGGTCTTTTCATAACTTTGAAAAACTAATTTGGCCTTTTACGTAACTTTTGAAACATTTGAGAATATTTTAGTCATTTCAAAAAGTCATTGGGGGTCTATATATATTCTATAAAACCTTTTGGGGTTAAATATTAACTTCATTTAAACTTTCAAAGGTCAATTTATCATTTATAGAAACTTTTAGGGACTTATGTGAAATTTTAACAAACTATAAAGGCCTTTTGGTAATTTTAGAAGACTTCTATGGACTGATGGGGTCCTTTGAAAAATCATCCGGACTTATTTTTAATTTCAAAAACTCAAAAGGACTCAATCTGACACCATAAGATTTTGTTTGGACTTTTTTAAAAGTTCTACAAAATTCTGGGGGGTTAATATACAATTTCAGAAACTTTGTTAATCATCTCCTTCCTCCTCCCGTCAACTCCATCACGCAATCTAATCTCTTCTCTATGATCTTTCTTCCTCTCCTTTCGATTCTCTCTCTACCCTCTTCGATCATATCACTAAGAGATGAACTTTTTTATTTTTGTTTAAAAAAAAAAAAAATAATAAAAATTAAGAGAAAGGGAGTATATACATAGATTCAATTATAATTTCAAGTTATAATTTTGAAATTATACACATCTAGATGTGTTTACATTAATTGAATTACTTTCTTAAGCAAATAATCTAACAAAATGAATAACTTTAATATTTAAAATAATTAAGCATATAATTTTCTTAAAATTAAAAACAAAAATAATTAATTAAGACTAAATAAAAAGAAAACTAACCTTTAATATGGTTGAAATTCTCTCCAATATTTTTGGTAGGTAAAAAATAAATAAAAATCAGATATTCTCTCCAATATAAGTAATTATATTAGCCTAATCGTTACTTATATGTGGATCTTATTTGCAGATAAGTAATTATATTAGCCTAATCGTTACTTAGATGTGCATCTTATTCGCAGATTTGTACTACCGAATAATTATATTAGGAGTAAGATAGTACTATTTTAATTATTTCATTCTCAACTCTTGTACGATTTTATTTTTAATAGGTTTAGGTATTTTATTTTAAATAAATAAAATAAAAAATTGTGGGTATTACAACCTTAGTAAATATTTATTTATATTATTTGGTTTTTGGAATATATATATATATCTGGGGATCAAATTTCATTTCAAAGTTTCAAGTCACTTTCTAGCCTTGCCTCTTATACAAATGACTGTAGTACATCAAAAGAAAAAAGATAAAAGGATGTCAACTATACTATAGTGGCAATTTAATGCGTAAAAAAAAAAATGAATACAAGTAAAGAATACAAACAGAAGTTTTCGGAAAATTCTAAGGATAGCAACCATGTACTATCAAATACCCTTTCAACTCCTTGTTCATTAACAAATACTTTGTTGCCATAAGAAGATACCTTCAAATGATGAACAGTAGTATTTGATGATAGCAATTAAATAAAGCCAAACAAACACTCTAATTGAATTTTTTCATTGGAAAAAATCGATATAAAGTGGTGCAGCCAAAGCAGCACAAGATATAGTCCCACTTATGGTAGATTTGGATAAGAAAAGTTTTTCATTATTTTTCAAATAATATTACAATTATTAATTAATATATATTTTAGTTGTCTTTTTATGTCACGTACACCAAATTTTAAAAAGTTGTTACAGTAATTATTTTAAATAATGTTATAAATAATAGTTGTTTATCTCTCAAAAGAATCCAAAATCAAAATCAGTTAAAGAGAATAACACGAATTCAAAACTATGTATCAGAGCAATTTAGTGAATACACAAAACTTGGTCGGATGAGGAATTGGAATTACAGAAGTATATAATTAACAAGATATTTCAGCTAAAGCCCTTGTGTTCAATGCCTCTGATCATCATGAGCCCTCATTGGAGATACCGACATCCGAGCACTACACCGTACCAAATGAACAGAGAAACAAATTAATAACAAATGAGAATTTGCACCGGTGTATAAAGCTAGGAACAACATTTGGCAAATATATGAAAATCATCAAATTATACACATTGCACATGGAAGGAAGGTGAGTCTGCTCTCCTTTGAAAGAATTGTATCAGGACATTTGCAGCTATTGCAAATCACATAATCATCTGAAAACACGACAAATAAAAAAACCATCAATTAGGTGTTCCAAGAACCTTAAGCATTTAATAACTATGATTATCTATTCGGATCCTCAATGTCAAATGGCTTTTCATTATCAACTCAGTAAATCGATAATATTATTGACACGTAAATTTAAAATTTTAACTATATTCTAACGTTTATTTCTTTTATCGTAAGATCTAACAACACTTTGTATTTAATTTTATGTGTCTATCCATCATTTGTGGCAAGATTGAGCTAATTGGTAAATTGACAATGGATATGATAAAAAAAAAAAAAAAAAAAGTAATTAAAATAACTTTTATAGCTTAATTTGGTTAGTTAATTACTTTTTCAATGGATTATAGATATCCAAGAGTCCACTGATAATTGCTAATCCATCATATTCGTCAAATTATTTATCGTTTCTCATCAGATTAATTTTGCTAATCCATCATATTCGTCGAATTATTTATCGTTTCTCATCAGATTAATTACAAGGAATGCAAATTAACCAAGAAGATCAGATAGCCAGAACTACTTATAAATATTCGCAAAATGATCTCAAAATGTTTGGCTGCAAATCTTCCCTTCACAACTATCTCTTTGTATAAGAGACAGTTATTACCATCAAGCGATCCGCTCGTCGCCATTTCAGCAAGGACTGAAGTCTTGAGATCCTCCGGAATCCTATGCATCCTATCAATAGACCATTGGAAAAAAATAAAAACATATTACCAATTTCTCTAGACTTTTATAACACCACCCAAACCCACAAATCAAAAAGCTAAGTGTTTGGTTCGTATTCGAAAATCGAAATCATAATAAGAATTATAAATTTTATTATCGGTATGGGTTTATTTCATTTTTCTTTACTTATTTAGTTTAAATAAGATATGGGTTTTATTATGTTGATAAATTAATAAATTTGAAATCCATATCACAAGTGAAGCATGAAAATGAAAATTTTCTAACACTTTTTGATTCTCATAATAATTAACCAAACAATATATAATGTAAAGTAAGATAAAGAAATTCTCACAAAAGGGATATTTGTGTTGTAGATACGAAGATAATAAATGAAAATTAAATTTAATAATATATATATAGTGTATTTGGTTGACTACTATAGCTGAATCATTCTATAAAAAAAAATTGTTAGAGACTTTTCCTCCTATACCTCACTTGTATATTAAATTTCAAATTAATTAATTTATTAATATAATGAAATTTATACATATTTTAAAATCAAACATCTAAGAGAAAATTACACTAATCCAAACCAATAATAGGATTTATGAGTTCATTTTTAATTAACTCTTTTGCAGTCCTACATTTAATTGAGTACATTTTTTTTTATTTTTCTCTCTTCCCATCCACAATCATCAGATATCTCTCTCCCTCCATAAATCTACCCTCTTTCCTCCTACTCCAATCCTCACCAATTTTATTTTTATTTATTTTTTGTTAAAAATTTAGAAGTTTATCTTGTGTTATGCCTAAATTAGCCCGTTCCCACAAGATGCTTTACTTTTCCTTTCCCTTTCCATGAAATCACTCAGATGCCCATTCCCTCACCGCCATAATCATTACCGCCTCTTTCTCCTCCTTTATTTACTATTCCCCAGCCACGTGTCAAGGACCCTTTGCTTTTATTTTATCCTTTAGAGTTCGATTTTAGCATTTTTATTGATTTTTTTCCTTTTTTTTTCTTATGTAATTGAATAGGTGTCATTATCGATTTCTGGTTCAACCTATCAAATCGACTAATATGATTCGAATTTAAAAATATTAATCTCAATATTATATTAGGACGATTAAATCATTAATTTTTCAACGTACGTAATTAATTCCAATAAAAGATTTCACATAGCATACTCCACACTCTCTATAATCCAATATTTTGATTGTTGTCTAATTCGACATTAATTAGCTTGTTGCATTTATTAAGAGCTCATTCAAAATCTCATGATATTTTGTCATTAATATACACAAGTTTTCCCTTCTAAAAATTTTCGGAATGACTACAATTCATTGTCTACATCTCAATAAATTAGTCAGAAATGACTCAACTACCATTCATTGTATGCACCTCTATAAACATTCAGAAGTTTCAAGAAATCATAGCATTCCGTGAAGATGAACCACATATGATCAATAGCATTTTTTCCTTACTTATTTTGTCACTGTTTTTTACCCCCATATATTCTTCAAATGATTCCGCTTTGAAAAAAATTTATGTTGTTGTTGCCAACGGTCTTCCTGATAACACCAATATCTTAACTGTTCGCTGTCAATCTAAGGATAACGATCTTGGATATCATAATTTGACGGTAAATCAGCACTTTTCGTGGCACTTCAGGGTTAACTTTTGGGAGTCAACATTATTCTTTTGTCATTTTTGGTGGGGTAGAAAAGATAAATCTGTTGATGTTTACAACTTAACAATAGGTGATAATCTTTATGGTCAACTATGTGCTTGGGTTGCAAAAATAGATGGTTTCTATCTTAATTCGCTTAAAATGAATGATTGGTGATATGTGCCAATTCAGTTGATTTCGCAATGTATACAATTATGTTAAACATATAATAATTAATTGAATCTTTTATTTTTTTTTAATTTGTGTTATGATATTATCACATATTATTTTGCCTTCAGTCTTCTTTAAGTCCATCTGCACAAAGACCAACAATTAAGAAGAAATATGTCAAATGGTAAATATTTGGTAGATCCGATTTTTGACTCTATTTGTAGATTTTGTGGTATGAATTAAATTTTAGAGAATTTATGACATTAGTTGATATAAATAAGATTATTTAAAATTTAATCGTAACTACAAATTTTATAAATAGAGTCAAAAAACAAATTTACCTAAATATTTTCTAGGTCAAATTTTAGCAAAAAGTTTATCCCAAGAGAAGAAAGAACTGGTAATATAGAAAGAAGACAAAAATTGGGCCAAAGTACGAGAAGACCGACTTCCTAATCTATTCCGCCTCCTACCAATCTTACATTTATTGTGAAGTTTAGATAGATGAATTTGATGAAAAATTTGAAATTTATTTATTTGTTGGAAAGATTTGTAAAGTTAAAAAGGATAAATTTTAAATTCACTTAAGTTAAAAAGTATTAAATAAAAAATTTCAAATAACTTCTTAATTTGAGTGAATTCAAAATTCATGTATTTTAGTTTTATAAATTTCTCCAAAAAAATAAGTGGATTTTAAATTTTTCTCTAAATTCACTGATCCAAACACAATGTAATTGAAATAGAACCTACAATTCTTTTTTCTTTTTTTTTATAATAAAAAGTTTAGAAAAGTGTCTCTTATACCTCTACTAACAAAATATTAAAAAAATCTAGAATCAATTATAAAACTTTCATATTACTTGATCAATTTTCCTACTCGCCGTCAAAGTCAATTCAATTCGCGAACCTTAAATTCAATTCACCGTTCTTATCGTTACAACCACCAATTGATCGACTATTCCAAGGGTATAATCACTATATTTATGCATGACAATTTCCGTTTCTCTCAGTCATTAAAAAGGCTCCAAGTCTGTCAAAAGTTCTTTTTTTTTTTTTAAATAAGAAAATTCAGCAATTTAGCACATTAGAGAAATGGCAGTGGCAGAGCCACGTCGAAACCCTCAACTTTGAAAAAATTATAAAATAAGTAAGGAAAATTTTAAAAATTTTAAGTTTATTCTGCATTTGCACTTTTAAAATTTGTCAATTTTGTCTTTTTCTTTATATTGACCCTTAGAAATTCGAATTTTTAAATCAATATAATTAAAAACGATGACAATTTTTAAAATTAAGAATAAGTGTCATTTAAAAAAATAAAAATTTCAAAATTTTTTAATGTTTAGTCCATAAAATAGACTTATAATTTTTATTTTAAATTCATTTTTGGAGTATATATTGCATAAAAATTGAGCAATATATTATTTTTTTCAATTGAAAAAATAGTCTACAGTAGTATATTATTTTTATTTCGTAAAAAATTAGAACAATTACATATAAAACTATATATTTTATATAAAAAAAAGTTTTTTTACTTTTGTTATTCCCTAAATGCCCTTCAAAATTGTTGCCCCTAATCTAACGATTCTGACGCCACCCCGGGTGGAATACTCCACCTTGGGATTATGTCAGAATTAGAGTATTAGAATGAAAAATGGTTCTCTTATACACATTAGGTTGCATAAGAAGATGGTTTCTACCTTAATTCGCTTAAAGTGAATAATTAGTGATATGTGCCAATTCAGTTGATTTTGCTATGAATAAAATAATATCAAATATATATTGCATCTTTTATTTATTTATTTTTAAAATTTCTTTCATGATGTTATAATCCCATATTATTTTGCCTTACTTATTTTTGTCCATCAACACAAAGAAAAATAATTCGGAAAAAATAATAAATATGTCAAAATTTAGCAAAAAGATCATCTCAAAGGAATAAGATTAGGAATTTGTCTCTTATACACATCTAGATGTGTATAAGAGACAGATTTGCTTGAAAGACATGGATTCTTTAACTCTAATACACTATAAGAGACAGGTACAGTGTTTGTAAACTATACTATAGTGGCGATGTAACTTGTAATAAAAACAGTATAGAATACAAACAGAAGTTTTGGAAAATTCTAAGGATAACAACCATTTACTATCAAATGCCCTCTCAACTCCTTGTTCATTAACAAATAATTTGTTGCCATAAGAAGATACCTTCTAATGATGAATAGTCGTATTTGATGACAGGAGTTAAATAAAGCCAAACAAACACTTTAATTGATTTATTCATTGGAAACAATCCATCCAAAGTGGTGCAGCAAAGTAGGACAAGGCATAGTATCACTTATGATAGATTTGGATAAAATTACATTCTTTATTTTTCAAATACTATTGTAATTATTAATTAACACATATTTTAATTATTTTTTTATTTCACATACATTAAATTTTAAAAAGTTATTACAGTAATTATTTTAAATAATGTTATAAATAATAGTTGTTCAAACAAATCCAAAACCAAAATCAGTTGAGGAGAATAACACAAATGCAAAACTATGTTCCAAGAGAGAGCAATTTAGTGAATACACAAAACTTTGGAAGGATGAGGAATTGGAATTACAGAAGTATATAATTAACAAGAGATTTCAGCTAAACCCCTTGTGTTCAATGTCTACTCCGATTATCATGAGCCCTGATTGGAGATACCGACATCCGAGCACCACACTGTAACAAATGAACAGAGAAACAAATTAATAAGAATATTGTAACAACTACTCTTATAGAATTTAGCATTGGTCGATAAAGCTAGGAACAACATTAGCAATTTTAATTTATATAAGCAAACATATGAAATCATCATAGAGGAGAAAAATACCTTTTCACATGTAACAAAGGTGAGTCTGCTCTCCTTTGAAAGAATTGTATCAGGACATTTGCAGCTATTGCAAATCAAATAATCATCTGAAAACACGATAAAAAAAAAACCATTAATTAGGTTTAGGTGTTCCAAGAACCTTAAGAATTTAACCATCAATTATTTATTGTTTTTTCTATCAAATTAATTACAAGGAATGCAAAAATTAATCAAGAAGATCTAATAGCCAGAACTACTTACTCATAAATCTTCGCAAAATCCCCTCAAAATGTTTGGCCGCAAATCTTCCCTTGACAACTAGTCTTTGTTGTCCATCAAGTGATCCGCTGGTCGCCATTTCAGCAACTACGCATGTCTTGAGATCCTCCTGCATCCTATGCATACTATCAATAGGCCATTAGAAAAAAAAAAAGAAAAAACAAATTAAAAACATATTACCAATTTTCTCTCTAGACTTTTGTAACACCACCCAAACCCACAAGCAAAAAAAACTAGATCAAATCCCAGACAGCAATATACACAGTAAAAAAAACACTTACAATATTTTTAGTACAATTAATTACAACAATATAGATACTATATGTTTTTAGCTTTTACCTCCTCCTGCATCTCTTCTTCGGCCATATTCAAATTATTTTGATTTCGATTTTGATTTGCTTCTCCAGCCATATTCAAACTGTTTTGATTTTCTTCTTCAGCCATATTAAATAATAAAGGAATTAAACTCTTGCTTCACACAAATTTTTTCTTTTTATATGATAAATTGTATCTGTATCTGGAACAACTGCAGCCGCCACCACTCTTTATATAGCTTTTGTAAGACAACACCTGCTAAAGAAACCAAAACCGATATGGAATTGGAGCAACCGACTAATAAATAATAAAAGATGAACAATTTGTGGACTTTGAATCAATTCTTCTTACGTATGCGGTAGAAGATCAACAGTTTATGGGCAAAATCATATACATTCTTTCAAAGTTACTAATGCATTGCATTTATAGGGTGAGTAGTGAGTAGTAGTTGTAGTCATCGAAATAAATAAATAAATAAATAATCCCTTATGCCAATTCCACCTGGGATTCGGATTGCCATAGTAATACTTCAAAAGAGGGTAAGATACTACTCTTGAAGTTGCTCAAATGGCATATTGTATAATTTGATTATGTAAAAGCTCTTTTAATTGTTTAAAAATGCAAAAAAATTGATTGTTGTGCTAATTAAGGGTCTATGGTGGACACAGAAGTTAGGACTTGGGGTGGATGGAATTTGTTTAGATGTATACTTTTAAAGGACACGCTTATACTTATCATTTGGGCGAAATATAACTTTTAGAAGGTTATAAGAAAAGAAAAAAGAGACAACAACAGTGCTTCAGTTTAACTTGAAATATAACTTTTATCTGAGCTCTAGTGTATTATAGTTAACTTCTCATGTCTTTCAAGCAATGTAGGATCTTGAAGTTTGTGGAGATGTGCATCTTTCTAATCATAGCTTCAATGGCATACCAATACTTTCTAAATAGTTTGGAATTCTTTTATTTGATACACAGTGATTTATGATTGCTTCTCTTTCTTCCTTTTCATGACAGACCATTGTGGGAGGACCTGAAGCATTGCAAACTACCACTTCTAATCATTGTGGGAAAGAAGGATACTAAGTTCAAGAAAATTGCTCGGGAGATGGTCGACAAACACTGTACAGGGACCCAAGAGAGACTCCAAAAATAGTTGAAATTTTAAATTCTGGTCATGCTGTGCATCTTGAGAATCTCCCCCCTGTAATCAGCGCAGTGAGGCAGTTCGTAAAGAGAATAGAAAAGAAAAGGTTTGAATTCTTAACAAAAGGTGATGCTGATGTATTATATCCCTCGAGAAGAAGATATGGTGGTAAATTAAACGGTAGTGCTACTATTTATGCGAGTGAGCAAGAGAACAGCTACTGCAACATTACTAAGGTTTTGCTGCAAAGGTGGAATATATCCATTTTGCAACCAAAAGAGAGAAGATTCTTTGAAACTATGCAGAGTGAACACTGTTAGCACTGTTGGCACTGTCAACTAAGGAGATCAGGGAAGTTTAGCTGAATTCTACTCAACATATTCAGGAATCCTGTATGCAGTTGTATTTACTTGTACCAATATGAACTTAACAATGAGGGCTAGCTTGTCGCCTACTTTATCCTCAGATCTATGTTGGTTGGAAACTGATATATATATTTTCTAAGATTCATTCATAAGAAATTTCCATGCATCTTTGTTAATGGTCAGAGATTCATTCAATCTTATAGCTTGCTCGATGGATGTTTATGAATAGTTGATTGACTGGTTGATCCATTACACAGTATAGTTTATCTCGGTTAAGATAAACTAGGCAAGTGATCTTTTAATTAGGCTTATCTCAAGGAAATTCTAAAAGGTAGTGATTGAATTCATCATTTCATTTATTTCTCAAAAAAGAGACAAATCCTTATTATGATTCCTGCTGTGAGCATAAAAACTCGGCTAACTAGTCTAGTTTAGTATACAACATCTTCTATACTTATTTTCAATAGTTAGTTTAATCAATGTATAATTAAGAATAAATTGTACAATCCACTAGTTCTACAATCCTGGTTTCTTGATTCCTAATTTTAGCTCATTGTCTTGCTATCTTTCTTCCTGCATAATTCCTTTCTCTGTGGTTGTATGAGACTACCAAAGCAAACACAGGCGTTGAAATCTCTGACAGAGAAAGATGAGGAAAAGTGAAAAACATGGAGGACTTCAAGTCAAAGTCATACTTTATGAAGCGCCTGTTGTCAATTTGGAAAATAACTTGCTGAAAATCATTGTTGTTAGTAGTAGGAGTCTTGAAGCATCCCAAAAGGGTCAAAAGGGAGGGAAAGATTCGTGAATGTGGAAGCTCCATAGTAAACTTGGCCCAAGAATCCTTGATTCCATAATCTTTCATTACCCACAGATGGAAATCAGGTTGGAACTTGTCTTGGTAGAATAGAGAAAGGCAGCCACCCAAGTTTCCTATGCTCACTGTCATGTTGTTATGATCATATCCAGACCTGGGCGGCGGGGTTGGCACAAGATGAAATTGCTCAGTGGAGAGCTCAAACGCAGTAATGACTATGGAATCATCCTTATTATCTCTCATTATCCAGTGCAATGAATTATCAGCAAAAACAGCATTATGCTGATCACGACAGAGAACAATGCCCTGAAAGGGGGAATCTGCAACTTCCTTCCCTAAGAATTGGATTTGAGGCTATAGAGATAAACTTGCTGAACATATGTTCGTCCTTCATACCTCCTACATTCATCCAATATTACTAACTTGAAGTCATCTGAAGCACTGTTGTGGCCAAAACCATATCCGTAACGATTAGGACTAGGTTGTGGAGGTGAAGGGAATATTTATTGAATGGTGGCAAATCCCAATGATTTTGTGTGAAGGGATTATAGAAGAAAAAGTTGCAAGGTTCAAATAGAGCCGCATAGAACAAGCCAATACACACCAAGCCATTGCACGAGCCTATCATCATACTACCTTGGCTAGGTAAGTGACGTCTTTTGCACCATGTGGTGACATATTCAGGGGGACTGATAAGGTTTCTTTTTGGCTTGATAATTTTCTTGCACTCTGGGAGAGAGAGCTTACGAGAATCGACTTCCACATCCACGTTATCATCGTCCAAAACAATATTAGTATTATTAAGATGGTGATGAGGAGGAGGAAGAGCGGAGTGTAGCTGGATGGTAATTGAGCGAATCAACAAAATGTCCTGTTCTAGTCTTTTGATAATGAAGACCTCCCACAACAATTCTAAAATCATTAGGCTCTGAAATTTCCCCTCTCTGAACAAGGCGAATCGTGGACTGTCGATTTGAGCACGCCATGATTTTGATACGCATCGGAACCTTAGGAGAGACTTGACGGGTAATCTCGTGAGCGCGTCGCAGAAAACCACTTCTTCAGGAATGTAATTATCAGACATGGTTGTTATAGGCTAGGCTAGTTGTATTATACAAAAGGGAAGATGATGATCAACTTAATTAAAAGGGATTTCTTCTGTTTTGGAGAAAATTATAATAATAATACTAATAAACAATAAAAGATGAACAATTTATGGATTTTGAATCAATTCTTCCTACGGTAGAAGATCAACAGTTTATGGGCAAAATCATATACATTCTTCCAAGGTTACTAATGCATTGCATTTATAGGGTGTTGTAGTCATCGAAATAAATAAATATTCTAATCCCTTATGCCAATTCCGACTGGGATTCAGATTGCCATAATTTGGAATTTTTCCCAATGTCTCCAGCATTCCGACTCAGATAATTAGTGATAGCCGATAGGCATATGGAAATTGGAATCAGGAAAGTAGTTATCCTAAAATCTAAACCTTGTGCAATACAAACTTTTAAAACACGAGGGAATGGTTCCCTAATAGAAACCGTAGAATATTCCTAAATTAAAATAGGGGTCATGGGAAGTAAGAAGTTGGTTAAACCATTTTCTAGAAAATTACACAAAAATATAATTATACCAAAACACTCTTCCATTAGATAACATATTAATACAGTTTTAAAACTTTGTATTGTATAGAGTCCAAAACTTATAGAATCTAGATGTGTATAAGAGACAGATTTTATTAAGTGACTATTAGTAGACTAAATCAAATAGGATTAGGAGGGATCTAGATCCCTCAAAGGCTATCTCGATCAAAAACCAAAAAAAAAAAATCCAGTATTGATCCCTCTTTTTTAATGGTTAATTATTGCCTTGTTGTTATGGTATTTACTAGTAATTTGATTAAAACGTCAAAAACATCAAGTGCATTGATCATACAACAAAAATTGAAGAATTAATTCAATTAGAATTTATTTGATGCAAATTACTTTATGTAAAATATTTGATATAATCAAGATACCTACCAAAAATTAACACACATAACAATTAGCCGAGTTTTTATAAAGGTGTAAAAATTATTATTTTAAAAAAAAAAATCCCTCGTGGAAAATAAGAGGGACGGGACAATTAATTAGCTGTAGGCATGATCAAGAGATAACCAGGAAAATAATTGAAAAAAGCTACAAGGATTCTTCATCATTTCGAATAATTGTTGAAGAAAAACAATGCTTTATTATCTCGAGGCATGATCAAGAGAACATCCACGAAGCCTTCATCATTCTGGCATCTTTTATATGAATGGAATCATAATAAAAATTTGTCTCTTAGTTTGAGAAATAAATGAAATGGATCAGTACTCCTTGAAATTTAGGAAGAGAGGGGTTGGATTGGATGCGTGTTGGTTTTTCTTATAAATGAATTCTGACGTAACTTATACAAGTTTTGAAGTCTTTTTCTTTTTCTTTTTTTTGAGCCATCATTTTAAAGTCAAAATATTTTTGTGTCAATCATTTCAATTTCTTTTCGATTCCAAATTAAAAAAGATTTTGAGAAAATGTACGCGTAGCTAGGACATGTCTGTAGTTTTCAAAATAGTTGAAGTCCATAATATGAGAAAATGTGTGCATTTATATGAAAAATTCTCTATTACTTATTTCGCATTGTGAAGTAAATATTTCTAACTGTTGAAAAGTAATAGAACCCTCTTATTTTCTAATTATCTCAATGACAATCATACTCACCATATATTGTAGAATAAGTAGTCAAGACTTTCTCCGCATACGAACCAATATATGCATCACAGAGATGTGTAGTAAAATTTCTGATGCTGTCACTTTCCAGTTTTTTTTCTTAATATATAAAAGACTTGTAAACTTGAACTTGACCGGAAAATTGAAAACTCACAATTTACTGTCTCCTAATTTCCAAAAAAAAAAAAAAAATTCCTACATTTTTTTAATACTTTGGGGATGATTGAACCCTCCAAGGCTATCACCATCGAAAGCCCATTCCTTCCATGAAGCAGCCACCAAGTTTAAATTGAGGAAACAGAGAAATTTATTAATTTTCGGGGAAAAAAAAAAGGTCACTATTCATCCCTTCTTCTTTTCATTCTTAATTAATTGTTGCCTTGGTTTGTGGTATTTACTATTCTTTCTGTTTCAAAATAATTATCACTTTTGACAATTTATCATATTTCATATTATTTGTCATAAGATAAAATCGAGATAGTATAATCAAGAGATACTTAAAAAATTATGTAGTTGACATATTAATGTAAAAGGGTAATTTGGTTATTTTAAACTATCTTTTTGTAAAACTAATGTAACAAAATCATTGGGATTTGCCAATGTGTACCAACTAAAGGTCCCAGTTCTAGAGATAGTAGTACTTTGATTAAAGTATATACACTAGAGAGAGAAATGTAAAAGCAACAAATCAATTAAGTAGTATTTGAACGAAGAATTTATTTGATGCAAATAATTGCCAATGTAAATATTAATTTGCTTAAATTATTATCGATCACGAAAAAATTGCACTTCTTAATACATAAGAAGAGCAAATGTTACTTTAATTTTGACTATTAATATTATTCTCATGTGTTCATAGGCAATATTATTTGTCTTCCTAATTTTCTCCAGTGCGTTGACTTCTCATGTCCCCATCCTTTTTTCTCCACACACTTGCAAAATCCATATGACACATTTGAGGACCAAAAAACCCATGCAGCGCAAATGATGTTTTTCCGTACAATCGCGGACAGAATTACACTCATATTTTTTTTTTATCTCTTTGTGCTGATATCATCAAGAAACCTGCCGAAAATCTTATTAACACAAATAACAATTAGCAAAATATTCAATCAAAGAAGGTGTCAAAAAGATAATTCATGATTACTAATTAATTACCAGTAGGCACGATTAAGAAGGCAACCACGAAAATCAATGGAAAGAAAGAAGAATTTTTCATCATTTTGAGCTTTTTAGAGTAGAATTAATCACAACACAATTTTTATATCTCTCATTCTGATAAGCTGTGACCAGTATGAAGCAATTATGGAGAATTATATAGATGAATAATGTAATTGAGAATAAATACAGGACTGAATTAATAATGTTTGTTAACTATTTAGAAAATTTATACAATGGTTCAACTTCTAACTAATGGCCTAATGACACTAGATTATTTTTTAATCACTTTACAACTAGATAGCCCTGTCTCTTATACACATCTAGATGTGTATAAGAGACAGGTGTATGTTAGGTACACTCTATAATCTAATATTAGTGTTACCCAACAATAGGTGTAAAGTTTGAAAACTTAATTGATTTTGTGTAAAAAGTCAGAAGTACTACTAAACCCAGAACTCCTCTAATGCCAAACAATCTTCTATGCTGGAAGGAAATGATTGTATTTTATATTAAATTAGGTAGTTAATCTTGATTAGAAGTTTTATATGACTAAAATAATCCTATTTGATTTAGTCTACTAATAGTCACTTAATAAAATATTTAACGAGTTCACGCCTTCATTTTAACCCAAAATACATGAGGCTAATTATAAATTTTATAAATTAAGAAATAATTTAAACACTAGTCAGACTACAAGTTATATTTCACCCAAATTGAATTGAATGTTGAGGAAATGGTAGTTTCAGGAGATGAGTTTTGTAGAGAATTGTATCTGTCGAAAAGCTCATTGTGCCAACAGTAGAGTAACAAATTTGTTGTTCGCCACATCACGTCTTGGCACTCCCATTAATATAATGGTTAGTCGTAATACTAATTGTATTTTTTTATTTTTACATAATTAATACTTATGCCAACGTGTAGATCTTTTAAAACAAAATTACTATATTGTACAATTAGAGAATATAATCGAATTATTCCGTCCGTGTAAACATCAACTTAATTACATGCACTTTTATATCATTCGATAATTTTTATATTCTCAATGCAAATTCCTCAAGGGTATAAACAATATTTAAGTAGTCACATACTCATATTGCATATATTAAGTGCCATATATTCCAAATAATCAAGTGCATTTAAGTCAAAATATATTCATTATGATAACTCTACCAAACACTGTAAAGGAACTTCTAATTAATGTGGACATAGACACTTCTTATTAATGTGGACATAGACACTCCTAATTAATGTAGAGGGATTTCAGTTTTGGAGAAAATAATAATAATACTAATAAGCAATAATGAGATCAACAATTTATGGACTTTCAATCAATTTTTCCTACGTATGCGGTAGAAGATCAAACGTTCATGGGCGAAATCATATACGTTCCTTCTTCCAAGGTTACTGATGCATTCATAGGAGTGAGTAGTAGTACTTCATCAAAATAAATAAATAAATAAAGTCGGATTGGCATAATTAGGAAAAATTCCCAATGTCACCTTCTAATTATTGATAGCTGATAGGTTACTTCTATTTTTATTTACTTATTTATTTTTGTGCTTTTATTTTCCTATTGGCAGGTGGAAATTGGAATCAGGAAAGCAGTTGTCATAGGGATAAGATTCTGCCATTCTGCTACCAAATAGTTTGTTTGGATACAAAGTGGGGTTTCAATTTTCACATTGCGTTATTAAGAATATAAGTTAAATCTTTTATCCTTAAGTCTCTCGTTAGGCCTTTTTTTTCTCTTAGTAGTAGGCCTGTCAATGGGTCGAGTCTAGACCTGAATTCGATCCGATTCGAACCCGTTTATTCAGGTCTGAATTTATAGTAAATTTTGATTGTCCAGACCCGTTTAACTATTATAATAAATGGGTCGAATCTGAATTTGGGTGTTTCAATCCGAATAAGACCCGGATCAGATTAAAATATCATTTAATATATAATAAAATTATTATATATTAGTATTATTTTATATGTATATATACATATATTTTGTGTAAATTGCCCATGTAATTTATATTTAATGTAGAATACACGCATAAATATTAATTATGAACTCAATACTTTTGTATAATTAAAAAAAAAAAAAGAAAAATTTGATAATTTGTAATAGTTTTATATATAATTTTAAAAGTTATAAAAAAATTATTAAGACCCAGATCTGGATTCGGATCCGACAAGACCCGACGAATCTGGGTATGGATCTACTTTTGTAGACCCGTCGGAGGATCCGACCCGTTTACAGGTCAACTTAGTAGTAAATATAGTTATATAGGAGTAAGTTAGACAGTTGCGGTTAGAAAAAAAAAAAAAAAAATCTAAGATCTTGTTTTGTTCTTTTCCAGGTTAATCTATGTTGAACCAAAAATTGCAACATTCAGGTATGATACATGCTGGATTACAGATTCAATTTTCTGAATTAAATTTCATTAGACCATTAAAGTGAATGACAAATTTTACCTGGTCAACCAAATTAACTTTTGACAAAATTTTTGTTGAAGATACACAGGTAAAATTTGTCATCAAAAATTTGTAGAATAATATTTAAATGGTTAATCTTTCATACATCATTGGAAATCTGAATCCCTAATGTTTACACAAAAAAGTTGTACCACAACCTTGAATGTAAAAGAGAACTGCATAAATAGCTCAATAATAATTTTTAGCTAATTCACTGATTCAAGATTGATGAATAGATAAAACCATTAGTTTTAAAACAAAATTTCATATGCAAAGAATCCAGTTTCCTATTTAGGCAGAAGAATCCTGGAAAGTCTGCTGAAAGAGAAGCTCCATATTCAATTTGGAATGTATTTAATAAAAAAAAAAAAAATTTAAAATTAGTAAGCCTTTGGGCCCAATATTACGTTCTCAAACTAATATAGGATAATTACTAACCATGAACCCAACATTTCCATTATCAACCGATTGATCTACTATATGAGGCCTATTATAAAAGAGAAATTTTATTATGTTAAGATTAAATTTCATGACATATTACGTGATATTTTTAAATTAATGAAATTTCACTATTTAAAATAATAAGTTTAAAAATAAAATTAATTAATAAATCATTATTTAAAAATACTAAAATTTTATTAATTTGAAAATAACATTTGACATGTTATTTAATAGAGTTTTCCTATAATAAACTTTTTCATTATAAAGAAACAATTAAACAAAGCAAGATAAAAAAAAATTGTTATAAACGAATCAAACATGCGAACAAAACAAAAGATCCATACGAGAAATCTCCACACGCATATTTGATGATATTTTGACAAAAAAAAAAAAGCATATTTGATGATATGTCATGATCATCAAATCTATTCGACAGTAGGACAGTTGGGTAGCTTATTAGTATGTGTCATCGTACCTATACTTTTTTTTTTGAAATACACTCAATCTTGACCAGTTGACCCATGGCCCACGCGTAAACGTTGGATTAGGAAATACATGTCATTATATATGATTTGCAAATTTATCTTTATTAATGTAATAATTTTTATTAATAGTACCATTTTTACGTAGCTATCTATTTTTTTAATAAAAAAAACTCACCCCTCTCTCTCCCCTATCATTTAATAATTAAAACTCATAATTAATAAGTTATAAAAAAAAATCTTATCATTTAAATTACACTTTATTAGTATGTAAACTACCCATTAATTAAATTTACTTCTTTGTATCTTTTAAAATTACACACAAGAGTGTACCTCACTCCCTAATATAAATAAAAGAAGAAACCAATTAATATGATAATTTCTCTCTCTTTTATTGTCGTTTAATTTTACTTTTATTACTAAAAAAAACTTTTTCTTATTGGGCTATCTCAACTCAACTTACACAACTATTACTAAACACATAAAATTACTACTACTCATCTCACTAAACTACTTGACACACGTTTTATAGGCAAAGGGGAGATCGTAGGGGACAGGCAGAGGGGATGCAGAAGAGGAGGAAAAATTGGAAAGGAAAATGGTAACATTAGGGGGAAGAGGGAGAAATAGGAGAGATAAAAGAAGGGGGTGAAAGGGAAGTTGATACACATCGGAAATTGGGGAGATGAGAAAGATGCTGGGCTTGATAGGCTGCTGTTTCGATATCATTTGTTTTAATAATGTTTAAAAACAATAGAGTTTGGGGAAAAAAATTAAAAAAAAAATTAAAAATAAAATAAAATAAAGAGTTAGGACCATAATTGTTAGAATATCGATGCTATTTTTACGATCTTACGATTCTATGATTCAAATTTATAAAATCGATCTCGATTTTAGAGGTAAGATCGCTATTATAGGTAAACTTTAGTTAGTAACATTAGTCTTATAATTATGTATATATTTATTAGCGTTCAATGTTTTGATAATATTTCATTCAAATGTTATATTTTATGAGTTTATACTTATTCATATTATTTTTTAGTTTTTAATTAAATAACAGTATTAAATTTGCGATAACGCAGAACTTTTTACAATAAGTCAAGTATTTAATATCAAATAACGGAATTTTAGTTGAAAAAAACTTTCATTTTAAATATTAAAATATGATTTTATTTCTATAAATTTTTATTAAATCTTAATTTTAAAAATAAATAAAAATTATATTTTTATTTTTTTAATAAGATTTTACAATCTTACTATCTGATTTTAAATAGGAACTTTGGCGATAAAAGCGTCACGGCCAAATGGGTTGCTGCATAGTCTTACTCGTGTTGTGCAATTTTTTATTATTGTAAAAGTTTTATCTATGTATACCCATAATATCATCAAATCAATTGTCGACTCATCCGGTCAACCAGTTCCACTAAGTGGAGTTGGCCAGGATATGCATTATAAGGCATTTTTTACAATGAGGTTGGTGTTTCAAATATCATATTTTGTAGAAATTGAGATACGTGTCAAAATACCTTTACTTGGTTTGGAAGGTTTTCTTTACCTCCAGTTTCTTAATAGTACCCAATTGAATTCTCTTGTATCCCTTAATGCGTATAGAATTGATTACATTAGGATGTTGCCGCTTTGTTAAAAAAAAAAAAAAAACGTAGCTTCCAGTTTGCTTGTCGAATCTTAAAACATTGATTTTAACGGTAGCAATTCAATATGATAATCCACCAATTATTACGGATAGGATAGGACACTTAAATTCCTCCAGTAACCACTATTATCATAAATTCCCTTAATTATTTATACTAATGTGTAATATAAAAGATAGATTTGTATAATTCACAGTTATCTAAGAAATTAAGAAGTGGAAAATGTGAAAAACTAACGGGACTACTTTGTCTTTGTGGTAGTTATCTTTAGCAATATGTTTTGCTTTCTCTTTCTCTTTTTCTTCTTTTAAAAAAAAAAAAAATTTACTCTCCTTAAAATTTGGAAGAAATTCAAGAAAAGGAACCACCTTAACAAGTTCGATTCCTTTATACATTGTACTTTAAGATACTTAATTTGGCCTTATTCAAAAAAAATTTTGTTTGAAAACAGACCAAGATATATGTATATCTGCTCTACAATACGTCTTATGGTCCTTGTTAAGCCGCATAGATGTATAGTTCCAATATATCCTTTTAATTCATGAAATTTTAAAGGTGAATGACATTTTGCACCCTTCAACTATGCGTATTTAGCACTTCATATACCAAATTATGTATCCCAAACTATCAATTGCAGCACTTTACTATCTCTAACTTTCGATTTTTCACAACTTAGTCTATTTGGCTGCAAATTGAGTCAATGAATGACAAATATACCCTTTTTACCTTTTGACAAAATTCCAAAAATATCCCATTTATCTAAAATCCCCATTTCACTGTATTTAATCGTTATTATACAATAATTTCTCTGTAAAAAAATCTTGTAGTCTCTGAGTTCTCTAATCACAAAAGATTTCAGGTTGATGGTAGAAAATCCCACCTTTAGCAAGAATCAGGCATAGGAAAAGGAGAGGATAGAATTGAGGACTAAAAAATCAGACTTTTTTGATAGATTTAGATCCATAAATAGGTTTGGTATCCGCAAGCTTCTTTGTTGTAACTTTTTGTTATGCCAAATAGAATATGATATGTTGGATGAATTTTTTAGAAATATGATGCTAAAACTTTAATGAAATCTCAATACTTTTATATTGTTACAGATAGAAGAATCAATGGTCTTTGTCGTAAGGTCAAAAATTAGTTATTTGTTTAAAATGAGTGCCTTTGTGTAGCTGTTTTCATGCAAACAAAGTTGTCCCAGGAAGGTTACTTTTCTCTGTAGAAGTGAAGAATTTTTCTTTGGACAGGTTGGAAGTGGTTAGAAATTCATTATCGAGGAATTTTGGCATTCATACTTTAGACTTCTGGTTAGGGGCCTAGTAACCAAGTATATTGGAGAAAATTTGGCATTCAATGATTTCGACCCGCCGCGTAGGAAAACTTGACTTGCAGGACATAACTAAAAACTTAGGATATTAGCTTAGTAATGGGCAGAGAAATGAAGAGGTTCCAAATGTATATGACAAACCATAAAATAGAAAGTCATAGTAAAAGAAGGTTACTTTTCTCTGTAGAAGTGAAGAATTTTTCCTTGGACGGTTGGAAGTGGTTAGAAATTCATTATCGAGGGAATTTGGCATTCATACTTTAGACTTCTGGTTAGGGGCCTAGTAATCAAGTATATTGGAGAAAATTTGACATTCAATGATTTGGACCCGCCGCGTAGGAAAACTTGACTTGCAGGACATAACTAAAAACTTAGGATATTAGCTTAGTAATGGGCAGAGAAATGAAGAGGTTCCAAATCCTATGACAAACCATAAAATAGAAAGTCATAGTAAAAGAATTGCTTGTTGCCAGATTTTGTTCTACTTAAATCAAAAACTAAATAAAGGTTTTGCTACAATTGTATGAGGAAAGGAGTTGAGAATCATATTAGCAGTGTAGAAGTGGAGGATTAAAAAAGAACTACCAGGAAACAAGATTGAATATTCACTGATTTTCATTCAAGGAAAAAACCGCGAATTTCATCTACATGTCTTATTCCGTCTAATCTAGGTCTAAACGGCAAGATGAGTGTCAGAGAAAATTTCACTAGTTTGCATAAATTTAAGTAATAATTTAGAGAAATTCTACCTTACGCGTTAATTTTAAAAGTTGGTACGATATAAATTTTTAAATTGTATGGTATTGTATAATACAAGCCATTAACGCAAAATATCTTTTGATTTTGACGTCCATTCGACTTGTACATCTTCCAGGAAATAGCAGTGCAAAAAGAGACAAATAGTATAAATTAAGGAAAAACAAAAAAGGAAGAAAGAAACTTAACTTTTTAATTATATAAGAAGGACATTCGAGATCTTCTAAAAAATTAGCATAAGAAAAAGTTGGTAATTTTTTTCATGCAGTTAATTCTTTCCGTAATAAGATTAAGATATGGCCTCCCCAGAAAACCCATCAAACCACCCTGATCATCAATGTTGACATTGAAGAAGAGGAAGTTGGTCCAATTTCAGTGGTTGACAATACTGTTTCCGGGAATCAAACGGAAGATGCTGATGCTGATACCGATATCGATACCGATGCTGATCCTGAAAGGATTGACGAGATAGTTTTGGATATCCCGTATCTACTGTCACAAAACCAAGATGCTGCGGTTGAAGATCCTAATGAAACAGTAAACCGGGTTAGGGTTGTTAATCGGAGTGGATTTCAAGTCAAAATTGTGACCTCTTCTAGTGGTCATAATTATTCTCGCCCAAATAAACTCGGCCAAGTAGCCCTTATGTTCTTTGCTCAGCTAGCTGCGGTTTTCCTGGGAAATTTTCTGAATAACAAACAATCCTCAGCTCTATCTGAAGACCCACACTCATATTCCCCAGACTGGACTATATTCATTGTTACGATCACAAGCTTGATTGGGTTTATTTCCACTCTGATTTCGATGTCAACGTCAAGAAGAAGGATTTGGAGTAGTATTGTTGTTTCCTCCGCGACTGCAAAGTTTGGCTTCGCAGCCGTTGCGTTTGCTGTCACAATTACCATTGCTAATGGCCATTCCTTTACACCATAAGGCCAAGATCGCACTCACCGCAGCAGTATCTCTGTATACACTTGTGGCTATTGCATAAGAGACAGTTATTGGAATTTTTTTGTGTGCGCGTGCTTGAGTTGTTAAACTGTAAAAAATATGGAATTATTACGTATGTAAATATTTGATCGATGTAATTTCCTTAATTGTTCGCTTAAATAAGATTTACCATGTATAGATGATATGAAATATTGTCTTATAAGTTTGTATAAAATGTCCTTACCTACTAATTGTATTGAATTTTGAATTTTGATTTTTATATATTGTACATATTCTTTTGTTCTTAGCATAAACCTCAAGAGTTAAGGTGACAAGGTGAGATTTTTGCTGCTGAAGAGTGCATGGACCTCTCTTTTTTTTTTTTTTTTGTGTTTAACAATTCCACTGTACTATGTACTATTAATTAGTGCTAATACCTGATGTACTTTAATTTGGGATAAATAGCATCTGATATTTTGTGGCACATCAAGTCACAAAATCCGTTCTCATGTCAACTTGTGAGTAATTCAATCAACTCACAAGAGAATTCTCGAGAACTACCAGCTCAGAACTTGGATGACTTGGTCCGAAAGGAAATGCATTGAGGGTAAAATAAGTATAATTATAATTATTTTATTGTGGGACTCATATGAAGAGACAAAACAAATGGACAACAATTGAAAATAAAAAAAAAATTAGTAAATAAAATTATAGAAGTAAATATTTAAAATTTAGAGTTTGGCTGTAAAATATTTTTATCAAAAAATATTTTTAAAAAAAATAAACCTTTTACGAGGAAAAGATTTATTTTCCCGTTATGTTCTCTTGTATAAAAATATTTACTAATATTTTTCATCAATTTACTATTTTATATAATGTAAGAAATTTTTTATGTAATTATGATTTTAAATGTAATTTTCTAGAAAAAATAATAATAACTCATTCCTATAATATTCATAACTTCTCTTTAATTCAATAATTTATTATTAATTTAAATCATTTATTTTTTTATACTTTTTCTATAATTATATACACATAGAATGTATCAATAAAGCTAGTATGAATATAACCCTTGGTACATCTCCTCCGCCACCGACACCCACCACCTACCAGTCCCTTTGACAACCATCCCCTACTGAAGTCAAAAGATAAATATTTGTTTACGCAAATCTAACAAATAGAATAGTAGAACAAGAGAATAGCCAAGCATATCATGGTTTTAGCATGGTTAGCTAGTATGAATATAACCCTTGGTACATCTCCTCCGCCACCGACACCCACCACCTACCAGTCCCTTAGACAACCACTCCCCCACTGAAGTCAAAAGATAAATATTTGTTTACGCAAATTTAACAAATAGAATAGTAGAACAGGAGAATAGTCAAGCATATCATGGTTTGAGCATGATTGATTATTAACCACGTCCCAATGTTTATAAACAAGTGATCCAATTACAAGACCAGGTTGGGCTTCATATTGGGCCTTTTATGCATTTAACCTGATTAGGGGATATGGTTGACCAACCCGTTGACCAGTCCAAATTGGGAAATCGGCTAAGTTTTGAGGACGGGATCGCTTTTGCTATAGGATCAAATAGAAAAATATTTAAGTAAATCTATTTTTGACTCCATCTCTAAATTTTATGGTTAGTATTTAATTTTAAAAAATTTTATTTATATCAACTGATATCATAAATTTTATAAAATTTAATTCGCACCACAGAATATGACCAAAATTGAATATATCTAAATATTTCCCAACCAAATATACTCCTCTTGTTCAAATCCCTCATTGAAAGTAAGTATTTACATTCCATTCAAAACCACTTCACTAATCCTAATGTCAAATTAAAAATCTAATAACATGAAAATTTAAAGCCTCCTGATCTTTTTTTTTTTTTTTCTTTAAACCTCAGTAGATATAATTTAAATAATACCCTTAAGAAAACAACTAATATTGTTCCTACCTTAAAAAAGAAACTAATATTGTTTCTTTAAAAAGTTTTTGTAAGACAGTTATTAGATATTTACACATGTTATCAAAACTAGAATAATTCTTTTCTCTTATAGTAAAATCAAAGTTGGTAAAGCATAAACAAATGAAATTAAGTTAACTACTTTTCAAAATTAAAAAAAAATATATAATATAGTGCATAGATATACGTCATTAGTATAATATGAAAAATCATGTATGTGTAAATTTACTTAAAATAAAACTATCTATAAGTACTTTATCATAATTATTAGTAACGATTATTAATGTTATAATTCAACAATCACTTAACTTTTAGAATTTTTAAAACACCTTTTCCATGCATTTTTAAAACACTTTTTCCTGGCATTTTATACATATTTAATATAGCAGATATAACTAAATAATACAGTAAACATAAACGATGAATATATGGCTATTAATCGAAATTTTGTAACTTGGCTATTAACTTTTATAAATTTTTGAGGAGAATATAACTTAATCTTAATAAATATGTGGCTATTAACTTTTACACTTCTACAGTACAATTTCTGCATCTAGAGCTATGATCGCTAATTGATTTAATTTAATATTTTCGGGAGTCCAAATCGCAATTTGGATTATTCCAAATTGTGATTGTGATGCATATAGATACTAGATGTAAGTAATTATTTATACTTAAACAACACCAGTTGTTACAGTATTTAATAAAACAACAAAGAAATAGGCATTTGTGGGTGTTAAGGACAATTTGTTACATATAATTTCTTCGAAGGCACTCTGTTTGACAAAGAAAATGATGGGAGTGACAATCATGGTGGTTAGGTCATGTGTTAAGACGGTTAGTAGAAACGCTTGTCAGGAGAGTAGAATTTAGAGAGAGTAGTCAACATAAGAAGGGTATACTAGATGTGTATAAGAGACAGATGTTAACTTGTAAGAAAGATATAGCTTTGCCTTTTTGGCAAAGCAAGGTGCAACCGTATAAGGAGAGATCCTTTTGTTTCTTGAACCTCCTGATTCTGTTAGGTCTATTTTATTTGATGATGTAAGGGGTATTTTGTTCCCCAGTTTGTCAAGTATCCCTGGAACCTCTGTTTCTAACTCTAATACTTAGTTCTCATATATGAAGTTTTTTTTTTCCTACAAAAAAAAATCTAGCTGCACACAACACGGAAAAATAAATAAATAAATAAAACAAGTAAAGAATAAGCTTGCCTTTGCAGTCATAATTGAGATTTTGTCCTACACAGTTGTGTCCTTAAAAGTATGTGCTGTCGACCAATTGAGTCCGCATCATGGCTGCAGCTATGACCCGTTTTGCGTCCAAAGTCCACAGGCTCTTTTACTCGTACCTTTATAATAAACCGCGCAACATAAGAAATTAATACAATGTAAATCACCAAACAATATGTCAATTTAATCTTATTACAACTGCTAAATCAAATAAAATATGGTAAAGGACATTGAACTGCCTCATAATTTGACTAATACTCACATTACCCTCTTATTGTTTTGAAACCTACACTCTGTTTCCTTGTAGTTTTTTTTTTTTTTTTTGGTAAAATAGATAGAAAGTTGAAAACATTCATTAATGGATTTGTCCAAAAAATCCAAAACACCCGTAACCCTTACCCCTATACCACCCAAAAAAACTCATCTGCAGGAAGGGAGAGGTAATGTTTGGTGTTAAAATATATAAATAGTATTGATCAGAGGTTTTAAATAACTAAAATAATTCTTTAAATTTTCAACCTCTTAAAGGTCACTTAACGAAATATTTAACAATGTCACTTTAATTCAAACCACAAAGGGTAGAATATAGGTTTGAAAACTATAAGGTAACGTGAACATTGACAAAACCACAAAGAAATTTCTTGTAATTTACCCAATAAAATAAGGTAATAAGTGGAAGGAATATCAGAATCATTAAATCTTATAGAAGATTATGCTCATATATCATAATAATTTCAGAACTTCTTTCAATTTTTTTTTTTATATAATAAAATTTTATAAGAATGATAGATTACTCCTTTTTTCAAGGCCAAGACAAGTAAATTGTACATATTCAAGTTGGTTATTGTAGTAATTATAGATCGACGAATTGAAATGTAAACGCTAGCAACGAGAATCATATTTTAGACCTTTTGATGGTATGGCTACCCTATTTAATGTCTAAACTAATTCCTGTTGGCATCTTCTTCAATTCTCCTACATTAGTTTTCCAAGAAATCCTAGACCAATAAATAAAACTCATGGATCACTCCACTTATTAGGTGTGTTAAAAATCAATCAAATACTACCGAATCTAAACAAGTCGAAAAAAATTGATTTGACTTGTTTGACTTTCGACTCGAAGTTAAATTAATTAAATTACTTCTCCACTCGACTTTGACTTCTACTTCCAAGTTAAACTACCGGTCAAATACCGATCTACAGATTGACTAGTTTGACTGATTTACTAGTCAAACAAGCCGTTCGACTTTGTTGGTCAAATACCGATCAAATTTGTCGAACAATTATAAATACATACATACATATATACACGCACACACACATATATATATATACACATACACACACACATATATAAAGAGAATCTTTGATCTACAATTATATTTCTTTTGATATTTTAAAATATATTATAATAATATATTAATGTTGTGTACATAATATTTTAGGCATAATTTCTTAATTCTTAATAATTAAATATGTTAATAATGGATAACATCATTTTTTTTTTCTTAATACTTAAATATCTTTTTTTTTTTTTTTTGTATAATTGGAGTTATCAATGTAAATGTAATACCTCATGTTATTGTATAATTTTTGTACTTATACAGTAATATAACCATACAACTTATTAATGTAATATTATTGTTTTAAAAACTAATTAAATGGATTACTAATTATATATAATTTAATATTTATTGAAATATTTATATATAATATATCTATACATACATGTTCTGACGTTCATAAACTAAGATTTGTATAATTTATACTTGTAATAAAAATATGTTTTATGTAACGTCTAATTTATATACTTATTAATGTAACATTTTACTATCAACAAATATATTAAATACCTTACTAACTTACTATTAGTTTGATATAGATAGAATTAGGTAATAGGGTTAGTGATTGAATAAGATTTTTCTGTATGAATTAATTTTGGTAAGTGATTCTAAATTTTTAATTTTGTAAATCATTTTTAATCTCTATATATGATATATAGACTAATACACATATACACACACATATATATACACACACAAAGATATGTGTGTGTAAATTTGTACATATAATCTATTAAAAACTTGTGTGTATATATATTATGAATTACATACACATACATAATATAAAAATGATAATGTGAAAATTGAAATAATTAAAAAATAAGCTACTTGATAAACATATGCATAAATAATATATAAAGAAAGGAAAATTATTTTATAAAATATAAAAAGTGAAAAATGAAAAAGAAAGAAATATTGGATGATATTATAATTTGTGGAATAATGTACTAAATTTTAAAATTTATAATATAAAATGGAAAAGTATATAAGTTCGACTTTATTATTTAATTTACTGGTCGAATAAGTCGAATTTAAGAGACAGCAATGTTTACACATCTGACTCTTATTATTTTTGTTATTATTGTTTTTCTTCTTTGTTCTTCTTTTTCCTTTTTATTTATTAGATCTATCTAGTTTTTTTTTTTTAAATTCTCTTTTGCTATTACTAAAACAATTATATTAATTTTAGTAATCAATGAATTAAAATTTTAACTTTCATATGTGTCTAAAAAATTTAATTTATAGATTAATCATGCTTTAATACAATAAATATACCTTCTTGTCATATAAATTTTGTTATTAACTATTAATAATAACATTAGCAAAAATAATAAGAGTCATTTAAATCTAGTATCTATTCTGGTACGCAAATAAAATCATAGAATGAATAAATAATTTACAACTGTCTCTTATATACATACAAAATTAACATAATAGACAAGTTGAAAATATTATACCAGCCTAACATAAGGGATTTTGTAGTTACGTTAAACTCAACTAAAATATGACAAGTGAATGATATCGTAGAAAAAAATTTTGTTTGCATACTTAGAGTAAGTTGCATATATATTTTAATTTTTTGACAAATTATTTTATCTTTTTATAATTTTTTTAATATACTATTAGTAAAATTCACAAAATCCATATTATACTATTAAAATATATGTTACTTGTATTAAAAACTTATTTATTCTATAAATTATTTATACACATGTAAAAAAAATAGACCTTTTAACTAACCAATTACTAGTAGTATAATAGTTTTGTGATAGTAAGAAAGAATGGGTTAGAAGATAAAAGGAAAAATATGAGAGAGAAAATAAATAAATTGGTAAGAAGAGAAAAAAAGAAAAACTTATTAAAATAGCAAGGGTAAATTTGTCTTGCGAGAAGGCAAACTACAATTAGGCGCTAATATTAATCTTACGAGACGTAATAAGCAACAGTTTTTTAAATAAACGGGTTAGGATTCTTTTTTATTAATTTTTCTTAATGATCATTTATATTTAAACAAGAAAAATTCTTAAAAATTGCCGTATTATATTCGTAATTTTGTTTTGATGAATAAATTAGCATATTTTAAAACCAAATATATTCAAAAGTGTTTTATCATCCAATTTGCCGAAACATTTGGATGATGTAAAATGAGTCAAGATCAAGGTAAAAATTTAATCAAATGAAAAAAAAAATTAATCTTTTCATTTTTAAATTATATATATAACAAACATATATACTAAATTATATTATGAATTGTTATAATTTAAAATTAATTTTTTTGTAAAATATATTAGAAAAAAATTCTTTCAAATTAATGAAGAGGAACATAGTCCACAATCTACCATATTCAACATATTCGGCATCCACACAAGATGTCTCTGCATTAGTCTGACCCTTTTTAACACTACTATGCCTATCTCATACATTTCAATTCGTCTCATAGCAATCCACCATATTCTGCAGACTCGTCCGTCACCATTAACCAATAATGTTGCATGGTTGCATCTCAAAAACTGGCTGTTGAGGTGGAAGATTTCGAACTAATATAAACTTCATATTGCAATCTCATACTTCGAATGGGGGATCAAAGCCCTGTTATCCTTCCATGAATTCTTAATTACTCATAATTTTGAACCCCGTCAACTCGTTTCAGGCACTGAATGATTGTCAGCAGGTGACGGCAAAAATATAAGAATAATACTAATAAAAATAAAATAAAAGAACAAAAAGAAACCATAAAAATTAGAAATCCTTGCCAAATCAGATAAATCTCACTCCCACGGCTGTTATTGTCACAGCTGGAATCTTACTGCCACAGTAAAACAACTCTAAGATGATCAAACTACCTTGTCCCCTATTATTCCTTGCTTATTTCACTTTGTAAATCTGATGGATCTAAGACACACAACATATATTATAAGGTGATTTGGCAGTAGCGTGGGTGCCGAACAAAAAAGAGGGCACTTACCGATGGTCGCTCAGACAGTTGATTGGAGTTGGATTTGATTCGACTCGCCTCTTAAAGTAACCCTTTGAAGACATTCATGTGATTTCTTGCAGGAGTATAGATTTTGCATTATAAGGGAGCGGGTGTCTGTCGCTCAGATATATATATATTTTAAAAAAAGACCTAACGTTATTTTGAATAATACTCTTAGTAAACTACTATATAATTATCTATGGCACAAACTTTCTTTCCCAATATTCCCTACAACGGTCCATCCTTTTTACTTTATCCATTATTATTTTTTATTTTTAGTAATTTAAAATTCAATAAATATTTCTTTCTATAAGGAAAAAAGAAAAAGAAAAAAATCCAAGAAATTGATAATTTATTATGTTACATTCTTTTTCACTATACATCCTTATAACTTGTTTAATTGTACAGTCATACGGTGTGTCAAAATTACTATAATTGTGTTTGGATCAACAGATTTAATTTGATGGATATATTTGAAATGAATAGATTTTCATTTGGTGCATTTGAAATTATATGAAATTTATATGAGTTTAAAATTTATTTATTTAACCCTTAAAATTTCACTATCATTTATTAATAGATTTCAAATATTTAACTAAATCTAATTTCACTTACTTGCATTAAATTATGGTAGATTTAATTTAAAATTCGAATCCGTACAAATTTCTACATTCAAATGCAATGTAATAATCAATTAAAGATACCAATACTTTAAGTTTAATTATCAAAAGTAATGGACCAAAAGTGAAAAGAAAGGCACCAAAAGTCATTTACTTTTCTGGAACGTATAAGAAATTTCGTCCTGTTTATGATAGAGATTTGAATTTAAGTTGCTTGTCTACTTTCTAGAATACAAAATACATTTGTATATAAAAAAAAAAAAATCAACAACAGGATAAGTTCTTGAAAATTCACAAAAAAAATATGAGTATAGTTATAAATGGGTGTAAAAATTTAGTAAAATTCAAATTGCTCAACTCAAGTTTTTCACTAATTGTCTATGCCTCTTAAGAAAAAGAAGTTTAATGGAATTTATTATCTAATCTTAGCTAAATATCAATTTATTAATTTTAATATTAACTAACCAAATTACTTTATACGAAGGAAAAATAGGTAATTTAAATTTAAAAAATTGTTAGAAAATAGAAAAAGTGTAATTTTTTATTTTTGATAAGAGATTAATGGACGAATATTTAAATATAAAATGAATAAACCTATAATCCATAACTGTAAATTTTCTTTGATCTAGTATGCCACATAAAAGTGAATTGTATCATCAATAGAATAGGAGCTTTCTCACACACAAATATATATGTGTGAAAAAATATTAAAATAGATATAATTTTAAATTTTACTGTAAACCTTACGATTACATTTGTATCTTATAAATCTTATTTATATCAACTGATATTATAAATTATATAACATTTAATTTATATTACAGAATATATAAATAAAATTAAATATCAAATGTATTTAAATATTTTTCTATATGTATGTATATACACAAAAATTGAATACTGTGCTACTTTTGGATGTGCACAAACTTTTCATTCATTGAGTTTCAGCTCCTCAAAGAGGCATGAAATAGTCCGGTCCCTATATTCTTTCTTCATCAATCCTTTATTTTGGCATATTCTAACATGGACCAAAAGTCACGTTATCTAATATTATTTTAACATTAACTCTTGGATAATTTGCTTAACATAAACCATGTAATGAATTTTTTATCTATCCTTAAGAATTAATAACGAAACTACCCTCTAATGATTTTCTTGTTGGACCCACCATCAAAGCCTCCTTCATATTCATATTATGAAATTTATAATATAAATTAATATAAATAAAATTTTATAAAACTTAATTTTGATAGTATAATTTAGATGTGTCAAAGAATTTTACTCATCGAGATCTGGGGAGAATGGAGCGGCTGTGCTAGGAGAAACAACGAACGTAAGGACGAAAATATTTCCATTCTCCCCATCTCCCCAACTTCTTGATGCTCCTCACACCACAAGGCTTCTCTCCATTTATCCCAACGAAGTTATCTCGTCAGCACCGGTGCCCTATCCTTTTCCTTCTTGATTCTTTCAATTGTGAGATTGTATTTAGTAATTTAAAGGGAATATTTCTGTCTTCATTTATTAATAATACGAAGGAATACTTGAAAGGCAAATTTATTAATCCCTATATTCAATTCTGTTTTTCATATACACAAAAAGTTGTCCTGATTTGTAATCAACAGAAAAAAAGAGGTTTTGTTGGAAAGTGGGATGGGGATGGAACTGGAGAGAGTGAACAATAATGGGTTGGAGGTTGATTTCGCGGCCTTGATTTTTGATTCTGTTGATCATGTAGCTTTTCAACACCCAAAACAATGTTCAAGAAATGGTTCATTATCAAGAGCAAAGAGACAGATTTTCATGCATACCTTTTCAGTTTTAGTTCTGATCTGGTGCTTGAAGTTGTGAACAAATATTTTGGCTTGGAAATTTTTTTGGGTTGAACGAAATCGTATGAAAAGAGAAAGTGTGAAAGTCAGGAAGGGAGAAGCGGAGCTGCTGAGCTGCTGCTTGGAGTGCATGAGAAGGTAGGGAATGAATGGAGCTGTTGGTGGTGGTCGACAAAGCATTATGTGAAATCATTTTGAGGGTAGTTTGTCTTTTGGCAAAAGTTTGCTGTGGCATTAAGATAGCTGCTGTAACATTATCCCGTATCAATGATGATGAGAGAGAATATTATATCAAGAGATATTTTATAATGTATAATATTTTAAATTTTGAATTTATAGTTTAAACATTTTAGATTTATGGTTTTCGTTTAAAAATTATTAAGTAAATTTAAATTTGAAGTGTTATAGTTGGTATCAGAATAAATTTTTGTGTAGTTTTAGTCTGCATCTTGTATTCATTTCTTAAGAGTTATGCATCCTGATTTTCATTTCTTCGTATTTTGTACCAAAACTTACCATTCCATGCCTTTCTTTTTATTTTCATTTAAGAGTGTAAAGATGCGTTCCTAATAGGACAGAGTGATTGTAAGAAATAAAAAAGTGTATGAATGTTTGTTTGTCGATGAAAAAATGATAAATGAAAGTGACTAAGAGTGTGTGTGAGGCCACTCTTGTGTGTTTGATGGTTAGATTAAAAATATTTTTCAGAAATTTTCTTGGTTTCAAATATTGAAAAATACTTTTCGGCGTAAAATATTTTTTAATTTTTTTTTGTTGAAAATAATTTATAGAATTTTTTATCACAAGTTATTTTCGAATAATTCACAATGATATTAAATCTCAAATAATTATTTTTATAATTTTATTTTCGTTTTTAATTCTTGCTATTCGTTTTCTCTTAATCGTGGATTCCATAGTAATATAACTATTATTATGCAAATTTTAGTATTGCATTATACTATCATTTAATTTTGAACAAAATCAATCTTTGTATTTACCACAGTTACTTGTAAGGTGTTTATTACAATTGTAATAAACCTTTTGAACTTGTATTCATAAAATTAAAGATGAAACTGTTAAAAATTTTATTTCAAAATATTTTCATTTTATCAATGAATACCGAAAAATTATATAAAAAATAGATTTTTTTTTATGTAAAATATTTTCCAAAAACAATATTTCTCCACGGAAATATTTTCAATCCAGAACCGAACACACATGAAAATAATTATCCATGAAAAATGTCATTTATGAATAAATTTGTATAAGAGACAGGAAACGTAAATAAATATTATAATATAAAATCAATAAAACATATTTTACACGTAATATTTTATATAGAAATTCTTTCAAATTTAAAGAGCAATTTATTTAATGGATCTAAACATATTTCACCATCAATAATGTGTATAAATACAATAAAACGAGCCTATAATAAATACTTATGTGAATCATTATAATAGCAACTATCAAAAATAAAATAAATAAAGTAAATAGTACACAATAGATCTAAATCGCATATATAAAAGGGTTAATAACACTTTGCCCTCCTAAACTAGGTAGGCAATAAAACTTTGCCTCCTTGAATTAAAAAATATATACTTTATCCCTCATTCACATGATTAATTATTAAAAAAAATTTAATATCAAGATAATTTGGTTAAATGACTGAAATACCATTAGTATTATATTTTAATTTTCATACCTGAGTTTATTATTTGATGTTCGATAATTATAAAAGAGTTAGGAAAAGCAAAATATAATAACAAACTTATATTATAAAAAAAATTACTATTATAATAAAATATAATAACAAAAGAATTAGGGAGTGAAAATGTGAGAAAATGTTGAATTACATTATATTTGACATTGCAATTTGCACAAATTAATTTAAATATTAAAATTGTAAAATGCTATGAGACATAAAAAAAAATAGTAAATTTTTATTAAAAAAATTATATTGTCAAACATTATCTTTAAACATAATTTTCAATAGAATTATATGTTTATTGGGAATTGTTCTACCATTATAATTAAACATTCAAATTTGAAATAATATAAAATGAAATAAAAAAATTCAAAAATTTGAATGTGAGAAAACGTTGAATTACATTATATTTGACATTTCAATTTGTACAGGTTAATTCAAATATTAAAATACACATAAAATGTTAAGAGAAATAAAAAAAATCATAAATTTTTATTAAAAAATTATATTGTCACACAATATTCTATTTAAAGAATAATTTTTAATAGAAAATATCTTTAAAGATATTGTACGTATATAATTAAACATTCAAATTGAAATAATATAAAATGAAATAAACAATTTAAAAATTTGACCAAGATATATATTGACATGGATTATATTCAAATATTATATAGTTTATTTTTTATTATTTTTAAATAATTATCACATCACTATCAAAATTTAAATACATTTAAAAATCAAAATATAGCGCCAAGGGTATTTAAGTCATTTAATTAATTTATCTTCTTAATTTCAATTTTTTATAAAATAAACAATGTACATGTGGGACAAATTGAATATTTTATAGTTTAGGAAAGTAAAATATAATTACTCGCCTAATTCTGGAGGATAAAGTGTTATTAATCCTATATAAAAGTTCTAATCACTAAACAAAACCATTAAACAAGAGAAGACTACGATTTTACGGTATGAAATGTACCTCACAATGTCAGGAACAATATATTCTATAATTTTACTGTATAATTGAGTAAAATTTAGTGTCCGATTAATTCACAAACCTACCGATTTTTATCCCCTAATTTGTGCCGTCGCGGCCAAAATCGAGAAAAATATTCTGACTAATTTTTCTCCAACTCGCGGCTGTCAATTGTCATTAAGATGAAGCGCTTTGTTCATTTTTGACTTGGTCACCTGTCCTATTAGGAACGCATCACCGTCGCTTACACGAAAACTTCTGAAATGAATCCGATTGGGATCCTATGCGGCTATGCCTTGAACAGCACAACTTAATAATTTAGATTACTATTCATCACTCATAATCATACTAACCAATAATAGCCCCACTTACAATCCGAAGGTATTTTTTAACTTGAGAAAGGGAAATAATATTGTAAATTTGATTTTGAATTTTATCTGTAAATTTTACAGATAAAATAAAATGTTATATAATTTTATTTACACTAATTGATATTATTAATTTTATAATATTTAATTCATACTATAAAATTTATAAATAATGTTAAAAAGATTAAATTTATAAAAATATTTAAATTACTATAAATATTATGGCCCTGTTTGGATTTTTTTTTATCACTAGTTACTACTTTTACTTTAATAGTAACATTTTTTGATGCAATATTTGTTTGGTCAGCAAAAGTTTTTTTAGTCAATTTCTTTTACTTTTTTCAAAAAAACGATTCATTATTTACACAATTAAAATTTTTCTTTTACCATTCATTACTCCTACAATTAAAATTTTTCTTTCACTATTTGTTACTATTCAATTAATTATTTTACTAGTCGTCTAGACGCGTATTATAATATTCACATATATTAGCATTAAATTTTTTTATATTATCCATTGTTATTCATTGGTCTGAATTTTTTTCAGGCAAAGAAAAATGAAAATGTAATTCGGACTTTCGAACTTCGGTTTGGGATTTCGAAGTATAGGTGAAAATATAGAGTTTAAAATAATATATAAAGTTCAAACTTCCAAAATTAGGCTTAAGAGTCTAAAGCATGGGTAGAAAAATAAGGTAGACAAAATAGATATATAAGGTTCGGATTTTGAACATTGTTAAAAATCCGATTAAAAAATAAAAGTGTAAATTTTAAATTGTCTCTTTTATTTTATATTAAATAAATACATATTTAGTATATGTATACAGACCCATGTCATTTTTTGAATTCAAATTTCAAACAACGAACAAGTAACTACCTTTGAATGTGATTTTTAATACTTGATTTAATGGTATAAAATATAGGTGAACAGGATTATGTATTTTAATATTAATAATTTTATTCAAATTTTGTGTATGTATTTGTCTTTTAGTAAAAAAAAACTACAGAAATTTTTAAATTGTATTTTTTATTTTATATTAAATAAATACATATTTAGTATACATGTACGAACATTTCATTTTTTGATTTTCTAATTTTAAACGACGAGAATGCAATTATGATTGTGTGTTGTTTTTAGTAATTGATTTGATTGTGCGAGAAAAAAAAAGTAAACGGAATTATATACTTTAATATTAATAATTTCATATCGACTTTCGTATAAGTTTTTTGTCTTTTAATATAAAAAATACTAGCTAAACACTTATTTACAAATCTTTATTTGCACAATTCACAATCCAAATATTTACTCAAATTATTCAATTTTTTTTATTATTTATCACATAACTCAAATAATCCCTCAAATAATATGTTAAAATAATATTTTAAATAATGCAATCCATACTAAACCATAATAATGAGCAACATGATTAAAGGACTCCTCCGTCACAATAGGGATTCATTTAACCCGACACTTACGGCAGGCTGATGGAGAAAATTTAGTAAGCGCAACTGGAAAACAATTACAACACGATGTGTCAATGCCAACAAAATAACCTACTTTCTTGAGTTTCGGCTTTATTTTGTAGGGATAATTTCATAAACTTCCCTTAAAATTTATGCTAATATTCTTAAGTACCTTTGAACTTTTAAAAATNAATGACATTATAAATGTCTACCTTTTGTATTCATGTACGATTAAGAATTTTCAAAAAAATCAAATCTAAAGTAAATTGATAAAAAACTTGATACTCTTTTAGTTTTTAATAATTTTTTTATCAACTTATTTAAAAAAATATATGCATGCATTAAACTGATTACTTCTATATGTTTTAATAAAAATCTTCACCACATAAAATGTGTAATTAGTAGATTATTTGGAAAATCAATTAATTTTTAAATAAAAAAAAAAATATATATGTATTCTCTTAATAAATGTTTTTTAGTAAATTTATGAAAATATTGCACATTTTCAAATACCTTCGGGCATGTAAGTGAATAAAGGTATTGGTTAGTATGACAGATGAGTGATGATATAATAATCTAAATATAACTAAGTTGTGCTGTTCCTAAATCAAAACTCAAAATTCAAATATGTATTTTGCAAAAAAAAATTAATAAATTTATTTTAAAAAATATGGTTGTGTAATGTGCTAATGTTTGTTGATTCTAGGAACAAAAAGTTGAACACGTAAAAAAAAATACCATATATTATGAAAAACAAATACGATTTGTCTTTGAGACAGATCGTATTACAAGGAATTAAAAGATTAAATAATAAATATGATAAAGTATTTAATATTTAATATATTTATTCAATAATTAGGAATTAACAATATATTTAGATGTGTATACTTCCTGTTATATATTACTATACGGATGTGTATACCATTAGCATTTTTTTATTATTATATATTATAGATGTGTATAAGAGACAGGTGAATAAAAATAAAAATTACTAAAATATATTTTTTGACATTAATTAGTGAAGGATATGAAAAATTACAACTTATTATTATTTATTAATAATTATTTTATACCTTTTTCCTTTTCTTCCAACAATTTTAATCAATGAAAGCTTTGAACTAGGGGTAAAATTGAAAGGAAAATAGTTTTCCTCCACTTAAATTAAAATTTTTAAAAGAATGGATTGAAAATGTTACAAAAAAAATTGAAATAAAGGATAGAAAGTAATATTTTTAAAATTTAAAAATATGAAATATAATTAGATTAAACCTCTAGAAAAGTTTCTCAAATTATCCCTATTTTCTTTTTCAAGATGGCCTACTTTTACTACTGTTAATCGACACCTATCAAAGGTTAGGTCGGGAGTCCTTATCATAATGTAGTGCTTTCTTGGATATATACACTGGATTTGAAATAAAGTTATCAAGGGGAGGTGTTTCCAATTAGTAGTCTGACAGTAGGTCATCGTTTTCTTTATTGTGTTTAAGAAAAAAAATTTATATAGATTCTATTCACGATAAGTGAGTTGAATTTTATAATTTATATTCAGTCACATAAGATAAGTGAGTTGAATTTTATAATTTATATTCAGTCACATAATATAGAAGGTTTAAATTTTTTAATTTATATTTATTTATATTACTTTTATTTATTAAAATAATTTTTTTAAAAATAATATAAATAAATATAAATCAAGATATTCATTTAACTTAACATAAATAGAATCATGTATATAAGAATTTCCTAGTTTATGTGTGGTGTGAATTGATAATGCATTGTGTGGAGGACAGAGAAAAGGAAGTAATAGAGTAGAATGAAAAAATAAATAAAAAAAAAATGATGAAAATGAAGATTCCTTTCTCGCAAATTGAGCGTCCTTTGCCTATTTAGTATGGAGCTAGTATTCCTTTTGGATAGTGGGTTTTTCACTATTATATGAATAATATTATGTAATTATTATTTTTTAATCGTGTCTTTTTGTAATTATATAACATAAGTTATAGTATTATTTTAAATAATATTAAAAATAATATACTAAAAATTTCTATTAACATCATTCCTATCTTTTGAATTGATACAAATTAAAATTCTCAACTCTTTATGGCGTCTAGGCAATAAAATATTTTCAGGAACAAGCAAAACAAAATTTTTTTTATCAACATATGTTTGTTATCAGTATCCCTACCTTACGCTGTAACCCGAATAGCATGGGACACACGGAATCCTAAGAGTAAAATTAGCAAGAACTACTTTATAAGGTTAAATAATCTTAGATGACCGATATCTTTTTCTTTCTTTTTCTATATACTCCAGAATTTCAAATGCGCCCCTTTCCCGACCCAATTTCTAAAAATAAGTTCAACAATTGGTATCTTAATGGAGTCTATGTTTATATAATTCAAATAAAAATTAAATTGCAAAACTTATTTATTCTCCAAAATGTATACATATACAAATATACAACACTAGCACGAAAATTCGTGATATACACGAATAAATATATAAATATTATACATGACTCAAGAAATAAAATAAACAATTTAAAAATATTTGTAATATAAGTAATAGTTAGATTTATGATATCTACAGTTATTGACATTATCAATTCTTTTTATATTATATATAATGTAACTAAAAGTTACATATTATTTCACATTTCATGTATCTATATGTTAAGTAGAAATGAGTTTTTTTTTATCGTTTTTTAAAATCCGATCATAATGCTTAAATTGAATAATGTGCTCTAATTAAAAATTAGATGTGTATAAGAGACATATAACTTATCTTATATCTAATGTGCAGGATAATCATCCAATTATCTTGAATGATTTTCACTAAGATTTAAGTTTTGTAATTTTTTATAAAATGTATGCAAGTTTTTTTCATTTTAGTGAATTGCAATACTTTATAAAATTTGATTATTGAGCTTAAAGCATATTGGTATTTTTATTAGCTAAGTTGACATTATTAGACTTTCTTAATTTTTTTTTTGGCCAACTTTAACATATATCAATTAATATTTTACATTTTTAAAAAATAGTATAATGATTAATTGGAAACCGATAGCTAGCAGATTTGCTAGTGGTATTGGTTCTAAAAATAATGATACACATACTTTTTATGAATATTTTTCACTTATACACAACATTTTTTTTTATCAATTATAAAATACTGTCAAATCAAAATTTGAAAATTTTGGTACACTAAAAAAATACAAAAGAATAAACCTACGTGTTCAACTTTTTGTTCGAATGAACTAAATTTACGAAAATATTATATAATTAAATATTTAGTACCTCAAGAAGTTCCTAAGTTCTATTTAAAATTGTTTATCTTCAACTATTTTCATAATCTCACAGAACTCCCTCAAGTCTGTGTTTGTGTGTGTGTGTTTGTGTGTGCTTTTTTTTTTTTTATAATTAAAGTAGTCATCTAGACATGATAAGAAAAAACAGAAACTCAAGGGATAAAATAGTTAAATAATAAAAATATAGGTTATATTTGCAGAAATGTTTAAAGACAAATCCACTGAACTCCTCAACAATCTCAAATGCAGAAATCTTTCAGACTTTAGATGGTACAAAGATACATTCCTGACTAGGATCTACTCCAGACCAGATGGAAATCAACCATACTGGAAAGAGAAATTCCTTGATGGATTGCCAAAATCTCTTAGACACCTTGTCAAAGATGAACTAAGAAAACGACATAATGAAATAGTTCCATGGGAGGCAATCACCTATGGACAATTGATTATAGTCAAATTCAACAAGTGGCTCTATCAATCTGCAAACAGGATAAAATGCTCAGACAGCTTGCTAAAGATCGAGCTCAAAGAAGAAAAGATCTCGGGTCATTCTGTGAACAGTTTGGCCTACCCAGTTGCAAAACCAAAACCAAAAGAAAACCCCAGTTTTCCAAAAAACAACTTGGATACAAACCAAGTAAACAACATTACAACAAGGGACACAGAACCTCTCCCCAACCACACAGAACCTTTTCTCAACCCAAAAGACACTTACCTACCTCTGCAAATCAATTGTAATGATGATGCTCTGACAGATAGCTCCGATGAAGCCACAGAGAAAGAAGGAAACACCATCAACCTCCTTACAAAAGAACAAGATCTCCTTCTAGAACTTATCGAACATATTACCGAACCAAAAAAATGGCAACTATACCTTGCCAAATTCAAAGAGTCTCTAAATCCCATCCCTAAAAATCCTTTAGCCAGAGATCCCAGGTTACTCAATACATACAACTTAACAACCATCCTCAACAGATTCCAAACCAAGCCCAAACAGTCTGTTACTATTCAAGACCTACAAGATGAAATAGTATATCTCAAACAAGAGATCAGACTAATCAAAGCCAAGCAAGATCTAGATGTGATTTATTTTTTATACACCTAAGAGATTTGTTGTTGAAATCGAAGCATTATGGGATACGGGAGCTGATCTTAGTTGCATTCAAGAAGGACTTATACCAACCAAATTCTGTGAGAAAACGAAAGAAGACTCCGTGGAGCAAATGGTTCAAAACTGAACATTCAATTCAAACTCTCTAATGTTAAGGTCAAGTTCGGGACGGCCTCTGTCGAAGAAACTTTTCTCTTAGCAAAAGACTTTCTTAGGAATGTTATTCTGGGAACAACCTTCATCAAAAGATTAATAACCTACACGACCAAAACTGAGGGGATAATCTGTGATAAGTATGGTCCAAATTCACTTCTACCATTCTCTAGGAAACCAGTAATGAAGGACCTAAATCCTTTATTCCTAAAAGAACAACAACTATACTTCCTCAAAGAAGAAGTATCATTCAAACGATTGGAAATGCAGCTCGAAAAGCCCCAGAAAAGGCACAAAATTCAAACCATTCAGAAACAAATTGAACAAAACATCTGTGCTGAGATACCCATAGCCTTCTGGCAACGAAAACAACATACGGTCAGCCTGCCTTATGAGAAGGATTTTGACAAAATACATATTCCTACAAAAGCTCGTCCTATTCAGATGAACCAAGAGCTTATGGACTATTGCAAACAAGAAATCCAAGATCTTTTGAACAAAAAACTCATCAGGCCAAGCAAATCTCCGTGGAGTTGCTCAGCCTTCAATGTAAACAAACCATCAGAGATAGAAAGGGGAACACCAAGGCTTGTAATAAACTACAAGCCTCTAAACAAAGTTCTCAGATGGATCGACATCCAATTCCAAACAAAAGAGATCTCTTGCAAAGACTCCATTCAGCAAACATATTCTCAAAATTCGATATGAAGTCAGGATTTTGGTAAATTCATATTCATCCTGCAGAAGATATAAGATAGCATTCACTGTTCCATTTGGCCATGGCCCTTGTAAACGTTATGCCTTTTGGATTAAAGAATGCCCCATTCGAATTCTAAAAGATCATGAATGATATATTTAACCCTTGTTACTCACTCGACGTTCATCATTGTATGCATTGATGATGTATTAGTCTTCTCATCATCAATAGACCAGCATTTTAAATACCTCAATACGTTTATTCACACCATCAAAACCAATGGCTTAACTATTTACATAAAAAAGTTAGATAAGGAACACATCATTGCTTTTACTTCAAAATATTGGAATACTTCTCAACAAAATTTTCCACAATTAAAAAAGAAATTTTAGCAATTGTTTTATGCATAACTAAGTTTCAATCAGATTTATTAAACCAAAAGTTTGTATTACGCATCGATTGTAAATCGGCTAAAGAAGTTTTACAAAAGGATGTCCAAAACCTTGCCTCAAAACAAATTTTTGCACGATGGAAAGCAATACTATTTGTTTTTTATTTTGACATCCAATACATCAAAGGAACTTCAAAATCTATTCCTGACATCTAGATGTGTAACCCGAGAATTTTTACAGTGAAAATAGGATGCCGCGAAAAGGCAGAAGCAAAAACAGCCAACCGGCTGTTTCTTTCAAACAAGCACAAACATCCAAACTACCTTCATCCTCCTCTTCATCAACCTCACCCATACTGTCAAGAAACCCAAAAAAACAGCCAATCTCCCTGGATGACCTAATACAGTCAAACAAATTCCTTGCTCTAGCACCCAGGAGTAAGCCTACCCATCCTACCATCTAAAACACAAACACCAACTTCTTCTAAAAAACTACCCTTGACCATACCGAAAATTTGGACAGAAATGGTAGACACTGAAACAACAGATCTACCGAATATCCAAAGTTGGTTACAATCAATTGGATATCAAGCCAAACAAACTGTGGCCACATCCACAACCAAACAATCCCCCTGAGTGTTGTTGACTGTCTCTTATACACATCTTTACACCAAGAACTTTTAGGTTGGCTTTACATTTTGGAACTACCGGGCGGCATGGTGGCAAACTTTCTCTTTCCAGAATTATACAAACTCTCACTCATGTCTATTTTACTTTTAACGTGGTAACAAATACCAATTTCCTGCATTGTTTTCAAACTGGTAGAAATCCCATGGACCACAAAAGGAAATCCTGGTACCCAAAGTCCAACAAAGATTTGAAGAATTCAAACAAAAATTCAATCCACCTAATACCTATATACCCACCTCACTACATTTCTTCTCCATCTTCTCCATCGCGTGGGTTTTTCAATGGAAATTTGAACTAGCCCAACAAGAAGGTGGACAGCACCCACTCCTAATCAGACAAGGATATGTCAAATGGTGGAAGGAATACGACTACGACAAATTCCTCCAAAAACAACATGTCCAAAAATGGTTCCTAGAAAACCCTCAAAGGGTCAAAATTGCTGACAAACAAAACACAACCTTCTTGCAACAAAAGGCTCAGTTGTCAGCAGCAAGCTCGGCAGCAGTCTCAAACGAAGCAGACTATATCAAACAATTACAATAGATTCTAGCACAACTGGGACAAACATGTAAAAATGAAGACCCAAACCAAAACGAAGATGACTGTTATGGAATATTCTCACAAATTCCATAAAGTGTAATACAGGAAACTACTTGTACAAACACGGCAAACTAATTATGTAATACACCGGAAACTTGATGTTCTTTTCCGGCCAAACACTATGCAAACACGGCAGACAAAATTATACTGTACACTGTAACGGCACTGTAGCACTTGTACTACGTGTACTGTAGCAAAAAGTCACTGTAGCAACACTATAGCAGTCCGAACTTTTGGCTATAAAACCCCCTCAAACACATAGAGAAGACACTAAAAATTTTAGAGAAGACGACTCTCTCTCTAAAACCCTTCTTCCTTCTCTGTGTAAAGATGACATTCTCTCACTTGTCTCCTAGACCATTTAGCTAAGGCTTTGAAGCTAAGAAGACAACAAACATTGTATTTCAGCATTCAGATTATCAATAAACTCCAACATTATTATCTGTTTTATTTTATTAAATGGCCGGCTTAGCCGCCTAAGCTCTTGTTTTATTTAATTTAAATTATCTATTTTATATTCATAGTGTCTAATGGTCGGCATAGCCGCCTGATCATTTATTTACATTACAGTTCGACTGTGACCCTCTTCCCATTAACCCTCTGTCTTTTATTTACTTTTACAAGTAAATAAGCCACAGTCTAAATGCCAGACGGAGGGTCACAGTCAGACAGCAGTCGGACCTAATCCCAATAACCCTCTGTCTTTTATTTACTTTTACAAGGGCCCTTAGCCTCCGTTTGGCATTTACATTACAGTCCGACTGTGACCCTCTTCCCATTAACCCTCTGTCTTTTATTTACTTTTACAAGGGCCCTTAGCCTCCGTCTGGTATATATATATATATACACACACAATGATTATTTTGTAGTTATAATAATTGAATACTTAAGTAACGAGTATCAATCAATTTTTCCTACTTAAAGGTTTACTTTATAATATAAAGATAAATTAGAACTTTTGAATATTCAAAAGTATCGAATTAATTACTTGTTTTCTTATAGTAACTTTTTATTACATAAAGGAAGATAAATATTAAAATTTTAAACTTTTTAATATAATTAATATTTTAGTTTGAAAACTTGTGCTATGTATAGGGTGTGTGCACGTCTATATATACATATATACTTACATACATATACACACACATAGAGATATGTATATATGCATATATATATATATATACACACACACACACACACACACATACACGTATGTATGTTTTTGTGTGTGTGTGTGCAATTTTAATAATTGAATAATTTTAGTGAAATATATAATAATGATGCCATAAAATTTTTAGTGATTAAACCAAATAAAACTAAGTAACAATATCAAAAAATTTTACAATATCAAAAATTAAAATTAAGAACATGATTATTAAATTTGTAATTAAAATCTTTACGATTCTTCTTTTATAAATATTATTACAATTAATTCTAAAAGTTAATTATGTTTTCAAAATATTAGACATGTGTATAATAGTACTCCATACTATGACTTATTATTCTAAAGTTCGGATCTGTAATGTTTCTCTTATGTATGATTTGGAAATCAATGAATTTAATAGTGTACATATAAATAGTTAAAAAATTATGATATTAAAATTCTTAATTCGTTAGTAACAGATAAGGAAAAAAATAATGGTACCCACTACATTTTTCCCTAACTTCTCACAAAAAACAGCATTTTGCTTTCACAAATGGTATAGGTTCCATTTTATATACTATAACCATATATAACCCGTGCTACTTATGGGATTATTTTATTCATAGAATAAACTTTTTAAAATTATATAGTTTCTCAAAATAATTTGTGAACATATAATAAAAACTAAGTTGGAGTTATTTTCAAGATTAGAAAATGAAAAGAACACTTATAGAAAATTAAAAGCATACTTGTAAATAGAAAAGACATGTTATTAAAGTTCCTTTTGATTGTAATATAATTACATCCTCGCTGAAAATTAACGTTAAAAGCTAGCGTGAAAGGTGACTAAACATCTAAACTGTGTTTAAGGGATCACTCCATCTATTTTAGTTGTTAAGTACTCCATTATACACATCTAGATGTGTATAAGTGACATTTTTAGTGAGGTAAATTTGACATGAATCACTCTTTGCAGGACTTTGTGTATAAGAAATTATCTGTCTCTTATACACATCTAGATGTGTATAAGAGACAGCTGGAGGATCTGACAAGGTAGATGTATCTTCTTCTTATTCTTCTTTTTTCCTTGGAGGTCAGATCAGTAATCATAGACAGGGGTAACGGGGACATAGTAGGTCTCTTAGGGAGTTGGTGGATTGGGAAAGCATGGAATTAGAAAGGGGATTCAGATTCGGTAGGAAAGGGGGAGAAAGCCACTAGATTACGAGAGGGGGTTGGTAGGGCTGGATGGAGGAAGAGGGGAAGGAAGAGTGGAGTTTGATGGTGGCTTGCTAGAGGAAGAGGGAGAGAGAGGGTAATGGGGTAGGTGTAGGTGGAAAGTGATGGTGGTGACAGATGAAGAGGAGAAAGAAGGGTGAAGGGTAGTGGTGGTTGGCTCGAGGAAAAGAAGGGTTAGAGCTCAAAAAAAAAAAAAAAAAAAAAAAAAAGAGGGGGTGGGGCAACAGTAGGGGAAGGAAGGGGTTGGTTAGGGGTTTTAAATTTAATTTCTGAATTTAAGTTTTTAGTATCTTTTAATATGACCTCTCTTATAATTTATTTAATTTTTCATTATCTTAATTTTGAATAATGGAATATTTTTGTGTATATAATAGATTCAACAGAATTTACAATAATGTTGTCACAATATTTTGATTGCATGAGTAAAGATTCTACCATGTGTTCTTTAGTTATATGCATGTGTTCTTTAGTTTTTATCTTAATAAAAAACAAGCAAACTTGAAGTTGATCGGAAAGTTGAAAATTCACAATTTACTATCTCCTAATTTCAAACTTGAAATGTCTCATTTGTTTCTTTCTCTATTAGCATCACTATAAGAATTATTCATTTTTTATGATTTGTATAATTTTGATAGTTACAAATATAATCATTTTGTGACATGACAAGTCACAAAATTCTCTTATACACATCTAGATGTGTATAAGAGACAGATTTGTGACTTGTAAATATGATTTTGTGAGTTTGTAGATGGTGACTATTATTTGAAGGTCACAAACTAAAATGCAAGTCACAATTGAGTTTGTAACTCTTAAATGATGATCATCGTTTACAAAGTCACAAAAAGTATTTTTGATTTGAAAATGAATATCATACTATCATTTGTGATTTGAAATTATTAATTTTTGTAACTTTTAGTATTACAAAGTGATTACATTCTATAACATACAAAATAATACAAGTCACAAATAATCATTTTTCTTATAATGCGCTTTGGTTATCTTTCTTTTTCTTACCCGCCCCCGGCCCCGGCCCGGTTCGGGGATGCCTTGATCTCTCCAAGGCTGTCTCGCTCGGAAAGCCGACGCCCAACACAAGAATCAGCCACCAAGTTTGAATTGAGAAAACAGTGAAACTAATTCTTGAAGAAAAAAAAAAACATCATTATTCATCCCTTCTTTGTTAATGCTCAATTATACCTTCTTTGTTATGGTATTTACTAGTGTTTTGATTGAAGTATAGATATACCCTTGAGAGTAAAATGTAAAAAGCATCAATTGCATTGACCATGCAACAAATCGATTAAAAAAATTTTATTTTATGCAAATTATTATTAATGTAAATATTTTCTTATACTATTTTTGGAGTATATATTGCATAAAAATTGAGCAATATATTATTTTTTCAATTGAAAAAATAGTCGACAGTAGTACTATATTATTTTTATTTCGTAAAATCTTAGAACAATTACATATAAAACTATATATTTCATATAAAAAAAAAGTTATTTTACTTTTGTTATTCCCTAAATGCCCTTCAAAATTGTTGCCCCTGATGTAAGGATTCTAACGCCAACCCTGGGTCCCGACTCCACCTTGGTCCAATGTCATCATTAACCAGTTCATCAATGATGCATTCGAGTCAAAGACTGCAAAGTTGATGTGTGGATCTGTAAAATAGAAGGGAGGGAAGACGAATTCTTACTGCACCAAGGAGGCGTTTGGTTTATGGGTATGAGATGGGGAATGAGAATCAAAATTAATGATATTTATAGATGGTGTTTGGTTGAACACTATGGGAATCATTTTATGGGAATGAAAGTGTTAGAAAATACATACTTTCATTCCCTACTTGTGACATGGGTTTCAAGTTGAGTAACTTATTAACATAATGACACCCATTCTTATGTTAAACCAAACAAGTAAGGGAAAATGATATAAACCCATATCAACTCGTAATGGGATTTATGATTCTCATTCCGATTCCGATTCCCGAAAATGAACCAAACACCTCCTAAGATATACAGTACACAAAAATATAAAAAATATAAGCTCTACATGACTATTCTAGATCCCACAATGGATTCCATGTTATTAAAACCATGACTTTATTTTTCATGTTTATAAAAACGAAATCTTATTCTCAAAAGTAACTTTGTCCCTACTTTCCAAAAAGTGTTTTTTCGTTCAATTATAAAAATAAAAGGCATATATTTTTTATAACCAGTTCATAATTAACAAGTTCAATATACCATAGTAGCATCAAATTGTTGGATTTAGATCCTTTCTATTTAGTTCTCTCTATTTATTGTCAGTTTATCTACATTTAAATAATTAAAACTTAAGAAAATATTTGAACATACCATTAGTTTTATCTCATCCAATAAATCATCATATCTAAAAATCAATTCACTCCAAAAAAAATTTCAACGTTGAATTATATGTCACATTTGAATGGTACAAAAATTTTCAAATTTTGATAAAATTCAAATTAGCTTAATTAAACAATAAAATACTATTTTTTTTTTGATTTTTTGCAAGGCATTTATATAGAAAATGATTTAAATTATGAACATTTTGATTTTTAAAGATATTATTTAAAATTTATTTTTTAAGGGTAAGTGGAGACCCTGCAATTATCCTTGATAGAGAGGATTATTGTCCCAAATTTTTTATTGATCAATTTAATTAATTAAAATAAAATGTTTCACATAGAATACTCGGCACTCTCTGTAATCCAAATTTATGATTATTGTCTGGTTTAAATTTTTCCTTCATTGATTAGTTTGTTGCATTTATTCAGAGCTCTTTCGCAATAATCTCATGATGGTTTGTCATAAATATACATAAATTTTTCCCTTCTTAAGTTGCCATAATAACTCAACTTCCATTCATTGTATGGAGTCCTACAAATATTTAGAAATTTCAACTAAAAATCATAGCAGCATTTCATGAATATGAACCGTATTACAATGATGAATAGCATTTTTTCCTTCCTTATTTTGTCACTCTATTTTACCCCCACATATTCTTCAGAATATTTCATCCTTGACAAATTTCATGTTGTTGTTGTCAACGGTCTTCCTGATAACACCAATATCTTAATCGTTCATTGTCAATCTAAGAATAATGATCTAGACTATCATAATCTGACGATAAATCAATAATTTTTGTGAAACTTTCGCCTTAATATTATAGGGTCAATATTATTTTTTTGCCATTTTTGGTGGGGTGTGAAGGACAGGTCTTTTGCTGTTTTTGACAGAAGAATACGTAGAGATTATTGTGATCAAATATGTTCTTGGGTTGCAAAAGAAGATGGTTTCTACCTTAATATGCTCAAAATAAATAATTGGTGATAAGTGTCAATTTAATTGATTTCGTTGTGTATACAATAATGTCAAATATATATTGTTTCTTTTATTTTTAAATTTTCACCACAATGTTTTTGTGTATACTATTTCTTGCCTTACTTTTTTCCGTCCATCCATAGAAAGAAAACAATTCAAAAGAAATATGTCAAAAAAAAAAAAAGAAGGGAAATGTATTATTATATGTACAACATCTCAAGACATAGAAAGAAATGGATCAGGGGCTTCTGTTATTGTAGCTTCTAGATCTGGGAGAAGGCGTGGACGGTTAGATATTTTTAAAATACAAATTCATGTTATTTATTTCTCCAATAATTGAGTTAACGAAAACCGTGCAAATTATTTATAAAAAAAAAAAAAAAAAAAGACTAGAAAACATGTGTGTTGGCAAATTACTTATTTACCTATGCCTCAATGCCAATAACAATTTTTTCTTTTAGTCAATTTAAGATAATAAGGATATGCATAGCGGGGATAGTAGATAGATATCTTTATCATTTTTTTTATTATTTATAATAAATTAGTTATTTAACTGATGAAATGATATATTAATCACAAAAGAAACAATAATAGTATTTTGTAATTCTATCAAACTAATAAGGGAAATACTTAGATTACAGATCTGATCTATGATTCCATTATTATGAAATTTATGACACAGTTGATAGTTGATGTAAGTAAGATTTTATAAAATTTAATTTTAATTGGGAGATTTATAGGTAGGACCCAAAACCGAGTTTATAGTAGTATTTTTAACTAATAATGCTTGCTTAATTATCATCAAAAAAAATTGGTATTTTTGCGTTGAATTTGGTTGACTTCTTTTCTTACTTGAAGGTGTGATTTTTCTTTTATTCCCAAAGAATTTTTTTTGTTGATTGTTCTTCTTTCCCGTAATGGAATTTGGTAAAAATTAGGAATAAAAAGAAAAAGTAGTGATTAGTGGATAATATGCCTAGAATAATTTTAAAATATTATAGTGATGTTTAATCAAATTTTTACCTTATAAATAATATGCATTTTCAAGGACAGTAGGGCAGCTGCCCGCACTGCCCCCTCCCTCTCTCCATCCCTTCCCTGCTTGTAAGACTTTCCTTTTGGATTCGTATAATTTGTCCGTTATTCTGTGGTACGCATCTAGGTTTAATTTATGATTTCTTTCTCAAAGCAAAAATGGGCGAGAAATTCGATCATGGACCAATCATAAATCAAAGACACTCCTAGGATTCGGATTGCCATAGTTTGGAATTTTTTCCAATGTTTCCAGGATTCCGACTTGGACTTGGATAATTAGTGATAGCCGATAGGCAACTACAAATGGAATCAAGAAAGTAGTTATCAAAAGGATAAGATACTACTCTTGAAGTTGCTCAAATGGCATATTGTATAATTTGATTACGTAAAAGCTCTTTTAATTGTTTAAAAATGCAAAAAAAATTGATTATGTGCCAATTAAGGGTCTATGGTGGACACAGAAGTTAGGACTTGGGGTGGGGGAATTTGTTTAGATGTATACTTTTAAAGGACAAGCTTATACTTATCATTTGGGCGAAATATACTTTTAGAAGGTTATAAGAAAAGAATAAAAAAGACAATATAGTGTATTATTTAATTTCATCGGCGAAATATAACTTTTATTTGAGATCTTGTGTATCATGGTTAACTTCTCACGTCTTTCAAGCAATGTAGGATCTTGAAGTTTGTGGAGATGTGCATCTTTCTAATCATAACTTCGATGACATATTCAATACTTTCTAAATAGTTTGGAATTCTTTTATTTATACACAGTGATTTATGATTGCTTCTCTTTCTTCCTTTTCATGACAGACCATTGTGGGAGGACCTGAAGCATTGCAAACTACCACTTCTAATCATTGTGGGAGAGAAGGATACTAAGTTCAAGAAAATTGCTCGGGAGATGGTCAACAAATACTGTACAGGGACCCAAGAGACTCCAAAAATAGTTGAAATTTTAAATTCTGGTCATGCTGTGCATCTTGAGAATCTCCCCCCTGTTATCAGCGCAGTGAGGCAATTCATAAAGAGAATAGAAAAGAAAAGGTTTGAATTCTTAACAAAAGGTGATGCTGATGTATTATATCCCTCGAGAAGAAGATAGGGTGGTAAATACCATTAAACGGTAGTGCTACTATTTATGCGAGTGAGCAAGAGAACAGCTACTGCAACATTACTAAGGTTTTGCTGCAGAGGTGGAATATATCCATTATGCAACCAAAAGAGAAAAGATTCTTTGAAACTATGCAGGTGAGCACTGTTGGCACCGTCAACTAAGGAGATCAGTATAAGTTTAGCTGAATTCTACTCAACATATTCAGGAATCCTGTATGCAGTTTGTATTTACTTGTTCCAAATTACCAATATGAACTTAAAAATGAGGGCTGGCTTGTCGCCTACTTTATCCTCAGATCTATGTTGGTTGGAAACTGATATATATATATTTAAGATTCATTCATAAGAAATTTCCATGCATCTTTGTTAATGGTCTGAGATTCATTCAATCTTATAGCTTGCTCGATGGATGTTTATGAATAGTTGATTGACAGGTTGATCCATTACACAGCATAGTTTATCTCGGTTAAGATTTTAAGGCAAGTGATCTTTTAGATTAGGCTTAATCTCAAGGAAATTCTATGTGCTTTAGTGATTGAATAATCAACCTTGAATTACGGAAAACCCAAAAAATCCGTGAGCTTTCATAATGTTCAAAGCGTGATAAAAAAACACATTGAAAATAAAGAGAAGATGTTGTATACTAAACTAGACTAGTTAGTTAATCAAATTATAATTAAGAATAAATTGTACAATCCACTAGTTCTACAATCCTGGTTTCTTGATTCCTAAATTTAGCTCATTGTCTTGCTATCTTTCTTCCTGCATAATTCCTTTCTCTGTGGTTGTATGAGACTGCCAAAGCAAACACAGGCGTTGAAATCTCTGACAGAAGGAAAAGTGAAAAACATGGATCTGTTCAAGTCAAAGTCATACTTTATGAAGCGCCTGTTGTCAATTTGGAAAATAACTTCTGAAAATCATTGTTGTCTAGAGAGATAATAAGGATGAAGGGGTCAAAAGGGATGGAAAGATTCGTGAATGTGGAAGCTCCATAGTATAAGAGACGAACTTGGCCCAAGAATCCTTGATTCCATAATCTTTCATTACCCACAGATGGAAATCAGGTTGGAACTTGTCTTGGTAGAGTAGAGAAAGGCAGCCACCCAAGTTTCCTATGCTCACTGTCATGTTGTTATGATCATATCCAGACCTGGGCGGCGGGGTTGGCACAAGATGAAATTGCTCAGTGGAGAGCTCAAACGCAGTAATGACTATGGAATCATCCTTATTATCTCTCATTATCCAGTGCAATGAATTATCAGCAAAAACAGCATTATGCTGATCACGACAGAGAACAATGCCCTGAAAGGGGGAATCTGCAACTTCCTTCCAAGAATTGGATTTGAGGCTATAGACAGAAACTTGCTGAACATGTGTTCGTCCTTCGTACCTCCTATATTCATCCAATATCACTAACTTGAAGTCATCTGAAGCACTGTTGTGGCCAAAACCATATCCGTAACGATTAGGACTAGGTTGTGGAGGTGAAGGGGAATATTTATGGAATAGAAATGGTGGCAAATCAGATAAAGTTGCAAGGTTCAAATAGAGCCGCATAGAACAAGCCAATACACACCAAGCCATTGCACGAGCCTATCATCATACTACCTTGGCTAGGTAAGTGACGTCTTTTGCACCATGTGGTGACATATTCCGGGGGACTGATCAGGTTTCTTTTTGGCTTGATAATTTTCTTGCACTCCGGGAGAGAGAGCTTACAAGAATCGACTTCCACATCCACGTTATCATCGTCCAAAACAATATTAGTTTTGTCTAAGATACACATCTAGATGAATATAAGAGACAGATCTTGTAGTTGGTAATTGAGCGAATCAACAAAATGTCCTGTTCCAGTCTTTTGATAATGAAGACCTCCCACAACAATTCTAAAATCACTAGGCTCTGAAATTTTCCCTCTCTGAACAAGGTGCTCTCTGGCGAATCGTGGACTGTCGATTTGAGCACGCCATGATTTTGATACGCATCGGAACCTTAGGAGAGACTTGACGGGTAATCTCCGTGAGCGCGTCGCAGAAAACCACTTCTTCAGGAATGTAATTATCAGACATGGTTGTTATAGGCTAGGCTAGTTGTATTATACAAAAGAGAAGATGATGATCAACTTAATTAAAAGGGATTTCTTCTGTTTTGGAGAAAATAATAATAATAATACTACTAAACAATAAAAGATGAACAATTTATGGATTTTGAATCAATTCTTCCTACGGTAGAAGATCAACAGTTTATGGGCAAAATCATATACATTCTTCCAAGATTACTAATGCATTGCATTTATAGGGTGAGTAGTGAGTAGTTGTTGTAGTCATCGAAATAAATAAATAAATAATCCCTTATGCCAATTCCGACTGGGATTCAGATTGCCATAGTTTGGAATTTTTCCCAATGTCTCCAGCATTCCGACTCGGACTCGGACTCGGATAATTAGTGATAGCCGATAGGCATATGGAAATTGGAATCAGGAATGTAGTTATCAAGAGAATAAGATTCTACTCATAGAAGCTTTTTCCTAAAATCTAAAGCCTGTAAATGTTGTTATCTACTTGCTAATTTTCCAGGTTTATTTCTTGAACCAAAAATCGCAACATTCAAGTATGATGCATGCCGGATTACAGATTCAAGAGACTGAATCAAATTTCTTTAGACCATTAGTCAACTACAAATTTTACCTAAACATATCAACAAACTTTATATTTTGAAAACAAGTTTTTGTTCTAATTCTTGAGGTTACATTCTGTCTCTTATAAACATCTCATCTCTATTACTATGTGGTAACTCGAATCCATAATCAATAGCCTTTACTTCATATCTTACTATATATAAAGAGAGGGGGAGTTTCAGCCTGTGTCATTTTCTGAATTTCTAATTATACCCTCAACTTTGTATAACCACCTATAACTTCCTATCCACCCTCCACTCTCCACTACATATATTATTCTAAAGAATTTTTTTTAACATCATCACTACCTTTTTATTTGGAAATTTGTGTAATTTTTTTTTTCTTTCCCACTGGTGGACATATCAAATTCTATAATGTATAACTAGTTATATTGGCATACTGAATGTGTGTGTAAAATCGTATTCAAATTTTTTAAAAATGGACAAAAATAGAAATACAAATAAATTAGGGGTTTATGTGCAATTTTGTGATGGATTGACAAAAGTTATTTGATAGTTTGGAGTGAAAATTACAAATCTATAAATATGAGTGGATAAATAGATTACACCAAAAATTAAGAATCTATACCAAAAAGGTTAAAGCATTATATAAAGTAGTAGTAATTATTATTACTAGTACTATTGGCATACTCTATGTGTATGCAAATTGTATTTAAAGTTGGTTAAAATGTATATATATATATATATATATATATTTATATATATATATATATATATATATGAATTCTACAGTATTTTAGGGAACATACACATCTAGATGTGTATAAGATTGTGACAATACAAGTGCTTTAAAAGCTGTGTTATTGCTAAATTAAACTAGGGGTCATGGGAAATAAGAAGTTGGTTAAATTTTCTAGAAAATTACACAAAAATATAATTACACCAAAATTACTCTTCCATTATATAACGTAGTAATACTACTTCACAAATTTTATAACATGAATCAAGAACAGATAAGTGATAAGGAACCGTCAGTTGAGCAAAATATTTTCCTTAAAAATATTTTTCATCAAAAATTCTTTTCTATTATGCTATATATATATATATATATAGAGAGATATATATATATATATATATATATATATATATATCTCGTTTAGGGAGGGGAATGATTGATCCCTCAAAGGCTATCTTGATCAAAAACCAATTCTTGGACCAAAAAAAAAATAAAAATCCAGTATTCATCCTTCTTTTTAGTGGTTAATTATTGCCTTGTTGTTATGGTATTTACTAGTAATTTGATTAAAACGTCAAAAACGTCAAGTGCATTGATCATACAACAAAAATTGAAGAATTAATTCAACTACAATTTAAACATTTGATGCAAATTACTTTATGTAAATTATTTGCTTCTATTCATAATTAAAAATTTGTAGTCATGCAAACGTATGTAGGACGAATCAAAAGTTCTTTCTATCTTTATTTATCACAAGACAAAAATCTTTCTAATTTTCTCCAGTGAGTTGACTTTTGATGTAGCTATTTTTTTTATATCATAAACACACCTGCAAAATAATAATAATACTAATAAACAATAAAAAGATCAACAATTTATGGACTTTCAATCAATTCTTCCTACGTGTGCGGTAGAAGATCAAACGTTCATGGGCGAAATCATATACGTTCGTTCTTCCAAGGTTACTAATGCATTCATAGAGTGAGTAGTGGTACTTCATCAAAATAAATAAATAAAGTCGGATAGGCATAATTAGGAAAAGTTCCCAATTTCTCCAGGATTCGGACTTGTCTAAATTCTAATTAGTGATAGCCGATAGGTTACTTCTATTTTTATTTATTTATTTATTTTTGTGCATTTCCTTTTCCTATTGGCAGGTGGAAATTGGAATCAGGACAGCAGTTGTCAAAGGGATAAGATTCTGTCATTCTGCCACCAAATACTTTGGTTGGATACAAAGTAGGAGTTTCAATTTTCGCATTGCATTGTTAAGAATATAAGTTAAGTCTTTTATCTTTTAATTTCTTTAGGCCTTCTTCTTTTCTTTAGTAATGTATATAGTTAGATAGGAGTAAGTTAGACAATTACTGTTAAAAAAAAATAAAAAAAAATCTAAGGTTTGGATATGTTGTTCTGTTCTTTTCCAAGTTAATCCATCTTGAACCAAAAATTGCAACATTCAGTTCAGGTATGATGCATGCTGGATTGCAGATTCAATTTTCTGAATTAAATTTCATTAGACCATTAGTAAATGACAAATTTTACCTGGTCAACCAAATTAACTTTTGAAAAAATTATTGTTCTGTGCATCGAGTATCATAAATTATCTCATCAAAAATTTGTAGTGTAATATATAAACGGTTAATCTTTTATACACCGTTGGAAATCTGAATCCACAATGTTTACACAAAAAAAAAAAAAAAAAAGTTATACCACAACCTCCGATGTAAAAGAGAATTGCATGAAAAGCTCAATAAGAATCGGCTATTAATAATTTGATTCAAGATTGATATATAGATAATAACCATTAGTATTAAAACAAAATTTCATATGCAAAGAATCCAGGAAAGTCTGTTAAAAGAGAAACTCCATATTCAATTTGGGATCCAACTTTTATCAAAAATTTTAAAATTAGTAAGGCTTTGGGCCCATATTTATATGTTACGTTTTCAAACTAATATAGGATAATTACTTACCATGAACCCAACATTTCCATCCTCAACCGCTTGATCTACTATATGGGCCTATTATAAAGGAAAAATTTTATTATGGGAAGATCTTATCAAATAGCATGTTAAGCGGTATTTCTAAATCAGTAAAATTTTATTATTTAAAATAATGAGTTCAAAAATAAAATAAATTAGTAGATTATTATTTAAAAATATTAAAACTTCGTTAATTTAAAAATACCATTTGACATATTACTTAATAAGATATTCGTATAATAAACTTTTTCATTATAAAGAAACAACTAAACAAAAAAAAAAAAAAATTTATAAAAGAATCAAGCATACGAACAAAACAAAAGATCCATACGAGAAATCCAGCCCACTCGCATATTTAATGATATTTTGACAAAAAAAAAAACATATTTGATGATATGTCATGATCATCAAATCTATTGGACGGTAGGACAGTGGGGAGCTTATTAGGACGTGTCATCGTACGTATACTTTGTTTTATACACACACTCAATTGTGATAAGAGCCCCTGCCCCATCCGTAAACGTTGCATTAGGAATCATTATATATGATTTGCAAATTTACCTTTATTAATGTAATAATTTTCATTAATAGTACCATTTTTATGTAGCTATTTATTTATTTATTTTAAACTCATTTCTCTCATCTATCCTTTACTAACTAGAACTCATAACTAATAAATGCTCATAAAAAATATTTTATCATTTAAATTACACTTCATCAGTATGTAACTACCCATTAACTAATTATTTCTTTTTATCTTTTAAAATTATATATACAAAAGTGTACCTCACCCACTAATATAAATAAAGGAAGAAACCAATTAATATGATAATTTCTCTCTTTTATTGTCGTTTAGTTTTACTTTTATTACTAAAAAAAACTGTGTATCCTATTAGACTATCACTACTCAACTTACACAACTGTTACTAAACACATAAAATTACTACCACTCATCTCACTAAACTACTTGATACACGTTTTACTGACGGTTCCTTATCTATATATACTAACATCGTATCCTTCTACACCTCGGTAGATTACAATCTACCATAATTCCTGCACCATAATTCCTTCCGTTTACAAAAGCTCTACCACTCCAAGGAATCTAATCATCAATTCCATATGTCAAAACAGGTATTCACCACAGTACCTTTGGTTAGATTATCATCTAGTTCTATTTCTTCATTGCTTTTAATAATTTTAAATAGTTGATTGTGATTTCAAAAAAAGAAAAAAGAAATTTATACACTTTCTCGACAGTATAAATGGTTATGTATTTCGTGTTATTGTTTAAATCGTATAGCGTTTTGATTTGACTTAATAATTTGTTATATAATTTTTTTTTTCAATCGATAATAATTTATAACCTACACCCATATAAGAAAAACGAAAGAAATCTAACTGGACCACGCCAAGACAAACAGCCTGTTAGCTCACATAACACGAATTAGTTAGTATTTTGTTACATAATGTAAAAGAAGAATGTATACTATACAGTAAGTTGAAAACATAAGAAAAATTTTGATGAATATATTAACCTCATGTGATATTGCATATCTAGAACTCTAACTAACTTTTCATGTCTATTAATTAATTTGAAAAATGAGGATTGGTTTATTTCATTTGGTTGTAGATTCTGAATTACAATACTTTAATACATAAATAAATAATCATACTTTGGACGAATTGTACATAACATACTCAATGGCTAATCTCAATAATTTTGATTAACGAATATTGATGTTATGTTATTTATGTTAAAGGAAAAGAGATTAATTTAATTATTTATTTTGGAATATCAACAAATCTATCTTTTATCTATTAAAAACAAATTAATGTGGTCCATTATATTTAAAAAAAAAATTTTGACGAATCAAAAATTTATGACAAAAATTATAGACAAATTAATATGACAAAACCGTGTGATAGTTAATTTTTAGTAGATATATTTTCAATAATTTCGCTAATTGTTTATAATTTAACTTTTTTTTAAAGATAAGAAATTAAATTGATGAAACTAATTTATATATATAATAACTTGACATATTTTGACATTAATAAGTATATTTTTAGATTATTTTCAAAATTAAACTATTAATAGATGGGTAGCTATTTATACACATCTATTTGTATAATATTTTTAAACAAATAAATTAAATAACATTGGTATTTACAAAAAAAAAAAATAGAAACTAAATAAAAAAAAGAGTCCATTTTAAATAAATTTAATAGATAACATTTTGTAAGTAATTAAGAATTGGATACTTTTAAATCTCTTTTTTTTTTTTTGGTTACTTGATAATAGTTAGATTCTTTTTTTTTAACTTGAAGGCGGTTTTTTTTTTTTTATTTTAAATTTAAAATTAACTAAAAGAAAGACCACCATATCTGGGACGCTCCCTTAAATATATAATAAGATACTTAGATGAGCAAGAAGATAGGGATAAAATCTTGATGTTGGGTCGGTTTTAGAGTCCCAACCGATTGGATGTGTATAAAGCAGAGAAAAGTGGAAGGACTAAAGAGAAGATAGAAGAAAAAGATGTGGGGAGTAGGAATACGATTTGTGAGTTTTCAGTGCTTGATGGACTTGATTCATTGTAGCAAGAGTTTCATTGATTTTTGGATTAGGCTTATTGGCTTTCGTTGCTTCAATCCTTTGCTCTGCTGCTTTCTTACAAAATGCCAAGGACCTTTCTTGATGGATTTGTATTGCAAGTATATATGCTTCCCTTCTTTTCTTTATATGCACAAAAAGTGTCTAACTTTACAAGTAATTGCATCCTACTCGTGAAGTTATTGGGGAGTTTTTCTTTTGGGTTATTGAAGAATTTCTTTGTTTTCTGCAATTTTTAATTGGAAATTGTATGGCTTTAAATATTTTCTTACTTGGTTGCTTCTTGATTTTGTTGTTCGAGAGTTTTTGCAAAAAAGAATATTCTCTCTTACTCACAAATACATATAGTATGAAAACTTTGCTTGTCAATTTGTGTGAAAATACTGTATGTAACTATGTATATCTGAATAATAAAGGAATCTGATTATCTAGCATTTGGAATATTTAACCAGGCCTTCCCCTTACAAGATTTTAGTTCTTTCAATGTCCTGTGATTTCTATTTAAATTGATGTAATCAAGTAGTGATTTTAGTTGGGTAGGTTATTGTCTTTTGTTCTGTAGTTAAAAATTTACTAATAGTTCCAGATATGATGCTAATTTCCCTTAAGATGATAGGGCTTGTGTGTAGGGTATGTAGCCTGTGAATGTAGACTAAAAACATGGATCTGATCAGGATCTAGACTTCTTAGATTGAAGCAATTTGAGATCTGAGATGCTTGGATGAGCGTACAGGGGTGTGTATGTGTCCACCCTTATTGGAGAAATCCAGGAATTTTGATGCGATAGATCTACTTTTCTATTAACTCCATTTGAATGAGGAGCTAAGGAAGATCTATCACTTCTCATCATAGTTTCTCATACGTGATACGTTCTGATATGTGGTACATTCTGATACGTAGTACGAGTATAGAAAATACATTTCAACCTGATGATGTATCTCCAATGTTACATCTCATTTATCTCCTTTGTTTGATTGGACCTCCATGATCATATTGCATGGGAGTGTTTGGGGATAGTGTATTTTGATGGGAACAAGGAGATGAGAAAAAAGACTTGAAATCCCTTATAATACCCTAAACATGGATGAAGAGTAAAAACTGTTTCATTAACCTCTCAAATTTGATGAGTACTGCTCCAAAACCTTCTCTTTTAGGTGGGCACATTTTCCTCCTCTCAAACTTAGTCATTGAACTATAATTGATAAACTTCGGGTTACATATGGAGAGTGGCGTACCTTGTAGGGAACCACCGACCTCACCAGTCCATGGCTGCTACCAAATTATAGCAGATGCTTAATACATTCTGTGCACCAATTTAATCAAGACTTCTTTCCTCCGATAATTCATTTACCTTGATCCGTTTAAGTTGGTCGTTCTGCTATTATTCTTCTCCCAACATTCTTAAGCTTTTATTGGAGATCTTATACACACCATTTCAATGTATTAGGATTAGGCAAAAAAATCCTTAATTAGTTATGTTGTCCTCATAGGAAAGACTAGCAATATCATCGATGTTGGATTGCCTTCATAATAAATCATTACCCTCACCTCTACGAGTTTTAAGCTGATGATTGGATGTACTACATGGTGAATTCTGTGTTTTACAACAGTGAAGATATGGCAACTACTGTAACCAAAAACAAGAAAAGAAGGTGCAGAAACCACAGCTTTTATAGGTGAATCTGGTTAGTTTTCCCATTGAAAGTTCTGTTTAGGGTGGGTGTTAGACATGTTAGGATATTCAATTTTGAGTTGTCATATACTCGTAGTATCGCAATATTATATTTGTGATTTTTAAAATTATGTAAATTACAAATGATAAGTAATTTTTGTAATGTGATATATTGCTGCATGGCCCAAATTTATCTATATCTATATCTATACTATTATTTAAGTGTAGGTTGTGTTTGTCCTTTATGTGTTTATTTCTTTTTTGAACTGACTTAATTTGCCCATAATGCAATATCTAATCAAATCAAATCAAATCTAATTCTTTCTAATTTAAATAAAAGTGTGAATTGTAGTTTTCATCTGATGTTTTTTTATTTTTTGAACTATCTAATTTGTCCATAATGCAATATCTAATTTAATTTAAATTTAAAGTTATAAAGTTTTAGTTGTTCGGGAGTTATAAATATAGAAGTTGTATAGTCCCTTCAAGAATTTCTTCCTTGTTTGAACAACTTAATTTGGGCATGACACAACATAATTTAAAGTTGTGAAATTTTAATTGTATGAGAATTATAAATCTAGAAGCTGTATAGTCCTTTAGGTGCTTCTGAATTATAAATGTAGAAATTGTATATATAGTCATATATGAATTATTAATTGTAGCCAATGGTGTGTTGATAAATACTTAGGTAGACCCGACTTTTGGCTCCACTTGTAAACTCTGTGATGTGGATTAAATCTTAGTGAATCTATGACATCATGATTAAACTTTAGAAGAATCTATGACATCAGTTGATATAAGCAAAATTCTTTAATATTTAATCCAAACCACAGGGTTTACAGGTAAGATAAAAAATCGGATTTATTTAAATATTTTTCGAGTATGTTAATTAAACGTTAGAGCTTTTCTATAACATACCATGTAGAATTACATGTGGACTCTATAACATGTTGACTTAATATATGATATATCATAATTTTGATTATATTGTGACAAGGGATGCCTGATGGGACTCATATTTCCTGCTATTGGTTGATGCAATCCATAACCTCATAAAAACATAAAAAAAATAAAGAATGGGTTAATAATACTTTACCTCCAAACTATGTAAATAATTACACTTTGCTTATGTAAACTATAGAAATATACATTTTGCCCTCGACACTATTCACCTATTATCAATACTACATTATTAAGATAATCTAGTTAAATAACTAAAATACCCTTGGTACTATTTTTTGATTTTATATATTTAAATTTTGATAGTGATGTGATAATTATTTAAAAGAAAGCAAATCTAAATTATATAATATTTTAATACAATCTATATAATTCAACAGTTTCTCACATTTTCACTCCCTAAAGTCAAAGATATTAATGTGCTATTATATTTTATTTTTTTCCTACTTTTATAACCATCGAGAATCATTTAAATACATAAAAAATCAAAATGTGATACTAAGGGATTTCAATTGTTGAACTAAATTTTCTTGTTATTTTAAAAATTTTAAAAGATGAATAATGTGAATAAGGGATAAAGTGTATATTTCTGTAATTAAGAAAGAATATATTGTCTACCGCTAGAAAAATGGAAGTCGACGCATGCCAACATTCTACTGGAGCTTTGGTTGCAAAGGCTAAGATAGATGAAAGAAAGCAACTTGTGAATTCTATAGACTATATCTTAAGGTAAATTAATTCTACTCAGTTTATTATAAGATCTCAATTGTATATATTTTCTTTTTACTTTAGTTACTATTGGAACTTTTTCTTCGTCTGTTAAATTAATACTCCCTATCCGAACTGGTTTATTATACTTATATTCAAATATTTGATTGCCCTATCTTTTCTATTTCTTGATAAATTTACTTTCTTATGAACATGTAACAGATGGAAAAAATTTACATAAACCCGGTCTTTGGCCCCACTTGTAAATCTTGCGATCAAGATTAAATCTTATAAAATCTTACTTACATTATCTTATGTCATAAATCCCGTAACAGATTCTCTTCCCTATCCCTATTTGTCTTTTCATACTATTAACAATCTCTTCAAAAAAATTCACATGTGAATACTACTCTTAATAACTTAGCAATATACATAAAAAGTTTATGTACACCATTAGCACCCTTGTATGTAACATAATTATAACAAAGTAAGGATTTACACCATTATCACTCTCGTATTTGTTAATGTTGAATACTGAATGTTGAATTTTGAAATCTGAATTATAAATTTTGAAAGTATTAATTGTTGAATTAATAAATTTATTTCTGTTTGATAATCAACTAAATTTAATTTTTGAATTAAATATGTCACACTTCATACAAATATTAATTTATTATAAATAATTATCGTATATGTGTAGAAAAGAAAATGAATAATTAAAGATGGTATAAATGTGTATGAGAGAGAATGTGTGTGATAGGTTATGTATGTGTGTGTGATAGGTTATGTATGTGTGTGAGAGAATCTGTGTGTGATAGGTTATGTATGTGTGTGAGAGAGAATCTGTGTGTGATAGAGTGTGTGTATGTAAGTAAGAGAGAATATGCGTGTGTGTGAGTGTGTGTAAATATGAGTATGAAAAAGTACAAGAGATAATGTATATGAAAGACTAAGTGTGTATGTGTGTAAGAGAGAGACAGTATGTGTGTGTATGAGAGACTAAGTGTGTATGTGTGAGAGAGTGTATTTTTGTGTGTGAGAAAGTATGTGTTTGTGTGAGAGCTTGTGTGTGCAAGTGAGAGAAAGTGTGTGAATATATGTGTGAGAGAGTATGTGTATGTGTGTTAGACTATGTGTTTGCACATTTATTTAAATTCTGGCTTTGGTTAGCAGATTAAAGGTGTGTTTGTTTGGATTGAAAATATTTTCAGGAAAATAGCTTTCACAAATTTTTTGGTGCCAAATTTTCCTTCCTTTGGTTGAAAATAACTTACGAAAAGTTATTTTTCGGATAATTCAAGAGTGACATTAAATCTCAAATATTGAGCTTTATAATTTCATTTGCTAAATTTATTTACGTTTTCAATTCTTTTCCATTCATTTTTCTTTTAATCATGGGTCCTACACTAATATAACTATCATTATGCATATTTTATTACTACATTGTATTATCATTTAAATCAATCTTTTATTAACCATAATTACTTGTAAGGTATTTATTACCATTGTTATAAGTTTTTCTAACTTGTATTCATAAAATTAAAGATGAAACCGTTAAAAATTTTTATTTCAAAATATTTTTATTTTGTCAACCGAACATCAAAAAATTGTATGGAAAATAGACTTTTTCATGTAAAATGTTTTCTAAGAAAATATTTTCAATCCAAACGAACACATCTCTAAGTGAAAATGTTTTTACGTAAAATTTTGAATACAAATTAAGTAGTGCTTAATGTACAAGTGATAAGAGAATTATGTTATCAAATATTTGAATTCAAAAATCTCTTACTTAATTAATGTTTGTATTAAGTTAAATTATCAAATATACCCTTAATAGCTTACCTATATCTAAACATCCAAACTGGGAAATTTCGTTTGATATATGGCTAAGATTTTGTAATTTTATAGCCTATTAAATGGTCCTTTTCAGTCAAAAACATGATTAGTCCTGTTCACGTAAAGTTATAGAGGATGTACAACACAGCACACATCAACTTGGGCTTCCTAGAGGAGTCGAAAATAAAGGTGTGTTGTATAAAGGAAGATAATTGCATTTCACTATTGTTAAAGCCACAACCAGCATTATTAGTAACAACTTGCTTTATTAATTTAGCATAAAGACAGATATCCACAAAAAGACTCCTCTAGCGTATTTTTATATTTGATTTCTAAATTATCACAAACAAAAAGTATTATGAATTTAATTTTGAGTTTGATGGATTATTAATGTTAAAAGTCCATATTTTGCTCTAACATTTTAACCAGAACTACTCCAAGTCTATACAGCTAACATGTTCCGAGGTATTTACAAGAATAATCTTGGTATTATGATTAAAGTTTATTATTAATCTAATAGAATTTTGCTTTTAATGATGATTTGTTTATTTCATACATGACTTAAAAAATATACAGCAAAATGCCTCTTTTTCCACCAAATTTATAGTCTTACAGTTATGATTTGCCCTACTGAAGAGACGAGAGAATTGATTTTTCAAATTCCTAAATTACGAAAAATTTCCTCTTTTCCTTTTCCAATAGGTGCAATGATCTTTGCTTTCGGATGTTCAATCTTTAAAATAACCTTGCACAACTTTCATGTATCCAAAATTTAACAATGGAATTAACTAAGGATTAATTTTACGTTCCTCCCCTAAAATTTAGCATAATTATAGTAGCCTCCCCTCTCAAATATTAAAAATAACACATACCTCTCATATTTTAAAGTTTTGTCCTATAACAAGTCTATCCCATAAAGATGATGTCAGCAAAATTCCAAACTGAATGTGTTAAAATGGGCTCCCGATCCTCTGACCGAGTCCTTTGTACACATAATTTATATAAGTCATTTCTCTTTTATACAAATCTAGATGTGTGGGTGAGGACATGGTAAGTAAATTTTTAATTTTTTATTGGTAGAGCAGACTGCAGAGGAGACCCCTTCTGTCGTTGTCGATCCGATGATGTCTCTCTCCCTTCCTTGATTGGACCATTGGGACCACAACCACAGGAGATGCCCAGATACTCTTTCAGAACCTTCCCCGGCCCTTTTCCGCAATTGCTTTTTTTGGGTCGGCCTAATTGTTTTTTGTTGCTCCATATTTTCAGTTTGCCAATTGACTTGGGATATATATATATATAATCACATAATTTTATTTCACTCTGTTATCTTAAAAAGAATTTTCTTTCTCTCTATTATTATATGTAGAGCTAGTAATTTTTGTAAAAGAAAACAATATACAAAGTAATTGATGATACATGAACTATTCACCTTATAAAATAGTAACACGTATCCATTAATCCTTACGTGAGTAATTTTCTAATACTATGCTATTAACTGTTGAATGCTCATATTGGGTATCGGTCGATTAACATACTATATTGACCCGACCTCAAGATGTTTCAACCGTAAGGGCACGAAACTATGCCTATAAATACCAAATAATAGCATGCAAAAAAAAAAGTAGGAGAAAAAAGTTATTAATTAACATAATACAAAACCTACGAACCTTACTCATATGCATATTTATTGCCATGTCTTTACGCCATTAAACAAAAAGTATCATCAGTAATAAATTTGCTTCATTCATACACTAAATTCCTTTTCATGCATAAATCAAGATTTCAAACATCAACAAAAATATAAGCAATAAGCCGCCTAGATCTAATATTATTATTCAAAAATTGAAATTCTATGTCTAGAAAGAATAAGAGGTTTAGAATTTGAACAATATTGGTAATCTTCTCAAATTTGGAAATTTTCTACAACTCCATATCTGCCAAATATGTTGTGCATGATTGGGGAGAAATTTTGTTTTATATTTCACTAAATAAAATCTTATAATTGGAAGAAAAGCAAGTCACAAATCACAATGATAAGCCACAATTGGGCCCACTTTGAGAGAACAAAAGACCGTGTTATTTTACTAGTTCTTTAATGAGGACGACTTCATATTTCATTAGACAGAGGCTTTTTGAACACGAAACTCGGACAGAGGATCAGAAGCGCTAAACGGTGTCCTTTCATGATTAGGAAACGAAGAATGGTCGTCGGGAACATTGCCTTGAGCTTTCGCTATGGACCTTGCTTTATATTGTAAAGTAGGTGCTCAAAAAATACACCAGCTTTAGCATAAACATTTTCTTGTTTTTAGATCTTAATCCCCAATCCCAATAGTGGTTCTCTTTTTTCCTTTATAATTAGGATCATATTTCAGTAGCTGAAACATACAAGTATTCTAGAAAGAAAATGTAGACAAGAAAAATAATTTATTTTAAATCATAGTTATTAGATTCACGGTACTCTTTGGTACGCGATATGGATACGTAATACATTACATTACTAAAAATGCGGTACACTAGTTGATATGTTCTTTTGGTACATAATACAATATTTCTTTCTATTTTTTTTTTTTTATAGCTAAATTTCATTAACTGAAGAAACAGTCATTACAGCTAATTAAAATGCAGCATGATAAACGAGACTACTAAATCTACATATTACAAACAAATGTAAAAAGATACCCAAATAAATCTAAAAATCTAATTTTAAAGGGTTGGACAAGTTTTGTTCCAGATCTGACAGTTTCAAACATGTCACTAAATTTCTGATATATTCTGTCTAAATACAATCTAAATCTAGTCAACCAAATTTATCTTGATTGAATCTTCTATATTCATCAACCACAAAAAAAAAAAAAAAAAAAAAATCTCACTTATTCAATAGGAGAAAAAAAAAACTCCTACTTATTCAATCCTACTATTAATACTAGTGCAAATGGCATACCACAATGTGTGTGCAAATTTAGAAAAATTGAAATAATAAAAAATAAAATAAATAGAAAATAGGAAGTCATGAGAAGTTGGAGAGAGTAATTAATTATTACACCACTTTGATGAAAAAAAAAATTATGAATATTACATTTTCGTCCTTAAAGAATAAACAAATTATTATAGACATAAGAATAATTATGAAAATCTATTAATTTTGACATTCTATCAAAAAGCTTGCCTTGTGTTTTATATATAGTTTAGATTGTGAAACAGCAATTATGATCACAATGATCTAATGGTCATGTCTTATAATTAATCTCATTAAAGTGATTATTTAGGTCACACAAATAATTTAGTGACTAAAATAATAATTGATGTATAATTGGATGACCTTTTAAACCGTTTGCTCTTTAATATTCTTCAGAAATGATAGTTTAAATTTGTGTTACGTATTGGTTGAATATTATATGTTTTCATTTCTATTTCCTTCTGTAAATTGCTATTCTCTATAGCATGCATTTAAATTTTTTGTGCATGGTCATCCAGAACAAAATGATTCCATTCCGTCCTCCTCGTCTCCCTCACCCTCACCCTTTTTTTGCCGACCAAATTTGCCTTGATTATTAAAATAGAATAGAGATAACTGTATGACATTGACGGGTGATGACCGATGCATGGTGATGTCATGGTATAATGGTCAGGAGGCTTTTTTGAGGTCGTGTTGTTTTGAAAACCGGACCGACCATTAAATCGGTGGTCTGTCCAATTCGCTGTTCAATCGATCCGATCGGTTGAACTGACCGGTTTAGTAATTTAGTTTTTTTTTATTATCAAAGTGTAATACAATTTAAAATGACCTAAAATATATTTATATAAAGTCTAAAATAGAAGTGAAACTATTTTTAGAGAATTATAGTCATAATACCCAAAAACACTAATCAAATTTCTAATAAAAAAAGTGAAATTTATACAAAAATAAGTAAAAAAGAGATGAAAAAAATAATAACTTAATAGTTTAGGTTTTGGCATGCTCAATATTTTTCCATTTTGGAATTTATTTCACGATTTTTTAATTTTCCTCTTTATTTAAATCATTTTTTATTCTAAAATTTAAAAAATCAATTTTTTACCAGTTCTCTATTTTTACCGATTCCCAATTTTTTACTAATTCTGTCCGATTTTTTGAATAAATCAAATATATAGTTGGACTGGACCGGTGATTCTTTCGGTTCGTGATCTGACCGATCGAACCAACCAGTCCAGTCCGATTTTCAAAACACTAGCGTTAGCGTCTTGGAGACAAGGAGCTGAACTGTTGTTCTATTAGCGAGTTTAGACTTATCTACAACCACTCTTTTGCTTCCTAATTTAAATTTATTAGATTTTTCATCAAGACTATAAAACATTTAATTTTATTTTTGAAGCAACACTTACCTACATCCTTGGCACATTGATATTGTTATAGTAAAAAAGGATAAAATGCAATTAATCCCTTTAGTAGTTTTCTAAGTAAGCATAGGGAAATATTTACCTGGACCCTGTTCACAGGTGGGGTCATGGAACCTTGATCCAAGTAAGTCCACATCTATCTCTTCCCTCTAAAAAATTAATTTATTTTGGAAGGGAGAGGTGGAGGATAGATGTTGATTTACCTGGACCAAGGGGTCCACAGCCCCACACGTGAATCGGGTTCAAATAAGTATTTTTCGTAAGCATATTACCCTACTATAACTTTCAAATGTATATATTATCCATATGTGCATCAATTTTTTTTTTTTTGGTTTTGGCAAAATAGATAAGAATTGCCAAAACTAACATGTACTTGTAAAATGTTATATATTCCCATAACCAATTGATTGTCTGACAAAGTTTTTAAATTGAAAAAAAAAAAAAAAAAACCCTAAACCGCACAACTGACTCGCTCCCCAAAGGGGAGTAGTGGTGGCGGATAGGGAAGAGAGGGTGGTGGGATTGGGGTGGGAATGGAAGGAGGATAGTGGAATAGGAGTATAGGGGTGGGGAAGTGGTGATTGATCCGGGGATGAGCATGATGGTAGGAAATAGCGGGGCTATGGTGGTGGCAGCGGCGGCTGGTGTAAAAGAGAGAGGAGGAGGATGTAGTAGGTTATATGGGAGAAAGAATAAGAAGGTTTAGAGTTTTTTTTTTTTTATCTTTGGTAGAAAAAAATCAATTTAAGCACTATTTTAGTGTTCATTTTTTAAATCAATTTCACACATAATATGGGCGACTAACAATCAAATCTAGTTTTGATGGCCTCCGCCCATTTTGGAAAAAAATAAAAATAAATAAAAATTGAAGCATGAAAGATTAATTGAAGCATAAAAGATTAAGGTACGCATGTACAACTACAGGGTAATGTATTCCAGAAATCACATGGGGCAGAGGCAGATCATGAGGATGGGAGGGGCAGCCGCGACCTCAAAATATTCAAAATTATAATTTACACTCCTTAAATTTTATTATAAATATTAGACTTTATATCCTCAAAAAAATTTGAAAAAATATAAAAAAAAGTTTTATCTATGTATATATTTATATACTCTTATTTCTCAAAAGTTTTAAAAATATAATATTTTTCTTGATATTTTTAAAAAAATTCAATAACTCCCTTTAAAAAATTATATTTTATCCTGTAAAATTTTACAATATATAAAACCGTTGAGCTCTAAAAATATTTATATGTAATTTTTGCCTCTTCAAAATTCAACTCCTAGATCCACCCTGACATGGGGATTAATTGTATTTTACCCTAAAATTTATAAATTAATTTTCAATTACAATGAAAATGTTTACTTTTCATTGTCAGTTTTGGAAATACAACTTCGTCTGAATTTAAAGGTAACGACAATTTTTGTATTCGTGAAGATGTCTCTTATACATGAGGACTAAAAGGATATCTGAGACTCGCCATTCATACAATTTAAGTTGTTAGTCTTATTATTCTGAATCAAATCTATCAAAGAAATTGAATTCCTTTCTACTATTAAATCTAGTCAGATTGGCTTTGGTTTGCAGATCACTACTGTCATGGACTTAACTGCTGTAGATCTAAAGAAATTCCAAATTCTGTTTTCATTTTCTTTTAACTCATGCATATATTTTTGTGTTATTCAAGATTCGAATGCATTCATAACATTAGTTAAGCTTATATTGTATGTCAAACTTACAAGGAACCTCTCCGTTTAGGGTTCTATTTACCCTTAAAAAATATAATTTAATATTATCAAAAACATATAATTTAAAAATATTTTTAAAAATCAGAAGTAATGTTCATAAGACAAAACATGTTATATACAAATGTCTTGCAAAGAAATCGGAAGATTTTAATGAAAAATAATTGTTTGATTAAGTAATTTTATTTTTCAACAAAATTTGAAAATTTCTACATCATACAAATACGAAACATAATTAAAAGATGAAATTTTTTCAAATAAATTAAATTTTAGACATTGATGATCTATTTAGTGAGATAAAACTAATGGTAAGTTCAGATTATTTTCTTAAGTTCTTATTTTAATTATTTAGAGACAAATAAATGGACAAAGTAATGGGCATAGAAATGAAGATATTCCAAATCCTATGTCAAACCATAAAATAGAAAGTCATAGTAAAAGAATTGCTTGTTGCCAGATTTTGTTCTACTTAAATCAAAAACTAAACAAAGGTTTTGTACTCTTAAGAGGAAAGGAGTTGTGAATCATATTAGCAGTGTAGAATTGGCGGAAGAAAAAGAACTGCCAGGAAACAAGATCGAATATTCACTGAATTTTCATTCAAGGAAAAAACCGCGAATTGCATCTACATGGCTTCCGGCTAAATTAGGTCTGAACGGCAAGATGAGCGTCAGAGAACATTTCACTAGCTTGTGTAGAAATTTAGAAAAATTCGAACTATGCTATTAGCTTTAAAGACTTAGGGTCTGTTTGATAACTCAACTTAATGTTAAAAATTAATTGATTAAGAGATTTTTGAATTCAGCATGTTTGACAACAGAATTCTCTTATCACTTAATTTTACATTAAGCACTGCTTAATTTGTATTCAAAATTTTAAGTGAAACATTTTTACTTAATCTGTTGAATTTTAAATAAATATACAAACACATAGTCTAACACACACATATTCACACACTTTCTCTCACTTGCACACACACTCTCACACAAACATATACTCTCTCACACACAAAAAACACACATTTCCTCACATATATACATTGTCTCTCTCTCACACACATACACACTTAATCTCTCACACACATTCTCTCTTGTACTTTTTCATACTTTTATTCACACACACTCAGACACATGCATATTCTCTCTCACTCACATACACACACTCTATCACACACAAATTCTCTCTCACACACATACATACCCTATCACACACATTCTCTCTCATATATATTTATACTATCATTAATTATTCATTTTCTTTTCTACGCATATATGACAATTATTTATAATAAATTAATATATGTATGAAGTGACATATTTAATTCAGAGATTGAATTCAGTTGATTATTATCAAACAGAAATAAATTTATTAATTCAGCAATTAATACTTTCAGAACTTATAATTCAGGTTTCAGAATTCAAAATTTAGCATTCAGCATTAACAAATACCCCCTTATACGGTATAAATTTTTAAATTGTATGGTAAGTCATTAAAGCAAAATTTCTTTGAATTTGCCATCCATTTCACTCGTACATTTCCACGAAATTGCAGTGCAAAGGGAGAGACAATTACTATAAATTAAGGAAAAACCAAAAGGGAGAAAGAAACTAAACCTTTTAATTGTATAAGAAGAGCATTCGAGATTTCTTAAACAATTAGTATAAGAAAAAGTTGATAATTTTGTTCATGCAATTAATTCTTTCCATAATTAGATTAAGAAAATGAACTCCACAGAAAACCCATCAAACCACCCTGACCATCAAGTTGACGTTGAACAAGAGGAAGTTGGCCCAATTTCAGAGGTTAACAATACTATTTCCCGGATTCAAGAAGATGCTGATGCTGATAGGATTGTGGAGTTATAGTTTTGGATATCCCGTATCTACTGTCACGAGCTGTTGAAGTTCCTGATCAAACAGTAAACCAAGATGCTGCGGTTGAAGATCATGATCAAACAGTAAATCGGGGTATGGTTCCTAGTCGGAGTGGACTTCGAGTCAGAATTATGACCGCTTCTAATGGTCATAATTATGTATCTCCCCCAAATAAACTTTATAAAGTAGCCCTTACGTTAAGAGATTAGAGCTGTCTCTTATACACATCTAGATTTTCTATAACAGACAATCCTCAGCTGTATTTCAAGATCAGGATGCGATGTGCTGTTTGATCAGACTGGACTATAGTCATTGTTACGGTCACAAGCTTGATTGGGTTTTTTTTCACTCTGATTTCAACGTCAACGTCAAGAATAAGGAGTACTACTGTTTACTCCGTGGCCGCAAAGTTTGGCTTCGCAGCCGTTGCGTTTGTTGTCATAATTACCATTGCAATGGCCATTCCTTTACACCCAAAGGCCAAGATCGGACTCACCGCAGCAGTATCTCTGTCAGCCCTTCTTGTTATTGCACTTGCTTAAGAGTCGTTAACCCTTAAAGAGTTAAAGGTGACAAGGTGAGATTTTTGCTGCTCACTAGTGCATGGAATTGTAATTAAATCTCTTTTTTTTTTTTTTTCCTTTAACAATTCCACTGTACTATGCTATTAATTAGTGCTAATATCTGATGTACTTTAATTTGGGATAAATAACATCTCATCTTTTTTGGCGCACGTCTTCAAATCCGTTCTCATGTCAACTTGTCAGTAGTTCAATCTAACTCACAAGAGAATTCTTAAGGAAAAATAATTAGGTAGAAATTTATTTATCCCAATAGACTCTGTGATCAAGATTAAACTTTAAAAAATCTTGCTTACATCAACTGATGTCATAGATTCTCTAAGGTTTAATCCACAGCACAGGATCTACAAGTGGGACCAAAGACCGGATCTACCTAAATCTTTGCCATTCTCGAGTACTACCAGCTCAACACTTGGTCCGAAAGGAATCATGCATTGAAGGGAATTCAACTTAATTTATCCCTGAAGATTTTAAAAATTTATACAATACAAATTTTTAAATTTTAGAGTATTATACTATATAAATTTTTAAAATATCTAAGATGTGTTTTGAGAAGTAGAATTTTCTAAAGATACTAATAGATCTGTATAGAGACATCTAGATGTAATAAGAGACAGTACACACTATTTCCTATTCAAAGAATTCGTATATATGTTTCAGTTTTGATTTCTTATGCAAGAAAGAAAATTAAATCTGAACCAAACTTTTATTCAATTATTTAGTTGACCAAACTTTTTTTTCAGTTTATGTGATCAACTGAAGTTCACTAATTAATTTTAAAACTAAGTATAGAATTAAATACAAAACTAATCAAAATAATAAACAAAAACTTTAAACGACTAAAATTAAGACTGGAAACTAAAAAATAACAAAGAAGAACAATATTCAAGTGTTGAATATATGAATAAGAAATGGAATTGGTTAATTTGGGTTACTCAACACCAAAACTAAATGGATAAAACTAATAAAACTAAAAATTTGGTTATAAGAGACATTGATTTTCAATAACCAAATCCAAATCACAAACTTTTTTTAACTGCGGACACAAATTGTGAGTATCCAAAAATTAAAAACCAAACTAGTTTAATTTGGTCAATTTATTCAATTAAACCAACTATCAACACCCCTAATAATATAGACATAGTAGTAGTAGATAATATCTTCTTGCTTCTTTGAAGAGGAAATAGTGAGTACTACCGGATTTATTGGATAACCCTCTGTACTGTGTATTAATTTACGCGTACCGATACATTGTATTGGGTATTGATACACCATATACATGCATTTAAAAAAAATGATGTACTACATACTGGTACCTTTACCACGTATCAGAAAGTGTTGCGTATTCAGTAACTATGGTAACTATTACACTGCTACTATTTCCTCCGCAGTTGCAAAGTTTGGCTTCGCAGCCGTTGTTTTGGTTGTCCTAAGAACAAAGTGCCATATTTAATCACTAAACTATGCTCTGGTATCATGTTAGTCATTAAACTTTTTTAGTAGCTAATAAAGTCACTCAACTTTTAAAACTGCATCTATGGGATTATACCATCAATTTGAAGAGTTAAATCTTCGTTAGTAAACACACATGCATGTTACATGAGTTTTAATGGGGGTAAAATTGTCTAATCACTTTTTATCATACTTTACCATCATCATCTTACTTTTCCATCAATCATATACACCTTCCTTCTCCTTTAACCACTTTCTACCGCCTACCAAAATCCCATCTCTACCAATCCCAACTCTGTCTCTACCCCCATCCCCTTTGTATAAGAGACAGCTCCAACATTCTCTGAGGAGTGGGGAGGTGTTAAGGTGGTGATAAGAGAAAAATGTGGTTAGGAACTCAAATTATAAATTTAATAAATTAAATGTTATAAGAGATTTTGTACCCAAAATTTTTTTTATCTTCTAGTTAGACCTCATTTATAAATGTACTTATTTTTTATTATCTAATTTTGTCTCCCAAATTTTTTATTAGTGTTAGTTGACTGTAGTTAGACATTAATGCCCCAGATTAGACGCATGTGACATATACATGCGTTGATTAACGGAAATTTAATACCTTAAATTGACTAAATGACCACAAAAATATATTTTTACTAGTTTAGTGACCTTTTTGGCTACCAAACAAATTTAGTGACCAAATTAACAATCGAAAATATAGTTGAGTTACCAAATAGGCATTTTGCTCTTGTCCTAATTGCCATTATAATGGCCATTCTTTTACACCCGATCAAACAGCAAGAGCGCACTCCCCGCAGCAATAGTATCTCTGTTACTATGACCCTTGTTGCTAGGTCAAATTTTTCCGATAAATAAAGGTCCATGTCTTGTCATGCACATTATAATTTTTATTTATCTATATAACTAATTTTTTAAATTTTAAATTATTATTTTTACCTGGACTACATGACATATTAAGGATCACAAGATGCATACACTTTAATTTACCTAAGAATTTAGCTGCTTCTGCTTGCTATTGCACTTTCTCGACTATGGGAAGCCCCTTGAGACAATTAATCCAACATGAAGAATCTCATGATCATGAAATGAAGCAAGTGGCACCGCCCTAGTACGGACAATTATTAAAGGTGAAGTTTGCTGCTTAATAATGCATGGATTAAAGGCAAAAAGGCCTCTAAGAACTGGATTATAGCTCTTGGAGACCATCAAACAAATTTCTTGGGTGATTACGTGTTCATCACCATCTTTGGAGGCTCTAAATAGTCCAAAAAAATTATTTACTTTTCATTTCTTGATTTTTTTAGTTTTTGGTTACAATAAACACCTTAAATCACCATGTCGTCAGTAAGGTACGTACTTATAATTTCAAGAATTCACAATCTTATACACATCGTTGATGTTTGATATTATGATTTTTCACTCTTACTCATGATGCAGTTTTAGTATAAAAGGAAGTAGTTTGATTAATCGTAATATAAGAAAAATATTCACTCTATCTGATTGGTTGGATGTAAAATATTTTCTTGATTAAAATATTTTTATTGAAAAACATTTCACATGAATGAAATCTATTTTTTATATAATTTTTCAATATTTGATTAACAAAATAAAAATATTTTGAAATATAACTTTCTAAAGATTTTTCATCCTTAATTTTATGAATTGGAGTTGAAAAAGACTGATAACAATTGTAATGAATACTTTATAAGTGATTGTAGCAAACAAAAAATTGATTTTCTTCAAAAATAAGTATGATTAAAATTATATTATTGTAAGACCTATAATGAAGAGACAAAATGAATGGACAATAATTGAAAATAAAAGAGACAGTTTTAAAGTTATAGAAGTAAATATTTGATATTTAGAGTTGGATGTAAAATCCATTCTCAAATGTATTTTCCAAAAAACACTTGTACGAGAAAAAAGATTGATTTTCCTGTTATTTTCTCTTGTTTGGTAAAACTTTTGAAATATTATCCATCATTATTATTTTATATAATGCAAGAAATTTTTGATGTAATTATGATTTTAAGTATAATTTTCTAGAAAAAATAATAATAACTCATTCCTATAATATCCACAACTTCTCTTTTATTCAATAATTTATCATAACCTAGAAATATACTTTTTGATAGTATTTCCTTTTTATTTGATATAGGAAATAGTGTTGAAAATGTTCAAGCTTGAAATCCATCATGATGGGGGAATTATCATGAATCCAGAACCAAAACATATAGGGGGGCCGATTGATTACATCACAGAAATTGATCCAGATCTCATGTCCCTTATTGAGTTAAAAGAAATTGTAAAAGGTTTAGAGCTTCCAGAAAACACACCAATAGAACGTGAGTTATATTGCTGTAGGTGGAGAATTGAGGTTAATTACTTCTATTGAGATAGTGCTTGAGATGTTTGGTATGTTTAGGGGCAGTAGGTATATTGTTATTTATGTTGGTGAGTTAATGGCAGGAAATGTACGTGTTGAAAATCGAGTAGTAGCTAATGATCAGGGAGAAGCAAATGAACATAATTTTGAAGGTATGGTTGAGAATCCAGAGATGGAGAATGCTAATATAGAAAATGAAGGCAGTGGTGATAGTCTTGCAGGTAGTGATGAATCAGACAACACTTATAGTGCCGAAGGTGAAAATTCTAGCGATAATGAATCTGATCTTCACTATTTTCTGGATGGAGATAGCTTAAGTGATGCCTGTGGTCCTTTAGAAGAGGGTGAAGTTGTTGATGGCTTTGGTCTGAATGTAGATTTGTGGGATTTTAGTGCATATGCTATGATGATTTCTGAAGATTATACATCATACATGAATGCCAAGAGTCAGGGAAAAGTAGTTGAGTATGAGAATGTAAGTGATAATGAGATTCTTGATGCTGCACCTAATTCTTCAGATGATGAAGATGGAAACGGATTTCCAGAATTTAATGAGGACAGAGATATGGATAATCCTGATATGAATGTGGGGTTAATTTTTTCAACAGTCCAACATTATAGAAAGGCATTAAGGATACCTTTTTAAGAAAGGTTTTGAACTGAAGTTTATAAGAATGATAGTGATAGAGTGACAGCCATATGTGAAAGAGAACGTGGCTGGAGAATTCACGCAAGTTATTTTAGAGGAAGCACAGCACTTCAAGTGAAGTCCTCAGAAGGCATGCCCCATAGGTGTCCAGGGGCATAGAGAAACAAAAGTGGTTGTCCCAAAAATTCATTAGGGAGCTAGCTCATGATCCTGACTGTAAAGATTTTAGAAAGACTGTTAAAAACAAATTCAAAGTTCATGTTTCTAAAGCTCAAGCGTACAGAGCTAAAAGAGAAGCTCAAAAGACAATAAGTAGGTGAATACAAGGGCCATTATCTGAAGTTGAGTTATTGTGCTACAATTATTGAAAAAAAATCCTCAATCTGCTGCATTCATATTAACTGAAAGGGTTTCTCTTGAAAAGAATCCAATGTTTAAACGAATGTTGTCATGTTTGATGCTCAAATCAAAGGTTTTGTGGATGGATGTAGGCCTGTTATAGGTCTTGATGGTTGTCACCTAAAGGAGGCATTTGGGGGGCATTTAATGCATGCAGTAGGAAGGGATGCAAACAATCAGATGTACCCAATTGCTATGGAATGTGTTGAATCAGAGTGCAAAGATAGTTGGTCATGGATTTTGGATGCTCTTGTATGCCATATTGGGACACCAGAGAATAGAGGGTGGATATTTATGTCTGATAGACAAAAAGGCCTGGTTGAGACTTTTGAAGATTTATTCCCTGGAGTTGAGCACAGGTTTTGTGTTAGGCACTTGTATGCAAATTTCAAACTCAGGTTCAAAGATAAAGCTTTAACATATAGGGATATCTTGTGGGCTGCAGCCAGAGCCCATCGACCTAAGCAATGGCAGAGTAAGATGAGAGAATTAGAGCTAGCCAATAAGGATGCGTACATTTGGTTAAATTTTGCTCTCACTTATGAATGAATTTTGAATTTATCTTAATTGTGTTTGAACGATTGAATTTGAATATTACGAAGGATTTGAAATTAATAGATTTGAATTTGAGTGATATAAAATGACATAAAATTTTCAATAAATTTGAAATCTACTCATTTAAACGTTAAAATCATATTTAAATTAGTTGGTAGATTTTAAATTGCTAACTAAATCAATTAATTTGTTTAAATTTATTTGATAGATTTAAATTCAAACGTGTATAATAGACAGGCTCCAGACACACAATTAATCTAGTATTTGTGGAAAAATCAAATCCAAATATTTTAATCCAAATATATTTCTTCATATGAGAATTTTCTATTTAGTCTAAGAAAAGAATAAAACATATTTACATCATAATTTGCGGCAGTTTTAAACCAACTACGTTGTATTATTTCTGCTTTGTTTTAAGCTCTTAAAACTTTTTAACGAGTTAAAAAGGAGGAGCATCTAGCCGCGCATATAATCTATCTTTGAACCTCAAATCATTAATCTCTTGAACTTCTGCGTCTCTAATGCGGCTGAGTTCTTTTTTCTAGGGAATTCTAGCCGATTGATTAAACATTCTCTTGTGCAATTCTTAGGCTGGAAACCTCCCCCATCCAACTTCATTAAACTTAACACTGATGGCTCGGCTCTTGGGAATCCTGGTTGTGCAGGGACAGGGGGTGTTTTCAAGAATGAAGATGGTGATTGGCTCTTGGGTTTCAGTAGGAAAGTCGGTTTTACTTGCAACAATACATCTGAGGCCTGGGCTTCGACAGAAAGCTTAAATCTTGCTGTTCAGAGTAACTTTTTTAATAATCTGATCATTGAGATCGACTCAAATTGTTGCAAGAGAATATTACGGACTGTCACCTACTGTCTCCTATTAGTTAATAATGGCAGACTATTGCTCGATCAGCTACCGGATGCTAAGCTTCAACGCACATACAGAGAATCCATAGATGTGCTGACTTTTTGGCAAAGCAAGATGCAACCATGTAAGGAGAGCTCCTTTTGTTTCTTGAACCTCTTAATTCTGTTAGGTCTATTTTATTTGATGGTGTAAGGGTGTTTTGTTCCCAGAACCTTCGTTTCTAACTCTAATACTCAGTAAGAGGTATGAGTGTATTTTTCTACCCAAAAAAAAAAAAAAAAAAAAATCTAGCTACACACAACACGAAAAAATAAATAAATAAATAAAACAAGTAAAGAATAAGCTTGCCTTTGTAGTCATAACTGAGATTTTGTCCTACACAGTCGGGTCCTTAAAAGTATGTGCTGTCGACCAATTGAGTCCGCATCATAGCGGTAGCTATGACCCGTTATTGCGTCCAAAGTCCATAGGCTCTGTTACTCCTACCATTATAATAAACCGCAAAACATTAGAAATAGGTTGATACAATGTAAATCACCCAACAATATGTCAATTTAATCTTGTTACAAATGCTAAATCAAATAAAATAGGGTAAATTGCATTGAACTCCCTTGTGCTTTGACTAAAGTTTACGTTTTTGAGTCTACAATCTATCCCTTACAGTTGGGATTTTTTTTTTTAAATAGATAAAAAATTGAAAACTTAACGGTCCAATAAACATCCCAACCATTTATTGTCAATTAGTTTAAAGATAAAAATCTATATTTTTAATATACTATCAAAGTTGATGTTGGGTATAAATTCATAAAATCACAAACAAATGCACATCTAATGTTATCTTTTAACATTTTCCAATACTTTCTAACAAGACTCTCTAAAAGTCTCGGCCACTCAACTAACTATCATCATGGACCTCAATTAAATCAAATTATGTTCCAAGTGTAAGAGCAAATGTCAAAATACAAAATATCTCACATTAGAATTTTTTTAAAAATTCTAAACTAATTAATAAATTTGACATCATTCTCTTAATTCATTGGTGATTGATTTGAAACGTAAATTTGTGTTCTTTAACAAACATATGGGAGACTGTTATTCAAAAGGTCCAATAATGAATCTATGTAGATAGGTTGTAATATTAAGCGTTAAGTGCATAAAACTTCCCCCCTTAACTTACACTTAGTTACAGTTTTTCCCATAAGAGACATTTAATAAATAAATACCTTCTATTTTGTATTTTAGAAAAAATTATCCTTATTATTTTAATTATTATTGTTTTTCTTTTTTCATCTTTTTTTTTCCTTTTATTTATTTTTAAGATCATTCATAAGTGAAGGTAGATTTTTTTTTTTCAGACATGTACGCCTAAATTTTGTACTTTATCTACAAAATTTAATAAAATTTTTGAGTTAGAAGAAATTAAGAAATTATTTTGAGATACAAATAAAATTATAGAATGAAAAAATCATGTACAATCTTTTATTTATTGTATAAAATTGACAAAGTATAGTAAGAAAATATTATACTTGCTTAATATAAGGGATTTTATAGTTACACTAAACTCAATTAAAATATAAGAAGTAAATGATATATTAGAATTCTGTCTGTTAAACACAATAAGATAAATTGTTAAGATTTTGACAAATTATTTTAAGAAAGTTGTTTTTTCATTTGTTAATTATACCAGACATAAAATTCAAAATCCATATTATACTATTAAAATATATGTTAGCTTGTAAGATATAAACTTATTTATTCTATAAATTATTTATACACATGTAAAAAAATAAACCTTTTAACTGACCTCTTCTTACCAATTTATTTATTTTCTCTTCTATATTTTTCCTTTTTTCTTCTAATCTACCATATTCTACAGAGAGCAAAATACACTAGTAATAGTCATCAAACTGTTAAATTGTTGTATACAAGATCATTGAATTATTTATTTTACAAATTTTTCCACCAGACTACCTTAATTGTGTGTCTGGAGCCGCTAAATTTGATCATTGAACTATCTCAAATATGTTTCTGCAGTCATCATAAAATTAGAAACAATAACTCCAGATATATATATATAAGACAGTTCAGTGACCAAATTTACAATACAACAATGTATTAATTTGGTGAACATGAGTGTATTTTGCTCTCCTACAAATTCGGTACCCGCACAAGATGTCTTCGCATTAGTCTGACCTTTCTAACACTATGTTGCCAATCTCATACATTTCAATTCGTCTCGCAACAATCCACCATTCTGTAGAGTCTTTTTGTGGTCTAACTTGGGAGATTCCATCTCAAAAACTGGCTGTTGAGGTGGAAGATTTCGAACTAACATAAACTTCATATAGCAATCTCATACTTCGAATGGGGGATCAAAGCCCTGTTATCCTTCCATGTATTCTTAATTACTCATAATTTTGAACCCCATCAACTCGTTTCAGGCACTGAATGATTGTTAGCATGTGACGGCAAAAATATAAGAATAATACTAATAAAAATAAAATAAAAGAACAAAAAGAAACCATAAAAATTAGAAATCCTTGCCAAATCAGATAAATCTCACTCCCACGGCTGTTATTGTCACAGCTGGAATCTTACTGCCACAGTAAAACAACTCTAAGATGATCAAACTACCTTGTCCCCTATTATTCCTTGCTTATTTCACTTTGTGGTAATAAGATTTCAGTTGTTGTAATAACATTTGTTATTGATAAATAAATAATTTCGTTTGCAAAACCATTATTTAACATATCTTTCTAAATATTATTTAAAAAATACTATAATAATTTTTTGAAATGTCATATTATATATATGTGTGTGTGTGTGTGTGAGAGAGAGAGAGGGAGAAAAAATAATTAAAAAAACACATTTAAATAATTACTACAAAATATTATTTAAAAACTACTATATAGTCATAAAAATTGTTTCCATACAAACGAGCTAATAACTCTGAGAAATTAACAAACGGATTTGTACAATTGAATTGCAGAAGAAACGGATGAAATTTTATTTATTTATTATTATTATACACATTTTGATTTGTATTGGACTATAGATTAAAACATTAAGAATTGACTCTAATACACAAAACTGGTTCATTCGGCCGGTCGAAAATCTGATGGATCTAAGACACACAATAAATATATATATTATAAGGTGATTTGGCAACAACCAAAAACAGGGCACTTACCGATGGTCGCTTCGACAGTTGATTGAAGTAGGATTTGATTCTACTCGCCTCTGAAAGTAACCCATTTCAAGCCATTTACATGGTTTCTTGCGGGAGTTTAGATTTTGTACTAAGATTTGTGGGTTTGATATCTTACTTTATTGGGCGTGTTAATGCTGAGAGAAAAATTGCTCCATGTTATGTCATGCCAGGCATCACTGGGAATATATAATGATTTTATAAAAAAATAATTAATTAGATTTGATTTATAAATTTACTTGTAAATCTTATTTTTTTAAAATAAATCTTATCAAATAATAATATTAATTAATGTAATTAAAATTTTATAAAAGACAATTATAATTATAAAATATACAAATATAATATTAAAATCGACGTTATCTAAATATTTTTCTTGATTTTGTACCAAAGGACTTTAACACATACTTTCGTGCCTGCACATGATTGATTAAACAAAACAAAAAAAGCTACAATTTTACAATTCTTTCGAGAGGATTAGCATAATTAAAAAATCTCCCCTTAAGTTTAAATAATGACGCTTGCATCCCTGATTTCACAATAATTAGTAACTGTAAGATAGATTATTTGTGTACAAGAGACAGCACCGTGATTTAGAGTGTTCGTTTGAATTGAAAATATTTTTTATTCACATTATATGATAATGCTCTTAATAAACTACTAAATAATTATCTAACTATTAATAAAGTACAAAATTTAATATTGTCTAATTAATGTTATTCATGATAATGCTCAATAACATTCTTTCCCAATATTCCCTACAACAGTCCAGTCTTTTCACTTTATCTATTATTATTTTTTATTTGTAGTAACTTAAATTTCAATATATATTTCCTCTAAAAGGCAAAAAGAAAAAGAAAAAAAAATCCAAGAAGTTAACAATTTATTATGCTGTATTTTAAGTTATATTCTTTTTCACGGTACATCTTTATAACTTTTTAATTGTAAAGCCACAGAGTATGTCAAAATTATTAAAGTTGTGTTTGGTTCGACAAATTTGACTTGATAGATGTATTTGAAATAAATAAATTTGTATTTGATATATTTGAAATAACATGAAATTTATGTAAATTTAAAATTTAAAATTTTACTATCGTTTATAAATAGATTTCAAATCTCTGACTAAATCTATTCACTTGCAAAAAATTATGATGAATTTGATTTCAAATTTGAATCCGTCTAACTTTCTTCATCCAAATGCAGTGTAAGATAATCAACTAAAGATACCAAACGAGGTGAGTTCAATTATCGAAAGTAATAAACCAAAACTGAAAGCGAAAGGCATCAAAAGTCATCAACACGTCTTTTACTTTTCTGGTACGACCAAGAAATTTCTTCGTCACTTTATTGATAGAGATTTGAATTTAAGTTTTTTTTTTTTTTCAATGATTTGAATTTAAGTTGCTTATCTACTTTCTTGAATCCAAAATACTCTTATCTATATATGAGAAAAAAAAAATCAATAAAAGGATAAGTTCTTGAAAATTCACAAGAAAATACGAGTATAGTTAAAAATGAGTGTAAAATACACATCTATTCAAATTGCTCAACTCAAGTTTTTCAGTAATTGTCTATGCCTTATAACAAAAAGAATTTTAATTGAATTCTTTATCTAATCTGAGCTAAATATCAATTTATCAATTTTAATATTGACTAACCAAATTACTTATACGGTGAAAAATAGGTAATTTTAATTAAAAAAAAGTTGTTAGAAAATAGAGAAAGTATAATTTTTTTATTTTGATAAGAGATTAATGAACAAATACTTGAATATAAAATGAGTAAATCCATAATCCATAACTGTAAATTCTCTTTGACATAGTATGCCACATAAAAGTGAGAATATCATCAATCGAATAGGAGCTTTCACACACAAATATATATTTATGAGAAAATACTACTATAGATTCGGTTTTTAATTTTACTATAAGTATTGCGGTCAAAATTAAATGTTATAAAATTTTGTTTACATCAACTGATATCGTAGATTTTATAACATTTAATCCATATCATAAGATATCAAGTAAAATAAAAATCAAACTTATTTAGATATTATACACATGTATGCACATAAAAATTGAATAATGTGTTACTTTTAGATGTGCACAAATTTTTTACTCATCAAGTTTTAGCTCCTCAAAGAGGCATGAAATAGTTCCTATATTCTTTCTTCATCAATCCTCAAAGATTTTTTTCATCTATCCTTAAAGAATTTCAATAATGAAACTACCCCCTAAATGATTTTCTTGTTTTGTGTTGTTTTGTCGACCCTTCTTGAACTATATGGGTAATTACACTTTGTCCCACTGATTTATAAAAATATACACTTTGCCCCATTGACACTATTTATCTATTACCAATATTAAAATTATTAAGATAATCTAATTGAATGATTAAAATACCCTTGATACTATATTTTGATTTTTATATATTTAAATTTTGATAGTGATGTGATAATTATTTAAAAATAAGTAAAAATAAATTATATAATAATTCAATGGAATCTATATCAATATATTTCTTGATCAAATTTTTAAAATTTTTATATTTCATTTTATATTATTTCAAAGTTGAATGTTTAACTATAGTGGTAGAACAATTTCCAAATGGATTTGTTTTTTATGAAAATTTTTTCTGTAAAAGTATTGTATGAAAATATAACTTATATGAAACATTGTGATTTTTTAATGTCTTTTAATATTTTGCGCTTTTAATATTGCTGACTTAATTTATATAAATTTTAATGTCAGATATAATATAATTCAATAGTTTCTCACATTTTCATTCCCTGAAATCTAAGATATTAATGTGTTATTCTATTTTATTTTTTCCTAATTCTTTTATAACTATCGAAAATCAATTAAATATATAAAAAATTAAATGATACTAAGGGTAATTTAGTCATTTAACTAAAATACATTAATATTTTAAAATTTTGAATATATAAGATAATGTGATTAGGCGGCAAAGTGCATATTTATATAGTTCAGTAGGCAAAGTGTAGTTACTCATATAGTTCAGGGGCAAAGTGTTATTAACTCTAATATTAAATCTATTATTCATAATTTTAATTTACTATATTAAATTATAAGGGAAGATAATTTTCACGCAGATAAGAATAATAATGATGAATATGATTTAAATTACTTAGAAGCTCTACTTATGTGTTGATCCGTCCAACCCGTTTAATTTTTGTTATAAACGGATCAATCTAATAATGATCCGATAAATTTCAAAACCTAGCATCATAATTTGTTATTTTTATATTATATTCATATGATGCTATGAAGTTATCTTAGAAATTGCCAAGTCTAATTCCAACGAAGTTATCTTGTCAGCACCAGCGTCCTATCCTTATCTTCCCTTCCCGTCTCTGTTCATACTGGCATGAGTTAGTTGATTCTTAATTCTTGATTCTTAATTCTTTCAATTGTGAGATTGTATTTAGTAAGGAAATTTCTGTTTTTATTTATTAATAATAGAGTTAAATACAATAAATTTTCTTAAATTATTTTGTATTAAACCTCTTAATATATATATATTTTTTTCACTTTATTCTTTTGACCGTTAGTCAAAGATAATTCCGCAGTTTAATTTTTTTAAAATGACAAATTTATTTTAAATGTCAATTACGATAAACTCTCTTAAGTTTTAAATGAAATTTCACTTTGTCTCTCAGGTAAATTTTATAACATTTAATACATTGAAGTTAAAAAAAAATTTAATAATGCTATCAATATTATTTAAAAAATATAAATACGCTACAAATTAATTAATATTCTAATTCTTGAATTATGCTTTTTTCAATAAAATTTATAAATACAATGAAATAATTAATTTTAAAATTTTTAATGAATTATTAAAAATATTTCATTTAAATTATTTTAATATTTATTTTTGTTTATATGATAAAGTTACTTTGTATTTTTTAAGTATTAGATATATTTCTTGGTCAAATTTTTAAATTTTTTTATTTTATTTTATATTATCAAGAGTATTTCTTGGTCAAATTTTTAATTAAAATAACAAATATAATAAAGAGATTAATTTTATATTTTTTCTTAATGTCTAGAGATAAAAATATTTTTTTTAACTTTTAATAATTAAATTGTTAATCTATACTAACAGAACGGACTATGTAAAAAAAATAGCATTAAGAAATTTAGTATAAAATAACCCAAATTTATTGTATTTGAACCTTAGTAATACGAAGGAATACTTGAAAGGTAAATTTATTAATTTTTAAATTCAATTATTTTATTTTATATCTCTTATACACATCTTTGTTTGTCTATGACAAAGTTTAAATCAGCTTTTAGTTCTGATCTGGTGCTTGAAATTGTGAAAGTTTCCAAGCCAAAATACTTTCACAATTTCAAGCACCAGAAATGCTAAAAGATCTGAGAAATACAGAAAGTGAGGTAGGGAAAAGCAAGCTGCTGCTTGGAGTGAATGAAAGGTAGGGTATGACTGGAGCTGTCGGTGGTGGTCGACGAAGCATGTGAAATCATTTTGAGGGTAGTTTGTCTTTTGACAAAAGTTTGCTGTAGCTTATTCCACGTCAATAATGAAAAAATATATATTATATAATTTATAATATCTTAGATTCTGAATTAAATACACTTAGATATTATAAATTTATTGTATTTACTTAAAAAATTGTTAAGTCAAGATAAATTCATAATGTTATAATTAATAAGAACGAATTTTATTTTCACATTATACAAACAGCGTGCTACGCTTTGGTCTTTACAAGAAAATAAAGTTAAAAAAAAACTGATTGAAATATCTCTTCTCACATTAATACTAAGATAAAATAAATATTATATTATTTATAATATTTTAAATTTAAGTTATTAATAATTTTATTTAAATATTTTAAATTGGTTATTTGCACGGTGTTATGATTCTGAACTCGTTATTGACCTGCGTAGGCCTGGAGCGTCGTTGCCCTAACAATTGCCGTTGGGGCCGCCGTTCAAATTTCTCAACTCAAAAATTTATTGCGGTCCTTTGAGGATTATGCTTTTGGGTTAGTAAACATTAGTGTTAGTCCTACAAGTAGTTTGCTGGGCGAAGCGAAGATCAGAGAGAAGACCGCCACAATTCACTGATGCTTTTGTGCGGTTTTAGTCTGCATCTAGTTTTCATTTCTTAAGAGTTATGTATCCTGATTTTCATTTCTTCGTATTTTGTACCAAAACTTACCATTATATGCCTTTCTTTTTATTTTCAAACACTAGTATTTTGTGCGTCAGTGTATGAAAATATATTTGTAAGAAGTAAAAAATTGTATGAATGTTTGTTTGTCGGTGAAAAAAACTGATGTATGAAAGTGACTAAGAGTGGTGTGTGTGTGAGGCCTTTCTTGTATGTTCGGTTGGATAACAAATTTTATTTGATGTCAAATACTTTAATTTTTCTTTTTTTTTTTTGGTTAAAAATAATTTACAAAATTTTAGAATGTAAGTTATTTTTTGAATAATTCAACAGTGATATTAAATTTAAAAAAATTATTTTTATTATTTTATTTCATAAATTTATTTTCGTTTTTAATTTTTGTCTATTCGTTTTTTCTCTTAATCGTGGGTATCAACAGATACAAAAAGGGAAGAATATTGATATTTTCAATCCAACAAAACACACCCGAAAATAATTATCTATGAAAAATTTTGGCTGTACTAAATAAATTTGTATTAAACTGACTCAAAACGTAAATAAATCAAAAAGATAAAATCAATAAACAAAAAACACATAGAATTTTTATGTGGAGAATTCTTTCAAGGTAAAGAGCAAAAAAATTAATGGATCTAAAAGTATTTCACTATCAATGGATTAATAAATACAACAAATCGAGCCTATAATAAATACTTAAAACTTAATCATGTCCTTAGCACTATAAAAATAAATAAATAAATAAAGTAAATAGTAGGTAATAACACTTTATCCTCTTGAACTAAAAAAATTATACTTTATTTTTCATTCACATGATTAATTCTTTAAAAAAATTTATAATATTGAGATAATTTGATTAAATGATTGAAATACTCTTAGTATTATATTTTGAATTTTCATTTATTTAATTTTGATGTTCGATAGTTATAAAAGAATTAGGAAAAAGCAAAATATAATAACAAATTAATACTATAATAAAAATTTATTATAATAAAATATAATAACAAAAGAATTTTAGAGTGAAAATGTGAGAAAATGTTGAATTACATTATATTTGACAATTCAATTTGCACAGGTTAATTCAAATATTAAAATTATAAATTGTTAAGAGACGTTAAAAAAAATCACCAAACCCTATTAAAAAATTATATCGTCAATCTTTAAAAAATAATTTTTAATAGAAAATAAGCCTATTGAAAATTATTCTACCATTATAATTAAACATTCAAATTCAAATTCAAAATAATATAAAATAAAATAAAAAAATTTAAAAATTTGACCAAGAAATATCATTATATTACTAACAATTTATATACCCTAATTTTTTATTATCCAGCTAATTATCATATTACTATCAAAATTTGTATAAGTAAAAAATTAAAATATAGCACTGAGTGTATTTAAATCATTTAATTAGATTATCTTATTAAATTTAAATTTTTTAAAGAATATCATGAATAATGTTATAATGACGGAAAAAGTATATTTTTTTATAATTTAATATTATAAAGTGTACTTATTCAGGAGATAAAGTGTTATTAATCCTATATAAAAGTCCTAATTTCTAAACAAAACCATTAAATGAGAGAAGATTACAATTTTACGGTATGAAATGCACCTCACACTTTCAGAAACAATATATTATAATTTTTCAGTAAATTGAACAAAATTTAGAATCCGACCAATTTACAAACCTACTGATTTTTTGCTCTAATTTGCGCCGTGACTGCCAATATCGACTAATTTTTCTCCCACTCACGGCTGGCAATTGTCATTAAGATGAAGCGCTTTGTTCCTTTTGACTTGGTCACCTTTCCTATGAGAAACGCACCACCGCCACTTACACGGAAACTTCTGAAATGAATACGATTGGGACCCTATGCGGCTATGCCTTGAACAGTTTTGACTTAATAATTTCGATTAATATTCATCACTCAGTACCGTCTCTAAGACTCTAATACCAAGAATAGCCCCAATTACATACACAAACCAATTCTACATGGTTTTAATCTTTTGACTATGTCATATGGGCCCGCTCTAATCTTTCATAGAACCAAATTAGCACCGATAAATTTTAGCTATTTATTTTATAATACGAAATAAATATAATAATTATTAAAATAATTAAAAATTTATAATACTCTCAGCAGTCTGTATTATAAAATAAATAAAGAAAAACTTTTCTTTGGCCGAAGGTATCTTTGAACTTGAGCAATGTATAATCTTTCTATTTTCCTATTACTAATAAGCAACATGATTCATTTAACCCGACACCTACCGCAGGCTGATGGACAAAATTTAGTAACCACAATGGAAAACAACTGCAACATGATGCGTATATGAGACAAACAACATACTTTCTTGAGTTTCTGCTTTATTTTCTTTTATCAAAGGTAGGTCCCGAGTCCTAATCAAAATGTAGTGCTTTCTTTGATATAGACACTGGATTTGAAATAAAGTCTCTTATGTAGGGGAGATGTATCCAATTATTAGTCTGACAGTAGGTCATCGTTTTCTTTATTGTGTTTGGCGAAATTTTTTTATATAAATTCGATGATTTATGATAACTGAATTGAATCTTTTAATTTATATTTATTTGTATCATTTTAATTTATTAAAATAAAATTTTATAAAATAATGTAAATAAATATTAATTAAAATATTTATTTCACTTATCATAAATTGAATATATATAAAAAAATTTCATATTTATTTCTGGTATGAATTGACAATGCATTGTCTGGAGGAAGGAGAAAAGGAAGTAATAGAGGTAGAATGAAAAAAAAAAAAAAAATGAACATAAAGATTCCTTTCTCGCAAATTGAACGTCCTTTGCCTATTTTGGAAAAAATTTTGTATGGATCGAATTTATGATATAATGTTATAAATTCCTTAATCCAAAATATTCTACATTAACAAATAACACATCACTTACTGAGATGGAGTGTATAAGAGACTAAAAAATACTATAATATATGTGATATAATATTTGATGTATACCATAAATTCATATTTATGTAAAATTTTTCTCCTATTTAGTACGGATTAGTATTCCTTTTGGATTTTGGGTTTTAAACTATAGGAGAATAGTATTTTATAATTATTATTGAGATATATTTTTCAATCGTGTCTTTTTTTGTTTAATTATATCACATAAGTTATAGTATTATTTTAAATAATATATTAAACAATTGGTGTCCTAATGGAGTCTATGTTTATATAGTTCAAATAAAATTCAAACTGCAAAACTTATATATTCTCCAAAATTTGTGCATATAGAAATATATAAATCTGGCAGGATAACTCATATTATACATGGGGAAACATACAAATATATTTGACTCATAAGTAAAATAATTAAGACAAATGAAATAAAATAAAGTTAAAAATATTTGTAATAAATGTAGATATTATAAATTTTTTTATACAATTTAGTTTTTATTTATATACATAATATAAGTAATAGTTAGTTTTCATGATATCTACAGTTATTGACACATTATTAATTCTTTCTATACTATATATAATGTAACTAAAAGTTGTATATTATTTCTCATTTCATGTATCTATATGTTAAGCATAAATGAGTTTTTCTTATCATTTTTTGAACTTCGATCATAATGCTTAGATTGAGTGATTAGTTAAAAATTGATATGCTATTAAGTTGATTAATAAGCTTGTCACGTTTTATAATTATGAAATCATCTAATTATATTGAAAGATTTCCACCAAGATTTAAGTTCTGTAATTTTTTTATAAAATATATGCAAGTTTTTTTTACTCATTTTAGTGAATTACAGTACTTTATATAATGTGATTATTAAGCTTAAAGCATGTTGGTAATTTTATTAGCTAAGCTGACATTATCAAACTTTCTTATTTTATTTTTTTTGGCTTACTTTAACATATATCAATTAATATTTTACATCTTTAAAAAATAGTATAATGATTAATTGGAAATCCATAGCTAGTAGATTTGCTAGTGGTGTTGGTTCTAAAAAACAATGATATAGTTATTTTTTATGGATATTTTTCACTTAAACACAACATTTTTTAAACAATTATAAAATCGTGTCAAATCAAAATTTGAAAAATTTGGTACATTAAAAAATACAAACAAATAAATTTAAATTTAAGAATAAGAAATGTATAAACGAAATTTACATGAAAATATTAGAGATAATTAAAAATTTAATCCCTCAAGAAGTTCCTATGTTCTATTTTAAAATGTTTATCTTCAACTATCTTCGTAATCTCACAGAACTTCCTCAAGTCTGTGTTTGTGTGTGTGCTGTTTTTTTTTTTTAATCAAAATAGTCGTCTAGGCATGATAAGAAAAACAAAACTCAAGGGATAAAAGAGTTAAATAATAAAAATATAGGTTATATTTGTGGATTATAAAAATATTTGAGGGATAAAAAAGTTATGAAAAAGTTTAGAGGGCTTATGTAAAATTAACAATGTTTAAGGATGAAAATTTAAAATATAATTTAAGAGATTTCTATGAGATTTTATACAAAAAAGGTTTAGGGACTAAATTTGTAATTCTCCTATCATTTTGGTCTCTGATTAGAATGTTTAGATTGAAAGATTATTAGAAATGATAAGCAATTCATACACATTAATGTGTTCGTAATGTCAGATAATATAACTATATTGCAAAAAGAGAACAAAGTTTTAAAATCATTTTTTAAGTTTTGTAATTTTTTATAAATGTATATAATTTTTTTATTCATTTTAGTGAATTGTAGTATTTTATAAAATGTGATTATTGATCTTAAAAGCATATTCATTTTTTTTTATAAGCTAAGTTGATATTATTAATTTATTATCCTTTTTCTTTTTCTTTTTTTTTGGGCTAACTTTGACATATATCAATTAACATTTTTACATTTTTAGAAAATAGTATAATGATTAATACCAAACTTATATATAGTAGGTTTGCTAGAGGTGCTGGTTTTAAAAACAATGGCATAGTTATTTTTATAAATAGTTTTCACTTACATAGAACATTTTTTTCGTCAATGTAAAAAATAGTATCGAATCAAAATTTAAAAAACTTGCTAACTAAAAAATAAAGAAAAATAAATTTAAATATAAGAATGCGAAATATATGAACGAAGTTGTATGAAAATAATAGAGACAATTGGAAATTTTGTTGCCTAAAGAAGATCCCAAAAAGTTCTATTTAAAATTTTTTAAGTATTTTTATAATCTCACAAAAGTTCCTCTAGTGTTGTGCGTTGTGTGTGTGTTTTTTTAATCAAAGTGATCATCTACACATGATAAGAAAAACAAAAACTCAAGGCACAAAAAAGTTAAAAAAATATATATATGTGCTATATTTGTGGATTACGAAAACACTTGAAGGACAAAAAAGTTATGAAAAAGTTTAGTGGTTCATGTGCGATTAAAATAGTTTAAGGAAAAAAAAATTCAAAATATAATTTGACAGATTTCTATGAGATTTTAAAAATAGTTTAGGGATTAAATTTACAATTACCCCTAATCAATTTTTTTATATATAAAAGTATTATAGAAAGATAATTGGGTTGTAATAATGAAATTACTCATAGTTAAACAACGAAATGTAGCTCATGTGGTAAAACACATTCCCTATAACCTATTGGTTATGGATTTGAGTCACTAATTGCTAAGGGGGATGGTAGAGTTTTTTTTCTTTTTCTTTTTTTTTAAATACTTTATATGTTGCACATTTTTTTCAAATATATTAAGAATAAACTTTAAACATTATATACATAAAGTAATCTTCAAGTAAATAAATATTTATTCTCCTAATTTATTATATCAATTATAATTTTATATTTTACATGTATTATAAATAATTGATACTTATATAATGATCCATATTATTTAGTCTTGCCACTTGGCAAGATTTTATAACTTTTCACAAACCACCATTCTCCTATACTATATACTAGCTAAATATCTCGTATCATGCATGGGCGGACAAATATTTATATTTAATTTTACCATCATAGTAAAATAATGATGGTTGCATAAAAACTTTAAGAATTAAACACTATAAAGACAAACAAAAATAAGTAATACTATCTAGACATTTTACTAATTAAAAAATAAAAATAATAAAACAATTAAAAATATCATTGTTAAATATGCATTTAAAATGTTTATATTTATGTCATATAAAATAATTGAAAGCAACTATATAACTTAATCATTAGTTGCAAAATTAAATTAGATATGTATACTATAGTAATGATACTACTATGACGTAAGTATATATGATTGTATTGAAAACTGGAGTCTATATCATGTTCTATGCAAAAATAAAGGATAAAAATCATTTTGTTCAATGTCCATGAACATAATTTTTTGGATATAAATGGACAAAACAAATATAATAGTTTAAAAGTATTATTTTTGTTTAGTATGAATTAATTTTATTTTTTCGATATAAATGGCCAAAAGAAAAAGCAATTGAGAAGTATTTATATATATGTACACTAATCAATGATTATTTCATAGTTATAATGATTGAGCATTTAAGTAATGAGTATTGATCAATTTTTCCTACCTAAAGGTTAATTCATAATGTAAAGATAAGTTAGAATTTTTGAATATTCAAAAGTATCGAGTTAATTATTTGTTTTCTTATAGTAACTTTTTAGTACATAAAGGAAGATGAATATTAAAATTTTAAACTTTTTAATATGATTAATTTTTTTTAGTTTGAAAACTTGTGCTTTTTAGTATATAAAGGAAGATGAATATTAAAATTTTAAACTTTGTAATATAATTAATTTTTTTTAGTTTGAAAACTTGTGCTATACATAAATACATACACACACACATATATACATACACACACGTATGTATGTTTATAATGTGTGTGTATAATTTATTATAATTGAATAATTGCCATAAAATTTTAAGTGATTAAACACCATAAAACTAAGTAATAATATCAAAAAAAATTTCCAATATCAGAAATTAAAATTAAGAACATGATTTAGGACATGATTATTAAATTTGCACTTAAAATCTTTATGATTCTTCTTTCGTAAATAATTATTACAATTAATTCTAAAAGTTAATTATTACACAAAATCAAAATATTACACATGTGTATAATATGTACGCCATACTATGACTTATTTCTAAAGTTCAAATCTACCGTGTTTCTCTTATACATGATTTGGAAATCATTGAATTTATTGGTGTATATATAAATAGTCACAAAATTAAGATATTAAAATCCTTAGTTCGGTAGTAACAGAAAAGAAAAAAAAATGATGGTACCCGCTATATTTTTCCCTAACTTTTCACAAAGAATTGCATTTTGGTTTAATAAATGGCATAGATTCCATTTTATATACTATGACCATAATCAACCCGTGCTACTTATGGGAATATTTATTATTCTTAGAATAATCCTTTTTTAAAATTATGTAGTTTCTTATAATAATTTGTGAATATCATATAATAAAAAAAAAGTTGGAGTTATTTTCAAGATCAAAAAATGAAAAGAACACTTATAGCAAATTAAAAGCATACATGTAAATGGAGAAGACATGTTATTAAAGTTACTTTTGATTATAATATAATTATAACCTCATTAAAAATTAACTTTAAAAGCTAGCTTGCAAAGAAAAAATGATTTTAAAACTTTGTTCTCTTTTTGCAATATAGTTATAATATTGATTTTTTTTTCTAAAAAATATTCCTTCCTGGATGTAATCATTATAAGAATGATATTACTTAAACATAATTAGGTTAAATCTCGTCCTATTGAATAAAAATTATTTGGGACAACCCTTTACATATTATAAATCTAAAGAAATTAAGAAATATATATATATATATATATATATATATGTATGTATATATATTTTATAATCTTATTATACACATCATTTTATACTTGTCAATCTAATAATAATAATAATTATAAGAGGTATATGTTCACAAAATAACCATTTTGAATAAATAAGTAGTCAAAGATAAGATTTAGGTGAGTAAATTGAATTTGCATGTTTAATTATATAATTCATTTTTAATACTCCTTTATTTACTATGTAGACGTATTATATTTTTACCTTATCATATGTCAATTATTTAGTTCTTTTCACTAAACACTCATTCTCCTATACTATATAGTATAAACAGTATAGATTAGCCCTATATGATACATACTAACAGAAAATTCTTATATGGACCAAGGTGCATGGCCCCATCATACACCTTGTGGTCCATAATTGTCCATCTTGTAGATAAAATGTTTTAATTTTTAAAATTTTAAAAGAAGTTCGAGGATGTAGGCAATTATGGACCACAAAATGTGTGGTGCACCTTAGTTCATCTAAGAATTTTCCTATACTATAAGGGAAATTCTTATATATACCGATGTCATAGACCTCTTGTCTATGTTAAGTCACCTTCGGCACTCTAATTTATCTTACACTACTCTAAATCGTGAAGTAGCTTCATATAGATCAAGGAATCTACGTAAGAATTCATATATTAGACTATCTCTTAATCTGTTATATAGTTGAAATCCTTTCTAGAATTCTTTTATTCAAATTAAAGTAAACAATTTGAGTAGAAAAGAAAAGGATGTATTTAATTACTGCTGTAACCCTCTAGACTTGGTGCGTGGTATTAAAGTTATATAAATGTTAAACTTAGACTTAAGGGATTATGTATGTATATTGAAACTCAAGGGAGCAAATTAGAACCGGTACAAAACATAGGGACTCAAATTGGAATTTGTATTTGTTCTCCGCCTGTGGCTTTCGAACTTCACTTGGAAGTTTCACGTCAGAAGATTGCAGGGAGGTAGTAACGGCAGTGGGCCGGGCCAAATAGCCCGTGGCTTGCTTTCCCGGGCAGGCTAGAGAGTAGATATGAGCCGGACATAGAATTCCTTACCCCGGTGAGGCAACACGTGCTGGGCACGGGTTAGCTAACGGTCAGAGTTCTACGTGTTCGTCCATATCTAATTATTTGAAATTAAACCAAATTATTGATTATTTTATTTCAAATTTGTATTTAATAATCTAAACTATATCTTATAATTCAAGGATAGTACTAAATAATCAAAGTTATTAATTTTATATGAAGTCATTGTTAATTAGTATTCATTTTTCAGGTCTTATCATATAAGTTATAACTAAGAGAAATAAATTATTAGTTATTAAATCATATTATTGTTAATTAGTATTCATTTTTCAGGTCTTATCATATAAGTTATAACTAAGAGAAATAAATTATTAGTTATTAAATCATATTATTGCATAATATGACAGTTTACTACTTATTATTTTAAAATATAACTTATTATGAAGTTATTACTAATTAGTACTTCATTTTTTAATAATTATTAGTACAAGTGATTACATATTTCTATTTAAGTTATTAGACCAAACAATTCATAATTTTATTTTAGGTTAATAAATTCATTATTACAAGATATTCCTTGTTTTATTCAAAGTTATTACTTTCCTTTCCTAGTAGCGAAAGAAAAGGGCAGGGTTTTTTTCATATTAATAGTAGGCGGGTCTCATGAGATCTAAACCGGTCAAATGAAGGTTTAATTTTGTTACATATTAGTCCAAGAGAAAAGTGCATAAATGTTAGCATTTATCACAATAAATTAGTCCAATGTACTATTTATACTATAAAGTATTATTTATTGGTCTAATTTCATCTTTATTACTACAAATTATTATTTATTTATCCATGAAGAAAAATATTTAAATGTTGCAAAAAAAGTCATTTAAAATGTTACAAAATTATTAAAAAAAAAATTAAAAATATGATTTAGTCAACAAGTTGATCGATTAAACAATCGATTGAACCACTTAACAGGCCAACCCGTTGGCTAGAAAGTTGATCCAAACTAGAAGGTGGCCCGATCTGGACTGGACTATGAGCCGAGAAAACCACACCCTAACTCGACTTTATAATACGAGACAAGTCTAATCCAACCCGCTACACTACTAGTGGTTGGGCCAAAATGCGCGCCAAGCCAATGAGTTGACCTGGCACACTGGGAGCTCTAGGAAGAGAAAATATGTGACAAAATCGTTGACCTTTCAAATGTTGAGTAAAAAGTCATTTAAAATGTTACAAAATTATAAAAAAAAATTTAAAAATATGGTTTAGTCAACAAGTTGATCGATCAAACAATCGATCGAACCATTTAACAGGCCAACCCGTTGGCTGAAAAGTTGATCCAAACTACAAGGTGGACGATCTGGACTGGACTATGAGCCGAGAAAACCACACCCTAACTTGACTTTATAATACGAGACAAGTCTAATCCAACCCGCTACACTACTAGTGGTTGGGCCAAAATGCGCGCCAAGCCAACGAGTTGACCTGACACACTGGCAGCTCTAGGAAGAGAAAATGTGTGACAAAATCGTTGACCTTTCAAATGCTCTTTGTCACATATTCACATTCATAAAAAACACGAAAAATGGACAAGGCACTATACTTTACATCCTTTAGTTCTAAATGAGTACATTATCTATAGGTTGTCTTGATTCATTCAAAATGCAGAGATTCTAAGAACAAGTTTATTATAGAAAAGTCATATTTAAGTGGTATTTACTATTAATATTTTCAATTATGAGATCTATTTTATTAAATGGTGGATTTAGAAATCATATTAATTGTTAAGATTTCATTGATTTGAAAATATCATATCAGATGACATTTAAAAATATCTTCTCATAATATCCGTAGAAAAGTTCATTGTGCCAACGGTAGGGTAACAAATTTGTTATTCCCCACATCATGTCTTGGCACTCCTATTAATATTATGGTTAGTCGTATTATTATTATTATGTTTTTGTTTTTTTACATAATTAGTACTTATGCTGACTTGCAGATCTTTTAAAACAAAATTACTATATTGTACAATTAGAGAATACAATCGAATTATGTTGTCCATGTAAACATCAACTTAATGTACGCGCACTTTTATATAATTCGATAATTTTTATATTCTCAATGCAAATTCCTCAAGGGTATAAACAATATTTATGTAGTCATATACTCATATTGCATATGTATTAAGTACAATATATTTCAAACAATCAAGGGTATTTTAGTCAAAATATATGAATTTAATGTCATTATGACAACTCTACCAAGTACCAAACACTGTAAAGGAAATTCTAATTAATGTGGACATAGACACTTCGCTCATGGCTGGCTCTTGCTTACTCCTGGAGTAGATTATAGGACTAATTCCACTATGTATCCCTTAACTTAATTTTTATTTTATATCCTAAATTTTAAATTTTGATATTTTATATTCTCGATTCTCGAATTCATCACTTCAATCTAGTTTTTATCACTGTCAACAAAATTAAAAAAAATTTTTCGTGTGTACACTAAGATATACAACAATAATGCAATATTTTGAGTACATAATTAAAGATTAAGAGAAATTTGGTGATGGTACAAATGTCAAAATAGATTGAAGCAAAATGGATTTGAGTGTTAGAGGTAATAAAGTATCTAAAATTAAAATTAGGGATTCAAAGTGAACAAGGGACTAATTTCACTTTGCACCGATAACTTACACCTAGAGTAAATTATAGAACTAATTTCATTCTGCAACCATAACCCAATTCTTACTTTATATCCCAAATATTAATTTTGTATATTTTATACCTTAACTCTCAAATCTGTCTCATTTCAATTTAGTTTTAAAGCAAAATACCAATTTAGTCGCTAAACTATGATTCAGTGGTCATTTTGGTCGCTAAACTTATTGGGTGGCTGAAAAAATCACTAAACATCTAAACTGCATCTAAGGGGTCACTCCGTCTATTTTAATCTTTAAGTACTCCATTAACTTATTTTTGTGCATGTCATGACTTTTAGTGGGGTAAAATTGTCCAATCACTTTTTGTCATACTTTATCTCCAACAATTGTCAAAATGACATATTTTAGATTTAAAAAAAGTCATAAAAGATGTAGTTTGAAAAACACCAAGAAAAAAAAAAGTAGAAGAAGATAAGGTAAAGAGAGTCAGATTGGTGGGGGAGGAAAGTAGGAATGGTAGGGGCATAGTATGGAACAAAGGGAGTTGGTGTGGTTGGGAAGCATGGAGGGAAGGAGGAGGGTAAACTCATTAGTAAAGAGGGAGCTTATAACTAGATTAGGGGATATATTGGCAGAGCTAGTTGCAATAATATGGGAAGGAAGAGTTAAGGCTTATATGGTTACCTAGAGAAAGAGGGACACAAGAGAGTAATGAGGCAAGAGTATGTGGAGGGGGTGGTGGTGGTGGTAGTGGTTGGAAGAAAGCTAGGGAATAAGGGTAATACATCTTAGAGGAAGAGAGGACACTCATCTAATTGTAGTGTATAAGAAAAGTCTAAATGAGTATGGAAGATGGTAATGGCTGGCTAGAGGAAGATGGGAAGGGGGTTGGCTGGGTTGGTTGGATGAAGACGAGAAGCCACGGAAGGTGGTAGCGACTAGAGCTTGGAAGAAAGAGGAAAGAAGGGGTGGTGGGGCAAAGGTAGGAGAGAAAGGGGATTGGTTGGGGGTTTTAAATTTAATTTTTGATCCTAAAATTTTCATATCTTTTAGTATGACCCCTTATAATTCAACTAATTTCTTACCATCTTAATTTTGACCCCCAAAATTTTTTTAGTAATATTAATTCAATATAGTTGGACGATTTTAACTCTCAAAAAATTAATCTGAGTTAACACTAATGGCTAGATGTAGACAGAATGGCTCGTTAAACATAGTTTTGGAAGTTTATTGACATTTTTAGCTGCACAACAAGAAAAGTGTCTAAAATACACATCTAGATGTGGCATAGACAGCTGACCAAATTGCTTTTCTCTAGTTTTTATCATTGTCAACAATTATTTACACTAAACTATTCCCCGTATAATAGACAGAAAAATTAAACAATAATATTATGCAATAAATTGAGTAATCTAAATTTAATTATTACAGCTTCATTAACTTAAATAATTATTAATACTAACCTTGTTATCATAGAAGTTTAAAACATATAATTAAAATTATTGAAATTTTATATATAATATTTAAAATAATTATTATATTTGATTTAATAATCTAATATTAAATCTATTATTCACAATCTTAAAGTATACTATATTAAATTATAATAAAGAAAAATTTCAGTAAAATTTGTTCATACAGTAACTTAACAAGTTATCGTGTCAACCCACGGGTTGATCCAATCCAACCCGTTTATTTACGTGCCATAAACGGGTTGAACCGATAATGACTCGATAAATTTCGGATCGTGCCATAATCTATTAATTTCGTATCGTATTCGTGTTGTGTTATCGGGTCATGTCAGAAATTACCAGCCCTATATTTGAAATGATCACTTTAAATTTGAATAAATTTTAAATCTATCTATCTAAACCATTAATATGATATCCTCAACATATTGAAATCTGTCAAATTATACTAAATCTATTGTATAAGAGATTTAAACAGATATAAAAGATTTTAGATTTGAAATCCAAATCAATCCAAATTTAAATTGATTATGATTTAATCCAAACACAACTTAAAGTTGTGTCTTAATTTGGGAAATAAATGAAATGAATCACTTCTTGAAATTTAAGTAGAGTGGGGTTCTTATAAATGAATTCATAAATCTCTTGAATTCAACTTTTTGCATAAATCTACAATTCTATTGAGAGATTGTCATATTAGTTTTAAAAATTTGAACAGTATAATTTTTTAAAACATACAGTATTGTACTGTATAACTTATAATCCTATAAACTATAATGGGATGGTTCCCTTAACGAGATTGTAAAATTTTTCCTACTTTTGATTGAAGTATAGGGGGATTTCTACCGTCCCTTTTAGGGAACCATTCCCTTGGCTTTAAAAGCTTGTACAGTACAAGTTTTTTAAGCACGATATTGTACTGTACAAACATTCAAAGTACAAGAGAATGATTCCCTAAAAAGGGACCGTAGAATTTACCTGAAGTATATATAAACTTGAGAATAAAATTTCACTAGCATCAATTGTATTGATCATGCAACAAATCAATTGAAGACTTTCAACAAAAATTTACTTGATGCATATTACTAATGTAAAATATTTGCTTCAATTATTCATGATGGAAAATTTTGCACCTGCAAATTCATAGGCATAGTCTCTCATACACATTTAGATTTCCCCTCCACACATTCGCAATATCCATCAACACATTTGAGGTCATAAAATTCTATATTGCAGTATATATTAGGATTATGAACACAATCGTCATCTGAATTACACTTGAGTTTTTCATCTCTTTCTGCTGATATAATCAAGATACCTGCCAAAAATATATATATATTAACATACATAACAATTAGCAAAATTTTTCATTCAAAGGTGTCAAAAAGAAAATTATTTCCATATGCACAATATTACGCTTTTATTTTTATTTTTTATTAAAAAAAATTAATTTAAGAGGAGTCAGGATTTTCCAGCTTTTATGTTTAGGTGAATAAGACGGATAGGACTAATAAATTACCAGTTGGCATGATCAAGAGAGCAACCACAAAAATGTGTATGAAAGAAAGAAGAATTCTTCATCATTTTGAGGTTTGTAGAATAGAATCACAGTACAATTTTTTATATCTCTCACTCTGATAAATTGTGACTAGTATTAAGCAATTCTGGAGATTTATATAGATGAATTAATGTAATTGAGAATAAATACAGGACTGAATTAATAATGTTTGTAACTATGTAGAAAATTTCTAGACTGGTTCAACTTGTAATTAATGTGGACTTATAGAAACTTGGTAGTTGTTCCCTTTTTTTTTTTCTTTTTTTTTTTTGTGTAAACTACACTTTGCGGATCAAATTAAATTGAAATCAGGAAATGGCCTCATGGTTACACTTGGAGCAAATTAAATTGAACATTGAGGAATTGGCCGTGTTAGGAGGGGTGTGTGTGCGTCTTTTGGAAAGCTCATTGCGCCAAGAGTATGTCAACGAATTTGTCATTCGCCCCAAGGGTATAAATAATATCTTTAAAATGTATTATGTATTTCAAATAATCAAGGGTATTTAAGTAAAAATATATGAATTTAATTTCATTATGACAACTCTACAAACAGTGTAAAGAAGCAAATTTTGTTCCGACTTAGGGTGCCAAACAACTAATAATGATCGTCCTTGTAGACACTAAATTTTCACAATTTGTTTAATCAAAGTAAATTAATTTTCTTGATTAATTAAATTCAAATGTAATTTAATGTGTAGCCCAATATTTACTAGTTGGACTTGTGTTCAATTCAATTAAATTAACCAATCTTATATTATTGGGAAATTTTACAATTCCTTTTAAGAAATCATTATCTTAGTTTTAAAAGCCTCAACATCATAAGTTTTTAAAACACATAACGTTGTATTGTATAAGTATTTAAAGTACAACAAAATAGTTTCCTAAAAGGAATTGTAGAATTTTTCAATACTATTAACTAAATTTTCATTCAAAGCTGTCCCCACAAAAAAAAAAAAAAAAATCCATTGATTAGTGCATGTTAAGAAATTTCAGGTTTAGTACACGCCCATGAAGAATAAGAGGGATGAGATTATCACCAGTAGGGATGATCAACAGAGCAACCACGAAAATCAATTGAAAGCAAGAAGCCATCTTCATCATTTTCAGCTTTCTGATTTGTACGTACGAGTACAACCACGGTAACAAGTTTTGTATCTCTCACTTTTGATTGGTGACTAATAGTATATACTAAGCACTTGTCTTGAGATTTATATAGAAAAATTAACGAGGGACATAGTTTAGTTAATGACTTATTTCTCATAAATGAATTCTCCACTAACAAAATTTTGACGTTACATATATGGACAGGAATAGTAAATTTTTAGAGAATATATGGAAAAGAATATTTATGTGGAATATTATATATAAAAATTTTACCCTGTAAATAGCATAAAATAACGTTATTTGGAAGATAACTTATTTATAGTAAATCTTTCATGGGTTGTCGGTGTACAAATTTTTATTTAATAGATATCGGGTCTAGATCTATAATACATGTACAAAAATAATTTTTAAAATTTAAACAATGCACATGTGTCATGCATATTGACCAATAGTGTAAAAATTTTAATATACTGACGGTACTTGAAAGATTTACTCTTTAAACGTGTCACCACTAAGCTAATGATTGGTTTGAATTCAAAAACCAATCAAATCAATTTCATTAATTCAAAATTTTGGTCTTCAATCATTTTTTTGGAAAACAAAATTTAGTATTCTCTAATATAATTCTGGATGTTTCATTTTTTTCATTTTATTGAAATTGTTTTGAACTTTTGAACATTATTGACAATGTATACATTAATATTTCCTATGTTTTTATAGATTAACAATCCATGCAAAAGTAATTTCACAGAGACATTTAGTGTCAGAAAAATATAACATAACATTTTATAGCAAATTAAAATCAAAGTATCTAAAAGAAATTTATTGTAGTTCAAACGAAATATTTTTCACCCTTGATGTTTCCTTTATGTATAACTAGTTAACCATCAGTACCTTGGTAGGGGCATTATTTCCAAATTTTATTTATAAATAAAATTAGAATAAAAAGAGGGGATTAGACCAAAACCTCTTATAATAACAAAATACATGGATTTTGTTAGTCACAAATTGTGTGTGAATTTAGTCACAGATTGTGTGTGATTGGGAGATCCCCTCCATGCGGAATCATACTTGACTAAAAACTCTATAATACGAAATTCATTTCTGACCACCAGATTGACTATAAAATAGAGGGGTCTCCTATTTTGTTGTTAATCCAACAATCAGGAAATGGGACTCTGCAAAGTAGTTTTCCTCAGTGCGATGGAAGCATTTTTTATTAGTCACAGATTGTGTGTGATTTTTTTTTCCTTCTTATGACAAAATCTTGTCTCGAATTTTCATCAAGATTATTGTAGCAACAAAACTAGCTGAAATGAATTGAGAGTCAATGAACAAAGAGACCCCTGATGAAATTATCTCCCTATAATGCACAGAATTAAGTAAGTATAAATCCAATTATAAAATTAATTAGTATAATTATTAGAGATTATAGAACAAAAATAAAGTAACAATATCACCAATAAAATAAGAGAATGATACGTGAATTTGACTAAATTTACTTATTCTAAAGCTCTAATTATGTTAATTTGAATTCTAAAATTCTCAAGTTATATAATTCATCATAAAGATGATTTTACAAATGGATTAGGGATAATCGCCAAAATAGTTCCTCAACTTTTGTATTTTAGCCAGAATCATCCTTCAACTTAATTTTAGCTTCAGAATAGTCTCTTATAACATCTATAAGTTAGCCAAAAAAGTCCTTTTATAGTGTAGTCACCATAATTTTTTTTTTTTTTTATAAATTTCACATGAAAGGACTTTAAATACTAAAAAATAAAAGTTAGAGGACCATTTTGGCTACAAAAAAAGTTGAGGGACTATTCTGGCTAAAGTGCAAAAGTTGAAGGACTATTTCAGCGATTTTCCCAATGGATTAACACATTAATTGACTGCGAAAACAACATTTACAAGACCCTTTATAGTCAGAAAGTCCTCATTCTGACAATTTATCTAACTTAACTTAATTATGGGGGGTAAAGTAAAAATTGAGACGTTACATAGGTGAAATGTAATTTTTGTTGTAACCCAATTTTTATAGTTGGACTTGGGTTCAATTCAAATAAATTAAAAGAGTCCATTAATATGTCTTGGGCTACTGTCAATGGATCGGCTTGTATTTTGTATTCAATCATCAAGTTCAAGTCTTCAAGTGGTTTGGAAATCGAGAGACGTTTTTTCTTTAAATCTATTCAAGTGTTATAAACAATTTTTCTTTCAATACCAAATTTTTATAAGAAGATTCGTCAATAATTTAAAGAAAGAGAAGAATCAAGGAAGTATTTTTTTTGTTTAAAAAAAATACAAATTCGAAGTTGTACCTTTTATTGATTAAAGAAAACGAATTGACATTTTTGATGATTTGTTTTTGATTTTATCATTTTTCATATCCAAATTTGTATGAACAATCTTTAATCTTAGCCATTGTTAAAAATATATTCTAATTGAAATGAAATTTTCATTCCTAGTCATTCTATGCATGGGCGAAGCCACATAGAGTTGAGGGTGGGCAATTGCTCCCCCTCAACTCTTGAAAATTTTCAAAATTGCCTTGAAAATTTTAGAATTTTTTGAAGTTGTCTTACAATTGCCTCCCTTAAATTTTTTTAAATTGCTTTTTTTCTATACACCCCTAGAAAGTGTTTAACTGACCCTTTATTAGAATTTTTTTATAGATATTTTATGTACAAAAAAAGCTAAAGATCAAGAAAAAATATTGAGAATGCATAATAGTATAATTGACTATTTATTATAGTTCATTTGTAATAAACTAATTAAGTATCCAAACATAATTATCTATCTAAATAATTGTATTTGTATTTATCATTAACATAATTTTTCTCATTATTATACTAAAATTTTTTTTACCCCCACTCACCTTGGGTTCTGACTCCACCGTTGATTCTTTGTAACAAACATAGGAATTAAGTTAAAGAACCCTCGTTTTGCTACATTATCATGCCTTTTTGCAAATTTGTATTTGAATGTTTTCGGTCAAAAATCATTGACTCCAATTAGCATCTTTAATCTCTTTATATTCTCAATTGCAAAGCATCCAAGATTGTTTGACTTATGTCTATGATAATTATTTTAAGAATTTGTCCAAAAAAAATAAATGAGTTCTGACATAACAAATTTTTTAGTCAACATATGGAAAAAAAAAGAAAAGAACAAAATCTGCATGTAACTAAGTACGTACCAGTAATATATATCGACTCTATGCTCTCTTGGCAGGCTATTTCTTATACCTAGAGCAAAATTAAATTCGACTTTGACGAATGGCTGAAAACTGGACTTGGTTGAGTCAGTAATGAGATTTACAGAGACAACCGTGCATATGTTTTTGCCCAAAAAAAAAAAAAATTTGTTTAGCTTTTGGCTGAAAACTTGATTTGCTTGTAATAAATCATTGTTGTGACTTGGTGACGTTATTGGTGCATAATTTTTTATGTAAGTTTACATCATTCAAGTATATTAGGATTTTCGTACGAAAGAATCAACAAATTAAAATAATTATTTGAATAAAAATATTTGCTATGAAATAATAAAAAATAACAATTTATTAACACTTTTTAAGCTTGAATATATTAATCCAGTTACAGCCAACGTGTGAGTTATTTTTCTCTGTAAATCTATCGCAAAGTTTCTTTGTCTAATAACTTCTATTCATTTATTTATTTTTTTAGTTTTCTGGTAGAGAGAGGATGAGGATGATTGATCCCTCCAAGCCTGTCTCACTCGAGAGCCGATGCTGCTGTTCATCAAGCAGCCAGCCACCAAGGTTAAATACAATAAAATTGAAGAGCCAGTGACAGTAATTCTTGAACGAAAGATGTACTCATCAATTCTTTTCCAATGATAAAAATAAATTTTATGATAAATTTACTAACCAAAAGCCAGGTTTCGTATGTGATGCTTTCCCTCACTTCTGTAACAAAGTAAATGTGGGAAACATTGAGGGCAATCTTTTTGAAAGATAGGGGTCATCTTTTTCAAAAAAATGGCTCTCTACTTTAAATGGAGGGTTGCTATTAATTAATGACCAATTACTCGACATGTTCAATAATTATTTCTGATCAAAACAAAAACTTATGTGTGTACAAAAAATAAATAAATAAAGAGTTCCAACAAGAGTTTATTTTGATGCATTACTTATGTAATTAATTTGCTTCTAATCATCACGAAATATTCTCCTTTAACTATTACTTCCTCCATTTCAAAATAATTATCACTTTAGATAATTTATCTTATTTTATATTATCTATTATTTTAGAAAATAAAAAAAGTATTAAATAATATTTTTCTAACTTTTACTTTTGGTCCCACATTAATGAAGGGATATTAATACAACAGGATAATTTATTCACTTTGAACTATTTTTTGACAAAATTGATGCAATTTAATATATTAATTAAAGGTGATAGCTATTTTAAAATTGAGGGAGTCCAATATCATAGGACATATATAGTTCTCCTAATTCCCTCTTGACATCTCATGCCGCTAATTTTTTAGTTTCCACACACTAGCAAAATCCTTCAAGGTTGCATAAAGTTCTGTTGGGAAGTATTTAGGTGTACGACTTTCTTCACATTCACAATTTTGGTTTCCCATTCTTTCTGCTGATACCATCAAGAAATCTGTCAAAAAATACACGTAGTAATACTATTAACCAAATTTTCATTCAAATAAAACTGTCCAAACAATAAAAAAAATAAACCCCTAGTTAATACATGTAAAAAAATTTCATGCTTAATTTTACACTCCCGTGAAGAATAAGAGGGGCAAGATTATTATTATTATTATTTTTCTTTAGTAAATATTTAAGTAGATCCGGTCAAGAACAAGATTATCACCAGTAAACATGATGAAGAGAGCAACCACGAAAATCAATTGAAAGCAAGAAGCCATCTTCATCATTTTCAGCTTTGTGATTGGTACGTACGAGTACAACCACAGTACAAGTTTTATACCTCTCACTTTTGATTTGTAACTTAATAGTATATACTAAGGACTTCTCTAGAGATTTATATACAGAAATGGGAGGACATAGTTTGGTTAAGGACGGATTCTATTTTGGATAAATAGAAGTGTCTCCGTTTATTTTTTTTTTTAAAATAAATTTTAAAATTATTTTAAAAATTAAAATCGTTCATAATTTAAATCATTATTCTATATAAATATCTTGAAAAAAAAGGAAAAAAATAATGACAGTTTACTATTTAATTAAACTATTTTATATTTCATCAAAATTTGAAGATTTCTACACCATCCAAATGTGATATATAATTTAACGGTGAAATTTTTTTTGAATGAATTAATTTTCAGATATGATGATGGATCTACTCGATAAGTTAAAACTAATGGTATGTTTGGATTATTTTCTTAAGTTTTAGTTATTTAGATATAGGTAAATGAACAATGAACTAAGGGAAATATAAACGGAAAGGATCCAAATTCTTTGATTAATGACTTATTTCTCATAAATGAGTTCTCCACTAACAAAATTTTAAGACTACATACATGGAAAGGAATAGTAAAGTTTTAGAGAATAAATGGAAAGGAATAATAATATTGATATGTATGTGGAATATTCTTGTATAGATCTGTTTACAGTTCTACTTGAAGATTTTATGGTTTAAAGAACAAAAGTTTTATCCTATAAATAGCATAAAATAACATTATTTGGAAGGGAACTTATTTAAGATGTCACCACTAAATTAATAATTGGTTTGAATTCAAAAACCAATCAAATCAATTTCAATAATTCGAAAATTTGGTGTTCAATCATTTATTTGCAAAACAAAATTTAATATTCTCTAATATAATTCGGTGTTTCATTTTTTTCATTTTGGTTTTTATTGAAATCGTGTTGAATTTTTGAACGTGAATGACATTGTATGTATTCATGTTACCTATGTTTTTATAGATTAACAATTCATACAAAAGTAACTTTCACAGAGGTATTTAGTGTTAGAAAATATAACATAACATTTTCTAGAGACTAAAATTTCAAAAGTATCTAAAAGAAATTTACTGTAGTTCAAACGAAATATTTTTCACCCTTGATTTTCCATTATATTTTATACATATTGCGTGTGTGTCGAGATATATATATATATCGACACATATTTGGTGATTTATGGTATCTTTCTTGTTGTGTTTGATACTTATTCAAATATTTTTATTTCTTTTAACTCACAAATGAATACAAGAAAAAATAACACCAATGGTACATAACCTTTTCATGAATGACAAATTGGTATCCGATCTTTTAATTCTCATTTTCGTATCACACGTTTTGAAATTCTGTCTAACAGTTGCCCGATTTCAGTGGACGGAAATAGCCGTAGTAGGTTAGTACTAATATTTGCACAAAATTAAATACGAAAAAAAGTCAAGTTTATGGGTAGAAAGTGAAAAACTTAAAAGTACTTCTTTCATTTATTCGGACAAAGTTAGCAATAATTTGGACAAATATGAACTTAAAGAAAAAGCAAATAAATAATAAAATAACATTTATAAATAAATTTATTAAATAAATGATCCAATATAACTCATAAATTTTTCCACTTTATTTTTTATGGTATACTTCAAGTAGTAATTTTCAAATCCTTACAAAGGACTTCATGCCTATGCTAACTTGAGATCATCCTAATTAATGGAAGAATATTTTAGTCTAAAGACAATAACAGTGTTTGATATTTGGACCATCTACTAAACAGAAAGGTCTCCCCTTCCCCACACAATAATCAACAGTCATATTCGGAATTGCTTGATAAAAACTCCCTGGATGATGATGATTTTGCTGCTACCTTCTTTAATTCATGATTAATTTTACCTGCAAAAACCAACCTTGTAATTATTAGACAAATTAATTTATTGTTATTTATATGTAGAACTTTAAATTGAACAATACATATTTAGATTTTATTTCTAAACCTGTTTTATGAATGGATTGACAGACACAAATTCCATTGACACAAAATAGAAATTGACTTGGACAATCTAAATGGCAATCAGCAGCAGTCTTGCACGTCTCATCCACTCCCCCTTGTGAGATTGGCCAACCTATAAATTAAAATTCAGTAATTGCCTTCTCATATATATTAACTATAATATGTATAAATTACACATGTGTCATGTTTGAACATTTATTGTTCTTAGAATATTATTTTTAAAAGTATTGTAACAACTTCTTTGTGTGATATATATGACATAAAACGGTAATTGAAAAACATGTATGAAATGATTGCAAAATATTATTTAGAGAATAATGAAAAAAAATGACCATCCAAACAATAATTGTTTTGGATGATTTTCTTCATATTGTATACTTCACAATTAATTTTTTTTTGGATGGTTTTTCTTCATTTTGTATACTTCACAATTAATTCTTGAATTAATGAAACTAATGAAAAAAGAGCAATTTGGTGGTTTATTAATTATGGACACTGAATTGAAAACAAAGCAAAAAATATTTCGATAAAATTAATTGATGCACTTCCAACAAAACTTTTCCAATTAGCTAATTAATATTGCTAACGAGACAACTTGAAAGGGATAAAATGGACGAACTCGATGAGACGAGTAAGACGATGGCCAAGAAAAACAAACGGTTTGATGCACTCCCCATCTCTCTTGTAAATTAGTGGCCAATTAAAGCTTTGTGGCAAGTTTATTGGAACACTAAGCTTTCCCTTAACATGAAATTAGACGGCTCAATGGTTCAAATATATAGACTTGCCCAAATCTCATTATTTAGGAAAATGTTTAAGTGCGTAGATTTTGTACCATTAAGAACTTTATATCGTATTATTCATGTATCATTAATAAAAATATTTAGTACATATATGCATTTAACGAGGCACCCCCAAGTGTTAGTTTTTTAGAAAGATCAAATTAAATTAGTAAAGACACTAAATGCAACTATTCCATGCATTTGTATAGTAAATCATGTACTCCTCCATCTCATTTTATGATGTCATTCTTTCTATTTTGTTTATTTTAAATTATTTGTCACCTCTTAAAATAACAAATTTTTAAAGGTCATTTTACCAATTTTACCCTTTATGCAAGTACCGAAGACATAGCATTAAACTTATGTTTCAATATTAATTGCTCTCCCAAGTTATTTCAAAATTTAAAATTCTAAAATCAACTAACAAATCTTGTATCTTAATTAAAGGATAATTATAGAAAAATTATCTTATTAGTGGGTCAAATACTAATTTTTTTAAATTATGTACAAATTTGATCATGATAAATAAAATGAGACGAAAAGAGTATATTATTAACTATTAAGTATCTCTATGGTACTCGTTCAAAATGGTATGTATATTGATCAATTAAATCTTCCAGTGCAGCTAGTCGGGGTCGCCTAGTCTCCAATAAATTGAATTCTGCAAATTATAGTACATTTATAAAGTGACAAAGTGAAAAAATTACTGAGGTGTCATTAGATATAGAAGAAAAGGAATTATAAATCCAACTGAATATTTAAAATCACTATGATTTTGAGACAAGAGGTAAATTTGACAATCTAATCTTGAATTTGTAACTTTATAAATATTTTTTCTAAAATTAAGGAAAAAACATTCTATTAGTTCCTCACATTACACATTTGTATTTATTTAGTCCCTCACTTTTAAAAATTTTAGTCCCTCAACAATGTCTAATGTTGCATTTCGATGTCTAAACTAAATCCAAAACATTTTTTAGCTTGAATTAATTATGTGTTGTTCACATAACATATTTTTTTAGTAAAATTTGAGAACTCGTTTTTCCTTTCTAATATAAAACTTGAGCATCTAATCGGGTCATAAAATTTTGAATAAAAATTTCTACACATCAATTATTGAAATGATCTTAAATACGAACAAATTGCTAATCAATCACTTATTCCAAATCCTTTACACTCATAAAATATTCTACTCAAACTAATTTATGAACTTGCCCTCGAAAAATATGATATGTGAGCAACACACGACAATTTCAACATTTAGACAAAAAATGCTCTTGATTTGAGTCAGGGATCAAAATTCAACGTTTTACATGTGTGAGAGACATGACAAATTTAAGACAAAAAATACTCGAAATTTTATTCAGTGACCAAAATTCAATATTTTATATTTGTGAGGGACTAAAATTTATTATTTTAAAAATGAGGAACTAAATAAATACAAATGTACAATGTGAGAGACTAAAAAATATTATTTTAAAAATAAGAAACTAGATAAATAAAAATACATAATGTGAAAGACTAATATAGTAGTTTTCCAAAAATTAGTGTATACTTCCACTTCTTTCTCAATTACTTTATCTCACATAAGTTCGTAGTTAAAATTTCACACATATTCTTTTTCTCCCTCTTTTTGGCAACCATGAAGTATAGTAACATGGATGACAATTACTAAATCCCCACCCCTAGTTGGACTTAAATTATTGAAAAAATTTACGATCCCTTTTAGGGAATTATGTTCTTGTGTTTTAAATAGTTATACCGTATCAATATCATGTATTTTAAAAATTATTCTGCATAACTTTTTAAAGTTAAGAGAATAGTTTTCCAAAAAGGACTAAGGAATTTCCCTTCATTATTATGTTAGTATAATATCGGGTAAAATTATTTTATTTGGAAGAGATATTTGACGCGTCAATATCCTATTTCCCTTCGGTTATGAATTCTTAGACTATTTCATCATGTAACAACCAATTTAAAATACTATAGTTTGGTACTTAAGAAAAGTTATCTCTTATACACATCTAGATTTGTAATAAGAGACAGGCTATTTCATCTATAAATGCAAAAGGTATTCATGTTAAACTTATCATTAATTGTAAAGGTGATACCAATATTCTTATAAGACGTATGGTTCCCCATGATTATTGTCGTTATCCTTTTTCTTTAATTTTTTTTGTTTGCGAAAGGGGTTAAGTACATTTTGTCCGTTGTAAATTTGATCATGACTCAATTTGGCCCCTATAAAAGAATTATGTATATTTACGTCTTTCTGAACTAACGATCAACGTCTATCGTTAGTCAAAACATTAAAAAATAGCAAAATATTATTAAATTAGCCTCATATAATTTTATTTCAATTATAATTTATCCTCTGCAAATTTACAAAATTGCTATTTTACCATATCTGTCTATGGGTGATGGCAGCGGTTGCCGCGCACAAAGGGCCACAATTGAAAATTTTTTTATGACAAAATCTTGACTCGAATTTTGTCAGGATTACTATAACAACAAAACTAATTGAAAATGACTCGAGAGTCACTAAAGGGGAGACCCATGTGAAATTCTCTCCTTATACATGCTTAGAATAAATATAAATTAATCTGGCATAAAATAACATTAATAAGAATTATTAAAGATTATAGAACAAAAATAAAGTAACAACATCAATAATAATAAATAGGGAATGATATGCAAATTTCACTAAATTTACCTATTCTAAAGCTCTAATTACGTTAATTTGAGATTTAAAATTTTTAAATGGTCCGTCATAAATCATCATAAGGATGATGACAAATAAATTAACACATTAATTAATTGGAAAAACAACAAAGACGCTTTGTAGTAAGAAACTCTTCATTCTTACATTTTATCTAAATTAATTCATAGGGAACAAAGTAGAAAATTAATTGGGACATTATAAAAGATAAAATATAATTTTTTATCATTATATAGGGTAAATTGTAAATAAAGTCCAAAATTATATGAAAGTAATTTAGTATTTTCATGCCGATCTCTAACTTAACGGTTAGGTTTGACCCTTTTTTTGGAAATATTAATGAGGCTAATTGTAATTAACCCTTTGCCATATCTCATGTGTACCAGTAGATTAAAATGAATATTATTTAATGTAGATATAATTAAAAAGGCGTATACTAATACCACCATTGATACAACCAACGGCCACGGCCACTGTATATTCGCTAAAAATGGGATATTTCGAAATTGCAACTCAAATTTTATGGATGGAATTGGAATTTCTTTCTTGTGATTATCACACGATTAAATACAGAAAGTAAAAGGGCTAAAAATCCCTTAAAAAAATTATAGATCCAATTAAGAAACATAATTAGTAGATTGGATATAATTGAAGTGCCCAATTGACATTTTTTTTTTTTTTTCAGTCGATATAGGATAAAAATAAAATCACAATAAGTCTTTATTCACTCGATTGATGACTAGCTTTTGAAATTGAGGGGTTCCCAGTTGACATTTGCGGTCGCCTCCGGCGGCGGCTCGCAACCACGGACGCACCAAGTATTGTAGCAAAGACAGAATTTACATGGCCCGCATACTGGTAAACAATCAGAATTAACTTCGCATCTTGGAAGAGGAAGTTTTGCTGTAACAATGTTATTTGATAGTATGATTCCTGTTAACAACCAATCAAAATTAAATTAGAAAGAATTACTTAAACATAAGAGAACGGTATTAATTAATATATTAAAAAAAATAGTTTCGGAATTAATTACTTTCAACAATTGCAAGATTTATTTAATATATCTATAAACTACATGGCTTATAATATCTAGATGTATATACGGTACAGATCTTTTTGGCAAGAAAATAAAAATTTCCTCAAATATAGTGTCATAGAAAAAGATAGAGGGAAAGAAAGGAAGGAATATATATATATATATATTCCAATTATATGGGCTTGCTGACGTACCATGAAAATAAAGCCACAAGGTGACCAAGAAAGCAATCTTCATTAGAGGCTTCTGATCCATATCAATAATCAAATGACTGAGATTTCAGTTAACAATGTCAGAAACTGGTTGTAATATGGTACAATAAGTAAGTGGATAGTCTGATTTTATAGAACATTGTTCGGCTAACAAAGATAGAATTTAATAATAAATGCAAGGTATGATTTCATAAATCTCAATTAATGCCAATAATATTACTTTCTATACAGATAAACTTTTAAAAATATCACTTATCTCTCTTTTCTTGTCGGTGGGTCACATCTTTAGTGCCAAATAGCATGAAAATACATTTATACCCTTACTACTTTAGCCATATAACAAAAAGCATAATTTTAAAAACCTCCCCTAAGATTATTTAACAATTCCAGTTAGTATCCTTTAGGTACCTAACAAATTTTTTTGGTCAACTTATTATTACAAAAATATGTAAGAGCTAATTAATGAGATTATGACTTATTGAACAAAAATCCAAACATGTAGAAACACAACATAAATTACAATATGATAATTGATAAATATAATTAGTAGTTGTTTGGGACTCACAAACTCGTGAATCAAAAAAATTAAAATGTATTTTTTCAGTATTAATTGGTCAAACAAATGAAATGTTACAACCATTGTTATTTGTTAATAATTATGCTACACCTCTCCAATTTTCTTTTCCTTTATCTCCAATCCTTTTAATAAATTACAATTTTGCTACTATGGGTAAAATAAACCTGAAATAAAAATATTTTCTCTTTCCTTCAATCATTTTTTAAGTATTTGTACTAACAATGTTACACCGATAGTGGAATTAGAGAAGGTAAATAATATTTTTGAAAATTTAAGGATACTAAATCTCAGTGGAGCTTTATAAAATTATTCCTAAATGCAATTATGACATGACAATATTTCGTGTTGAATAAAGTCTTCATATTTGACGCGAGGCAATTAAAACCACATACAAAGTGTGTCAATGTGTGTCAAAATTGCATTCTTAATGGTTATTTTTGATACTTTGAAGAATATTTTGTATTGCTTTTAATGACTATAAGTCCCTAAGAATCTCAATAATGAATGAATGAACACGTTTCTTTTTGTCTTCCTTTATTCACAATAGAAGACGGTAGGGTGATTAGAACACTTTGATAAGTTTAGGATACAAAATGTTCAAAATAAGTTTTTAGGGTATTAAATGGAAATCAATGAAAACATTAGGAGTGCAAAGTAAAGTGACACAATAGTTTAATGACCAAGTCAAAGTAATTTAGTTGAAAAGTTTTTTCTTCTTTTTTTTTTTTTTTCACTATATGGAGGGGCGGGGTGGGGGTTATATTCAACAACAACAGCCCAAAAAAAAAAAAGAGTTGCCTATATTTATTCTAAGCATGTATAAAGAAGATCTATTAGGATCTTGGAAACATTTGTTTCATTGTTTGTATTTGTCCCAAAGACCAAGTCTTTCAATTAACCTTCAAAATACATATATATGTCAAATGAGAAGGAAAATGATTTACAAAATTACAAATTCAAAATCACTTATCAAAGTCATTTCATGTGACAAAATTATGGTGATCACCAATCCCTGATTTTAGATAATTGGTTGGATTTTGTTTCTTTATCCTGAATTATGTTGACAAAAAAATCTGGTATTCATGTTCCTTTGATACCAAATTCCACAAATACAATTGCTGACGGTATAGTTTGGATCCCACTATGTACAACATTTACACACAAATCTACAAACTCATGCTGAAAAAGAATTAGGGGCAATCCACACTGATGAATGAATGAAATTGAACAAGCACTATGGTCAAGAATTATGTGTAGTTGAGAAAAGAATGTCCTCAATATATGCGAAGGCAACAGCTGGTTAATCCTTGAGGAAGTTAAAAAAGTCATGCTTATTGTTGAAGAAATATGGTGCTAACACTGAAAGCAACACAACAAAGAAATCCATGAAAATTCTGCTGGTTTTCCGCATGTTGACTACATTATCATCATCCAGTTTCGGAACCAAATTGTTGCTATGGTCTGGTGAAGTGGAAGACTCTATATCAGTATGACCTGCAGCTGCAGTTTTAGGAGTTTCCTCTACCTGATCCTGAAAATCTGATGGCAATATTTAGTGCTCCAACATGAACTGAAATTTGCTAAAACCTAAAGTCCACCAAATTGGCCATTTGTAAAATTGAACAAACTTCAATCATTAGTGGCATACCGTTTTGCTTCAAAAACTGCATTCCCATTTAGTACAAAGGTTTTATCCATTCCCACATGATAACTTGGCAGATGAATTTTCCTTGCTTGAAATAAAATGCCAGGGGAATTTAGGATGGGAACATGGGGGAAAACAAATTTTATGAACCAAGAGACCTTCTAAAGGAAAGCCAAGAATTCAAGGGGTTAAAACTTAAAAGGAGGAAAGAAAGAAAGAAAAAGCAACCTGCATGCAAGCTAATGGATGAGAATTCTGCTGCCTTTTCACATGAAGCTGGTACACATGATGTGTTAGTTGAGTCAACTCTGAATGATGGAGGCTCTTTATTGTTGTGATCTATGTCGTCACATAAAATCAAATGCTCAACCTTCTTTTCTCTTACTAACTTCTCCTTGAGCAATTTGTTTTCCTTTGTCAAAGCACAAAACTGTCACCAAAGTCAATCATTTCAGCTTCTTAAAGTAAGGTACTACAGATTATTAACAAGTGACAATTCATTGAAGTGCACATAATTGGAAAGAACTGTTAGGAAAGGGAAGTATTGGATAATAGAAACAAGTATAAACAAACAGAAACAAACACAATGGAGCGAAGACTGCAAATTCAGAACCTGTTGGTTTATCCGATTCCTTTCCATTGCAAGTTGCGTGACCATATCCATAATGACATTGGTCTTGATATTTATGGCTTTTTCACTTGCCATTTTCTCAACAGTATCCTGATCCAGAGCTGTTTCCAAAGACTCCATTTTAGCCCTCAGCAATTCAACTTCTCTGTTGAGTTCTAAGTTTGCAGGTGATAGCAGCACACATTGCTCCCCCTCATTCTGAGTCTTATTTTCAGCTTTGGAGACCTTCTGCTTCAATTCATCAATTAAGGTCTCCATATCCCAAATTGCAGTATACAACATGTTTTGCTGCTCTTGACTTGTTTCTGATGATGCCCTGGCATGCTGTAGTTGAAGTTCTAGGTCCCCCGACTGCTTCTTGAGTAAGCTCACCTTTTTGTTATTACTATCATTATGGACTTCCTTCCAGGAAGTTGAGTTCTTCAGTTAGTTCTGAGTTTGTTTCAGTTAACTGGGTAACCTTGAGCTATAAGTGATCTCATTAAAGAAAGCCTTGGTTTCACCAATAGTTTCTCTCATAGATTCAATAATACTGTCCATTTCTGTAAGTTGCTCTTGATTTATCTCATTGGTTGCCTATGCCTCCTTCAGCTGAGATACTGATTCTTTCAGCTGTTCTTCTAGCAATTTCACTCTTTCCCTTAGAGAAGCAGCTTCAGCAGTTTCAGCAATTAAAGCTGTGCACTTTTGTTATTAAGCTCTTCCGTGTCATTATCTTTGGCATTTGATTGCGCAACATAATATTGGAGTTTAAAATCCATATCGCGTTCTCTTTGTATGGCCTTATCTAAATTGCATCGAGCAATTTGAAGCCGACCTACCATCTCTTTTGATATTCCCATAAGAACCTCTGATGTATTTTCTGCCTCTAGGAACCTACCCCAAGTTACTTCTGCTGCCTCTTCCATGCACAGAGCAACTTGTTTGGTTAATCGTAGCTTTAACTTGATATCTTCTTCATTTTCTTTGATTTCTGTCAACTTCTTCTCAAGATCCAGCTCTCTAGCAAGTGATTTCTCCAACATTCTTAGAATATGTCGTTGTTCAACGGACTGCAGTTGTGGCTTCAGATATGTTCCTAAAACTTCAGAGTTTTCTGATAAATCCACACCTATGTTAGAACTCCCTGTGAAAAATAGACAGTTACAGAAAGAACCAATGCTTCTTAATTCTCAAAGCAACAGTAGATCAGCTTTTCTTCAATAACATTCTATGACTTACATTCAGTTTGGTTGAAAGCTAATGAAGTCGTCTGAAGCTTGGCTAACTGCTTCATCACCTCAAGGATATGGTCCTGTGATTGTCTTAGTGATTCTTCAGTGTCATGCAATTTACTTTCCACTATAATGAACAGAATCTCTTGATGCATGTTTAGCCTGAATAGTGCCCATAGAATTATCCAGCTCTCTTACCTCAAAATTCAGAATAGCATTGAAGAGATCAAATTCCATTGCCTTCTCAACAAACTCTGGGGAGAAATTATCATATTCAGAGACTGATTTCACATCATTTTGCCAAGCCCAAACATGCATCAAGAGATTCTCCAAATTCACCAATTTGTGGGAAGAGTATGCTAGGTCAAAATCTGCTCTAGTTAAAAATTCCATGGCATGTCTTGCTTCTTCCATATGCTTGGCATCACATGAAAGGCATTCAGGTAAGATTACTTTTGCAGATTCTGATTCAGCAGTTTCAAAGCTATGAAAAACCAGGTCATCCATTTGAACGTAACAGCATTCTGCTGAGACACAACAAAAGGAAATAGAAAGATTACAACCCTGGTATAAACAAATATAAAGGATTAATATTGAAAATCAGAAACTTCACTGACAAAGGATACAGTCAAACAAGCCACAAACTGTATCCAGAGTAAGGAGATAGAATATGACGAAAAGTATCTACATCAGATGGCATACATTACAGATGAGCTAATATGTATGTATACCAGATGACATATTCGAGAATCATGGTAGTTATTCCGGAAATGGTGTCTGTTTCGTTTCATCATTTTGCAGAGATGTAACATTAAAGTATAGAGAAAAAGAATAAAGAACCAGAAGTCCTTTCCACACCAAACAGAATAACAGATGAATGTCATTCGTACATTCAAAGACAGCCCCATATTTGCCAATAACTATTTGGATAAGACTATAATCAATATACGTGAGAATCATCTCCAAGACATCCTAAACTTTCAATATCCGATACACTAAACGAGCTTCGAGCTCACATTAGCCCTGAAGTTCAATCCTAATACTTAGCTACTGGGACATTACTTTATTCATGTCTAGGAATCATTACCTCATTTCTCTTATTCAACCACCATTTTGCTAGTCACGAGTAGGCATGGAAAGTATGAGATTCACGCGTACTGAAAGCATCAGACTTTCTTCTTGACAATGTATGAAGATATTAAGGTGCCTCTCTTCTGGAAATGCCAAGGAAACAATCTCTCTATCTTAGACACTACTAGCGTGTCATTGGACATCCAACAAAACAACATCCAGTCACTAGTCTTTTGTACTTCAGCTCTCAAAGCCATAGTTTGGTCTTAAAGAAATCCCATTTTATACAATGAGGTGAAATTTGCAGGCTACAGTTTTTTCCCTAAAATCATTAGGAATCACCTTAAAAGCTCAGAAGTACGCAAAAAGAAAGAGAAACTCTATTACTGAGATTTAGAAGATACTACATCAATATGCTGCTTAAGGCAAGTATATGAAAATGTCAGATCACCTTATGCCTGTTCCCCTATTCTATCCTTGAATTGATTTCCTCTACCCAATTATATCATTCTAGTATAACTCCAATTTTTGGGACATCAATGATGATATAGTACAACTTTGTAATGATAATCTTTCGATAAAGTACAAGTTTTCCCACATTTTCCTTCAAAATTTTTCCTTTTTACAATTTCATCTGACAAAGAAGTAATTATCCAAACCAAATCACGCGTTAACTATGATTCTGCAGTTTCTCTACATCACAAATGACAGAAAATATGAGCTCACAGTAACATTGATTTAATTCGTACTACTACTATTTTGGTTGAAGACACAAGATTTTTACTTAACTACATACAAAAGTCAACAAAAGTTCATTAACAACCCACAATTAAAAGACAAGAAATACTTCCTTCAAAACATTAACAGGAAAATATGGACACAAAATTCAAGAATAATAACCACATCCCACCAAAAAAAAATGCTGACCCACAAAATAAAAGTCTCAAAGTCAACAACTTTTCCCATTTCTACAAGAACCCAGAACAGAAAGCAGACAAAGAAGGATGAAATTCAGCTGTATACAGAAATTTTTATCAGTAAAATGAAACATACCTTGTGAAGAGGAAATTTCCAAGTGGGATAATCAGGAAATGGTAGTTACTTAGGTAGTTTTATGTGTCTTATTCATTAAATTAGTAACAGTTTGAGCAGAGAATCCAACGTAAGGATCCAATTATTAGGACTGAATTGATGAGTGTGATCTGCAAAAAGTACAGGACAGAGCTAAGTTTAAGCTTTTAAGGTTTGTCTCGCTCATGGGTCCGATGTACATACATACATCATTACAATTGTAATAGGACTGACTGAGGGTAAATCGGTCCATTTACCCACCATACACAAAATTTATGGGTCCCCAGGGGTAAAATTTAGGGTTAATAATACTTTGCCCCAAAATTATGTGGGTAATTACCCTTTGCCCCTAAACTATAAAACCATACACTTTATCTCTCATCTATATTACTCATTCTTTAAAAATTTTAAAATATCAAAAAAATTTAGTTCAATGACTGAAATACTCTTAGTGTTTTATTTTGATTTTTTATTTATTTAATTGATTTTCAATAGTTATAAAAGAATTAGAAAAAAATATTTTATAATAACACATTGATATCTTTGCCTTTACGGGGTGAAATGTGTTATATTAGATTGGTATATATATATATATATATATACAAAGTTATTTGAAAAAATAGTTCCAATGAAATTTGAAATAATATAAAATATAATTTAAAATTTTTATAAATTTTAAAAATATATATATTGATATAGATTATATTGAAATATTATATAATTTATTTTTACTTATGTTTAAATAATTATCACATCATTATCAAAAATTAAATATATAAAAAATTAAAATAGTATCAAGGGTATTTTAGTCATTTAAATAGATTATCTTAATAATTTTAATATTAGTAATAGATGACTAGTGCCAATAGAGGGAAAGTTATATTTCTCTTGTTTACAGGAATAAAGTGTAATTACATGCCTTATAGATTATCATAATTCAGGGGACAAAGTGTTATTAACCTTAACATTTATTATAGATATTGAGTAATTACTATACATCTTAATAGTTGTTCAAAAATAAATAAAAAATTCCACATTTAGAAAAACTTCCTATTTTTAATAAAATAAACCAACCAATTTAAATAAATTCCTCCTATTAAATATTAAACTACTATTAAAATACATGACACTAATTATTTAATAATCACAGTAAACCTTATGATTCCTGTGTACTCCTGAATTTCATGTAGGCGAGACATTTTGTGGTCTATTGAGTGAATGGACGTTGATGTGACGAAGTAGTCCACATGATTGCTTGGAGTAATTTTCATCCAAATAGAAAAATAAAAAATAAAAACACAAGAGTTCTATGGAATATTTAAAAATTTGTTTACAATAGTGGCATAATATAGACTTATGCAACTTGTAAGGAAATACGAAATGGCTCCTTCAAATCAACGTTTTTATGAAATCAATTGAAATTTTTAAACTTAGATTGTAACACTTAATATGATTAAAGAATACTTAACAATTGATGTCAAAAAAACAATTTAAAATATTTAACCAAATTGAAGTAAAAAAAAAAAATTATAGTATGTCTCGTAAATTAATCATACATTTGAAAAAGGAAAAAAAATCAATTGCACAAGAGAAATTCCAATAAATTGGTTTATATTGGAACGATTAGTATCAACGGGTGTCTTATCTTGTGATGGCGCAGCTTACAAGTTGTGTTATGTTACTAAAATAGTAAAATAGAGCAATCAAGTTTTTTTTTTTTTTTTTTTTCCAAATAGTAGAGATTTTATTACTAAATAATAGCTAACTGGCTTACAATATTAATTGACATATTGCTAACCATGCTTCATATATTAAGAAAATTGGATAATTATGCTTGAGTCCTGAACATATACTTCAATTGCATTTTATACTCAAACCTAAACAATACAATTTACCCTTTAAAAGATTTTATAATATAAGTAACTATAAAGATTAATGGATGAAGTATTATTATGTTATTTTTATGTAATTTAATTTTTCATGAAAGAATCGAGTCATTGCATATTTGGTAACTATTATATGTCTTAAGACAAAAGTTTACAAAAATTCTTTCATCAAATATTTATTAAGCATTTGTGTTTTGTTATTTGAATTAATTGATTTTACAATTTGGTTTTGTAGTCGATTGACTATGGATGATGTAGTAAATATTTTTCTTAATAAGGGACTTAATTAAATATTCAGTTCATGAGATGTTCCGACTAAAGGTTTTCTATTACAATTTTTTCTGTTACACTCTTTTTACACAGCCTAATTCATTGACACGTATTCATAGCATGGGAAGAGACAGAAGTTGCACAAACTTTAAGACTCTTTGTAAATAATAGTATATATACTTATCAATAAAATAGATGTGTAAAAGGGATGCAATAGAAGACCTTTGATGGGTAACTAATAAATTAGTGTCATTTTGTGTTTAATCTCATTAACCGTCACTAATTTTATAATTTGATCTCTGGGCCGTATTAATCGTCTGGTAAGCCACAGAATTGGTTTAATTTTGTTAGGCAATTAATGGGCTGAATAATTGTTGGGCTCACTTTTTTCGTAGACATCTATTTTTGATAAGTATATATACTTTAGTGACTGCTGACCCAGCACAAATATTTTGTTTTCAACTTTCTGGGTTGATTGCAAAATTGCCCCATAAGTATCTTGTATTCATTGTATGCCCCGAAAACTAACAATTGTATGTAACCGTAAAATCATGTTAGATTGCTACGATAAACTTAGTATTAGTTCTTCTACGTTGCTACGAACAATCAAAAATAGTGATTTATCCATCAAGATAATCAAAATCTCTAGTGTAGTTCTTTTACACGATAACAAAAAATAGTGTGTTACCTATCAAGATAACACAATAACACATCAAATTTTGTTATTGTGTCCAATGTACTCGTAGTGGTGGCCTTAGTTTTTATACACAAATACATCATGAATTTTTGACACCAAAATAAAAATGTTACATTGGAACGTAATTAAATAACTTTATATATATATATATAGTAATAAATATATAATATAACTTTTTAAGTCTCATTAAAGTTAATATGTTCACATATTTATGTTACAACGAAGTGTAGTCCACTCAAATGGTTACACTTTTTCTATGATCTAGGTAATATGTTCGAATCACTAAAGGAGTAAGTAAAAATTTATTGTAGATCCTATTATAAAAAATAAATAAAAAATTATGCACCAATTGTTATCAAACTAATAGGTTGTTGGCTACTGAATTATTTATTTTTCAAATTTAGCTATTGAATTATGTATTTCTAAAGTCATTCTGTCTGTAAATTTACAATAATAATAATAATTATTATTATTATTTAGTGGTCTTATATGCAACAATCTAATAACTTGATGACCATTAGTGTATTTTGCTGAAAAAAATACACATATTTATATTTTAATGTCACAATTTATATTTGTGACACTTTATGTTACAATTAAAACATTTTTTTAAGAATATCTGTAGATACATTTATTTGTGTACGTACTACGTAGAATTAATTGCCCTAACATAATTGGATGTCGTAATCAACAACTATTACGATCCAATTTACAATAATGTTGTATTCTATTTGCGAGACGCTTAGCAAAAATGGTAAAGAGTTGAATGCGAGGAAAAGTACTGGTGGAGACCCGTATGATGCTTTGAAGCACACGCAATTAGAAATTGTTGAATAGGAGAAGTGGAAATGAATTCACACTTCAATTCACATTAGCAGGAGAAAACTCATGTAAGTTACACTGTCGAAGTCCATATCTTAAGTTTATTAGTCAATAAATTTTAAATTAATTAATAAATTTTTTAAACCATTTTACTTATCACTAATTAATTTTAAAATAGAGGTGCATTATTCTTAATATAGTATCAGAACTAATTTTAGTTTTTCTCCCATTCACACACATTTTGGATTCTGTCAACCCTATACCCAATAGGTTCTCTACGTCGACCGATGTAAAAATTTTCAACTAACCCAGTAGATGTGTATAAGAGACAGATTCTAGACATACGCACCCACACATCAAACCTTCGCACACACATTGTTTAGTTTCTAACGTGTCGACTCACTTAACGAGTTTCAACTAACCTAAGTCACGTGTGAGGCGTAAGTTATCAACTAACCTAAGTCACGTATGAGAGGAGTGTCAAATTAAATATCCCACATCCGCCAATAAATTCTAAATTAATTAATAAGGTTCTTTACTCCACTTATCATTAATTGATTTTGAAATAAAAATTCATATTTCTTAATATACACAATGAAAATCTTAACATTAATCAAATCAGGTTCCTCGTAATTTAACCTATTTTTTAGTATATTTTGGGCACACCTTTTATTAATTATACTTTTTTCAATAAAGATGTTACAGTATTATACTGTTCTAAAAACACTTCTAGAAATTATAACAAAAGCACAACCAATGTTTTGTCATGTATACCAACTTTTTTCCTTTTTATTTTAAAAAAAAAAATTATTTTAGTTTCGGACTTTTCTGGTGGTTTGTAAATACACGGGAAAAGGGGAAAAAAGAAAAAAAAAAAAGTGATTATGTACTATGATGATAAAGACACTAATGTCAGATGGAAAATGACTAGAAAAAGGAATGCCCAGGATAAGCTCCTTATCATATATTAGTATAAGAGACATTTTACTTATACATGTTTCTAACGCTATATTTCACTTCTAAAAGGGTGAATAGACTTTCAACCAACTTGTGTCCATCTATATTTCCTCAAATCTTTTGCATATATAATTAAAGAAAAATGGATTAAATTATGATCAGTGTTTATTATAATTTGCATTAGACAGTTAATGGTTAGAAATCGTCCCATTTGAAAATTGTATAATGTAGATTAAAACTTGATAAAATTTTGAATTTATTGAGTTAATTATTATCTTCGTTTCCTTTTAAGTATCACTTTAGCCTTTAGTATAAGATTAAGATTACTATTAAATAGTCTAAATTTTAGACAAAGTTAATCTTATATGACTAAATCACCCTTTTAACTAGTAATAAATTAAAGTATAGAGTTCCAACATTAATTACAAGTTGAATAATTAATGAAGTTGGAAACAAATAAGGGCAAAATTGGTAAAAAAATAATTAATATTTCATTGGACTTCTAAAGTGACAATTAAAATAAAACAAATTTTTTTTGCTAAAGCTACACTTAAAAGGGAACGGAAGTAGTAGTATCTAGGCTATTATTTTATTTTTTACTTTGTTTGAACCAACCGGAATTAATAATTGTTCAGACCTTAAATTTTAGTTGGTTACTTCTTTTTCTTGATTACTAATTAGAACAAGCCAGAAGATTGTTGATCTTTTTTAATTGTCCTTGCAGGAAATATAGTACTACTTAATCTGGCAATAAGCAACACAATTAGCAAGAGAAATTCTGATTGGTAGAGCATCACTTTCTTTACTATACACTCGAACGTGACGAAAGTGAAAGGTGGTTTTAAAGTTTGTTCCACGATTAGCACATCAATTAAAGACGAAGTGTTTATAATCGCACTTAAACTATTATCTTAGAATCATAGAATTTCTCACTTAATTATTCATTTGTTCCCTTTGTGTCCTCCTGAGAATTGAAAACCTTTAGGGAGATTCAATTAACAATAGATCATTGTTCATGTGATCACTGGGATTAACGTTTGTAACCTTGTAGAATGTAGAAATTATTTATGCAAAAACTCCAATAGAATGAGTGCTTCGAAACTTTTTTAAGAGTAGAAATCCAATGCAATGATATATCCACATCGCGTACAAGTTTCTAACGTATTGAAGTTAAGCAATATATACTGTACAAGTTTATATGGACAGGCGGGAGACACGGAAAATGTAAGAAAGAACAAATCTAGCTTGCAAGAGCCTATACGTTTTCAAGAAGCAATAATTGTTTCATGAAAAAGAAAAAGGACTAGGTGAGTTTAGGTTTGGCCAAAACTGAGCAAAAAGGAGCTGAAAGAGTTTGGAAACAATCATTGACATTGTTGATACAAAAATTTGCCCAATCTGAACTCTGTTAGGGTATGATAAGGATCCAATGGGTGATTCAACCAGAGTTAAGATAGTAGATCGCACCGTACTCATATCGTCAAACAATTAAAAAAGAAGGCGGACTTATATCTCAAAAAGTTCTGACATTTAAATTAATTATTTTATACAAAAAAATCAATCGAACGAGATACAATTAAAAAAGTTAAATGAAGTAGCTTCCAGAGATAAATATCAATATCTCTATCTCACTAGATGTTGGGCTAACATGTTCCCCTCAAATTTATACCCTCAAATTTATAGTACCACTTGGCGAATTTTTCTTTTAAGCTTGGCTCCTACAATACCGAAAAATAGGAAATTGATATCAAAACCTCCAAATTTGCTACTACTTGGTTACAATTATGGAGGCCATTATACCTTCAATTGATTCATGTGAAACCGTTTGGACTGTAATTTTTATCATTAATCTCTAAATAATATTTTGCAATCATGTGTATAAACACATTAATTAAAATTAATCACCTTTTATCTCACAAATATCATATTACAAAAAGTTATTACAATAATTATTTCAAATAATATTCTTAATAATGATTGTCTTTTCTTTTTATTTTTCTGATCCCAGTGGGTACGTATAAACAAGATTTATTTTCTGAAGGAGAACATAAAAGTAAACGAAGATATATTTCAGTTACGAGCAAGGATTTATCGGACATTTTGGTATCTATATTTTTCGCCATCAATAAGAAACAGAAAGTAAACTTTCCAATTGGTGGGTAGACTTGTGGTTAACCGAGATGGGCACACTTGTAGGTAAAGATTGAATAAATTAAATAGTGTAACCGAATTTAATTAGTGAGATCATTTGACCATCAAATGTAGGAGTACCTAGCTAGTTGTAACAATCTGTTACTTTCCCACGAATCAAACACTAAAATAAGACTCTGATTTGGTAGACTAAACTAAACAATGTGTGTGCGAAGGTTTGATGTGTGGGTGTATGTCTAGAATTTTGCTGGATCCCTAACAAACGTGTATTAGAAACATGTATAGTATAAACAAATGTGACAAACTTGCCGTTTTCCTTGCAACTAAAGTCATTTTAAACTAATTTTACACGTAATTACTAAGAATATTTTGGTAGATATATTGAAAAATAATTTAAAACCCATTCATGTAATCAAATTTCAGATTCTCTTGAAAAAGAAATGATTACTTACACAATTACTGCATCTAATTAATCTTGTTTAATTTTCTAGAATTTGGAGAATTATTTATATATCAACTGAAAAATTCTAAGTGGCTCGAGTCGTCCTCATTCGAACAATGAAATATTACCTTTTATCATATTTTAACATTTTCTTTTGTAAGAAAAAAATTTAAGAGACGAATACTCTTCTTTTTAGGGTTAAAGGTAAGTCATTGATGCATACAACTTACAATAATACTCATTTGAGACCTATTAAAGAAGAAATTGAGTGTACCAAAAATGAATTTTCAATCTTTTAATGATCATTTAAAAAAAAATTAAATTTTCAAAATTTTGATGCAAATTATTGATAAGTGTCTCGTATGAGCCAATCACTGTTGATATCGTATTTTAACATTTGTCTATACAAGATGTATTCCATAAAAAAAAAAAAAGGAATAATGAACATGTCATCCGATATCCATTATGGTACAACATGTCAAGGCGTCCAATCTGATCGATTGATTAAAGTTTTAAAGCAAGGATATGATATCACACGACCAAATTCTCTTTTTATTAACATTTCCACAGCATGCATGCACACACACACGTACATATAATCATAAAAGGGGGCGTAATCATATCAAAATGCAGTCTCTGATTCAACTTGAAGAATTCCAAAGGCTCTTGTATAAGAGACAGAAACCCCAACTTTCCTCCCATGTTTGCTTTTTTTGTCAGACGATGAAAAATCCAAAAACCTTTGGAATAAAGAGAAGTTGAATCAGAGACTGCCCCCCCCCAAAAAAAAAAATTTATGCCAACTATGAAACAACTACTCACTAACATTATAATATGTCTTCTATAAATCAATATGATTTTCTTGTACTACAACCAATCAATAGGTATCGCTATAAAAGATCACAAAAGTCCACATGGCTACAATTAATTGGTAATGTACTTAGTTTCCATTTTATTCTAATTGGAGAAAAGGGTCCTAAGGAATCTTGTTCCCTTCTAATTGGGCAAGGTTAGGTTGATTTTTCATCGTCTTCTCCTTTGGACTATCCTCTTATACATTAATTCTAATTCACACATATAGCTATCTGTGCACAATTAATTAATTGTGTTATAGTGTCAAATAAAAATAAGAGATGAAGTTTTTCTATGTTCTAATTAAACTCTTAGTTTGCATAAAAAAAATACTCCCTAGAAAAACAAACCCAATCAACCATAAATCATTTTCATATGTTACATTATCAGTAATCTAAGGCTTAATTAAGCATTTCCTAGTACAAAGCAAATTGTGGAAGAGATTCCCATTATTCTAAGGCTTATAGATCTTTGTGATTGCAAGTACCGATGCCAACTAGTGACAGAAGAGAAAGGGTGAGAAACAGTCCAAGCGCATAGGATGGTCAGAATATAGAATGACTTTACCAAATACTGTTACCAAATAAAATTACAAAATAGTCTGCAAATAATAATATTTTATGATATTTTATAATATATTTTATAATTATTTTTTATCTAACACGTAGAGCATCTCAAAAACAGTTGCCTAAATTATTAGAATATCTCACATGTGAAATATTCAAAATAGTAATAGTTCAAATAGAATCGATTACATCTTATTTCTAAACTTTTCTTGCACTCTTAAAAAATATGTGAAGAATAGAACTATATTTACTACGGTCTCATTTTCATACATCGATAAAAGTTGGATCATATGGTAGTAGTTTTATTGTCTATTCCTTGTATAAAAGATGCTTCAAAATTTTGTCATTAACAATCTCACAAATATACTGTCTTAATCATGTTAAATTACTTAATTAGGATAACAACGCATACATACAATAAATCATGGTATTCAGAGTACAAACATATACAACCATGTGTGCGTGTTTTCTATACACACTAGTACGTACTATTATCTGTATCTTAATTTGTTCATAACTAAGAGCAATTACTCCTGTTAAGCTTAATAAAATGCCAGTTCACACACAAGCCTCAACTGGGTTTGGGAATTGAGAATAACAAAATCAATTAAATATGTTTTTTGAAAATAATTTAAAATATACAAATCTAAAATTACTTGTTCATTGAATCATTAATCTGTGTTGAGATAGACAAGAATTTCGTTTCTTTTTTTATAAATCTAGTAACACACCATTGACTTTGTCATTTTGTACAGATAAGCTATCATTTTTTTTAAAAAACTTTTTCTTGGCTGATGTGTCACATCTGTCTTTATATATATATATATATATGTAATTTTTTTTGGCAGTTTTTCTTGAAAATGTTACCAAATCCTGCAAAAAGCTTGAAGTAATGATGGTCAACAACATAATAGAATCAAATAAAGAGTTGAGTACAGGGGTTGGCAGTTTGACTCTGGGGAGGATGAATGCAATTATGTGATCCTCTGCCAGCTAATTATGTAATTAACGATCTATGTTCACATTTATGCGATATTAATAGATCTCAAATTTTCGAGCCTGGATGCAGAAGTGTCTCTTTAATTAGTTGAACATGATCCATTTTTAACATTTTCTCTGTTTCATTTACTTTTTAACAATTTGATTTTTAAGGGCCAAACAAATCAATTTTGTAATGAAGAATTTATGTAGATTTATTTAATTGTTAATAAAAAAATTTCAATAAAAATAGAAATTTATATCAAATATTAATACATATAAAATTAAACAATTTATTTAACTGAAGTTTAAAAATTTGATGTGTTCAGATGTAAAAAGTCATATACATGTCTAATATAAGCTGAGACGTGGATAGTATATTATAATCATGCATAAGTTCATGCTTATTTACAATATTATTTAATTTAGAATATGACACCCACAAGTAAATATTTGAGAATTACTACGACAAAACTCACAAAAAAGTTTATACAGGAAACTTATCGATGTACACATGAAGCATTAAAGCCATAAATATCCTTTTATCATAGTAATAAATGCCCTCATTCAAAATTGAATGCCTTTCTTCATTTTTCTTTGATGAGTTTTTTTTTTTTTTTTTTAAAGGTATCAATTTTGTTTAATGATATTAAAGTTTCTGAGAAAATCATGTGAAAATGTAGAAATCGTTATACGTGTCATTCTACACGAGTGTTAGAATTTCAAAACCATATAAAAGAAAAAAGTTGTCAGGGTGATATAAGAACAACTAAACATGAAATACAATTTGAAACGAAATGATCACAATCAGCTGCCCCCTTTGAATTCATGGCTTTTAATTTCAAGAAAATTTTCAGGGAAAAAAATCTAAATTAATGATGGTCCAAGGCTCTTACTTATTGCGAACTTTTAATTAATTTGGTGGTCAGTGTTCATTCAAGATTCAATTACAAATCCGAAATGTAACTATCTAAATCAAGCCAATTTGACATGATCCTAATCTTGGTAGCAAAATTTTTTATGTAAGAAAAAAATTAATTTTAAAATTTACAATCAAAAATTGCATATTATGCTTGATCTGAATCACTAATTGTTATCTACAACAGTACATTATTTCATAGATCAAATTATTTATGTATGAAAATACAAAAATTTGTAAGTTTCACGTAAATCTCGACATAAGACTCATATAAAATTTATAATTTTTATATTTTGATACACAAACACCTTAATTCATTTAAAAAAAATCTATACGAACACATTTTGTGGGGTGCTGATCTGCAAAAGACTCTGATACATATCTAATAAATTCATAGCAATCTCTGGAGGCATAATGATCATTCAAAGTCAATGGAGAAATCAAGGCAAAAAATCCATACAAGGATTCTGCAAATAAAGGCCTAGACGTCGAAAATAACTACTACTATGAAATGTCAACAAGAATAATAAATGTTTCAAAGAGGGAAAAATCTAACGGAGTCCGTCCCCACGATTTTTCTAGCATTTATTTGAGTGAAGAATTTTTCCTATACTACTTTAAGTCGTAAATTCATTTTAATTCTACAGATACCATCGTGCAATAAGTTTTCGATTAATATCATGTTAATTGACTACTCTCTCCATTTTAAAATAATTATAAATTTAGATAGTTTGTTTCGTTTTAAAATATTCATTGTGTTAGAAAATAAAAAATATATTAAATGATATTTTTTAACTTTTATTCTTAATATTATATTAATAAAGGAAAAATTATGTAGTTATGATATTAATATAAAAAATCTTTTAAGCATTTTGAACTCTTTTTCTAAAATTAATGCAATTTAATAAAATATCATAATGCGATTAATTATTTTGAAACGTAATTAATTTCATACACTTTCTAATATTCTTGCCGTCTTTTTAACTAAACAATATTCCACATTTACGGATCTAAAAATATTTTTTCAGAAAATGATTGAAATCTTTCCATTTTTGTGGAAGCATATTGATTATTACTGTATTTCTTTTTCTCATGATTTAATGATGCAAACGATCTTGACATTTACAACATGATCATCATCAATTCATCACCAATCATATGGCTTGTATCTTTCATGATATTTAAGACAGTTACAAACTATTGCATCCCTTGAATGATTGACGAATGTCAAAGGCCTAGCTATATTCGGTGCTTGTTCTTTCTTTTTTTGCTATGCTTTCGGAAAAATCCTTTAATATGAGATAAATTTTCGGATGTACAATTTTTTTTCATAAGCATATTTAAGTTTTTAATTTTTATAAAAGTACCTATGACAATTAATCTCACGTTTAATTATGAGACGAATTAAGAGTAGTATTTTTAAAAAACTGTATAAATTAAGTGATTATGCATATATTTGAAAAATCATATGTGTTTTTCCTCAATCATTTCACATAAACTAACATGTTATAGTCCATTTAGATCGCAGACTTTAGCTGCCAAATGAAACCTGAGCCATGAGCCACGGAGAAAACGGTCATTTTTTTCACAATAAAACCTGTCTCTTATACACATCTAGATGTGTATAAGAGACAGATATTATTTTTGAAAGATTATTTTAAAAAATATTATAATAATTTTTAAAATAATATTTCAAAAATAATATTTGTCCAAACAGTTTTGCCTTTAAAAAAAAGAGAGAGGCAATAGCAATTTTTGTGACGTTCAAGTGTGATTTAAATGGTTCAAAACTTAAGCACACATTTGGACTGCTTTTTGTTTTTCAAAAGAATTATTTTTGAAAAACTTTCAACACATTTTCCTATCCCTTTCTATCTTACATACATGTCACCTAAAAAAGTGTTACAATCCAAAAGAAAACTAAGAATTACTCTCGTGATAAAAAATTTGAAATCAAAAAATAATGGTCGAACTTGAAAGCGAGTCATGATTTGACAAAGAAATACACAATATTGTAACAAGTTTGAAATTTTCATCTTATACATATCTGAAGCTGTATAGTAGATGTGTCATATTTGCAAAAAGAAAAACCAAAGAACTAGGAATGAAGAAAGCAGAAGTGGAAAAATGCAAAACAATAAAATTTCATTTCAGGGTAATAAAGTAGTTCTACCATAAGATTTTTGTTAACCAATTATATGTAAGTTAATTATTCCAGTTATCAAAATTGAATATACTTGTAAGTTTATAGGCCCTCCTCCAGAAGCAACCCAAGTGGCAAAAAAGTATGTGAAGACTAAAACAAGCAACTACTCTAAAGTAAGGGTCTTGACCAAACTAACCCTAATTAAAGATTATAATTAGCTCTTCTCCCAAGGTGTAATGAAGAAAGACAATGTGATAAAGCAAAGTTAATAACTGGTGAGAGTTGGCAAATACTTTGTCAGTTGCTAGCTCAATCCAGTATTATCTCCTATTAATAAAACACAAACCCCAACTTAAAGTAAAACATTACATACTATAATGAATCTTGCCAAAGAAAGCTTGGATTCTACTACTATAAAACAAAACTTTTAATAGTAAAGTAAACATGTACGAAATTGTAAAAAAAAAAATTAAAAATTGTTGCATCTAAAGAAAGCTAAGGTTGGCTTTATACAAAGAATATCAAAATATGCATTAATGCATAAAGAAAGACAAATGCTAGTAGTATTTCTTTTTCTTTCCAACATTTGGGACCATAAAAAATGATACATTTATGTGTTTGCATTAATGAACAAGGATCAAACACGTATATAAACACCGACAACATTTATGATAATTATTAATTAATTATTAAACATTTTACTAATTGTTCAATAACTAATAAGAGAAATTATTTAGATTGTGTGGCTTACTTTATTAAAAAAGGGGGCCATAAATGAATTAAGGTGTTTGTGTATCAAAATATAAAAATTATAAATTTTATATGAGTCTTATGTCTGTCTCTTATACACATCTAGATGTGTATAAGAGACAGATTCGAATTGTAAAATAGAATAGAATAAAAGTTAAAAAAATCAGGTTAATAGTGGGTTAGAAATTTGATACTCGTCAGGTACTCGACTCGATCCATGTATAGGGATAACTCTATAATTTTACATAATATGGTCTAATAATAATGAATTTTTTCTTCTTCCATTCCTATTCATAGGGATATATGTGTAATTAGTAGTCAATTTTTTATATATTTTTTAAAATTTTAATACTAAAAAAATAATATTAGACTAGGTCGAGTATTCGATCATTCGATCCGATTTGACCAAGTACCCAATAACCAAATATTGAATCGTTTTTTCCTCGACATTATATAATCGAATCGGGTTGAATCGAACAATGATTTCATGAATTGGATACCGGATCATGTGGTAAATGGGTATTAAATTCTTATACTACCCCCGTTCTTTTTTAGGTGTCATTTTATCTTTTAACACAAATATTAAGATTGTTATTAAATGAACCTAAATTTTAGATAAAGTTGATCCCATATGACTAAATTATCATTTTCGGAGTTCTAAAAGAACAAGAATAACATTAATCACAAGAAAATAATAATAGAGTTAGGAAGAGATAAGGATAAAATTGATAAAAAAAAAAAATTTAATATTTCATTAAATTTCTAAAGTGATATTTAAAAAGTAACAAAATTTTTTCATTAAACTGACACTTAAAATGATTGGAAATAGTATCTTATAAACGAACGTTTAGCTTGAATTTACTTGAGATCAAATCTCAAGTAAATTTAAGAGACAAATTTCATTTCGAAAAAAAATTTAAGGGATACAAAGTATTATTTTTTTTTAAAAAAATTGCTGTGTATAATTAATTCTTCTTGTATTGTTTATTTGTGATTTTTTTTTTTTTTTTTTTTTAACAATAGCAGTGGCGGTGGTTCATCATCAAGAGCACTTATTTGATGCAGGCGTGGGTTATAAATGCGGGACCTTTGCTCCCAATTTCTTTCTTTCTTTCTCTTTTACACTTCCTTCAAAATTCAATTAAATTTTTTTCTCTTTCTCACATCTTTCATTTGTATAGCTTAAACCCCTCAAAAAGTGATGATTGTACTTAGTACTTCAGATACAGATTTCTCTGTCCTTTTCGCTCCTCTTGTGACTAAAATCTCTACTGTTCAAAACTTTGAATCACATAGTCCTCAGGGCACCAAAATTTGAAGTACAAAATTTCAAGAAAGTTAAAGAAAATTAAAGAAAAATAAAGGGAAAAGTCAGCAGTTCAAATTATAGTAGTACTAAAAGTATTGGCTGCACAGAATCTGAAATGGGGTATCTTTCTTTATTTCTCTCTTCACACTTTTTAGTTAGGTCTTTCTCTGTTTCAGAGCTCTCTGCTTAGTCTCTGACTAGGGTTTTCTGCAGAGCTTTGAATGCGTATTTATGGTGCCAAAATCAATGTCTCTGCTCAATTAACTGCTTCTGCTCACTTTTTTTGAGCTTTTTGCTGAACTGGGCTTTTCTTGTTTTGGGTATTTGGGGGTTTCTTTAATGTAATTTTCAAAGGACTGCTGGAAATTCAGTGTTCTTCTGCATGTAGGTTCTGTTTGGTGCATGGATTTTTTTTTTCAATTATGCATTTTTCGTTGTTTAGCTCATTGGCATAAATGAAAGTGTTCATCTTGGTCATTTTTATTTGCTTCATTTTAGTTTTTTTTTTTTTTTAAGTGGATAGGTTTACTTTTTACCTGTTTTTTCCATGTTTCTCTGGTGTTTTGAACAATTCAGATTGATTTATCTACATTTTTACTGTGTATTTTATTAATTTTTTTTTCTTGTAACTGAGCTGGTTTAAGAAGACAGGAATGGTTTATATGTTTCAATCTTCTCTGTCTTAGAATAGGTCTTTTTGTCGAAGAAAATGAACAAAATCGGAACTTCGTAGGATTATTTGGTTAAAAAAATCAAATCTTGATTGTCATCATATCTGATTCTTGAAAGGAAACTGCAAGTGATTATTGTTTGCTGAGTTTGGAGTTCTTCAAGTATAATGGATATGGCTGAAAAAGATAATCTTGAATCAGAGAAGAGGAATGAGGATCTTCTGAACTACCATTCGTCGCATATGCCGTCAGACTGGCAATTAAGTGGTAATACTATCTCAAATGCATCCCTGGGATTGATTTCTTCAGGCAATATAGAGCAACCTTCTTGTTCCAATGCTACAATGATTGATTCATTTTGCCCTGTTATGTGGGATCAGCTGTCAAGTTCCCATAATTTAAGTTTCAATAACAACAATGTCCTACATAATACTAGTACTTCAAATGCTTTGGGGGGTAGAGCAGCTGGTTTGGGACCTTTGATAGCTGGTCTTGATAGCATAGTTGGTATGGGAATGGAATGGACTCCACCTAATGAAATGTTGAAAGGGGGCATGTTTCTACCAGGTGCACCTGGATTTCTTCCTCAGAGTTTGGCTCATTTTCCAGCTGATATTCAGGTTTCATCGAAAGAGCTGCGAGATACTCATGCTTCAGCAGTGGAAATGTCAATGAAATAATGAACCCCTTTAAGATGTCTGAATCCTTGAATCCTTATTCTAGGGGTCTGGCACCAATGCTAGGATCACAAGAGGCTTTGATGGGAAATGGGCTGAAACCAATATCTGGAATACAGCCCCAAAAAATTGAGATGAACATGGCTGAAAGTTCCAAACATATTTCTTTACCTGCCGAGTGTGGGGCCTCTGAGGGAAATGTGTTCAAGAATGAGAAGAAAAGTGAAAGCTATAGTGAGGTCTCATGATGAAGCAAAGGGAGGTGTTGGTGTTTCAGGTAATGAGTCTGATGAAGCTGAATTTAGTGGACAAGAGGAATTGGAGGGTGCAGATGGGCAGTCTACTCCTAAGGGAGTTGGATCAAAGAAGAGGAAAAGATGTGGTCAGGTATTATTAAATTTACTGCCTTTTGGCAATCAATGAATTGTAGCAACTTTAATGATGCATATTTAGGATTTGTTGTTTGCTTTCATGCCAATTTTAGTTTTTTCTTATTGTGTATTGATATTCTTGTTCTGCCAGAACTCCGAACATGATAAAAAGAAAGGATGTTCAGCTGAAGTTCCAAATGATGATTCTGAAGCTCAGCAGAAGGCAGACCAGAATCCAATCTCTAGCAAGCCTGGTGGAAAAAATGGTAAACAGGGACCTCAAGCTTCAGATTCACCCAAAGAAGAATACATTCATGTCAGAGCAAGAAGAGGCCAGGCAACAAACAGCCATAGTCTTGCAGAAAGAGTAAGAGTTCATGCAAAAGTTTGCATCTTTTTATTATCAATACATCATTTATTCGTTCTTTATACAATGAGGGCCTCAGCTTCTCCATTCTTTGAGTTGAACTAAAAGATTTGAATGATAGGTAAGGAGGGAAAAGATTAGTGAAAGGATGAAATTTCTTCAGGATCTTGTCCCTGGTTGCAGCAAGGTTGGTGGTGTTGAAAGAAATTGTTTCGTGCCTTTGTTAAATTTAATACTCTGCAGATTCTCTTCTGTTTGTTTAGTCAAAATTGGTTGATTTGCAGGTTACTGGTAAAGCAGTTATGCTGGATGAAATCATTAACTACGTCCAATCTCTACAGCGTCAAGTTGAGGTAAGAGGATTTAAAGAGTGTTGTTCTCACCTGCTGTTTCCCAAATTTTATGTTGTCTTTTTTCCCATCTTAAGTGTTCCATGTTGTTACTATTGTTTAAAGTTCTCAGTGGCCAGGCTTTAACTGTTTCGTAAGATTTAATTCCTGCATCTGAAGAGTACAGACTAATGAAAAGGCTCTCTTTAATGTTTCAGAAAGGCAAGTGATTTTAGGTCAACCTTTCACATAACTGATGCTAAATTCTTTTCCCTCAGTCCTTGAGGGTTTGATGTGGAGAAAAATAGTTGTCATGATCCATGCCCTTTTCAGATTTTCTTGCCTTGTATGTGTTAAGACCTTAAGTGTCTGATTGTTTTGTATTTTCTTCTCTTTTCATTCAGTTTCTGTCTATGAAGCTCGCAGCAGTAAATCCACGGTTAGATTTTAACATCGAAGGGCTCCTTGCAAAAGAGTAAGAAAAACATCACATACTAATTGCAAAGCTACTGGTGTAAATTGGCATGATTTCTGACTCATGTATGTTCAAAACCTTGGCCAAAGGTTCTTCAATCCCGAGCCGGTCCTTCATCACTGGCATTTCCACCTGATATGACTATGGCTTATCCTCCACTGCATCAATCACAACAAGGAATGGTCCAAGCAGGTCTTCATGGCCTGGGGAGCCCCTCAGATGCACTTCGAAGATCCATCAACTCTTCTTTGACCAGCGTGAGTGGAAGCTTTAAGGAACCTTCATCTCATGTAAGCCTTGTTATCGTAAAGCTACAATTTTTCGAAGGTTTCATTTTGCTTGTCTTCTCTTCTTTTCAAGTCTCAGGGTAGACTAGGTTTAACTGATAAAATACCTTTGGAACAGTACGAAAACAAATTTTTTTTCCCAATAAGAAAAGAATGCGTTAGCTATGCCTGCTTGCTTTATGCTTCATATTCTCGTGTAGGTACCTAATGTGTGGGAAGATGAGCTTCATAATATAGTCCAAGTGGGTATAAGATTCAAGTATTCCTCTCAGCAGCCAAGATACAAGTGGTATTGGATCTTCCCATCTCATTTTCTTTTCTGGAACAGTACAAGGATATTAACCAGATCAAAAAATTCTGTTGTGCATTTGCAGCTTCTCTGCCACCAGGCCATATGAAAGCTGAACTCTGATCTTGTTTCTTAGGTTTATAACATGATACATATTTTGATTAAGGTATGGTAAAGATTGTCAATGTGGAGGACATCTCTGCAGATGCAGGATTAAGATCTTTAGTTATGGTTCGAGAAAGTACAGTTTCGCAGTTTGCTATACAGAATGTTTTCCTCTATCAAGATTGACCAAGTTGTATCTTTGGTTGAAGCTCTATCCCTTTATTATGTCTTGTATCTTAAAACAGTCAGGGATTTTCGTTCTTGTGCAGCCATATCTGGTAAATTATCTGGCTACAATGTACAACTTCCAATTGTGAATTTTGATGGACATGGCTGGAGGGAAAGTTGATGATATTTCACAATAGCACGATGAAGAACAATAAATTTTAGATGGAAGAATGTAAATTTTGGGACACGCAAGAGAAATAGAGGATGGTTGTATGACTTCAATCAATTTCAATTTCTAGGTGGAGAAACTGGAAGCATTCTGTGTTACTTGCCTGTTGCAAATTAAGATGATATTACATTTCTCTTGGGTTAAAAACACTACTGATTCTTTTTGTGCTCATTCTGTTTTGGTTATGATTCTTCTGCTAAATTACAAAACAATAATTGCAAATTGACCTTGCTGGTTGAGATTTTTTTTTTTTTTTTTGGCTGGTTGAGATGTACTTCATCTATTTTACAGTTCATGGAACTTGCTCTATAAAATCTTTCTTGGGTGTCAATGATATAATTTATTTTAGATAATTCTGCTTAATGAAAATGGGTATTCTGCCAAAAAATTTCATATGATCTTGTAACTCCAGTTGAAGTAAATTTAATCTCTATGGAGTTTGCCAACCTACTAAGGACATTTATGTAAGTTGTGTCAAACAATTCTCAAATAATCTTATAATATTAAGTAGGAAATTGTTTGGAACAAAAATAATTGTATTATAGAACTAAAAGTCATCTCATACAATTGACTATATGTGTATAAGAGACAGCTTTTCTTATGTTTATCACTTCTATTGTACACGAATCTTGATGTGTATAGAGACGTAAGTGGGTTTATTAAAGCTTATGCCCAACTGGTTTATTTAAACACATCTCATCAAAGTCATAATTAAGACGACTCAATGGCTGAGGTTGTACATATAATACTACAAATGATAGTGATGCAAAATGATTTATGAAAGATTTTGAGGATGTCACTTAAGGTGCAAAAAGTGGAGAACTTGTATAAACTAGTAGTAATAATAAAGTCCAAAAAATACAATATTTTTTATGGAGTTCTGATCTTTATGAAAACCATGTTGGGCATAAGCTTTAATAAATAAACAAAGGATTCTAGACATGTCAGTAGGGGTGTTCATGGACTGGATATTCAGTCCATGAGGTAAAAAAAGTACTCGACCCTCATTGATCGAGTCAAAAAAATTCTGATCATCTACCCGATTCATACAAAGTGGGTGCCCGACCTACTGCGTACTTGCAAAAGAGAGTTGGGTCGATCAGGTACCCGACTCTCACTAGTAACAAAACATAAAAATTTAAATAATGGTAATTAGGCAAGCTAATTTCACAATTAAGTCAACAAAAATTAAGTCTAAGTCACAAAATACATCCCAATAGAAACAAACTAACAAGTTGCAACAAGCCAATAGCAACAACAACTAAATTACAAAATACATCTCAACAGACGAGAGTGTGAGGAATGAGGATATGAACTTGAGGAAGGTCTAGAGATGATTAATAGACCCTCTGTCTCTTTTTAGACAAAAAACTGAAAAGAGAAGAAGAGATGAGAGACTAAGTTAATCCTAATAAATACTAACTTACCTATTAATCAAATTTACAAAATTACCCCTAAAATGGACCGGGTCGGGTACCCGGCGGGTAACAAAAAAGTGACCCGCTACCCGACCCTCAACCTGAGTGATTCGATCCTCTGTCTGACCCGCTTTCAGAATATGATTCCAATACCTTCTTTTTTCCAGTTCGAATCAGATCGCGGATCAGGATGAACAACCCTACGTGTCTGTATTCTGAGAAAGATCTCCAACACATCTTAATGGAAATCTCTAGTGATTCAGTATCTAGGTGGAGAATCAACTCAGAATATACACTAGTATCATTCTTGGTAAAAATAAATCTGAAATGAAAATTTTCTAAATTGGTTGGCTTATTGACCGACTTTAAACAGCTAGTCCCACTATTTTTATTTCTTTGTCAATGTAATTTTGATTCGTTTGTTCTTGTAGGTGTTTAAAATTATTACAAACGGCTTACTTTTATTGTCATTTGATACGGTGGACTGGACAAATTTTTGAAACTTAATTAAAATTCTACTAAATAAATGTGACTATATATATGGAACGGAGTAAGTAAAATTTCTGAGGGGCTCCCCAGGCCCTGTCTCTTATACATCTTGAATTTGCATAAGTTTAAATTGAGTTTTAATTTTTGCCTTAATTAATATTAAAAATTGTTCTATAATTACCAAGAAGATATTCAAAACCGTCAAAGAAACAAATTTTTGCTGACCCCTGTTGATCTGAACATGATTCTAAAAGAAAATATTCTAAAATCTAAGACAATGCAAAAAAACCTTTCACCATGTTTTGTATTCAACTTTATATTACTATATTTGATCCACTTTGTATCCCTTCCTTCTTTTTTTTTTTTTTTTTTTAATAAAACTAGAAAAAAAAATTTAGAAGTTTGAAAAACACATCTAGAGCCTATACAAGTATTTTCTTTTATTCAAAAGTAATCACTTTTAAAACATTTCCTTCATTTAAGTTTGCTAACCTTCGAACATTTTTGGCTATTAATTTTTCATTTTTCTTGGTGTTCAAACTACACTGAGTTTTATTCTTTATTTCTGTTTTTTTATATATATACTTGTTTTGTGTTCGATATACACAATTATTAGTCTCTTCAGTTTCTTGGACTGGTAGTTTGTAATAGCACGTGATCTGTCACGTGACCTAAAACCAGTCAACCTAACTATATAACGAACTATTCCCGCCAAAATCATCCGTCCTTGCCACCATGTCTGGCATCTCCAATTACTATTGTTCAATACTCAAAAACTGCTGTGAAACCCAAAATTTTACCCAAGCTAAGAAGCTCCATTGCATCATAATCAAAGCCCTTGACAACCCAGAAACCTTTTTGCTTAACAACCTTATAAACAGCTACATTAAGCTCCACAACTTCGGTTATGCACGCAACGTGTTCGACAAAATTCCAAGACCAAATCTTTTTTCATGGAACACCATTCTTTCGGCTTATTCAAAATCAGGGCATATTTCCAAAAGTGCAAGAAGTATTCAGTTTGATGCCAAGAAAAGATGGGGTTTCTTGGAATTTGAATATTTCGGGATATGCGTCCCACGGACGGTGTGATGAGGCTTTAAAGGCTTATAAGTTGATGATAAGAGATGGATTGGGGAGTTTGAATAGGATTACATTCTCTACAATGCTTATATTGTCGTCGAACAAGGGGTGGATTGAATTGGGTAGGCAGATTCATGGGCAAATCACGAAAACTGGTTTTATGTCTTATGTTTTTGTGGGGAGTCCTTTGGTAGATATGTATGCAAAGTCAGGGTTGATATACGATGCAAGGCGGGTTTTTTTTGAGTTACCTGAGAGGAATGTGGTCATACACAATACTATGATTATGGCTTTTTTGAGGTGTGGGATGGTGGATGTGGCGGGGCATTTGTTTAGTCATATGCCTGAGAAAGATTCAATTTCATGGACCACAATGATCACGGGACTAACGCAGAACGGTTTGGAGGAAGATGCGATTGATTCGAAGTATTTCGAATCATGATGTTAGAAGGATTGGCTGTTGATCAGTTCACTTTTGGGAGCATCCTCACTGCTTGCGGAGCTCTTCTGGCCCTAAAGGAAGGTAAGCAGATTCACGCTTTCACAGTTAAAACCAATCATGTGGATAATGTGTTTGTTGGCAGTGCTCTTGTTGATATGTATTCAAAGTGTAGAAGCATTACATATGCAGCGAAAGTATTTAAGCGCATGACATACAAAAATGTGGTCACTTGGACTTCAATGGTTGTGGGGTTTGGCCAGAATGGGTATAGTGAGGAAGCCATTCAGATTGTTTGTGAGATGCAAAGGAATGGGATAGAGCCGGACGAGTTTACGTTAGGAAGTGCAATTAGCTCCTGTGCGAATCTAGCTAGCTTTGAAGAGGGAGGCCAGTTTCATGCTCAAGCACTAGTTTCTGGTTTAGTTTCTTTTATCACTGTTGCTAATGCACTTGTTACCCTCTATGGTAAGTGCGGAAGTATAGGACTGATTCTCATCGGATGTTTAACGAAATGAAGATTAAGGACGAAGTTTCTTGGACTGCGCTAGTTTCAGGTTATGCACAATTTGGAAAAGCCAATGAAACAATTGGTCTATTTGGGGAAATGTTGGCCAATGGACTACAACCAGATGGCGTTACTTTTATTGGCATTCTTTCAGCATGCAGCAGAGCAGGATTGGTGAAAGAAGGGCATCACTATTTTGAGTCAATGATAGAAACATATGGAATTAAACCAATGGTTGATCACTATACTTGCATGATAGATCTCCTCAGCCGTGCTGGGCGGTTAGAAGAAGCAAAAGATTTTATAGAAAAGATGCCTTGCCAACCTGATGCAATTGGCTGGGCTACATTGTTGAGCTCTTGTAGATCTCGTGGTAACATAGAAATTGGAAGATGGGCTGCGAAATATCTTCAGGAGCTAGACCCGGAAAATCCTGCCAGCTATGTCTTGCTCTCAAGTATGTATGCCTCTAGAGGACTGTGAGGGGATGAGGTTGCTCAATTAAGAAGAAGAATGCGAGATAAGGGTGTCAAAAAGGACACATCTAGTTGGATTAAGATACAAGATACACAAGGTGCATATTTTCTCTTCCGATGACAAGTCGAGTCCATTTTTAGATCAGATACACAAGGAACTGGCAGAGTTAAATCTTAAAATGATAGATGAGGGATATGTTCCAGATGTGAGTTCTGTTCTTCATGATGTTGAGGAGTCAGAAAAAATAAAAATGCTGAACCACCATAGCGAGAGGCTTGCTATTGCTTTCGGTTTGCTTTTTGTCCCTCCCAGCTTACCCATTAGAGTGGTAAAAAACCTTCGAGTATGTGGGGATTGCCACAATGCAACTAAAATAATTTCCAAGATCACTCAGAGGGAAATCCTTGTAAGAGATGCTGTACGATATCATTTGTTTAAGGATGGGAAATGTTCTTGTGGGGATTTCTGGTGATGAGTAACATAATACTTGGAACTGTTCACGACGGTTCTGCAATTTCCATGAGTGAAGGGACTAAAAATCTATTCATGGATTGGATATGAAAGAGTTGCTCCTCTGCCAATTAAGTTTATTTTCTATTTTATGAGACAAGACTCCATCCTGCGAAGAAGTCATTATATCACCTGTTATTTAAAAGATAAAAAACCACAGTTTGGTTTGTGAGAGTGCTAATCTGAGATGTTTATCAATCTTTCTGATAAGGGGTGGCATGGTAAATTTAAATAGTTCTTCTGATCGGGATCGTCTTCCACGAGGTAAAAGTTCTTTTTGCTGCAGCTCTCTGACCATACATAAATGTCCTTTCCCAAAAGATAGCTACTGATAAAAAATTGCTGATCGACTTGATTGTCAAAACTTTTCTTTTTTTTTCTTTTTTATATATTAGAAACAGTGGTTGAGTGGTAATGATCTTAAATATCTTAAATCCTTACATTTTTCAGATGTTTCATTCCTTTTCTTTTCTGTTTCAGTGTCTTTAACAATGATAAAGATCGTCCCCTTCTGTTTTGAAACAGAATACTTACTTTTTTTAATGAGCAAAATGCACCAATCATCACCAAACTGTTAGGTTGTTTCATACAAGGTCACTGAACTATTTGTTCTGTAAATTTGGTCACTGAACTACCTTAAGCGTATGTCTGGAGTCACTTTTATTTTCATGGTGACTGCAAACACGCAGTTAAGGTAGTTCTCTGATACAAATTTGCAAATGGAGTGACTACAGACACATTTAAGGTAGTTCAGTGACCATTGGTGCATTTTGCTCTTTTTGAATTCCAGAAACTAAGTTTATGCTATAGAAAGTGGCAGATATTTCTAGCTTTGGACAAAGTATGAACTGGATCATGAAAGATTGTACTTCTTTTCCAGATGGGTCAACTAGCTGGTGTATATTTCCCAGTATTAATGGATCGAAAGATGACAAGATTTGTATAGGAGTTTTGTTTCAGCTACCTAGTTATATTATAAAAGTAAAGAAATTCCATGCTCTTGTTTGTTTAACTCACTAGATGGTTAATTTTGTTGCATGAGTTTGTTCAAACTTTTGCGCTTGAAATAAGAAGTTAATATCTGAATGTGTATAAGCAATATGATATTATTATTGAGCAAGAAAAGAATATTTGTGCCATGAGGAATTTTGTTATAAGATAAGAAAGTCATGCAATTAGAAATTAAATAGCTGACAAACAATATCCAGAACTAGAATATGACTCTGGAAATGCACGAGTATACTGTGTACAGATTGGGTGGAGACTAAGTGTTAGTCCTCTTGTTATAGTTTGACAGACTCCGATTGACTCTGCTGATTCTGCACAGGTGTAAACAAGAGCTCATTAGAATGGCAAGTTTATGGTAGAAAAGCTCCAGGAAAAGTTAGGGAAGCCAAAGAATTACCTGCAGTCGGCTGCAGATTTCGAGGACTTCAGGAAGAGGTGCCCAGTCTCCGAAGTTTCTTTCAATGAACTGGTAAGCAATGCCAGTCTTTCCTCTGCCAACTATTCTCTCGAAGAGTCCACCTTTTATCTCACCTTCCCCCTTGAAGTTATGCTCCATCCCTGTAGCCTTGGCTTTCTTATAGTTTGCTCTAGCTTGAGGATTTAAGAGGAAGCCTGTTATGAATTTATCTTTTAGAAGCTTCCCTCCACCCAGCGCTTTAAAAAATTCCATTCCTCTGTCATAGACCACAACGCCACCCCAATAATGAGGCCAGAAGTCTTTTACCTGTAATCATGGAGTAATAATTTAAGCAGTCATAAGGCACTTGAAGAGAATATGTTAAGGGTAAGTGGTAGAATACCTCTGATTCTATGTATTCGTGAATAACTGCAAACAACTGAACCCCAAGCGAGTCAAAAATGGGTTTTTTGGAATACAGTTGATGAGCTTCAGCTCTGCACATGATGCACCTTTTTTGACATTTACAGAGGAAAGATTGTTAACCATGGTATGTTAACGAGGAAAAAGAAACCAAAGGCCATTTCTCACTTGAAGTGGTAGAGTAGGTACCTAGAATTTGGAAATACAGAATGTAGAAATTGCTGTGTGCTTAATTTTGTCACGAATATAAGTCAAATGTTAGTCTTATATTCTGTTAGAGAATATATTAAACTTTGAGATCTTGAAGCAATTTGAATTATAATAAATATACAATTAGGGAGGGAAGTCGACAAGAACATAAATTGCAAGAAATCTTACCCAGGGCGCCGGAGGCAGAGGAGAAGAGCTGTTTTATCATGCCAGAGTTCTGATGCTTTCATGGGAGGCGTCTTGGTTTTCACCAGACGTTCCATTCCAACCTTATATTTTGGGGTGAGTTTCTGAACTGAGATACTCTCAACTGCAGATAATGGAGCGACATTGTCAACAACTGGTGGAGGTTGTATGCATCCACATGCTCTGGGCTCAGCAGGCATTGAAGCTACAATTCCTTTGAAAACATATCCATCTTTGATCTTAAAATCAGCGATGGACTGCTCGATAGATATATCATAAGGTACTCTGGTTTTTCCAGCACTGATCTTGTCATGCTTGGAATTCTTTTGGAGTTGATAGATGAAGTTTGTGCCTTGTAAATACTATTATTTCTGGTAGGCCCAGAGATTTGTCTCCTTTGTGTGAGAGAAGTTGATGCTGGCAAAGTATCTATGCCATATGGACTTGTTCTGTCCATAAAGCGAGCAATATGACCTCTTTTCATCCCAAACTGAGCCGAAAGATCTCCCACACTCAAGTTCAGAAGCTCGGGAAGACATTTCCCAGAGGCCTCCATCTGATCAGCATATTGCATCAGTGCACGGTCATGCAGGTACGACCTGATTTCTAGTGCATCCTTGAGTAGAACAAAAAAATGTTCTTCAGATATAATAAAGGAACTATGATTTATTTAGCCAAAAAAGTAACTGAATTATAGAAAAATGTGCAGACATCAGTTTGTTGGCAAATCTGGGAAATAATAGATGGAAGTATAGAAGAATGTAACAGATGTTACATTGCTATTCATTCCCTAGCTCATGAGCTAAAAATTGTCAGGAACTCTTTTGGAAAATGCTGTGATTAAGGTCTTGATCAAAAGTAGCTACGGGTGCTTGAAGGTTCTTATTGAAAGAATTCAAAATTCATTCTCAAAGGAAACTTTTAGTGGATTACATTATGAATCAGAGATGATATGATAGTATACAAACCTTCTGCTCTTGAGTCATGTTTAAGGCATTCATATCTTCTGTATTCATGAGCTTCAAGGTTGGTACATCATCCCAATCATTCTCCAATATCTTTGGGGTAATTGCCTTTAGCGATCCATTCCCAACGAAGTCCTCCATTGAGAAAGAACCCATCTCTTCTTGGCTCTTGTGAAGCAGACTTATGCAGCAACTGCAGGCTCACTCCTGTGAGAGCGAAGGAAAAGACAGAGCTAGAGAGAGAGGTCTCTTCAAAGGAGTTTGAACTCTTCTAGCAATCTTATCAAATATCCTTAATTAATTAGTGGACAAAAGAGACCTCCACTGCCTAATAGCTGAAAACTAGCACTTATTCTTTGGGTATTAAGCGTATAGCTAACATATTTCTGATGTGTCTTCTTTTACTCTCATTTTCAATTTCGTGTTCTATACGTATAATCTGATGTTTCATTTCTGCCAGGTGGATAGATTTTTGTTTGAAGAGCTTGCATGTTTTGTCTCTAAGAGCAGTAAAACCATACAAATAAAATAGAAAAAAAATGTAATATCATTCTGAGTATCATTATTTTGAATGTAAGAACTATAAGGTAGATTTTCGATATTCCAAGTGCAACATGTTAGATTTGGAATGCAAGGTAGATTGAGTAAAGATTTCCGTCAGAAAATTAATTCTTGATCAAGTTAAAAAAAATTTTTTTTCCTTTGTAGTGTTGTGGGATCATCTGTGAATATTTAAACGACTGCCGGCCACAGAAAACATTAAGATATCCTTGTAAACTATTGTTTCTATTAGTACTTTCCTTTTTGTGAACATATCTCATCTTCTCATGTTGTATGTTTCGAGAAGAGTTAGTTGTTTAATCATTCTTGCCATCTGCCGGCATAGTTAATAACTAGCCTACAAATGTAAGTCTCCTACTTGTGGACTTGGCGTTCGATCGATGTACTTGAAGTTGTAGCTCTTGTAGGTGACGCTGCACAAGTTGTGGATTAAACCGTCAAACTTGTAGAATAGATTTTAAAACTTTAAAATTGCAATATTATTGCAGAAAAATCACAGGAAATGTATAAATTCAAAAAAGAAACTAAGTGTAGAGAAATTGCTGAAAAACATGAAAATTAAGAAAATAATGATTAAGAAACACTAGGAATCACTATCACACATAAGTTAGATTGCAACACATAACCCTTTAGAAGACAACAATGCCTGCTGAAAATTTTTATTAAACTGAAACCTATGTTCTCTTTGCGGAGAACAACATTAATTATAAACTCTAAAAACAAATCCTATATTGACTAGGATTTACCTCTTATTTCCTAAAGCATTAGGAATCCTAATTTAAATTAAAATGGAAATCCAAATCTAAATGAAAATCAAGTTCTAAATTAATTATAAGACAAACTAATAAAAATACTAAAATACTAAATCAGAAATTTTTTGCTAAATTACTAAAATACCCATAACTATGCCAGCTCCCAAAAAGGATCTTTGTCTCCTAGAGTATGCCAAATCAAATTTGGGCTTTGAAAGCTTGTTTACTACGCTTTTGATAGACTTTTGTAGATTGCTGCCATTTATCTCTATCATCTCTTCCCGGCTTGAGAAAATTCGACCTTGAGTTAAAAGCTTGAAACCTTTCATAAGAATTAGGATCTAACTGCCTAAATTATGCATTAGTAATCCATGTACAATCAGCACGTAGACGCTCCTTCCAATGAATGAGATACTTTTGGTAACCACCACCTCTAGTTGACACAAGTTGATGGTGAAGAATATCATATATTTTCTCGCGCAAGCGAGCAATAGGTAGAAGGGAAACTATGATGACTTTTTCTCCTGGATTAATTTGATGTCAAGCATAAGAAGTCAAATTTTCAATGTTGAAGATGTCGTTGATGCCCATGTTTTCTGGTAATTCAAAAACATAGGCATTGGAGCTTATTTTCTTGATAATCTTGAAAGGTTCTGTACTTTTTGAATGCAACTTCTTGTAAACACTCTTAGGATATCGTTCAGGGCGAATGCGAACCATAACTTCATCCCCTTCCTGAAATTTTGCAAATTTCCTTTTTAAATTTGCATGAGATTTGTATTTCTGGTTGTTCATTACTGATCGCAATTCTGCGTCGAACCTCATCGTGTATGTCCAAAATGTGCTTAGAGAAAGCTTCAACTTCAACACTCGGATGCGCACTAGATGGTAAAGGAAGCAAATCAATTGGTTACGAGAATTAACACCAATTACAACCTCAAAAGGACTGCAACCAGTAGATCTATTTACTGAACTGTTATAAGCAAATTCAGCCGTCGGTAAAATTTGATCCCAACTAGAATTATGATCACCAACCAAACATCGAAGAAGATTTCCCAAGCTACAATTAACAACTTCTGTTTGTCCATCAGTTTGTGGATGGAAAGAAGAAGAAAACTTAAGTTTGTATGCAGCATCTTCCATAATGTTCACCAAAAATAACTTGTAAACTTCACATCTCTGTCAGAAACGATAGTTTTTGGCAACCATGAAATCTAACAACTTCTTTGAAAAAAATCTTAGCAATATGGACAGCATCGGATGTTTTAGAACATGGAAGAAAGTGAGCTATTTTAGGACAGAGAATCAATCCACCACCACAAGGATAGAATCGTAGTTTCTTAATATTTTTGGTAAACCAAAGACAAAATCCATGCTCAAATCCTACCATGGCTCATATGGTATGGGTAATGGCATGTAAAGACCTGTATTCTTTTTGCGCCTTTTGGCTGGCTGGCAAACCCAACAACAGCAATAGTTTTGCGAACATCTCGTCTTATGCTTGGCCAATAGAAATGGTCTTAAACCATAGGAAGGGTTTTATCATGCCCAAAGTGTCTTGCAACATCACCACCGTGCAATTTCCAGATTACATGTTCCCTTAGAGAAGTACTTAGCAAACAAAGTTGAGTTCCTTTGAAAAGGTAACCATCATGTAGTGAAAAATTTGCATAATCAGCTTGTTGTCCAGCCGCTAAACCTTCATAAATAACCTTAAAATTCTTGCAAGTGGAGTAATCTTGCTTGAGAGAATCAAAGCCAACCACTTGAACAGCCATAGATGTAAGAATAAGATGCAAGCGACAAGTAAGCGCATCAGCCACTTTATTCTCAATTTCAGCTTTGTGTTTAATAACAAAGGTATACTGCTGCAAGAAAGAAGACCATTTACCATGTCGATGACTCAACTTCTTCTGAGAATTTATAGTTTTAAGAGCCTCATGATCAGAGTACAAGACAAATTCCTTATAAAAAAGATAATGATACCAATGTCGAATTGATTGAATCACAACATAGAATTCATTATTATAAGTAGAGTACTTTTGTTTTGCATCGTTTAGCTTTTCACTAAAATAGGCGATTGGATGTCCTTCTTGACTAAGAACTCCTTTAATTCCCACATTAGAACAAGGAACTCCTCCAATTGCTTCATTATAAAAAAGATAATGAAGCCAATATTGAATTGATTGAATCACAACATAGAATTCCTTGTTATAAGTAGAGTACTTCTATTTTGCATTGTTTAGCTTTTCACTAAAATAGGTGATTGGATGTCCTTCTTGACTAAGAACTCCTCCAATTCTCACATTAGGAAGCGTCACATGCCACTTCAAACACCTTAGAGAAGTTGGGCAGCCTGAGTACCGGAGCTTGAGTCATTCTTTTCTTCAACTCCTCAAAAGTTTTGGTTGCAAAACTTGTCCAGTTGAACCGCCCCATCTTCAAACAATCAATTAGTGGTACAATAACAGTACTAAATCCTTTGATAAACCGCCTATAGGATGTGGCCAACCTATGAAACTTTTGCACTTCATGTAGAGTGGTAGGGATTGGCCACTCAATAATAGTCTTCTAAATTTTTCTGGATCAGCTATTATCCCTTTATTATCCACAACAAAACTCAAGAATACCACACTGAAACTCATAAAATAACACTTTTTATGTTTATATATAGTTTTTCTTGCCAAAAAACTCTCATTAATTATTGAAAATGATCAATATGCTCCTCTTTGGTCTTACTATAAATCAGGATGTCATCAAAATAAACAACCAGAAAGCGACTAATAAAGGGTTGAAATACTTGTGTCATGACTCTCATGAAGGTGTTGGAAGCATTTGAAAAACCAAAAGGCATGACTAGCCACTCATAAAGACCATTCTTGGTCTTAAAAGTTGTCTTCCACTCATTTCCTGGTCGTATGCTTATCTAATAGTACCCTTTCCGCAAGTCAATCTTGATATAAAGGGTTGATCCAGCCATCATGTCAAACATATCATCAAGTCTTGGAATTAGAAATCTGTACTTCATTGTTATCTTGTTGATAGCACGGCTGTCAAGACACATTCTCCATGTTCCATCTTTCTTTGGAGTTAATAATGCTGGTACGGCACAAGGACTTAAACTCACTTGAATAAATCCTTTGGCTAACAATTCGTCAACCTATCTTTTAACTTCAACAGATTCATTTGGAATCATTCGCTAAGCAGATAAATTAGAGAGTTGTGAACCCAGTATGAAGTCTATGGTATGTTGAACATCACGCATAGGAGGTAGTTCATTTGGTAAATTTTCCGGTGCAATATCAGAAAAATCTGACAATCTATACTTCTTAACTTTTGGGGGTACCACTTTGAAAATTTTACTTTTTTGGATACAAGAGCAAACACCACCTCTTGCTTCTTACTCTCCATTTCAAAAGATTTCTTGCTAAAAATTTGAAGAGCTTTTTTCTTCTCAATCACCATCTTAGGTTTTGAATCTTCTTCCTTAGCTGATTTTTGTTCTTGGTACTTCTTCATAGTTTTAGCGCTTAAAGGCTTTAGAACAATGTGCTTGTCATTGAACTTGAAGGAATATGTGTTTGCCTTCCCATTATGTTCCACATCTCGATCATATAACTAAGGTCGGCCAAGAAGAATGTGTGCAACTGTCATTGCAATGACATCACACTGTATAGAATCAGTGTAAGGTCCATGCTTCAATTAAACCAATCACTGTTTCGTCACTGGAATAGAGCTGATGTTAATCCATGCAACCTTATACGGTTCTGGATGTGACTCTGTAGGTAATTTCATTCGTTCCACAGTTGATTTAGAAACAACATTCATAATCTTCAACTACCACCCTCAATGATAAGTTTTCTAGTCTCTTTTCCACAACAACTAATATTTCGAAAATTGAAGTTTTCCTCCAGTCTTCCTTTTGTGACTCTAATGTCTCTTATACACAAGTATGCGTCTAACAACTGAAATATAAGATGTATCTTCTTCCACTTCTTCCAAGGCATTAATGTTAAGCCTTTTCATATCATCTAAGGAATCCATACCTTCTTCTTCCTCAACTTCAGGATTGTCCCTCTATCCAGATTCAGCATCTATATGCAAATTTCTTTTGTTTGGACACTCAAACGCCATATGACCCTTGAGTCCACTCTTAAAATACCCATTTTCGTCGTTCATCAATCATGGGAGCTTTATTCCTAGGATAAGTAGGTTTGTAGATTGCTTGTGGATTCGCTTGCTTGTAAAATTTTCCGGTTGCAGCAAACATTTTGGTGTTTGTCTCCCCTGTTTGAGGGGTGAGCTTTCGAATAGGTGGTTGCCGTAGAATTTTCTCAAATTGTAGTGCAAGCCAACTGGAATGATTCATTAACATTGCAAAATCGATGTCCTATAAACCGGTTGCGAATTTCAGGCCTTAAACCTAACTTAAATCGAGCTAAAGATTGATATGGACCAGATCCTCCACAACGAATTTTCAGCTCTTCAAATTTGTTCATGTACTCAATTAATGTCATCCATTCTTGCCTTAAACTAGTAAGATTGTCAAAGAGATCGTATTGATATTAAAACAGGCAAATACTTTCTCTTTAAAAGCAGCTTCATCTCTTCTCAATTCATGCCTATTTGTCCTCGAAATCGACGATCGTATTCAATTCCTGTCCACCAAACTTGAGCTTATCTAATAATTTTCATGATAGTAAACCTAACTTTTCTTTCATCAGTCATATCATACCAATCAAAATAACGTTCCAAAGTAGCAAGCCAATCAAAAAAAAACTTTAGGATCAATCCTTTCGTCAAAATTATGGAATATCAACTTTTACCTTTTTGGTGATATTTCCAGCCGTATAAGAGATTATATAATTTGGTTCGCCATCTCCAGAAGAGAAGCTTGTGGCCTCTAAAGGTGCTGATTTGGGCCAAGAACACCTCCACTAGTTTGTGGGTGTGTTGTATCTTCCTGGATAATTCGAATCACAGGATTTTTCCCATTGTTCTTTGTTGCAGAACCAGATCCACTTGAACCGTTAGTTTCATCCGTTGGTTTTGATTGAAAATTAGAATTATCTATATCACAAATTTTGCTTCAATTTACAGTCACTTTCAAAAATTATCTCTGCATACATTGTACCTATGATGATAACTAAAGAGAAATTGTTGAAAAACATAAAAATTAAGAGAATACTGATTAGGAAAAACTAGGAATCACTCCTAGACACCTTTAAACATCACACCAAAGGGCGAAGGAAAGTCGGATGAAAGTGATCCTAATGGAACCGATCGTGGATTGGGTAGTGAAAGGGCTTTGTGGGGGGATCCAAAAGAGCATATAGCTTCACATCACTATTGGGGATAAAGATCTATATGACTCTGCGAACTTCATTTCTATTAGAGGATCATCGGTACGGCACATTCTAAATAGTCTATATTCAAATTTTCAATTTGAAAATTTTGGATTACAAACCTTTTCCTTTTAATCTTCTTAATAACCAAGTCTTTGGTCAACTGATCGAATACATCACATCAACTTGGGAGTCTAACAGGATTATTAGTTACACGTTGGATTTCATTGGGACATTTCCCACTAAGTGCAGTAGACTCCTGTTGTGCTCATCCTCTTCGTCAACTATTTCATCGGGATACTAAGTTACCTAAGGTTAGAGTGCATCACACAACCCTTTAAAAGACAACAATGTCTGCTAAAAAATTTTATTAAGTTGAAACCTATGTTCTCTTTGTGGAAAACAATATTATTTATATATTTTAAAGACAAATCCTATTTTGACTAGGATTTACCTCTTATTTCCTAAAGTATTAAGAATCCTAACTTAAATTAAAATAGAAACCCAAACCAAAATGGAAAACAAGTTCTAAATTAACTCTAAGACAAACTACTAAAAATACTAAAATACTAAATCAGAAAATTCCTACTAAAATACTAAAATATCCCTAACTATTCCACCTCCCAAAGAGGATCTTCGTCTTCTAGAGTATGCCAAATCAAAACTTAATTTTTGAAAACTTGATTATTACACCTTTAATAGATATTTGTAGATTGCTACCATTTATCTCTATCAGTAGGTAGTAAATTGTTACATATAGCAAGATATATAGTGCACTAAAAAATAAATTGTGTGGTTCTTGTATGACAAACTCGCAGTCCCATTGTGAGACCTATGCGAAACTAATCAAATCTCATTGTAGAACCCATGTAAGATCCATACAATTTATTTCTTGATAAGCCGTATATTTTAATATACACAAGAATTTACTGTAGGTCACATGAAATTGTTGTTTTAAGTTCATACAAAGTATCACGTTAACTTGTGCATGTGACTCATAGGATGGTTGAAAAATGTCATACTTCAGTGGCATTTGAGAGATGTAATTAATAATCATATTTTTGTTCAAAAACAAAATGTTGACATTCATATTACTCTTGCTACAATGTTGAGTTGTGTCATCACTTGGACATTGGTTTTTGTCAAATGTGGTAATTGTCCAAAAGTCATGATTCTCGATAATTAATCTTCTTGTTTTGAGGAAACGTTTGTTTAAGATATTTAAATGCTAATCTAGCTTGGATGTCAAATGAATTGAATAAAAATGGAAGAAAAATAAAAGCGCTCTACATTGCGAAAGCTCTTGCCAGCAAACCTAGGTTTCATCAATACCAAAAGTTTTTGCTACGTAGTATGTAGGCTTACACTACAAGCTCTAGAGCAATGTTACGTGGAGTGATCCACGTTCCGGGAATGGTCATCCTGAAACATGGTTTGTTTGCGATTAAGAACTCTGATTTTAGCGTTCCTAAAGAGTTGTAAGGGAAAGGGAGGTTTAAGAGTCACACAGGATAGAGGAAAAAATAGAAACAAGAAGTTTTGTACTTATAAACTTCTTTTAAGGTGGATAAGAGTCACTGGAAATAATAGAAACAAAAATTCAGTACTCATCTTCTTTTTATAGATAAGAATACAGTTATTTAATGAGATTAGAAAATTGTAAGTAAACTTAATACTTATCGGTACTTATAATTTTTTAACTATTCAATTCTAAATCTAAATAATGATTCTGACTAACAAATTTCGATTCTAAGAAAACTACCCATTAAATATACCCTTCTATGTCACGTACCATACCACGATTGACGATCCATGTAACACTACTCTGACGTGATATTTCAGGGCACCAATTATTTCATCATACAAGTTTGCAGGTTCTAACTCGCAAAAAACGCAAACTCGGACACTAATTCAATGCTCGCGCTTTTCAAAGGCATAACTTTTTGTGCTAATAAAATCACGTCTTCAATTGCTTGTGTTTCTTGTAGGCGTGTAATCTGTCACGACTTTCAGCTATGCCTTCATAACCCCGAAAAAAAAAAATGTAAAAAAAAGTAATTTTCACACTCTATTGGTACCACGCCTTCATTGTAACTTTCCAAAGATAAATATGATTCATTAGCTTAAGTATTTTTTTAGTCCAAAACCCCACTCAATTTATCCATTCAGAAGGTACAATCAATCTGCATATGATGTTTCAAACAATATTTGTTCATATATCACAATATTTTTAGAGCAATCAACATAAATTTACATTGTTTTTTTTTTTTTTTTTGAGTTAGATTATATGAAGCTTTCAAGAATTAGGCATTTGTCAAACTAAACACTTGGAACATTTCTTGTTACTGGAGGGCATGCAAAACATTCACTTTAATTTTGTACTTACATATGAGTTCATAAGATAGGGAGTATTTTACATGGAAAAGTTGATGGAAATAGTAGGCATTTTATTCAAATGCCTCAAGATTTTCTCAGCCATTTCCCTGGTACAATCATCCCCATGGTGAAATGCACTGATAAGTGTTGCAGGAAACAATCTGTCCTGTGATATATCAGAAGCTGTTTCGATCCCGCCTTTCAAGAGGAACCTATCTATAATCCAAAACGATTTCTGCAGGAGGCTCTCTTCTTTGTGCTCCTTCACAACATTTAGGACATGTTTGATCGCATCCATATCATATAAGACTTTCACACTCTCATCCAAGTTGACTTTGTCATCCAACAGTGTGCATACGGCTGAAATGGCAGCCTGAACCACCTCTACATTGTCATGGTCTAAGCAGGCCAAGAGTCTGTCAATACTGCTTTAGCATCAATCAGGCAGAAAGTGTCCTGTGAAGAGCAAGCGCCTCTATGAATCGGGCATAGTGAGATCATTTCATCCTTGGACTCATTACACGTGAAACACATGATTGACATGAAAGATTTCCTGCACTTGTTTTTCCTAATTTGTGGTTGTTTTGAAAGAATGACTGATTGCTCTGATAGATTCTTGAGGCCAATAGCAGATAACTTCTGAACTTCATCGCTTGATGTCTTCATTAGTAGTTCGGTAAATAGTGATGTGAAGCTATAGTCCCTCCCTAAAGATAGCACTTGATAATCATACAATGTAGTTGTAAATCTGACAAGAGTGCCCACAAGACCTTCAAGATAAGTGCTTGCATGTCTGCTTGTTCTTGTGCCTGTTCTTTGTATCCAATTGATGCTTTCGATGATTGTAGGGACTATGTTTTTATTGAGCAAAGCGAGGTTGAGTGTTATGTTCTGATGGGGAAGCTTAGCTAGGAAATTGGCTGAATTCAGTAGGAACTGAATGCTTCTCAGTGATCAGAGCAACTTCAGTTATGTTCTGGACTAGGCTCTCATCTGGCCCTTGGTTTTGCATAGTTTGTCTGATAGAGTGTGTCCCATGAAGGATGAGAGTTTGATGAGGAGTTTGATTGATATAATCACGAGTTCTTCATTCGGGTTGTTGATAAGCTCAATCAGATTGTGGCTAGCTTCTGTTTCTTTGACAACAGAAACAATGGTGGCAGATGCTTTGGGGAACTTCATCAGACATAATAGGATCCTGATGAGATTGATATTGAAATCTTCAGGGGTCGAGTTATTGATCCAGTTGATGATGTTATATATGATATAATCTGAATCCATTCTGTGGCCATGGACATTTACTTGGAGTTTCTCCAGCTCTAGCCCAGACTCGAATACATTTGCAAGAATTGCAGCTGCCTCATTCTTTGAGTTCATTGGTTCACTATGAATTGTTCTTGCAAACATCTCTTCGACCATGATTTTCACAATGCCAAGCTAAGTGCCTTCACTATTATTTGATGATCAGGTTGGTAGCAAGTGATTTGTCTTAAGGCTTTAAAGGCCGCAGAGACAGCTGAGATAAATTTCAGACTGCACAACATGTTAATATGAAACAATTCATTAGAGTCTTTGGCCTTCTATTTTGTTTTTCCGTCCGGCCAAGACAAATTTCACCAAGATAGCATGCCATCTCCATTTTGTCTCTTATACACATCTAGATTTGCATAATGTGGTATTGTAGTTAGTGAGGGTAAGTGAAATTTTCTTTCCTAGTATAGAATGCCAAAGACAAGAATATTTTGTAGGTCAACAGAAACAATCATGTCTGGCATCACAGAACAAGGATTGATGGGCTAACCTGCTAAACATTTTAGGTTGAGAAACATTTTATATGCTGTGTTAATCGTCCAAATACACATTTGAGTTAAATGATAATTTCTTGGGAATAAAATAGGAATGAGTTCTCCAGAATATCTTGGATATTACCTTCAATAAGATGGTATACAACTTAACAGGGGTCCCCAGTAACCATTTTCTGCCATGAGCTTGATGTTATTTGGTGATTTTTCAAGATTCTTTAAGATTTCTTGAGCTGCTGCCGAAGTGTATTCATCTATAGATTGCCTGTATTTTGTTGTTACCAGCATCAGGATGCCTCCAGAAACCTTACCAATTTTGATGCAGAAAAACTGGCATTTTGAAAGCTCCAGCAAGAGTGAGGCTGATGCATGCCTAATAGGTCGGAGATTACTCGAAAGCATCTTTATTAGCTTTGAAATATCAATTATCTTGGAAACTGTTTCCTGCACATATAGCCAGCAAACACATATACTGATTCAATATGTTTTGACAATGCACATAGTTCTTATATATTTCACAGCATATCATGGTAACACACTTAAAATTGAAGCTATAGGGGCAATGTGATGGAAATATTCAAGGTTAAAGGGACTCGAAGATCACCTTGCCATCATCATCATCCTCAGCCAGCTGATGCAGTAACTGTATTTGTGGTTGCACATCTTACATTTCTACTTTTATAATCCAAAAAGTTGGCAAGCAACGGAACGATCCCAATGTGCTGTCTCTTATACCCTATTGTATTGTTTGTTCTGACACAAACTTTGCAGGTCATCTATTGCTTCCAATATCATGTTCTCGGAACTTGCCAATGACAAAGCTGCCCGAGCAACCTTAATCCTTGCCGTTTCATTTCTTTCCTTCCACTCATCTATGGTTCCTTTTAAGGCAACATTCGCATTCAACATTTTGCTTCTCAGCTTCTTTCCTGACTTTGGGCAGGAAATCTCCTCTGGGTTCTCAAACTTATTAAACCACTCAGTTATAGCTTTCCTGTCATAAGTAACTCCACTTTCTATCGTTACTGGATCATCCATAATCTTTTTTGTCAGAGGACAAAAGAAAGTGTCATACAGAGGCTCCATGTACTGAGTCATTGCTGGCAAACTCACCAAAGATACACCACTCGAACTATCAGTGGTAGTTTGATTTCTGCTGCTTGTGTTTCCAATGCTATTGTTCACAGAGAGGCTAGGTGTATCCAGCATCTGAAGATTCCCCATGGACACTTGAATATCAATAGAATAAAGATCAATATCAATAGAATAAAGATCTCTTTCATTTGTTGTAGATCCTCTATTTAACTTATCCCCCAAACATGCTGTTGTCTATCAAGCTCTCCTTGCTCTCTCTGATCCTTGAGATTTACAAGCTACATTGTAATTATCAATTTTTCATTTCCGTAGAAAGAGATCTGAGCAGCAATTGAACTTATTCTTTTTCTCCTTTTGTTGAATATGGTATCAAACTCAAGTCTTTTCCTACACTTCTAATGACATCTTCAAGCTCTGCCGCGATGGTACTTATACCTGAACCCTCAATTGTGTGTTCCAACTGTTGGCATTGCTTAGTGAGGTCTTTAGCCAGAGCAATGCTTTTAGATAGAGATTGCAGTACTTCTGTCGTGCTCGTTGGGACATTATTGTCCATCTTCAGTTCCATTAAGCCTGACTGCAGAAGCCCGGTAAAGATAGGATCCGAAATGGATGAAAGTTTCCTGTTCTATCTCTGTGCATGCCACTGATTCTATAATACACAAATAGATGTGTATAAGAGACAGCAGTATACTGTGTAATTAGGAATTTTCCCCTCCAGTGCATAATTGTTACTTATACACATCTAGATGTGTATAAGACCACAGGTGCAGGAGGGAGATGTGTATAAGAGACAGGGATGAGACATCTTGTCTCATCTAGTCCCGCTAATCATTCTATTTCTCCAGATTTTTTTAATGGAGAAATTTCTTGATTAATAAAGCTGTCAGATTTAATATGTTAGAGTTTCTAGTGAAATTTCTTGATTAGTTAAACTAGATGAACAGAAATATTCAGACAAATTAAGACAAAAAAAACAAGTAGCTTTTTTTCACATCTGATCATCTGTTAATTTCTGGATGTCTATTAGAGACAGAAGTATACTAGGAAATCTGTGGTTTAATTCAACATTAGTAGAATTCTATAGCATCTAAAAAGCTGTTAAAACCTTCAAACAAATTTTGTCGAGCATGAAAGCAGTATCGAGGCAAGTAAGAATCCGAAAAGATTAAGGAATAATACATACCAACATCCATTCTGAACCATTTCCTGGCATGACCTTCCCAGTATGGCTGTATGGAAGCTTAAGTTGCATGTTGTGTAAATGCTTCTCCAGTTTGATTAAAGGGAAAATTTTCAAAGGGTTAGTTCAGTTACCATTGAACTTGTCAATGGTGTTCCTTCTTTGCATACATATTTGTGTTATGAAAAACTCTGATTTACTGAAAATGTCATTGTCATATACAGGTCTTCTTATGGCCAAGTTGGATTCAGTCAGCTCAAGGCAACGCTGGACTCGGAAAAACAAAAAAAAAGGGGACCACCTCTAATACTATTACTTGATTATTGGTGATGGAGAAAATATTTTACCACTTGAATTATACATTATTGTTATTTTAGTATTATCATATTTAACTTATTGTTATTTGTTTCTTGGAAAGACGAAGAAGAAAAGAAGAAAGTCATCCACTATGGATGATTTTTTGGTTATTTTATTTGGTGGCCATCTTTAAATTTCATATCATTGAACTTTTCATTTTTTGTTAATGAAAATAATAAATATAGTTTTTTTTTTTAAATAAAAGACTAACGTGAAAGGTTTGGAGAAAGTGGCATTAGTGTAGTTAATAATCTCTAAGGTTGAATAGCTTCTAAACTTATAAATGCTGATGTCTACATTTAATGTCACTCAAATAGATAAGGACTGCCAAAATGATTTTTTTATTTAAAAAAAAAAGTATTACGGTTAAATAAATTGCAATTCGCTGAAATGTTTTCAAGTCTAAATTGCAATCAAGATGATGTTTAACTCAAGTTGCAAGTTGACCTATTCAACAATGTTTGATGGATGTCCCTTTCTATCTTGGAAAATTGGATAAGAAATACTTTTAGACAAAGAAAAAAAAATCAGTATCTACAAATTTATGGAAAAACAGACATCTGGATAACATTTCCGGATGCTGAATTGTTATGACTATAAATAAACTTTTCCTTGCTTTAAGAATAAATAAATAAAAGGTAAAAACTTTTCCTTATTCGCCCGTAAGTATGTAAATTCATGTAACTTGAGAAAACATTCATTCGGATATTTCAAAAATAACATAGTAATTCCAACAAGTTTAAGGAAAATTCTGTTACATATTCCAAAATTTATAAACTCCAATTATAACTCTATTCCTATTTTTTGTTAGAAAATCTAGACAGAACAACAATTGAAACTATAACAAAATTTATGAAATTTGAACAGAACAACAGTTGAGAATCCGCTAATACAAGTGGGATAACTGTTGATGTAGTGCGCCGTGTTAGGCATTTGCATGTCTTTGAGGATAGGGTGATTCGAGTGAGATCCAATGTAGCAAAACTTTCGATTCACTCGTGTGATCTGGGCAGTCTGAGAAGGAACACCGCCCGTTGGTTTGGGACTGTCAATTTGAGATATTTTCCTTCGATGTTAACAAAAAAGTCTAATGAGTCTTGCAACCCCTCAAGAAACCATGTGAAGAACTTTGAGTTATAACATTTGAATTTCTCTTACATTCTACTTTCCCGTACGTTACCATGACACTACTTCTCTTATTGAGTGGGGGTGCTCATCCTTTGTGCATGTATGCGTGTACCCGGGGCCTCCCGTGATATGAACACCACAAATAAGTATGTTACTCTATCTGAACATACTCTGGATCTGAATTGTGAGGAATAATGTCTTGATCATTTCCACCAACTTAAAGCCCCAATTCAAATTCCTTTTATATACAGAAATACCCCTTGGATAACTTATAGAATCTCCATACTAATCCTTTGTGTATTTTCGTCTTCCTAAACATCCACTCATTTTTTTTAACCTACCGTTATGTGCCTCAGTTAATCCTGTGGTCTTTTGATAAGAATCAATACGATCTTTATAAGGTTTTTCCTCCAATTGAAATTCAATGGGATCCAGAGACAGTCAACAGATGCCAAATTTACCCTCTTTACTCCCTTTATATCTATTCAATAACTTTTGATAATTCCTTTCCATAACTCCCTCCTCATTTTTCCTTCCCCATTTCGTGTATTATCCTTTTAATTTTTTATTAGAATTTCCACCCCTATTCCTTTAAAAAAATGAAATTTTGTGCAATTTTCTTTTTTCTTTTTTAATTACACAATTATAGAGTGTACTTTTCCTACTAGTAATAAATAATACTAGAAGTAATCCAAAGTCCAAACCGCTCAATTTGAAATCTAATGGATATGTTTGGTTCATGGACTAGATGAGACAAGATGTATCATCCTCGGATTATTAATTCCGCGAGTAAATCATCATCGAATGATTCGTCCAATTATCCAGTATTTGGTTGATATTGAGTTACATGGAATATCTTAAAAACCATCTTGCATTTAGTTGTAGATCGGATTACTATTTTACTAGCCAATATACTCCTAAATTTACACTTTTATTTTTAGTAATGCAACAAATAATATTAATTTAATTATAATATGCGAAAAATAAATGTGAAAAACTTAAAATTTATTATTATATAGAATAATTAGCGGTGTTCATGTTGATTCACTAACCTAAAAAACCTATTAACTTGATCCATTTTGAACCATAAAAATTAGATATATGAGCTAGTTAATATTACTGGTTCATCTATTAAAATTAGAGAATTAATAATTTGCAACCCTAATATAATTTGACCCAATGTATATATTGAGTCAATTATGCATTATAACCTAATAATAAAGGATTGTATATGTTTATTCTATCTATACTCATTTACATGTGTATATGTGTAATGAGCCGTCTTTTGATTTTTAAAAATTAATTCTTTAATTTTACATATTAAAACCTAATATTAAATGACATTTTCTCTTCTACTCAGTTATAGGGGTATTTCTATAATTAGGCAATCAAAATTTTTCATTTTTTAAATTTTGGAACACAATTGTCATAAATTGGGTTGATTACCCATATAAATGCGCCAAATATTAGGTAATTTTCTTCTGACTCGTTAAAACCGGGTTGGGTTGTTTATTGGGCATATGGATCTAATGCCGATTCATGAATACTCCAATATATAATCCAACATATCATGTAGGTCATAAAGTTTCTTATATTAAATTAGTTAAAAGAGACATCCATATCATCCTATCTATGAGCCATTCAGGATTACTAATACCACATCCTCCATAGTATTATTTTATCTCTTCTACAAGAGATTAAGTTAGTTAGTTGAAATAACAATCTCGTGTCAAAAACACTCGAACTAAACATAAGATGATACGGAATTAATTATCCGATCCTATATCATCCATGAACCAAACAAACCCTAAAGATATGGGTAAATAATAACATTCTTCTCTCATAAATCACCATGTCTGAGCATATGTTAATATAGGCTGGCCCAAGGTTGTATACAATATTATGCTTCGGCATTTTGGGTCGAGCTTGGTTTGCTTGATTAACCAACTTGGTCAACTGATCCAGCAAATATGATGAATTACTGAGCAACGGGGGGATAAACAAGTCCAAAACTAGAATTGCAATTGTATCTTTAGATCTGGATCGTGCAAAGTCCACTATCCAAAGTTGGCAAATAACAACCAACTCGGGTTTAATCCCTCAACCTTGCATCCGTCAGAAATTATTCATGATTTAAATCTAAATTAATATCTGTATGGTCTAGAATTAGATTTCTTCTAATTCTTTTGTTTCAATATACGAGTAGAATAGTATTCTTGTTGATTGTTTTTGGAAAAATGTAAGTTTGGAAATAGCTGATTTGTTACACAAAAAGTAAGATAATCTGATTTGCTAATATAATTTGGAATCTCACAAGCTAATGTTAGATTAGCTAAAAATCATGATGGTAAAGACGTAAAGTCTTGTATATGCATCATCCACCTTCTGTCTTCTGTTCAGTCTATTTATGAGGCGAGTTGGTTCATTAATAAAAGGGGGGAAAAATTTATGTAGTCTCATAGTTGACTTTTAGTCAATTAACTATTTTTAGATTTAAATTACTCATTAAATTATTTTCATAGTTCATTTATGGACACTAAATTATTTTTAAGTTTAATGAGTGATTTGAAACTTAAAAATAATTTAGTGTCCATAAATAAAAAAAGTACACGCTGTCTCTTATATTGGGGCTTTAAACTGGTATTGATTAGTTATTAAATGTCTAAAATAACCCTTTAAATATGTGTATTCAGCTTCCTAACAATTGTTTAATGAAATATTTAACGGTTTCAATTTAACTCAAACCACAAGACTTATTTTATGGGTTTGAAACTGTAAAATTTTGAATTATTAACCAAATTATACTAGGGTTCCTTGTAATTTACTCAAAAGTTTATTATTGTCTGTTAAGATGACTAAGTGTATATTTATATAAGCAAATGATGTTTATACACCCAAGTATTTTACACACCCCTATCCCCTTTTATCAACCAAAAAGACTAAAAAGTTTAACCATATTTTTTCTATACCCAAATCACCCTTTTGCCATAACTCACTCAATACAGTAATTCAATTCTCATATCCTCACCCGTATTCATTTTACTCGGTATTGTTAAACTAAAAGGTAACAATCATTATATATGATTAAAAATTAGTCCAATTAATCAAAATTTCACTCACAAAATATTAAAATCACATTTATGATTATTGTATAAAAGAGCTACAATCATCTATGTATATAATTACTAGATTGGTACAGTGAAATGTTACCTCACCTTCTTATAAATTTTTAAACATTATGTAACTTCAAACTACATTATTTCTACTTGAAAGAAGGTATTAAAAATAAGTTGCACAAAAATCAATATTACACTAGAACAAGGTTCAAGTAGAAAAAAAAAATCATTAGAGAATCCATAGTCTAGTTATAAAAACTTCTATTCATCAAAAAATTTGAAAAAAAAAATATTCATGATTTTAATAAAAAAAAAAAAAAAAGATAGCATCAATACAAAACAAATTATTAATCTTATGAAATCTATTCACTAAATTATATATAAAAAATTTAAAAATATATAAATTATATTAAAAACCTATATACTCTTTATCAAGACATGCAAGATCCATATAAAAATAATGGGAAATTCTAAAATCCTATTGAGGAAACTATCTTGTTAGTTTTAAAGATTTCTACAATATAAATTTTTAAATCATATAGTGTTGTATTGTACAACCCTTTAAAACGCAACAGGATTATTCTGTTACAAGATCATAAAATTTTCCAAAAATAACAAATAGATCAAAATAATTTTCAATTCTTGAAACATAATACGTAATTGGTGATTGGTTGGCTATAAAATAAGGGTAATTTGGATATAAAGAAATATGGTAGTTAGGCTTTTTTGTCTTTATAATTTATAAAAAGGGATATGAGTGTGTATGAGACTTTTAAGGGTGTGTAAATATCATTTGTCTTTATATAATGGCTATTAGTATATTCTTTAAAAGTTAAGTGAATAATTTAAAATAAAAAATAGTTGAATGACCATAAGTGAACCATGGAATAGTTTAATAGGAATCAATATAGTTAAGTGTAATTTATAGATAGTTTAGTAGTTATATACGTTTTTTGCCCTAGATCTTTTTTCTTTCTTAAAAAATAAATATAAGCTAATGTTGGATTTTTGTTATCCATTAAATTAGAGAAGACATGTAATGGTAGGATAACTTGCTTTCTATTTTATTTCAATAAATGGTAATATTAGCTCGACATCTTAGACAGTAAAAGCATAAATAAAAAACAACAGCTGATAATTATTATTATAATCGAAGAATAAATAAGAAACTAGGAATATGAATTAACTCAATGCCCGAGCCCAAAAAAAAAAATAAAAAATAAAAAATAAATAAGAACGCAATACCCTTATTATCTATACTACTATATTTATCAAAGCAAATAGAGTACTTGGCGATAAGGTCAAAGGATAGATAAAGCTGTTAATGATAAGGGTTCGTTTTGAGAATACCAGGTCAACCTATCCATTTTATGTTTGTTAACTTTTAAATTTCAATTTTTTAATTTTTTTTAACTCACCTCTCGTTTACACTTTAGTAACTCAAACTATATTTAATAGCTTATAGAGAACCATCTTACAACTATCAAGGCAAATTTGATTTGATTTGATTTGATTTGATTCATTTATAAAATTATCACGTATTGTTTCAAGCACCGACCAAGACGGGTTATTCACATTTCTCGAAAGACAAATTTTCAAAAATAGAGAACGTTACATAATATGTGGAAGTATCGACGTAAATGAAACTAATCCTATTTTTAAGGAAAACAACACTAATAGTTTCTCAAATTTTATATTTATACTTTTTAATTTTCACATTTAAAATGATATATTTTTATCAATTCAAAATATAACATTTTGATATATCGACTCAATTAGTAATATATTTTAGTCTAAAATAGTCATATATGTAATACATGTCATATTTTAAAGGCAAAATTAATAACAAATAAACCTTAAATATTAAATTATCCAAAAAATAAGTAAATAAACACAACTACCCTCCATCCAACTAGTCCACTATCGTCCCTCCAACTTACCCCGAAGACGGCAAATGCACCAACTGCCACCGTCTAGAGACATGGAAAAGAGTCTTATATAGAATTTGTGATGTCTACTTTGTTAATGAAAAATGTTATATAAGATATATATGTAATTATTTTAGACACAAACATACTTGTATAAGAGACAGGTCTAATCTAAACATGTGGTCAAAATTTGTAAGGGTCTAAAATATATTATTTAAAATGTGAATGATTAAAAAAAATTAAAAAAAATACAAATGTATAAAAGTGAGGATTGCTTGAAGTATGGAAAATACTTAGACCAATTCGGTTTTTGACCACATGTGTAGATCTTGTTGACATTCTTAAAAACATTGATGATCGGAAAAAGAAAACGGTTCGCCACAAGAAAAATCCAATTCTTGAAAGCGAAATCTAGAAAATATTTTTTGGGTTTGATTTCAGTAGCATCGTTGGTTGATGAGAACAGCCTACAACTTTTCTACGTTTAGTTTCATTTTTTGATAAGCACCCCATTTATTTATTTATTTATTTATTTTCAAGAATTTCAAGATTTCCCAGGAATCCCATTTCAAGATTAGACCAACAAAGTTATCAATCTCGTACAAGACAAATGTACTAGGATTTTCACCATGGCAAAAAGTGATGCTGTTTTTGTCACGGTTGATGATGATGTAAACGCAAACGTCCCTTTATTAGAATCTACGAATGGTGATCATCATGGTAAGGATTATGATGAAGAGGAAGAATTTGGTGAGGAGTTGTTGGGTGGAGCATCATTCATTGGAGGAGTTTTTAATCTGTCAACAACTATAATTGGAGCTGGAATGATGGCATTGCCGGCTACCATGAAAGTTTTAGGCCTTGGCCTCGGAATTGGGATGATTGTTTTTGTAGCAATCTTGACAGAGTTGTCAGTTTCTATGTTGTTAAAGTTTAGTAAGGCTGGAGGTTCAACTTCTTATGGTGGTGTTATGGGATATTCATTTGGAAATGTTGGGAGGAAACTTCTACAAATTTGTGTTTTGATCAATAATGTTGGTCTTCTTGTTGTTTACATGATCATTATTGGTAAGTTTAACCGTATTTTAAAACTTATTTGGTATGTAATTTGTGGAGAAATAATGGGGATTTTTTTTTTTTGGGGTGTGCAGGTGATGTGCTATCAGGGATGTATTCGGGTGGAGTTCATCATCCTGGTGTTCTGCAAGGATGGTTCGGAGAACACTGGTGGAATGAAAGAGTATTTGTGATTCTTTTGACAACTCTTTTTGTGTCTTGTCCATTATGCTGTTTTAAGCGAATTGGTTAGTATTTATATGTCCTTCAGAATTATTACCTTTACTTGTTTTGAAATTGATTTTTCGTTATTAGTATCTTGTAAAACTTGTTCACTTTGTTTCTGTAGTTGAATTTGAATCTTTGATTGGTTGTAAATGGAGGTTTTATATGCATGATTTGGTGACTATCTATAAAAATGAGATTATTTGCCACTTTTGTTAAACATCAACCAATTTGTGAGTCAATTAGTGGTTGGCTAGGCTCCTATTGATTTTGTGCATTCTTGCCAATTTTTGGTACTGCAAGCTGTCTTGGTTGAAAACCCCAGATTAGAAGCCTTATTTCACAGTAGCTGCTAAAGAAAGCACATCTTGAGTTTGCCACTTTTCTTCTTTCTATGATATTGAATTTCGGTTAAGAAAGATGCCTCACAGCTTGAATCTGTATAGGAGTGGTGGTATTCAATGTGTAGAAGGTTTTTTCAGTCAGATTATGCATTTGCTCTTGAAGTAAGAATAAAACAGTGATTTCTTATGTTTCTCCTTTTGGCAGATTCATTGAGATTTACGTCTGCTTTAGCAGTTGCCTTGGCCCAATTATCCTATTCCTGGTGATCATAGCAGGAATGACAATGTTTAAACTGGTGCAAGGAAGTATTGCAATGCCGAGATTGCTCCCTGATGTCACTGATATTAATTCTATTTGGCGACTCTTCACAGTGGTCCCTGTTCTTGTTACAGCGTATGTCTGCCATTTTAATGGTAAGCAATCGGGTTTGTTGATGTCAGCAGGAAAACTTCAGTAACATATCATACTTTGTTTTAGTCCTTTTCGTAAAAATATAAAAGAATTTCATTTTGATGAGTATCGATCCACGAGTATAAGACACTGTATGCATGGCTGCATGCATGATTGCAATGGCACTGATGTCAGGTGTCATACTCATCTATTTTTGACACCTAAACCCTGTTTGTGAAGTTTTAATAATCATGCCACATTGCTATTTTGGATTAGTTGATTTTCTGTTTATAGGTGAGTTCAAGCTGATGCTCTTCTTATTCTTGGACTGCAACTCTTTAGATGCCTATTGCACAGTACAACATGCTACATAGATAAATGAAAAGGTTGAACTCTAGGTACCCTACTAATCCGAGGAGAATACACAAAATATGGTTTTATGATCGCCTGTTTGCCCTTTACTCTTTCCTCAAAGGGATGATCCTATTCTCATGTCTTCACCTAAATCATGTTTGAACTAGCTTGCCTAAAGGCTATAGCAGAATTTTGGTTTGACTTTTGCACCTTGAGACTTCTGATGCAAGAGAAATGGCCCTGTTCGTATGACTGTTGAATCAAGATTCAAGTACCAAACCATTAGCTTGATACTAGAGCTGAATGCGACTATGATTGGCGCTTTCTTGTACTATTGATGGATAACTTGTATCTCAGTAGCTTTTTGTGTGTCTCACGATCATCAATGTTTTTAAGAATGTCAATAAGGTGTATAGAATCTTTATTCATCATTAAACATCTTGAAGTCTAGCATATTCCAGCAAAGAGGATGTCTTTAAGTATTAGACCTGGTCTGAAACCGACATGCAAACAAAGTAGTTTTGTTAGACTTCTATACATCTGTTAAAGGAATTTCAACATGGATTTACCATGAACTTTGAAAACATAACTAACGTACAGAAAGAGCTTTACAGATCCATTTTTCCCTGAACGGATGATGATTGGTTTGTTTTCTTTACTTGCTTCAGTGACTGGCAGAGCTGCAGAGGACACAAGCTAATAAAAACAATTTTCATTTTCTCGTATCTACAATTTTGATATCTTGACTGGCATACCTACCAGCCATTTGTGTTTTTACTGTTAGAGAAGATTAATATCTTTGATATGAATTAAACTAAAAGACACATTATTCATGAAATTTCTGCAGTGCACAGTATTGACAATGAGCTTGATGATGCTTCATCAATACAACCAATTGTACAGGCTTCACTGTTTATATGCTCCATCATTTACGTCATGACAAGCTTATTTGGGTTCCTGCTTTTTGGTGATTCCACTCTTGAGGATGTGCTAGCCAACTTTGACACAGACCAGTTTGGTATTCCATATGGCTCTCAGCTCAATGACATTGTTCGTGTCAGCTACGCTCTCCACCTTATGCTTGTTTTCCCAGTTCTATTCTACCCTCTTCGCCTCAATTTGGATGGACTTCTCTTTCCATCTGCTGGGCCTTTAGTTTTAAGTACGCAAAGGTTTCCATTAATCACAATGGGGCTCATTTCTGTTGTGTTCTTGGGTGCCAACTTTATTCCAAACATTTGGGATGTTTTCCAATTCAGTGGTGCAACTGCAGCAGTTTGCCTTGGTTTCATCTTTCCTGCTGCTATTGCTTTGAGGTAAGCAGCTTTAGTTTTCCATGGGGCTTTCTTATGCTTTCCTGCTCTATCAACGAAGAGCTTTGAAGAATGGAAAGGATAAAATAATGACCTTGGAGGCGCGAGTCATACTATGTTCGCTAACTTAAGAGCTTTAGTAACATGTTCGCTAACTTGCTTTTGCCAATAAAAAGTGGTTTGGAGTTTGGCATGCCTACCAGTTATGCTTGAATATGCACTACATGCTGGTTTACTTTTTCACATTCTTTTTTCAATTTTCACAAGAAAGATATCACTGTTTTGTAGCGTTAACTTAGCAAATACTTTGACTATCATTAGGTTTCCATTTGCTAATCTTTTGCTCTCCATGCTTCAGGGATGTTCATGGCATATCTACAAAGAAGGACAAGGCCTTGTCTGTTTTCATGATTGGCCTGGCTGTTTTTGTTAATATGGTGGCTATATACAGTGATACCCACGCATTGTTCAAGAAGAATGCATTTCCAAGACAGCGAAATCTCACTTGGGGATACAAATAGAGGCTGCTAAAGCACTTCCTGCAATTGCAAGAGATCCAAATAGAGCTGGATATATAGCACATGAGTATTTCTCCTCAGTTATATCGACGACAAAGGAATAAAGGATGACAAGAGTGCTAGTACAGGCTAGCTTCCAAACAAATGGGATGTAATGTACATTGTTTTAGTGGTTAATAATGTACTGAATCAAAGTTAATGATACCCATAGATGGTGTTTGGTTGAACACTATGGGAATCATTCTATGGGAATGAAAGTGTTAGAAAATACATACTTTCATTCCATACTTGTGACATGGGTTTCAAGTTGAGTAACTTATTAACATAATGACACCCATTCCTATGTTAAACCAAACAAGTAAGGGATAATGATATAAACCCATACCATAATAATGGGGTTTACGATTCCCATTCCGATTCCGATTGCCGAATATGAACCAAACATCTCCTTAGTATTTTTGGATTCAAAATCATCTAAATGTCACATAATTATTTTTTGAATTTCATTCATGTTTATAGGATAAGTCCCCCCGGGGGATGTTTGGGATTCATACTCTTCTCACCAACACCGAGTAAAAAAGCATCCCAAACAACAAGGACCAAACGGGCAGTGGCTAACAGCAGCTTCAACACGAGAAAAAGATAGATGTGAAAAAGAAATCATTTAATTATGGTAGCTGTACTGTGAATATTCTTATGATGCCAAAATTATACGCCCACTAAAAGTATGCACGTGGCTCGGGCCGTTTATGTGTATAAGAGACAGGCCTTTCTCAGTTCAAGCCTAATTTGACTTATAAGACATTAGGATATGCTATAGTTACAGAAGTGTTCAACCCAACAATTCAACCGTAGGTATACATGTCTCTTATACAGGTCTAGATTTAAGAGAGATTCACTTTTTAAATCATTCTCATTAACCCTGAATTCTCTTTGAATTTTCCTCTTGTATAAAGTTGACTTGAGCGTCGGAGAGCGTTGGAGCCTATGGATCGGAGGACAAAGCTTAACCTCTATTTTTTCAGGTGTTCCGGACATGGGTACTACGCGCGGGATCCTTACCTAAGCATTGGACTATTTTGCACTTGGAATTTATACTTCGGAAAATTTTAACATCAACATTTGGCTTCGTCTGTGGGGAATGAAATTAAAGGTCATACAAAAATATGGCATCCAACACATGTAATACTCACTGGAGCAACACTGACAAAGTCAAAAGAATATCTTCTCAACATAGCTTCTATCCTCTGAGGTCATACCTTGCTTAAGCCTCCCGGAGTTGCACTTTGCTTATACCCTCCAGGGTTAAGCCTGACTGAAATCCTCCAGGGTCACACTTTCTCCTTGCCTCCTAGGTTGCTTCCTTACGTCTTCTGAGGGTCGCTCTCATTTTACATCTTCCAAGGTGGAAGACTTGCTCAGGCTGGCCTACTAACACCTTTCGAGATCACGCCTTGCTTATATCCTCTAGAGTCCGTCCTACCCCTTCTTGGGCACAATAACATCTCCTAAGGGACTGCTCAAAATTTGACACATTCAAACTTTACGAGGCAAAGCTTACTATATACATCTTTCAGAAGGCCCCTCACCTGGGACAACCCACCTAAGTCATCAACTCTCATTCCCGTGTACAGCAAAAACTATGCTAAGAATATTAACAATAATAAGCGAAAATTGCCTTAAGTGTAGCATAAGCTCACCAGTACTTCTTATCAGTGCACTTGTACTCATGCGCCTCACATCTATGTACCTATGTACCCACTTGTACTCTCTCTTGCGCACATGTGCTCTGTTCTCACCTTCTAAGGTTAAGCTCAATTAACACTCTCCGGGGTCAAGCCTTACTTGCGCCTTCCGAGATCTCCCTACTCACACCTTCTAGGATAGAACACTTGCTCATACCTTTCAGGGTTGAGCTCTGCTTATACCTTCCGGAGTTATGCCTTACTTGCGCCTTCTGAGGTCACTCCTTGCTCACGCCCTACATAATAGAACACTTGCTCACGCCCTCCAGGGTTGAGCCCTGCTGACACCCTTCGGGGTAATACCTTGCTCATGCCCTCTGAGGTCGCTCTCTACTCATGCCTTCTGAGGTAGAACACTTCCTTATGCCTTCCAAGGTTGAGCCTTACTGACACCCTCAGGGGTTACACCTTACTCGCATTTTCCGAGTTTGCTTCCTACTCATGCACTCTAGGATATATAACACTTGCTCTCCGGGGTTGAGCCCTACTGACACCCTTCGAGGTTATGCCTTGCTCGCGCCTCCAAGGTCATTCCCTACTCATGCCCTCTTGGGTAGAACACTTCCTCACACATTTCAGGGTTGAGCGCTACTTACACCCTTCGGGGTAACACCTTATTTGCATCTTCCAAGCTGGCCCCTTACACATGCCTTCCAGGATATAACACCTACTCACATCTTCTGAGGTTGAGCCTTGATAGTGACATCCTCCAGAGTCAAGCATTACTTACGCTCGTCCAAGTGATAACCTCCTTCAACCCGAATTTTTTCACCCCAGTGAAAAAAAAATTCCTAAGTTTTAGAATTAGCTCCGATTGTGGGGAAAAAAGTACTTCGCCTTCGGGTGGAAAACAGTACTCCGTCTCCGGACAAATAAAATACTCTATCTCTGGGTGAAAAAAAATTTACTTCATCTCCAGGCAAAGAAAATTCTTAAACCTCTGGGCAAAGAAAGTACTCTATCGGGTAAAAAAAAAAAATACTCCGCCTCCAGGTGAAAAAATTTTCTGTCTCCGAGCAAATAAAGTACTTTACTTCCATGCAAATAAAGTACTCCGTTGGATAAAAAAAAAATAATGTACTTCGCCTCCGGGTGAAAAAATGTGCTCCATCTCCGGGCAAATAAAGTACTCACGGGTATGTATTTTCTTGCTTTCATTCCAAGGGAATGATTCACTAGCCTTTGGGCAAATACTGTACTCTACCTCCAGGTGCAAAAACCCACTCACACCTCAGGGTAGAAAATGTACTTAGTATAAGACAAATTATGTGCTCTATCTTCAAGCAACTTAAGTACTTCGCCTCCGGGTAAAAAATATACTCCGCTTGTGGATAAAAAATATACTCTGTCTCTAGGTGAAAAATTTACTCCGCTCAACCTTCAAGTAAAAGTTATACTCTATTTTCGGGTAAAAAATATACTCCGCTTGTGGATAAAAAATATACTCTGTTTCCAGGTGAAAAATTTACTCCGCTCAACCTTCGAGTAAAAGTTATACTCTATTTCCGGGTAAAAAATATACTCCACCTTCGGGTGTCTTTTATTCACTCCGCCTTAGAGTAAAAAAAGCAGCTTGCCCTCAAGAAAGTTTCCTGTGGTTATTGAACAACTAGTGTTATTTTAATTATTTTTGGACATTATTTCCAATCAATACGATTGGTTGCTTTGCTCTGATCCAACTTTTGGAAAAATATACTCCACCTCCGAGTAAAAATACTCCACCTCTAGGTGAAAAATTTACTCCGTCCCCGGGTGAAAAATTTACTCTGCTCCGCCTCCTGGTAATAAATGTACTTTGCCTCCAGGTAAAAAATATACTTTGCCTCCGGGTGAAAAATTTTACTTTGCTCCACCTTCGGGTAAGAAATATACTCCGCATATGGAGTCAACGAACCCTTGAAGGAGACGGAGTATAGGTGAGGGGCCGGAAGGCTGAGTTCAATGTATATAGTATATGCTTGTCTCTTGTAAGTTTGAATGTGTCATATAAGCCAACATCATACTCATGCCATTCTTTTTTTTTTTTTTGGCAAAGTCCTTATCTTTCCCTACCTGACTTTCTCTACCTCACTTACCCAACTTACCTAAGAACTCCGCCTCGTTGACTCCATCTCACTTACTTCACTTCACCTTACCTTACTCAGGTGGTACTTCCTACTCTGGTTGTAACTTCCACTCAAGTAGAACCTCTCATCTAGGTGGTACCACCCACCCAAGTGGTAGTACCCATATTCAGGTAGCACCATTTTCTCCCAAAAAAAAGAATAATAAAAAGGCTAACAGCTCTGGCCAAGACATCACCCCCCAAAGTATCACAACACTATTTGTCAACCCATATTCATTCATCTGAGTGATAATTTTTTAAGTTCCCGGATTAGATTTAGATAATTTTCTTATACAGTTCTAGATGTGTATAAGAGACAGTAATTATTACTCGGAGTTATTCCGAGTGTTTCATAATTTGTAAGGATTTATTTGTGCCCATATATTGTCTCTTATACACTCACTAAAAAGTATATAAGTGACTGCATTCCGTGTTCACTAGGGGCATTTAAGTAATTTTACTCTTATAGCCAAATTAGGCTTATATGGGTCAAATAAATACTTACAAATTGTGGATCGACTCGACCCATCAGTCGCAGGTATAAATATCGAAATGACAGGTCTAATTTAAGAGATTATTCACTTTTTCATTCTCATTAACCCAATCTCTCTGAATTTTCCTCTTGTCTAAAGTAACTGATTTGAGCGTCAAAACTTACCCTGGGGACAAAGCTCCGCCTTTGTTTTTTCAAGTGTTCCGGACGTAGGTACTACGCGCGGGATCCTTACCTAAGCAATCTGGACTATTCTGCACTTGGAATTTATACTTGGAAAAATTTTAGCATCAAAAAATATAATTTCCAATGCGTCCAACATTACATACAAATTTACGAACAAATTTTGATTTCAAGGTACCATGAAGGGGAAGCTTGTTTAACTACCTTAGATTTTAAATTTTGATTTCAAGGTACCATGAAGGGGAAGCTTGTTTAACTACCTCCGTTTTCAATTAGAAGTTTAAAGTCATCTAAGAGTACAATGCTTAAACTGCGAAGAGTTACAATTAGAAGGGTACAGGAGCCCTGTTAAAATTTCCAATATACAGCATTTACATACGGGTTAATTAAACTTTACCCCCTCGAACCTATACTATAGTTGCACTTTGCACCCTAAACCATAATAATGTACATTTTGCTTCCTCTTAAAAAATTTCATCATATAAATAATTATAAAAAGATGATGTAGATATTTATTTTGACAAAAATGTTCTCCAACAATTTGTGTTCAAAGTTATTCTACTTTTGTGAATTGTCAAATTTCTTTTATCAACTTATTTATTATTTTTTTTCATTTATAATACTAAATACAAAAAAGAAATTTTTACAACTAAATACACATTTAGTTGTCCCAAATACCAGGTTTAATTTTTTACATGTGTTTTGATGAGTATAAAATGTGTTTGTGGGCTGTCTCTTATACAAATGCAAGATATCTATAACTTACAGATTTTCAATATGTTTATAATCTTGCAAAAATTATAAGTTAAAGAAAGATTATTTTCAAAGTTTGCTATATTAATATTTAGTCTCTTATAAACAAGAAAAATAATATATAATTTAATTAAGGAAAATGGGATAAAAAATTTTATATTCTTACAAAATAAATATTATATGAAATCATTATAAAGGAATATAATTTGTCTACAAATATTTGAAGGGTAATAATGTCAAAGTAAATATTCACATCATCTTTTTGTAATTATATATAATGATAAAATCTTTTACAAGAGGGTAAAATGTATATTTTTACCCGGAGGGGAGTAAAGTGCAATAGAGGTGCAGGTTCAAGGGGTAAAGTGTAATTAACCCCTTTACATACTCACCTACTAATGGCAAGCGGCAAAATTTATTATGATCATTGAGCAATTACTTGCGTTATATTTTAGTAATTGCTCAAAAAACAAATAAAGGCTTCTATTTAGGCAAAACATTGCCCCCAATTTGTAATAAAGTTGACTATTCTGTTTGTTAACTCATTTCCATTAATTATTTAGTAATAATTAAAATAACACTAGTTGTTCAATAACCACAGTAAACTTTCTTGATGGCAAGCTGCTTGAACAACTCTAGCAGTGCCATGTCCTCCACCTGTCATCAACACTGCCATCAGCTTATGTATGGTAATAACCGTCATCATATCCGCCGGCAATTGATCAAAATTCGTAGCAATAGCTCCCTCGCTCTTTCCTTCCATACACAAGTCTTGCTCAGCAGCAATACCATCCCTTAATGGCTCAAACCAACCAAAAAACAATGACTTTATATAAAGTCAAATTCGGGGCGAGTTTTTGCTCGCACATACCCAGAGAAATCTCCTGATACTCATTCGCGATGTGTTAAGAGCCTCTGTCTCCGTCTTCACCTGATGTGTATTTCCTGATTTCCTGAATATGAGATTCTTGGGTGGTCTGCATGTAAAAATGCTCCATTTTTTACCTGGAGGCAAAGTACATTTACATATTCATCCGCATCATTTGAAAAAATTTATTTTAATAAATTAGTAATGAAAATGATTGTGAATCAAAGATATATCTTACCAACTGTAAATTGAGTTCATATAAGAATTTTCCGTACTTCCTCATGGCCATTCCTCCTACAATTTTGTGCTTCTTTTGTTTCCCGAAATTCGCCTCCATTTCCTTGTTTTGCCTTTCCATTTCCTCAATCAATTCTTGAATATCATCAACATCTTCCTCTGAATTTGAAATAACAGCCTCAGCAGCAGCACTAGCATAACCCCTTAACCTCCCACATATGTGTATAAGAGACCAAACAACCATCTTCATTTTTCTGATTCAAGAATGAATTTTGATGAAAACCCACTTCTTGGTTGTGAGAATTTATCCCATTTTCAGAGGCATAAGGCCTGGTTTTTCCATTGAAATTCGAATCTTGAAACTGTATTCATTTTTGAGGCAAATGATGGAGGGAAATATGTGTTTTAAAGGAAAACTTTATTTTTCTTAAATATGCTTGATTAGTTCAACTTCTCCACATGTTCAGTGAATTTAAACTATTAAAAAAGAAAAGGCAAAAAAATTCTTGCACAGGCAAGATGAAATCTTGATTGAATGCAAGGAATTGTAAGAATTTGGTAAGCTGAGGATTTGAGGTTCAGAAAATGAATTTTGAGGAAAAGGAAAAAGAAATGGGAAATAGAAGAGTGATGTCAAGAGAAAAAAGTAAAGCCTTAAACCCTGCTAAAAACCTGTGTACATTAGTTCATTCAGTTAGCCATCTTATTTCACATTAGGCTAAATTAACATCAACCACACAAAATTTTCAGACAGTATAAGAGTACAAGTTTTCCTTGTTTTTATGAAAATTTAAAATGGGAGTGATTATGATGATTAATTGATATAGCATCAAAACTTTGATTAACATGTAGCAATATTTATAAAATATAGATTGNAAACAAAATCTCATTTATGGTATGAAATGTTTTGGATTGTTGTCTAGTCTTACATATCATTAGATTTCTAATATCACTTTTCTAGAGTTTTATATTGCCTATATAACCAAGGTTCAATTTAAAATGAAAACTTTCATATTATTAGGATAAATAAGTGAAAGTTGAGTTGTTATTTGTTAATTTCTTTTTGTCCCTATTTTACTAGTTAGACCAGTTCTATTAAATGATCAGTTAGAACAGGTTTTGTAATTGACTTCTTCATCAATTATTGCATTAAATATTAAAATCCCATGAAAGTTCATACTTTGTACTACAATGTAGTATGGTAAAAGGAATTTGGGAAACAAAATAGTATTTAGTTCTTTATTGTACTTAGTAGTAACAAATTTCACAATATTAGAAACACATCTAAATTCCTATTGAGAATAAAGATACCCACTAGCGGGTATTCTGTAGGTTAATTTAGTACTCTATCCATTATAATACAATCTTCATAATGGATAAGCAGGTTTTTAAGTAAGTAGTCGGGCCAGAATTAAAATTTCAGCACAATAAAGATTTAAAAGTAAATTTTATGCAATCTTAAGAATAGCTTTTGATTAGCAAAACCAAATGAAGAATTGAATTACCAAATTAAGCTTAGCGCCAAATTAGTTGTGATTGTTTTTTTCCTCCTAATCTTGTTTAATATATGTTGTGTACAGTTTAAATTTGATCCATTGCAAGAAAGCTCGGTAAGTTGCAAATGATGCCTTGCAACTAGAAAATGACGGGACTTGCCCTGATTTGCCCCCTAAAAACTACAGAAACTTTTTCATTTTTTTTTTTTTTGTTTGGATAAATAAAATTACCATAAGAAATTTCTTCAAGCAATTTAAAGTCGAATTTGTTTTAGCAGCAGCAATTGCTAAATATACAAGTCCTCATTTACTTTGGACCAGTTTCAAGTTTATAACAACTTCGATTAACTATTATCAATCCAAAATTTTTCAGTAATACAACTGATGCTTCAAAGAGTTCCCAGATAAGATGTTCTTATTCCAGACTTCAGAACTTCCCTTTGCCACAGTTACAATGGCAGTAGTTATGCCGAAAAGAATGCTAAGTTTTATAGAGATCTCTTATTCACTCCAAGGGTCGTTTTCTGTTCTTACTTCAGATGGTTCAATGACTTGTGCCTCTGAGGCTTCTGCAGAACTTGCTTCTGATTCTATTGTTTCCTCTCCTGACTCGGGTTCACCTTCTTCCGCTCTGCCCCATCGTCCTCCCACGGCCATTGCCATCATCTCGTAAATCTTGTTACCCAACTCTGCCGGACTATCAGGCTGTGCCATGAAAAACAAATTGTAAGAAATAATTTTAAGAATGAATTGAAATCCATCACTTTAAACGAACAGGGATAAGAGTCCTTTTCATACTTACAGTGAAACCACTGGAGATCAATGCTGTATCATACAAGAGTTCCACTACTCTCTTGGCATCTGTGCTATCTGGAGCATTTTTGCATGCAGCCTGCTTAACATAAAAAGAAATGAAATAGTTAGTAACCCCCCAAGTTCCATATCCTACCACTTGGTTACTTGACATCATAATTGACAACTTCAGGCATGCTAAGGAAAGCCAGTAATAAGCATCCTTTGGTAATAAACTCATTCCCTATACGGTAATTCTAGAAGGAAATAATATGCTTTGCCTGAGTATTATACATACAAGTAACAGCAGTTCCTAATTTACAAATTGACACACAATCACATGGATATCAATAACTTACATTTATGTCTTTGATGATAGGATGTTCAGGATTGATCTCCAGTATTCTCCTCCCCCTCATGAATTCTAAACTTGCAGTATCTCCTAGGGTCTGTGCTCTCATTAATCTGTTTAATAGGTTAAAAGAGAACTTCAACTCATTTCCTTTAAAAAGACAAACTGTGTTTATCTTCAAAAGTACATATATCACCAATAGAAAACCATGGACAAACCTTTCCATATTAGCAGACCACCCAAACTTGCCAGATACTTGATAAGCACACATGGTGATGAGCTCAATCGTTTTGAGACTTGCACTTTTGCCACCTGATCTCCTAGCTGTTGCTTTATCCAGTCACAAAGAAGAATGTATTCTTGCTTTGTCTCCCTCTCTTTCACTTCATCCTCATCACCTGTTAATAACTTGGACAAATAAAATGTCAGATATGAGACACAACAAACGAAATTGCAGCTAACTGAACTGCAAAAATATGCTAACCAAAGAGACAGGTCCTCCTTGCTGATGTCAACGAACTTCTTTTCCTTGTATGTTTGTAGATTCTGTATTGCAACTTCATCAATTGGCTCAATCAGATATAACACCTGTAGATTCAAAATCCATAAGGAACTGTCAGATGTCACCTGCTATGGTGGAACTCACAAATAGAAAAGACAGCCTTTGGGGAGCCAGGCCCAAAATGGCCAAAACTATAGATCAAAACCTCTACATAATGTAGGCTGGACTTAAGCCTAGCCAACAAACCCTCTACCAAGTACGTTTCTCACAGCCAATCTCAATCACGTTCAAAGATCAAAACATTAAAACATGTTTTAAGAACTTAAGGTTAATATGAAAACTAAACAAGTTCATGACCACCACTGGTTAAACAAGATATCATATGATATTGTTAAATCATTGATTCAACCAACATCAAACAGTTTCAGATGAATTAAATACCTCAATATCCTTCTGAACCAATTTTTCCAAGAAAGGAGCAGTCTTGGCACTTTTTAAGCTGTCTGTAGCCAGAAGATAGCCTTTTGATTCTCTCCCATGTTCTCAACTGTAATCATCTAAGCTTATAAGCTCTTCCTCACTTTTGGAAGAGAAAAATCTTAATAATGGAGTTATTCTCTTGTGATTTCCAGAGTCCTCGATACATCCCAACTTCAGAAATTTACCAAAGTTTTCCCAGAATTTTTTGTAATCCTGAAGTATGAAAAACAATTTCACTGAATTCAAGCCTCAAGTAAAGCAAGAGAATTAAAACCAAAAAAGGTGAATTACAGGAAGACACAATTAGCAATTTGCTAGATGAAAATATAAATACTTCCACAAATCCTGACCTCTTTATTCTCGCTTTCAGAAAGTTCCTGAATCATGTCAAATGTTTTCCTTACAAGCCGCTTCTTCATTATCCTTACCTAAGCAAGAAGAAACAGGAAATTCAAGATTATGAAATTCAAAGGGAGTTTCATAAACACAAAATTTCACAGCAAAAAAGTTTCAAAACGGGTGATCTGTGTATATTGAAGAAAGTAGTTGTTAGTTTCACTTACAATGCGGCTTTCCTGTAGTATCTCTCTGGAGACATTAAGAGGAAGGTCATCTGAGTCCACCACTCCCTTAACAAAGCTCAAGTATCTTGGAAACTGCAAGTCATAAAATTGACAAAATTTTATCAGCAATGAAGCTCAATTATGGCAGATAAAGGCCACCTAAAAAGTTATTATCTTAAATTTCATTGGATCTTCCTACTTATAATGGCGACATGAACTTAGCCGCCGCATCCCTCGACTGTCTATTGTGCTTAAAAGTACACATCTAACACAGGTTATTCTTGTCATACGGAAACAAGAAAGTTTAATTGCTGCTTGAGCATATCATAATAGCACTCACTAGTTCACCATCGAAGTCATCGGAGATAAATACACGTTTCACATATAGACGAATATTCTTTGTCTTGGGATTAATCACTTCTTCATTGTTAAGAGGAGCCATTCCAGGTATATAGAGAACACTTCTGAACTCCACCTCACCCTGAAAATCATGCAGACAAGGTCAAAATAGTTCATATACAGAATCTAGCAGTTACAGAATCGATGTGGCATCAATTACCTCAGTGGTAAAGTGTGTGTGTGCAAGAGGATCCAAGAACTCATTGAAAGTCTTCTTATAAAATTCCTGGTATTGTTCTTTCTCAACTTCCTTTGGACTGCGCATCTGCAGTGGAGAAATTTTGCAACCACATCAGTGCTAGATGAACAATACGAGCTAGAAGAAAGGTAAAAAGAACCAAATGAGTTTGATTCCAAAAAATAAATATAAGGAACCTTGCACTCACCCATATAGGCTTTGTTTCATTGGTTAATTCCCAGTCCCAGTATTTCTCCGTTGTGGTCTTTTTCTTCTTCGGCTTCTCCCCCTGAATAATAATTACGGAAATAATCAACTAATTAACCGAACTTCAAAGAGAAAGCAAGGTATGGTAAGAATCTGGTCTACAACTCTCACCTCTGTTTTTTCTTCACCCTCCTTTGGTTCCTCTTCTTCAACCTGTACAAAGTTTTAGCATCCACAAAATCAACACCTATACCAGCAGCTACTGGAACACTCCAATTTATCATTATTATAGAAGATAAGATACAATACAACGAGTAATTCCCTATCAGATTAAAACCAAGTTTCTTCATGAAGTTTTACCAGCACAAGCCAGAAAACCATCACAAAGTTCCAAATAAAAAAGCAGCTATAGTTGGTTAGAACAAAAACTCTAAGATATCCTCCATAAACACTAATTCCACGAGAAATTCAATTAGAAAAAAATCATCAATGTCACTACCTACAGATACATTTATTTATGGTGGTATATCACAGAGAGAGAGAGAGAGAGAGAGAAACTAAAATGTGCTCAATGGAAAACAAATTTTCAAGAAATAGCCCATACCTCAACAGTCCTCGACTTCTCTAGCCATACATAGATGGGGAAGGAAACGAATTGTGAATAGTTTTTCACCAAATTCTGGATCCTGGTTGGCTCGGAGAATTCATACTTAAGTCGAGGATGCAATAAAAACAAGCTTCTCAGAATGCTTTTGGTTTTATATTATTTGCCCTCGGTTTACATTGTTCATACACTTTAAACAGTAGAGTGGAGAATTTGTCCCTACCAGCGAAAGCACACCGAGACAGATAACTAATGATTAAAATTTCCCACCTTTTCCAACAGTAAGCCTGAAAGATGAAGACTAGAAAGACCAACTTTGTTTGTGAAAAAGGAAGAATAGAAGTACCTTCAAATAAAGTGTAATTTGTGTTCCTCGAGGCAAGAGCTTTTCTGGATCCGTTTCCTCTCTAATCACATATGAACTGCTATCAGCCATGGCTTCCCAAACATATTGCTTATCCGACCTAGGACTTTTTGTGGACACTACCACCTGATCACACAAATTATAAACATGCAAGAAGCTATGAAGGAGAAGAAACAAATTGAAAAGCCAGCCCACAGAACTGGAATTGACCAGATCACCAGAATTTTTTCAAGCAAGATCAAAGAAACTTTACCTTTTCAGCTACCAAAAATGCAGAATAGAAGCCAACTCCAAACTGACCAATTAGAACTATTGTCTGCCCCAGTGTCCTTGTTTTCCTAAATCTGAGGAAGGGTACAAGTTTCAGATTGAACAACATCAAACTACATAAATGTGCGCCATCAGAATGTCTAGGTATTGAATTTGAACTGATTGTGTCTTCCTGTAATTCCTTACACAGCTTTCAAGAACTTAGAAGTACCGCTCTGGGCAATAGTTCCAAGACAGTCTATAAGCTCATCTTTGGTCATTCCAATACCAGTATCCCTGTAAACAGGAGAAAACATTGTTAAACAGTTTTAAAAACTTAGCCATGAATTGAAATAACATACAGTTTCCAAAGATCATCACCTAACAGTGATGGTCCCATTATCTGGATCAGATTTGATACGAATTTCTAGATCACCAGCATCCCCACGAAGATCAGGCTCAGTCACACTTAGAAACCTCAGCTTGTCAAGAGCATCACTTGCATTGATCTGAAATAAAAATCTCGATGATCCTCTGAATGAGCTTTCCGATTCATAAAACATATGGTCTCTAAGCACCTAAATATAAGAGAACTCGGAATACGTGAATATCACAAAATACAAATGCAAGGTTGAGATAACATCACCTAACAAGTTCCCGAAGAAACACTTCCTTGTGGCTGTAAAGACTATGAACAATCAAGTCCAGCAGGCGACTAACCTGAAATTTAACCAAGTTATCAACTTTCAATATCCACATACGACCTTTAAACTTAACAAACCAAGCTACACGTAGAACAACAAACCATTAAACATGATAATAAACATAAATTCATACTGTCTACTCAGTCCAGTTCCCGACCAAACCAGTAATAAAAAATTTCAATTCCACACATTTATAAGTACTTCTTTTTTCCATACAAGAATTGATCTTTGCTTCAATATACTATTTGCTACTGTTGTTTATAACATTTTCCAACATCTAAGATTTTCAGGTTAAGATGCCATTTCACCAAATAGATAAGATACAAAGATTTAATTATTTTTTGTATAAGTTTATTTTCAGTATAGTTCCAGGGAAAAAGAAAGATGCAAAATTCAGAATTTATGAAAGCCAAAAAATTTTAAAAAAAAAAAAAAAAAACACCCACCTCAGCCTGGTATTCATGGGTTTCACCAGAGACCTCAGGAGCCTCTTTTTCAGCCACAGCAGCACCACCACCTTCACACTTCACAACTACTCTACTCTCTCTTCTCTCCAACTTCCACTTTAGCCCAGATGATTTCAATAAGCTACTATTTCTGAATCCATTTTTAGGCAAAAAGGAGCTTCCCCATAACCCAACTCTACTGCTCTTATTCCTCACTGAAAACGCTGTCGTTTGATAAGGAAGTGAAGTCACAGAAGCAGATGCCACACTTCTGCTTAATACAGGGGCCATAATTTCGAAAACCCAGATGGGAATTTCACTTTTATTGTGTGTTCTTTACTATTGAGTGTGTGTAAAAACCCATGTAGTGTAGGCGAAGAGAACGGGGGGTTTAAGGGGAAAAGTGTGGAGGGTTGTACTAGAATTTGAGAATTGCAATGAGAAGGGAATTGGGGTTTGGTTGGAAGTTGTGTTTGGGATTGTAAGGTCTGGATGCTGCCATGTCAGCATTACAATATCCTGATAATTTTTTTTTTTTTAAATGTTACACTGTTAAATTGTTTAGGGAACAAAAAAAGTTTGCTTAGTTGTCCTATTTGGGATGTGTTTCGTTTGGATTTGAAAAATATTTATACTTAAAAAATTTATTTTTTATATAATTTTTTAGTGTTCAGTTGATAAAATAAAAACTGTTTCATTTTTAATTTTATGAATACAAGTTAAGATGTTTATAAGAATGGTAAAAATATCATACAAGTAATTGTAATTAATAAACATATGAATATATTACTAAATGTTACAGTATTTTAATATAAAGTACCTTAAAAATCACAAAATCAATCTTTAGTACAAATAAAAATTTAGTAAGTTCAAAATTTCATAAGTTATTTTGAATCAGATGAAGAAAAGTTAAAAAATATTTTTTGGTGTTTGAAACATATTTCTAAAAAATATTTTTTTTAAAAATATTTTCAATTTAAACGAACACACTCAGTTACATTTTCCTAAAAGGAAAATAATAATTCGGTAAACCTAAAACTAATTTTAATTACGCTACATGTATCAATTTACGTGTATTAAAATCTTTGGACGAATGTAGTACACTTACACAAAGTGTTATTATAGATTCGATTAAACATTTAAAATTAAATATTAGTGATTTGATATTTTATCATGTGAGTTAATATTAGCATATGGTGCAATCTATAAATACTAGTCATCTTGTTTCGATAATGGAAAAATATTTAAATAGACATGAAATTAAATGTCACATATGAATATTATGATTAAAATTAAAATTTATAAAATATTAGAAAAAATTAAGACGTATTTCGCACATGTAATACTTCTAATTTGTTTGATATTTTTATTTTTTTAAAAATAAATTTTAATTAATGTCATTTATTTTTACAACACCTGATACTATTTGCATCTTATTTCTATTTCTCTTCTGTACGCTTAGATAATAATTTCTTATAACAGTAGATGTGTAATAAGATTGATATATTTTGTCATTACTAAAAGATATCTATCACTATCAAATACCAAACATTATTTTATAGATGAATTATTGATATTCTTTGATTATCGAAAAATATTTACATGAAATCAAATGATATATGGATAATAATTACAAAAATTAATTATAATTTCAAAAATAAAAAATAAATCTGATTAAAATGTAAAGAACGAATACGTCAAGAAAATTATTATAAAAATTTAAAATCTAATTGTACTAATACATTCTGCATATTATTAAGAGGTTCACATAATATATTAAAATCATTATAAAAAAATTAATCGATAACTTATTCTTTTATATCTGTTATCTTAAAATACACCGAATGTTAATAAAAATAATATTTATCTTATTATGAAATACACACAATGCCAATAAAAAAACATATAGTACTAAAGATGTACAAAATTACAGGTTACTTTAATTGGGATGTTATATAAATATCTATTACAATTAATTATCGTTAACACATTGTGTAAATGTATATACATATAGTGAATATATTGGTATTTTTTATATTTTTTAAACTTATGATAACATCTATTTTAGTATTTTATTGAAATTTTGAAATTTGATTATTCATATTGATGACACAAAAATGTTGTTAATTTTAGTCCAAAATAATTTCTACTTCTCGTTTATGTTCCCAAATTATAACTGTTATAACGACACCACCAATGATTTGATCATTTAAAAATAAAGATATTTTTTATAATATTTAACTTTTTAGATGCATTGATATATTCTTTACTATTACTAAAAGACAAAATCATTATCGAGTATCAAACATCACTTTATAGATAAAGCGTATTAAAGAATTCTTTTATTACGAAAAGTATTTAATTGAGATCAAATAATATGTGGTAATAACTACAAAATGATTAATTAAAATTTCAAAAAATAAGAAAAAAAAAATGAACCTAAGTAAAATGTAATAACAAATATATCAAACTAAACAGATTAAACTAATATATTTTCTATAATATATATATATATATATATATATATATATATATAGATACCACATAATATATTAAGATTATTATCAAAAGATATAAATAAAATATTGTTCTTTTATCTTGTTTTAAATGTAGAAAACATTAATGAAAAAATTATTTATCTTACTCTAAATACACTGAACTATACTGTAAAATATATAGTTTCTAAATATATCCAAAATAATACGTAATATTTATATAATATCTATTGCAATTAATTTTTTAACATATTGTGTAAATATATATTAAAATAGGAAAAATATTGGTATTGTTCCATATTTCTTAACCAATGTGATAACATTCACTTTAAATCTTAATCTTATATTTTAAACTATTCACTTTATCCTGTATAACTGCAATACTTTCATGTTTTGCTCTTTAAATATCTCTTGATGTTAATATTTTCTATGCAAGTCTATTTGGATCTGTCTCTTATACACATCTAGATGTGTATAACAAAAGTGTGTGAATTTTACTTTTATTGTTTGTGTACTTTTCCAATTAATTTATTGTATTGTTTACTAAGATATTTAATTTACATTTTTATTATTTTGTTAAATAGTGTAAAAATTGTATTGTACTTTTTAAAATTAACCTGTAACGCAATGTATATCTGCAATTATTTAGAATATTTAATATTATTATTTTATTTCCATAATACATTTCGTATTTTACATTACTTACCTACTTATTTTTTCCATATTATTTTATCAAATACTGTAACACTTAGTATTATAGTTTCTAAAATTAACATTTAAACTCAATATATACCAGTAAATACTGAGAGACTTAATACTATGATTTATTTACATAATATGTATTGTTTCTACATTAATTATTTATTTAAGTTTCTATATTAGTGTCACAAATTATGCGTAGAATTTTTTTATGCGTTGCAATGATTATTTTGAAATATTTTAGATATTGCATCGTATCATGGGTTGAATTTATTTTCTAATAATTAATAGTTACTTAAACTAATAAGTTACAGAGGAGTGGATTAAAGATGGGAGGTTACACATCTAGGTGTGTATAAGAGACAGGTTATGAAGTTGTTAAGGATAGTTATGGGTGTTATCTAATCTATTAACATTAATAAATTTGAAAGTCGATCCAACAATTTAATTTTTTTGCTATGATGAATAACAAATTAGTTATTATACATAGATCATAAATCACAACAATTTCATGTTGTAACTAAAATAAATACATGATTAATCACATTATAATAAGTAAACATAAATTTTTTTACTGATAGTTATAAAAAATTATTTTATTTTATTTTTGATCAAATATAATTTTTTTATACAAATAAATTTTTTACCATTTTAATACATTTTATGCCCAAATTTTCATATAAATCTAAAGAATTATGTTATAGCAGTTAAAATACATATAATAAATAATAGTAGTATTATAAATGATAGATAATATTATTATATTAAATAGAGAATATTTTATCTAGGCTAATTATAGTTCATGAAGAACATATTAGACATAACTATTTAATTAAGGATGTATGTATTAGGCGGGACAAAATAATAAAAAATTATGACTAAATATATGTAGTGTTTTTCTTAAAAAATAGGTAGTTAGATTAGAAGATGAGTAATATAGTTATATTTTTCAACGAATTATATTTAATTAATGGCGGATATTTTAGGTATTAAAAAAATGGGAGAAATACTTAAAAGAGGAGAAATTAAAAATGTGTATAACTAACATTTATATATATATAATAGATAGATTATATTCACTATATGTATGTCATGTCTCTATGGACAGAATTGAATTGAGATTAGATTGTTTCGTTTAAAAAACATTTTGTTTTGTAAAATTGAATTTGAATTCTCACATTGTATTTTTAAAGATAAAAGTTAAATTTCTTATTCTTTGACCCATTTAAGTTTTATTTTTTCCTTGATAATAGATATAATTAAATAAAAATATATTAGATTATTGACGTTTAAAAAAAATAAAAATTGCATGTGGTTCCTAAAATGACGTAAGTGCTGATGACTTCAGCACTTTCCCATTTTCCACACAGCTACCAAGTACTACTTTTTTTGGTCTAATGTCATAATCATCTTCTCCATTTCTCTCAAGAGTCTTTTTTTTTTTTTTTTGTAAATATTTATATAGATTCGATATTTGATTCTATTTATACATCATATGAATTAAATGTTAAAAAATTTATAATATTAAATGATGTAATATAAGATTTTTTAAAAGATATAAATATCGAATCAATATTTATAAGAAAAAAAAAATTTCATTAATTTTTTATAAAAATTATAAATTTTTTCAAAATTTGATTAAATATTTTATTTTTCTTGGATTAATTACATTTTTCATAGATGTGTATTATAGGCGCTGATGACTTTAGCACTTTCCCATTTTCCACACTGCTACCAACGTAACATAAATAAAGAGTAATCTAGTGCTCGGGTAAGATGACTACTCTTTTGTCTAGAATATTGAATCTCATAGTCATCTTCTCCACTTCTCTCCTCAATAACCCTTTTTTCATCCCGACTACCTAAAATCCTAACCAAAAACCAATGTCAAACAACTATCTCAGCAAATGGTCAACACATACTAATCTTCCCTTTTCCAGCTCAAGGCCATACCCTCCCACTTCTAGATTTCACCCATCAACTAGCCCTCCACAACTTCACCATAACCATTTTAGTCACACCCAAAACCTCCCAATCTTGAATCCACTCCTCTCAACTCATCCTTCAATCCAAACAATCACTTTCCCTTCCCACCCCACCCCTCCATCCCTTTTGGTGTTGAAAATGTTAAGGATATTGGAAATCATGTCTCTTATACACATCTAGATGTGTATAAGAGACAGCACCCAATTACTCCAATTGTTTATCGATATTATTCCTCAACATGTCCTCTCTGACTTCTTCCTTGGGTGGACCCATGATTTAGCCCAGGAAATTGGGATTCCTAGGATACACGTGTTTTTTACCCATCTGGGGCGTTTTCCACCGCAGTTATGCAACATCTTTGGAATAATATCGATTCAATTTCGAGTTCTTTGGGTGTTGTACACTTTTCGGATTTACCCAGGTCTCCTTCTTTTACGTGGGATCATATTCCTACGGTTTTTAAACGGAACAGGGAATCTGGTAATTTGGATTCTTTGGTTGTTAGGAAGGGTTTGTATAAAAATAGTAAGAGTTGGGGGGCTGTTTTTAATTCTTTTCATGTTTTGGAGAGTGAGTATTTGGATTGGTGGAGGAAGGAAATGGGCCACGGACGGGTTTTTGCTATTGGGCCGTTGAATTTGATTGGTGTCCCCAAGAAAGTGGGCCGAGGAAAGGAGAGTTCGAAGGCCGATGAGGATGGTAGGATCTTGAAATGGCTTGATGGTTGTCCTGAGGGGTCGGTTCTTTATGTTTGTTTTGGGAGTCAGAAGTTACTGAAGAAAGCCCAAATGGAGGCTTTGGCTATTGGGCTTGAGGAGAGTGGTGTTCTATTTATTTGGGTTGCTCGGCCGTTAACGGCCCAACAAGTTGAGGAGGGGTACGGGTCGGTTCCGGATGGGTTTGAGGATCGGGTCTCCGGGAGAGGTTTACTTGTTAAGGGTTGGGCTCCACAGGTGGCCATATTGAATCATCGGGCCGTAGGTGGGTTCTTGAGTCATTGCGGGATGAACTCCACGCTGGAGGCCATAGTGAGCGGAGTAATGATATTGGGCTGGCCCATGGAAGCGGATCAGTTTGTCAATGAAAGATTATTGGTGGACTATATTGGAGCTGCGGTTCGAGTTTGTGAGGGGATTGATACGGTGCCCGACTCGACCGAGTTGGCTCGGACGATTAATGAGTCAATGAGGAAGGACACGGCTGTGATGGAAAGAGCAAGGGAGTTGAGAAATAAGGCTTTGGAAGCTGTTAAGATTGATGGAAGTTCCATCAAAGATATGGATAGGCTAGTGACAGAATTGGCCCAATTGAAGTGAAGAAAATATGATCATAGTTTATTACCACGTACTACTTTATATTGTTGTTACAATAGGTGGGCTTTAGCATATGCCCCATAAAAATAATTTACATCATTTTCAATCACGTAATATTGTATCGTATAATTCGTATTAAACCTTCAAAGCATGTATTATGATTCCTTTAATGGGATTATGGAATTTTTTTTAATTATTACTCTTACCTTTTAACAATTTGAGAATAATATTTGAAATGTTCGTAGTTTTTACTATTGTTAGAGTCACTTAAATATGTATCCTAATGAATAAGAGTTAGTGCCATGAAAAAAGTATAATTAAAAAATATGAAGTGTTTTGTTATTAATTAAATGGTTAAAAGTAAAATGCCCCCTTCAACTTTCGTCCAAGCAAATTTAATAGGCATTTTGCACCCTCTAACTAATTTCTAACAAAAAAGTAATAGTAAGAGACAGAGTTAAGGGGGCACTTTGCTTTTAGTCCAAAGTGCATTTTTGTCCAAGTGCCCCTATTTCACAAAAATTGAAAAAATGCCCCCTACTAATTTTAATAAGAAAGTCTATGCTCTTATACACATCTAAATAATGGCTAAGAAGGGTCCATATAATCCCCATACTACTAAATACTTTTACTACTTTAATTTCAGTTATACATGAATTACAAGTTTTAATTTTTATATGTCTAGATAATTTAATTTATAAAATAAATATACTTTATATTACAAGCAACATATTTTTATTTCAATGTACAGTTTGTGTTATTAATGATGTACTTTTATAAACAAATCAACTACAAAAATTAAAGTACCGAGTACCAAAAAATAAAAAAAATTACTCTTAACATACACATAAATTATAAAATGAGAATTCATGTAAAATTTTTATTTTTGACGTAGCTATAATAAAATATTATAAATGGTTAATATAAGTTACAATAAATTTGGCAAAAATATGTCAATCGAAGGACGTACTTTGCATGCACAATTTTTATGTTGTATACTTAGAATAAAATTTTTAAGTTTTTTGGCTATCAAATTTATATTTTTTATTCGTTAATTTTAGTATTAATTCATTGCAAATTATATATTACAATAAAATATATACTGTTTTATTGTAATGTATTTTACTTTAAAAATTAAATTATAAGACGACGCACGTAAAATTAGATGTTATAGTTAGTAAAATATTAAAGTGATATAATTTTTTTAACAATAGGAAAAAGGATAAGAAAAAATAAAATGAGAAACAAGAGAGAGAAAATAAATAAAGAAAAAAAAAGAAAATGACATTTCACTTAACTAATGTATTGGGGGTATAATGGTCAATTTTTTTACCAAAAATAATATTTTAGTTGTTGACCACATGTCAAAAGTGCAAAATACCTATTAAATTTGTTAAAGGGGGCATTTTACAACTTAGATGAAAATTGAAGGGAGCATTTTACTTTTAACACTTAATTAAAAGGTTTGAAAGTGCACATATATGAATGTGAAAAAATGGATAATTAAATTAGAATTGGGAAATGTCAGTGAAGTAACACTTGAAATTTATGTATATTGAACTTCAAATTGAAAGTTGCTAGCTACTCATTGGTTGAGCAATTGATGTTTCTCCTTTATCAAATGAGTTTAGAGTTTGAGAAATCTACTCTTAAACTAGAAAATTATAATTCTTTAAACTAGAAAATTATAATTCTTTAAATTTTACACAGTATGATAGTAGTACTAGAGGGGTTAAACATTAACAAGATTCATGAAATGTTTTGCAAAACATATAACTCTATTTTCTTTGATGAGATTACAAATGCCTATCATAGTGAGATACAATTGAAATTAAGGGTGATAACGGGTCGTATCGTGTCGTTATCGTGCTGTATTCTTCTCAAGTCGTGTCAAAATACTTAAAATCGAATACAACCCGTTAAACATTCGTGTCGTATTGTGTCATGTTAACCCGTTTATTGATGGGTTAACATGACATGACACGATTGACTCGTTAAATAGGTTTTACGTTAATATAACAAATTATAGAAACTTAACTCGAATAACATGATAAGTCTATAAATAACTTGTTAATTCGATAAACCCACAACAAACTCATAATCCTATAATCCAAAACAAGTTCATTGACCTATTTTAAGCCCTCCAAAGTCCAATCCAATAAGTTTATAGAACTTATATAAGTATTTTTTTATATTTAAACTCTAGAATATGTATAAAGTAATAACTAATTACTTAAATAGCCTTAACTATTAGTAAAAAATAATTAAATAATTAACGGGTTAAATGGGTTGAACGAGTCGTGTCACCTATATTGGGTTATCCGATAACTTAACGTGTTAACAGGTTGACACGACACAACCTATCAAGTTTCGTGTCATTAACGGGTTGATATGATAACAACCCGATTAATATCGGGTTGTGTTTATACTTGTAAATTTAGTCGTATTTGAGTTGTGCATCACCGTGTCGTGGAAAATTGCCACCCCTTATTCATTAGGATAATTGTTGCATATTTAAGTGAATATAACAGTACTAAAAAATACTAGTATTAAATTAGATTGAAATTGCAACTAGTGAGAAAAATTTTACAACTAATCAACATTAATTATATATTATACTAATCTAATATTACGTGTAGTTTGAGTAATCCTTTTTCTCTTCGGTTGAGGATCTTTCTTTCTTTATATTGCTCACTGCTTTAACTACAAATGTCAACCCCATGAAGGACTTGAATTGCTCGTTCATCCCCTGTCCTTATATGGGATACTGGTTTGCAAAACATATAACTCTTTAAAAATAGCACCATTTCCATATATAACTTTAAATTAAAAGATAGTGGAACCAATATCTATCTGTTTTCTTCCCAATATATATATAGACAGACACAGGACAAAAGCCTACCATATATTTGCTTTGTTCCAAGAAGCTTAAAGGGATTCATACATGAGGTTATCAGGATTTCAAAATTAAGTTGCAATTTATTTGGTGAAACAAAATTTAACTATGGCTTAGACGTACGAATATGATGTCACCAGCATAAACATTTTTGTTTATGTTGGATTGGATTTTCAGCAACTATAGGAGTGCACATCATTTTCCTACGAATGAGGAATTATAGGGATTACCGTGTATAAGAGACAGCCTCACCTCAGCAGCAAGATGTTGAAGCATAAGGTGTAGAATCTTAAAGATAGCTATATGTGCTAGGGAATATATGACGTTAATGTCATCAAGAATAACATGTTGTATCTTTATCTAAAATGGCCATCTGTTTGTCTCAAAAGTTTTTTGAGTGCAAATGAGTAGGCATTAAGAATTATGCGGACCCATTTTTTCTTGCAATGAGACAAACACTTCAACTAAAGTTGGGATATAATAATATAAGTAGCATATGTTTTGAGCTCCATATAACAACAATTGGATGATGGGAATAGTGCGAAGTTTGAAGGCTTTTAAGGATTATGGTCAACGATTGCTGAATATGCAAGTATTAATTAACAAGAAAAGTGACTAAAAAATTGTGCTACTACCTTTCTTCATTGGTTGTAATATTTGATGGTGATTCATGAAGTCAGGACTTTTTTAGGGAGTACCTTTTTATTTTTTATTTTTTTAAAATTTTAATTGTTAATACTAGCTATAAGAGCCTTTTTAAAGAATGTGAATAATTAAAGATTTAACTTATCCTATATAGCTTGATTTACAACCACCAGTATTAATTAATAATGTACCTTCTTTAATTTTTGTAATAAGCAATACTACAGGAAAATTGTACGTACAACATTTTTTATTGAATCATTTCATTGTATTTTAAAATTTTATATAATACAATATATTATGTGCTTCGAAAACTTATAGTATATAAGCCTTTAAACTAATTGAATAGTCCTCGTTACAGGATTGTAAAACTAGCTAATACTCTAAAATACATTTCATAAGCTTTCCATAATTAACCACTCATTCATATATACTTGAGCTTTTCTTTTTCTTTTTTTTATTCAAAAAATTATTCTTATAGAATCAAAAGGAGAAGAAGAGATGGGAGAGCTATTAGGAATTACTACACATTAAGTTTCTAACATCTCATTGAGACATGAATTTGTACCTATGATAGAATTTTGTGTATCTTTAATAGTTAGAGGGTATTTAATCATTTAATCTTAAAATTTCCATATGTCTCTTATACACATCTAGATGTGTATAAGAGACAGCTCATACACATGTAGCAGGTATCTTTATACATGGTAGATGTAGTAAGAGACAGGATAAGAAATTATATAGAGAAAATAATAAATATTAATACATATTCAAATCATCTTCCCAATCATTTGTCCAAAATTAAGTGGATCTAAAGCTATAATTTTGTTTCTTCTACCAGAGTCCTTCCTTTAATCTAATGCTGTTCTTCTAGCTGACTCTCTTTTTATCATTCAAACTCCAGCTATGAGACAAAAACATTGCATTAGTTAATGTCACTCAGAATATATCTGATTAACTAATCTCTTTATATTGCTTTCTATTTTACTTAACAAAACCTAACACACGTATATCACTCAACGAAACAACATATGTTATATATGCTTCTACGAAGTTTGATCTATTTTTTTTTGGTCAACATAAATATAGTTTACATCAAATAATTTTCAATTTAAAGTATCACTTTCGATCAATATTTTACAAATCCAATGTAGTTTTACTGGTTTTGCTTTAGAACTAAGAAGCACAAGTAGCACCTTGTAGTGAAACTCATATACCACCAACCACCCTTTCATTTATAAATTATAATTATTATTTTTTACAAGTCCTATTCTTATTATAAATTGCTTAACCATCTTTACATTTTCTACCAAATAATATTAGCACATACACTTCTTTCATTTCTTCATTTCTATCCATTTCTTCCCTAACATGTCCAAGCAAAATGCAAAACGATTTTCTCTAGAGAAGATGAATAAAAATGCTAGCAATTCCAAGGAAAAAGAGAAGCACAATTGTGCTGCAAACTTTTTAGCAAAACACATGAAGAAAGTTTACCCTATTGGGTTATATAAAACTCGTTCGTGTGCTCTTTCACTTTCTTCTCTATCATTATCTTTGTCTCAGAACTCAAACGATTCTTTTCTTACGGATTCTTCCTCTCAGCTTGATCAAAAGATTGCATTAGCCCTTCGTCTTATTTCGTCGCCTGAAAGAAGGGAGGCCCCCGTCGTGAAAAATTTGCAAAAACCTATTATGAACCCTAGCGAATCGGCGTGTAAAGATGCTAGTGATGGCGAAGGGTACTGCAGGAGGTGCAATTGGATTACGCAAAATAGTGGTAAGCCATCAATTGATGCAATGCTAAATTCTACATCTTCTTTCTAATTTATTTGAAATAATGTGAAATCTTACATTTCTTTATATGTAACTAAGCTAACCAATTAATAAAGGGTTCGGTGAGTAAATAAGAAGGAAGATAAGTTATATCTAGATAATTAATAGAGGATTACACTCTGTGTTATATTTGGAGAGACTCCCACCTTAATTGAGAGTAAGGGTTTGAATGTAAAATTCTGGTTCCAAATTCTTTTAAATTAAAAAAATTTGGGTGGAATTAATGATTAAAAAGAAATGTCCCCACTTCATATGCTCTTATATACTCCTATATATGTTTATTCGTGCTCATTATATTTATATACATGTAGGTTCCTATTGTTGCAATAAAATTCAAATCTAAACACAAAATATACAGTCAATAATAAGAATAAAGTTTAACATAGCTATGGTTAATTTCTATGGCAAGGTAGACTGAAGTAGGACGTGGAATCAATTAAGCTGCATACCTAATTGAAGACATATGAATTATCAAAACATTTCTAGTACACTTGTTACCCAAAATGAGACGATCAATCATTGTTGAATTCGTATTAGATACCTTCATGATAAGGTTTTTGGTAGAATCTTTCCATTTTTTGAATTAGAGGCCGGTTGGTTGGCAACAAATTCCAGCTTAATTAGAGGTAAGACGTTTCTTCTATGATTTATTGGATATGAGTTTGAGTTACTAAAAGATAAGAGGAAAAATAAACTTTTTATTCTGAAAAAAAGAGAGTAAAGCTAGTCGAAAGATTCATGCAGTATTTGTTATTGTATGGTTTTCACTATGGTTTGTCACAACCACTTCGATGCTTATTCAGTATAATAATGTTGCTTTCGTGGGTATAAATGAATTACTTATATGAATCTTCATGGTGCCTTTGAACTTAATTAATTGTTCATTTTTTAATCCAAAATTACAACATGTTATTCTTGATGACATTAACGTTTTGGCTAGATAAAGTAACATCTAATTATTATTATTAAAGAACATGGACTTTTATTTTAAAATTAATTGGTGATAGGTGGAGTGACCCAGAAACTTATTAATTAGCTCAGGATCTTTTGACTAACATGTGAGATTTATATTTTTAATACCTTTAACACCTCCTCTCACACGTGACTTGGGTTGGACATGACTGCATTACACGTGGGTCGGGACGTATGAGAGCTCGTTGGAAGGGTTGGGCGGAAAAGCCAGAAGAGCCCATTAGAAGGGCCCTCAAGTGTTTTTTTAACATTTATCCATCACATGTCTTAGGTCCTATCCAAGTGTTTGTCTCTTATACACATGTATAAGATTCAGTCTCTCATACTATCACCAATTGGTTTTAGGATGAAAGCCCACCCATGAACTTATTTGTTAGTTCAGGATCTTTTAACTAATCGATGTGAGATTTATATTTTTAATACTTTTAACAATTATTAATATCATTTTTGACAAAAATGAATTCATGTGCAGATAATATTTACGTGCAATTTCATGATGAATGCTGGGGAGTTCCGGTTTATGATGACCGGTAAGTACAGATTTTTGTTGAGAATTTTAATGATGCATGGCTTAATTTGAGACTGAAAAATTCTTGTTGAACTAATTATCGAACAGTAGATTGTTCGAGCTGCTAGCATTATCTGGGATGCTGATGGATTTCAATTGGACAGAAATTTTAAGAAGGAAAGAATTATTCAGGTAAAAAAAAAAGAAAAATCATCTTGCATTTTAAGAGGAGTAATAGATACTCCCGATAATTAACGATTTAATTGTCATCATTAATTGCCGAAATCAATCATATATTAGAAAATGTAACGTTTACATATTTTTGATAATTTAGTATAAAAAAAAATAATGTATATTGTTATTATCACTAACCACCTCTTTATACGTAATCCCTTTTTCGCTATAACAACTAGAAACAATCCAATTTATTTCTTTCTTTGTTCATTATTTTCTTACTATTTAATGAGATGGCTTATACATACAGGGAAGCTTTTGCTGGATTTGATGCAAACAATGTGGCCAAAATGGGGGAAAAAGAGATTATGTGTATAAGAGACTGACAAAGCACTAATATTAGCTGAGTGCAGGGTAGGTGCATAGTCGATAATGACATATAGTGAAAGTAAGTTTAATTGTTCTTATACACATCTAGATGTGTACTAAGGTACATCTGTCTCCTTAACAGCCATCGTTAATCAAATTTACTAATCATACCTACTAATGAAGCCTTAATAATAATAATAATTTCGACAAATTGGTTTCTATTCCTTTGCAATTAGAAAATGGACCATTTATTCTAAATAAAACTTCGATGATGATGATGATAATAATAATAATAATATTCTTCATCATCATTGGAAAGGACTAAGTCAAGATTCAAGAATAATTTGACTTTATCTTTGATAGGTCATACTATATAGTATATTTTTTCCTCTTCTCTCTTTACCAACCCTGGAACCCTTGAGCTTGTGGTTTTGAAACTTACGACTAAATCAACAAGGCACAAAATGAGCGGGTTCTACTATGTAGAATATGCTGGCTAGGTTTCTTTGAGAAATTTTGTGGTGGTTCACGGCTTATTATTAGGTATTCAAATAAAAAGTTTTCATTGGTTCAAACAAATTAATTGAATGTCTGGTAAATAATTATGGATCGAAAAAAAAAATAAAAAAATCCCGTTTTCATTTGCTAATCAACTAGCTAGTTAGTATAAAATATTAAAATGCTAGATCTATTAGTCTGGTCTGTAAGAGGGTGTATGTAGTATAAGGGTAAAGACTAAATTAATTTGCTAATTATTTCGTGCTTTTGTGAATGATGACCATTTGCAGATTGTGAAAGAATTTGGATCTTTCAGCAGCTACATGTGGACCTATGTAAGTTACAAGCCAATAATCAACAGGTATAAGTATCCAAGAAATGTTCCATTGAGGAGTCCAAAAGCTGAGGCCATAAGCAAGGACTTGCTAAAACGTGGATTTCGATTTGTAGGACCTGTGATTGTGCATTCATTCATGCAAGCTGCTGGATTGACAATTGATCATCTTGTTGATTGTTTTAGATATAGTGAATGTGTAAATCTTGCAGAAAGACCTTGGAGGCATGTTTAATACATACTTAAGTGAAAATAAAAAAATTATTATTTTCTTTATTATTTTTTAATTTCCAATTTATGCGTACAAGCAATGGGCAATGGCTTTTTAGTTGTATTAATTAACTATTTATTTAATTTATAATTGTAACACGTTGGTTTATACAAGTGATGATTTTATTAAGTCCCATTAATTGCCAATGTCACATCATTTTGTCCCTGAAGTGGGCTTACATATTTTGCACTTTTTAAGCTTTACTCCTGTCTCTTATACACATCTAGATGTGTATTTTCTTCCTTTCCTCGTTTCCTTTTTTAAGATTGATTTCACTATCCACAACCGAAAATGAATGAGATAACTGCAACATCAAGGTAAAGAAAATTCAAAAAATATAAAAAAATATTTAATATGAATAGATTAATATATTTATTGGGCACCCAATAGACAAAATCAAAGCATAAATAGCTAGTGAAAAAAGTATTTTATTTGCGTCTATAAAAACTATATTTTTTTACATAACTGAGTTTTAAACTTCTAATTATGACTGTCAATAGGGCCGAGTCGGTCCGAGCTTGGCCTGTCTGACCCGACAAATAAATAGTTGATCCTTACATTAAAGTAAATTAGTCTAAATTTGGGTCTAAATATTAAAGACAATTAAATTTTGAGCTGACTTTGGATTTTATTAGGCTCATAATTCTGTCACCCGATTAAATTCCGCCCCGAGAAAATAGTATATATATGTATGTATATAAAATACTAATTTTATATAATTAAATAATACTACTTAATTTTGTGGATAATATTTAATGATTCTAATATTCTATTCATTTAACTAAAGTCGGGTGACTAAAAAAAAATCCAACATTATTAGTCAATTTAGTTGAAATGTTGTGGTTTAATGATATAATTAATAGTTGTTTATTGACATAAGTAGTACATGTAAAAGAACAAAATTTTCACAAGTAAAATGTAAAAAATTTTATTGGATAATGTGAGTTTAGGCTAGTCTAATTATTTGTCGGGTCAGACCTGTCTCTTATACACATCTAGATGTGTATAAGAGACAGGTTTATAAATTAGACAATTATTAAACCTTAGTATCTTTTACACATCTAAATGTAAATAAGCTAAAGGGTTAATAAATTTTAAATTTATAAAATAATCAAATAAATTTAAATATTAAAATGTCTGAATTATTCATATCTATTTATACCCGAGTGGATTTTGTTCGAGACAGATAGAATGTAGTGTTCCTTTATTTGGGCCTCTACTTGGGCTAGCTGGGTTGCAGAGTTTAAGTTGGATTTGAGTCGGGCTTTCTTTCTTCTCATTTTTTTTTTTTAAACAACAGGAACGAAAATAATTTTTTCATTATCACAAATGCCCAACTCTCTACATCATGATGAATCTCTTCAAGAAACCACAAACAGGATTCAAAAGGTGTTTGATAATACACATAAAGATGTGTAAAGAGACAGAATTAAGAACATTTGCATTAAGCTTATTGTCGCATATCTTAATATATTCTAGATAAGCCGATATAAGTCAGTTGGTATCATGCTCACTGGTAGTATTAAAATCCTATCGTTTTACCTTAAAGATAAATATGTATATATATATATATATATATATATATATATATATATATGAGACACACAAATGAGTGAAAATTTATGACTAAATTTGTTGAGTTTCTCCATAAATCAAAGATTGGTATTTTCTTGACAATACGTAGCTTAGTGGCTGTCTTCATTTAGACAAATTTCAAGAATTTTTAAGAAGGGAACATAATGTTCAATTTACACTTCGAGAAATATCCTTTTTCACTAGAGACCGTTATTATATCTGATTTGTGGGCGTGTAATTAGCTCCTTAAAACTCCAAATATTGAATGCTATTAGACATTTTGTTTTTATATATGGGATGAAGACAACTAGACAACGACGGCCCTACTTCTCTTTATCTTGTTGTCTATCCTTATAACATAATCAAGTCATGATTATATTGCCATACCAACCCTATTGGCTTGTAAGTGGCAATTAAACATCCTAAAAAAAAGTGGCAATATAAAAACAAAGCAGGGCCTATCACAGATTAGGCCTCCACGTCCGTGCCAACAAAATTGAAAATTATTAATATTATCCTTTTAGAGTGTAAAATGGTATATATTTCAAGTCAAATTTAAGTGGCTTTCTGATCCATATAGATGATGAGCCCTCTTGTTTTCTTGATAATGACTGTTGATGAAGACTTCCACCAACCTTATATACTTTATCCCCTTTCATAGCCTGTTTGGTCTATACACGAGTCCTTAAGTATCTAATAACAAGATAAACGATAAGCAATACAACTAAATCATGGACTGAAAACATTTTAAATTTGATTCTTATTTACTTTAGTTTTGAATTTAACGGGCGATTCATAAAAATTATTATAAGTTATTAAAATATATATAGTTAACTTGTCTATAATTCTGAAGAACGAGAATAACTTATCTCCTCTCTGAACTTTTTTTCAACCAAAAAAAAAAAAAAACAAGATAAAGTTAGAACCAAATTGACAACCTTTACAACCATCTCCTACTAGCTCGCAATCTCCCTTCCTAGTTCCTACTCCTATGGATTAGCCCACTTTAATTTTGTGATTATTCTTGTTCTGCAATCGAGTAACAGTCATGATTGCCATACATTACCATGCGTACCACTAGGCTATGTATGTGGTTAAGAAGTGACGGATCTAATGGTTTAAATCCTAACCAAAAAAAAAAGGTGCCAAACTGCCGGTGCCATCTAACCATGCAATTACTAACTTTTTGCCACAAAGTTCTTTTCTGCTGCAAAATTTGTGAAACGTGGATTTGAAAAAAAATGGCATAGCCTAGTTTATGCATGGACTTTAGTTCATGATGAATAGATTATTAACAAATGTCTTAAATTTACCCAGTATTTCATTGTCAAACATGAATTCTTTAAGCAACCAATCATCAATTCAATTCTCTGAAATCCTTTTACATATTAGTGAGTGTCTAAAACAATTTTAATTAGTGAATGTCTAAAATAGAATACCATTGTGGACATGTTTGTGCCTTTTAGAAATGGACTAAGAGCTTTTTTTTTTTTGGGGTGGAACACTCATTTTCTGCATTAGTTTGGCAAATATTTATAAATTCGATTTTGATCTAATTTATAAACTTTATAATGAATTAACTATTTCTCCCAAATAAAATCCACTCGGGTTTGTAATCAATATGAATTGATCATTGATAATTTAAACTTGATAAATAAAATCAAAAATCTAATCTATTTAAATATTTTCTCCGATTTTTTCTTGTCACAAACATCTGTGCTACTAGCACTAAAGGAAAAGTGGTGGCCTACCCGATGCCAGTTCACTGAAGGGCCAAATTAAGGTGAATCTGATCAGTGGGACCTCATCATGTGAAGGGGGTATGTCGAGCTTTAGTTGTGCAATCAGTGGAATAATTCACATCAAACAGGACAACGAAATAAGAAGATTTGTCTTGATACGCATTTCTTTTTCAACTCTAATCAACACATTAAAAAAGAAAGAAAGAGAGAGAGTAGAAAATCAATGTATTATTAACCAGATAAATACATCAGAAATGATAACCAGCTGTTTGAAATAGAAATAACGTTACAAAAAACAAATATCCTTTACTAATGATGTAGGTTTATGTTATTGGTCATGTTTAGAGAATAACAAAAGATAAGTTAATACATGGATCAAGATATTTGTATATAATGTGTGTATTAAGAAAGTAAACTTATGCGTTCTATGTGTGTCTTGTTGTATGTCTAACACATAGGACCCACAAATTTACTCTCATCTTATCCATATGAAAAAAATTTCCAAAAGATGTAGTGGGCTTAAGAGTAGATGAAGAAAATGGGACACCTACACAACTTGGAATTCTGAGATTTTTTTAAACAAAAAAAAAAAATTAAAAACCCACGTCTGTAGTGATTCAAATTTATGATCAATAAATTATAAAAAATACTTAGTTATCGGAATCCTTAGATTATATACTACTACAATGCATGAAGAAAAGGGCAATGACAGCAAATATCTTATTGCTACAGGAAAATTTTGTTAAAATGACAATACTACCCTTAGCATGATTTCACTTGTTTTGTTTCGCAACTCCAGAGTCCAACAAGCCCCCGTCCCTTTCATCCTCTCCAAACTCCTGCAGATCCACCCTCGCTGGCTCATTTCTCCCTCTTTATGCACCTATATTCTTCCTCATAGTCATGGCTTATAAATTTACATATGTAATCTGTTACAAATGGAAGTTGTTCCAAGCAATGAAAGTTCATGATCTATTTGGCTACCAGCTGGAGATGACAATTCCATGTATGGCAAGCTAACTAAGGCCCGGCAAAGTTCAGGGACCAAAGCTACCACCATTCCAACCACCACCACCAAATCTGCCGCGATTAGTCGATTACACTTGGACGAAAGGAAACGTCTGTCGATTTGGATTTCATATTTGATGATTTCTTAGCCAAGAACAACATGCATACAAGGTGTTCGATTTCCATCTTTCTAATTCAAACCTGACCTAGCTGCGGGACCGGGATCCGAAGCCATGGAGGGAGATGGCGCTGAGGAGAGAGAAATCAGTGATGATGAGGCTTGCAGTGTGATGGTGTATGAAGAGTGGCGATGGTGCGGTGGTGTTGAGGAGAGAAGACAGAGGTGGCTATTGGGGTGAAGGGGTGTTGCACTCTTCGCAACAGGAATGGAAATTTTATGAAGGATAGTATTGTTATTTTACCACAGTTTTGCCGTGGCAATAAGATATTCACTATGGAAATTATCATTGCCCTGAGGAAATGATGGAAAGCTAGTTGAGAAGCATGATATTTGGTGGAACAATAAATATTTAGATCTATTTTTTGTTTCACTTATAAATTTTGTGGTTAAAATTAAATTTTAAAAAAATTTATTTACATCAACTGATGTTATAAATTCTCTAAAATTTAATTCACACCACATGCAAATACTTAGGTAGATTCGGTGTTTGTCCTCACATAGATCTTGTGGTATAAATTAAATTTTAAAAATCATGACATCAATTGATGTAAGCGAATTTTTAAAATTTAACGATTACAAGATTTACTAATAAAAATCGTTAGGATGTGTACCAAGAGATCAGACAAGGAACTGTATAGTTAATCAAGCTGCATTATATTGTACTGAAAAATACTTAGATAAACTATACAGTTCCTTGTTTGACAAAATTTGTGACTAATTTTCTGCGAAAACAAAAGGCAGAAACAAAGATAAAAGGAAAACGATTTAAAGTACTTTCCGATTGACCCCACCAAAAGTAACATAGAGGACTCGAAGCTCTTCAAACATTGCAAAGGAAATGAAACTGAAACTGGAAAGAAAGTCATATCACTATACTAGTACAAAATATTAGTCTGAAAATCGTTCACAAAACTAGAATAAGTCTACTTCAAGGCAAGCTAAAGCAAAAGGCAAACAAATAAATACAATAATTTGGAAACAAGTGCTCCATAGTATTTACAAAACCATGTTCTTCCTTTTTCAAAATCATTCTACAAATTATTTATCTAACAAATCCACCGAGGAGTGAAGTTAAAAGCAACAAAAACATCAAAGGAAAAGTGATTACAAACAATTCTAGTCTGCCCTTTTACTCAGCAGCCTGCAAAGAATATTTACAAAACTACTTTCTAATGCAACTCCCAGTGCTTCAACAACTTCCATGTAGAAAACCGATGATTCAACCTACCACTAAAAGTACCTTAACTCCCACTAACCTGTGGTCTTATTCTTCAACTTCGGTGATCACTCATAATATGTAACACTATCAGCTCTATCTCAAAACCGGCAAGAAGTCCCAAGCACTCTGTCTCTGTTCTGGCCAAGCGTTACAGCCTTGCGCTTGGCGAATGCTGGATACAGCAGAACCTGGAACTTCTCTAGAAACATTGCCCATCCTTCATCGTTCATGTCTGCCAGCTTCACAAAGCTCACGCTTGCAGGAAGCTGCTCATTTGCACTTCTGTGGGCAGATGAAGAATTAGCCAAGTAACCATATTCTGGTTTTGTTCCAGAAAACTTGGAGAATTTCTGGTTTTTTTCATCAAAACTAGTATTCTTGAGTGACATAGATAGCTTTGAAATGGTGAAGTTCTTTCCAGGTGCTGGAACACCTATAAAATCCTTATCCTTGTCCTCCACATCACTTTCATCTTCCTCCTCAATACTCTCATCTAATTTAGAAAGTGGAGAACGGCCAATCGTACTGCCAAATCCAAGATGAAATGGTGTGCCAGCCATGAAGTCCTCTGAGTTCATTTTTGGAGTAAACTCATACCCACCATCATCACAATCCATGTCAAACTGAAACTCTTCATCAAGCCCTTCAGCTTTAGGAGAAAGCATCTCCCTCTCAGCAATCAGCCTTCTAGCCTCAATACATACAACTTCAAGCTCACTGGGTTCCTCATCACCACCTCGAAACTCCCTGGTCATCATCTCACCAATCTCAGCAAGACAAAGCCCGTAAGCAGCAGCCTCATTTCAGGAGAAAAATGATAGACCACACGAAGACAAGATGCTGAATCATAGGTAGCTCTTTTCTTAGCATCTCGGAGTCCCTAATGGGATCAAGCATTTGTATATACTCAAGCTCATCATCTGAGAATGGAATTGAAGCCTGTGGCCAATGAATCCACTCAAAATATGGATCCTCCAAAGTTTCAGGCAAGCAGAGGCCATGATCAATAGGAATGAGTTCCACTTGACCGAACCTCCCAATACCATCAAGCTTTCTAACTAAAAGGTTACCAGCATGCCTATCTGTGTTAAAAACCCTAACATCTAATATCCCTATACGATGCACGGCAGCAACTGGAAAGTCTGGATGTTCCATGGTCACTTGCATCAAAATCATGAGGAATGAACTGTTGAAAAGACGCAATCTTGCTAACAAGCTTCTTGTTCTGAGGCTTGCTGCCACCCACACCATCATTGACATTGAAGATTGAATGCGTAATTTTCACTAATGCAGTGGGTGGCACATTAGCAAAATGATCATAATCAAGAAGATAAGCAGCAACCTCTCTAAACCCTGTTTCCCAACTCTCACAGAACGCGTTTCAAACCGGGCAGGCCAAGAGCTTTCCCAACAAAACCTTTTGGATTGACATCTAAATGGTTCTTCATCAGTTGGCTTTACAATGGCAACACTCTCCCCTCGGCTGTTCCTAAAGTAATATGCACCTCCAAGCCCACTATGAACAGGGAGAGGATCAATCCCAGCCTTGATTGCCTTCACTATTTCTTTAACAAGTAGTTTAGTCTTAGTAAAGCTATTTGAGTGCCCCAATATTTCAATTGGACCACTCTGATCCCTCTGTTGGATATCCCTCCCAGTGGGTGAAAGACAGGGAGTCGATGAACTTCTGTGCAATAAGTTTCGAGTCAGGAGAAGAGGGGAATCATTTCGAACAGCGCTAAGGTCATTCTTCAAAACCATATCACCAAATGTCAATGAGCTCTCTTCAGTCGGAACATTTAGGGCCAGCTGCAATCTTCTCTTCACGGTATGCACATTGTCGCTCCGATCCAACTCCATTCCCAGTACACAACCTGTCTCAGTCTGGACAAAAACACGTCTCCTCCCTGTAAGTTTCCCTTCCATCCTATTGTTCCCATGGTACTCCCCGCCTATAGGACTTTTAAAAACTGCCACAGCCATTTGAGTCTGAACAGTCCCTGTCTCTTAGGACACATCTAGATGTGTATAAGAGACAGTACCGGGAGAGCTTTTTTGTGCACAAATGATCATCAATCTGCAAATCCAAGACGAAACTAAAACCCAGCAATTAGAAAAAGAGATCTATTCCAATCTTTTCACTAACGGAGCCATCTGATGGTTCAGGTTAAACACTCGATAACAATCTGTAAAAGAAATAAAATCAAATAAAAACCAACAAAAAAAAGTGATCTACAATGTTCATCAAGAATTCTAACACAAAAGGCCAAAATCAAACATATCAGAATACAGCCATCAAGATTCCAACATCAGAATGTCTAATTTGCAAATCCAACCAATAAAATCTGACTGCTTCTCTAGTTTCCAAATAAATCACACACACACACACACTAAAGATCCAAGTGTTGACATGTCTATACTTGCAGAAAAATGTTATCCCTTAACATATACAGCAAATAAGGAGATCCCATAACTAGATTTCTTGATTTCCGTTACCTAAATCTTATACATTAAGAAATTACAAGATCTTCACAATATAAATACTAAATCATTGTTAAATTAGTAGTGCTTTTAATACACAAACTACTAATGAATGCAAAGCTTTAACTTCTTCCTAAAATTACACTACCTAAATACGCGTAAAGATACGCGTATAAGGTAATGTAATTTTAGGAAGATGTGTATAAGAGACAGTGCGTGGTTTGTTAGATCTTTTGATGGCTCGATAACCAGTTTTAAAAAGAAAAATACACCTTTTTTTTTTTTTTACCTTTTTAATCATCTTAAGCATTATCTGTTAGATTAGGAATCAAAATCCAATCAAATGAAATCCAAGAAAAAAATCCAAAAAAAAATAGAAAAAAAAAGAAATTCAAAAACCACATTAAAGAAGAAGAATAATTAAATTCAATCAAAAACCTCTTGAGATAAAATTGAGTAAAAGGGCAGACTAGAATTGTTTGTAATCACTTTTCCTTTGCTCCTCTGTATTTATCCCTTTTCACACACAAACACACACAAGAAAAGAGACCGTTGAACCCAATTCAGATTCAAAAGTTTCCCTCATCCCACCAATCCAACAACCAAATCAGATGAAATCCCAACGGCTCAAATTCAAGAATATATTTTTCTTAATTTCAAATTAATCCAATATATCTCCTTTATCTTTGAAAACCTTTTTCGCTTGTGCACTGTCCTCCTCGCTTTATCTCTCTCCAAGACTGTATCTTTGCAATTATATATATAGCTGGATTATATTTTTAAAAAAGAAAGAAAAAAAAAAGCTTTTAATAGTTTTTTTTTTGGGGTTCTTTCTGAGAATGTTCAATGGGGTAATGTAATGGGGTACTGGATTGACTAACCATGGCTAGTTATTGAAGAAGAGTCTGGAATATTTGGTTTAAGCCGTTGGATTGGAGGGGAGGAATGAATCTTAGCCGTTGGTATTTTTGGAGGGAGAATGACGTGGAGATAAAGGATTGGGTAATGACGTGGCGGGACAAGCTGTTAAATAGGGGCAGAGTACTTCTCTGTCTCTCAGACTGGCAGCGAATACACATCTAGATTACAATTTCTATGCCCCGAGGCACTTACCATTTGGTTTTGTCGTTTAGCCTAGTGAATTTATCAAATTGCCCTTATAAGAGAGGAAGGTATCTTTTGTTTTTTTTTTAGATATCTAATAGTGTTATTATGGTGTCGTCTTATTAACAAATTGATACGATATAACATTAAGCAACAAAATGACATGTTAAATAATTAAATCGTGAGATACAATGATTAGCCATTACCATTGTGCATTAAAATTTTGATATTCATTTAAAAAATTATTTTATTATATTTTAAATATTTATATAATATAATATTTTTTTAGTTTAAAATTTTGCACCATGCAATTTTTGAACACATGGAGATGGTTAGAATTTCCCAAATTTGTAAATAATGGAGGAGGATGGATGATGAGAAATCAAATCACGGGTCAGGGTGATTTTTTTTTTTCTTTTCTTTAGGTGGACCCAGAGAAAAGGTTGGTTAACGAGGGTGGGTTAATTCTGTTATTGGTCAAGGACCACGTTGAGACAGGCTGTGCGCGTAAGAAATAAGAATTGAGGAGGTGTTTGGTTTATATGTATGGAAGGGGGTGGGAATCAAAGTTAAAGTATTTGACACTATATTTGCTTAATTACTACAGAATGAAAGTGTTAAAATACTTATTTTTATTCTCTGACTTTGATGGCGTGAGTTTCAAATTGAAGTCGAAGAGAACCATTGGTCTCTCTCTTCCTTTCATGTCTCCTAACTTGGATAGTCCAGATGTGTATAAGAGACAGCTATACTAGTAGGGGATAAATTTTGAGCCAATTCTGATTTCTGAATGTGAACCAAACACCTCCTAAGAATTGAGAATTGAGAATTGAGAGCTTGAATTCTTGTTCAAGATTTATGGGTCAGTTTGATGCGTTGTTCCTTCATTTAAAGACGCGAGTAACCATTACAAATAGCATTTGGAGTCATTTTCTTATTTGCTAATACTAAATAGTAATACCATTTAAAGGGGTCTCAAGTCTCAACTAGAATTTAATTATTATGCATAAAAGACAATGACTTTTAGAGTTAAAGCATTTTGGTTAAGTCCAAAATGGATAAACACAATGCAATGTATGAGAATAGAGTCCCACAATATTATCTATTATAGAAAATATTGTCCTATTTATAGCAAAACATGAAAAAAGAAATCAAATTCCCTAAACTTTGATGAACTTGAGAAATTTCAGTCTCTGTTCTCTTTACTTGAATAATAATTTCCATATTTAGGTATTTATTGAGACAAAAAAAAAAAAAAGAAGAGTTGCAATGGTAGAAAATGACATAATTTTGAACTGAACTTATGATAATAATTTTATATCCACCCCCAAAAAAAAAAAAATTGAAAAAGCTCTCCCGGTATTTCAATATTCCTAGTTCTAGTGGTATCTTGTAGAATTGGCTTCTCATTGCTTTATACAAACTATGAGGTGTATTCACAAAAGTATTTAAAGTTTGGGACACCTACCGTTTATAGACAATTGAAGATAGTTATAGATCAGACAAATAATATACTACTAATGGATTGATTTTTTTTATTATTATTACTAATGCAGAGTGAGTATAGAGTCAGTTAGATGATTGGAAAATAATAAAATTTTTGTAGTTTTTCACAACATCTAGATGTGAACGGCATTGAACCGGTGGTCATCGGTTCAACCGGTTGCAGGCTACCAGTCCATTTAACCTTTTTTTACTTATATGGTTCTTGTCTGTGATATAATTTAAACACCTAAAATATATTTATACAAAATCTAAAATAGAAGTGAAACACTATTTTTGGAGAATTATAGTTCTAATACCCAAAAATACTGATCAAATTTCTAATAAGAAAAGTGAAATTTAGACAATTAAATTCTTGTATAAAAAACATGAAAAAAATAATAACTTGAATAGTTCCAAATGCTAACCGTAACATTCAATACACTGTCACCTATGCTATTAAAGATCCTTATAAGAGACAGGTGTCCGTTTAAATAATTGTCCACTTATCGGACCGATCGGACTGGCAATTCTTGCAAGTCGCGGTCCGATAAGTCGAACAGGCTAATTCGATCCGATTTTCAAAACATTGATTTTTAATCGAGAATGACTGTCATATCCATCTTGACACCTTGCACCACGGAGTAAGTATCCAAAACGGACACGAACTCATGTGTATTGAAAGAATTAATTATCTCAATCCCAATCCTTTTTGTACCTAACGGAGTATCACTAAATTCTTTTTAAAACTGGTTATCGAGCCATCAAAAGATCTAACAAACCACGCAAGTCGCCTAGCGGATTGCAAAATTTTCTATGTATTTGGTGGAATTTTTGAGGGAACAAAATCTGATGTAGACGTGTTTTTAATAAATACATTTGTCAGGTGTTTGCTGCAAGGCTGGTTAATAATATTAATCCCACTTGTAGATTGATGTAATGATGATATTAGAATATAGTCAAAGTGTTAAGGAATCTTGATTAAGTATTTTTTTTTTCTTATCAAATTTCGGCATTGATTAACATCTAGCGCAATTGCCAAGCTAATAAGTCAGTGTTTGAATAAATCAACGCCTAAATTTATTGTATCTCGGAAAAAGGTCAATTTTTTAGTGTCTGATATTTAGTAGTAAAAGAAAAATTAGAGCTGTAAAATACTAGAGCAGTAGATTTAATTTCTGGAAATTTTACTGTTCCTTAATGAAATATTATACCATTGTATTTTAAATTTTACATCTACAATATCATATATTTTAAAAATTTATATTGTATAAATTTTTAAATTTAACAGAATAGTTCCTTTAACAAGACTGTGAAACTTTCCTTAATTTGTGCACAGCTGATTAGGAGGTCTGGATATTAATCCATCAAATCCCGCCGTCTATTTGCGCGCATGTATTTTCAAGGTGTTGTCTTAATCCAATAATTCATCCAGGAAATTTACAATTTTTCCATGTGTAATTTTGATACCTAATCCGACTCCAAATGTGATAAGGAAAAAATATTCTTTTTAATCTAAACTGAGATGAATGAATAGACATGGGCATATACAAATAAAATTTTATAAGAATTATTTATATATATATATATATATTTCAAGAAGGAATTTAGACTAATTGCACATTGTTTCTTATATAATCTTTTCCCTCTATTTTTAGGGAAAGCTAGAGTTCAAGAACCATATATAGGACTAGAAAATTATAGACATATATGTTGTATCTGTCATCTAATACACAATTGTTTAATAGTCCAGTGTAATCAGTTATTATTGTTCAATCTGTATGCCTATAAACTGACTCTTATAAACATTTATTTAATTATTGATAATATAATGATCATTTACTTTGCTCCTAAAATCTCAACCCTAGTTATTTTTTGTCACTAAACTCATAGTAGCCTTAAGTTGTCACACATAAATAAGATCAGTTGAGGCATGTACTCATGCATATGGCCATACCCAATGGTAGAACATTTCAGGGCTCCAAGTCTTTGATCTGCCGTATACTTTTTTTATTACATTTCTTGTTATGTTGCTCAATTTATATTATATTTTAAATAATTAATAAAAAAGGCATTAAGTGAATAAAGTAATATATGTGTAATAATCAATACATATGACATAAAACTATTAGCTTAAAAAAAAATATATAACAAAAGATCTGGTACCATGCACATTTCCGCAGCCATTAGCAAGCAAGCATGATTATTGGGATTAGTTGAACTTTTTTGGTGTCTGGTGAATGTTAAATAGAAGTCAATTAATTAATCACTTTCTCCGTCATGTGAGAGGATTTTGATTAATTGGAGTATCTTTAGCTAGAAATGACAAATTGTTTTCAGTCCCAAACCCTTGACTTTTCCACTTAGTTTTTTTTATTTTTTAATTATCTTCAGTCTAATCATCAGAAAATAACCTTGAAGTATTGATATTTATTTGCAATTACATATAGCCAAATCAAGTTTAAGATTTTTTTTTTTTTTGGTTAAATGTAATTGTTGAAATAGTCAGCTAACTCAAAAAATTGAAAAGTTCCATAATTTGAGGTTCATGGAGTTCTTAATTTATAACACGCAGGCACTTTGTGACTTTTATATTCTAGAAAGTGCATGATAGATAATTGATGAAAAATATTTAGATAAACTCAATTTTTTATCTATTTATAGATATTATGATTATGAATTAAATTTTTGAAATAAATAATATTAGTTGATTTAATTTTGAATACAATGCCTATAGATGAGGATCAAAATTAGGTGTACTTAATTATTTTTCTTAGTGGATAGGTACGTTAATAAATAATATAGCAAAAGTTAAGGGAGGGCGTGTGGTGACATTCTCGAAAGTTTTGAATAAACATTTAAAATTCGTTAAGGATTTTTTATCTCACTTTTTATTTATTATCAAATAAACTACCTAAATTTTCCTATTAAAACTTATAATTATATTTAAAAATAATTTTAACAATTCATTAAATTGTGGGATAGAAAGTGTGATAGAAATTCTTTGACCTCAAAAGTCAATCTTTTGCTTTAAAAATTAAAAAGGTTCTTAAATGGTGTAAATCAGTAAAAACCATAAAAAACCATTTCAATCTATTCTTTTTCAAATTCCACCTAGAAAATTTGACATCCCAGTTAAAATCAGATTTTTCAACGTGGAAGGCGGCACGGCTTAATGAAGTATGTTGGCATGAAAGGCCATGCAAGACAAATGATGCAGCGGAAATACTTATACGGACTAATCTTTTAGTACCATCTAATTATATATGTTGATTGAATTTTATATAATAAATTTTATTAACATTAGTAGTAAATGTAAATAAAATTATATAAAATGTAATTTATTCTACAAAATTTACAACAGAATCTAATAGCACGAATATCAAAGTTTTCCCAACGAGTCATTTGTAAAACCATAGAATCCTGGATAGATTTTTTGAAATTTTTTTATATGAATTCAATTTATAGGATATGAATTTTTTTATTCAAAAATTTCTACATCACTTTATATTACCTCACGATTACCTCACGCCACCATAAGTTGTCAAATAGAGTAGTACGAAACAGTGGAAAAGATTTGGGCCAATGCATATTTATTAACATGGCATTAAGGGTGTTGATGATTAATTAGTTAGTTGTTTAGTTTAACTCTATAAACTACGAGCACAAGAAAATGCACACAATAACAGAAATATTTAAGTGATTTTCAAGAGGTATATTGAAGAGAGTAGAAAAATTGGTTTGATTTTGGATAGTTACGTGAGATATCCGACACACAAAAAATTTTATTTAAATATGAGTATTTATTTGACATGTCTAGTAGTTAATTCAGAACTAATAAAAATTTTACATGTAGTATGGGACGACCACTTTGAGGATCATTATTTTATATCAACTAAATCATCCACACCACATACAAAGATATTGAAAAATTCTACGGTTCTTTTTAGTGAATCATTTTTTTATACTTTAAATATTTGTATAGTACAACACCATGTGCTTTAAATACTTGTACTGTACAAACTTTTAAATCTAAGAGAATGATTCTCTAAAAGAGATTGTAAAATTTTCAAAAAAAACAATTAATGTGCAAAATAAAAATTTCCTCCGACAACATCTTGATTGATGTATCTTTGACAATCGTAGGTAGTATCCTCGATTTTCTTCATAGATGCCCTGAACTGACCGAGAAAATACCCAATCACACTAGGGGATTCGGTTCCTTTCACTGCAATTTCTTTTTTATATTCTTATATCTTTTTTTTTTTTTGGTGCTGCGCGATTGTTATTTTTTCGTTTTACTATAGTTACTAGACAGATTGCCTTAATCCCCTCTAATCAATCAATTACAAATATATTTTTTTGACCAACAGACTGATTCAAACTCTTAATGTCAATAAATGAATTATTATAGCTTTGAACCACTTTATATTTGAACTTAAAAATTTCTCTTAAGTTCATACTAGAAATGAAAATTTAAATATATGTGTATCATGCTTATACAAACAAAAAGTTAAAGGACAGTTTTGACCGTCTATTAACGAGAACTATCACGTTAATTTTAAAAATATGAACTTTTAAAACGTATTATATTATACTGTATGATGATATCAAAATGTAACTCTAATAATAAATTGATATGTGATAGGTTTAAGTGACACATATCACTCATTGAGGATAATTATGTAAATTCACTTATAAAATCCTAATTTGTGTGTCAATCAGGTGTTCTCGATCGGTCATGGAATCGGCTCATGCACCAGATCGATTGGTCAGAAGTCCAAAAGCTTGGTAAGATTGTTTGATAAGAGAGTACAAAAGGTCAGGACACAGGTCCATTCCTATAAATAAGGGTTAACGACACCAGCCCATTCCTATAAATAAGGTTACACTCTATTGTATACAGAATGTACAACTAATGTCCATAAAAAAGCACATGTAATATGTTATAACATAAATACCCCTGTTATCTTATATACATTTTTAATGGATAACGAGTTAATTTCTTAAAAATTGTAAATCTTTTCAAAATATAATTATTCATTATAAGATCTTGATTCAATGTACCGATGCTTAAATCATGAACTCATTTAACTCTAGCATTTTTCACTTTTACCTCATGCTAGCATATAACTTCGGAGATTATTACCTTTAAAAAAAATAAAAAAAAAGACTTCGGTGATTATTTTTATACGACGACAAGTTTTTGTTGGATTTTCTTGTACGTATTTTGGCACTCGAAAGTATTCATAGAGACCAAGTTCAATAATTCTATGTGCGTCCCCGATATCCGAGTATTTCCAGAAGTATGACCTTTTCTTTCTTTGTCATTTTTCAGAAAAGATTTTCCTACTAATAATTGCTACCATAATAATTTCATGCAATGACAAATAGGCAAGTAGTCTTACGTAAAGTTACTCAATAGTCAACTTGCTAGTAGTAGTCACGTATACGACTTTGATTTGGCACATACACTAATTTTTTATTTCGCATTCTGTGTGATATAATTAATTAATTTTTAGTTAAAGTATACATATTATGCATTCAGATAGTGATACACAAGATGAAGTGTAATGCTTTAATTTGGACACTAGTTCTTGCTACTAAGATTTTGGGTACATTTTATGAGTTGTCTTCAATTCTAGGACATATGTTGTGAATTAAGATAATTATTTTGTGTTATACAACTTAAGGAATATGAGCAAAAAGTGGAAAAAATAGAAAGAAAGAGAAAAGAATAATACAATACAAGCAATGTCTGTTTTCGTTAGTTACTTAAAATAATTATCAATTAAATTTGGAATTCTGTTAATTGTGTAACATTCTTTACTTAACGAGATACAGACAACAGATGTGTATAAGAGAAATTATATATATATACAATAATATCATTAATACAATCAAGATTTGCAATGTTATGAATGTCATACAATTATGTCCTGTGATACTTAGTACATATTGAACCGGTGGTAAATAATCTGTTTGTTATACAATCTAGATACCGGTTCAATATCACTAAGTATTTAGTGAATTCAACCTGTTTAGATATATAGATTAATAGATCACGTAGTACTTGGTGATATTTGACTTGAGGAATTTTTTTTTTTTTTCTTTTCTCGAAACCTCAAGCCCTCAATCATGCAGTGATTGTTTGCTCTATTTGACCAATTCTTGGGTCAAATATGGACAAAAGTTTCAGTAAAAACCCAATTGTTACTCTTAGAAAAAAATATATATATTTAAGGGTTTTTATCAAGAGTGTTGAAATAAAATTGTTGATCATCAGCCTAGAGTATATATGGTGCTAAGATTTCTTGGAGATCAAGACAATTGGAAATTAGAAAATATATATATATTTATTGTATTTTATAGCTTCAGAGTCTTTTCAAAATAATTCAAAGCACATAAAAATTATAATTCTATTAAAATATTTAAATATTATATTTAAATATTTAAAATGTATAATATTATATCATATCAAAACTCAAAGTACAACAATATACTAAAAATTATAAAATATATCACTCCCAAAAGAGGAACACTCGTAGAATTCAAGGTTCCTTTCTCGTACGATGAATTATGTTTGGCTTTTGCGTATCGTGAAAATACTAAATATGGAGCAAGTACCATATCGGTGCTTTGTCCAAATTCTTTAGCCATAAGCAATTGCCAAGTGTTGGATCTCTTTATCCACAACTAGATATTTTGCACTCCAACTTAATAATTAATCCAATTGCTGCTATGATGACTCTATAAAATATCATTTCCATTTCGATTATTAATTTTTTATAATATAGTACAATTCTTAACTTTTAAGGTGGAGCCCTTCCTCCACTTATGTTTACACATCCCAAGGATAGGCATGTGCTTTGCAATCTTTGAAGAGCATGTGTACAATTTCTATAGTTCATTCATAAGTAATTCATCATAGCAATAAAATGAATTGGGGCTATTTTACCTAAAAAAGAAATAAATAAATGGGCCTCTCTTAACTAAAAAATAAATAAATAAATAAATCTTACAAGAATATTCTTATTGATAACATACAATTATAAATTCTTAAAATTATATTAAATTACATCATCTAATATTATTTTAACTTCACTCTTTAGATGATGTAATTTACATGACATATTAAATGATATGATTTAACATGAATCAAAAAATTTATAATACTTACTAAGAATTAGTTCTATATAAAAATTTTCCAATCTTACAAGTTACAACTTGGGGAAAAGGCTCGTGATTAAGGTATTCAAATCTTGCGGCCCAAATTTTCGACATAAATCTTGGCCCATTGCTGGAGTGTTAATTAATGTGCCTCTACTGGGCCAGACCGACAATAACAAACACGAAAAAGATAAACATTACCCAATTACTCCCTATTTAGCTAATTTCAGCAGTGTATAAGAGACCTCTCTGTTGCCACAATTTATATATAATTGATATAAGTATTATAACTCACTTTAGGTGAATTATGGATCACTTGTTTTAAGAGACAATAGAGATACGAATCTCAAAATTATATTTTTAAGGATAGATGTTAGGTCTTTTATCCCTAGATTCTGTTAGGCCTTCCCTTCCTTCGTAGTATACACATCTAGATGTGTATAAGAGACAGCATTATATGTATATATCTTGAGATGCAGAAAAAGTTAGAAAATCTATATTTTTTTATATTTTCAACCTTCAAATTATTAACATGTCAATCTGTCATTAATGGCACCAAATTAGCACGGTAGTTAATACTGAAGATCTGATATGATATTGGAGACATTGATCGATTTCATCACGACATTGGAATTGTGATGATATTCAGTTCATGGGAGAGATGGTTGACTGATGCTACTTTTACTTTAACAACGAAAGTGAAAAACATTCAAGTTCCATTACAAAATTGGCAATTAAGACAATTTATTTCTATCAAATGAAAAAAAATGATAATCTTTCTACAGCAAATTTGACTTGATTTGTGAGTTAATGGAAGGTAAAATTCCTTGTGGTTATGGGGTTCTTGGTGCAGTACAGATCGACAATAACTAGTTTAGTCCATTTTTTCGGTTGTGTTACACTTTTCCAAGTGCATGCGAACTATTGATTTCTGTATACAACGAAAACTAATTCAACTTCTTATTATTATTTTTTTTTTTAAATTGGGAAATAAAACCAAGTATATCTAAGCTTCATATTTTCTTTGCTAGTTACTTTCCTTGCAAAGTGACTATCATATGTGTCGGATTCTCTATAAAATAAGGAGATTCATCTAAAAAATAGGAATTTTTGACTTTGTAATTGATATTATTGTAGAGTGAGTATCAAATTTTTTTTTCCAAATTTAGAATTTTATAATCTCTAGATTTCTTGTGTGGTGCATATTTTTATTTCTTTTGATTGAGTGAAAAATAGGGTTGACAATTTCTCACAGGACATGTTAACATGGCACAATCTAAATCTTATCAAGTCAACTCATTTATGACGAAAATTAACGAATTGGGGATTGACGATAACCTATTAAGTTGTTGAATGAGCAGATTTTCTTAAATATTACATCGATTATAATTAGTATAACGTATTTTAATATTGTGAATAATAGTTTTAATGTAAGATTATTAAATCAAAACTAATATTATTTTAAATATTATCTAAATTTTTAATAATTTTTAACGATTCACTATAAAGTATTATAAGAACAAGGTTAATATTAATAGATCAAAATTATTCAAGTCGTCAAATAAGTTGATACATCTACTAAATGGATTAAACAGGCTAGACACGATACAACCCATTACCACCATTGATAAATGATTAAGGCTGCTTATGTTAAACTAACTTTCTAGGAAAGTATAAGAACATGATGAGATCAGAATTCAGAAGCTAAAATGTTTCAAAGAAACATGTCTTAAAACGAGTTGAATGTCAATATATTAAATCACTCCGTCAAACTGTAATTTTGTCGTGTACTTTTCTTGCTTGCTTGCCAGGATATTTCCTTTAATTCGACCAAGATGATTTTCCTCCAACATAATATCCAATTGTCTTGATCTCCAAGAAATCTTAGCACCATATATACTCTAGGCTGATGATCAACATATATTCTTAGCTCATCCAACAAACAAAATCTCCCAAGAAATAAATCTTTTGGTATTCTTAGCACACAACACATTAATTAACAATTAATTCCGAGTCTTTTGAGAGAGCTTTATCTATTAATTTGTGCCTTTTCTTGTTTGTCACACATATTAGTTAGTTAATTAAACACCATTTCGCGTTGAGCAAGGAAAAGAAAATGAAGAGGTTTTCAGCAGTCTTTAAGTCATTTTGTTCGTGCTTTAAAATTTATCTGACAATTTCAAGCCTTCTGAAATTGAGAAGTCTTCAACAGCTTCTTTACCAATGGCTGCTGCTCCTCCTGAGGCAGCTATGATAGCAGCTGCAAAGCATTTCTCTAGTGCCCATAAATGAATAGTGAACTTTGGCTAATAGTACTTAAATGGTCTTTCAAGGATGTTGCGAGATCAAAGTCTCAGTTTATTGAGCGAGCACGGGTAATAGTAGTGCTTTAAGTCATCATTCCATTTTTCGTGCACTCTTGGTATAGAATAGTTTTTACATTGTCAGGTATATATGTTTGCTTTTATATCTGATGATGTTCTATATTGACAATGCACGAAAGATTAATTATAAAGATAGCGTTTCTTGACTGTCTATGTTCCCCATTAATTTTGTATTGGAAAAGATAGAAATTTATAATCTTCAAAGATATTGTTGTACATGCCTATTTTGATATGTGTAAATTATACAGATGTGTATTAGCCAGGGGATGGGGTCTGAAGCAAATATTGTATTGTTTGCGATATATTGTTAATTCCTCTATTAAAATTAAGAAAGATTCTACAGTTTCATAACGAATTATCTTGTTATGTTTAAAAAGTTATATAGTACATATTATGTTCTTTAAAATTTTGTATCTTTACAAGTTTTAAAGTCAACGAAATAATTTTCTCAACGGAATTGTAATATTTCTTAAAATTAGTATACATATACTTTATATACTCGTACAAGAATTTCAAATAATATGTATTTTCAAACGTACTCTGATTTTTTTTTTTTTTTGAGCACTTAGAATTAGTTATATTTATAAGTTGTCCGCAGTAATCTTGCCATAAGGTACTTATTCAAATAAAAGCAGAATTATTGTTCCAATACTTGCAAATCACACATGGATTATATATTGAGTTTCTCGACCAAAACAAGTGATCGATTCATTGGATTCAAAGTCCTTGCAATGATATTGGTCTAAATATCTCAAGTGATGTTAGTCTCTTAGGTCAAAGATTATTATTAGTATTATTTTTTTCTTTTTGAAAATGACATTATAAATTGTAAATTATTATCTGATGAATTGGCCGCAACACATGTTCAAGACTTCAACACCATTAACAGTACGAGAATTCTCAAATTTTTTTTTCTCAAACAATAAATCTAGTCAAGAAAAAAAAAAAAACACTTTCGTCCGAAGAATTTTTGGATATTTAAACAATACTAGCCATTCTTTCATGTTGAGTCATTGGATTGTCCATCCTGGGCTGTTCGTACAAGAACATACATAATGGCATTAATAAAGAAGTATGTTTAAGGCATTTACATACGGAGAGTGATCAATTAATGTTGTATTTTTTTTTTTTTTGGAACGTTGCAAAATGATAGTAATGCCCTTTAATTGTCTTTGGTTTTTGAAAGCCTATACTGTCTGACTCAATTGCCGGGTCCATTCGAGATCTTATAACTTTTAGATGCATATAAGAGACAGTACATATAGTGATTGGGCTGGTGATATGATTCAAAGGTTGAGTAATTCTCTCCTACACAGTTTTTCAACAAGACCTGATATTGTTCCCCACTAAAAGAAAAATGAAGAAAAGAAAAAAAAAAGAAAAATTATGGAATATAGGCAATTTTCACGATAGCTATAGCACACATGCCCAATTTATATTTGTATAGTGTAGATTTCTTTTTTATTTTTAAAAAAAATCCTACCGCTCTCTTATTCTTAACATGACTTATTCGACATCAAATAAATTATAGAAGAAACATTTTATCACCTAAATTTTTCATTTGTTAGCGTAGATAGTAGTTTGTACCTTAATTTCATCTATTGAAAAAACTTGGGCATGACAAAAAGAGTATCTCTACTTTAGATCTCTCAAAGGCTTATGCCTTTGATTGGGTGTATAAGACTCGGTTCACCCGCGTGTTTCTCTTGCTTGCTCCAAAATGACATTAAATCATTGAACTGCACAAACACGTAAAAATTTCTGTAAAAACGACTTTAATAGTTTTGATCTGATCATTTAATGAGTTCATATTAGACAAGTTTATCAATTTGGAAAATAACTTCAACTAGACATATAGTCCACATAAGCTGGAGTTTGATTGAATGATTTAATTATACAATTAACATTCAATTCAATTATGCATAAACTTCTGATTCTATTCTCAGTAGAGTACAATGATTGTAACTTTGTTTTACTTATTGAAATCTTGAAGATTTTACTCATGCTATACAACAAGTTACTTGTATAATCGACAACGAAGTATAATTCAAATTGTAAGATTATACTTTCTTTATGATTTAAGTCGTGGTTTGAGCCATTAAAGAATAGATGAAAATTCACATGTAAATTATTTTTAGAAGCTGTAAAAATAAAATAAAAAAAGTTACCTATATAAGTCCCAAATTCGAGTCATTGTTACAATTTTATAGAAATTAAAAATCAATTGTCTCTACTCACTAATTGATTTGCTTCCCGAAATCTACTATGCTTAATCCCAATATAATTACACTTTAAAAAAAAAAAAAATGGTCTTAGGTAAATTCACCTCTCCAATCCCATTACCTCTTAATAACTCGAATAGGTCATACTAGAATGTCTTACTATAAAAACTACACTTCGTTATCCCAACATAATAATACTTAGATCATGAGAAGAATATCACTAACCTGTTTTCGTTCATAAATTTCAACTGATTGAGGTTTCCAAGTGTTCCACAACTCCCAATTCCTGCTCAAATTTTGTGTTTCAGATATCTCATTTTTACTGTCTTCTGATTCATCATAGGGATCAAAGGAAAACACAGATGAATCCATCTCCAGGGACACTTGTTGCTCCTTAAATTCCTGCTGAGGATGATTTATTTTTAAAGGGTTATTTGTATAACACTTGAATATGACCTTAAACAACATTAAAGCCAAGAAGAATATACAAAATGCTGGAAAAAGTAGGGTTAAGGAAAAGAAGAGGAAGATTAAAGCAAGAATTATCCAAGGAAGAAGTAAACAAGAGCTACAGACAGCTTCAACCCTGTTAAGAAGGTGATGAAAATATTCATTGATTTGGAAAAAAGAAAATACTAAGAAAAAAAAAAGGAAGAAGCTAAGCAAAGGTCAAAGGTTGTACGTTTTAAGGATCACATGTTTTTTGTTGTTCCACAATTGTGGGACTATGCTCATAATTGTTGCAATTTGCTGCTGCTGCTTTTGTACTAAATTAATTTCTGACAGTGTTAAATATGAATTTTAGGATGAGTTTTTGTACAATATTTTGACACGTTTAAGGAGAGCATCATCCTGGTTCCTAGAGTACTACGGTTGTTAGCATTCCTAAGAACTTGGGCTAAAGGACGAATGAAATATTGAATGACTAAAAAACAACAACATTATGCAAAAATTCGCGATCTGGTATTGTAAAGGGGCAGAGCTTGGTGTCTGATAATATTTCTGAACTGGTCCAGTAACCTATTTTATCACCTGCCCAAATGATTTTACATGACTGTTGACAGCTTTTTGATGGATAAGTTACTGGCCAATTTGAGTTCACAAAGAAATTTTATTTTGGTCAAAAATAATTATTGGACATGTTTAGTAATTATTTCACAATTAATGGGTATAAGAGATTTGAAGTAAGGGGTTTATTGTAGGATTTAAAATCCCAAAAAAAAAATTAACCCGCAAGAAAAGAAATTGCAACTATTGTCTCTTGTGCCATTGAGATTATCTTCTCACCATTGAGCTCTATACACTACAACTCAGCAGTAGTAGCAATAGTACATATATAGGATGCCTATGCAAGTATAATTAATCTAAATCACAACTTGGATTTGGCCTACTCACAAAACAAAAACCTATTTGGATTTAGACCCAAACCTAAACACATATGGAAAAGACTTAATAACCAAATCTAATTCCTATTGGTACTTGATTTAACTCCTACATTGTCTCCCTTAAACCAAGATCGTCAAATTTGAACATGCCTAATATTTCCTTCAACTTGACAAATGACTCCAACTTGAACGGTTTTGTAAAAATATCAACTACTTGATCTTCGGTCTTATAGACAAATCAATGACAATTTTCTTGTCTTGAACCAGCTCACGAATGAAGTGAAATTTAATGTCAATGTGTTTGCTGGGCCCATGAAAAACTGGATTCTTTGTCAACTCAATAGCGGATTTACTATCACAAAATATCTTGGTAGGACACTCTTACTCATATTGTAGAAACTCAAGCATTCTTCTCAACCATAGCGCTTGAGTAGCACTACTTGCTGCTGTCATGTACTCCGCTTCAGCTGTAGATAAAGCCACCACTTGTTGCTTCTTTGATGACCAAGAAAATACACCATTACCCAAATAAAATGCATAACCCAAAGTACTTTTTCTTTGAATCATATCACCAGCCCAATCACTATATGTATATCCAACAAGGCTAGTATCATCAGTATGAAAATAAAAAATATCATCAGACTGCGTATTTCGGATGTATTTCAAATTCTCTTGACTGCCTGCAAATGGGATTGGTGTGGGGACTCCATAAATCTGCTAATCAAGCCAACTCCAAAAGTGATCTATCAGGTCTTGTTGAAGTCAAGTACCTAAGACTCCCAACCAATCTCCTAAAATAAGTAGCATCAACAAAGTCACCAGTACCATCTTTTATCAATTTCAATTTTTCTTCAACTGGGGTCATTATTGGTTTGGCGGTATCCATTTTAAACTTTTTCAAAATATCACCTGCATACTTTTTCTAAGAAATAAAAATACCACCGTCCATTTGACTTTCTTGTCTCCTTTTGACATAACCTGCAGGCTGCTTAACATAAATTTATTCTTCAAGCACACCATTTAAAAATGCAGACTTCACATCCATTTGATAAATTTTCCAACTATTATTTGCAACAAGTGAGATAATCATTCTAACAGTGTCAAGTCTAGCAACATGTGCAAAAATCTCAAAATAATCAATACATGCCTTCTGCTTATAACCTTTAACAACCAACCTCACTTTGTAGCGATCTACCTCTCTACTTGATTTGATTTTGGTCTTATACACCTACTTGACTCCAATTGGCTTCTTTGTTGGCGGAAGAGTGGTCAATTCCCAAGTGCTATTTTTCTCAATGGCATGAATCTCCTCATCCATGGCTTGAATCCAATGATCTTCTTTCACAGCTTCTTCAAATGTAACTGAATCACAATTTGTAAATAATACAAAATCCACAATATCTTCATCAGATACATCATTGTCATTAGAAATCACATAATCCTGCAAACGAGCAGGTAAATGGTGCGCTGTCTTTGCGGGCGACTGGATGACTCTGTTGGAATAGATTGCACAACTGGTTGATCCGACTGTGCACTAGAACTCCCTTCCTCCGCAATTGAAATCACAGGTGGCAGTCTTGATGATGGCTCGGGATCCTTTTTGAATCAATCCCAAGCACCTTGCTCATAAAAAATAACATCCCCTGTTTATAATCACTTTTCGTGTATCAGGGTTAAACAACTTGTACCCTTTGTCTCATGACTATACCCAAGAAAAATACACTTTTCTGCTTTGTCATCAATTTCTTCCTCAAAGCGTCAGGTACATGGGCATAGGCAAGACAACCGAATATTTTTAAATGAGAAATATGTGGTTTCTTACTAGTCCAAACCACATATGGAGTTCGTCCATAATTACACATTGTAGGACACCTGTTTAGCACATAAATGGTACAAGAGACAGCTTCTGCCCAAAAACCTTTATGGCATATTTTTAGAATGCATCAAATTTAATTTTGTTTTCTTTTTATATTATAACACTTTATTCCCAATCCTCTTCCCCCTAACTGACAGCTGATGTTTAATGCCATGTTTTCCCAAAAAAGCATCACACACAAGAAAATTCAGTACCCCTATCAGTTCTCAAAATTTTAATAAAGTAACCACTTTGTTTCTCCACATAATACTTGAACTTCTTGAACACATCACATGCATCAGAGTCTTTTTGCTAAAATCATCAATAAAGGTGATAAAATACTTACTACCACCATTGGAAGGAACCTCCACTGAGCACAAATCTGAATGAATCAACTGGAAGGGTTTCTTTGCCCTTCAAGTCTTGTCTTTTAGAAAAGGATCTCTATGCTTCTTTCCCAAGATACAAGACTCACATTTCTTGTTAGGATAATTAATAAAAGGCAAATCAATAACCAAAATTTTCCTTGCAAGAAATTTCAAACTTTCAAAGTTCAAGTGCCCAAAACGTAAATGCCAAAGCCAAGTATCATCAAAAGTCACAGAACTAAATGCTGTAAGGTGAATCACTACAATTTAGAGAAAGAGGCCACAAACGACTACGGTTCATATTTACTATTAGCAATTAAATCGATTTATCATCAGTGATAGTATCAACACCATGCTTAAAATGCAAATCATATCCCTTCTCAGATAATTGCTCCAAACTCAATAAATTATGATATAAACTTGGCACATAAAACACATCAGAAATAAAATTGGAAGCCCCATCTTTTAGAGTAATACCAATTTACCCTTTCCTAAAACATGCACATTTTCATTATTTCCAAATTTCACATAAGATCTAAATGAATCTGTTCAGATCAAATGTAAATTTGGAAATAATGAAAAAGTGCATATACTTATAACAATAACATCAAATTTTAGATATAATGCTATAAATTTTGAATATGTTTTGGTCAAGCGCTATGGTTGAGAAGAATGCTTGCTGTCTCTTATACACATCTAGATGTGTATAAGAGACAGGTACTGGAGGGTGAATTGGTAACCTATGAGATGTCCCTGAATCAATAGACAGCTGACACGGTTGAGGAATTAGCCAAATTCACCGTCTCCTCCTTTTGTCAAAAGGCTTGATCAACCTTAGCTTGCAACGCCTCCTCAACCGTGTCAGCTGTCTATTGATTCAGGGACATCTCATAGGTTACCAATTCACCCTCTAGTACATCAAGTTTCAAAGTATTCAGGTCCTTGGTAGCCTCAAGAACCTTTTTTTTTGTGTGAATTTTTGTATTTAATGACCGAAGGATTTTTTCGACAACTTTAACTTCTTGGAGAACTTCACCGTTGATTCTCATATCATTGGCAAGATCACTAATCCTACCAATGAAATCTTTAATTGGCTCAGTAGGTTTCATCTGAGCTAACTCATATTGTCTCCTGAATTCTTGCAATTTGATTTTTCTTACGTCAGCTATACCACGATTTGAATTCACCAAAATTGTCCAGGCCTTTTTTACAGTTTTTGCATTCATAAATTTATTGAATACATGCAATTGGACCTTAGTATTGAGGTAATGGCGTGCCTTACAATCTAATTGTCTATTTTTCTCCAACTCCTTAATTTTTTAGGCTGTAAATTGTGCATCTTCTTGGGGTTCATCGAATCCTTGATCAACAATACGCCATAATCCAATACAATTGAAAAAAATCCATCATCTGCGTTTGCCAAGCCTCAAAATAATTTTTGCTATCAAAGACAAAAACCGGACAATCTTGTGAGATATATGAACTATCCATGAAATTTTTGTTTATCTACAAAATTCACAAGGCTCTGATACCAATTTGTAGGATTTAAAATCCCAAAAAGAAAATTAACCGACAAGAAAAGAAAGCAACAATGAAAACAAATTTTTTTTTTCTTCTCACCAAAGCTCTCTGCACACAACTCAGCAGTAGTAGCAATAGTACATATATATAGGATGCCTATGCAAGTATAATTAAACTAAATCACAAGTTGAATTTGGCCTACTCACAAAACAAAAACCTATTTGGATTTAGACCCAAACCTAAACACATATGGAAGAGACTTAATAACCAAATCTAATTCCTATTGGTACTTGGTTTAACTCCTACATTTATATATTTGAAAAAACAGGGGGATCATTCTAATAATAATAAAAAAGAGCTCTCCATTCCAAATGGAGGGTTCCCATTAGATGTGGAACAATTTTTGGACATGTCCAATAATTACACTTAACCAAAATAAAAATTTTCCTTGAGTTCACATATATTCACTGCATTTGTATTACAAAAATTTATATTGCATGTGAAAAAAAAAACTAATACTACATGTAAACAAAGTAAATAGTGATTATAATTTGGAAAAATTCTATAATCTTACCATACCGTTGTATTTTAAAGAATTTGTACAAAAAATTTGTTTTGTACGAACCTTTAAATCCAGCATAGGTGAGAAAGTTCTTGTATGGACCCGATTTACAAGCTCACCTGTAGACCTTGTTGTTAAAACAAGAACCACACAATCATTTTCTTTCATCAACATACATCATTTAACTTATATAACTTTCATTTTAACCACAAGATCTACACATAAGAATTTTCTTATAGGTGTAACACATTTGGATAAAAATATTCTTCAAATTAATATTTTTAAAAAACTATAAAAATAAGTTTCTTAACTATTTTATTATCTCATATAATCACATTTTAAAAAATTCAACTATTAATTTATTACAAACAATATTCTAAATAATAACTATCCAATCACAACCCTCTTTACTTTGCAAACACAAATCAACGACTAATTGGATAGCATTATATGAAACATCACGTTTATAAAAAGTGACAGATAAAGTAAAAAAAGAACAAAATTCGACCAAATTGAATATATATAATTGAAAGTTCTTGATATTTCAATTGGGAAATTTCTCTCTCTTATGTGCACACCTAATTGAAGAGTATTGATGGATTATGAGTTTAAATAAAAATTTAAAAAATGACCTTAATAATTTCTCACATTTCATGTTTGTACTTATTTAGCCTCTTACATCCAAAATGATGTATTTTAATTCCTCACATATTCAAAACGTACTATTTTTTGTCCTTTGACACAATTACAGACATATCTTGATTTGAAATAGTCATATGCGTATCACATATAAAATTTTTAAGGGTGAAATTGGCAATACATAATCTTGAATACGAAATTGTTCCAAAAAGAACAAGGTGGGTGTTGGTGAAGTAGGGGGTGGCAGAAAAAAATTGGCAAGGAAGGGGAATAGGAGTGGTAATAGTATGTGAGAATTTCAGATGGGCGTGATGTAGAGTTTATATAGTGTTGTTTAGCATTTAGAATGTGTATTACTAATCTTGCCTATGAATCAATAGATGTGAGTATTTCAGGATAAAATATACTTGTAGTTGGGTTGAGAGACAAAAATGGTGCGTAGATTTGAATTTATAAGGGATTAAAATACATCATTTTGAATGTGAGGGACTAAAAAAGTACAAATGTAAAATGTAAGGGACTAAAAAAAAGTTCAATTATGAAATATTAGGGACTATTAGGGTTGTTTTCTTTAAAAAACTTACAGATTTTCTCTCTTCTAACCATTTTTAGCTTTTCATTTGAATTATTTGTTCTTTTACCATTTAAAGTGACTTGGCTAGTAAACATTAAAATTGGTGTATTAGTATTTAATTAAGATTAGATAATAAATTCAATCAAATTTTTTCTTTATTCTATGTTGTGTCTCTTATACACATCTAGATCCTGTATATTTACACATTAGAAGTTTAAGACTCAGCACTAACTCTTATACAATTTCTAGATGTGTTAAAAAGATATTATATTATTGTTTAAAAAACAATTTCATTTTATTTTATAAATGTACTTTAGATTCAAGAAAAACAATTAACTTTTTTAAAAGTGAAATTATACATAACTTTTTGCTGCTTTTCTCAAAGAATTTAAGAAAATAATAAAATTTCCTTTTTGTTTCTAATATCAAAATTAAGAGTTTGTAATTTGACACGTAGATTGCTTTGACGAGTAATTCTGAATTTATAATTTTATAAATCATTTCCCAGTATAAAATTGTTACTTAGCCTCCTAATATTTTTCTATCATTTTATGCATTAGCTACCCTCACAATTTATAAAAAAAAAAAAAAAAAAAAAATCTTTAAAAGAATAAGAGGAAAAAAGAAGAAGAAGAAGAAGAAGTTATAGGATCCTTAATTTTGACATTATGATCTAATTCGAGAAAGAAAGAGGGCAATGATATTGCCACAACAAAATTAATTGTAATGACATTAATACCCTTATAAGATCAAAGCTAATAAAAAGTTTATTATCGTCCCCTTATTTCTTCTGAGTCCCACACTAAGTTTTTATTAGCTTTGTTTGTATCGTTTTCCCCAAAATGTCCGGTTCATCATTATCATCATACAATAAGGTCCCGTGGAGGGTTTTTTTTTTTCCTCTACTGCTGAGTCTGTCTCTTATACACATCTTAATTTTTGTGACGCACTCTTTAGTATATTACAATCATCCTGGGGGTAGTAATCCCTTTAGATCATTCAGAAAAAGGGGTAAAACAAAAGGGGGACAAGAATAATTTTTGTAATACAAATGCCTGTCTCTTATACACTCTAGATTTTTTTCCAGTGCATCGACACATAAGGTCGGTCTTATAATTGATTGGAATCCTTTTGTGTAAATTGCTCCACATGCAATCATTTGTAAGTGGAGAAAATGTCTGTTATACACATCTAGAATGAGTATAAAGAGTGCAACAATAAATGAGTATTAAGTGTCGATTTACAAGTTTAGAAATGGGCAAGTCATGTGCCAAAATAAGAGCATGCCTAAGTGCCCAACATTCAACTGAGGCACTCGAATCCAGAAGGGTCGCGAATGTCCATTCTCCAGGCCTTGCCTTCCCCGGGTTACCAATGGCAGACCTATAGGTATTGAGTTTGAGCCAATCCATAGGAGGTGGCTTTTTACATGTTGGAGGTCTTCCAGGCCCTAAGAAAAAAAATTTACGTGAAAGGTCTAAGCAAATCTTGATCGGATCAGCAAGGTGAGAGTTGCTTTGAAAGATGATTTTGTCCCTGGAGTTCCAAAGGCTCTAGCAACCAAAAGCAAAAAGAATATTCCAGGGGATGTTATTGAAAGGTGAGGGCTTAGTAAGGGTTTATAGCATATAATTTTAATATAAGCTTGCTTTCATGTAGTTAGAAGAGGTAGAGTCTCCACCTACTTCATCCCGCTGTGTTTACCCTGACCCGTAGACCCTCTATTGATCGGGTTAGCTGAGGGTCGGGTACCCACTTCTATGAGAGTTGGGTACAGGTCATCTATCGATCGGAGTTAATTGAGGTCGGTTACCCACGTGTTGATGAAAGAAAATGGTTTTCACCTGCTCTACCGACGCTTATATATAATGTTTTCTATCATTTTTAGTGTAAATAAATCAATCATCCATTTTTTAAATCTTGATTTATAATAGTATTGATTTTATCTAACTTTTCTCGAATAAATTTTATGTTTGTTTTGTTTTTCTTTTTAGTTTGAAGAAATTATGTGATTTCTTAAATTCAATTTTGTTAACATTTTTTTTAACAATCTAACATTGGATTTTTTTTCCCTTTATTCTTCTTAATTTATATCGAATACTTGTTAATCAAATTGTCACTTCTAAAAATTATTAAAAGTTTGGTATTCAAAGTGAAATTAGTTTAATTTTATTTTTTTAGGAGGTAAATGATGATAGGATAGGGTCGGGATCCGACCCTCTTTACCGTATACACCCTCCGTATACCCAGTAGTATGAGGGTCTGATCATACACATCTAAATGACTAATTCGACAAGTGAGGGTCGGATCAGCTAAATCTTTTAAGAGGCAGGTACCCGTTTCACGCCCAGAAGAATTATCCCAAAATTTTAATTTTAGAAAGTTGATCCTATACCAGAAGTCCAAAGCCGAAGAGCAATTTATAAGGACGTACCTCAGGGTGTCGACCACAAGAAGGGTAGCTGTTGAAATCCAATATCTTGTATTTAGACAGGTAGGCTGTAATAGGAAGCCGGCCCATAATCACCAGCCACAACAAGTGTTTAATTTTTTAAGGTATTGGCAGTTTCCAAATCCAAAGGTAAGGTGAGGACAAAGGTGTCATCAGTGTCAAAGTTGGTATTTTGGAGAAGCTGGCTTTGTCCTAGCTGGTATGCTGAGGAAGTAGAAAACATAGTGCAAGACCCAGAAGAAATAATAGGGTGGGAAATTTTTTAAGCTTTGAATTTAGAAGGGTATTAATGCCATTACAATTGAAACTTGCTGTGTCAATAAGATATGCACCGTGTCAATGTCATTGCCCAAAGAAAGAGGGAGCAAAATGTCAAAAAGCAGCCTAATTTTCTAGGGTTTAAGGTCATTGTCATTTTAATCTTTAATATTATTTTTTTTTTATATTTTCATTGTTTCGTTTTCTCTTTTTTTCTTATTTTATTGTATGATTCAATAATTTTTCATAAAAATTTGAGAGTAAAAAGATTATTTTAGCTGATTTAAATGTAAAACAGTTAATTTAAGGACTAAAAAACAATATTAAAAATTAAAATTATAATAATTTTAAACGGGAGTAAATTAAAATTAACCCATTTTACTATTTTCGTCACCGTAGCAAAAGGCCGGTGCAGTAGTTAGTGCTGCGGCCACGCTCACACCCACTGTGTATAAGGGACATCCCAATTCGCCCAAATGTCCCCTAACCCACTTGCCAAATTATCCAATTCTCCCTTCCAAAACCTCCAAAGAGACCATGTCTCTGTAATCTTTTTGTTCTATTTTATTATTTATATTTATTTTTGTTTAGTTTTTATCCCATATATTGTCTAGATCTCTTTTTCTTTATTCCTATATTGGTTATTGATTGTTAAGATTTTGTTGGTTTCTTGAATTTATTGGCTTTTATGCAGAGAATCAGCAGATAAAAATCGAATCTTGGAAAAAATTTTATGAAATCTGGAAAGGGTCATCAGGAAGAGGAAGAAGAGGAGGAGGAGGAAGATTTTGGTGGAAAGAAAGACACACCACCTTCCCAAAATAATCCCAAAGGTGAAATTTACTTCTTTTTTTTTCCTTATTAATATTCTTACATATACAGATTTCATTTTAGGCTGGCCCTTTTGTTGTTTTAGTCTAGTTTTAGTATAGGATCATTTATATTTGCTTTTTAATATAGTTCAGTTGGATTGATTGAATTTATAAATGGTAATTGGTTGTGTTTGGAGTTTCAAAATTGACTTTTTTTTTTTAACTTTTTGGGGGAATAATTTGGTTTGAATAGATGGGAAGAATAGTGATAAGGCAAATGCTATGAGGTCAAAGCATTCGGTAACAGAGCAGCGAAGAAGAAGCAAGATTAATGAGAGGTATACTATGAGATTGTGGTTTTTATTGTTTTTTATTAGTTGTTTGAGATGCTGGTTTGAAAGAAATCAAGTGAAATGTAGCGGTAATGATGAGTTTTATGATATTTTATGTGTTTTTTGTTGTATCTAAATTTGTTTTGATACTATGCTGAAGACTATGCCTTTAAAGGTCAATGGTTGATGTGGCTACATAGGAATAAATGACCGTCAAAAATGCAAGGCGGGATTATTATCACTGTAATTGCAGAAGCACGAATTTCCCCTTTTAGTTAGGAGCAATTTTCATTTGCTTTAGGATGCTAACGAGTCGCATTTGATTTCATTAATTCAGGCTTTTCAACTTGAAATGGCCCTTCTTCAAACATTGTTATGTTCTAAATTCAGCCATGTCCTTTTACAACCGAATTCTTTCAATGGATGCGTGTCTTTCCTTCTTTTGTTAGTTTCTATTGAGAACATAGGATTCATGCTATTTGCCGGGTGCTTTCTTTTTCCCTATGGTTGAAATAAAAATTTCACTTGTCTTGACAGCACACGAGCTACCAGTGTGATCCTTCTTATACTTTTTGCAGTCTGAGTTATGTTATTGGTTGGATTAGCATCTGCTGCTGCTCAGCGGATGTAGGCTCTCCATCCACTTCATTGCCTCTGTTCCCATGTTCTAAACCCCTTGTATAGTAAAAAAATTTGTCCTTTTTGGTCCTGGTTTCAGCCGATAATCTTTTTGTTGTCGCTGTTGCAGTCCACCTGTAGCACAATAGGAATGATATTTTATCATTTTCTTTCTTGAAACATTGTACTGGATATGGGATATGATACGTCCAAATGAAGTTGCAAATGTATTGAAATTTCAAATCAGTGACGTAGTCAACAGCCATAATGTAATATAAGAAAGGCTAAACATGTGAACGATATCATCACTAGTTTGGATGCTGTGTCTATGTCAAAAACAGGATGTTGCAAGACATAATGGAGAACTCTACTTAGTTTCTCTCCAATTTTCCTTGGCTTCTTTTTCTACTTAATGTTTTATAAGTTTTTTAGCTTTTGTATGGGGATTCTTTATGGGATTAAGCTGTTGAATTTTAAGTCAGAGAAAGTGGAACTTTCTCTTCTCTGTTATTGTTTTTCACCATCTCATCACCAGACAAACATGTAGATCATGGAAATAAAACTTGGGATTGATGCATTTTTTTTTGATGTCATATCGCTTCTGATCAAGTAACTAGCAGCATTAGGAGTGGCACTAATAGGAAAAGGAACTGCCACACATGCAAGTACAGAAATAAAGTGATAATATGATTAATTTGATAGCATATTAGTCCTTGTATATTACCAAACTATTTCTTTTTGATTAGTCACTGCTGTTCTAGGTGTGAAATGAGATAACTGATTTCCCTTTGTCCTTACTCTTAAGGCATTTTGGAGTGTATGGTATTTGGCATCGTGTGCATCTGAAAATGTTTCTCTACACCTGCAGCATTTGGTTTCCTGGCCATTATAATTCTTGTAACTTGTGGGGCTCTTGTTATGTTTTATTTCTAATACTTGGTCGGGTAATATTGAAAGCAGGCGAGTAGCTTGTATTACTGCTTTTTTCTGTTTTCGTGAGTCACCATCAAGAGATTATTGGTTGGTGGTGTTAAGAAAGGCATTTTCCTCCTTTTTCTTCTAAAACCCTGTGACTCATGACTCCATTAAATACCTAGCAGTTACATTTGATATGCTACGTGTGTGCCTCGGTATCAGTTATCTTTGTTTGCCAAGTGACAGTAATCTAATTAATAGTGCTATTGTCTTGCTCTGATGCCAATTACTCTCTTCCCAAATGAATGCAAACTTTTTAGGGTCTCATATTTTATATTTGACTTGTCTTGGGTATGTGAAATTTACGAAATTATCTTGCTGCTCATGCATGACGTCGTGAGACTTTTTGAATGTAATTTTAAAGAAAGTGAATTATAGTAGGATATTGAAAGGATTATCCATTTATGTTTCAGGCAACTCATATTGGAAATTGAGTCTTTCTTTCAGTATCATAATAAATTTTATTTTCTTTCCTAGATTTCAGATTTTGAGAGAGCTGATACCCCATAGTGATCAAAAGCGAGATACTGCATCTTTCCTATTGGAGGTATATCTTTTGATCAAAAAAAAATGTTGATGCCATTATTTTTTTCTCCCTTGGGTGTTCTATTTTTGTGAAGGTTGGCTAATTACCTATGTCAACCTGGATACAGGTGATCCAGTATGTACAATATTTACAGGAAAAGGTTCAAAAGTATGAAGGGTCATATCAAGCATGGAGCTCAGAGCCCACAAAGCTGATGCCCTGGGTAAATTCTTGATATCTGCCTAAAGTGTCTATCTCTGAGGGATCTTTGGATTGTGCCCTTTGTTTCTGGCAGTGACCATGATCTCATGCTATCACTGATGCTGTCACCATTATGGGTAATGTAGTTATATGACATACCAGGGGCACTGATGATGGTTGGGGGTGACTGTCTTGTTTATACTGCCGAAGATAAACATTTCATTATGGTGTTCCTCTGATATTTTGAACCATGGAAGAGGTTAATTTGCTGATGTATGCATATTATTCTGAAACTTTTCAGTACAAGCCAGCCAAACTGACCAAACATCTTGGATATTCTGTAATTTTTTGAGTCTTTCCTTTAGGTACATATCATATAAGATATGTACCTTTTGGCTTTCCTTGAATACGAGGAAATTTACTTTTGTTTCTTTTTGCCACTTGTATACGTACATACTCCAAAATCATTGCTTCCATATTTAGCAGCCATTCTGCTCTCACTAACATGGCACATGGGTTGCCTATTGTTGAATTTTAGTAATTAAGATGTTCTTGAGAGCTGTGTCTTTATTGCGTATTCTTGTTATGCATAATATTTTGGGTTTGCTCGAGGGTTCTTTTTCATTTTTCCTGCTGTTCTTGCATGCCTATTGCCTTGTCCCCTCCCTTTCACGTCCCCCATGGCCTTGCTCCACAATCACAGCATATACGCAAATGCAGAGAAGAAAATTAGATATCTGTACATGAACTTAATCTTACTCTATGGAAACTTTCTGAGCATAGCTGCATTTTGGCTTTATTTGGTTTGATGCATATCTTGAAGCTGATCAAGTTTAATGGCTTCTTTTACTTGGAATAGAGGAACAGTCATTGGCGCACTCAGAGTTTTGTCAATCACCCGCAAGCAATGAAAAATGGCATCTTAGTTCAGGTCCGGTATTTCCTGGAAGGTTGGATGACAATACTATCACTGTTGCTTCAACAGTATTCCAAGTCAACAAAACACAATCTAGATGTGTATAAGAGACAGCAATTTCATCTAAGGCGATTGATCAGCAAACTGAACTGACAAACCAGACAATGCCATTGCCGATGCCAATTCCTTTGCAGGCAGCTGTGCCGGTAGCGGTCCAAAGTGATGGTACCTTATCCCACACCCAACCTAGGCCGGCTTCTGGTGCACAGTCTTCTGAGTGTCCTATAACTGATGATACTCTGAATCATCAGGAGGAGTTGAGCATTGAAGGAGGCACAATTAGCATCTCAAGCATTTATTCCCAAGAGTGAGTGGTTTTATACTTTTCATATTATCTGTTTTGTATGTTATGGAAAGGCAAGTGGTGACATAAATTAATCAGCTTTTGGGCTAGTTATTTTTATCTCTGAATACTCAATTTGGCATTTCTGAATACTCAATTTGGCATATTCTTACCCTGAATTCTCAATTATTTCCGGTAATTATAACTCTATTTTCCGTAATTTGGGGCATAGAGAAACTAATACGAGTCCTGGCCTGGTTGTGCATAGAGAAAATTGTATCTAGATCCTTGCAGATGTACATATGTTTTCGAGTTTTGGGAGGCTTTCTTGTCTAGTGTTTGAAGTTGAACATCAGGTGTATACAACCAGTTGCCTTGTGTTTAATTTAACTTATCTTTTTTTTCCATCTATACATTATTTTTATTTTATTTTCTTAGAATGCTGACTGATATGTTGTAGAACATAGCAGATTCTGCAAATTTTCAAGTACGTTGTTATTAGATTTTAGCTGACTCCACTACTTCTAATCAGGTTACTAAACACGTTGACACAAGCATTGCAGACTACTGGAGTGGATCTCTCACAGGCTACAGTTTCAGTGCAGATTAATTTAGGAAAGCAGGCAAACAGAGGACTGGGCTCTGGGGTTTCTAGATGTGTATAAGTAAAGGAGTGAATGCTTTTACTTATTCTTAGTTTACAAAAAATGCACTAGATTCTTGGTCATGGGAGTTCCTGGGCTTCTGAGATTTCTGTCAGGGATTTTTCTATTTTATGCTAATGTTATCCTTTTGTATAACTCTTCAGGATCATGAGCATCCTATGCCTTCTGGAAGTCAACCAACAGGGCATTATCGGGACACAACCAACGGTGAAGACTTTAATCAAGGCCGCAAGAAGCTGAAAATGTAATTAATCCATGCTTACCGAGTGAATATGCTTGGCTCAGTTTTGTCAAATCTGATGCTGCAAAAGCTAGTCACCTGTAAATGTTGTATTTTTCATGTGTATGGTCTTGTGCTATTCTAGACAGTTCATTTATGTGCTGCATCTTCTCAACTTTCTGCCTGGACTGGAATAAAATCTACTATGAATCTGGATCGTTAAATGCTTGGTACCGCACTCATAATACTTGGGATGGCTGAAGAAGCAAAATCTTCACCCATATTGTTGTTCTCTCATTTCCTTGAGGATACGTTTGTGCATATGAGATCTTATTTTGTTTAACATAAGAGAAAACCACAGCCTTTATTTTCTGTACGTAAGAGAAAACTGTTTTAGTGAGTTTGCTTTACTGCATTTAGCCAACTAATTGAAATCCAAAACCGCAGGAATCAATCAAATTCTTTTTATTTAATTCTTTAGAAATTGAATGACACTGGGGACTCAAATAAACTTCAAACGATGACAGTAAAGTATAGTTTAGGCAGGAAAATATTTACTTTATGATTATTAGTTATGGTTTGAATTATTAAAAATACTTAGAAGTAAGAAGAAGAGATTTTTTTTAAAAATAATTTAATGCAAACCTTTTTTTTTAAAAAATCATGTTATCTTACTAAATAAAGTACAAAAAAAGACCCTTTTCTTTATTCATCATTTACTTATCTCACTACAATTATAGGCACAAGGAAAGGCTTACATGTTATTATTTTAATTGTAAAATATAATACTATATGTTTTAAAAGTTTGTGTTGTATAAATATTTACATTATGTTTGGATAGATGGATTTGAGTAATATTTGATTTAAAATCCAAATCTATAATAAGTTATCTAAATAAATTAATTGATTTAGTTGTGAATTTGAAATCCACCAACAAGTAAGAATGTGATTTTAATGGTCAAATGAATCCATTTAAAATTTACTCAAATTTCATATCATTTCAAATCCACTAAATTCAAATTCATTCATTTCAAATCCATCTATCGAAACACAACCTTAACATGTATAAGATACAGATTTATGTATTTCAATTATAAAACTTTCTCAGATTTTATTTTTACTTGACCTTTCTTTCTATTCCATGCTATTAAATTTACTATAATCATTTGAAATGATATGAAATTTGAGTAAGTGAAATGGTCTGATTCTTCCATTAAAATACACATTCAAAATTTTGACCATTGAAATACATAACATCTTGAATTCTGTCAACAGTTTAAATCTTAAGCATATATTTATCTATTAATTTCCCTCCAAATACTTTGTTTTAGCAATGATTGTCGATGAAACAAACCTTCTCAGGTGTACGTAATTTCATCGCGCATAATGTACGGTATGTCAGACCTGTCCATCGAGGTCGAATAAAATGAAATACCTACTTTCTCATGCGTATCTATTCCTAGTTTTTCATATTACTAAAATCTCTTTTAAAATAATTATTATTATAAAATAATTTATTTTGTATAATATTATCTGTTATTTCAAAAAATCAACGAAGTATTAAATAATTTTTTTTCAACTTTTACCTTTAATGCTATATTAATGAAAGGAAAATTATATAGTTAGGATATTAATATAAAAGGGTAATTTAGTCACTTTAAATTTGTAATTTAATAGCTTCCATAATTGTGTCCACTAACCAAATATAACATTTATTTTAGAAGACGGAGAGAGTATCTTTCAATTTAAACAACTTGACTAACCAAATTATCTATCATTTTATGAAATAAAAAATATGTTAAATGATATTTTATTAACTTTTACTCTTAGTGAATATTAATAAATTAAAAGATCTTGTAATTAGAGGATATTAGTGTAAAAAAAAAAAATCACATTGAATAAATCTTTTATAAAATTAATATAATTTAATAAATTTATTCATACTTATATATCAATTCAAAACGATAATTAAAATTAAAATGAAACTTATGAAGTACTTCGTTTGAATCAAACTATGCATGTTATGGGGCGCTCAATTTGCACCAAATACAAGCAAACATTTGTTCGAAAATTGTGAGAGCATGCCCTTTCAGTTCCCAAAATTGTAGTGGAATTCGAACTATGCATTTGACTACTCATAAAAATGAAAGGTAAATAATAAAATAAAAATACATCAATCCGTGGAACGAACTGAAAAAAGAAAATAAATAATAGTACTACATCATCAAATAGCACAAATGTCCCTCTTAGGGGCTTAGTTAGTAGCAAAAGTTAAAGAGTTATCTGCTGGAGACTGTCTCTAATACACAGCTAGATGTGTATAAGATTACCCTTATCGTGTATTGCTAATTAGTAATTTAAATTTTGCCAAAATGTCTGTCTCTTATACACATTTGTAAAATTATAAAATAACGTTTATTCCCAAAATTGGAGAAAATAAGAAAAATAATTAAGAATGAAGAAGAGTATTTTAGGAATAAAGAAATTATTTTTTTGTTGATGTCAACATTTTCTTAACGATAGTTAACGGCAAAGTAGTAAATCATGACGATATACAAGATTTTATAAAATTTAATTTTGATTCAAAATTTATAAGTGAAATTCAAACTAGATCTATGTTAATATTTTTTTATTAAATAATTTTGTGAAATCACCCCGCCATGTTTCAGGGTGCCACCGGGACAAACTTGTTATGTATGGGACGTCTTCTTCTCACAGGACCATAATCCATTGTAAAGAATTTATAAGTCAGTCGGCTCCTTCTAACCATTCTTGCCGTGTCCCTTTCCTGGCATGCACCATTTTGGCTTCTTTGTGATGGGATTTATCTGGAAATGTCCAAATAGATTAATTAATTATTCAAGACAAATAAAGAATGGGCAAGTAATTTAGTAATTTATTAATAGTACTAGAATCAGCACATTCTTCTAAGCTGAAATAATGGGACTTAAATTAGGTGATACGACATTTTTCAATGATTTATTGAATAGAGAGAAGTAATTTTAAAAAAAAAAAACTAAAAAGAAAAAGAAAAAAAATGTACTACTACGGCCATTGATCTTCTATATTATGTGGATTATAGTTTCATATTAATGTAACCAGGTACTGACTAAATCTGATCACTTCAAAAGGCTACGACACCCTCTGTGTTAGGGTTAGAGGTTGACTAATTGGAATGGTAGCTTCAAGATTTGTTAGCTTAAAAAATAAAAATAAAAAAAAGAAGAAATTTTCTCAGGTTCATTTGATTTTTTGACCAAGTATCGTAAGATTGTGGTCTACTAGAGTAAATCTATATATTAAGTATTTGACATAAATAACAATGTGCATGCGATTAATCTAATTATTTTAATGAACTATAGTATATGAGAATAGGTGTAAGTGTGAACTTTTCTTCAAGTACAAAGAAAATCACAAGAAACAAAAATTGCATGCACAGTTGCTACTATAATTTGCTGTAACTACTAAGGAATTGAAATCTAGAGTGATACAAATCAAAACAAAGGGAAATACTTCAAAAGAATTGAAATCTACAACATAAGTTTATATATATATTCGAACTCAATGATCAATAAGATATAAAAAAAATTACATAAAAAAATAACTACCTGGTAAAGTTTGTTCCTGCCTCTTGTGTGGCATGTAATATTGCTTGTTTCCAACACTTTTCACCTACTCAACGTGGAGAAAGAATAAATGAATTAACAAGTTGAAATATAATGACAAATTTCAAATGATTAATTTTCGGAAGAATCAGTAAATTAACAAGTTTGTTCATCTTGTGTATATGCCGTGGAATGTAATGTAATGCTTACAATTTCCTCTTCATTTAGTTTCAGCTTCCTTGGTAATGCAGGCACGCTATGCTGCATATGATCTGAAGAAAGAAGATATAATACACATACAAAATCATAATATATGAGGGAAATTATTGCAGTTTTTGAAAAATTATCTAAAGCAAAAAAAAAAAAGAAGGAAATTAAGCATTTTTTTACCTCGTGCATGGGGCAATATTTGTGCTGAAATTTGGAGAGAAGCACAAGGTGAAAGCATGCATGTGAGAAGAATAATACTAAGTGATATGCTGATTTTGAACCATTCCATCATGGCTACTCACTCAACAACTTAAACTGAGAAGGGGTTTTTATTTGTGGCTGAAACTTTGGAATTTATAACCATGAGCAACTAGCATATATAGTTCGTAGGAAGAGAGATAGAGAGAGAGAACATAAGAGAAGCACAAAATGAAGAGTTCCAAAAAACGAGTACAGACTACCACATCCCATATTTTTATGTCGACCTTTTTAGTATTTTTTTAAAACCAGACTTTGGGTTGATTTTGTCACTTTAAATTAGGGTAATTATATTTACCTTCCTTGAGGTCTGACCATATTACTTAACAGACCATGTAGTTTAACAAAATGATAATCAACCCCTTTGAATGGCCAAACGTTTAACAAGTACTACTTTGCCGTTAACTATCGTTAAGAAAATGTTGACATCAACAAAAAAATAATTTCTTTATTCCTAAAATACTCTTCTTCATTCTTAATTATTTTTCTTATTTTCTCCAATTTTGGGAATAAACGTTATTTTATAATTTTACAAATCCAAACCAAATTTCATGGTTTTTTTTTTTTTTTGAATTTTTTCTATCTCTATGAATCTTTTTGCTGATTTGTATTATGGATTGGAACCGGTGAAGTGGAATAGAGGTGGGGGAGACCACTGGTTTGTGTTGGAAGAGACTTGTGTACTAAATTGATAATATAAATTTTTTTTTTTGTAGGATTATTCTTGATTTTAGAAAAAAAAAATTAAGGAACTTATTAAGCAATACACGATAAGGGTAATTTAGTCTTGTACAGGTTCCGTTAATGGCAGTTAGTGAGAAGGGGAATCTGTAATTTTGTCAAACCATAGGGTTTGTTTAGTAATATGGTCAAACTTTAGGGGAGATAAATGTAATTAACCATTTATCTTATACAATTTAGTTGTTTATAAGAGATTCCATATTTAGCTATGTAGACATATATGGCAAAGAGTCTCAAAATACTCAAGTGTGTTCAGTCCTTTGCTTTACCTATTTAGATGAATCTGATTTATTAATATAATAAAAAATTTATGAATGAGGTGACTAATTCTAAATAAGAAATTGATTATTATGTCTATGGATTCTATTCAATTAAGAATTTTCTCTATTTTGTAACTTGGCTTCGTCACGGGTCCACGCAATTATGAACAAAATTGTCTTGTGATGATGTGAGTAGTTCTAAGTTCTAAGAGAATAAAAAATATAAAACACCACTTGTTCTTTGTGTTACACTTTACATCCTCCCAATTGCCTCATAATTCTAAGAGAATTAAGAAACATTTGTTCCTTGTAGTACACAAGTATATCTTCCCAATTTGCTCATTTTATTCATTGTGAGTTTCCAACTTTGACAACCCTGACTTCTTGTTGCAACACTCCTTTAATTTTGGTACAAGCACCGATTCTTGGCAATCTCATGGTTCAACATATAGCCAAAGACCATTGATTACCCAGAAGAATCAACTCTATCCTCATAAACTAAAAGTTGACTGCTGCAGAATATGTTGCTATATTTAGAGAAAGCTGCATTTCAATTAGCAGAAATTGTACATGAATCTTATGATAAATAGATGAAAAGGTAAACACCAATTAGATCTCAGCTCGCTCACTCTAGTTCAAAACTCAAAGACAGCCCCGCGAATCTACTGCAAAGGGCATAATAAACCTATACACGAATATTGACAAGTATACTGATAATGATTTGCAGGATTATGACTTCATATTTTGATGCTGTATACTCCTAAAGCTAAGAACTCTATGGATAAAGAAGTTTTCAGAATCTACAGCAAAAAAGGCCCTGTATCCAGCCCTTGTGTTTCCGGAGATGTCTCCGATCTGCCTTTGCCATTCTTACAGGACTGCTGTTCCATTCGGACTGTAATCTGTTAAAAAGCAGAAGGGTTTGTCAATCATAAAGACTATTTCTTGGCAAATTCTTTTAAGGTTTTTTGTTATTTCTTTTGGAGGTTATTTACATGGGGAAGCTGTAGGATCGGTTGCTGGTTGTGCTGCTATCAGATCGAAGAGATAAGCTCCCAGAATATGCTGTTGGCCCAGAGTAAGTAATCACACCTGATACATGCCCTGATGAAGATTTGGCTTGATTCTCCCACACCACGCTGGAATTGGCCCGGATGGTCAACTGCATCTTGCAACTGGGTTTTTGGTTCATTCATGCTCGTACCTCTTTCACACTCGGCCATGGTAGCAGCAGTGAGTGATTATTCAAATTCCTGTGCTTGTGATGGGCCACGCCATCTGACTTGAGGGATCCTTCATGACTAAATTCCGCATTCCCATCCATGTCGCTATCTACTGCAGGTTTAGGAGACTTGAAATCAAAGGTGATTGTCCCACTTTCCACTTTGCTATTGTAATGCAAATTATTAGGTGTGCCGTTCTTCTTCGAATCATCTTTGGTAAAAGCCACAGAAAGGGTTTCTAAAATTGCTTCTACAGATGGAACCTGTAGGCAAATAATTAATGATGAATCAGATTCGACAGTTCAAGTCTTTCTAAGATGTCTACTTCTTTTTTTGCCTTCCTATTTAGGAATGGGATTTGAAATTTGAATGGGCAAGATAGAACAACTAGTGAGATAAGTCATGCATCGATCGATCTCAAGAACTGAGGAAACAATACCTCATCAAGCTGTTTTGGAGCTTCATTCCCACCACAGTCGGAAGAGAGTAAAATAGAGTCCTGCACAATTGACTCTTGCGAGTTACGTCCACTACTGATAGCAGATTCATCCTCTGAGACATCATCTGCTGTCCTTTCGGTGGTACTCCAATTTCCTGCTCCCATCTGTGTCAACTTCTCTGGACCAAGTGCCTTAGTAGCATCCTTGCCAGCATAGTCTTCTGAGGATTTTGACCCATCCAAGAAAAAGGTTGCAATATCAACTTCTTCTCTGGTCCCCCGTTCATTCAAAACACTGTTTGCAATATCTTCTACTGTATAAGCTTCAATCTCCATCTAAGACTGGATTCAATGTCATGGCATGCATTTGTTGTCCCACTATGCTTGTCTTCACCACAAGGTTGGGAAAAAAACAAGCCAGCATGATCATCCTTGTCAGCTTCAATCACAGTTTTGTCAACTGGGTAGGCAACCCCTCATCCACACATATATCCTTAACAATTTGGTAATTACTCTCCCTGTAGCAAATTATAACCTCGGAAAGTTCACAGTCCTGAACACTTTTGTCAGTGTAAAAATGTGCATCTGACTCTGATATAAACAACGGTGAACCAGTGGTACACACTGTCTCAGAATCTCCCGTTTCTTTATCAACACGATCAATGAAATCATCTACAATAATTGAATTTGCAAATTTTGGACTATTACAAAATTCATCTTTATGATCTGTCGGTTCCAGATCACGATCCATATAATTTGAATGATACAAGGGCCCTTCTTGATCGCACACCATTCCAGAATCTCTAGCTTGGTCATCATCACTGTCAGTCCTTCTGTCCACAATCTGAGAACACTTGTGTACAGATGCATTCAAAGAATCATGCCCATTTTTCATCGGACATGCTAAAGGATCTGCCTCTTTATCGAAGCCATTAGAATGACATAAGATCTCCCTCTGATTAAGTTTCCTTCATGGTCAACTTCACTTCAGGGGTGTCAAAGACCCTGTTGTAGTATTAACTGGTTTTAAATTCATGCTTGTGGAGGACAGTTTTAAGACAGAATAAAGAGTCATAGGCAGAGAATTCAACTGCTCAATCAGAAGTTTGGAAAATCGTTCTCTTGATGAAACAGATATAAAAATGGAAGTTAAAGGAGTAATTATATAACAAATGGAAAAAAGTAGAATACAGCAATAGCATACTGCAACACAATATTTTTGCAGTGAATCAACAAACCAAAAAGAGGGTTACAAACAAGAATACAATCTAGTATAGCTTAAACTGACCACTGCTTTATCATGTTCTGATAGTTGGAATTCTCAGGAAAGTCTGAGTTATAGATCTCATCTTGCAGATGCTTTTAATGCTGTCTCTTATACAAATCTAGATGTGCAACAACTGACTGAGAATACCCAACCTCCAAAATACACAAGTTGCACAGAAAACATATATATGCTGTCTGGTATTCTAGCAAGTTTAAAAATCAGAGAAATAAAGAAAAAGAGATGACCTTGAATACTAATGCTGGGTAGCCACTCAACATGACATCTCGTATACACAAGGGCTGTGTATACAGAGCCAGGATGTAAGATATGAATCACCGGGTTTCATATCTTACATCAGCAGGAATAGTTTGTAAAATTCACAACAGCTGTGAAGCAACATCCACTATTTTTGGCAGATATGACCCAGGAAACCTGCCTATGAATTTGAAATTTGTTTACTGTTCAAGCATAGCTTGATACCAGATGCTTGAAAAAACCAAGCACCCAACTGACAACGAAGTGTAACTTAGGTGATCAGACGCTTCCCTTGTGATGTATTGGCCATGGGTTCGAGTCACTAGAAGATGGGGGGGGGGGGGAAACCCAAGCACCCAACTTAATAGAGCAAAGTAATGTCTGGTAAGCATCTAGATATACAATAATGAAAAATGATTAATTAAAAGAAAAACTAGACTAAAAGTTAGAATGAACATTTTATTCCCATCAGATAAGGCTAAGGTCTTTTAGCACGATGGAAAATTTCAGGAGAAAAAGAGCAAAAGTGCTTCCACAAAGATTCCCATAAGGTAGACCAAGACAAATCATTGTGGTTGCTTGTTTGCCCCGACAACAAACAGTGCAGCATGGGGTAAGCTGGTATAGAATTTACCAAGTAACAAAAAATCTCTACCTGAAAACAAAAATTCAATGAATCTTGCGCCATTTTCAGAACCAAATCATAGCAACCATCAAATATTCAAAGCAAAAACACCATAATTTTATTACTATTGGAATAACCTCATTATCTTCCACAGGTTAATGCACCAAAATTAACAAACTACGTAGTCTAAAAGAGAGCATGATAAGAAACTGTTCCTTAATGGCTGGCCCGTGAACTCAAAGAAAACACATTACTCTGGCAGCTAAATGATAAGCTTCATAAAAGATTATCACATTTCCCTCAAACTTTTCCTTAGATCTTCTCCTGGTTTCCAAGACATTTTAGTAGTATTAGATGAGTTTCCAATACTCATTGGAGTTAGTTTTTTAGTTTGGATCTGTCTAAAATTTGGCATATTCCAATGGGGAAGCGGGAATCTCAACTTTGTCCATAGAAAAAGAAAAGGACAAATAAAGTTCACAACTTTCCAAGAATTTCAGTTCAAAACCTTTACTAGTTAAACTATATCCCCCAATCTCCAAAGTCAAATCCTCATTTTACATTTCTCACCACTTTTTTGTCCTTTTGTGAATTATCACTCTTATACACATCTAGGTCTATCCCTACCTCCTCAATCACTATTAGACCTAAAGTTTAATACACTACTCCTCTTCCCATAAAGCCTTCCCCCACTCTTATTATCCAATGTAAAATGCTAGAGCTCCAAAGCAATACAATAACCAATTATATCACAGATTTTCCTCGGATCCCTGTAAAATATTACAACTTTCTACCTATATTGAAAAGAAAAAAACTCATATCTATCAAAACTAAAGTTAGCATTTTTCTTTACCTGCTTAATTATATCTCCTACAATCAAAGGGGATTTCTTCCAGTATCTCCACAAGACAGATTATGTATTTTCTCTTCACTGCCAACTTTCCTAACCACCACCATCAACTGCACACAAGAAATATTAAAACAGAAGGGGGGAAAAAAAAACATAAGCCAATCAGAAAACAGAAAAAAAAACATTAATAAAAATAAAAATCCAAGAAAGGATAAAGCAAAGCAGATCAGAGAACAGAGCCATAAAAGATCAGACTGTTAAGATCTCAAAATCCCACATACCATATACAGAAAATGAGGGAAAGAACAGTTTTTTTCCAACAGTAATGACGAAGAAAGAGAGAAAAAACAGTAAGTCATAACTTTTATGCAGGAGGGAGCTGCTGATGCAGGCTGCAGCAATAAACAGAGGAAGTCTAAGCGAGAGAGAGACTTAAATAACTTAGTAGAAGTAGTGCTGTCAGAGGTGGTAACAATACAAAGCCTATTGCCCTGTCTCTTATACACATCTAGATGTGTATAAGAGACATGATAATAAATGGTGTCTGTAACAAGCAGTTTAAAAGCCATTAATTATTGGTTTCATGATCACATAACATAAGAATGGAAAATTTTGTTAAATTTGTGTGATATAATATTATATATATTCTAAAATTAAGGAAATAATTTCTTTTGTGAGAGTCTGAAATTTCTTCACAAGGATTAAAAGATTTGAGAATTGGGGTGAGTTTTTTCTTTAGTCTTTGGTGTTGTGGGGCTTATTATAAAATACTTAATTTAGTAGATGTTTGAAGGAACTAGTGTTTAATTTTTGTTGTTTGGATGTAAATTTATAAAAGTATTTTTTTAATATTTAATAATGTATAATTTTAAATTTTAAAAATATTTTATTTTTATTCCAGGTATAAATTTCTTATTTTAAAATTACTAAATTTTAGTAATTTTACCGATTTTTTTAAAAAAATTAATCCTAAAAAAATACTTTTAAGATTGTGTATAAGAGACTTTTAAAATAAGAAATTCTATTCTTAAATTTAAGAATAAGATTCATTAAATATTTTTAAAAAATATTTTTCCAATTTTGAAGATATATTTAAGTAAAAGTATTGCAGCAACCCAAACGGGGTCTCTTATACACATCATTTGTGTATAAGAGACAGTAGAGTGCTCGGGTTATTAACGTAACAGTTGTACTTTTATAATCTCCAACAGAGTACAGCTGTTACGTTATGCGAGTGGACTAATCTCCGAATATGATCAAATAAGGAAGAAATTTGGTGGTGCACGATAAGATCTAATGTTTGAATTTCGAGTGATTGGATGAGTTTTTTAAAACTCGAAATATTACATGAATCTTATAAAAATTGTTTCATAATACTGCGCAACAGTAAAATTATATATATATTTACATGTGGTGATTAATAAGAAAACACGAAATATATTGACTCTCATGTTTGTTTCGATTGAGTTTTTTATTATTATAACATTTCGAAGCTGGCCTGACTCAATGAATTTTGAGTGAAAAGAATAATTTTTGAACAAAAATAACAAATTTAAAATATTTGAATCAAATTATTAGTTATTTAGAACTCAAATGTTATAAATAATACAATATTCCCTTTCACTTCTGATGTGGTGTGGGACGGAATATCATATTCACCCCTCTCCCTTTCACTTCTGATGTGGTGTGGAACGGAACATTATATTCACCCCTCTTCTAAATTTTGCGTCCTCACAAAATCCAAGTTAGGGTCTAATAATGTATCACATACCACTGGCCCGATCTCATCCTATGCAGAGACCACACGAAATTTGTTTTAATACTAACTCTAGCAACATCCCAGGCTTGGGTTGGCCAAACACCTTTTGAGTGAAAATAACATATCAAAATATTTAAACAAAGTTATTAATAGTTTAGGATTTAAAGTGTTATATTTAATTGTGTTGTTTTAAGAATTTTTATTTTATAAACAAATTTTATCTTCTAATTTTGTAACATAATTATACTTTAGGCTATAAAATATATTATTTTATTATTATTTATCTATTCAATCAATGATACACATTGAACCGATAGTCCATTAAATCGATTCTCTTATCGAATTGAGGACTGAGTTAAGTTTAATAATTATTATTAGTAAGAGTATATATATATATATATATATATGTGTGTGTGTTTTTAGTTTTTTTTTTTATTGGGAATTGATAAGAATAGAAGGATTGATCTAGGCGACAATTTGGATGGTTTTTTTTTTTTTTGTTGGTCACATGTGATATTTTATTTGTATATGAGGTGGGAGAGTCTGACAATGGAATTAGAGAATAGAGAATAGAGAATCAGAGAATAGAGAACGGAGAATGGAAGGGCTGACCAAACCTTTTCCAATGTGAAAGCGGGGCCATGGGACAAAGTGGAAGCAAAAATGTGAGTTGGATACCTGGATTTGGTGTTATTTTCTTTGTATTTATCTTGGGCTGCAAAAATGAGAAAATATAAAAAAAGGGTGGTTTGGTCAAAATATATTTTATGCAAATTAATAACTAGCAAATCATGGTAAGTGCTTATTAGGATTAATAACACTTTGCCCTCCTATTTATTATCAAAAAAAAAAAAAAAAGAATTCATGGATCACTATGTTTGTTGTACTTTCATTATCTAGACTGTTGCATATTCCAAATTCATCTATACATACTTTCTTTTTTGGAATTATATTACTTTTTTTTTTCTTTTTCCTTAAGGGGCTGAGACAACTCTTTAATGATAGTCTTGGACTATATTATATATCTTCAAAATTGGAAAAATACTATAAAAATTGACTTTAGAAATTGCATATTATCTTCGTTAACTTTAAATTTGAAGGCCAATATATTTTTTTCAGTCCAATATCATATTACACCTTTAGAATATTACGTTATGACAAATAATAGCACTATAAGTTTTATGGTGACCATTCAGAGTCTAACTTTTTAACTTTTTAGCCATTTTGATCTACTAGTAATTGAATGTTAATTTCTGTACTAAAATTGGCATAATTCGTTTCTATTAGCTTTTGAAATTTAGAGCGATTATTGCCCAAAATTATAATATCAAAATCTACCATAATCTATAATTAGTGTGTAAGATGATTTAATTAAGTAGCACTATGTTATCAATTTAATTAAATAACAAGAAATATGCGATTTATGCAGTAAATAGAGTAATATACCAAAAAAAAAAATTCCAAACTAGCCTTAAACTCAATCAATTATCTAAGGTGATGTTATCTTTTTGTTTTTCCAAAGTATTCTAAATTATTGATCCAGTAAACGCTATAAGTCCAAAACCGAATAGCAAATTCAGCATTGTTTGCTAAACATTTGCTTTCGAAGTCTTCAAAGTCGTCATTGATCAGGCATTTAACTTGGCTCTTAGAGCAAACATTCGATCAACCGCATTCCCTATAATTAGATTAATAAATTTGGTTAATTTTAAATTCAGTAGATAAATTGATAATATTATTTATGAATTCAGTTAATAAATTCGAAAATAATAAATATATTTTTTGAATTTAATTAATCGATCACTAAATTCATTAATTAAAATATTTCTTATATAAAACGATACATTAGTGATTGGTTACATATAATATAATTGTTTATACATTTTTACATAGGTAACAAAAAATAAATAAATATAGAAAATCTTTCTTACATAGAGTAACTTTTAAATGTAGTTTTATTTCAAATGATTCAAAGAAATTTAAAAATTAAAAAGTAATATATAGATATAAATATATTTAATAATGAGAAGTTTGACTCGGAAGAAAAAGGTATTAAATGTAATGAATTAAAACTGTGAAATATTTCAAGATGAAATTCAAAAGTGATTAATTAGTAGCCTAATTAATAACTCATTGAATTGTAGAAGTGACTGTTGTGTGTATATTTCAAGGAAAGTAGTACAAAAGCAGCGAAGTAGTTTATATAATGTGATTTATTTTAGTACAATTATAATTTCGCTCCAGAAAAGTTTAATATTTAATTAGTGGTTTTTTTTAATTATATATTTAAGTTCAATTAAGGTCATGTTCCAACATTGTTTCTTAATTAAGCATTAAATATTTGATACAATATATTAACAAATAGGATTGTTATCGAGTATAATTTCTTCACCATACCAGTATCAATCTCGTATTGTTCGGAATACTGATTTTTTAAAACGGTATCAATTTCGTACTGTTCGGAATCTTAATTGTAATCCGTTTACCAAAATTAAATGGTCTTTCTACAGAAACCTCGCCAAACTATAAAAAAAGATGTTGATTAAGAATGAAATTCAACTAACAACAATTCACAGTTGAGTCTTTATACAGTTTGGTGACTTCATTTTAGATATCAATAGTTCATATATATAGCATTTCGTAATAGAGATTAGCTCAGGTGAAGTTTGCTTTAAACCGCTAAATGAAAATGAAAACAAACTGCTTCCTACTCTAATTGCTTGGATTAGCAGATGTAATCTTGTTAGGATCATACATCTAACTGATTGCTGTATATATCCCGAAAACAATTAATGCACTTCACATCCAATTGATTGTGATTCAAGCTCATAGTTGCCAAAAAAGAAGATAGCTTGTGTTAGTAGGGTAAGTTATGCTGTAAACAAATGCAAACATCTTTTCATTATCAAAAAGAGGGAAAAGTTCATTTTCAAAGTAATTAAAAGTTCATTAAGAAAAATGGGCATATATAACGTAAGATTTTAGTATAATAATAATTATTGTAAATTTCATTGTTTATATCAAGAAAATGTGATGCTCCCTTCTTTTCAAACTAATTGTCGCATTTAGTTAGTGTGCACAGATTAAAAAAAAAACTATTAAATTACATCGAACTTTACAAGAAAAATAGTTCAAAGTAACTAAAATACTTTGTTATATTACTATCCCATTATATAATATTCTCTACATTAATATGACACTAAGAGTAAAAGTTGAAAAAATATCTTTTAATACTTCCTTAATTTCCTAACGTGACAAATATTTTGAAATAAAACAAATTGTTTAAAATGACAAGTATTTCAGAACTAAGGTAGTGTATTTTAATATGGATTGGCTAGCTAGATCGAAATGCTTTAATCCATTGCACCATGATCTTTACATCAAATTAGTTCATAAATTAAATGGGGAATCTACAGTCCGTTTTAGGAAATTATTCTTTTGATTTTAAAAATTTATACAGTATAAGTATTTAAAACACATGATATTATACTCTATAACTATTTAAAGCACAAAAAATAATTTTCTAAAAGAAAGTGTAAAATTTTCATAAATTATTACCTTTCCCATGTTGCCTAAGATATTGATTTCTCTCATTATTGGTTTCTTGACCTTGTGCTAGTGCATTGAACAAATTGAATATTACACGTTGTGCAACAACGTATGGTTAAAATTAAAGCATTTCTAGGAACGGTGTTCCGTTATCACGATGGAGACAAAGATATTAATTGTTGCTAGTTGATTCATATATAGGCCTTGATGTCTCCATCAGTAATTGCAACTAGCAAAGTATCGGCTATAATTATTCAACTATATAACTGATTAATGGATTTATCCCTTTTGAAACGAATGTCCGTTATAATTATCTTTAGTATAATAGAGATACATTACAAGAAAAACATTACAATTAATTATTCAGAAAATTTAATGGAATTTATTTATATTGATGTATGGTACTTATATATTGGAAACATGGAGAAGAGATGGATATGAGTTAAATTCATGGATTTGTCTTCAAAGATTAAGGTTGATAATTGATAATAATTCATCTTTGTTTATATTTTCCCTAAAATTGTAAATAACTTAAATTGCAAAAATCGCATTTAATTGAAACATCTACCGCATGTTATATGTCCCTTTTTTGATCATTAATTCTGCCTGCTTGCCTGATAAACGTTAGAAATGTCTTACTAATGAAATGTCTTAGAAAGTATTTTCACTTCAAGTGATAAGACGATAATTGATTGAGTTTAGAATGACATTATTCCAATGGGCCACAAATTTGAACTTAACAAATAATCTTTTCTTCGCGTTGATGAATTCCTACGCTAAATTTTTTGTTTTTGAGTATGACATAACCACATAGGAGATCATTAATATTTAAAAAAATCACTCTAAACCTTTAAATATGTGCTAGTGAAAGAAAGAGAGATGTCCTACCCTCTTCTTAAATATATATATATATATATATATATATATATATAAAATCAGGGTATTAAAATTTCTTCGGAAAAATGAAAAAACTACAAAATAGGTATTCAAAAAATAAAATGAATGATAAAAGCATTTATCTCATTGAGTTTTCCATTTGCCACTTCTATTGTCATAGAAATTGGGAGGTCGGATATTCTCACTGGTCTTAAATTAGTACATCAGAACAAGTTGCAAATGCTTGTTATGACAAAAATGACATAAAAAACCATGAAATTAAACATCAGCTAGCCCTAGGCCAGCCATGGGCCATAGGGAATTGGAGGCTTCGAGTTGAAGGTCAAGAAATATGCTGGAAAGTGCTACAATCTTCTTATATATATATATTTAAGAATATATATATATATATATATATATATATATATAAAATCAGGGTATTAAAATTTCTTCGGAAAAATGAAAAAACTACAAAATAGGTATTCAAAAAATAAAATGAATGATAAAAGCATTTATCTCATTGAGTTTTCCATTTGCCACTTCTATTGTCATAGAAATTGGGAGGTCGGATTCTCACTGGTCTTAAATTAGTACATCAGAACAAGTTGCAAATGCTTGTTATGACAAAAATGACATAAAAAACCATGAAATTAAACATCAGCTAGCCCTAGGCCAGCCATGGGCCATAGGGAATTGGAGGCTTAAGTTGAAGGTCAAGAAATATGCTGGAAAGTGCAGTAACAAATTTTGACAAATTATACCTTACATTATAGATATATGTCAGTAGTGCTCATGCATAGTAGGATTTATATATATATATATCTATATTAATATATATATATAGAGTCAATTTTAAGTATATTTATAATCTTTGTAATTAAAATTAAATTTTATAAATTTTTTATATTAATTAATATTATAAATTTTATAATATTTGATTTACACTATAAAATTTATAAGTTAAGTGAAAAGTCTAATTTATTTAAATATTTTCCTACTGGCAATATATCTCAAAGTAGCTTTGGATTGGCTAATTGATTTTCCATATTTTACTCATTTTCTTATCTTATGAGTAGCGGTTAAGCGTGGACCAAATCTTGGAATCAGTAAGAGATCTTGGATTAGCCACTAAAGCATGGATTCCAAGCCAACTAAAGTCTTTAGTGGCAATTTAACTTGAAACACAGACTGTGTCAATATACACAAGCAAAAGGAATTGTCTTTAAGGAATTATTCAATAATTATTTTTCAGTTAGATGTGTCACACACATAACATCAAAAAGTTGATATTATTGTTTCGGTGCAGAATTTTTTGTATTACATTTTATGTTAATCCCTGTTACATTATTTAATAAACTGTTAAGATTTTGTAAAATAATTTTAATGGAGTAAACTTGATAATTTATTAAATAATGTGACATGGAGTGACACAAAATGTAAAATACAAGATACTTTGCATATTTTATCAATTATATACAAGTAAACGCCATTTAATTATTGCTCCAATGATGATATATTAAATCGACTGCTTCTTTTAGTATCCAAAATTTGAGAAAAATATATGGTTTATTTTCCTTATTGAAATTAACTAATATGAATAAACTATGATAACCACAAAAGTCATTTGCAGTTTCTTTTGCTCTTTTTATATAACTATGGTTTTTGTAGAATTGACCGGCATAATTAATCAGATAAGTGTCAGCATAATGTTTTCAATTCCTTTGGTTTTTCATGCTATTGTACTAGTAATAAGAGCTTTTCATAATCGTACGAGTCTTACCTCACTCTCTGTTAGGAAAAATAAAAAATAAAATAAAATAAAAATTAGGTCCTTAAACATGCATCTTTCAAGAAGTGATGAATATATATAAAGTAATCACCACGAAAAAAAAAAAGAAGAGAAAGAAATTAAAGTAAGAATATTTCTTTTGATTTGATATGGTCATACTAAACAGTGCATATATTATATTATGTCCCCTGATTAGATAAAGCAAGTTCTAATTACCAAACTTTGGCCTACGATGAGAGGGGCAATATATTAAGATTCGGCTCTTGTAATTGTTATTACAGTAGTCTATTAAGTATGAACTACTAACTTTAATTAACAACAAAAAAATGTAGTAAATAGATTGAGAGATGAAAATTACACACATTGTATCACAATGGATGTGATCAACAGCAAAAGTAATTAGCAACCATAATTTCATGACATACTGTTATGTATGTGTAGATATATATAATCACGATTAGGACATATATATATATATATATAATCATGATTAGGACATAACAAAAGTATAGAACTAGGCAGCCGAGGAAAAATAAGTACGTCATAATTAACAAAAGTATGGTTTGTGAAGCTTCTAATTTCCATTATTTGTGGGAACAAAAAAGATTGTTGCTGCCCAGGATCGAACTGGGGACCTTCAGTGTGTAAGACTGACGTGATAACCACTACACCACAGCAACGAGTGATTTTCGTTAGATCACTTTAGTTTATATAATAGATTGCATGTAAAACTATGTACATATTAATATGTATTAGTATGTTGGTATACTTGCTTAGCTGGATGCCTTATGCTTGCACTAAATACAAAAAAGTTTTCTAACTAGGGTGGGTAATTTTCACACAAAGACTACAAGCTTGAATTCTAAACTTTCTTAATTTTGTTTAAATAAATTTATTACCTGATAGAAAATATATATAATTTTCCTCCAATTCATTTGGGTTATCCTTATCTTGACTTGAAAGACCTCATTTTTTGCCAACTTTAGGCTCGCAGGAAGAAGTATTGAGCTGAGCTCAATCAAGATGTGTATATGACATGAATGGATGTAATAGATCTACACTACAGGAAAATGAGGCTTTAGTGACGAAAAGCTCTTATGACGATATCTATCTCGTGTATAAAAGGTGTTATTAGTGATGACTTTTGACTTGGTCACTGTAAAATGGAAGGATTCGCTTTTTTAGTGATGAAATACAAAAAGTCTTATACACATAGTCATTATAAGATCACTAACAAGGCGGATAATTGCGCGGAAATATCTAGGATTTAGTTACGATATTTTATTGTCACTAATATTTTCTGTATTAGTGACGATGTTTCATCGTCACTAATATTTTAAGAGTATTCTAGGATTTAGTGACGATTATTCATCATTGATATTTTTAGTATTAGTTATTGGTTTTAGTTATCAGTATTGACTTTACATATAGAAAGTACAATGTTTGAAGATTTTTCTATGTGGGTTTTGCTGGATTGTGTTGAAAAAGTTAGCTAGTTTGTGTAGTTATTTTTTTAGATATTAATTTTGGATTATAGGAATTAAAGAATTTAGATGTGTTATTTTAAATGAAAATAATAAAATAAATATTGAGTTAAAGAAAAATAAAAAAATTTATATTGTTTATGATATATATTTTTAAGTTATATATTTGTAAAGATTATAAATTTTATTAATGTAAATTCTAATCCAACATTTGTAATTGAAGGGGAAAAAATTTTGTCTTTTCCCTAATATGATGGCCCCATTAAATAAACTAAATATTAAAGAAATTAATTAATATTTTGTAACAATCAGTATGATGGCCCAAATGATGTGAAAAAAATTAATTAGACTACCTTATTGGATGCTTACCTAACGAGGAAATTGATTTTAATTCAAAAGTTTAACTATATATAAAAAAGCCCAAACAATTTATTGCCACATAACAGGCCAATGTAGTGTAGCCTATGCCTGTATGAGACAAATAGGCACATCTAGTTGTTTGTGTAAGTATGTTGTAGCCCAAGTGGGTAGATAACACATTAAGATATATATATTGACCCATTAGATAACAAATTAGGATACATAATGTAACTAATTGGGTTTGGTACTTGGTAGCCCAATTAGAAGTCTATAGATATTATTATCTTAAGATGGTTTTCATATAAACTTAATTATATGGTTAATAAATTTATAATAAGATACTTAAACATAATCAAAATTTTTATGATTTCTCTAGTATTCTTATTGTGCCCTAAAAATTTAATTAATGCATGATATTTATTTCTATGAAGTGCATTATAAATTATACTAATGTTAGAATGATTTTCATAATTCTTTTATGTTTGTTAATTAATTTGTTAGTAAATCATTATTGAACAACATGTTCTAATTTGAATCATAACTATTAATTTAAAATAATTGCAAGTTCGCATGTTATATCTGAAAAAAACGTGTTCTTTTTTACTTGTTAATTTGACACCTTCTAAGAAAGATAACAATAAGTATTTTATTCCTTAATTTCACATAAACAAACTTTTACATATACAATGATTTACCAACAAAATTTTAGTACTTCATTAACAATTAGTACTGTTATTATTATAATATTTTTGTTTTATTAACTCACAAAAACATATTTTTATTAAACAATAAGTATTCAATTGACTTATAACTACTTATTTACTATTTTTGCAAGTATTTAGTATAATAAACTTAATATTTTTGTTTTATTAACTCACAAACTGAATGATGCACGTTGGCATCTTTTAAGTAGCCTAAGTAGGCTACTTTGCAGATGCAATGAAACACCATTGCTACAGCCACAAAAAATACTGAGAGTATCTGTATTGCCCTATGATATATTGCCACTACAGAGGGGGTCCCGGGGGGTGTCCATTCGGGCGGTATGTGTGGAAATTTCAAGAATTTTGAGGAGCAACCTATAATCCATTTATATATTTAAAAAAAAATGAATTTACTAAAAATAGAAATTAACCATTTAGATTGGATATCTATTCTAACCTTTCTAAACTAGAGATTGGCCATATCTTGATACCTTTTCCCCTTCCTCCTTCACCCTCTTAACAAAAAATCCCCTAACTTCTTCTCGGCCCACTATTAGCCTTCAAAACACTGCCATCCCACACTGCTCCACACTGCTTCACTACCATAAACCGTTGCAACCCTTATCTACCACCATCCGCCCTCTTGCACACACTCTTTTATCTTTAAACTTCTACCCAATTCACACCACCCACTCAAACCTCCACCCTGATTCATACCCTCCCTTGAAGACGCACTACCAATTTCGAAGTACTCCTCAAGTCACCGCTGTCGCCACCACATGCAGGTAAAATTCCTCTATGATTTATACTAATTTTAAGCTTCAAGCCACACCCCCTTCTTGAGTTAGGGTTTTTGAGTTTTTGATTTGTTAGATGTGATTTCTAGTTATTGTTGTGCGAATTTAAATTTGTTAATCCTTGTCAGCCCGAATTTGGGTAGTTGGAGGGATTATTTTTTTAGATCCAATTTTTTTGTGAATTATCCAAAAAAAAAAAAAAAAAATGTTACCATGGGATCTTTTATAGAATCATTTTTCTGAGAATTTGCTGGAGAATGTACTTTAAATAACACGCTCTAAATTCATTTGGTCTTAGCTTAACCAGAGTTACCCTTATCACTATTTTTCTTTTCCTGTAGTTGAGATCTCATTATGTCATAAAACCTTGAACAGAAGTTGCATACTCGATTGAGTTCTCTCTGCTTAGGCATTGTGTTACTGTCACGAAGTTTGATTTTGAATCAGAAACTTGAAATCTAGTTATGGTAGGAATTTCTTGATTCCTCTACCAGTTGGTGATCTGAATCCTTGCTTTTCCTATTGAACTTCTATTTAGTATATTAATGTCATTTCTGCATATTCGAGGAGACAGAGTTCATGATATTTATGTCAAAGGCATTTTGCTTTTTGGATACTTGTATAGTCTTTAAGGAATGTATATTTATTGGTGAATACTTGTATGCATCAGACCATGCTTCCGTGATCACTTCATGCATGACTAAGGTAGTAGGATGTGTGGTTCTAATTCATTTGATTGGGCAGATTTTGTGTATCTGTGGCATAGGCTTGCAGATTTTGGAAATGGTGTTTCTTGTTGTCCAATAGTAATTAAAATGTCAAAACAATCTAGATGTGTATAAAAGTTTTTCTTGCAAGTGTTGTGGTAGTTATATATCTTGAACCTCCTGGTGAATATTTACTAATTACAGATAATGATGCCCATTATTGGAGGAACTCTTTGTGACTGCTATAGCTTGTGAATTCGTGACAAGTATCTTCTACACAAAATAATATTGTAAGTGCTATTTAGTACCTTTATAATTATACCAAATTTTTAGCAAGTAATTGATTATTTTACTACAAAACATGAGTTGATGATAGGAATTTAGTTAAGTTTTTTTTGTGTTATATTATGAAGATGTCCATGGAAAGATGTAAACATATTTTAGTGGCAATGATTTTCCATCAATATGTGAAAGTGCCATTTTTTGTCTTTATTGGTTATTGAATGTTTGACTCCATTAATTTTGAAGTTATTGAACTTATACAAAAATTGTTTTTTGTTTCGAAGTGTTGGAATGAAATTAAGTTTTCTTAATTAGTTTAGTGGCTGATACTGCATATTTAGTGGTTGATTTTAAGTAATTTGTCTAATTTTTAAGAAAATCATATTTAGGATATGGATAAGAGTTGGATGACAATTGACAATAGGAGGGACGTGCGATATGCATTGGGTGTTGAGGGGTTTTTAAAATTTACGTATCCTAATAAAGATCAGTCCACTAAAATTTCATGTCCTTGCAATTCTTGCAATAACTTCCGTAATCAATCAAAAGGAATTGTGGAGCATCTGCAAATCTTGCAAAATATTGTTTCATCTTTTGTTCTTTTCCATTAGTATTTACAATACACTTCCCAATAATGTGTTAAGAGACAGAAGTAACTTAATAAGTAATGGTTGGACCTGGAAGAAAATGATCTAGCAAGAAAGCAACAATTTCAAATGCCAATCGACCTGCAGGAGTGAATAGTGAGGCAGGTTCAAGTACTGCTCGATCTCCATTAAGTAAGAGTACGGTTGATCCACGTCCGAAGAAAAGTCCAGTTGTGCAATCTTCTCCTAGACGAAGTGCACGCCTTACACCCAACAAGGTCACCACTACTTTTGATCTTACGAATGAATCAGGAAATGAACCAGAGCATCCAGCTTCCACAAAGAAATGTAGGCAAAAGTTCTAGAATAAGGCGATCTCTAAATTTGACAGCTCAAATACATGTATCTTATACACCTCTGTATACCTGCCCAACTGTAGGTAACAACACGGTGAAGATGATGAAGAAGATGGGCACAACCATTATGAGAATGATGAAGAAGATGAGCACAACCACCATGAGAATAATGAAGAAGATGTGGAAGAGCAAACATCTCCTCCAGGTGATCCGACTCTTTTGTTTATTGGATAAGCAGCGGAACATTTCATTCATCTATACTCAACTACTTTAATCATTTCTACTTTTTCTTTTCTTCTTTGGGTTGGGTTCAATTTTCCTTTTATCGAGTCAGGGTGCATTTTTTTTTTTTGTTTCCTCAGTACATTTTTAGATGTTAAAATAGGGAGTCAAGAACACATCATACTATTATTTCTTGCTTTGGGCCTTGCTTTCTTTCTTTCTTAGGGTAATGAACACAACAAGAATATTATATGGTTCGGGTACTGACTTCTCAAATTCATGAATTTTATTTCTATATAATGCAATTATTACATGCATTTCTTCTATGTCAGTCCCCTAAAGTGTTCCAATACTAATTATTTCTGTATCTTATAATAAATGACCAGTTGTATTGGCAAAGAGGGGTCCTACAAGGAATATTAAATTGGCCAATAGAAGGAGGAAAAGCTCACTTTTAACTATTTGTATAGGTGAAGTATCTGGAAGGGTAGTTGGGGATGATGCTTAGCATTTCATAACTGAGAGTGGAGAGATGTATTGTTCATAAACTTGTCTCCTCGAGTAACCCAACATGGTCCAAATTGAGCTTAGAGTTGAAGGATGACATATGCAACAACTGCACGGTATTGATTCTTTGATAATTAGTTCAACTATTATGACATAATGATTTCTTAATAGCCAAAGAAGACTCATTTAATTTTCATAATTTTTATAAATGTAGCAACAATATGAGGTTGAAAAAAGTCCAGAAGTAAATAAACATATTCACTAGTAGCTTGCTTCTCAAATGAAGTCATTTAAATATTGGCTACATAAGCGCTTTCAGAAGTATCCATCAAAAGATGAGGCAATGAAGCATGTTCCTGAGGGCTTTGATAAAGAGGCATGGATTAAATTATACGAGGAATTTGACTCTAAAGATTTCAAGATATGTTCACTAGTTTTAATTTCTTTTATTTTCTATTTTTCTATGAGTTCTTACTTTCATAGGATATAAGTATGAAGTTTGAAATTTTGAATGATAGATCATAGATTTGATCTGATAGATGGATATGTTTGTGTAAAGTTATTTAAATTAAGAAAAGAGTTTTCATCCTAGTCAAGGAATCAACCTTAAATAGATCTTGAAGTGATTCTAGTACAAAAAAAGTTCACTGGTTTTAAGTTATGACCATGTTGCTATGTAATGACACAATTTTGTTTGTATATGTCTTTCAAATATGTTTTTTTTTAAAGGATCAAAGTGCAAGAAATCAGAAAAACCGTGCAGGATGTCGAACTCCAACTACTGTTGGGACAAAGTCAATTGCAAGAATGATCGATGAAAAGGTATACACAGTTTGATTTATTTTACATGAAATCTTCTTTCATATATTTTTTGCCTTAACAAATATGTATTGAAATTGTCATAGAGGAAGGTTGAAAGCAAAGATATTTCTGCCATTGATGCTTATATAGGATGGCTCATTTCTCGAAAAAGAAGGGTAAGATGGTTAATGATAAGGCTAGTGAAATGTTGGTGAGTACTTAGAGTTATTATTACATGTTCAGATTAATTGTTATCGTCGAACATGTTAAGATTCATACCAAAGTATTTCCTTAACTATAGGAAAAATTAGAAAGTTTACAGTCTACGACAGGATTGACACCAAATAAAATTTGTTTGCAAGAGCTTAAGTCCATATCTGGACATATGCAAGGTCGGTCAGCACCAAAGGGGCAGCTTCTGCCTTTGAAAGATATTGTATTGAAGTTGAAAAAGAGAAACAAAGAGCAAATGAAGCTAAAGAACATGCAACAGCTTTGGTCCAGCAAGTTAATGCTCAACAAGAATTGATCAAAGAGCTCAAAGACTAACAAATGGCTACCGACGCGAAGATGGATGCACTTCTTGAGAAAGTTGGTCTATTAGTTGCGATGCAATCCGAAAAAAATGTAAGTTATCATCCATTTAACTTTTACATTTTTTGAAGTGTATGGATTGCTTTAATCAATTATATATGATCTTCCACCAAAATGAGAAAATATAATTGCTACACATAATTGAGCATATTCTAATGTCTGTCAAATATTATGATACCAGATTCATTAATGAAAAATTAAAGGAGATAAAAACGTCAGTGAGTTATTTCTTTTGGTTATGTAATATGAATTGAGTTATTTAGTAAAAAGTGTTTTTATGAGTTTGATTTTCTAGGAGATAGAAATTCTGCTATTTTAAAGGATGAAAGAAAGAATTTTGTGATTTGAAGATTGGTTTGGTTGATATAGGCTGATGGAAGTTTATTGATTACTTTAAAATAGGCAAAATATAGAATAAAAGGTAGAGAAGGCCGATCTTTGGGGATACTATGTATGGGAATGAGATGCAAATGGTCTCCAGATGCTTTTTGGAGCTAATGTTATTTTAGCTGAGAAATTAATCATCTGGTAAGATACTATATCATTATAATGTGAACTGGAGTTGTGCAATCTTTTGTGTTAAAAAGAGTATAATTTTTTTTAATGATTTGTTGAGATATTTTCTTAAATGAAATAGGAATATCTACTTGAAATGTTGTGACTTGTGACAAGTTGTGACTGTTGGTATTGGTGTTCTAGTTACTTTTTTGGGCAGTTTTATTTTTCTTTCTGATTGTCTTTTTAAAAGCGCAATGGCATAGAAAGAATCATGCCGCCTACCCCACTTAGTGCGAATAAAACTTGGTTTATTGTTGTTGTCATCCTCGTTTTAAGAAGTTATGGGAGTTTAAGAAATCAATATTCTCGTCATGGTGTCTTGTGAGAAGGCCTTCATAGATAAAGCTATTTGTTCAGTCAAATTGTGTATTATTCAAGTGTTCTGTCTTGCATGTTTAGTTCAATTATGGAATAATTAATATAAGTATACAAGAGATATAGATACCAATATCTTACTTTTGCAATCATGTAGACTAGAACTGTAGAATAGAAATAAAATGATTTGGAGTTTGATAAGGTTGATCTCCAAAGCTATGAACATATGCCGGAAAGATTGGCTTCGATATTCTGATATTTAATGAAATTCATTTTGGAGTAATAAAAAATCAGTAAGGATCAACACTATGACATTCACACGCTCAAAGTGTCAATTAAAGAAATTTTGTTCTTTATTAGTGAAAGAACTCTTAGATGCCTACATACGATGCATCAAAATGCTCTATTGACTCAAGCTGAAATGCTCTCTTGATATCCTTGAGACATGTCTTGATGTGTGGGCATATGCATTTTTCAGTGTTTTAGGTTTCCTTCCCTAAATTGCTTTTTCATTTGATCTCTCTTAATTTAAGTCCAAAAGTGTTCATTGAGCTTTTAGTTTAGGAAACTTAAATCTTTTGAGGGTGTTTGCCAATTTCCATCCTATTATGACCTACTCTTCTATTTTGCTTGCTTCATAACATGGCTTGTCAAAAGTGGTTTTTGGGTGGTTTCTTTGTGCTTGTTGTTGTCAGGAGTCTTGCTTAATTTAGTAGCTAGGATGTGCTTTATTTATGCTCTCTCAACTCCTATATGTATTTATGTATGTATGTGTTTGTGTGTATATATATTAACCTTACTGGAATTCGTGCCTGTTATTTGGTTGTGGTTTAAGATTGGGATTTTTTTGTGCTTTTTGTTGTCAGGAGTCTTGCTTAATTTAGTGGCTAGGATATGCTTTAAGATGCTCACAGCTCGTTTGTATATGTGTGTGTGTATATATATTAGCATTACTAGAATTCTTGCCTGTTATTTAGTTTTTGTTTCATCCCCTCATCTTTACTTCCATAGCTAGATAAATTAACCGTAATTCAGCTATCTTTTCAGCATTATGCGCTTGTCATTATGCTTGTGTATACTAGACAATTGAAGAAAAATCTGGCTTATTTTTTCTGTCTCATATAAAGAAGTTCCTTATCTGTCTTGGTTGCCTATCGTTTTTGTTTTCTTTATGTTTAACATATTCAACAAATGTTTATTGAATTTGGTATTTGTTTAATAAATCCAGTTGTCATACTTTACATTGACCTAATAAATTTGTTAATTAACGTATTTTCTTTTTTCCTTGTGATTCATCTTGCAGTGAAGCTCACCGACAAGCAAGCTTATTTGGGAATAAGTGCACCTAGGTTTTTCTTGCCCATGCTTTTGATGTTGCAGGCCTTGTTTGGCTCTTATATACTGCTGAATTTATGCTAGTTATATTTGAAGACATGGATATTGTAATCTAGTAGGTGTTGGAATTTATAAATACTTAAACAATTATAGTTATTTGGTACTCTTTTATGCTATTGGACTGTCATTATGCCGTTGGACTGTGATTATGACAATGAAATCCTATTTTGCAGGTTACAAGTTTATTTAATAATTGGATTTTAGTAAAATGTCAATGTGTTTTTTTTTGGTTTTGGCATTGTTAGTAATTAAATTTCCAAGTAAAATTGCTTACAGGTCTGAAAAACTTGTGACCAACTTCACTTGTCACAAAAAAGTTTAGAACGTCGTCACTAAATGTGTTGATCAAACACATATTTAGTGACTACTTGGTGTGCGAATAATGTGCTTCGGTCGAGTTACAATGCTGTCGTAAGCACCCAAAATTAACAGCTCTAATGTAGTAGTAGTGAGTCGAGTTCATCCCCACAGAGAACAGGGGTTATTTTCGTGCTAATGGAACAAGGGGGGTTTGGAATGCTTTTTAACTAAAACTAAAACAAGAAAATATCTAAAGAAAATTCAATTAATAAAGATCTTGGTTTTGGTCATATCCACCATGACAATTTCACTAGTCGATCATTGACACACAAGATAATTCAATTTATATCAAGCACTAATTGAAGAATTAACCCGAACGGATACCAATTCAAAGTTATTCTTATTTCTTTCTAAAGTTGGTTAATTTTCAACATCCGATCCAATTAACCCTAACTATTAATTTAACCCAGACACGCGCCAAAGATTAATTAATAGAAGCATTAAAATCAACAAGAACAATTAGACTAATTAAACATAAACACACGCGATTATGCTAATTAGATGATTAATTTCTCTAAATTCAATAACACAATTCCAGTAATTATCAAACTTAGTTGCTTCATAGATTGAATTGAGCACATGCGGTTAAAACAATTTAGCGGTAGATTAATTCTCTAATAACTTAGTATTCTGCAGCAATAATAAGCTAAAAAGAACAATCATAAATTTAATTGCAGAAAAATAATCAATACTGAGATAAAAGTGAATAATTTAAGCACAAGAAGTCTCACAACTTTGTAGAATTGACCATGGCTTCAATTCTCTCTACCAAGAAAAGAGTTTAGGCACAAAGTACCATGAAAGAATAATACAAAATTTTCTGCTAAAACCTAGCTAAACATGAAAATAAAAGTTGTTATCCTCCAAGATAGACAATAACACATTCTTTTTACCCTGTCTCTTATACACATCTAGATGTGTATAGCTATTTCTGGCATTTAAGCTTCTGGACTCAGTGCACATGCGCAGGCCAGCTCCAGCGCATGTGCGCTGACTTCCTCAATTGTGCTCCACCTTCGGATTCGATTTCACCTTGATTCTTGCATTATTTGGGAAAACTCAGAACATGAAAGTTTCAGCTCTACGTCTTAGCTTTCCAATGCTTCTTAAATCACCTCAATTGGAGTTTTGGATCAAAAGTTATGCTTGAAATACAAAATAGTATCTGGAATGACTTCGTATTCACATGTTCCGTTCTTAACATTTCCTTTCATCGTTTTGCATCCTTTTCAACTCTTTTTCACTGTAACCCGACAAAAACTAAGCATAACCAAATTAAACTCAATAATAACTCAAATCTTGCTTTCAACACATAAAAACGTGGTAATTGACACAGAAAATATTGTACAATTATGAACTTATCACTACTTTAAGTCGTCACTAAATGTATTGACCGAACATATATTTAGTCACTCCTCTCCTGTCATCAATAGACTGGGACAAATGTCTTAACTAATTACATTAACTGAATGCTTATTTAGAGATTCCACCGTCGTCACAAGTCGTCACAAAATATTGTCACTATAAGTTCACATTTTGTGACGACCAAAAGACATCTAAGTGTGTACAAAATGTCGTCATAAAATATAACATTTAGTGACGACGTGCCATATTTAGTTACCATTTTTTAGTACCTTTTGTGTCTACGTATATTCGTCACTATTTTGTGATGAATTTTTGTCATCACTAAAAACACTCATTTAGTGATGACTTTGATTTGTCGTCACTATAAAGCTTTAGCATCGAGCCTTTAGCCATGCACAACTCATTAAAATAAATTTATTTAAAGTGATATAAATAAATATAAATCGAAAAATTTATCTTATCTATTGTGAATTAGATCCTTATAAAAATTTCCCATAAATATAGAATGGATAGTTTGCATTGGCGTATTGGGGGAGGGGGGAGTTCTTCATATTCGTGATGTTAATCGATGTAATACACGTAAAATAGATTGTTTGAATTGGTGGTGGGGGCTCTTGATGTTCGTGACATTAATCTGTGTAATACACATAAAATGGATTGTTTGTGCGGGTGTTTGCGGAGTGGGGGTGGATTCTTGATATTCGTGACACTATATATATATATATATATATATATATATATATATATATATATATATATATATATATATATATATAGATATGTAATACATGGAGAATGGATTGCTTGCATCGGTGTTCTTTTTTGGGGAGGGGGAGTTCTTTATATTCGTGACATTAATTCATGTAATACACGTAAAAGGATAGTTTGCATTGGTATTTGGAAGGGATTCTTGGTGTTCATGATATTAATTGATGTAATACACGTAGAATGGATTGTTTGCACTGGTGTTTGGGGAAGGGATGGGAAGGAGTTTTTGATATTCTTGATATTAATTATGTAATACACGGAGAATGGATTATTTTGCATGCATTGTTTTTTCTGGGGGGTTCTTGATATTTGATATGAAATCTTGTAGAACCTTCTTTATTAGCTGATGATTAAGTCCTTTAGTCAAATATTTAATTAGTTGCATCAGATTGTCCAATATTTAATTAGTTGCTTCAGATTTCGATTTGGTTACTACTGGCATAAAAGCGTAAAAGTTTTAGACATATTGATGGCTCCAAAACAAGAAAATTAACCATGAAGATTGAATAATTCGTGTCGAGTCTGTTTGATTAAGATTTTGCATTCATTCAATTACCGTTTGGATTAATCTTTCATACATAATTACCAACGTAGAAAATTTTTTATATCAAAAAAAATGTCTTAAATGAACAGTCTTTGTGTATCCTTTCTTAACTTATTTCTTTATTTTTTTTAGATTTGTATATAAAGAAAATGCCTGATTAGTCTTATATGTGGCCCACATAACAACGTTCACACAGATATGTTTAGGTAGGTCTATGAATAGCAACCCAATCATATTATAAACTTTATCAAACCCATTAATGAATCAAAACCCATTATGTACTCCTTAAAATAAACAAACCTATTACGTAGTAGTAGTAGTAATTTGTTTCAGGATAGAGAAGCGAATAATGTTGGTGAAGGAGGAGGAGGACGACATTCAAGAGTCCAGCGGGGCTTCGGAACAGCTGTAACGCTTTCTTATTCATAACTTTATTCAATAAAAATTTTACAAAGAATTAGTAGTTACATGATCGTTTCACACATTTCCATTTTTTTTTTGTTCACTTGTAAATAATTTTGATGGTATAGTTTGGTTTAAATCTCTCTTGTTGTAGGTTTTTTATTTTTATTTTTGGGAAAAAAATTGAGTTGGAAGGGAATGCAGGAGACAGGTTCTAAATTGTATGAATTTACTTATTGATAGTTAATATAAATCACTAATCAGCCAGTGCTTGTAGGAGAAGGTGGGATTTGTTGAGGATATATTTTTCAATATTTACCCTACCAATTATGTACTGATTTGTAAAGTTCTTGCATTTGGTACTCGTGCTACGAACTAATTATTATTGTGTATTTGGCTTCTTGTGCATAATTGACTTGTTAAAATGTTAAAATTAAGTGTAGCTTGTGATTTCTCCATGTTTGTGATTGATTTTTAACTGAAGTACAGAACTTTAACCCCTGTGTTCGATTAAACATCTGAATGATTTCGAGATCAATGGTATTGAGTTTATGCTTGAACTTGTGAAATCACACCTAGGATCTATGTATGCAACATATACCATGTCAAAGGGAATTTCTTATTAGTTAGTTATTTTGATTCTAAAAAGGATAAAAAAAAAAAATTGGTCTAATAATTAAAAAGAAAAAAGAGAGAAAGAAAGAAAAAATAGTACATTTTCCAGATATCAATTTTTGTTGGAATATTTTGTTTGTGGGAACAGTCTTGATGAATCTTGATGTAATTACTACATTACATCTGAACTAGGAAAGGGCTTAAAGGAGGGAAATTGGGGCAATCTTGATGAATCTTTAAGCTTCATTGGTGAGGCTTCAATTGACATTGTTGGTTCTTGTAACGGTTTCCTTCTCTGTTGCATTAGTGGAAACATGTACGAAAAGGGAAAACTAGATTACATCGTATGCAATCCTGTCACAAGAGAATTTAGACGCCTTCCATGACCTCACAAAGCTTATCACGGTGTTGCTGTTGCCTTTATCTGCAAAGGAAATGGTGCAACATCGTTGGATGATGTTCGTTATGAAGTTATAAGAGCAGGGATTAACAGTAGGCAGCTTACTACAACCCTGGAGATGGACACCTATTCTTCTGTTACAGGTAGTTGGACAGAGGCCTCTGTAGCTTCTGATTCGCCATTTCTTTTACTTGCTTGCAATAGATCTGCATACTTTTATGGTTGAGGAAGTGACTTACTGGAGTGCAATAGAATCTGTTGTTTTTGATAATAGACCCTCAGCAAGATATGCTATTTTGGCATATGATCGTGTTACAGAGAATGCACAACTCATAAAAATGCCGGTTATTAATGGCCAGCGCTTTGCTTCTTGTGGCGATATCTTATGCCCGTCTGAGGGAAAAATATTGTATGCTAGACATGACTTCGAGAAAATAGAGATTTGGGTTCTTGGGGATTATAGGAGAAGTGAGTGGAAATTGGAGCATCGAGTAACTTTTGTGGAGATAAATCAGCAAAACTGCACCAATATGTCCAAGAGCAGCAGCCTAATTTCTCTTGAAGGTTTGCATCCTCAGAATTCTCAGCTGCTTTTGCAAACCTGGGGTCTAATCCCATTTTGGTATAATATTGAAAGCAAGAAACTAATGGGAGTTGGTGGTGGTTTTATCTGGAGTTGTTGTCAGGATTATTTCCCATATGAGTGGCCCCTTGCAATTGAAGAGTAATTTACTCGCTTTTCTTGATATGTCATGAGATATATCGAATTACATCAATTATGTCTCCATTATTTCTAGAGATAAATTGATTCATCATCCTTCTCAAAACTACAAATAAATAGGTTTACTTTGTTGGATATTGATTGAGTTGATTACTTGTCCACTTTTACAGTGAGATAATACAGTTTGAGCAATTCTTTTTTTTTTTTTTTTTTTTTCACACAAACACTAAAAGGTAGATTTCAACTTTTAGATTAAGAGTTGGAGATGCATGTACAACAACCAAATGAAGGCGATTTTACTGCATTCTGACCAGCAAGGGCAATTTTACTCGAACAAGCTAAGAAGGCTTAAACATTGTTGATCCCCACATTCTGCCCAATCTGGGAACCACACCCAGTCTGCCTTGGCACCTGGGAGTCAGACCTGTTATTAGTACACAAATAGTCCTATCTTAAAAATTAAAGTGAAAATATGTCACTTGGAATGGTTAATATACAACTACTAATTGGCAATCTTTTATGTACAATACAATACCAAATTAGGGAGTTTTTTTGCCCAAATAATTCCTTATTAGAAAATTATTACTAATGTGATACAACTTCAAAATTAATTAGATAATAATGCTTTTTTTGCCACGTAGATTCTCTTATTCAATCTAGATAACTAATTAATAAGGAATATTGCTTCTATATCATAAAAGATTTACTTCTCATGCCTTCTCTTCTCCTATATTCTTTCCATTTGTTTTGATCAAGAGAAAAATTCTCTTCTTCTCATCTTCTTACATCAAGCGAGCATTCATACTATTATGATATACATGTTCCATGTGTTTAAGAGATAGAGTTTGCGGGTACTTTTTCATCACGATATACAGCCAAGGCCAGGTACTAAAACTAGAATTTTCCTTATCTTTTGTAAAAATTGAATATGAATCTAACCATAAGATCCTAATTTATCTGATGGCGGTTTGATGATGTGTTTAATTTGTTTGAGGATTTACCTGAATAAGTTTGCATATCATTTTAAAAATTTGATGTGTAATGAAGAATTGGAATTCTACTAAATTAATTTTTATGAATATTTGAATAAATGATTAGTGTTCTGGCTAAAATTCAGAACCAGAACTATAGTTCTAAGCAGAGAATCAATGACTAACCTGTTAAAAGAAAATATACTCGAGAAATTTTTTTTGATAATTATGAAAAGTAACCAGCAGCATGGCAGAAGTACCTGAAGGAAAATCTTGTTATGAACTTGATATCTCATTGTTTTTATATTGCAGTTGGCATATTCTAGACTTGTAAGAATGGCTGGTGCAAGTGTTACAAGACTTTGTTATTGGAATGGTAGAATGACAATTGGCTTAAACGGTCTTTTTTATGAGGGTGTAACTCCAAAAGCCATAAAAGTAAGTTGTCGAATAAAGTATAACGAACTCATGGAGAAGATTTATGGTATCATTAGTTTTGAGAGGCAGTTAGTTAATATAATTTTTTTTTGTAGATATCCAAGCACCTACAAGGAGTACATTCCACTACCTATTGAAGACCGTGATACATTGAATATTGTTTTTGACGTAGCAAAGCGACCTGGGATTCATTGTTTGGAATTTTATTTGGAAGCAATATCTAGAAGCGATGATGAGCAAGGGCATCCACCATCTGTTTTTGACACTGGGCCTATCACAGAATTAGTCACCCAAGAAGGTACATTAGTGGATGATTTTCAAACAAATTGTGATATTGTTGTGAGACCTAGGGACCAACTTCTAACAGAGATATTTTCATCTTATAATGGAAGTGGTAGAAGTATCTCGGGAGATCAACATTCCACTGAGGCTAGAAATAAACAGGTCCAACTTGTAATTAATGATAGTTCACCAGAAGTTAATTTTACATCTACAATTGAAGAAATCATTCCAAATGAGTCTTATGACTTTCTTTTATATGGTACTAGCATTGATAACAATTTGCTAAATAGTGATGATGAGGCAGAAGATGAAGAAAGTGGTAAACATCTAACCTGAGGAGCCTATATCATACGAAGAGGCACCGACTTCAGAATTCACCAACATCGAAGGTTTGAATAGTGCAACAATTTATGTATCAATTTCCTGTAAGCAAGTTGCCGCAGTGGATGATGGAGAATTATATGCGGGTAAAAGATTTGTAACAAAAGAATATTTATAGAATCCAGTGAAGGCATATTCAATCAAGGTGCATCAATAGTATGAAATTATTTATTCCACTCCTATTTTGTGGGTGCTTAAGTGTAAACAAGCACCACAATGCCCATGGCGACTACACTTCTGTTCCTAATGGAAATCTAATCTTTGAGGTTAGGAAATATGAAGGCCCACATACTTGTGTAAATCCCATCATTAATCGGGATCATATTCAGCTGGATTCTGGATTTATTGCTAATCAAATCAAAGCATTGGTGAAGACTCAGATGTCAATTACATTAACAGCAATTCAAGCTGAAATTGCAGATAAGTTCTCTTAATAATATTTCCAAACAGAAGAAAGCATGGATGGCCAAGCAAAAGGCAATTGTAGAACTTTTCGGTGATTGGGTGGAATTTTATAAGTTACAGCCAAGATTTTTGGATATAGTAAAGCGAAATAATCTTAGAATAGTTGTACAGTGGGATAAGAAGTACCCATTGTAAGAAGTACTCAATCAAGTGTTTTGGGCCTTTGGTGCTTTGATTGAAGGTTCTAAGAATTGTCATACAGTTATGAGCATCAACGGTATATTCTTGTATGGGAAGTATAAATGAACATTGCTTATTGCAATCTCAGCTGATGCGAATAACCAATTATTTCCACTTGCTTTTGCAATTATGGGATGAGAGAATAGTAACAGTTAGGGATAGTTAGGGATGGTTTATGGCATGTATAAAGGAATTCGTGACCCAAAGAAGAGGACTTCATGTGATATTTGACCGTCATCCAAGTATTATCACAACTATGAACAGTGTTGGATTAGAATGGAATGAAACATTTGCTTATCATCGAAGATGTTTTGCATTCTCATTTAGACAGCAACTTTAATAATAGATTTCGTGACAAAATATTCAAGAATCATGTTATTTCAGATGTAAATGAAAACTAGGTTTTCAAGTTTGAGAGAAAGATGGAAACTTTTGCGAGAATAAATCTAGAAGCTTGAAAATGGCTAGATGATTTAGCAGTTGAAAAGTGGGCTTTGGCATATGATTGTGGCAAAAGATATGGTATAATGACAATGAACATATCAAAAGTATTTAATACTGTGTTGATAAGTTCATAATTGTGCTATATTTTATGTGTCATTTATCACATTTTTATGTTTGTAAGCAAGATTTGAGTTATTGTTAAGCTTAATTAGGTTATTCTTAATTTTTTTAGGGTAAAGTGAAAAATGGATGAAAAAGATGGAAAAGATGACAGAAAATGCTTAGGACGGAACATGCACGAGTATGAAGTCACTTCGGATGATGTTTCGTATTTCAGGCGTAACTTTTGATCCCAAGCTCCAATTGTATAGGTGATTTAAAATTAATTGGAAAGCTGAGGCAGAGAGCTACAACTTTCATGTTTTACACTTTTTCAAATTATACAAGCATCAAGGTGAAAATCAAAGTTGAAGGTGAGCCCAATTTTAAGAGCCAGTGCACATGCGCTGGAATTGTTCAGCGCATGTGCGCTGCGTCCAGAAACAGATTCCAGGAAGGAGCTCACACGCACATGCACACTAAGACCCTAGCACATGTGCACGGAGGACAGAACAGCCTAGGACCTCATTACCTCGTGCGCATATGCTCGCTAAGCTTACAGTGCATGTGTGCGGAAGGCGGTGGGGTGGCGTGAATTGGATTTTTGGTGGATTTCTTCGCCTCCTATTCTTAGATCTTACTTGTAACCCTAATACTCATTATAAATACCCCAAGTAGGGTGAAAAAAAGAGAGTCGACACTTATTTTCTAGTTTTAACTAGGGTTTTTAGCAAATAAATTCTTCTTTATTCTTTCATGGCACTTTGTGCCTAAACCCTTTTCTTGGTCGAGGCAATTGAAGCCATGGTCAATTCTACAAAGTTGTGAGACTCTTTGTTCTTGAATTTATTCAATTTTAGATAAAGTATTGATTATTTTCCTGCGATTAATTTTATGATTGTTCTTTTTAACTTATTATTGCTGTAGAATAATTAGATTATTAAAATTATGTACTGCTAGATTGTTTTAACAGCGTGTGCTTAATTCAATTTGTGAAACAATTAAATTTAATAATTTCTATTAGTGTTATAGAATTTAGAAATTAATCAACTAATTGGCATAATCGCGTGTGTCTATGTTTGATTAATCTAATTGTTCTTGTTGATTTTAATGCTTCTATTAAATTAATCTTTGGCGCGTGTCTGGATTGAATTAATAGTTAGGGTTAATTGGATCACGTGTTGAAAATTAACCAACTTTAGAAAGAAATAAGAGTCAACTTTGTAACACGTGATCGGGTTAATTCTTCAATTAATGTTTGATATGAAATTGAATCACCATATTATGTGTCAAGTATCAACTAGTGAAATTGCCATGGTGGATACGACCGAAACCGAGACTTTTCTTACATCAAATTTTTTTCAATTATTTTATTGTTTTAGTTTTTAGTTTAATAGCATTCAAAACCCCCATTTTTTCATTTAGCACAAGAATAAACTCCGTTCTCTGTGGGACGACCTGTACTCACCACTACTACGAATTGAGAGTTGTTAATTTTGGGTGGTACGACAGCATTATTAACTCCGCACATTATTATTGCACACCAAAATTTTGTTGCCATTGTCGTGGAGCGGTTTGAATTATCTTTTTGTTATTTATTTTAGTTTTTCTTTTATTTTATTTTATTATTAATCTTTCCCTAACTGTGTATGCCGGTGATGCGATCTGCTAGACAAGTTGAATTTTAATTTGATCCATCTAAATCAATAGAACGTTACGCAAATTGGGAAAAGAATTAAGAGAACGACAGTTAGGGGAAGAACAGTTGTTCAATTTTATTTTTGCAGGTGACCAAGGAACAACAGGAAGAGATGACCATGGCGCAACGAACTTTGAGGGAATTAGTTGCGCCCACTTTGAACCAACAACCTTTATGCATTACTTATCTAGAATTAGATGCTAATGTTACATTTGAATTGAAATTTGGACTAATCCATTTATTACCTTCTTTTCATGGATTACCAGGTAAAGATCTAAACAAGCATCTTAAGGAGTTCCATGTCGTTTGCACGAGTATGAGACCCCCATTTCCCGAGACATTTAAAGAGTTTTCAAAGAAGGATCCCGAAAAAGAGTTGTATGAAACATTTCGTAAGTGCGAGGTAAATATTCCCTTATTGGATGCTATTAAACAAATATGTCGCTATGCTAACAAATATCTCGCTATGCTAAGCTTTTGAAGGAATTGTGTTCTCATAAAAGAAAACAAAAAGAGAAGAAAGTTAGAAAGGTAGAGGTTGGGAGAAATGTATCGTCTATTATTCAAAAAACCCTTCCGGAAAAGCGTAAGGACCTAGGTATGTATTTCTAAGTCTCTGTTCCTTGTAAGATAAGAAATACACACTTTGAAAAGACCATGTTGGATTTAGGTGCATCTATTAACAGAATGCCATATTGTATCTATGATGCATTAAAAATTAGACCATTGAGTAAAGCTGGTGTGGTAATTCAGCTGGCTAATAGATCTTTGGTCTATCCTAAGGGAATTGTAGAGGATATCTTAGTTAAATGGGAAGTCTAGTTTTTTCTGTTGATTTTTATGTTCTAGAAATGGAACAAAATGATTCTAATGCTCCTGTTTTGTTAGAAAGATCATTTCTAACAACTTCCCAAACTAAGATAGATGTTCCGAAGGGCACTCTTAGTATGAAATTTAGAGATACAAGTGTTAAATTTAGCATTTATGATGATGTTGAATCGATTGACTATACTAAATTTTTTTATGTTATTGATGTGTGTAAGCCTCTAATACAGGAAATTTATTAGAATACCAATAATAAGAAGGTCGACATGATCCTTGAGGAACATCTGGAGGAATAGGAATAAGGACTTGTTGCAGCAAACAAGTGATAGAGGTCCTAATGCTTTACCACCTTCTAATGAGAAATTGATGTTATCTGTTGTGTAGGGAATGATTCCAGATTACAATCGCCTTCTTCGTAGCCTTAAATATATATGTTTGAAGGATAAGGAGAGGGTGATAATTTCAAATCAACTCAGCAACTCGCAAGAAGAACAGCTTGTTCGGGTCCTAAAAGAACAACGGAGATTGAATCCATCATTCGTGAAAATGGTGAAGCGGAGGATCCTTGGACTCCTCAATATGGGAGTTATCTGATTGGTGAAAGAGCATCAAGTCGAGCCAATGACAGTAAACAAAAGCGCTGCATGAGAGGCAACCCATGTTCATTTTAATTTTGTTTTGTCATTTAATGTTTGCAATTCTATTTTCATTGTTCTCATGTAATGGCTGCTAGAGATGGCAGTGGGTTGGGCCAACCCGTCGATCTGGCCTGTAAATTATTGTAGCAACCCGGCCCTGAGCGAACCCAGGATGGGAATAGGGCCAGGGAATTTCAACCCGCGACCCTGGCCCGTATATTTAATCGTAATCGGTCCCTGGTCAATAGTTCAACCCATAGAACCAGCCTTAAATTCAACTAGATCAGCCCACGGGCTACCAGTTGGACATTGCTTTTTTTTTTTTTTTAAAGTTTTTTAAACAGTTGTTAATGACAGTTTTGCCCCTCCAACAGTTATAAAAGGCTAGTTTTTAGGGGTAATGTTGAAAATATTTTCTTATAAATACCACACAATTTTTCCAACAAATCACACAATAATTTCTCTCTACTGTGTATCTTATTTTATCTATTTACTCTCCAACTATATCTCCAAGTGCTATTATAATTTATTTTATATAACCAAGAAATAACTTGGTCAAATAAGTACTAATTTGGAATAATAAAGTACTAATAACTAATTTTGAACTTTGGTCTTCGAATATTAACTGAGAACTTTAGTTTCGAATAATAAGTATTAGTTTGGACTTTGAACTTTAATTTGTATATTAATAACTTGGTCTAATATGTAAGTACCAATTTGGATTAATAAAGTACTATTAACTAGTAAATAGTAATTTGAACAATTAATAAGTTATAATTTAATAAATTACTAATGAATAGTAAGTAAATGATTTAAAATTAATAAATTATTAATTTTAGAATAATAATTAATAAGTAATAATTTGAAATTATATAAATTATTAACAAGTAAAAATTTAAATTTCTCAAAGAAATAATTTTAAAATTTAGGTAAGAACTTAAATTGGAGGGCTAGCTTATGGGTTAGCACGTGGGCCAGCCTGTGGGCCAGTTCGTGGGCTAGTCTGTCCCGGCTAATCGGGGGACCTAGACCAGGGACCGGTTACAGGCCATCCCTTTCGTCTTTTGGCCTGGCAATCCGCCACAACCTGCCTCTTGACAAGCTATCATGGGTCTTAGAGACACTCGGCCCACTACCATCATTGGCTACATACCAACATTGTAGTTTGGACTACAAACTTTTGGTTCAAAATTGGACTACCATAGGTGTATTCACTGTCTACATATGAGATGACTTGGGCACCACTCTAGATGTCGATACCTGACAATGTTATTGGCCTTCTCAAGGTGAATTGACACGAGTACCAAACAATTCAATTGGACGAAATACCAAAAGACGCCCCAAGTCAACACGATTGCGCAATGTATATGGATGCTAAAGAAGGTCAAACTAAACTGCGGTTGCTCAAGCTAGCCATGTCATATATCACTTCAACATTGGTATTCTCTTTTAGGTCATGCATTCTTATCTCGTTTCCGTCAACTAGATGCCACTGGTTATTTAGGTTACGGCAAAAATAAATCATTTGATTGTATTTCATACCAATTTGGTAAACAATATGCTCTACCATTTCACTTATATGACTCTATTTCTTTCCAACCTTTTGAAATTGTGCATTCTGATATTTGGGGTCCAGCTCCTACTCCTACTATGAGTAGATTTCGTTATTTTATTATCTTTGTTGATGACTTTTCCTGTTTTACTTGGATTTATTTAATGGAACGAAGATTCCAATTCTTACAAATTTATCGTGAATTTAAAAATATGGTTTAAACTCTATTTTCTAAAATCATTAAAGTTTTCCGTTTCTAATAATGCTGGTAAATACATTGATTCCTCATTTTTGTCAGTTCCTAAAGATGATGGAACTATTCTTTAAAGATCTTATCGAGGTACATCCCTTTAAGAGACGGGGGGGGTTGTTTGGATTCCATTTAGCCTTTTACTGTACAACATCATCCTTCTCCACATTGTTCTACTCGAATAAGGGTTCTTTCTTTTCATTTACAAGATTATCATTGTTATCCTGTTCTTGCTATCCTATATGAGCTCTAGTTTTTTTGTGAGGCTTCTTCTAACCCTTTGCGACAGAAAGCCATGCAAGGGCAATTGGTTGACTTATCTCATGGAAAAACTGCAATTGGCTATAAATGAATGTACAAAAGAAAGACTCATTTTGATTGTTCTATTGAACGCTATAAAGCACATCTTGTTACCAAAGGTTATACTCAGGAGTATAGCATCGCTATGAAGAAACTTTTGCTCCTGTTGTCCGTCTTACATCTGTTGGTGCATTTATTGCCGTTGTTGTTGTTCGTCGTTGGTCCCTTTATCAAATGGATGTCAAAATGCATATCATCTATGGCAATCTCAAAAAAAATACACATGCGATGTGTATAAGAGACAGGGTCATTAATCTCAAAAGGTTTGTCGCCTCCGTCGTGCATTATATGGACTTAATAAGCTCCTTGTACTTGGTTTGCTAAATTTAGTTCTAGGTTTCTTGGTTTGGGTTTCTCTTCAAGCTCTAATGATTTTGCTCTCTTTCTTCGATAGATAGCTAATGGTACTATATTATTACTTTTCTATATTGATGATATGGTTGTCATTAGAGATGATATTGTAGGTATTCGACAGCTTAACAATCTCTTATTTAACAATTTGAAATAAAGGATCACAGTTCACTTAGCTACTTTCTGGGTCTTGATGTGGTCTTGAGGTATCCTCTAATGCCAATGGTTATTACTTGTCTCAAACTAAATATGCATATGATCTCCTAACTCGTGCTGGTTTGACTGATACTAAGATTGCCTCTACTCTTATTGAACCAAACACTCTTCTCAATCCATTGGATGGTTCATTGTTTGATAATCCTACTTACTATCGTTAATCAGTTGGTAGTCTTTTCTATTTAACAATCACTAGCCTAAATATTGCTTATGCAATTCATATTGTCAGTCAGTTCATAGTGCACTTCATTCTACCCATTATGCAGTAGTTTTTCAGATTTTTTACTAGGTCAAAGGCACTATGTTCCATGTGTTAAATTTTTCTGCACATTCTTGTTTTGAATTATGTGCAAACTCTGATACTGGTTTGGTAGGGGATTCTACTGATCGGCGATCTACTATAGGATTTTGTTTTTTCTTAAGAGATTTTTCGATCTTTTAGCACATATATCAGAGTTTGCACCTGTCCTTATACACATCTGATGCTGAATATTAGTACTTTAACTGATAATTCACAAGAACTAGTTTGGCTTCATTGGTTACTTGAGAATATAGGTATTGTTCATCAATCTCCCACTACTCTTTATTGTGATAATTGCAGTGTTATACAAATTGCTCACAATGATGTCTTTCATAAACACATCTAGAATTAAGATTGATTGCCATTTTGTACGACATCTTATTCATGGTATCTTGCGACTCTGTCTTGTTTTTTCCTTGGATCAAACTGTTGATATTTTTACTAAAACTCTTACCCCCGGCCGATTTAACGATCTCGCTTGCAAAGTCCAATTCGTTTCTTCACGACTACCTTGAGTTTGAAGGGGTGTTACCGTCTATATTCATTATAGTGATTGTTTAGATTTATTGTATAATTACATTCTTCATTAGTGCCTATAGTTATGTATAATTACCTTGATTAGTGTTTAGATATATGTACAGTTTACCTTATTAGGTAGTGTCAAAATTCATTGTATAGTTTTATATTTATTGTAATTAGGTATAAACCTATAAATATAGACTATTGTGTCATTTATCAATACACACAATTTCTCCCAATACTATTTACTACTCTAACAATTATTATTACAGTAGTCTATTAAGTATTAACTACTTACTCTAATTAACAATAAAAAAATGTAGTAAATAGATTGAGAGATGCTAAAACACACGCATTGTATGACTATAGGTATGAGCAAAAGTAATTAATAACCACAATTTCATACTGTTATGTTGGTTATTAATGATTTTCTACATCAATGGTGCATGAAAAATTTACCCTACAACATAAAAGAGTATATTACATCCGAGGATTTGAAAGAGACATGGTGGTGACACTTGGATACTGCACATAGATTTGTGAGAATGATTAGGTGGAGATTGTCAATTAAGTCACGAAGTTTGTAAAAATTATGATGATTGGTGATTAGTGGGATGCATAATCGTGATTAGGTACTAAGGATCTTCTATTTCATACTCTATCTCACTCTCTGTCACACTAGAATCTAAATAAATTATCAAGATTACTCCACTCTTTCTAAAACAGACATCTTAAAAGTTCTCCTGAATTTTACAGTCTCTTTTAGGGAACCATTCCCTTGACTTTAAAACATTGTACAGTATAAATTTTTTAAGCACATGATGTTGTACTGTACATGCATTTAAAGTACAAGGGAGTGGTTCTCTAAAAAGGACTATAGAATTTTCCAATAGTTCATTAGGTAGTGAGACAAAGAATGAGATAAGGTATGAGACAGAAGATCCTTAACATGATTAGGCCATAACAAAATGCTAAATTCATGATCACTTATCAAAATCACTCCACGTGACAAAAGATTATATTTTTGGAAAAATACTTACATAGACCAAGTTTTTTATTCCACTTGCAGACCCTATGATGTAAATTAAATTTTATAAAATCTATAACATCAACTGATGTAAACAAAAAGTTTTAAAATTTAATCTTAATTATAAACTCTACAGGTAGAGTTAAAAACCGAATTTACTACAACATGCTTGCTTAGTTTGATACCTTCTGCTTGCACCAAATGCAAACAGTTTTCTAATTTGGATGGGTTATTTTCAGGCAAAGTCTACAAGCTTCTTCCTAAACTTTCTCAATTTTATTTGAATCAATTTATTGACTTACAAAATATATTTATATATATATCTAACTATATATAAAAAGTTAAGAAACTTCAATTCTTTGGCATGTGCAAGGCATGAGTTGCTTATGTGGAAGCTTATGTGGAAACTTTCTTTCCTTTTTTTTTTCTTTTTTGAAATCCAACAATAAAATGACCTCCACTACCCCTTTAGTGTTAGTGTGCAGCTGGTATTTGGGGCTATATTTGTCATTTTTCCTTATTTTCCTATGTGAACACCTAAAAAAGGAACTAGAATGCACACAATTCCACCAAATAACCTGCTGATCTAAACAGTACATCACTGTTCAAGGGTACTATAGGTATTTCACACTGTCATCCCTCCTAGAAATAGTAATGTAAACCATCCTACATACATAGACTATATTATAATCTGTAATTACGTATTAAACATGACTTAGCCTTTTTAGACTAGGTAGTCTGTCATCATTTAAACCGTTAGATTCATTTTTAATATAATTACAATTTATAGTACCCATTAAATCATGTTTAACACTAATTCTCTTTAATCGCCCACAACCAACCGGTAGCCTCCTCCTCTCTTTTCTGCACTTCTGCTGCCGTATTCTTTCCTCATTTTCTGCAAACTCACCCATGCCTAATCAACCAACTTCTATACTATACTTGCCTTTTTCCCATTTCCTTATGCCATTCTTCCCTGAAAATATGGGATATGATAGTTTCTTTTGTTTTGAATAAAATGAGCCGTATACCATATTCCACACAACTTTTGCATCAGTTGTTTGCACCTTTCATTTATTCCCCTTTCTAATCTCCATGGCTATGCATTTTCTCTATTTTTATCTTATCTTTTCTTATTTTTTTTCTTTTATATTTCATTTTGACTCTTTATTTGCTATTATTCTTATATTTTTACAATAGATCTATTGTACTTATATGGTAATTGTATAGGAAACAATTGGTGTTTTTGTGGGGATTATGAGAAAAATAGAATCCTTACCATACACATACCGTCATGTACTGATAGAAAGGATGAAAGATTTTTGGTGAATTTCTAGATCCCAAATATCTGAACATATCCTATTGTAAGTATGGACATACTCCATTCCTCTAAGTCATCACCCTAATTTCTTCACTTTTTTTTTCCACTTGATTTTCCTTGCTTGAAGAAGACACTAACATCCCTCTTCTTTTTCTTTTTTTCCTGTTAGACCTTACTTCTTTTTCTCCAACTTTTGATCTTTTTTTTTTAACCTTATCAGTTCACTTTTTAGTTTTTACTCATATGAATGTTTTTTAATTATTGCAGGATCCTATGGATAAGATAAATGATTTAAAAGTTTTTTGGTAACCCTCATCATGTATTCTGATTATCTCTTTTTCTTCTTCACTTGGTAAGTTTTCTCCTTCTTTCATCCTTCCTTTTTAAAAAAAAAATATATATATAATAGCTTGTGTATTTCAACAATTCTTCCAACTGATTTTGTGTTTGTTTTGGACTTTCCTTCTTTGTTTTTTTAGGTTTTTTTTTCCATGGGTTTACAGGTATCTAAATTACGTAGCAATGCTTTTGCAAATTTTGCTGATTTAGTTTGTTAATTACTTATTTCTGTAATTTAGCAAGATTTTGTAAATGTAGTTTCTGTTAAAGTGACATTGGATCTTGAATATTTGGATTTATGAATGAATAAACTAAGAAACATAAATATTTATACAATTACTACGTAAAAGTTACCTATTTTCTTAGAACCACTGTCAGAAAAGAAGATTGTTCATGCAGTAGTTATAAAAGATCAAACCACTAGATTTTTTATTTTTTAATGAGAGGATAAAACCACAGATTTTTTTTTTTTTAAAAAGATAGATAATTAACCCTCAGAAAATTAAAAAAAAATTAAGATAAAACTACAAAAAAAAAGCATAAAAAGTTGTAGAATAGGAAACTCATTATGTATAAAATTAGTAGTTTTAGACTTAGTCTGTCAATTTCTGATGCCAATGAACAAGTAGTAGAATAAATACTGTGGCTATTTCAAATAAAGTGGTCCTTTTTTGTTTGGGTTTTGTTTTTTGGGAGTGGAAAGGGGGAACAAAGGTTAAAATACTAACAACAAAAGTTTTGATCCACTGGCATAAATTCCAAATATGCTTATAGGGGTCTATTAATTTCTAAGTGATTGCATAATAATCATAAGCTGAGGGAATGTGTTCTCTATCTATTTATAAAAATTATTCAGGGAAACTTCCCTTAAACACTAAAATTGTCATGTTGTTATCCTTTATTATTTCTTTGTTTCTCTCAACCATTGAACTGCGATTTTCAATTTCTACCTTGCACTTAACTTTCAGTCTCATATAGACTAATAAGAGATTAAGAAACACGATTGACTTAAAAGTTAGTTAATTAGGCTCTACAAAAGCTCTGAGAAATAGTTGTGTAAACCCCTTAAGCATATTTGGAGATTAAATGTATGTCATACCGGATACAAGAAATGTTAATAATTTGTCAAAAAGTTCGATTTTCTGTGAAAAAATCATGTGCAAGATAAGGTGATTCTTGCGGATTTCTCTTTTTGTCAATGTGGTTAATGTTTGTTTGTCAATTTGGTGGATATTACTATATTTCATTGTTTTGTATCCTAGAATAATCAATTTTGTTGCGGCTAACTTTTGTATTTTTAGTCTATAGGCTAATTTGGTGGCCCTTGCTTAAGGAGAGCGACAATAACTGGACATTTGGTATTTACTTCAAAACAAGTTGACATATTCTAACCCTTGTTGTTATTGTAGAAAAAAATGTTTTAAGTTTTTTAACTCCTACAATTGCTCTGGTTATGGTGGCACAGGGTTGGCGCAAAGAATGGTAAAATTTTTTTGTTTTATTTTCCTTATTAAAATTGGCTACAAAATCTAACAATTATATAAGAAGATAGTTGGGTTACTGTAGCATCTACTTACTGCTCCACGTGGACCTTTTGTGCTGGATCGGAGCTGAGCTGGAAGGAAATTGTGCCTTCTCGAAAGTTTCTATCCATATGCATAAACTTGTGATTTGATGCTTTGGACTAAAATTACAATAAGACCCTTTTCACAAAGAGTCATATAATCCATCTGGTGGTTTTTTAGTAAAATTATGGAAAACTATAGCTGGAAAAATTAAATATATTCTGGCCTAAAAAACTTCAACATTTGCTTAATATAAATGATCCCTATAAAGCAATATGTTAGATTAGGTATGTTGTCAAAATTAGGACCATTGGATTTGGTATTAATTAATTACACATCATATCAATCATTGGATAATTTTTGTGGCTAATTAATCCATGTTTATAGAACCAAAAAAATCTCCACCTACGGGTCTTTAAGAAAAGGCATACTTTCCTTTTCTTCAATGTATGTGTCTAGAAACAGCTCCCCATTTTTGATGAATGAAGTGTATATTTATCAGTACCGCCTCCATCCTCCTCTCTCTTAGCTTTCGTCCCTTAGTCTTATTTGATTTCCCCTAGATTTATGGCTTTTATGTCAGATATCTCCATACTTACAATAGGATAATGTAGTCAAATCTACCATTTACCACTCCTTTCTACCAAAACCCTATCCAAATCAAGTGATTTGGTTATCCGATTTTCCACCCAAATAAAACCCTTTCATCAGCTATCAGATCAGAGAAAAAAAACTACCGTTTGCTACTTTGCAGTCCTTCCTTCTCAATGAGACTTTCTCTATTTTAACTTCTCAACTTGGTACATGAAACATTAATTAATGAATCATTCCTATATGTTTCTTCCAGATATATAAACTGATACTTTCTTTAAATGTTCTTACTTTTCTTACCATTCTTTTTTTGGTGTTGTTTTGGATAAGATTTGTGCTTCTACAACCAATGCATCTTAGGTTTTCTAGAATAGGTATATGTTATAAGAGTCCAAACAGATGATTCCAACCACGGCCACAGTTTTTTTAATTCAGTAATTTATTTGTGATTTTTTTGTGCTTCACTTCTGAAATGTACGCTTTTTTTTTTTTTTTTGAGCTTTACACTTCTGAGAAATTTTCATGCCTTTTTCTGTAGTTTTAGCATTACATAGATATAGATAGATACATGCGTGAAATTTTTTAAGGGGCCGGTTCGTATCATCTGTTTGAACTTCTGAAAATTGTTATTTATGTGGATATGCTATGTGATTTTTATATTAATTTTTTTAATATTTTAAAGTTAATTAATCGGTGTTTATTTTAGTTCTTATCTTTATATTGCTTTTGATTAAGGTATATAAACTCATGAGGTGATGATACTTTTGATACCTGGAGATGTAAAATGCAAAGTTTTGATCAAATGTTCATGAATGATGCAACTGGAAACTTGAAAGATTTCATCTTTTTTAAATATGGTTATGTTTAAAAATTTTTATTCGGGATTTTGTGTTCAATAATGAATCTAACTTCTTGGTCAAAATATGAAGTTTCTTAATAGTTTTATTTTTTGTGTGTTTCATTGTGTTGTCTTTGAGTGATAATTTTCTGCCTTTTCAGTTCTTTGTTGTATCTAAATTGTGCCAAACTAAGATATATCGTAGTAAGATTTATACTTTTTGCCTTTTGTGTTTTCTGTAATGTGTACTAGTGAAACCAATTTGCCATTTGATATGATGTGGCTGTGATATCTATTGAATTGTAGTTTGCGGCCCTTTTTCCATTCTTTTAGGCGCTTTTCTTGAAATTTTCAAGTGATTTCCTTCTACAACTGCTTTATATGTGTCCTAAATAGAGGTATGTTGATAATCTTACGCTTCTTCTGTTTTTCCCTACTTAAATATGTGTTGGTTAAAGCTGGATTTTTTTAATGCTTTCTGTGATTCTTAGTTTTTTTTAAAATCTTTTTTAGTATATCTTATTTTAGAAGCATTTGTAAATATTTTGTTTCAAGAATATTCAGCTTTCTGAGATTAACAAGAGTTATCATGTTAATGATCAGCTAATTGATGATGCTTTTGATGATAGAGTATTAAATGCCAAATTAGAGTTCCAGCAAGCGAAAAACTATCCACCAGTACTATGAAATCTAACATGTTCACAAATCAGATTTAAGTATTTTGTGATGCTTTTTGAACTTAACAATAATATGCCTACTACAGTTAATGCCGAGTTATGCAGTGCTATGAGATTGACTGAAATTCATAATGTGCCATTTGAAAACACTCTTTATACATACAAGACTACAATAATCAGTAGCCTATTAGATCTTATATTTTGGAACTGCTTTATTAGGTTCAACAAAATTGTGTCAGCTTCTTGAGTTTGTTAGTTTTTGGTTCGCTATTTTGGCTTTTTTATAACATATACTTTGTGTTTTTTGGAGATTATGTACTATGTTGCACAAATGATTTAATGGAAGTCCTCTAAATTTTTTAGATGTGATTTCTGTTTATTTACTTCTAGATATTTTTTGTGATTTTGATACATAATGGTTTCTCCTTTCTGAAAATTTGCTTAACAAATTGTTTTGTAAATCTAAATAAACATCTATTGCTTTGACCTGTTCTATTTTTCTGGCCCTGCCAACTGAAAAGTTCATTTATATTGGCTATTGTTTTAACTTGGCAAGATTATTGGACGCTTATAGGGGCATTCAAATTCTCTGTTTATCCAAAACAGGTTTTATCTATATGCTTATCATATATAATCTTCATGCTAATGAACTTTAGAAGTAAAATTTAACAAGACACTTCAGATTTAAAGTAAGTACATATTCCACATAATACAAATCATTCGAAAACAAAACATAAGTATCCTCATTGATTCTCTGCCATGAACTTTATTTGAATATCTAATAAATTTCCATTTTTATTGTAGCTTTGTCACTTATAACAAGAAGAGATGGAGTTGAGTCCTCCACTGCTAGAAGAGATGCACCTGATGTAGTTATATAGTGATTTTACAGGTGACGGTTGGTCAGATCTTTCTCTTCAAATCTCAGGATCTTCTACTGAGATCATGTTTACCTCAAGTTCTTACGGGGTTTGTGGACACTCATGGCGTCTCGAGTTTCTTCTGGTGATTGGGGTTTGGAGATCGAAGATCTTTGACCATATAGAAAGAAAAGGTGGAATTTTTTCATCTAATCACCAATTTATGCAGTAATACTCTTTAAGAAAAACCATCCTCTTATACTATTTAATCTATGTCTGTTAGAAATTATTTTTTCTAATTATTTTTAATTTTAGGTTACTTTTTCTTCGATCTTTTTTATGTGATAATTATTCAATTTGATAATATTGTAGATATTAGAGATATTTTTGAATCATTTTCTTTTTTTTCCTTTGGGGTATCTGTAGGATTAGTAAGTTTTTGATATTCTTTTTTCCTTTTGTTTTTGTAAGAAATGAAAAAAGATAGTCAGATTTTCAATTTTTTCTTCTGTTATTGTGGTTTTTGTTCCTTTTTTTCGTTCTCTTCAATAATATTGTCCTTCATAAGCACCCATTATTGAAAGAAAAGGTTTTGTATTTTGAATATTTGGATTTACGAATCAACAAACTAGGAAAAAGAAATGAATATATAATCTACACTTAAATAGAAAATTTTTGTTAGAGCCACAAAAAATCAGAAGAGGAAAGTATTCATGCAGTAAGTTGTAGAGGATCAGACCACAGAAAATTAGAAAAAGAAAAAAAAAAAAAGATCAATCCATAGATAATCAAACTCATTATGATGAAGTTAGTATCTTTAAACCTATTTTATATCAGTTTTTGATATTAGGGAAAAAGTTGTAGAACAAATATTGTGATTATTTCAAAGAGAGGTGGTTTTTTTTTTCCCCCTTTTGTTGGGGAGGGAAAAAGGAGTCAAAGGTTAAAAACTAGCAACAAAAGTTTTGATCCAGTAGCTTAAATTAGCTCTGTGATAGCTTATATTTTTTTATGGATATTTTTTGGGGGTAAATTGGTATTCTAGAGATCTTTACTAAATTATATTCTGTTATGTTAATTTATAACTATCTGCATAAAAATCATGAGCTTAAGAATGTGTTCTCCATCATTTAGAAAATTTATTATTGAGTTAAACTTTCATTAAACACTAAACATTGTCATGTTGCTATCGTTTGTTGTTATTTCTGTGTTTCTTTCAACCACTGAACTGCAACTGTCGTTTTCTAACATGATTCAGTGCTTTTTTCTCAAGCTCAAAGGGTTTGGTTTATACAACTTCTCGATTTTGACTTTGGGATTGAGACATGTTAGCGGACTTTATGGTCTGCCTTTTCGTTTTATTTTTAATTATTTTTTTACCTTTGAAATACATTTATGTTTCTTTTTTTCGTGATTTGACTCTATTGGTTTGTACATTTTTAAGATACATGTGAATTTTGGCAAATTGCAGGATAGATGTAGATCAACATGAAATTCGATTTCAAAATGTAAATGGCTTATTGCTTTTGAAATGTAACTCAGATTCATGTTAATTGTATGCCGTGTGATTTTTCTGAATAATAAGAAAAGAATAATCCTGTCTATAGGTTGAAGTTGAAGAAATTTCTAGATTATAGCTGGTAAGGGGTTATGGTGATATTTTAAATCATATAGAGCAAATAAGAGAATGGATTTAATTGATTGAAAGGTTAATTAATAAGGTATTATCTGAAAGAGGTTGACAATGAATAAGAGACAAAATTGACTAAACTATGAGGAATATTGGTTTAAAATCCCTTTAAGCATACATGGAGATTGGAAGTGTGCTATAGTAGATACAGGAAATGTTATTTTCACAGATAAGAGTCTAATTTTTTGAAAAAAGAAAATATAGAATTTAAGGTGATCCTTAGGACTTTCTATTTTTATTTTTTTTTTGTCAATATGGTGAAAGTTTTTGTGTCAATTTGACAAATGTTACTTCATTTCTTAATTTTGTTTCCTAGAATAAGTTATTTTGTTGCAACTAATGTCTTTTTGGACCATAGGCTAATTTATGGCCCTTAAGAAGAGGGATGATAAATGGATGTTTGGTATGGACTTGAAAACAAAACAACATATTTTGACCTTCACTGTATTGTAAAGAAAGGTTATCATATTTTGCTCCTAGAATTGATTGCTTATGGTAACACAGGGTTGGTGCAAAATTCTATCATTTTGGAACAGAAAGTGCTTAGAGCTGCTATTCTTCAGGTCAGCAGAAAGTAGAAAGATAGGTTAAAGGCATATTTAATGGAATATGTAGATAGAAGATTATATTAAAATGTGTTTTTAGTTGATAGGTTGAAAAGAATGACATTGATTACACTGGTTGATTTTCTATGAATGGGTGCATGAGACAGACTAAATTTTGTTACATATTTGATGTAACTAGGAACCATAGACAAGTTACTACTAAGTATGTACATTAATTTCACTGGTTAATTTTCTCCGATTGTATGCATGAGACAAATAGAAATATGTTACATATTTGATGTAATTGAGAATCATAGAAAAGTTATGTAACTGCCACCTATGGAAGCTGTGTTTCTAATTTTGTATGATGTGTATTAAACTAATGCTTAAACAAGTTGTTGAAAAAAAAAAATGTAGAGCAACTTATTTATGTATTTGCCACCTATGAGTACAAGTATGCTATCCTTATTGGCTATGAAGCATGCGATGTTTAGTTGAGATTTAGCAGAACAACTATCTTAGAATGAATAAATTTGATTCATATAAATAAGATGGCATATCACTCAGTCTAGCTATATGATATATTTCTACAATTTTTTACTTGATAATTTCAGCAACAAATATAAAATTTTTGACAAAATATTTTTTATACGAGAAATTAGTGGGCAAGGCCATGCTTTTCATACACATTAGTGTAACTGATATTAATTCTAAATGGTAAAAAATTATATATGGTGGGCCCGGCCGCACCTTGTGCGGCCTGACTTTACTAGTATATATATATAAAGACAAGGAACTCTCCCCTTATGCCAAGTGGCTTCCTCCCATTACCATGTGGCAGTGTGTGCTTACATGGAAGATGACTTGGACTTTTTTTTTTGCTGAAAAATTACATTTATGCCCCTCACCTTATGCATAGTCTTTGGAGTACTCTGAGGTAATTTTGTCAATTAATCACTTTCTACTGTCATCTTAGTTAGTTGCTATGTGGACAACTTGCCATTTGTATATCTAAGATTATTGAAAGGTGGCTTTTTTAAGCGTCATGTATTCCCGGTTGAGTAATCCAATTGTTTGATACTGTTTTGACATCTAAAATTTCCTACATGCTTGCTTTTATACTACAATGCTTCAGATTGGATTATGATACGAACGTATGACTTATGAAAAGTCAAAATTATGCAAATAAAAACATTGTACTAAGACTTTCTATCATTTTTTTTCTCTACAATTTTTTATTTAATTATATGTTTTGTTGGTTAATGATCATGTCTATGCATATTTCTCCTAATCAATAAATGGAGGGTATCGACCATGCTTTGCACGGCACAGCTATCATGTTGGCAAGGTTGATATATACTGAAACAGAGTGTCTTGACATAATACTTGACTATTTTAAATACTTTTATAATGTGACTGGTAAATATTCGTATAAAATAAATAATTATTCTTCTATTTTTCAAACTTTTCATCTTATTCAAAAGAGTAATAGTAGATACACTTTGATTTTTAAAGTTACAGACACAAATTATAAATTTAAGAGAGTTTTTATTCTAACAGATGACTATCCAAAAATAGAAAGTGAGATCAATTTAAAATTTAGGAATGAAAATAAGTATTTCGAGGAGTGATAACAAAATACAGCTTAGGTAGTAAGAAGGTTCATTTCTTTTGATTTATTAGTCATGGATTCCATTCAATAAAGGATAGGAAGAGAGGTGGTTTATTTATTTATTTTTTAAAGCAAACTTAAGCTAAGATCATCCGTTGTTAATTGCTTGGTAAGGGTATGGGAGAGGTGGTTTTTAAAAAAAAAAAAAAAAAATTAATGCAAGCTTGTGCTAAGATCATCCGCTGTTAATTGAGACATCTTACCAATAATTATACATTCTAGATGTAAAAAAGAGACATCTTTAAAAAAAAAAATTTATTGAAATTTTATAGTTCACTATGTAAAACTTTTTCATTTAGTTTCACTCTATTTATTGTTCATTTACTTATATCTAGATGATTAAAAGTTAAAAAATAATAATCTGAATATACCATTAATTTTTTCTTATCGAGTAAATTATCATATCCAAAAATCAATTCATTTGGAAAAAATGTCACCATAGAATTACATGTCACATTTGAATGGTGAATTTTTTTTTTAATTTTAATATATATATATACACACACATAATAGTTTAATTAAATGGTAAAATATTATTATTTTTTCTGATTTTTTACAAGACCATTATATAGAACATGATTAAAATTAAGAACGATTTTGATTTTTGAAAATAATTTTTTTTCAAAACCACATACAAACACTATTAACACGTCTTATGTAACTCAATCAATGCTAAAGATCTTCTACCCCACTTCCTATTCTATATCTTATCACACTATCTAATGAACGGCCAAGATTCTTCTGCTAAAATTCACAATTATATTTTAAAAAAATTTTGACAATCATTAAATAGTAGAATAATGAGTGAGATATAAAGTGAGTTAAAAAAATTTTTGCCCTTAATTAATGCATTCTTTATTTTTAAATTATAATTAAAACCAAAGTAATACCGGGACCGGCCACACCTTGTGCGGCCTGACCATACTAGTGTATATATATATAAATTCTTCAATTCATTTGGGTTGTCCTTATCTTGACTAGACAGACTTTTTATTTTTCACCAGCTTCAGGCTCGCAAGAAAGAAGGAAGTATTGAGCTCAATCAAGAAGCCCGTGATATTAATCGATATAATACACGTCGAATGGATTGTTTGCGCTGGTGTTGGGGGTGATATTGGTATTCGCAATATTAATCGATGTAATACACAGAGAATGCATTTTTTTTTTTTTGTTAGCTGATGATTAAGTTCTTTAGTCCAATCTTTATTTAGTTGCTTCAGATTTTGATTTGATTACTACCGGCAAAAAAGCGTAAAAGTTTTAGACATATTCATGGGTCCAAAACAAGAACATTTTAACCATGAAGATAGAAGAATTCGAAGTGAGTCTGTTTGATTAAGATTTTGCGTTCATTAAATTACCGTTTGGATTAATCTTTTATACACGATTATTCGTGTAAAATTTTTTTTACGCCAATAAAAAATCGCTTAAATGAGTAGTCTCTCCTTCCTTAACTTTTTTCTTACTAAACAAAATGCAAGCAGTCTATCCTTCCTTAACTTTTTTCTTACTAAAAAAAATGCTTGATTACTATGTCTTATTATATGTGGCCCGTGTAATACAGTTCAGATTAGGGGCAGTAATAGGTTGCGTTATGTCTTTATCATATTGTATCAGGTCTGACTCATTTTTTATTGTGTCGTATTCACATCATATTATGTGAAATCCGTTTCTTATCGTGTCGTATTCGTTTCTAACCTATTATTTGTGTTCGTATCAACCTGTTTAAAACCTAATATATATATATATATATACACATCAGCGTATTTAACAAATTAAATTAATTTGTGAATTATTTGAATTAAAATCTCAAATTTTAATTATTTAATAATTTATACAATTATTAATACCAATCTTATTATCATAATAATTTAAAACACATAATTAAAATATATTGACAGTCTCTAAAAAAATATTTAAGAGACAGCTTATTATATTTTCTTTAATAATCTTATATTAAATCTATTATTCACAATATTAAAATATACTATATTAAATTATAATCAAGATAATGGTTCAGTAAAGTCTATTTATTTAGTCATTTAATCGATTATTGTGTTAATCCGTGAATTGATCGAATCATTATTAAGTCAATTTTTTTATAACACGAAATTAAATAGATTAAATTGGATCAATTCACGGTATCTCTTATACCCATCTAGATAATATAAGAGACAGATAGTCTCCCATTCACATCTAGATAGGGTTAAGAGACAGCCCTTGAAAAGCAACCCAATCATAACATAAACTTTATCAAGCCCATTAATGAATTAAAACTCATAATGCACTCCTTATAAAAAGCAAACCTATTCGCAATTTCTTTTTGTTTCACACACTAAGTTTAGTGCAGTAAAGTGAAGCAAATAATGGTGAAGGAGGAGGAGGACATTCAAGAGTCCAGCGGGGCTTCGGAACTGCTGTAATGCTCTCTTATTGATGACTTTATTCAATAAAAATTTTACAAATAATCAGCACTTACATGATCGTTACACAAATTTACTTTTTTTTTTGTTTCAGATGTGAAATAATTTTGACAAGTGTAGTTTGGTTTAAATCCTCTCTTATTGTAGGTTTTTTATTTTTATTTTTGGAAAAAAAAAATTTGAGTTGGAACGGTATGCAGGAGACATTCTAATTTGTATGAATTTACTTATTGATAGTTAATAGAAACAACTAATCAGCCAGTGCTTGTAGGAGAAGATGGGGTTTGTTGAGGATATATTTTTCAATATTTACCTTGCCAATTATGTACTGATTTGCAAAGTTCTTGTACTCTGTACTCGTATCAATTATTATTGTGTATTTGGCTGCATGTGCATAATTGACTTGTTAAAATGTTAAAATTAGGTGTAACTTGTGATTTCTTCGTGTTTATGATTGATTTTTAATTGAAATTCTAGAACTTTAATCCCTGTGTTCGATTAAACATTAGAATTTCCAGGATCAATGGATTAATTGGATTGAGTTTATGCTTGAACTTGTGAAATCACACCTAGGATCTATGTATACAACATATACCGCTGTCAAGGAGAATTTCTTATTAGTTAGTTATTTTGATTATAATTTGATTCCATGAAGGGTAAAAAATAAAAATTTGTCTAATAATTAAAAAGAAAAAAGAGAGAAAGAAAGAAAAAATAGTACATTAAATCAATTTTGTTGGAATATTTTGTATGTAGGAACAGTCGGAGCAGCAGAAATCCTTGCAGTTTGTTGGGTTATTTTTTGAAGACATATTCTCCAACTCTGGTTGGATTTGGGGAGGATGCTCGAAGATCAATTGGGCGCGCTCAGTTCATCTATACATCTGAACTAGGAAAGGGGCTTAAGGAGGGAAATTGGGGCAATCTTGATGAATCTTTAGGCTTCATTGGTGAGGCTTCAATTGACACTGTTGGTTCTTGTAACGGTTTCCTTCTCTGTTGCATTAGTGGAAACATGTACGAAAAGGGAAAACTAGATTACATCGTATGCAATCCTGTCACAAGAGAATTTAGACGCCTTCCAAGACCTCACAAAGCTTATCACGGTGTTGCTGTTGCCTTTATCTGCAAAGGAAATGGTGCCAAGAACATCGTTGGATGATGTTCGTTATGAAGTTATAAGAGCAGGGATTAACAGTAGGCAGCTTACTACAACCCTGGAGATGGACACATATTCTTCTGTTACAGGTAGTTGGACAGAGGCCTCTGTAGCTTCTGATTCGCCATTTCTTTTACTTGCTTGCAATAGATCTGCTTTTATGGTTGAGGAAGTGACTTACTGGAGTGCAATAGAATCTGTTGTTTTTGATAATAGACCCTCAGCAAGATATGCTATTTTGGCATATGATCGTGCTACACAGAATGCACAACTCCTAAAAATGCCGGTTATTAATGGCCAGCGCTTTGCTTCTTGTGGCGATATCTTATGCCCGTCTGAGGGAAAAGTATTGTATGCTAGACATGACTTCGAGAAAATAGAGATTTGGGTTCTTGGGGATTATAGAAGTGAGTGGAAATTGGAGCATCGAGTAACTTTTGTGGAGATAAATCAGCAAAACTGCACCAATATGTCCAAGAGCAGCAGCCAAATTTCTCTTGAAGGTTTTCATCCTCAGAATTCTCAGCTGCTTTTGCTAACCTGGGCTCTAATCCCATTTTGGTATAATATTGAAAGCAAGAAACTAATGGGAGTTGGTGGTGGTTTTATCTGGAGTTGTTGTCAGGATTATTTCCCATATGAGTGGCCCCTTGCACTTAAAGAGTAATTAACTCGCTTTTCTTGATATGTCATGAGATATATAATTACATTAATTATATCTCCATTACTTGTAGAGATAAATTGATTCGTATCCTTCTCAAAACTACAAATAAATAGGTTTACTTTGTTGGATATTGATTGAGTTGATTACTTGTCCACTTTTACAGTGAGATAATACAGTTTGAGCAATTCTTTTTTTTTTTTTTTCTTCACACAAACACTAAAAGGTAGATTTCAACTTTTAGATTAAGAGTTGGAGATGCATGTACAACAACCAAATGAAGGCGATTTTACTGCATTCTGACCAGCAAGGGCAATTTTACTCCAAGACAAGCTAGGAAGGCTTAAGGATTGTTGATCCCCACATTCTACCTAGTGTGGGAATTACACCCAATATGCCTTGGTACCTGGGAGGCAGACCTGTCACTAGCACACAAACTAGTCCTATGTTAAAAATTAAAATGAAAATATTTCACTCGGAAAGGTTATATTTTCTAATTAGCAATCTTTTACGTACGATACAATATCAAATTAGATATATTTGAGCTTCCACAGCTAGCATAATAACCTGAGAAAGTAAAAATTGTCATATTTGAATTTGACATTAAAAGACCAAAATGACGATATAATTATTCAAAGCATAATAAATTCATCCACTCTCATAAATTCACAAAGCATAATAATGTAAACCATGGCGAAAAATCTTGAGACTACTTCTCAAGATGTGCCCGGACTCGGCTCATTGCATGCCAATTTGACGAGCAAGATATGCTAGCCTTGAAAAATCCACAGCCCTAAATATGATGGAAAGGATACTATAATTAATGGTGAAAGATTGGCAGAAATCGTGATTGATTATTGTTATGTGCACTAATACATGATTAAGCATAATTAATGCAGCACACACGGATTCCTTCCTCAAATGGCATCTAAGATGTGTTTGCTAGCCTTTTAATAGCTCCTTTTAACATATGAAAATACTTTACAAAATCACATTTCAAAGCAACTTTCTTAAACTAATTCACGTATCAAAATCCTATTGAATGCTCAATCCCTAGATTTTAGATATTTGGTCAGATTTTGTTTCTTATTTTCTGGATCTAAGACACATCAGTGATTTTTGTTTGTAATTTTATGTTTATAATTTTGTATTCGTGCACTCTTAATATATATAGTTCGAAATTTAAAAATTCAATTATAACACTTGTTAGTCTCGGAGGTTCGAAAATTTGGAAAAATTTCCTAAAAAGTACTTAACGATAATGAAGACAAATAAAAAGTAATATAGAAATTAACGCGACAGAAATTTAAGTGATTCGATCAATTTGACTTACGTCTACGGATGAAAGAAGAGAATTTTACTAACTTAACAAGAATAATACAAACTAAAAAGACCTTTACAAAACCAAACAAACCCAAATAAAATATCCAAATATTTCAAACCGAAATATATACTAAACCAGAGAGTTACAAAGAAAAGGTTACTACGCTCTCTGGTGGTTGAATGTTTGGCTGCCGAAACCATTTCACAAGCTTCATATTTATAGGGGCAATGGCTACAAAATTCCAAAAGGATAGGAAAAAATTCAAGCCAAAAACTCAGAACCAACAATAGGACTGTAAATAAAGTCAAATTATTTGATACTTAAATCTAACTCGACTCGATAAGAACTCAATCGAGTTTGATTTGTCAATAATCAATCTAAATTTGAACAAAATTTAGCGTCGGTAATTTTTTATATTTAACTCGAACTCGACTCGATAAGTTAAAAAATTTTAAATTTACATGTAAAAATTACAAGTTACTCAACCTCGATTCCAGTTCGGTTTCATAAAAACTCCTCTAAATTCAACTCGAATGATAAACAAGACAAATTTAAACAAAATTTCAAATTTGTTAAAATTATCAAATAAATTTTTGACTACTAAAGTGGAAAGCCCCACGTCATGCCAACAAATAGATTTTAAAAAATCAGAGTTGATGTGGCTAATGTTTAAATATTCGAGCGGAATTCGGAGTGCAGAATATCATTTTTCATTGAAAAACTTCAAATAGTTTCGATTCTTTCAAAGCCTGAAATATCTATCTATCTATCTATTTATACTATTATATATATGCATGCGAGTTGTTTTCTCTAATTTTTTGTTTCTCCCTTCACAGTATTTCTCTCATTTTTTGTGATGACTAAAATACCCGCCCTTAATGAAATATAATTTCTAATTCTTAATACAAAACATATGTAAGTGTTTTTTCCTTTTTTTGTAATGTCTAAAATGCCCGCCCTTAATGAAATATTATTTCCAATTCCCAATAGAAAAACATATTTAATTGTTTCTTTACTTAATTTTTGTAATGCCTAAAATACTCGCCCTTAATGAATACATAATAAGATGGAAGATTTTTATTCGTATAAAAATATTTATTTAATTAAAATTTCAAAAAATAGAAAAAGTGAATCATATTTATTATAAAAATTAAATTCATTATAAAAATGTTCCCAATCTTATAACATATTATAAATTCATTAAGGGCATCTATTTAATAAATATTTTCAGAGATATAACTATTATTTTGGCATAAATACATAATAAGATGGAAGATTTTTATTCGTATAAAAAAATTTATTTAATTAAAATTTCAAAAAATAGAAAAAGTGAATCATATTTATTATAAAAATTATAATTTATTATAAAAATATTCCCAATAGGAAAACATAATTAAATTACTTATCATCTATTCTACCTATTTTTAGGATACAACTACCTATTTTGGTTTAAATACATAATAAGATGGAAGATTTTTATTCATATAAAATATTTATTTAATTAAAATTTCAAAAAATAGAAAAAGTGAAATCATATTTATTATAAAAATTTATAATTAAAATCACATTTATTATAAAAATATTTATTATAATTTCCAATTCCCTGTAGGAAAATATAATTAAATTAATCATCTTCTATTCTACCTATTTTTTGGGATACAAACACCTATTTCGGCATAAATACATAATAAGATAGAAGTTTTAATTTGTATAAAAATATTTATTACAATTAAAATTTCAAAAAATAAAAAATGAATCTAATTAAAATTTAAAGATTAAATTAATCAAACAAAAATTATAAAAAAAAAAGAAAAAAGAATAGATGTGTATAAGAGACAGGAATCGTATTATAGATATGTATCACATAGTATATTAAATTCATTATAAAGAATCAAAATAATAATTTGTTCTTTTGTCTTACTTTAAAATGCATCGAGTGCTCATGAAAGCATCTTTTATCTTGCTCTAAAATGCACGAAATGCTAATGAAATAAATTGTTTCTTGCTTAACTTATTATGAAATTTTTGCATAAATACATAATAAGAATGTATATAATTTTAAGAGTAGAAAATCATTTATATTTAAAAAGAATAAAATAAAAATATTAATATTTAATTTGTAACTATTATAATCATATATTTCAAATTGTATTTATTTTTTATTCATAATAAAAACAATCTTTTATAACTATTATAAATATTCTAAATTCACTACAATTATTTTCTTTTCTCTAATTATTCATTCAAGTACGCCCAACTTGGAAAACTTAATTAGATCATTCCCCCTACATGCATTATATATTAGGTTAATTACACTTTACCCCTTTTTAGTGTCATTGACAGTTTAACACCTAACATTATCCTTTGACCAATAAAGTCATGTTATGTCAACTAAATATATTGACCATTTTACCCCCTATTATATTTTAATTTTTTTTGATCAATTTTGTTTGATAAATAAACTTTTCATAAAGAGAATATTTAATTCATATAGAATTTGATGAAAAGATACATTGAAGTTGAATTTGGCATTTTTGTAAACTAACCTTTTTGGCTGGGATTAGCTAAAGAAAATGATAAATCTGACCGATATTAATTTTTAAGCAAAACTTTCCTTAACTGACAATTAACTATAATAACTTCACAACTCTTGATTAGAACGACTTCTTTAACTTGAAATTTTGATTAACAGGATAGATATACCCATGAGTATCGAATTTTTGAGTTAAATTTTACAAAATTAATAATCATACAAATAAAAAAAATTAAAATTTTATAAAGTAAAAAAATAGTAGAATATATAACACTATTTTCTTATTTCTTTTGAGTCTGTATTACGATTCATTTAAATTTGTTTTTCTCTGTCCCATATGAAGAATAGAAAATTAACCAAGTAATGAAAGTAAAGTTTAGGAACAAAATAGAAAATTCACAATTTTAAAGTATTTGTTAATTTATATCTCTTTACTAGTAAATCCATACATTGTTATTAGCCTTCATTTTGTTTATATATTTAACAAATGCAAATTTAATTTCATACTATAAATACTATATCAAAATACAATTTTGGAGTTAATCACATTTAATACCATTCAGGATGAATAGAAGAGTTTAGAAACATCAATATTATCATAAGATTAAGAAATATGAAAAATTCTAATATATTCTCTATCGGGATACATAATTACTTTACACAATATGTTAAAAATAATTAGAATAGAAATTATAGAAAGTACATGTTATTTTGCATGTCTTTAGAACTAAATTTTTTTCATTCGAGTTGTGTGTATTTTAGAGTAATATAGAGGATTTTTTTATTATTTTTTTGGAAAATTCAGAGTAAGATAAAAGAATAAATTTTTATGTTTACCTTTTGTTTATGATCTTAATATACTGTGTGATACCTATCTATATGATACAGAACCTATTAGTTTAGTTTGTTGGTTTTCTTATGCAGGAAACATAATTTTTATTTGATATCTTTGTTCTTTATACTTAGGTTTATTCTTTCTTATTTTTTTGAAATTTTAATTAATCATTTTTGTAATTTCGATCAATATATTATTTAATTTCCTGTAAATATTTTCATTAATAAAATAATTTAGACATGCTTCATCTATTAAATGATATTTTATACTACTTGATAGTGATTTTATCCTTTACTAATGATGAAGAATATATAGATATATCTAAAACAAGTTTAATATTATGGAAAAAGTCTTCATCTATAATTGATCAAGTTATTGGTGGTATCGTTATAAAAAATTATAAACTAGGAACCTAAAAGAAAAATAAAAACTATTTTAAATTTGAGTAAACTACATTTTATGCCAATAAAGATGAATAAAGAGTTTAGAATTGGGTGATGACATGCAGTTATTGATGTTCTCAACTCTTCCATTCATCTTGAATGGTATTGAGCGTGGTTAACTCTAAAATTGTATTTTGATATATTATTTTAGTATGAAATGAAATTTGTTGTTGATGCTAGATTTGTCGTGTGCTCATGTAAGGTATTGTCTGCTTTGGCCAGAATCTCACGGTTTTGCCCTTGAGAGCTCAAAGGCGCCTTACATGGGAGGGGTGGCCCCTGCCTTATAAGTTAGACTCTTTCTTAGCTATCAACCAATGTGGGATCTTTGGTCCCTCCACTTTGCATCACCACAAGCTTTCCAGCTAAGGAAGAGTCTTGTGTATAGTCCAAGAGTCCTGTAGATGGCACCATTATGTTCCTGCTAGAATTTGTCGTGCGCTCATGTGAGGTATAGATGCTTATGGCCGGAATCTCACGGTTTTGCCCTTGAAAATCTCGTCACATGGGAGGGGGAGCCCCTGCCTTATAAGTTAGACTCTTTCTTATAAGCTATCAACCAATGTGGGATCTTTGGCTCTTTTATGTTGATGCTAGAATTTGTCGTGTGCTCATGTGAGGTATTGTTCTCTTTGGCCGGAGTCTCACGGTTTTGCCCTTGAAAAGGCGTCTCACATGGGAGGGGTGGCCCCCTGCCTTATAAGCTAAACTCTTTCTTAGTTGGGGGGCTTGAGGTGATGTAAAGTGGAGGGATCAAAGATTCCCACATTGGTTGATAGTTAAGAAAGAGTCTAACTTTTAAGGCAGGGGGCCACCCTTCCCAAGTGAGGAACTTTTTCAAGGGCAAGACCATGGGGATCCGGCCAAACATCGACAATACCTCACATAAGCACACGACAAATTCTAACATCAACATTTGTATTTATTAAATATATAAACAAAATGAACACTAATAACAGTATATGGATTTATTTTTTCATTTTTCATACTTTTTTTATTAATTCATTTTATTATTTACCAAAATATTTAATCTACATCTTAATTGTTTTGCTAAATAGTAAAGAAATATAAATTTCCTTGATAAATTTATGCATTATGTTTGACTTTATTTTGATTTAAATTCAATAATCTCTTTCTAATATCAAAATTTTGTTTCAATTTAAGATTACAAGACTAATAATCATACGAATACAAATTTTATAAGAAAATTCAATTATCATACGTTGTTCTCATAAAAGAGAAAATTGATTTTAGGAAAAATAAAATTAAGTTATATATAATGTTATAATAAATAACAATATTGAAAAATAATAATAATAAAAAGATAGGTGAAAATAATTACAATGAAAGTGAAAAGATATAAAAATATATTTAAAATATATAAATTTTGTATAAAAAACTCAACAGGCAAAATTTTTATAGTTGGTTATCATTCACTGACTATTCATTTATTTTTTAGAAAATGAATATTTTTAATAAATATATACAAGTGTTACACGTGCAAAACACGAGCAATTTTCTAGTCTATATATAAATGCGAGTTGTTTCTCCTCCTTTTGTGTTTCTCCCCTTTTTTGTAATACCTAAAATACCCGCCCTTAATGAAATATAATTCATAAAAAAAAAACTAAATTATTCCCTTTCTAATCTAGCTACCTATTTTTTAGGAAACTACCACCTATTTTTAGTTATACAATCCTAATCTAGATATATAATCTTTTATTTTTTATTTTTTTGTCCCGCCTAGTACACCCTTAATTAAATAGTTATGTCTAATAATTTGCCATTCATAAAGTATAATTAGCCTATCTAAAATAGTCTCCATTAAATATAATAAGATTATCTATCTTTTATAATACTACTATTATTTATTTTATATATTTTAAACTGCTATAACATAATTCTTTAGATTTATATAAAAATTTGGGCATAAATATATTAATATGGTAAAAATTTTATCTGTATAAAAAATGATATTTGATGAAAAATAAAATAAAAGTAGTAAGAGATATAACTATTATGTATATTCAAATTTTTTCTTATTATGTTAGATATGAAATTTTGGCATAAATATATAAAAAGAAGGTATAAATTTTTAAGAGTAAAACAATTATCCTAATAAATAAAAATATTATTTTATAACTATTATATATATTTCAAATTATTTTTATTTTTATTCCTAATATAACCTGTCTTTTATACTATTTTATAAATTATTAAATCACAAATAATTATTTTATTTTCTCTAACTGTTTATTCAAGTACGCTCTTGCATGTTAGTTAATTAACCAAAACTCAATTTATATATTTTCATATGCCAATAACATTTATAACTATTTTGAATAAAAATATAAAATTTTTACTCTATTATAATGTGATAAATCATGTATTTATTTTAGTTATAACATGAAATTGTTGTGGTTTAAAATCAATGTATAATAACTAATTTATTGGTTATCGTAGTTGATAAGTAAAATTAATAGATTCTTTCACTTTAAGCTTACCTTTGCCTTTTTAATATAAAAGTTTTCCCCCACCTTAAAAATCACAAAATTAATAATCGTACAAATAAAAATTTAGTACTTATAAAAGCTCTTTTCTTCAGCTGGTGCGCAGGAGTGCACTTTAGTTTTCCCCTTACTATACAAGGGGGTTTAATGAATAGAGATATCCCGCCAGCAGTACTCTCTTCCTATCACAGAGAGTTGTTGGTTCAGAAACTGGATATCTCCTTTCGATAGAAAGTGGATGATCTAATCTTACCCCGAGACTGCTGGAAAAGGGCATACGAATCTAGAGGGAGTAAAGACTCCAACACCAAAAGGCAAAGGACTCAAACCTCTTTTTCCCCAACAAGAGCTGTATCAGAGACTGAGTAAGTTATAGCAGTCTTTGTTTCATGAAGTGTCAGCGCAAACTATTGTTCATCCTCTGACTCAGCAAGGGAAGGGAAGCAATTCAATGGCACCACGGTGTTAATAAGAGGGGGTAGAGTGAAAGATTCATACCAGGTGGTAGATGCCGTACTTAATAATAGAAGGATTTGGTAGAAATATGTAAAATTGTCCCTCCTAAAAAAATTATTCCAAAATAAATGGGCAATAGTTAGGAGAGGTGCGCCAGCGGCGAGTTTGATTGGACTGGGATGAAGACTCCTCGTCACCGGGCTAGCTCTTCTCCGGCTTCACCCCTCCTTTGAATTAAAGAAAGGAGGAAGTAAATAAAAAAGAGATGTTAATTAATCAAAGGTTCAATGGGTCACCGCATCTGTGTTGTAAATATGCAGTTTTGAATAATCCAGCAAAAAAGTCATGAGGAATCTTATCTGGGAAGGCAACGAAGTTCAGTTCATGAGACCGTATCCGAGTGGAGGAGCCGCGTCTGGCCGCGTCTCACCCGGGTGGCAGCCCCGTGATCAAGTAAGCATTTGGCCAATAATGATGCACCACGAAGCCATAAAAAGGGTGGGGAGCTGTTAAACTTAAACTGCTTCTTCTCTAGCCTGGCCTACCATCGAAGGTAAATGGCCTTCCTTTTGCAATTGGATGTATAACTCTTTTTCGCTCGTCCCGTCACTATTACCTATTGTTAAATATGTACGTGACCGATGTCTAAGGACACGATCTAATAGATCATTGTATCGAGACAGTTAGATCATAGTCTCTTACCATAAAAATGGCTGCAATCTCTTTTTTTTTAATGATTTTTGTTCTTTTTGTTATGGTAATGCAATTAGATCGCAAGAGGTCGGAAATTAGGTTCTTTCTGATGATGAAAAGAGCTTTTATCTTCTTATGAAAACCCGAAATGTCGGTAATGTTTATTAATTATTATTAAATTAAAAGGGGAAGGTTTGATAAAAGGAGCTTTTCAGCCCTTTTGCTGGATTGTTGGTCCGCAGCCCCGCCCTATGGCAAACCCTACTTATCTTTTCTCTGTCTTCCACCCCATTCTTTCCTTAGATCGGTTAGCGCTTATGCTACTTCACGCAACTCTATTCAATTTATTGAATAGAGAGAAAGCAATTGAATCAGCCGTCATCCTTCCTTTCGCCACTTAGTTCGTATCGACAACAATGAATGCTTTCAGCTTAGTGCGAGATGATTTGAGTTCTGTGATATAGCTTGGTTTGAGACGCTTTTTACTATTTTGGATCTCTAGGGGGGGCGGTGCGGAAGATTGGTCTGCTCCAAAAAGCTGAGTTTTTCGGTTCACTCCCCCTATGTGGTCGGCCTTCTTACCAGTCTGCCTTCTATTCTCTTGATGGAATATATCACCGAGCTCCAGCTTTGGGAAAGGTTCTCATCATGATGATCGCATTGTATTGTGGAGCCGGTTGTAATTCGAGATAGAGACACTAGGGGGTCGTTAGACCGTAGCTTGCTGCTGAAAACGTAATAGGCTAGCGCGCGCTTTTGGATCGTCTTCTGCCCAATGCGGTACTGCCTGTTTTTTGGTTCCCATTGGGTTTACCTTGTTCACAGGTCGACCCCATGGCAGCAAGAAAAATATGCCATGGTTCCTTACTTCGACAGGGTACAAATATCTAAATTTGATATTTTTAGATACTTTTTCAGACCTATTGCCGATACTAAGTAGCAGTAAAAAATGGGTATCCTGAGGGAGTCCACCCCCTATCGTCTTATTGTTCTATTTGTTGCAGTAGGCGAATTCGATATAGGCGCATCCGCGCATATTCTACATTATAGCCTGCAACTGATTCAGCTTCCGCTTCTGGTAGATCAAACGGAGCTCGATTAGTTTTTGCTAGACGAGAAATAAAGACCTCGTAGGTTAGTTTCCCAATTTCCCGAATCTGACTCTTTGGTTTCGTTTATTCGCTTTAGCCCATAAAGTCACCAAAAGGATGTCGCTTCTGAAGAGGAGGCGGAAAGCCGCTCATAGCTCGTACCCAAAACCAATACCCAACAACTAGGGTTTTTCTCTCTCGCTCACCGGGAGAATGCTCTCAAACTCACTTGGATGCTGGCATGTGTTATTGACCAAATCAGGTGCCCTTTTCTGCCATGAAAAGTGAGAGCCAGTCTAATTGCTCCAAAATGGATATGGGTGTACCTTATTGTCTCCATTGCGAACCGATCGACCCTTGCCTAAGAGAAGATAAGTAGTTCTTCTATCGTTCAAGGCTCTTTATGATTTGAGGCACAACTTTGCTTAACACATCGAATCTGTATTTCCGACCTCTTGCATTGCATTACTAGATAATAAAAAGAACAAAAATCATTAAAAAGAAAAGAGATTGCTCTTGTGACTCGGAATGAACCTTTGGCGACTCTATAAGAGACAAATGTCCTTTGGACCCTTTGCCCGCTTAGAAGTGGATTCGAACCACTGACACAAGGATTTTCAGTCCTTTGCTCTAACCAGCTGAGCTACTTGAACCAACTTTGCTTAACACATCAAATTGGACATTTGTCCTTAGCTTTAATCATACCATGCGCAAGGCTCAGGAAGGAAGTTGAATTTGGCGGTCTCGTCATTCTCTGGGCACATAGGATCAAACGTAAAGCAGCGCTCTCTTGGCAGAGTTTTAGGCGGCAAGAGACTTTAGGACTTGTTGGAGCTTCTGAGCATAACAAGCTGAATTCACATGTTACCAGAGGAATGTATCGTGTAATAACTAATAAATATTTCACTTCCATGGGAAGAATGGATCGAAATGAATCTGTACGATAAAAACTTTTAGTCGAATGAGACCCGTCTTCCGGGATAGAGAAAATCCTAAGTATAAGTAGCTTCTTGTGGCTTTGGGGTATCTGAACCCCATTCACCATTCCCATGGGGCATGGTTCACTCAGTTAGCTAACCTCAGTGAAGCGTCAAAAGAAACTCCTTCCGGTCGGTCCCCACCCGAAAGCAACCAAGCTATAAAACCCTTCCCTTTTTAATCGCCTTTTTATGTATTTAGTCCATAAAAAGAAGCAACTAGATGTAAGTAGCCCGAAACTGGACTTGTTGCCTCGAGCGCGTGCATGCGCACACATGCATGGGAAGAGGGGGAGTCTTGTGTGTAAGCATAGCATTTCTGGTCGAACCCGCCCAAGCCAACTAAGAAGAACCGAACCAGACAGACACATCTTTTCCTTTAGGGAGGGTACTCCGAGTAGTGGGTGTCTTGTAGGACCTCGACGTCAGTATGAACGAACTTTAAATCTCTTTCTCTGACCTGTACTCCAATAAGGGAAGGTGAGGGGCTTAGAGACGGGTAGATAGACTAGACCTTTTTCGAATATGAAGACTGTTAGAACTCTTCTTGCCTTGGCTGCTTAGAGACATCTCTTTAGTTTTTCTTAGAGAATGGAATTAGAATTATAGAATTCTATTTTTGTCTTATTGTAGGTCGGTCATCTCTTCACTTTTTCTCTGCAGGGGCCCTGTGCAGTAAACCCCCTACGAGCGGTCGTCCGTCGTCGTAAAGTAGTCCCCGCGAGTGAAACCGCCAAGAATAAGTACTGTGCCGACTGCTATGTCCTAAAGACTGCGGACTAATTCTTTGATCCCATGAATACAAATCCCTAAATGGAAATAAAGGTGGGACAATTTCAATCATTTGGTCACAGAAATCATCAAAAATTGCGTCGATAGGATCAATAGGTACCTCTTTCTTGTATTTCCTCTGGAAGCGGTGGCAGGGGAGATCCGAAAGCGACTGTTGCTCCCTGGCGATACGGACTCGACTCGCTCCTACCCACCCCGGGGCACTTAATCATTACTTCCCATCACTTCAAGGAGCCTTACCCTCTTATTGAGGATATTAGCCTTCTCAGTCTTTGTACCATGGATCTCTTAGTCCAGGTTGCATACCCATGCATATCAGGTTATTGGCCAAGAGCCATCTATGGGCGAAAGAACTACAGACTAAGGACCAGTATTTCTCTCTTGAGTCTGTCTTTGCCGTCCCAACAGGAAGGGTCGGGTTCCCTTCTGATTGCATCCGTCGCAGCGAAGTGAGGACCAAAAGCAATATAAAATATTCCAGAAGGGGAGAAGCAGTTATCGATGTAATTACGGTCTTTGTTGGCCGTTGTTCCATGTCCAATGCCTGTCTCTTATACACATCTAGATGTTGTACGTAAAAGATTACATTCCATTTTGTTTCCCATCCCAATCTTTCGCAACATTCTTTTTTTCCCATTCCATCATTTGTTTGAAAGCTTAAACTAGGCTCCACTTTAGATAGGTTTTTGGTCTTAATCAAGATAGGTCAAGGGAGAGTCGGAATGATCGGTAGCTGCTTAGTCTCATCCGAGAGTATAATCTCCTTTTACTGCTTTTTTCTTTGAAAAAAAGAAAGAAGGGGTCTCTTATACACATCTAGATTGTATAAGAGACATACACATAGCGCTAGCAGGTACTACGAGCCCTCTGTCCCATGCATCTAACAAGCTGCTTTTCAATCATCTAACGGCCTGCAATACTCACTCTGCATTAGCAAAGAATTTTCTTTCAAACAGATGATACATTTGACACTATTTGGCATAAGAGGTATTTTTGGTTTTTCAAGTGGAATGAGCAAAATTGTGTGAAGTGACAAAATTAACCTAGAGTATTCCAAAGGGTGTGTAGCAGATAAGGGGCATAAAATGTAATTTTTTCTGCAAAAAAGAAGACAAAAAAACCATACACCCTATCCATGTCAAAAAAACAATACCCATTAATGAAGGCATTGGTATTCAAGCGTGGTTCACCGGTTCCACCGAAACAACCTTTCTGCCTTCACTACTACGAAATGATTCTTGCCCTATCTTGATTGATGCAGTTGCTTATCCTTTTATCATAGAGATTGGGTTGGTCTTATTTGTACCCATAGGAAGGAAAATGTTCAATAAGAATAAAGGTAAGACAGTCTCATCTCACACGCTACGCCCCTTAAGGTGGCTTGATGTTAACTGTCCTAACTTCCCTATCCTGGGGGCTTTGGTATGCGTCTTTATTCACCTACCTTCGGAGAACAAGCTAGACCCAAACTTATGGTTAACGCCCTAGAGAATATAAAGCCCATATGCGAAGTGGAAAAAGTAGGAATAGCAGGTACTATTGTCTGTCCCTAGGATTGTAGCCAGGGATCGTCAACAAACCTTAGCTATTCGTTGGATCCTTGAAGCAGCTTTCAAACGACGTATAAGCTACAGGATAAGCTTAGAGAAATCTTCATTTGCTGAGATACTGGATGCTTACCGAAAGAGGGGAATTGCACGCAAGAAAAGGGAGAATCTCCATGGACTGTGAAATAAATAATGGCGTATATAACTCTATTTTCTTATCTCATTTAAATTTTTTTGTTACGATTAATTTAGATTTTTTTTTTCCTTCCCTACATGAAGAAAAAAAATTAACCAAGCAATAAAATTAAAGCTCAGTGCGAAATAGAAAACTCAAAATTTTTAATTAAAATAAAAGTATTTGTTAATTTTATATATCTTTAATAGTAATATTTGATTATAAAATCCTTATCTTTAAGAATATCATTTTTGTAAAATATTGGTTTAAGTAACTATTGATGAGACAGAAAATAAATTCAACCTGTGGTGCGATGCAATACCTAAAATATTTTAAAATAATTATTGTAAGACATACAAGAATTGTACGCATAATTTGTGATGCTAATATAGAAACTTAAATAAGTAATTAATATAGAGCAATACATATTATACAAATAAATCATAGTATTAAATACTTTAAGTATTTAATGGTATATATTGAGTTTAAATATTTATTTTGGAAATTACAATACTAATTGTTACAGTATTTAATAAAATAATATTAGTTTCGATTAACTATTGATGAGGTAAAAAAAGTTCAATCAATGGGACGATGCATTACCAAAATAGTTTAGAATAATCATTGTAAGACCTTTAAGAATTCGACTATGCATAAATTGTTGGAATGACATATAGAAAAAATAAGTAGGTAAGTAATGTACAAAACAACATGAATTATGCAAATAAAATCATAATATTAAATATTCTAAAATAATTACAGATATACATTGTGTTACACGTCAACTTTGGAAAATACTATACAATTTTTATGTGTATTTAACAAAACAATAAAAATGTCTCTTAAATATTTTAGTAAACAATAAAAGAAATTGATTTATAAAAGTATGCAAAAAATGAAAATAAAATTCACACACTTTTGTTAGCATTAATTTTTTATATATTTCATAAATATAAATTTTAATTTCATGGTAAAATACTATATCAAAATATAATTTCAGAGCTAACCATGTTCGATACCATTTAGGATAAAAGGAAGTGTTTAGAATATTAATGAAGTCTTGAAATGAATGTTATCATAAAGTTAAAAAATATGGAACAATACCAATATATTTTATATTTTGATACATATTTACACAATAAGTTAAAAAATTAATTATAATAGAGATTATATGAGACTACGTATTATTTTGGATATATTTAGAACTACAAGTTTTTCAGTATAGTTTCGTTTATTTTAGAGTAAGATAATTTTTTTTTTCATTAACATTTTCTACATTTAAAGAAAGATAAAAGAACAACCTTTTATTTTTATCTTTTGATAACGATTTTAATATATTACGTGGTAACCTATCTATATTATAGAGAATATATATATGTAATCTGTTTAGTTTAATATCTTTGTTATTTACATTTTACTTAAGTTCATTTTTTCTTATTTTTTAAAATTTTAATTAATCATTTTGTAGTTATTACCATATATTATTTGATCTCATGTAAATATTTCCTCTAATAAAAGAATTTTAACATACTTTATCTATAAAATGATTTTTGATATTGATAATGATTTTATCATTTAGTAATGATAAAGAATATATAGATACATCTAAAAAGTTCAATATCATGAAAGAAATCTTTATTTTTAAATAATCAAGTTATTTTTGGTGTCGTTATAACAAATTATAATTTGGGAAGCTAAACATAAAATAGAAATTATTTTGGATCGAAATTAACCATATTTTGTTTCATCAATATAAATGAAGAGATCAAACTTCAAAGTTTCAATAGAATACTAAAACAGAAGTTATCATAAGTTTAAGAAATATAAAAATACCAATATATTTACTATATGTATAGACATTCACACAACATGTGAATGACAATTAATTGTGATAGAGATTTATATAACATCCCAATTAAAGTAACATATAATTTTGGACATCTTTAGAACTATATGTTTTTTTTTTAGCATTGCATGCATTTTATAGTAAGATAAAGGATTGTTTTTATTAACATTCAATGTATTTCAGACCAATATAAAAATAAAAAATAAAAAAAAGGTTATCATTTTAATTTTTTATAATGATTTTAATATACTATGTGAATCTATCAATAATATACAGAATATATTAGTTTAATTAGATTTTAAATTTTTTTATACAACATCCCAATATAACTCTTGATGTATTCGTTCTTTACATTTTAATCATATTCATTTTTTTTTTTATTTTTGTAATTATTATCCATATGTCAAGCACTGAACATCATGTAAATATTTTTTGCTAATCAAAGAATATCAATACTTCATCTGTAAAATGATGTTTATACTTTGTAGTGATGTTTTGTATTTTACAATCTGACAAAGCATATATAAATATATTTAAAAAGTTCAATACTATATAAAATATCTTTATTTTTAATTGATCAAGTAATTGGTCGTGCCGCTATAAGAAATTATTATCTAAGCATATAGAAGAGAAATAGAAATAAAATGCAAATAATGTCATATGTTAATCGAATGACATTAAACAAATAACAAACAATAGTGAAAAAAAAAATGAAAGGTGAAAATAATAACGAAAAAAGGAGCAAAGATATTAAATATATATTTTAAAATGTATATCTTTTGTATAAAAAAAAATCAACAAATAAAATGTTTACATTTTGTACTCTATGTTATCATTCACTCTCAAGAGTAGATTATTCATTATTTTTAAAAAATAAAAATATTCAATAAATCAGGAGTATTATACACATGAAACACGTGCTTTTAAGTAGCTATATATACTCTACAAATTCAAACCTTCAATTACCCCTTCAACCAATATGTCAAGAACTAGAGCACCCTCAATTACCCTTTCAAATAATGCACAACAAGAGGGACAAATCCAAGAATATTGAAGGAACTTGCTTTCTACTCTGCCAAAAAAGAGATGGTATGGTTCAACTTTTCTCTACAAATACAAGGGCTTTTGGGTCGGAACTAATCAGTTGCCGGGCCTCATTACACTCCAAAGCCACTTCTAGGCACAAGACACTGATATTCTACTAATCACCACCCCTAAATCAAGCACCACTTGGCTGAAGGCTCTCATGTTTGCCTTAGCAATTTGAAAAGATTATCCCATCAACAAAAACCATCCTTTGCTCATACAAAACCCGCACACTTTAGTGCCCTTCCTGGAAATTGAGAAAGTGATAAATATTTTGGAGCCTGCTGATTATTCATTTTGATGTGGGCAACTGCATTTGACTCACCCCGCTTAGACTACTACCCGAGTCGATTCTGAATTTAGGCTGCAAGATTGTCTACCTATACAAAAATATCAAGGATGTTTTCGTTTCGTATTGGCACTTCAGTAAAAAGTTAGGTACTGAAACGTCGTTGGTAGAGTTTTTCGAAATGTTTTGCAAGGGAGCGAGTGTTTCTGGACCTTTTTGGGATCATGTATTGGATTACTGGAAACAAAGCTCGGAAAAGCCTAGAAAAGTCCTGTTTTTAAAGTATGAAGGCATGAAGGAAAAATCAGGTTTTCATTTGAAACTTTTAACTGAGTTCATGGTGTTAACATATTTACCTATTTACCTTTTAATATATATGTTAGGAATATATTTAGTTGTATATATTTGTTAAGTGTATATTCTATTCCTTAATTATATATCTTGATTAGCAAAACATTCCTTATTTGTTTCATAGGGTAGTCTATTTAAGAGAACTTGATTTCTTGTATTATTATATTTAGACAAGAAATATAATTTTTCTTCAAAATTTGTTCATGGTATCAGAGCCACATCTTGGGGTTTGATTAGTTCATTCTCAGGATTATTGTCATCGAAGTTTTTTTTTCTTCTCTCCTCCTTTTGGAATTTTTTTCTCAGTCTGTTGCTCCGGTTTTTCGTTGTTTTATCAATACCCATCATCCAAAAGGAGCTCCCCAGTTCTAGGCCTTGTTCCAGTAATTTTCTGGCCGCCGAAATCAAGCTCACGCGCTCCCACGCACTTACCGTCACTGGACTGCACCGAAAACAGTCCAGAAGGAAGAAGAAGGTAAAAGCGTGTTTCACAAACACACCTTCTTCAGTTTCTCTAAAAGTGTGTTTGTGAAACACACTTTCTTCTTGCTGGGAAATCTTTTGCCAAGTCACCAGCCACGTCATCGACCACGTGGCAGACACGTCATCTGCCACGATAACCCCACCGTGACACGTCATTTGCCACGTCACCCAAAAACAGGCCAAGTCACCTGACACGTCATTCAACAGTGTTGTATCATTGCCACGTCACCTGACACACCATCTGACACATCATCCATTTGTCCTGTCATCTGCCACATCATTGCCACATCAGCGGTTTACAATCCCTGGTTCAGCCTTGGGTTGATCTGGTTCGGTTCACTGGTCAGCAGTTTTTTGTCCGGTTCAGGCTATTTTTGACCGGTTTTCTCCCGATTTAGTCCGGTTCCCTACATTTTTTGGTCTCCTGAATTCAACCTGTGCTTGGTTTTCTGTGATTCTTCTCAGAAAGTAATCTTTCTTTATACCGTTACTTACTTTATTTATTATTTTTTGGCTTTCAATTGTTATTTTCCTAACATGGCTCAATCATATGTGTCCCATCCTATTTCCACTACATTGGATGGCCCTAATTATGTTTCATCGGCTCAAGATATGCAAAGTTTTCTTAAAGGTCAAAAATTGTGGCGTATTTTGATGGATCTACAATTGTTCCCACACAACTAGAAGGTGAATCGATATCACCAAATTCAATGATCGCTTTGAAGATTGGGACAGTAAGAATCATCAAATTATTACCTAGATTCGCAACACCACTATTCCTTCCATACGTCAACAATTTGGACATTTTAATACTGCCAAAGAATTATGGGATTTTCTTGCCCATCGATACACTGTCAAAGGTCTTGCGAGTCAATATCAACTTTTGACCGCCTTATATCATATGAAACAGGAGCCTCATCAACCTGTTCATTCCTTTATCGCTACTCTTAGTAGTTATTGGGATCAACTGGCGCTTTCAGATCCAAAATGGGATACTCCTGGAGATGCTGCAAAGTACTCCGCTCTTCGAGATAATCACTGTTTGATGCTATTTCTCATGGGTCTTCATGATGAATTTGAGCCTATTTGTGCATCATTATTACATCAGTCTCCGTTGCCTACTCTTGAGACTACCTTTTCAGAAGTTATTTTTGAAGAAACTCGTCTTCGCTCTCTCAAGGCTGTCAGTTCTAATCCTGGACAGTCATCACTTCACTGAAACTGCTTTGGCCACATCAGCTCCTTCAGGTTCATCTCAACCAAGGGAATGCCGTTATTGTCATGATCCTAGTCATTGACTTTTAAATTGTCCTATTCGCATTTGTCATATTTGTCACAAGAAAGGACCTCGTCATTTTCCATCCAACTGTCCCAGGAATTCCAATCGCACTTCAACAAAATTTGGATAGTTCCAACCTAAGTCTGGTCCATATCGTGCTGCTGCTACCACTGATGTTGGTGATATGCCTGCTGAAATTTCCTCTCCAACTATTACCCTCACTGATGTTGAAAAAATTTGAGAATCGGAGGTCATATGATTACTGCAAACAGCTTCTTCTCACCTGTACTTCTTCTTGGTATTTCAAATTTGCTTGCAGTAATCATATGACCTCCGATTCTCATATTTTTTCTTCACAATCAACAAATTCTTCTTTACCACCTATCCATACAGCTAATGGTTCTACTATGCATGTTAGTCACATAGGCCATAGCCATGATCTCTACGTCAAATATTTCTATTCCTGATACTTTTCTTATTCCCCAACTCAAACTTAATCTTGTCTCTGTTGGCCAATTATGTGATTTGAGTTTACATTTATTTTTTACACCATTTGGATGTTCTGTGCAGGATCCCCAGACGGGGCAAATTCTTGGGATAGGCCATAAAGTTGATCGTCTATTTGAGTTGATTCACCTTCGGCTTTCGCCTCATTTATTTTCTACCTCATGTTCTGCTTTTTCAAAATCATCATTTATTTATGGCACTCCCGCCTTGGTCATGTTTCCATTGGTCATTTAAAAACTTTAGTTTCTCAGGGCTGTCTAGGTTTTGTTAAGAACGAACGTTTTGAATGTGTTTCTTGTCAACTTGCAAAACATCATACTTTACCTTTTAATAAAAGTGATTCTATTGCTACTGCACCATTTGATCTTGTCCACTCTGATATTTGGGGACCTTTCCCTACACCCACTATGGGTGATTCTAAATATTTTGTTATTTTTGTTGATAATACACTTGGATTTATCTTATGAATCATAAATCTGACTTATCTAAAATTTATCGTGATTTTGCCACTATGATTCAGACTCAATTCTCTAGTATTATCAAAGTTTTTCGTACAGATAATGCCATGGAATATAAAGAAAAGTCCTTTTTAGACTTTCTTCATCAAAATGGTAATGTTATTCATAGATCTTGTTCAGGTACCTCTCAACAGAATGGTCGCGCTGAACGTAAACATATGCACATCCTTGACACTACTCGTGCTCTACTAATTTCATCTTCTTGTCCTGAGAGGTTTTGGGGTGAAGCAGCACTTACTGCTATCTACACTATTAATAAGGTTCCTTCCTCTACTATTAATAAGCAGACTCCCTATGAACGTCTCTTTAAATCCCCTCCTGATTATACATCACTCAAAATTTTTGGTTGCGCTTGTTTTGTTCTTCTTCAACCCCATGAGCACAGCAAGTTAGAATCTCGTGCTCGCCTCTGTTGTTTCTTAGGGTATGGCGCATTGAACATAAAGGCTATCGGTGTTGGGATCTCCAGTCTCGTAGGCTTCGCATATCTCGTCATGTAGTCTTTTGGGAGTATCAAATGTTCTCTTCCATGTCCAAGTTTCATCTTCTCCTTATTTCTGTCAACCCTTCTTTACAATCTCGTTGTATAAGAGACAGCTATTTGAGAGCAGACTGGATCACATGGAAGAAGAGGTCAGATGACTCCACCTCTGAATCTCCTCTCGATGACAGCATATGGCTCTCAAGATGACGGTGATCCTGCCCCGGCTATGTCTCCAGAATTGTCTCCTTCATCTCCACCTCCACCTCCACCTCCACCTCTACCTACTCTTCGTCGATCTAATCGTGTAAGAGATATTCCTTCTCGACTTCATGACTTTCAATGTTTTTCTACTATTTTATCTTTACATGAACCCATTTCTTACCGAGAGGCTAGTTCTAATCCCATTTAGCAACAAGCTATGTGAGATGAGTTGCAGGCACTTGATAAAATGCACGACTTGGTATCTAGTCGACCTACCTACTGAAAAATCTACTGTTGGTTGTATAAGGGACTATAAAATTAACTGTCTTATACACATGGAACTATTGAGCGATACAAAGCTCGGTTAGTTGCAAAAGGATTTGCTCAGGAACACGGCATCGATTATGAAGAAACCTTTGCTCCTGTTGCACGTCTTACTTCCGTTTGTAGTTTACTTGCTGTTGCTTCTTCTCGCAGATGGTCTCTTTTCCAGTTAGATGTCAAGAATGCTTTTCTTAATGGCGATCTTATTGAAGATGTCTACATGAAACCACCTCCTGGTTATTCTCATCCGCCGAACAAAATCTGCAAACTTCGTCGAGCTCTCTATGGTCTTAAACAAGCTCCTCGAGCTTGGTTCTCCAAGTTTAGTTCTACCATTTGTCAGCTTGGATTTACTTCCAGTCCTTATGATTCAGCTCTATTTCGTCGAATATCTAATCATGGTACTATTCTTTTATTATTGAATGTGGATGACATGAGAAAGTTATAACCGGCGATGATATTGCTGGCATCACTGATCTCAAAAATCATCTTCATTAGCATTTTGAGATGAAGGATTTGGGTCTTTTGAGTTATTTTCTTGGCCTTGAGGTTTTGTCCAACTCTGATGGTTACTTTCTCACTCAAGCTATGTTTCTAATCTTCTTGCTCGTGACGGCCTCACAGATCATACCATTGCCTCAACTCCTATTGAAGCTAATGCTCGTTTTACTCCTACTGATGGGTCTCCTCTTTCTGATCCTACTTTATATCGTCAGCTCGTGGGTAGTTTAGTCTATCTTACTGTCACTCGCCCTGACATTGCTTATACTGTTCATATCGTCAGTCAGTTTATGGCAACTCCGCGGACAACTCATTATACTGCTGTTTACGCATTTTGCGATATATCAAGGGTACCCCCTTTCATGGTCTTCATTTTTCTTCCCGCTCTCCGCTTGATCTCCATGCATACTCTAATGCTGATTGGTCTGGCGATCCCACAGACAGACGATCCATTGCTATACTGGTTTCTGCTTCTTTCTTGGTACTTCTCTCATCTCTTGGAAGAGCAAGAAGCAGACTGTCACTTCTCGTTCTAGTACTGAAACTGAATATCGGGCTATGGCTGATGCTACTCAAGAACTTGTTTGGATTCGTTGGTTACTCGAAGATATGGGTGTTACTCATTCTTCTACTACTCTTCTTCGTTGTGATAATCAGAGTGCTATTCAAATTGCTCACAACGATATTTTTCATGAGCGCACTAAACACATCGAAATGACTGTCATTTTGTTCGCCAGCATCTAGATCATGGTACTCTTCAGACATACAATCTGTCTCTTCCCCTATATTAAACTGGTGATATCTTCACTAAGACTCATCTACCTGGCCGTTTTCATGCTCTTTGTTCCAAACTCCAGTTGGTTTGCGTTCAACCGCCTTGAGTTTGCGGGGGGGTGTTAACATATTTATACTATTTACCTTTTAATATATATGTTAGGAATATATTTAGTTGTATATATTTGTTAAGTGTATATAATGTCTCTATTCCTTAATTATAGATCTTGATTAGCAAGACATTCCTTATTTTTTTCATAGGGTAGTCTATTTAAGAGAATATTCTTGTATTATTATATTTAGACAAGAAATATAATTTTTTTTCAAAATTCGTTCACATGGGGTTTCCGATATCTCTTGAGGAAGAGAGATCTGGTTTAGTTGATGAGATTTTGGGGCTTTGTAGCTTTGATAATTTGAGAAATATTGATGTAAACAAGTATGGGAGAGGGAGGATTGTTGGCTATAAAGCATTTTTTCAGAAAGGTGAGGTTGAAGATTGGAAGAATTATTTAACTGGAGAGATGGCAGAACGACTTGATCAGATTAGTGAAAGCATTAAAAAGATCCAAAACAAGCTAACATATCAGCATAGAAATTGGCAACGGAAAACACCTCTGGCCATTGTAGTCATCGTTGTTGACGTCATTATCTTCTCTGTTTTCTATCACCGATGGGCACTTTTAAGTACTAAAATCTCACTAGGATGGTGAGTGAGTTCCTTCAAAATTTTTAAGGAATAATTTTGTATTTAGGGACCCTTAACCAGTATATCTTATTTATATACATCTCCCAGCAAGATGTGGATTGATATTCAGCTATGCATAGTTCCAAAACATGAGAGATTCACAAATCATGGAGGATATGAGCAGTTTTTGGTGGTTCCGATTTATACGGACCACAATCATGCAACGTTCAAATGAACATTGCAACTAACATTCTCCCACTTGATCCGTATACATATTACCCAAAATCCATAAAAATACATGTTTAAGATGAGAAATACGATACATGAATCATGGCGATAAGTTCTCTAAAAAATGAGTTGTATTTTCCATGTGTTACAAGTATAATATATCTTGGACAATAACTCAAATTTTTTAATAAATAAACCCAATGTTTATTTTGGTCCAAAATTAACGACATTTCTCAAGGTGAATAAATATGTACATAAGAAAATTAATCATGAGAAAACATCATAGATAGAGTTTCATAATAACATCTGTTCTAATAAACGGAGTTATATAGTGGAACCAAGTCCCATTCTAGTGATTTGATCCTTGAGTTTTAATGATGGCATGCCCTCAGTCAAAGGATCAGCTATATCAATTCAATAGTAACATGTTCAATGACCACTTTCTTTTCTTTAACGTGTTCTCTTATAGCTAGATACTTAATGTCGATATGTTTGCTTTGACTACCACTTCTGAAATGTTCTTAGCCATGAAAATAGCAGCTGAATTGTCACAATATATTCTCAATGGCCTCGAAATTGAATCCACAATTCTAAGCTCAGAAATGAAACTCTTCAACCATACACTTTGTGAGGTAGCCTCAAAACAAAATACGAACTCAACTTCCATAGTAAAAGTAGCAGTCAGAGCCTGCTTTGCACTTCTCCAAGATATAACTTTACCGACAAACATAAAAATGTATCCTGAGGTTAATTTTTGTGAATTAACACAGCCAACGAAGTCAAATCAGAGTAGCCAGTAACCTCCAAATTATCAGTTCGTTTGTACGGCTAAGCATGTAATCTTTGGATTCCTGAAGGTATCTCAATACTTTTATACACATCTAGAGTGTATCAGAGACAGATTCTCTTAAGTGACTCTAGAAACCTAAAACAAAATTTTAGAGAGATTTGTGCAAACCTGAACATACGTTAGGCTTCCAACAACAAAAGTATATAAAATATTTTTCATTTGTTCCCTTTCAAGATCATTCTTTGGGCATTGGATTGGTTCAAACTGAACCCATCACCCTTCACAATGGGAGTTACACTTGGTGTACAATCTTTCATCCGAAATCTCTCTAAAATTTTGTTGATGTAGGTTTCTTGAGACAAACCCAGAATACCTCGATATCTGTCTCTATGAATTTTAATGCCAATGACATAAGACGCATTACCCATATCCTTCATGTCAAAATTCTTAGAGAGAAATTGTTTCACCTCATATAGCAATCCCTTATCATTGGCTGCTAGTAAAATGTCATCCATATATAGAATAAGGAAACAAATTTTGGCTACTACCACTGGCCTTTTGGTATATACATTGATCCATAATATTCTTAACAAAACCAAATGAAGAGATAATATCATGAAATTTTATATACTGACGAGATGCTTGTTTCAATCCATGTATGGATTTCTTTAGCTTGCATACAAAATGCTCACCATTACTAGAAGAAAATCCTTCTGGTTATTTCATGTAAATCTTTTCCTCTAGATTTCCATTGAGAAAAGCTATTTTAACATCCATTTGTTGCAACTCTAGATCAAAATGGGCTACCAATGCCAACATGATTTGCAAGGAATCCTTTTTGGATACAGGAGAAAAAGTCTCCGTGTAATTGATTCCTTCCTTTTGAGTGAATCCCTTAACAACGATTCTTGCCTTGTATCTCTCAATGTTGTCCAATGAGTCCTTTTTTGTTTTAAAAACCCATTTACATCCAATGGCTTTTGCACCATCAGGCAACTCAATAAGATCCCAAACATCGTTACTTTTCATATAATCCAATTCTTCTTTCATATAGGGCATTGTACCATAGTTCTGATTCTTTACAATTCATGGCTTATGAAAAAGATTCAGGATTATTTTTGGGTCCAATGTTATAGTCAGATTCTCGTAAATACATAATGTAATCCCTAAAAATGCTGATTTTCTTTCTATAGTAGATCTTCTGAATGTTGAACCAACATTTTCCCGATGATCGTGTTGTTGCTCAACTAGTTCTTCAACAATAGGGGGAAATTTCTTGAATAATTTGGTCTACTGGAATGTTGTCAGTAACTTGTGAAATGTTAATGATTGGTTGTTCAACACGTACTTAAGGGGTGTTATTTATAATGACCATTCTATCAGCTGAAGTAGAAGGTTGATCTATAGCAGAAGTTATGTTATGAAATTGATCACCCCTACTAATTAAACCATTCTCCAGTCTGTTACATTCCTTGATCTTATAAGAGACTAGGCTATGAGAGGACAGAATCTGCCCTTTAGACCTTTCAGATATCTAATGAAATACCCACTAATGATTCTTGGGTCTATTTCTTTTCTTGTGGGTCGTAAACTCTTACTTTAGACGGGCATCCCCATGCATGTATATGTCACAAATTCGGTTTCCAACCTTTGAATAACTCAAAAGGTGTCTTTGGAACAACCTTGGTTGGAACTTGGTTCCATATATACACAGCTGTTTTAAGAGCTTCAATCCACAAGGATTTGGGCAACTTAGAGCTGCTAAGCATACTACGCACCATATTCATTAAAGTTCGATTTCTTCTTTCTGCTACAACATTTTGGTCTGGAGAACCAGGCATATTATATTGGGCAACTATCCCATTTTCTTGAAGAAACTTCGCAAATGGACCAGGTGCTTGTCCATCTTCAATGTATCTACCGTAATACTCTCCTCCTCTATCAGTCCTCACGATCTTAATTTGTTTTTCACATTGTTTCTCTACTTCAGCCTTGAAAGCTTTAAAGGCGTCGAGTGGTTCATTCTTATTATGAAGCATGTAGAGATACATATATCATAAATAATATCATCTATGAAGGTGAAGTATTTCTAACCATATGCATCCATGTCTGGACAACATATATCCGAATGTATGATTTCTAATATGTTAGAACTCTTCTTGGCACCTTTTTTTTTTTTTGATTTGTTAGTTTGCTTGCCTTTAATGTTGTCTACACATGTATCACAATTAGTAAAATCCAAAGTATTAAGTATTCCATCATTTACTAATCTTTTAATCCTTTCTATGGAGATATGTCCTAATCTCCGGTGTCACAAAATAGAGGAATCTTCATTTATTGCACATTGTTTAGTACCAGCTTGAACATGAATAGCGTTATAAGTGGCATTATTTTGTAAATTAAGAGGGAAAAGATCACCAGACAACGTACAATTCCCAACAAATTCAGATTTATAAAATAAATTGAAAGAAGTGTCCGAAAAATTAAAGGAATATCCCAAGGATACAATTTTGAAACTGAAATTAAATTTCTAGAAAAACATGGAACATAAAATGTTTTTTCTAATTTCGAAAATAAAACCACTACTTAAAACTAAATTGCATGTCCCTATGGCCTCCACAGCGAACACAAGATGTGTTCCTGCGTGTGTATTGCTCAGTTCTCACTAATATCCTTAGATTTCGTAAACCCTATAAGGAATTTGAAATATGAATTGTAGAACTATAATCAATCCACCATGTGCTATCATTAATATCAACCATATTAAATTCATAACAAACGAATAAAATTGGATTACCTTTTTTCTCAAGCCAGATTCTAAAACTTGACACAATCCTTCTTCATGTGTCCCTTTTTTTTTTTTTTTTTTTTTTTTAATAGAAAAAACACTTGGATTCATTTTTTATGTTAGTTTTGGGAGGTATTTTCACTTTCTCTTTCTGTTTGGCTTGATTGTTGTTCTTTCCTTGTATTGCTGTAAATGCCCTATCTTCTAATTCCATTATCAGCCTTCTTTCCTCTTGAACACACATGGTCAAAAGTTCATTAATTGACCACTTATCCTTGTGTGTGTTATAAGAGATTTTGAAGGGTCCATATTGCTGTAGAATAGTGTTCAATATGTAGTACACCATGAAAGATTCAGACATTTTAACCTCAAGTTTTTTCAGCTAAGCCGCAATGTCCCTCATTTACATGATGTGCTTACGCACGCCTTTCACATTGGTGAGCCTTAGGAATGACAACTTCATAATTAGAGTATTAGCAAGTGCCTTATCTAAAGTCTGAAATTGCTCATCAATAGCCTTTAGTAATGCCTTGACATTGTCATGCTAGTCAACTGAATCACGAATGCCAACAGAGATTTTGGTCTTGATAAACATAACACTGAGGCGATTAGATTGCTCCCATAGTTTATGAAGAGCAATCTCAGCTAGAGTGCTGGTATCAGTAATACATGATTTGTCTTTCCTAATAGCATAATCAATATCCATGCACCCTAAGTGAAGAAGAATTCTCTCCTTCCAGATTTTATAGTTATCACCCATCAACTCGGGAATATCATTCTTGATATCAGAGTAATTCTGTACATCTGTAGGTGTTAAAATTGCAAACATAAATGTATACATACATACATACATGTATATATATATATATATATGTGTGTGTGTGTTTGTATACATATATGTGTGTATATACAGATATATATATATATATATATATATGCTTATTAATAAAATACAAGGCAAATAAACAAATAACATGCTTTACCAATGTCAATCATGGAAAAATTGCATAAAATTTGCATGTGGGACAAAATTTTAATTCAACTTGATTCATACTTATAATAGAATTATCAAATTATGTACTTAATTCATAATATTATGAGCACAATTTGACATTCTATCCTTATCATTATGACCAAGCTATTAAATTCTAATTCATAATTTTTGTGGGTAGACTATGAAAGGGAATTTAATACTTTGTCCTGATTAATTATGTAAATACAATAAATTTTTTGTGGGATAAAAATTAGCATTATTGTGTATAATTAATCACAACTTATGTCTATAATTTCTTTATGTGATTTAATATACCTAATTTTATTTAATTAAAGACGTTGTGGCTAATCCCTAAATAAATAAGATTTATGGATCGCTAGACATTACCAAAGAACTTTATTCAAATTTAATTACCGATTCTAATATGCAAAATTATGAATAAAAGACTACATTTTATATACTTAAATACTTTTCTTGTACAAGAACAATAAGTAATATACATACAGAATTTAAAGCACACAATAATTTCAACATGCTGTACAATCATAAATATCCAGATGGCCTGATGGTGAAGGCTTAGCCTTATGCAGGAAGGTGGTCCTTGCTCGTAACCTGTGCACTGCATATTTCCCCTCTCTCTCTTTCTTTTTAAACAGAGACCATAAAAGGTCTTACACTAGGTCAGTTGGGCCTGATCTGGGTTCATGTCCGGCCTAGCCAATCTATTACTAATGAGGTGAGGTTAATAAATCTAAAGTGGCTGGAATTAGGCCTAGTCTAGTCCATGACTAAAAATATCAAGCAACCGATCCAACCCATTTTTTTTAAACAACACAACAATAGCCATCTTCAACCTTCAGACCGGTTAGATCGACCCATATGAAACCCAGAAACAAATAAAGTTTTCACCCACCAAAAACAAAGTTTAAATAACATAGAAATGCTACAAATTTAATTTCTTTATCACTCATAACATTATTTTGCATCAAAATAAATATTTAGAATCCGAAACATATATATACATCAATTTTAGAAGGTTGTAGCAGACTAAAATTTACAAGGCCGATGTAAACTAAAGGCTCTAATACCAAATGAAAGCATTAAAACGATCTGAAACATGCTAACATATCAGCGTATAAATTGGCAATGAAAAAAAAAGGATAAAAAATACCTTCGGCCATTGTAGTCATTGTCGTTAACGTCATCGTCTTCTCTATTTGCTATCACCGATGGACACTTTTAAACACTGGAATCTCACTAGGATGGTGTAGTTTCTGAGGGAATAATTTTGTATTTAGGGACCCTTAACTGGCATATCCTATTTAGTGCTGATTTTCAAGATATACATTTCCCATCAAGATGTGGATTGATATTCAGTTATGGGTAGTTCCAGAATATGAGAGATTCACAAATCATGAAGGATATGGACAATTTTTGGTGATTCCGATTTATATGTATCACAAACACGCAACGTTTAAATGAACATTGCAACTGACAATCAGTGCACAAAAGTTTCATGGATATGGATTGAATCTCTAGAATTCTCCACCCAAGTAAGTCTGTTCTATTTATTACATAATGCAGTGTGAGTCTTTCAGTCATTGAAATGATTAAAAATAAAGGGATTTTATTATTTTTCAATTATTCGATAGTCTTTATACTCATTCTGTATTACATAATGAATAGTAAGAACTTTCTTACTGATTTCGTATTGCGCAATGAAGAGCAAAAACTTTCCATTCAACAGTAGTATCGTTCCAACTTGTGTAACCTGTGTGTTTTTTTTGTAAATTCCAAGTTTTACATATATATTTTGCCGTTGTCGATCTAGTAGTGGAATATTACATAAATAATTAAGTCAATCTATATCGTTGATTTCAACTATTGCTCTATGACCAATTTCAGAGATAAACTGATTCTTCATCCCTTCTCAAAATGTTGAGAAAAAGAGATCGACGTATGTTTTGCATTTTCTTAATGCAGTAGCCAATAGGTAACAATATATTTTCCTCTCTCTCCCCACATAAAATATATTCCCTTCCTATGATCCTATCTTATGATATTTTTATGGAAAATTCATAAGATTCCTTTTAGAAAATCATTCTCTTGTACTTTAAATGCTTGTATAGTATAATGTCATATACTTTAAAAACTTGTACGGTATAAATTTTTAAAATCAAAAAATAATTTCTACAAAAAACTGTAAAATTTCCCTATTTTTATAATCCTATTCCCAAAGTTTCTTTATATGGCTATGTCACTTAAACAATTAAAGCAAGCAAAATGTATAGAGTATAAGTGTGCTTCGACTTTTGACCTGAACTGTGAAAAGATGTTGTGTGAAAGTTTTACCGCCTGATTGTGACCAGCAATTAATGGCAAATTGCTCAAGACAAAGAAGGCCTAGACATTGTTGACCCAAATCGGGATAAATCCAACCAGCCCCAGCACCAGGGAGCCAGAACTAGCACTAACACTCAAACTAGTCTTACACTAAAATCAAATTGAAAATATTTCACTGGGAATGTTAACTTACAATAATAAGTACTATATCCTTCATACTATATCTTATACCTACAATATTTTGGCACAAAATAAAAAGATATTATCAACTTAAAGAAAAGACTGGAAGACAAATATAGTTATTAAAATATTTAAAAGTTTGATTTAAAATCACTAAACTATTAATTTTATAAATTTGATCATCAAATTCTACAAACAACTAAATCTGGGCCATTTCGTTAAGTTTAACTGTTAGGACTTAAGAAACGTTTTGAAGGGCAAAACTGTTAAAACACTAAAAATTTGTCATTTTCTCTGCCTACCAGCCAAATTTGCAACCACAATCCTAGATTTGCTTTTTTGTATAGATCATGATTACGACCTCGGATTTGTCCAAAAAAAAGCATTTTAGATTGTGTGTTGTTAATCTTACTCATGAAAAATGTAATATTTAATATGTATGTGACTATTTTAGATCAAAATATGTCTGTAATTATGTCGAAGGGCTAAAATAGTTCAATTTAATTTTTTGAGAAACTAAAATACATCATTTTAAATATAAAAAATTAAAAAAATATAAATATAAAATGTGAGTGACTATTAAAATTATTTTCTTAATTATTTTCAACAAGAAAGCCACAAAATAGTAACATGTTTTTCTCACCACACCAATCCTTATCCCACCGTTTGCGGTCCTTTAATGACTTTACATTCCGGTTACTCCAAAGAAAAAGAAAATTTGTATATTATTATTGTTTTCCATGTGATAGACATATATCAACTTTGACAGGGTCGAATTAAATATTCTAACTCATGCAAGAGATTTAAACAATCCATGCAAGTTACTTAACACAAGATTAATGAACTATCTAATTTTCTAGTTAGAAGATCATTCAATTCGCACGCTTGCATTGCTCCGCCACCAAATTCTCATTTTTCCTCCTTCCCAATATTCAAATTTCAACTAGACTGAATCTCATTACTTTGATGGAACTTCAGTGAATTGTTCAATTCACTTGCTTCTCCAAATTGGTTTTTAATTTTTTTTTTTCCTTTGGATTAATTCCTCTTTGCAAATAAGACTTATTATCAATCTTACATTGTACTTTTTTAGATCAGTTTGTACCCTAATTTTTTTCTTGACATTTTTGTCCACCACTAAAGAAATCCACTGAATTAATGGAATCTTTTAGTAGTTGGAGTGAAGTGACCACAATATAAAACATTAGGGTTCAAAGTGGTAAGAAAAAATTTCAGGTATAATGTAAAAAATGGTAATAAGTTAAAGAACAAAAAGAAGAATTTACCCTCTCTTTTTTTTTAAAGAAATTCATATAAATCTATTCATGATGGAAATGCTTTTTTTTTTTTTTATAAGTAAAAGTAAAGAGCATTATTCAGAAATAGTAGCACTACAAGAAGAAAATCAACCTACATCGAAAATATAGGATGTAACAAAACGAGGTTTACTACAACCTCTCATATCTTGATTCACAAGACTTCCTAGACCTTCAGGCATAACCTCATAATGCTGAAAATCTACTTGGAGATCGACCCCAACTTTGGCTTGAAAATCAGCACAAGCGTTTGCTTCATGGCATATTTGTTTGATGGAAATTCTTTTACATGGCTAGAGTTGTAGGTCAAACATTCCACGAGTAGCATATAACCTATTTCCAACAAGCGACCTGCTACAAAATAAAATTTTACACGACTAGAGATGTAGGCCAAACATTCCGAGAGTAAACCTATCGTTATAATCATATAAACTTTTTTTTTTTTTAATTTTTAAAATATATTTATTTTTTATTTTTTAATGACTCAAATTATTAACTAATTAATAGATTATAAAAAAAATCGTTTCTCTCTTCAAACTTAAAAAATGACTTAAACTTTGCCCACGTTAGGTTACGATTTGAGCTTCCACAACCACAAATAGTAATAACCCAAGATTATCCTTTATATTCATCATCTACACCGCGATGAATTCATTACCCTTAAAGATTTCCATTTTCTCTCTCAAAAATTCACAAATCATTCTCAAAAACCATGTCGACACATCTTGAAACTTCTCCTCCTCTTCCTCCCAAGTATTTACAAGATGATAAACTAACTCAAGAATGTGAGGAGTTGCTGCCTTCTCTACCCAAAGAAAAAGGATGGGTTTCTTCTCATATCTACCAATACCAAGGTTTTTGGCACCCTGCCAGGCAGCTTCAAGGTGTCATCGCATGTCAAAAACACTTCGAAGCTCAGAATTCTGATATTTTACTCGTTACTACTCCCAAATCAGGCACTACTTGGCTAAAAGCCATCGTATTCGCTCTAGTGAAGCGAATGCATTATCATCGTGGCATGGAAAATTATCCCTTGTTCATGAATAACCCTCATGAATGTCTTGTTCCTTTCCTGGATTTGAAGATCTATGTCGAGAATCAAACTCCTGACCTCTCTTCGTTCCCTTGTCCTCGCCTTTTCGCCACGCATTTGCCATTCAATTCGCTGCCAAAATCCGTGCACAATGCTCCATGCAAGATTGTCTACCTTTGTAGGAATCCAAAGGATACTTTTGTATCATTGTGGCACTTCACGAACAAGTTGAGGCTGATTGGAAACATGGAAACAAATTCACTCGAGGATGTTCTCGATAGGTTTTGTAAAGGAGTAAGCATTTATGGACCCTTTTGGGACCATGTTTTAGGTTACTGGAAAGAAAGCTTGGAGAACCCTAATAAGGTTCTTTTCTTGAAGTACGAGGATTTGAAAGAAAATCCCACTTTTTATTTGAAAAAAATAGGTGAGTTCTTGGACTTCCCCTTTTCTTCCGAGGAGGAAAAATCAGGAGGAATTCTTGAGGAAATCTTGACCATTTGTAGCTTTGATAATTTGAAAAATCTTGTGAGGTGAACAAGAGTGGGAAGTTGTCTTCAGGAGAAGAAAATAAGGCGTTCTTCAGGCATCTCAGGTCGGCGATTGGAAGAATTTCCTGACTGCTGAGATGGAAGATCGGATAAATTCTTTGGCTGAAGAAAAGTTTGGTGCATCTGGATTAGAATTATAGACTTAATTGTTTGATGGATCTGGATGAAAAATCTGTCGGTGCATTAAATATGCGTTTTTTTTTTTCCTTTTTTGTGTGTGTGTTTTGGTTAATAAAGGTTTATCACCTATCGGTGATTTACTTGGGTATTATGAAATGTTGGAAAAATTATGCTGTTGGAATTGTGATTTAGGCTTCATTTTGTTGTCTGTAATTGTAATGTTTTGTTAATTAAGAAACAAAATTTACTGTATGTTCATTGTGGATCAACACAACTATTTGAATCTAATATATCCATCTACTGGTCTCTTATTCTTTGTTAGATGTGTAATTCCCAGACAGTTGTTATATTAATAGAAAATTAAAAATAATAAATATAAGAAAAGATAGATAATCCAATATTTAGCTTATAAATTCTTATGGCATTCATTATAACATCTTATACCTTCAAAAATTATTTGAGAAATTCTTGGCCAAATTTCTTTTATCATGTATTTTATCAACTTTTAATTATTGGATAATGTCCATATCTGTAGAATAAAATTAAACTTTCCAAAGAAGCATTTTAATTTTTCTAATTAAGTTCTTTTTCCAATGTTCAAATCAATTTTCAGCATGAATATGTCTCGAAAGCCAGGCAAAAGTATGCATTATCTTCATTTTCTTTTAAAAATTTATTCGCTTGCTTATCATCCTGAAAATTGCATTTAATATTGTAGTGGGACTAATGTATAATATAATATAATATAATTAAAAAGTGTAAAATACTCCATTTGGATATGTTTTTTTTTACCCATTCTTTGCAGTAATTATTTGGTCAACGGAAAAATCTATTTGTTTGCATGTTTATTATTTGATCACTATTTGCACTATTCTTTATTTGTCTTATTTAGTTTAAAAAACATCAATTTATTATTTGTACTATTCATTATTTATCTCATTCATTTTTTGCTTCAATAATCAGTTATTTGCACTATATTATTTGTATTATTCATAACAATTATTCATCATTTTAGCTGTTCATATACATTTCCTCTATACATTATTTGTACTATTGTGCAACTACTAATTCCAAATTTAGATGTGAATTAAAATTTTGTGCGTAAAGTATTTTAGTGTACATCCCAAATAATTCACATAAATGGCTAAGGAGCACTTGCAAAATCAAGTGTATTAAGACTTTGTTTATCAAATTAATTGTTGTTTTAATGTGTGTTGTGTCAAAATAATTCTTCACTCCTTATTTGTGTACAGAAGTATGCGCATTTCAAATATCCCAACTGTGACACTTAAAGCGAATTGTACTAGACACTTGCCACTTTCCCTTCAACGTCTGTCTTTTTGCTCGTCTCTCTCTTTCCTCTCCATCCGCTCTTCTATATGAATCTAATAACCTGTACATGTGTACTTCTCTCAAGAATCTGGTTTCTTTAAAAGCTAATTAAAGTGGTAAAGTTATAAAGACTTGGTGTCTACAATATTGAATTTTGATGGAGTAGATCATTTTCAGAAAGCTACAAACCTGATAGATCCCCAGAAGCATTAAAACAATAGCAAATTGTTACTAACGTTTATTTAGAAAATCAATTACTCCATCAAAACTCAATTATTGGCCCGACAATATCCTATTATTGATGGAGTACATGTGTAGTAACGTTTATTTTATTTATTTATTACAATACCTCTATGTCGAAGGCAAAGACTTGATAAAACAAATTAGAATAATTATAATTTGCGTGGCAACAAGTGTAAGTTTGCAAAATTTCTCTCACGATACTAAATTTCTAAGGGGTCCATTTTTTTTTTAAAACTTATCTTCTATAATTATTGCATATTGAAATTAATTACCATTCCAATAAAAATTACTACTTCGAATACGTTTATCATCATGAAAATTGCATTTAATATTGTAGTGGGACTAATGTAGAATATAATATAATTAAAAAGTGTAAAATATTATGGCTCCATTTGGATATGTTTTTTTTATTCATTATTTGCTGTAATTATTTGGTCAATGGAAAAATCTCTTTGTTTGCTTGTTTATTATTTGACCACTATTTGCACTATTCTTTGTTTATCTTATTCAATTTAAAAAACATCAATTTATTATGTGTACTATTCATTATTTATCTTATTCATTTTTCGATTCAATAATCCGACATTTGCACTATAGTATTTGTATTATTCATAACAATTATTCATCATTTTAGCTATTCATATACATTTCCTCTACACATTCCCTTCAACGTCTGCCTTTTTGCTTGTCTCTCTCTTTTCTCTCCACCGCTCTTCATCTATCTCCCTCCTTCACACCATCCTCCTTGCCCTTTTCTGTCAACTCCCATCCCCTTTCCTCTTTCTTTCCCTCACCCAAGAAAATTTGTCAGCCCTTCCCTTTCCTGATCCTTCTCCTCATTCCATGCCCAGTTAACCACCGCACTAGAATAGACACTAAATTTCATGTGTTGTGATCCTAAACCTTAGATGTTCAACTCAAAACTAATTTAACACAACTTTTTAATTTTGTGTGCATTTTTACAATTATTCTAAAAGTGATAGTCATAAATGTTGTCGATTTCCCAACAAAAAAAAAAAAAAAAAATCAATTCTTATTGTCTTTAATGTACATATTTGGAATTTTTCAAATTTGATAAAAAATGAATTTATGTCTTATTGTCTACTCTTATAAAATGTACTTGAAGTGTTTGATAAAGTTTTATTTTATTTTAAATCCAAACACAGCACTCTATATATATAATCTATAAAATGTGGCCATATGTCTATCTGATACGCAAGGAAGATATAGACACCACAGAAGAATCAAGAAATCAGATGTTATATTTGTAAGCTTCAACTTTCACGTATCTCATAATCTTGTCGATGTGCGACCAAAATAATTAATTATCAAACACAACTTGACACATATACAATATTTAACTACAATTGAAACAGGCTACAGCATTGCACTTGAAAACGAAACATAAATTAATAGGTATTCTTTTTTTCTTTTATTAAAAAAAAAAAATCAAGTAGAGGAGATTCGTGTTTGCAATTTTAGTTCTATAAAAGACAAAAAATGGAATATATGACGACGAAATATTGGTAAAATATATTTCTTTGATTAGAACATAAGCATCGATAAATAATGGTAGAATTTGAGATCATCAAGCCATAAATTGGTTAATTAGAATTTATAAATTGATTTTAAACATTTGTTCCTAATTATTCCTACTATCTTCTTGAATTACAGATAATTTCTCATCAATCTTAGACTCCCCCAAAATACTTACAAGAGGATGAAGTATCCCAAGAATGCAAGGATTTGCTTTCAACTCTACCAAAAGAGAAGGGTTGGGCTGAACCTCATCTGTACAACTACCAAGGTTTTTGGTACATCCAGCCTGGCAATTTCAAGGAGTTCTTGAATGTCAAAAATACTTCCAAGCTCAAGATACCGATATTCTCCTCATCTCATCACCAAAATGTGGCACAACTTGGTTGAAAGCCTTAGCTTTCACTATAATCAATCGAAATTTTCATGCTATTACCAATGACCATGAACAAAAACATCCCTTGTTCTACAACAATCCTCACAAGCTTGTACCACATTGGAGACATTTTTCCCACTTTAATATAAATGCAAATTTCGAATAGTGCAAATAGTGATCAATGTGTTAGATTATTGGAAGGAAAGCAAAGAAAGGCCCAACAAAGTTTTGTTTTTAAAGTATGAAGAAATGAGAGAAGATCCCAATTTTCATGTCAAACGTTTGGCTGAATATTTCGGGGTCCCTTTTTCTCTTAAGGAAGAGGGATCGAGGGTCGTGGAGAAAATTACAAATTTGTGTAGCTTTGAAAATTTGAGCAAATTGGGAGTGAACAAAGATGGAAAATTGCCGAGTGGTGTGGAAAATAAAACATTCTTTCGTGGAGGTGAAGTTGGGGACTGGAAAAATTATTTGTCCCCTGAAATGGTAGAACAATTGAATCGTCTCAATGAAGAAAAGTTCCGTGGTTCTAGCTTAGAGCTATAGTTTATGCAGGTTCAATCCAGGTTAATATTAATTAATTAGTCTAATTATTTCTTCCATGACCTGTATTATCGAGTTTTAGGTGTGAAATTTCAATAATTATTACTAGTGACAGAAATTTAACGTGTATAATTTTCAATCTCGGTAATGTCTCCGAATTATTTCTAACTACTGCTAAAAGCACATCGTACGCCAGTGTTTTTGTACATGACCTTGTTTTAATCCCCACTACTCGATTTGAAGTTAATCAAATTATGGAATTATTGGAAGGGAATAATTAGATGTGGAAGTTAAAGTCAGATAAGCATCCAGTGAGGACATTAAAAGTCCGCTACTACTCTACTATTTATGCATTTTATTTAAAATTACATCTAAAATATTGAGTTATTAAAGTACGAAGAAAGGAAAAAAAAAATCCATTTTCAAAATATAAAAGTCAATGTTTTAAAAATTGGATTGAAATGACCGGCTCGACTGATTGGACCGCAACTTGAAAGAGTCACCCGTCTAATCCAGCTATATATCTATGTAGTAATAAAAGCTTAACACAACCATAAGAAACCATAAAATTGGAAGAAAAATTGGTTCAACGGGAACTTGTCGGTTTTTTAACTTTTAGATTAAAAAAATATTTAAATAAAGAGAGAGAAAAAAATATCTTGAAACTAAAAACTCCAAGTTATTGTTGACAAATTATTTTTGAACACGGAGATGATGTGGTATTATATTAACTATTAAGTTATTATTTTTTGAGCTTTTTATATTATTTTTGTACGAATTTAATTTGTTCTTATTTGAAATTTGACGAGTATTTTTGGATATTAAAACTAAAATTCTCAAAAAATAATATTCCTCTTCTATTTTCTAGATTTCATAGAAGTGGATTTTAAGTCATTTTAATACCACACTAAAAAAAAAATTAAAGTAGCGAAGCGCCTGACCTGACCGGTTCAACTGGTTGAACCGGTTAAACTGTGATCCACACAGACCACTGAATCAATGTCCGGTCTTATTTTCAAAACATTAATAATTTCAAAGCCTAGAAATATACCTCCATCCTTGACAACCCGAATTTAAAATTTTATAAATTATTTTTCTTTTAATCTATCATCCTAAGCAAATCATATAAAAGTTTGAGATATATTTCTAACACACAGGGGTTCGTAAGGCATTTTATCCCCCAAAAAAATACAAATAAGATTTTTAATGCTAAATTTTTTCAGTGTTACTGGTGATTGATTGTCATGTGCACTTAAAATGTGTTATTTATTCTAACAGTGTTGACATTCAACTGTTCATGTATCAGGCTATAATAAGTTACAAAGATTTAGCACAAGTGTCTCTTCAACACAGAAAATAAAATAAAACCAAAACAGGTAGAGAGACTACATTTTATAAAAGCAATGTAATCATAATTATCGGATACGGCTCGTCTTTTGGAAGGAATGAGCTAAAGCGAAATTGTAATGTTGAACTTTATCAAAGCTTTTCAATCATTGCTAGTGCCTAAATGTTAAGTTAAACTCTCATAATTACTAGAAAGTTTTGTAATTCTATATATATATATATATATATATATATATATATATATATATATATATATGTTTTATAAAATTTGATCGAATCGGTAATTATTATGATTTTTTTTCGTATTATGTTATGATTTGTCTAATAATTGCGGTTAAGATACTTAGTGGTTTTAGCTGATGGAATCAGGAATTATGTTATGATAACATATTGTTATGATTAATGATTTTGTAGAAGAATAAATTAAGGAGTAGGAAGCTTGTGTAACATTAGCTTATTAAATTCTAAGGTTCATAAAAATAATATTAACCAGAAATTCAAGAAAAGTTAATGATATTAGAAAATTTGTGACATTAAAGTGAAAAGTGCAATGAATTTTAAATAAGTAACCATTAAAAGAATCTTAATATATTATTTGCATGATTAGGCTACAAACTACATTATTTTCATTCAATCGGTAGGTATTTTCGCGTCAAGCAACTCTTTAGTTTAGCGTGCAATTTAAATAAGCACGTTTGTGCAGGATTGTACTTTTGACACTAGTGGAAAAAGATAAGATTCCTAAGTCCTATCATCATTTTGTGTTTGTTTGTGATAATTTTAGGAAGGGGACCAATTAATTATCTAGTCAGGATCGAAAAGAACTTTTGTCTTAATTAGTCCTAACACATGTTACTAAGAATTCGTATCATTTTGTGTTAGTGGTACTTTTAGGATTTCAACCAGTAGTTGATGTCCTACTGAAGTTCAACTTTAACTTAATTAGTCCTGTCAAATGATAAAACAAATCCATATATGATTGGATATTCCCATGTCATTTATGTCTCTAATTTCTGAATGCTTTTCTTTCTCTTGAAAATGTTGATAAATGATAGGCTTCGACTAACTATAAATAAGTGTGCATTACGCACCCCAAAATTCACCAATTAAAATTGGAGTAGAATACATTCCCTAAATATTTCATTCCAAAAACTCAATTTTTTTGTAGAATGTCAAAGCAAGATTATTCTTCACCACCTCCCTGGATTGCAATAGAAGATGAAGTACCCGAAGAATGGAGGAATAATGTACTCTCCAAACTACCAAGAGAAAAGGGATGGGGTGAGCCATTTCTCTATCAATACCAAGGGTTTTGGTATCAAGCAGAGACAGTTTTCTGTTTCACAATGTTCTTGGATGTCAAAAACACTTCCAAGCTCAAAACACTGATCTTATTGTTGCCTCCACTCCTAAATCAGGCACCACCTGGCTGAAATCTTTAGCATTTTCCATCCTGTATCGAAAATCCTATCCTCCGAGTGACAATCAACACCCCTTGCTCACCAAGAATTCTCACGATCTCGTGCCATTCTTGGAACTTGATATTGACTTTGATAATCCCAGGCCTGATCATTTGTCCTTTTATTCTAGTCCTCGGCTTTTTTCGAGCCATTTACCTTACCAGTCGATGCCAAAATCTGTGAAAGAATCTGCTTGCAAACTGATTTACATATGTAGAAACCCTAAGGATGCCTTCATTTCTCTTTGGCACTACACAAATAAGCTGAGGACCCCGGAAATGGGAACCCTTCCAATCGAAGAAGCTTTTGACAAGTTCTGCAGGGGAGTTAGCCTGATTGGACCCTTTTGGGATCATGTGCTAGGATATTGGCAGGAAAGCTTGAAAATGCCTGACAAAATTTTGTTCTTGAAGTATGAAGAAATCAAGGAACGGTCCAATATTCATGTCAAACGCAGCTGAGTTCTACGGATGCTTTTCGGACGAGGAAGAAGCATCGGGTGTGGTGGATGAGATTGTGAAGCTGTGCGGCTTTAACAACTTGAGCAACTTGGAGGTGAACAAAAGTGGCAAAGATTGGAGTGGTATGGCTTTTAATGTACTATTCAGGCGTGGAGAAACTCAAGACTGGAAACGTTATTTGACACCTGATATGGTCGATAAACTTGATCGTATAACTGAAGAGAAATTCCATGGATCTGGATTGATGCTCTAAATTCCATGTTTAATTGTCAGTTACATTCATCTTGAAGATGAATATCGTGTGCCTTTTTTTATGGTTTTTTTTTTTTTTTTTTTTTTTTTGGGGAGGGGGTGGGAGTTTGGGAATGGATGTTGTGCGGAATTTGGCTAAATAAAGATGGTTGTCTGACAACGTGATTGTTGTCTTATGGTTGTATAGCTAAATGTGTTGGAATAAATTGTGATTGTCGTTTGAAAGAAACTGATGATTTCATCACGCTAATGCATTTGTGCTTGATTTCAGAGTTTTACTTCATACATAATCTTTTGGCTAACTTTTAGATAAAATTGATCCTAGATTTGAATTGATATTAATTAGCTCTTAACTGTGATCTTGGACAAGTGGTTCCAACTATGCGAAGTGGATCTGATCAAACGTAAAGACATTCCGCGGATCCGGATTAAAGTTATGAATTAAAACTAAAGGGAATTCTATAGTCCTTTTTAAGAAATAATTCTTTTAGTTTTAAAAGTTTGTGCAGTTTAAGTTTTTAAAGCACATGGTATTATATTATACAATTATTTAAAATACAAAAAAATGATTTCCTAAAAAAAATTATAAAATTTTCTACTAAAGGAATTAATGAGCATGGCCTGTCTTATCTGTTTCCAATTATATTCAATTTGGTGGTTTAATTAGTCTTAATCTAGTTGTTCATAGATACTTTTGTTAGGACTAAGATAAACAAATCCAAATATAGAAACAAAAGCAAACACAATATTTACGTAAATCGGTTAATCTGACCTACGTTTACTGAATGAAGAGAATTTCATCAACGCATCAACAAGAGGAATACAGATTAGATAGATCACTATAAAATTGAACAAGGACGAATTCAAATATATAAATATCTCAAATTAAGATATCTTAAATTAGAGAGTTTATAAAGAACTTATACTGGTGGTACAAAACATTTGGCGTGTTTTAAAAACTTTCGAAAGCCTCAATTTATAGGCGTTTGGAACTCAGAATATGAAATGACTATACGAAAACGGTGCAAGTCTTGCTATGATTTGCAATTTTGACAAAATGCAGAAGGAAGCCTAAAACAATAGTGGTAGCAATGGTTAATTAGTTTTTGGATGCAAGCCATCCAATTGATTTGCCTTTTAACAATTACCTAAAAAATCTCCGCCTTGCCTATCCAACATACATAGATTGTGTTTGGATTGGTGGATTTGAATTGAAAGAATTATTTGAAATAAATGGATTTGAAATGACATAAAATTTTAGTAAATTTCAAATACGCTCACTTAATCATTAAAATCACATTTTTATTTATCGATAGATAACTTGTTTGAATAATTTATTATATATTAGAATTTCAAATCAAATCTACTCAAATCCTTTTATCCAAACACAATGATATAGACTCTTAAATTTTACAAATATCAAATATTCTCCATCTACAACAAAGTTAGAAGGTTATGTACTACCAGGAAGGACGGGCAGGAATTCTCACACTTGAACAATTGATTTCAAAAGAAAAACGCAATAAAGATGACCAGCCAGGCTTGGTGGGGAGCGAATTACCTTAAAGCTCTAATCCAAAACCATGAAACTTCCCGGCGGTGATATGATCAAGTCGATCTGCCATTTCAGGAGTAAGATAATTTTTCCAATCATCCACCTGAGCTCGGCGGAACAATACATTAAATTCCATGCCAGTCCACTCCTTGCCACTTTTGTTCACCTCCAAATTGCTCAATTCTCAAAGCAGCACAATCTCACAATTTCATCCACAACCCTGATCCTGATCCGGCCCCTCCTCTTGGTGGCTATTCGGAGAAATTCAGGTTGTGCTCTAATTTCTTCATACTTCAGAAACAACCTTTGTTAGGCCTTTTAAGCTTTCCTTCCAATAACTCAATCATGGTCCCAAACGGTCCAAAACCATGAAACTTGAGCCCGGCGGTCAGGAAGCCTTAGTTTGTTCATGATCAAGTCAAAAGATCTGCCAATTTCAGGAGTAAGATAATTTTCTCCTTTGTCTTAATGGTGCCTATAGCCCAAGGACCTGATCGCTCGGCTTTATTGTTATATTTCTCTTTATTTATATTCGTTATTATCTGAGCTGAGTGGAAATGAGCCTCATCTGATCAGGAGAGGAAATGTCAGGGATTCGATTGTTGTCGACATCAAGTTCCAAACAGGGATGGCCATCCTGTCCAACAGGAGGAAAACGGAGTCTGTTGAGTATGGCAAATATTAAAGACTTTAACCAGGTGGTGCCGCATTTGGGATAAGACGCCACAAGAACATCAAAATCTTGAAGTCGGAAGTTTTACAATCCAGGACTAGATGAAACTGCCAGGCTAGGTGCCAAAAGCCTTGATATTGATATAGATGAGGTTCAGCCCATCCCTTTTCTCTGGGAAGAGATGAAAGTATGAGTCTATATTCTCAAAGCAGGAGGTGGAGAAGAAGCACAATCTCACAATTTCATCCAACAGAAACTTCCAAGAGAAAGTGAAAGTTTTCAAGATTCTTAAATAAGAAGTTGGGAAGGAATGGCGACGTGCGTGGTTCAGCAGTTGGTATGGATTATGGAACGGCAGACTGACCTCGCTCAACTACCAACCTGCAAGTTGCAATATTAATACTGCTTTTCCCTTTCTATTTTATTTGATATGATCAAACATGTACATAATTTTAAAAAATTGATATTTAACCAATGTAGTAAAATACATTTTTCATAATTATCTTATCAATTCAAATTCAAATTCCCCATTTTATAGACAAACATTTATGATTATGATTTCGTGCTATTCAAATTATTAAATTGGTTTGGGAAAGAAAAGCATATACTTGTCCGTTCGATTGGATGTAAAATGTTTTCTTTAGCAAAGTATTTTTTTTGAAAAACTTTTTAAACGAAAGAATTTATTTTTCATATATTTTTTTTAGTGTTTGGTTGACTAGATGAAAATATTTTGAAATATAGCTCTTTAACATTTTTTATCTTTAATTTTATGAATACAAGTTAAAACTACTTATTTTAGGCTTGTATTTTACCATAATTATGGTAAATAAAAGATTAGTGAGAAGTTCTAAAAATTTGACATGTAGCATCATATTTTATAAAGTAAGTTTACTTGGAAATTAATAATAGAGGTAAAAAATGAACTACTTTATTAACCATATCTTATTTTTAACTACCTTATTTTTTTAAAAAAAATTCTAATTTTATTACATGTGTATAAGAGACAGGTATTGTTTAGATCATTATATAAGTATAAGTTATTAACAATAAGTTAAGAAAATAAATATATATTAATTATGAAAAACTTATATATGTGTGTATATATATATATATATATCATTGTTAATAAAAAATTTAATGAACAACTTTTAGATATATTTAATGGGATACAACTAATAACTCTCATTAAAGTATGATGATATCTAGCCTACTATGTCTAAATGATATCGTTTTTGCAACCTAATTACATCCAGTTAATATTTATAAAATTTGTTATATCACAAAAAGATAACAAAGTTTTAATATCAATTCCTTCTTTTCATTTTCTTGCAACTTTATATTTGTTGTTAATTAACTATTTAATGTGAATAGATATTATTTTTAAGTGATTATGTAATTATAATACACTAAAAAATCATTGTACATTTATGCTTTATATATATATAATGAGACCTAAAATTAATTATTAGAAATATTATTTTTTTCCCTTTTAATCTAGAAGAATTTTCCTCATTTTTTAACGTTATATTTCATAGATGCATGATATTTTTATCTTATGTAAGTTTAATAAAATCAAATACTTAATTAGGTTTTGTTCTCATACTCTCCTTTAAAATTTTGTTTCTTAAAGTAACGTGTGTAGGCTTTTAAAAATAATTTTATTAAAGAACATGAATTTTAAAACTTGATATACGATAAACAAAAAATTTGTGATTATTCCGTGCATAGCACGGGTTCAAAATTTTAAATATGAAAAGAATTAGATTAAGAATGCTTGGGAGATGTCTTTTCATTAATGTATATAATTCGAAATTCACTACAAGATGTTAGCCATTGTATAATTACTATAAGAGGGTTTTTTTTATGTGCATCACTTTATTGATAAATACAAAATTAACCTTGGTATTGGAAAACGAAGTTTAACCTAGGTATACCATACCTAGGTGTCGTGTCCTAGGCAAGGAAAAATGAAATAAATAAAAATAAAGAGAAATAATAAATGTGTATAATAGTAGTACAAAAATAGGTATCTAAAATAGGATTTAAAATGGGACGTTGGAAGATCCAAAACATAATCTAGAATTGGATTTTTGAAAATAGATAAACAAATAAATAATGGAGTCGAGACACCAACTCAAACCTAAGGAAAAAAGAAAATTCCTAAGGGTTGAGTAAAAGAATATTAAAATATGAGAAGGTAAAAATTAAAGTAAAATAGATACATAAAAATAAGTTCCTTAAAGTATATCACAACCTTTAAAGTTAAGGGCAAAAATGTGTTCCTTAAAGTATATCACAACCTTTAAAGTTAAGGGCAAAAATGTGTTCCTTAAAGTATATCACAACCTTTTGCAAACTGCAATTTTAATATCACAACCTTTTGCAAACTGCAATTTTAAGACCAAGCACCAATTAAAGGTTGTCTAAAATAGTTCATCTTGAGAGCATTTATAAGAAGGGAAAATTGCCAAAACAATCCCTCAACTTTTGCACTTTAGCCAGAATAGTCCCTCAACCTTCTTTTCAGCCAGAAATAGTCCTTCAACTTTTTTTTTTAGCCAGAATAGTCCTTTAACTTTTATTTTTTAGCCAAAAAAGTCCTTTTATGGTGTAGTCACCATAAATTTTTTTTTTTTTTTTATTTATAAATTTCACATGAAAGGACTATCTTGGCTAAAAAATAAAGTTGGAGGACCATTTTGGCTACAAAAAAAGTTGAGGGATTATTTTGGCTAAAGTAAAAAAGTTTAAGGACTGTTTCAGCGATTTTCCCTTATAAGAATGATAAAACAACAAGAAGAAACATTCAATTTAAAGTTAAGGTGTGTATCTCTAACAAGTGCATACTATACCACCACAATAGAAAAATAACCTTTGATAGTTAAATAAAATAATGGTATGATATAATACCGTGACCAGATTAAAATTGTAAATTACAACAGGCAACAATTCAACTACAGTCTGAATCTTATACTGGCTTTAAATACAATATATAGCAATCAATGAAATAAACACCACTAACAAAATAAAACCGCAAAACTACTTCGATCAAAATTGTACTCCTATGTCATAATAATTGCCATTTCAAGCATAATGACCATTATATGAGTTGCATATTAGATTATCATATGCTTTTCCCCCAAAAGGAGGTGCAATCTCATGAATCGCAAATTATTTGAGATAGAAGCAATATTATCAGTTGCCCTGAGATTTCAGCCATAATTTCCTTCTATTTATTGCTGTATTTGGCCAAAAGACGAATGACAAGATATTGCTCATCAATGAGTAATCCCCTTATTGATTCCAGGTTTGAGATAGTTCTTTCACTTCTCCAAACAGACAATGGTGTCTCTGTTTAATGGTGTGTGCATTGATCGAGACACAAGGTACCACTCTCTTGGGACATATTGTAACACCCCGGGCTCTGGGTTGGCCTAACAACTTTTGAGCAGAAAAAATGAGCTCAAAAAATACTTAAGTCAAGTTGTAAGTAGTCCACAACTCAAGGTGTTATAAACAATACAATAGCCCCTCCCATATTGAAATATCCCCTCCCACTTTCAATGTGGGATGGAGCGTCACAATCACCCCTCCTTAAGGCTTTGCAAGGACCCCTCCTTAAGGCTTTGCGAGGACTCCTCCTTAAGGCTTTGCGTCCTCGCAAAGCCCAAACACCCCCAGTTCTGGGCTGACCCAACAATTTTTGAGCGGAAACAACGGGTTCAAAATGCTTAAGCCAAGTTGTAAGTAGCCTACAATCCAAAGTGTTATAAACAATACAATATCCCCTCCCACTTTCAATGTGGGCGGGGCGTCGCACATAATGTCTCAGTAAACATGTAAAAAAGCATACTCTTCAGTTTGGTGCATTGTCTCTATTGCATTTGCAAGTGTAAACACTCCTGCCCATTACCAAAAAAGTTTCTTTATGTATATGGTCAATAGAAAGGAACAAATATTAGCAATATTGAGAGAATGAACGTCGAGTAGACAAATTAAATCACCAAAAATCATCGAGGTCTTTGAGTCCAAACAAGTCTACAAGACTAAATCAAATACATTGGAGTCTGTGTTCAATCAAAACAAAAACCTAAACATTATCCATTTCACAATCATTGATTACAAGTCAGACCAAAGAAAAAATAAATTATTTTATTTATGTAATGCAATAATGATTTACAACTTTATAATCTTCACCACGCAAATACAAGAGATCCAGACAACAAACAGCAATTTTTTCATTAAGGAGAAATGTATGAATTAGTTAATCATTATTTCCTCTTCCTTTTGTGTCTACATTATCAATTTGAAAGTCACTATTTCCTCTTTACAGTTTCAAAATTTTATTTTGCATAATCTCAATTCTCAAACTGAACAAAAGAATCTCATCAAAGCCAACAAAAGTTGCAATCACCCATTCTGAAAGCAAACTAATATGATCTGATCTCTATAGTACTTAAAACCATGACACACAAACAAGAGGCTAACTCCTGGTCTAATATATTAATGGGAGAGAGCCTTCACCTTGACTGATATATCAACAACCAATGTGGCAATAATTTCTCCAAACAAAGAAAAAAAGATTTAATTTCCCTTCCCCTACGATGACAAACAACAACACTGAGATGAATCATATATTTCACAAGCAAAAAAAATAAAACCTTAAGCATTTAAGAACCTCTTATACATGCATGAATAAGATGTGTTTAAATGCTTAAGATAATTTTTAGAATACATTGCTTAAAACTCACTATCAGGAAGAATTTAATTATGCTCTTTTCTTCTGACAAAAAACTAAAAAAGGATATTTATTTTCTTTATCGGTAATGAAACATTAATGCATTGTAATTTTATTATTAAACCAATTATTGATTCCATAATTATTCTACTCCAAAAGGCAATTTAATTATCAGGGTATTTTTTTTTTTGCTGGAAAATTGGAAATTACATGTCGAGATCTGGAGCCAATATAATCACCATATAGTGTTCCATTATAGCTTTAACAACCTCAAAGGATCCCACAACTGCATTAGAAAAAGAAGGCCTTTGCTTCAAGGCCTTTTGTCGAAAATTTGTGCCAATCATCAATAAAAAATTCTAAAATAATATCATTTAAAAGTTTACATCTCTTAAAGGAAGCACAAAACCTTTGAAATTCTTATTATTCCTCTTAACACATGAGATGTGTATAAATAGCAACTAATTGTATCATAACCGAATACTTGGGACGAGTAAGTAAGTTTTTGTAGACGTACCATTTTCCCTAATTTCTCTGTCAATAAGAGATTGTGCCAAACCTATCCCTATGAAGGACACCCTTACGTTGCTTTTGGATGAGCTTTAAAATTTTTCTACACAAAGAAAAGTCACAAGTTACTCCCCAAACATAGGAATTGTCATATTATAGAGCTGCTATTAGTTTGCCAACTGAAAATTAAACAGAGTACAAGAATTTAGTAACGTGTAATGAATATCTTGCTGCATAAATGAAGGAAAGTAGCTAAACATAGATAGACAAGAACGTATTTGCAACAGGAATAACCTAGTTGCAAAGATAATGGTTTACAGTGTTCTAATTCTTCATTTTTTTTGGTCAATAAAGACGGGGATGAAAAACTTTTGCGAATTGAAAACTTAGATAAACATTGCTTAAATATTTTAATAAACAACATACAACTTGAATTCATCATTTATATAAATGTGTTGCCGACAAATTTTCTTCTTTTCTATACGAAAATCCTTTTGATCTATAATTACTCAAAAAAAAAAAAAAAAAGGGAAGAACTTCAGGCTAGAATGATTCAAATCATAAAAATTTTTGTTTTAGACTGCATTGATCTGCTGAATTAATAACACAACATTAATCATAGCCTCATTTTTTTTTTTTGTATCGAAGTGTCAATAATCAATAATCTGGTCACTATTCACAGTGATCTCTATCACGTCTCTCCATTTTCACTCTCACTCAAATTTATCTATAGAATGGAAGGATGATCATTTGGGAAGATTGGAAAACAATTTAGAAATATGTAGAGGTTAACTTATCAAATAAATTAACATCTGGCATGCATGAAAAACTGATCAAAGAATAATTCCACCTTCAAATACTACAAGAAATTTATCGAGATTTAGGAACTTATAACATCTGTCTCTTATACAAAAATAGAAGTGTATAAGAGAATTTTATGAAGATTTTAATGTGTAATCATTTACCAAAAATATCAAAATTTAGCAACTAATCATCCATTTCATCTAATTTAGGTGTGAACGAATTCAGTTGACAAGATAGATAAAAATATGTCACCGTTATAGAGGTTGATCTAGAATAAGCTTCGATTCCGCTGGATTCCAGTGGGCAAAGAGAGAAATTTGTTGAAGAGTTTCATCCAAAGTAAGCTGCTAGTTTTGAGGCTTAAAGCAACAATTCCAGCAAGCAAGAGAGAAAATCCTGGAGGCTTGTGACACGATCCGCCCATTTAGACGAAGAGGTTTGGCCCAGAGTGAAGGTCCAGACGTTTGGCCCAGAATAAAGGTCCAGACTCTTTTCCAGAAGATAAAGGAATATTCTAGACTTCTTCAGAATTTCCTTAATTGACTTTAGATTCCCAGAATATTCTAGGAGAAATATTCTTTGTATAGCATTCTCTAGAATCATGTAGATTTGTAATTAATGTGGTAAGTTCTAGAATTCTCTCTTGGAAGTATAAAAAGGGGCTAACCCCCTCATTTGTAAGATACCTAAGAAATTTGGGCAATTCAATACATTGAGTTTTCATTCTCTCAATTCTCTTTTCTCTTGTGTGAGTGTGAAGAAAGGCTGACTTAGGACGAAAACCTAAGTGCCGCACGGGTTGGGAGCACTAAAAAGAGTGAGCCCGTGACAAGTGGTATCAGAGCTAGTATTGTAGCAAGTTCTTGGTAAGAATACACTATGGTTGGAACTTCATCCGGCATGACCCATGATGAGATCCCTCAGACCAAGAAGGACAAGAGGGGGCGAAAACCATCAAGAGACGTGCTGGCAGCCGCCGTTGCTCGTGTGGAGAAACTCGAGTTGGCCATGGTAGAAACCCGCGACGCTGTCTAGGACGCTGTCGTACGCATTGACAGGATCGAGTCTAGGGAGAAAGACCTTAGGGGAGAAATGCAAGGTGCCCTGAATGCTGCGGTAGATGATTTGGCCCAGAGGTCCAAAAGTGTCAGAATTGGTGTCCATCAAAGAAGAGATTGCGGCCATGCATGCGGAGTGAGACCAAGTTGCTATGCGAGAGGAGTTTGAGGCACTCAAGGCAGAATTGATCGCTTTGAGAACAGTTGTTGTCGGCGGGACTGTGATGCTGCAGCCTACACCTCGATCAGATGCTCCAAAGCCCAAGGAGTTTAATGGGCATAGGGAGGCCAAGGTAGTGGACAACTTCTTGTGGTCCATGGAGCAATACTTCTGAAATACGGGAATCCGGATCTTGAACAAAAGAGTAAATGTTGCCTAACAGACAGGTCGGCTTATGTCTTTACTGTGGTGGCGACGTAGAAGTGACAACCATAGTGGCACTGCCATCACTACTTGGGACTAGTTTGTGGATGAGTTTCGAAGCTACTTCTACCCTCAATATGTAGAGTAGGGACGCTCGTGCAAAATTTCGCCGACTAGAGATGAAGGGTGAAGTAAGAGAGTACGTGAAAGAGTTCTCCCAATTTATGCTGCAAATTCAAAGCATGAGCGAGGAGGATGCCTTTTCCAGATTATGGATGGACTTAAGCCATGGGCACGGTTGGAGCTGGAAAGAAGGAATGTTGATAACCTCTCCAAAGTAATGTTGGTGGCAGAGTCCCTCTTGGAGTTCAAGCCACGGGAGAAGCCAACCCCACCAAAGGTCTAGGCTTTTGTTTTGGTGGTATCTTTTCACTGCGGATCCTAAATGCCATCAAGGTGAAGAAGTCGTAAAAGAAGAAGGGTTTGATGTTCGCCAATGTGGAGATAGTGGGCCACAAGCTAAGAGCTCTAGTGGACACTGGAGCTACCGACTTCTTCATCTCGATCGAGGCCGCCAAGAAATTCAACCTTCAAGTAGGGAAAGGCATTGGCACCTTGAAGACCTTCAACACCAAGAAAGTCCCTGTCCATGGGTTGGCATGCAACGTAGATGTAGCTATTGGGCAATGGAAGGGCAAGACTTCACTTGAGGTAATTCCCCTTGATGATTATGATGTTGTGATAGGACTTGACTTCCTTGATGGTATTAGTGCCATGCTGCTTCCCTGTCAACTGCATATGCATTTTGGATTCTCAATACCAATGCGTGGTACCTTTGAGGAAAGAGTCTGAAAGAGATCACAAGACCCTATCCACCATCCAACTAGGCAGCGGGTTGAAACGAGGAGAGCCAACCTTTCTTGCGGCCCTAATCTCAGGTGGATAAGGAGACAACCAAAGGGAAGTGCCTAAGGTGGTTGAGGTAGAACTGGAGGACTTCAAGAGCGAGATGCCTACAGAGCTGTCGAAGGAATTGCCTCCTAAGAGAGAAGTAGACCACGAGATCGAGTTGATCCCTGGCGCCAAGCCACCTGCGATGGTCCCTTATCGCATGTCCCCTCCGGAGCTTGCAGAGTTAAGAAAGCAGTTGAAGGATTTGCTGGATGCTGGGTACATTAGACCCTCAAAGTCTTCGTTTGTTGCCCCAGTGCTGTTCCAGAAGAAACACGACTGGTCCCTATTGATGTCCGTAGACTACAAGACCTTGAACAAACTAACGGTGAAGAACAAGTACCCCATACTATTGATTGCCGACTTGTTCAACCAGCAAGGAGGTGCGTGATGATTCTGTCTCCTCATCATGCCTTTCGTGATTGACCAATGCCCTAACAACCTTCTGCACGTTGATGAACAAGGTACTTCGAGAGTTTCTCGATAAATTTGTGGTAGTATACCTTGACGATATTGTGAACTATAGTCGCACCTTGGAAGAGCACATCCAACACTTGAGGGAGGTATTTAGGGTGCTTAAGGAGAACCAACTCTTCGTAAAGAAAGAGAAATGCGCGTTTACACAACAAGAGGTGTCGTTCCTTGGACACACTGTGGGGGGTGGCCAGATTCGGATAGATGTATCAAAAATTCGGGCTATTGTGGAGTGGGAACCCCCTACCAAGGTGACGGAACTACGATAATTCCTTGGATTGACAAACTACTACTGAAAGTTCGTGTGAGGCTACTTCAACATCACCACACTCCTCACGGAGTTGCTAAAGAAAGGAAAGGCATAGGAATGGGATAAGGAGTGCCAAGGAGCTTTTGAAAAACTGAAGGAAGCCATGACCCAAGAACCGGTACTATGCCTTGCCAGACTTCTCAAAGGCCTTCAAGGTGGAGACAGACGCATCAAACTTTGCCATTGGTGGGGTATTAATGCAAGAAGGAATCCAGTGGCCCATGAGTCGAGGAAGCTTAGCGAGGCAGAAAAGAGATATACAGTGCAAGAAAAAGAGATAACGGTGGTCGTCCATTGCCTAAGAACATAGAGGCATTACTTATTAGGGTCCTATTTTACTGTTTGGACGGACAACGTCGCCACAAGCTACTTCCAGTCCCAAAAGAAGCTCTCTCCCAAGCAGGCGAGGTGACAAGACTTTTTGGCTGAGTTTGACTATGTCCTGGAGTATCAGCCTGGAAGGGTCAACTCTGCTGCTGACGCCTTGAGCCCAAAGGTGATGCTTGCCGCCGTTAGTCACCTTGAGAGTCCGTTGCTCGACAGGATCAAAGAGGGATTGAAGCACGATGCAGTTGCTAGGAGCCTTCTTGAATACGCTAGGGAAGGGAAAACTCGAAGGTTCTGGGCTGCATATCGAGGAAGAGTTGGTCTACACATCTAGTTACGCCTCTATGTTCCGCATTATGGGAACTTAAGGCGGGAGTTGATGAAGGAGTGCCACTACTCGAAGTGGGCTGGTCACCCAGAGATGCATCGTACCTTGGTGCTAATGCAACAAAGATACTATTGGCCTCGGATGAGAGATGACGTAGAGACTTATGTTCAAACTTTCTTAGTGTGACAACAAGACAAGATCGAGCAGTCCAAAACTGCAGGCTTATTGGAGCCTTTGCCCATTCCAGAGACACCATGGGAAAGCGTCTCAATGGACTTTATAGTTGGCCTGCCAAAATTCGAGGGATACCAAACCATCATGGTAGTACCAAGAATAGGTTCTCGAAGTATGGAACTTTCATAGCCGCTTCCAAGAACTGTCCAGCTGAGGAAGCAGCTCGGCTATTCATGAAGCATGTCGTGAAGTATTGGGGAGTGTCACGAACAATTGTGAGCGATCGGGATCCCCGATTCACTGGGAAGTTCTTGGATAGAATTGTTCGAGTTGCTGGGTTCGGAGCTCAACATGTCGACAAGTTCACATCCCCAAACCGATGGACAGACAGAAGCTGGCGAATGCGCTACTGGAGATATACTTGAGGCATTATGTGAGTTCAACCCAACAAAATTGGGCAAAATTGCTTGACGTTGCCCAATTCTCGTTTAACTCCTTGGTGAACAAGTACACTGATAGATGTCCTTTACGAAACAGTGCTGCGATGTGTATAACTCACTGTAGCACACGGTAGGAAAGGTGGCATACAAGGTGGAACTCCCTTCGAAGCTAAAACTTCACCCGGTGTTCCATGTGAGCATGTTGAAGCCTTACCACGGGGACGAGAAAAATCCTAATCACGGATTGTCACAGCTGGCACCTATTGGTTGGATGTAAAATATTTTTCTAAGTAAAATATTTTTCTTGGAAAATTTTTTATACAAAAAAGTATATTTTTTATATAATTTTTTGGTGGTTGATTGCCAAAATAAAAATATTTTAAAATATAACTTTTAATGTTTTTTATCTTTAATTTAATGAATACGAGTTAAAAATATGTATAAGAATTGTAATAAATACTTTACCAGTAATTGTGGTTAATAAAAGATTTATTTCATTATATATATATATATATCATAGAAAATTCCCTTTTAGTGAGGAGCTTTAAAAAATTGACATGTAGCATCATATCATACCAAAAAAAAATTACTGGGAAAATAATAGAGGTAAAAAATTAACTACTTAATTAACAAAATTTATCTATTAACTACCTTTATTTTTTTTAAATCTTTATTTTATAACACCTCTTATAGTTTTTTTTTTTCCAAAAAGAGTTACAAAATTAAAAATGTATTATAAACAATAAGTTAAGAAAATAAATATATATTAATTAGGAAAAAACTTTTATATATAATCACTGTTAACAAAAACAAGTTTTAAGAACAAATTTTAAATGTATTTAATGAGATACAACTAATAGCTTTCATAAAAGTATGACAATATTTAGCATACTAACTCTAAATAACATCTATCACCTGTATAAGATACAGATATTAACTGGATGATATTATTTCTTCCTTTTAATCTTGAAAAATGTCTCCCATTTTTTATTATAATTCATAGACATATGATATTTTTATTTTATGTAAGTTTGATACATCTATTTAATCAGATCTTGTTCTTGAGCTCTCCTTATAATTTCAAATTTTTCTTAAAGTAACCTGCATAATCTTTTAAAAATAATTTTATTAAGGAACAGAAATTTTTAAAAATTGATATACAAATAAATATAAATTTTTTTAGTACTCCGTGTATAGCACGGGTTCTAAATTCTAATATGAAAGACTTAGACTAAGTATGCTGGGAAGATAATTTAGAACCCGTGCTATACCTGTCTCTTATACACATCTGTCTGTGTATATACACATCTAGATGTGTATAAGAGACAGGATTTTTTCGTAGATATGATTGCATATGTAATTATCTTGTTCCACCGTTATCTCTTTTTCTTAAACTGATTATATCTTTTTCTTTTTGGAATATTCTCATACACAATTGGAAGTTTTTTTTTGTTTTGAAAAGATTTTGACTTCAACTCAATATCACTCAAGCCTATTTCCACTATCCCATTTAGTGCCAACTATCCAAAAATTTCATTGACACTTTTGAAAATTATATTCTTTGGTTAGGAAAAAAATGCAGACTAATTATGAAATGTGATAAAATACTTCTTAATTATTATTTTTGTTGACAATTTATATCAACAAAATTAAGTTAATTCATACTACACAAAATAATACTTCTAAATTGTTGTGTTTGTTTACCAATTATAACAAAAAGTTATGTTCATGCACATTTAACAAAAAGATTTTTATCCTTTATTTTTCATGGAGCATGGTCGACATATGTTTTGAAAATGGTTATATATCCAAGTCATAATAATCTTGATACTATTTTTTAAAAATAAAAGCCAAGAGGCTTCAACTAAAATTTAAGTTATATAGTTACTTTTAATTATTTTGATATGACGGAATTAGAAACATTTTAAATGGATAGTTAACAATAATAATTTTATACTATCTTTGATTTGTAATTAGTAAATTTATAGATATTATTACTTAGTTCTGTTTATCATTAAGTATATTTTAAGTAGTAAAGGTTTTATGCTGTCATCACTATTTTATTAATATTAGTTTATTATAGAAAATTGAACATAGATAATAGTTCTCATGTGCAATGCAGGAGGCATTCAGCTAGTATATATAGTATAGTAAATGGGTCCTTTGGTGATAAGGTCTAATAAGAAAAAGTATGATAACGTCGACTTAGCTTATAAAGATACCAATACATTTTTAAACTCAATAATCACATTTTATAAAATGCTACAATTCACCAAAATAAATATAAAAAAAATTGTATACATTTATAAAAAGAATAATTACTAAACTTAAATCTTGGTTGTATTACTCTTTGTTTGTTGACTTAGATATATAACTAATATACTGGACGGAAAAAGAATAAAAAATAATGTGATTTTTATCATGTAAGATCAATATCTATATTTGTTTGTATTTTTTATTGTACCAAAATTTTCAAATTTTGATTCGATGCTATTTTCTAATTGATGGAAAAAAAAATTTATGTAAGTGAAAAATATTTTTAAAAAATAACTATATTATTATTTTTAGAGCCAGCACCACTAGCAAACCTTCTAACTACGAGTTTCCAACTAACCGATATCATTATTTTAAAACTAGCACCACTAGCAAACCTTCTAACTATGCATTTCCAGCTAACCCTAATACTATTTTTTTAAAATGTAAAATATTAATTGATATATGTCAAAGTTGTGAGGAAAAAGAAAAAAAAAAAGAAAAAAGAAAAAGTATGATAATGTTAACTTAGCTTATAAAAATACCAAAATGCTTTTAACCTCAATAATTACTTTTTATGAAAGCTCTACAATTCATTAAAATAAATAAAAAATTGTATATTTAATAAAAAACAATTATAAAACTTAAATCTTGGTTAAATTACTTAGTATGATTATAAGATTATACTAATTTTATAAGAAAATAATTACAAAACTTAACGTGTAAACTCTTGTTTTATAATTCAGTACAATTAGATGATTATACTAATTATTAGATATAACGAACTTATTAATAATGTGAATAGCTTACCAAAATTTTAATTAATCATTCTATTCAAGCATTTTGATCAAAATTCAATAAAATGTTAAGAAAAACTCATTTATACTTAATACAAATGAATTTTCTTTAAACAATGTAAAAAAATAATGTTGTTAATAACTATAAATATAATGAAAATCAACTATTACTTATATTATCTATATACATAAAAACTAAATAGTGCAAAAAATTCATAATATCGAAAACTATTGCAAATATTGTCACTTAATTTTGTTTATTTTTATTTTATTTAATTATTAAAAATTGCATGCCATCATCATAATTTCACTAACATTATTTTATTTTACAAATTAAATATATTTATTTACCTGTGCATAGCACGGTTTTTCCTGCTAAAATCTATATATATAGTAAAGTAAATGGGTTCACATGTGAGAGCTCACATAAATGTGACAAGTGGCAACTTTATTCAAGATTATTTGCAATAATTACTATGATAAAGTTAGTTATAACAAACAGTTAAATACACTTAAGAAAAATTACTATTGGTAAATATTCGTGACACTTATTTAATACCAAAGTTATTTGTAATTTTGCCATGATAAAAAATTAATTATAACATACAATTAAATACATTTCTGAAAAATTACTATTGACATAAGAGTGTTCAAACCTAAAACAACCCGAAAATTAGAGTCAACCCAAATGAATTTGGAGTTAAATGGGTTGGATTGTTTGATTGGGTTACCTAAACTTATTTGGGTTGAGTTGGATATTGAAAAAATGAAACCCAATCCAACCCAACTCAATAACCCGATAACCCAAGTATAATTTACTCTTAATTTTTTTCATTGTTTTCTTTTTAATGTCATCTAAATTATAATATTTTTTCTTTTCATTCTTGACATAACATTCATCTATATAATTTTTCCTTCTCATTCTTGATCTAACCATTTCCTTTTTTGACAAAAATATATTTTGTAATGGATGTTCTTACAATATTTTTAACATTTTTTAGACTTTAACCCTAATAAATCCAAAAACCTGAGTAACCCGTCCAAGTACACTTGGATTGGGTTTAATTGAGTTTTTATATTAGTTGGGTTGGGTTGGGTTGAGTTTAAGTTCTCAATGTAAATTCCGATAACCCGAACTCAAAAACCAGCCAACACAATAACCCAACCCATGACATGGGTATTGGTAAATATTTACACCATTATTTTCATCTAGAACAAATATATTTGTTAAATATTTATTGATATATATTTACTAGTATTCAAAAACCTTGCTATCATAGGATAGTAAAAGATTTTCAAAACTCATGTTTTAAATAATTATTTCTGAAATATTGAAAAATTATTTTTAAGAAATTTTTTTTTAATAGACTAAGCGAACAGCTACATATTAGAAGCCTACATATGCTGTCATATCTATACACATCTATAGATAAACAACTTTTCGTAAAAAATTTGAATTGTATGACACTTTAATATCAAATATATAGTATGCTTTATATAGAAAATAATGATAGTAAAAATGATCAATTACATAATTAACAATAAAAATTGAAATTAATTTCGTAAATATTACCTTTAACTATTTTATTTGTTCACAATTCTCACTTTATGCATATATACCTCTCATGATAGAATTTTCCCAAAAGAATTATAAAATTAAAAGTGTAATATAAATAATCATATTATCAATTACTAACAATAGCTTAGGAAAATAAATACATATTAATTTGGAAAACTTTTTTATACATATAATATTAAAGCGTTACTACAAATAACAATCATAAGTAGGAAGATATTTTGCCTAAATATATCTGATTAATATTATTCTGTAACCTAATTACATGTAGTATAGATTATTAAAAGTTTCTCACAAAAATTGATTTAAAGACTTCTATAGATATAGTATAGATTTTATCAAAAAAATTAATAACTACTATATCACAAAAATTTATACTACTAAATAAATTTATTTTTTGCATCTTCTTCCAAGTTTATGGTACTTGATAACTAACATTTAAATATCGGTAGATGTTACTCTTAACTATTATCAAGGCATATTCTTTAAAAACAATATCAATTTTTCTCTTTGACTTCTCTTCCTTGTGTGGGACCCACTTCCATAATCTATCTATATTATATAGTATAGCAAATGTGTTGTTTGTGAGAAGTTCTACTAACTCGACAAGTGATATATTAGTAAATCTATTTATTAATTTTAATAGTGAAATTAAAAAATAAATACTTAATTAACAATTTCAATTCAAATTAATTACCTAGATCCTATCTTAACTAACGAAAATGTCTAATAAAATAACTACTCAAATTGTCTAGGAAATCAGCTGCCAATGAATATCAAATAAAGAAAACGGCCTAACTACATAGTTATAAAAACTCTAAGGAGCATGGGGTCCCAAATATGCAAAATCTTATTTTCTTTGGAAATGTGTATAGATGTTATGTCTCTCCTCCGCTCTAGATGTGTATACGAGACTCCATGGAGGCTCTTATAACATCTGTTAATTTTTTATTCTTTTTCAAGTATATTGGAGAATCTCTTATACACATCTTGAATGTGTATCTTATACAGTCCCACAACAGTGTATAAGAGACAGGTTTATGTTTTATAGGAATGTGAAGTAGAGGCTTGGGACCGAGTGCATTTGTCTCGGAGCTCTTGATACCCTCCATTGCAGATTAACTGGCCAGGCCTCAAATTTTCTTCCGAAGAATCAATTAACACATCACTTTCCAAACACAGTGCCGTAATCAAATGGGGAAACCATAATCCCGGTTGCCGACTCTTGGTTGTGGAACCCCGGATGATGAGGATTCTCCAGTACCCTTGTCTGTGGCTATTTTCTTTGATGTTCTTCCCATTCCTATAAAACATAAACATGCGTATACCATGACTCCCAAACAAACAATAGTAACACCCCATACCTAAATAAAAGGCATTCCCCTAAATACAATGCATGAACATTCCTATGCATGAAAACTAATTACAAAGAATTCACATGGCATAATCAATGGTTTAGGAAATAAATTCATCCATCAATGCCTTGTGTTTTAACATTTTATTCATTGAGACAAATTATCACACACATGGCATGCATAAAGAAATAGGAACTTTTTGTGTATTTAATGAACATGCAATCCATCCTCAATCAACAATCCATACAACAATCACTCCAATTATACATTTTAAGTTCATTCCATATGAGATTTCATCAATCAAAGCATAAAAAGGCTCAAAATATTCTTAAGAATTAATTGAAACCCATAAGGAAAAATTGGAGAAAAAGAGAAAAATTCATACCTTGATTCGAGTTTCCTTTGAAAAAGAAGAAATTTGAATGTAAAATTGCTGAATTTATAATGATTTGAGGAAGAAATAGGAGTGGGGTAATGCGAAAAGGAGGGTCTGGAGGAATGTGAAAGAAAAGGGGGAGGGTATGTGTTATGTGAGAATAAGAAGGGTTCGACCCTTTTATTCTTCATGCACACATGTGCTGCAAGCTTAGCGCGCATAAGCGCACGAGGCAGATGCTATTTTGTATGTCAAGCAGCACATATCTAGATAAAATTTAGCTCGCATGTGCGCTAGTGGCAGAACCAAAATTTAATTTTATTATTATTATTATTATTATTATTATTATTATTATTTAGTTAACACATAAACATTCTACCCTAAATCACCCACATAACACACAAAATCTTCAAAGGACTATTTTATCATTTTAGCCTCTAAATGCAATCGATTTCCCAATTAACAACGAAATTAAAATATGCTATCCTTTTAAACTAAAATAAGCAAAAATAAAGTTGCAAAATATTAAATAATGGAACGAAATTCAAATAGACATGGGTTGCCTCCCATGCAGCACCTTTGTTTTGTCGTTGGCTCGACAAATAAGTTTAGGTAACCCCTTCTCTTAAACACATGTTAAGGATGATCAAAGGACTTCCGCTTCATTGGAGTTACTTGAATTGTGTGAAAAGATGTGTATAAGAGACAGGATTGACCCAACCACCTAAATATATATGTCCCTTTTGATAAAAGGTATTGCAGCGTCTATGGTCAACTTGTCTAACGCCCTTCCGCGTGCGGTGTCGACCATGTTCCTTTCGTTTGGCAACAAACCTTCATAAAAATATTGAATTAATAAGGAGTCAGATATCTGATGATGTGGACAGCTTGCACACAATTATGTGAATCGCTTCCAATACTCATACAAGGATTCTTCATTGAACTGCCTTATGCCACAAATTTTCTCACGAATATTCACAGTTCGAGACGCAAGAAAATATTTAGCCAAGAATAGTCTGTTCATATGTTCATCTGTTCCCAAGTTGTAATACTACCCGAAGGTAAATCGAACAGCCAATCTTACGCCTCATCCTTGAGTGAGAATAGGAATGCTTTCAACTTGATAGTTATGTTCATCTGACACCTCGGTGGGTCTCATACTTGTGCAAATTACGTGGAACTCCTTAAGATGCTTGTTCAGATCTTCACCTAGTAATCCATGAAAAAAATGTAATAAATGGATTAGTCCAGATATTAATTCAAATGTAACATTAGCATCTAATTTTGGATATGTAATGGATAAAGGTTGTTGAATCAAAGTGGGCGCGGCGAATTCCTCAAAGTCCGTTCCGCCATGTTCGTCGCCTTGATCTTCCTTATCACCTGCAAAGATAAAATTAAACAAATCTGTTCTTCCCCTAACTGCCTTTCTCGTATAAGCTTTCCCAATCTGCGTAATGTTCTCTGTATTTCGGATCAAATTAGAATTCAACATTACTGTGACCCGGTCTGTTGGACAAGTTGAATAAAAATAATGCCGAGTTGTAATGTTGTCGTAGGCAATTTCTCACAATTAACAACTCTCAATTATTATATAGTAGTGGTGAGTATGGTCATCCCACAGAGAACGGAGTTTATTCTTGTGCGATGTGGATTTTGGGAATTTTGAATGCTTTTGAACTAAAAACTAAAACAGTAAAATAACTAAAGAGAATTCGATTTAAGAAAAGTCTTGGTTTTGGTCATATCCACCATGGCAATTTCACTAGTTAATCCATGGCAATTTCACTAGTCAATCCTTGACAAACAAGATAATTCAATTTTATATCAAGTACTAATTGAAGAATTAACCCGAACGAATACCAATTCAAAGTTGATTCTTATTTCTTTCTAAAGTTGATTAATTTTCAACACGCGATTCAATTAAACCTAACTATTAATTTAACCCAGACACGCGCCAAAGATTAATTTAATAGAAGCTTTAAAATCAACAAGAACAATAAGGCTAATTAAACATAAACACACGCGATTATGAAACCAATTAGATGATTAATTTCCCTAAATTCAATAATACTAATCGAGTAATTATCAAATTCAGTTGCTTCATAGATTGAATTAAGCACAAGCGGTTAAAACAATCTAGCAGTAGATTAATTCCAATAACTTAATATTCTGCAGCAATAATAACTTAAAAAGAACAATCATAAAATTAATTGCAGAAAAATAATCAATACTTGAGATAAAAGTGAATAATTCAAGCACAAGAAAGCTCACAACTTTGTAGAATTGACCATGGCTTCAAATCCCTCAACCAAGAAAGGGTTCGGGCATATTCAATTTGGGAGTCATAAATAATAATTTGACTGATAAAAACCCTAGCCAAAAGAAAATAAAAGTGTCGATCCCTTTTCTAATTAACCTAAATGGGGTATTTATAATGAGTAGTTAGGGTTACAATTAAGGTCTACGGATAAGAACATGAAATCGGATGAAAAAGAGTCCAATCGGGCGAAGAAATTTGTCAAAAACTCAAAAATACGCAATTCCTCTGTTTTGGGCGCACATGCGCTGCCTATTTTGGGCGCACTGCGCTGTGTATTTTGGGAGACATGTGTTTCCTAGGATAACTGTCTCAATCTGCATCTAGATGTGTATAAGAGCACAGGCGCTGTGATCTTGAATGCTCATGTGCGCTGGCGAATTAAGCTGGGTTACAGCGCTGGGTTGTGTGCATGTGCAACTTATACAGATCCAGATTGTAGACTATACACATCTAGATGTGTATGCCTTATCTTGACCACACATTAAGGTGTATAAGAGACAGGTCCTAAATCTAAATAAATTGTGTCAGAATCGCTCCTCGCCGGTACACATTTTCTAACTTTGCAATTTTGAACAAGATGCCTATAGAATCCTGGAAAACTCAAAACATGAAAGTTATAGAACTCTTCAATAGCTTTTATAATCATCCAAAATCATCTCAATCGGGGTTTGGACTCGAATGTTATGCTTGAAATACAAAATAGCATCCAAAATGGCTTCACATACTCGTGCATGTTCTGCCCTTAGCATTTCGTTTCATCTTTTCCATCTTTTTCAACTCCTTTTCACTTTAACCTTACAAAAACTAAGAACAACCAAATTACACTCAATAAGAACTCAAATCTTGCTTACAACACATAAAAACGTGGTAAATAACACATAAATATAGCATAATTATAAACTTATCAGTAATAAAACGGCCAACACCAAGAAGAAATTGTTTGCTAACAAGTAATTCAAAATTCAAAACTTCTCAATCTAAAACTTTGTTACCATCAAATTGTTACCCAAACGGCTTTTAACCCGGGTAATCCAGCTCTCTTAACTAATTTGTTAGGATCGAAACCCTAGGTATTTGCAAAAATTGGCTTAATAAGCCTTGAACACGATAACAAAGATGAATAAAGAGAAATATTACAACAAAAGGGACATATATATTTAGGTGGTTCGGTCAAATCAACCTACATCTATAGGCAAATGAGAGGAATCTGCTAATTTAAAAGGATTAAATTCAAATTTGGAGAGATCTCTATAAAATGGGCTATAAGTACTACTATAATAAAAGTACAAAAAAGGTCAAATAAGACAAATGGTTGGATGGCCATAAAGACCCTAAAAATCCACTAAAACTCTCTTGGCTCGTGCACTTAAAAGCTTAACTATGGCTCTTAATTTATAACATTGAGCGGGAGAGAAATACTCTTCCTAAACCAATGTGGGACAAAACAAAATAAGATACAAAGCATACTCAACACCGCAAAAAATTATTCCCTCATTATTGCTTACTAATATAATTTTATTCTAAACAATGAATATACATACATACATGCATGCATACACACACAGAGAGAGACATACACACACACACACACACACACATATATATATATATATATCTGTGTGTGTGTGTGTGTATATATATTCATCTTTCCTGTGCATAGCATGGGGTTTCCAGATAGTAAAATTTTTTATTAAAAAGAAAATTAAAAAAAGCCATATGTTGGTAGGGCTATCAATGCCGGGCATCTAGTATGGCCTAGACTCAGATTTGTTTGTTCTTGTTTGGATCCATCTGTAATTTCAATTATCTAGATTTGATCTCAATCCATTTAGCTGTTATAATAAATGGATCGGATGTGAATGTTATATATATATATATATATATATATATATATATATTACTATTAATCTATATGGACATGTATACATTTTTTATACATTGCTAGTATAATTCATATTCTATTGTAAAACACATACATGAATATTAACTGTGAACTAATGTATATAACAACAAAACCAAAAAAAGTTATAAAATGATACTCACAAAAACAAATTTCTAAGGTGTATAAAATTTGTTAAATCTATGAAGTGTCACTTATCGGTGATTGTAGATGTGTATAAGAGACAGATTCGGATCGGTAAGATCTAACCGATATGGATATGGATCTACTTTGTAAACTCAATAGGTATCCACATTCGATTCAAATTTGTCAATACTAATTAGATCTAGATCTCTTGATCGATTAGTATTAAATCCGTTTAGGGAAATAGCTATCAAGTAAGCCAGTACTTTACATAAAATAAAGACTAGTCTCTTGAACACAGAAAATAAAAGTAAAACCAAAACAAAAGGTGAAAAAACCAGATATTTCAAGAGCAATATAATCATAATTAGGGTTAATTACGCTTTACCCCCTTAAATTTTAGTGTCACTAATATTTTAGTCACTAATGCTATCTTTTGAGTACTAAAATTCTTCCATTATACAAGCTAAACTTTGTTCCTATTTTGTCCCTATTATATTATAATTTTTTTGGTTGTATTATTTTTGTCTAGTGAAATTAAAGTAGTTGGTTTTATGTGTCAGGTGGAAAACCCAGTCGTACATGCCAACAATTTTGAGGTGAAGTTTGCTAGATTTCACAACTAGTTGCTTACCTTAATCTCATTTTGATCCAAACAAGAATAGGGACCAGGATCATCTCCATTTAGAGGTAAATGGAGGAGTCTCTATTTATCCTTAAAAGAATAATAATTTTTAAAAAAATAAAAATCAAAACCGTTCATAATTCAAAACATATTTTATGTAACAACTTTGCCAAAGATTAGAAGAAAACATCAAATTTTTACCATTTGATTAAGATATTCTAGTTTTTATCAGAATTTAAAATTTCCTGGACAATCCATTGTTATACATAATTCAACGATGAATTTTTTTTTTTTAATGAATTGAATTTTGTATATCATAATCTACTTAGTGAGATAAAACTAATAGCATGTTTGGATTATTTTTTTAAAATTTAACTATTTAAATATAGGTAAATAAATAAAGAATAAAAGAAAAGAAATGCGAATGAGTAAGTCTTGGCTAGTGAGTAGCTGGGCCGCGATTGTAATTGGGACTCTGCATTCCTAGCGAAGAATTTTTCGTGATTGAGAAGCAAACTAGCTCCTAAAAGTCAAAGCTAGACTATGTGAAGAAAACAAAATTTATTGTTAAAGAACAATTTGTAGAGCTTACCTGGCCAGAATATGCTCAAATTTAATAAACATCTAAGCATATTAATATCATGAATTAATGAATGCAGCTTTAAAATAAAATTGTGTATTAATTCATAATTGAAGATAATCATTAAGCAATCTTAAAATTGCAGTTGAGCTTGTACTTACCTCGGCTAAGTATTTAAGAGACCTCTCTAAATCTTGTATGGTGGTAAGCATGTTCATGGAATCTGGAACTGCCAATTTCGGATTTTTATGTTGGTATTTTGGTAACCTTGAAAGCCAGTTCCAGTTTCGATTCCAGAACTAGCGGTTCTCAATCACGAAAAATTCTTCCAGCTTCGGAATGCAGAGTCCCATTTTACATTTTTTTTAAAAAATTAAAAAATTACAAATTATAATATTAAAAAATTAATACTAGCTAAGATAAGAAACAAAAAATTGTACACATCTATATGTACAATTGTACAGCTTTTGTTTTTTGTCTCAAATACACTATTACATATTTATTGAACCATTAAAAATTAAAGTATGATTTTACATTTTGGAAAATCCAGTACTTCGAGAGTATTTGAGAGAATTAGAGAGGATTAGAGAGATTGATAGAATTGTGCGATGAAAATGGTAGGGAGAAAGGGGTATTTATAGGTAAAATAGTAGAGAGAGAATTATAATTTTTTTTTTTTTTTAATTATTGCTAGTTCCGGTTCTGGGTTCCAAAAAATAGAGAACTAGAACCAAAATCGTGTCCACGGTTTTGAATCTGGTTTCGAGAATCGTCAACGAGGATTCCTTCGGTTGTGGAATCGCCAATTTCCAACAATTCGGTTCCGGTAGTTCCCGTTTCGGAACCGTGACCATTCCTATATAGTGGTTATCAATAGGGCAAACCAACTCTAACACCCTATATATATAGGATATAGTATTATGGATGAGAGAGCTAGTCCAAATAGTGTAATTGGACCTCCTATTAAGGTTACCTAAATCCAATAAGATTTAAATAACAGGTTGACACCTTTACATATTACTTTCACCAAATATACACATCTCGACAGACCTAGCCCTAAATAAGTGGATCACAAAAACATGGAGTTTAATAGTCTTCATTTAACCTGTTTTTATAAAACAAAAATTACTTAGTGGTACCCTAAATAAGAAATAATTCTAACATTCTTCCACTTGGACAATACTAATTAATTTTAAGGTTTGTAATAAAAATATTTAAGAAAAACACTCTATACAAATACAACTTTAGTGGCTACTGTTGAAAACAGATCTCAGTATAGAATTCGATTCAATAAAAACACCAATACCAGACTATAGATGTCAATACATTATTTATCAATATAGGATCCATATATTTACAAATAGGATACATCACCGACATGAATTCCATAGTGTGATAAAGCGTATTGTGGTTTGACTAACATGATTCACAAGCAAAAGTAACAAGTCAATGTCACAATCAGTCCTCAATCTAGATGTCTTTAAGAGTGAGGACTGTATTGTAGAAGTATACACCCTAGATGTTATACAGAGACAGAATATATAGTATTTTAGGGGTCTAACTCAAGCCACTTCATAACAAAGTAATTGTTGTACAGCTTTCACTTTATTCCTAAAAGTTTTCATAGATTGCAATATATGAGCTCATTTAGGTATGCACAAAACATGAATAAATCATATCAATAACTGGATGAATTAAGCAAGAACTGTATAACTACAGATAATTGTAGACCACATATACAAGAATTATAAATGTCTCCAACTGACAAGTACATCAAATATAATTGAATACCAAATGTTTAACATTCTTCTTAAACTTTTAAAGTTCCAAACAACTTGGTCAATAAATCAATAAATATTTTACCATTATAATGTGTTCACACACTACATCACCTTTAATAACCCATTTCCTTATTTAAAAAACAAAGCTTGAGAAAGTTTATACATCTTTATTCAATATTAATTGAATTTCCATGTCTCTCTTAGAGAATATTGCAACTGAAATATGTTCGAATAAAACTCAATTGACCAAGAGATAAAATAATATCTCTAATCCTTAATAAAATAAATATTTCAGGTCATTAAGTTAAACTCTCATTTTAAAACAAATAGAAACATCTACATTTAGTAGATAACCAGTATTGAGCAATCTTTAAGATTAGTACTTTATGTAACCAATCACTACAAAATTCTTAACATGCTTGAAAAAAAAAACGCATAATCTTCAATTTTCTTATATATCGTATCATGTTATTAGCATTTGCCCAATAACCATAACCAATACTTGTCATACATTTTTCATGCATTATTAGTGCACAGCCAAAGAATTGCTGTCTCTTATACACATCTAGATGTGTATAAGAGACAGGTATGAGATTTGTTACAGTAATACAGTATCTGTTCTTATACACATTTTAGATGTGTATAAGAGAATAGGTCTCTTTATATTATTTGAGGCATTTGTATCTTTAAATCTGTATATTGAACCAAGTTAGCTATTCCAAAATCTTTTATATCAAAGATCTTGAAAATATCCATAAACAATTCAATAATTTAATCATGGCCAGCTAATGATAAAGAAACAACAACATAGAAAATAAGCAAAACTCCCACATATGTTTAGAATGATCTATACTAAAAGTATTTTATATCCAATGTATTCAAAACATTAGTAGTTAACTAACACTAAAAAACTTTGTGCACTAATACATGCAAATAAAATCTATACAACTTTGTAAGCTTTTTAGCATATTATTTAAAGTAGAACTGTAATGGTGTTGTTATCAAAATACCCTCTAAATAAAGCTTTTACTTAACCTGAATATATCCAAGCACTAAGTGTTAGAAACTAAATTTCTTTAAATCTAGATCTCATAGAAATATTTTGAAATAATTTTACTTGATATTCTTTAATATGGACATTGCTTTTACACAATATTCCAACCTCAATAGATATAAATAATATTTTCTTCAAGTGTATTCTTAAATCTTCTGAATTTTGTCATAAGAGTGAAAAAAAATTTTCCGCATAAAATAGGTGATAAAATTCTAAAAATATTCAGTATGTAATAAATCTGGAAAACACTTCAAAGCCCATATTTTAAAACTTTCTTAGTATCTATTTCAATTAGTATTAGTATAAAACATCAACATTTCAAAATTGAGAATTATATCATTCTTTATCAAATCCTAAACATATTTACAGAATCAGAATGCAACTCATGGTATAAAAGTTAGTTTTAAAACAAAACAAAAAAATATTTTGAGAAAATGAGTGTAATTTAGTGTAAATTTTCATGAATAAACAAGTCACCTTTCTATTATACACATCATTTGTTGATAAATCGAAACCAGATTCAAAACCTGTCTCTTAATTGACCAGAACCGCTAGTTCTGGAACTGTCTCTTATACACATCTAGACCTTTGTCTGCTACTTAATGCCAAGCTTAGGACCTAGGGCTAGGTCTGTCTCTGTCTCTTATACACATTTTGCATTAATAGTGGTGAAAGTACACTTATAATTTTCCCCTTTGTTCAAATGTAACTAGATACAATATTCAAACTCCCTTTTACATTGAATTTTCTTTCACCTCCTTTAGAAAACGAAACACCAATATATTTGCTTATACCCAAAATTTTCCTTTTACGCAAACTTTAAATTCAAAGAAAGACGAAAGACCATTTTATTGCATGTTGAACAAGAAAAAAATTAACCACAAAAAAAGGTACTTTAACACAAACAAGGAGATGATATTAAAATTAGCATTTTTGCAACAAATGCTCTAACTCCAATGGCCCAAACAATTATCCATGCGGCTTGATTTTCCTTTAGAATTCTAATTTAGTAATTTTTTAAATTCATGAAATTACTTTCTTTCAAAAAACAATCGATAATAGTATGAGTTAACACAATACTTTGAAAATTTTTATCAAGGAGAATAATATCGGGAAGCTAAATGAAGAGGTCCAATATGACTTTGACCTAAATGGTTATACTCACACCTATGTATTAGGTAATAGTATGAATTAACACAATACTTTGAAAATCTTTATTAGGGAGAGTAATATCAGGAAGCTAAATGACTACTAGAGATCCGATATAACTTTAACCTAAAAGATTATACTCATACTATATATTAGGTACTCTTTATTTTGTTTCAAATAAATGTGAGACAACAATACTCATTTAACCATGAACCTACCATATTTTTCCCCTTCATGGGTACATCCTCACATTGAAATCAAACTTCCTCAAATTGACAGATTGACTTTTTCCAAGTCAAAGATGGACTTCTTTATAACTTTAATACTCAAATTTTACTATTATTTCATTTTACAATGAGACTATTTTCTTATTTCACAACATTTTACAATATCAAAGAGACTTTATTTTCTAAAAATATTATTGCCGCCAAATCCTTAATAAAAGAGAGATTGTTTACTGAAATATTGCAAATTTAAGATGTGTCCTAATTTTATGCTAAGAGTATGATTTTAAATTTAAGTAAGGCATTAACAAACTAATCAGTCTGAAAATATCAAATGCCAAACCTTTTCAATTTGCTTGACTGTATCTTTATAATTTTAAAATCATGAACGGATTAGAAAAATATGCAATCCTTTGATAACAAATAAACTAAACTAGGTAAAATTACAGTAAACTGACATATAGCATGAATTATCCTTACCCTTAGAATAAAATCAAATTAATAGTTAACATATATCTTTAACAAATATAAACATCTCAGAATCCTTATTAAATAATTTTACAAAATTATAATAATGACCACTTTAACGATATAATTATTATATTTTATAAATTATTTAACTAAGATATAAATAAATGTCCCCAAATCTATAACTTTATTTGCACTGGACAAGTTCGCAATTAAATTGAACCCATCTAGGATTTATTTCAATTCCCATATGCAATGATTTTGACTTTGACATGATCCTGGCGAAACTCTAAAATATTTTTATACAAATATTGTCTTAGTATGAGATCCTGTCTCTTATACACAATCTTGATTCCATTTGGCTAGAAAACAATGAATGACGAAAGTGAGCAAAATGTACCCATAGATTTTCTTTCACTTTCTTATTTGCTTTCCTCTAAGTTTATTTTTTCAGCCATCTTTAAATCTGGAAGATGATGGCGTGAATCCAAAAAGTAAAATTGTTCTACTGCTTTTGTTTTGTTCGATTTTGGTTCCTATCTTCACAAGATAGTACTACTATTTTGTTTTATTTTCTGCTTTGACTATAGCTCCTTATCTCCATCTCAAATTTCATTGTTTTCCATGATCCATTAACTCCATCCTCTTTCAGATTTAAAGATAAAAGAAAAAATAAAGTTAGTATAAAAGTATGGGAAGGATTCAATTTTTCTTTTTTTTTTTTTGTACGATTTTGGATATCTCCGTCTCTTATTTCTTGGTTCATTCTCTTCTTCCATATTTATTTTAGTAGAAATTTTCCTCACTTTTTCTTTCACATCTAGATGTGTATAAGAGACAGTGGAATTCTGTCTCTTATACACATCTTTGTAATCTTTTGAATGACCTTTTCCTTCTTATACTAATACTAATTGCTGTCTCTTATACACATCTAGATGTGTATAAGAGACAGATTGAGGCCTCAATAGAAATCTAGATGTGTATAAGAGACAGCCACAGTCATAGATTTTGTGGTAGCTAATATAAGGAATAGGAACACCAATACTAATATGGAGCATGTTCTTAAGTTTTATGAGAAGTTGTTGAACCTACAAAAGGTAAGGGCTCTTGTACCTTTTATTTTTGTTGTTTTTATTTACGTTACATTTTGTTACTAGTTGACATGACCGTGTTTCACGCATTGATTAAATATTTCAATATAAATGCCTGATAGCATCTGACTTTTTCCTTGCTCAACTAAATTAGAAAATTTTGGGTTTATAAATTAATGAGTATAGGACTGTCTATTGATTGACTTTATATGGACAAAGTCAATTTAGATTTGATATAATTGATAAGAATGTCTAATAATATATTTGCATAGAATGTAATGAAATATTTTTTTGGACTGTTTTAAAAGTCTAGATATTAATTGTTACCTTAAGGCCATCTAAAGGTAGATCTGACCAAATTAAATTCGTTTATTCGATTAATAGTAATATTGGTCTTATACACATCTAGATTTAGTGTGAATTTCTATTGTTTTTTTGGGATTCTGAAGATTCTTTTTTGGGGTTTCTGATTTAAAGAGAGAAACTTTATATGTCATTAAGTTTGACATTGGGAATTAATTCAACTAACAAAAAATGAAGTGCTGGTGAAAATTTATAGTTTAATAATGATGTAAATCACTAGGTAGAATGAGTTAATAGTGATAATGATGTTAAGTAACTAATTGACCTATTTTGGGTTTTGGGTTTCTGAAACTAGTTTTAACTTAAATATATGAACTTTTTATTGTAGTTTTGAGTAATTAATGTTTCCGGTTGGCATAACCGCCGAGGGGTATTATTAGAACCATTAGTTGCAAAATTTTCAGAGTATTCTTCAGACTCTGTCTCTTATACACATCTAGATGTGTATAAGAGACAGTCTTTATACTTGATAGAGCCAAACTTAATCCAGAATAGTATAATGGTACAGGCCACCTTGATAGAAACCTATAAGTCATAGCATCTGTCTCTTATACACATCTATGTGTATCAGAACAGTCTCATATTTATTTTGCATAATTTCAAAAAATTGAGTGTCTTCTCTAAGATGCAGCCAGACTTTGTCAAAATTGTTTTCTTTCTCATCTGCTTGTAAATAATTCTGTGAAAGTCTCTTTTACCGTGCTGTCTGATTCCATTTGTGGCATGAGTTGTAGTGCATTGGCATCAAATAACATCTGCGGTAAATAACTCAATTTTTTGAAATTATGCACTGAATCTTGTCTTGCGATTGAGATAGGATTAGAGCCATTATGTAAATATTTTGAATAAGTTTTAACTAATTTTATCTATCTATGTCATTTTAATTATCTTTTATTGCTATATTTTATCAATATGAAAATGGGATATGATATCCATATTATTATTCATCGAATACTGTAGACATACGGGTTAATTCTTGGTACCAGTAACACATCGGTGATTCATTTATGATGCGTACAACTAACATCTGGTGTTTTAGGAACTCATTATTCAGAGGTAATGACTAGTGGAGACTGTGATAAAGGAAAAGAAACCCATGTATGTAGATGTAGTAGTTGCCAATGACGGTGTGATCTCGTATATTTTTAGCTAAATTCTCACAATTTTACCGTGACTCAAATCTTGCAAGATTAATCGCACATCCATGTATTTTCAAATGTAGTCAATGAATTAAAGTTTCTTTTCAAAATTTTATTGATTTCTACATTCTCATGTCATATATTATTAGGCATTTATATTGAAATATTTAATCAATGCGTGAAACACGGTCATGTCAACTAGTAGTAGAATATCCCGTGCTAATCTTTAAAGGTGGGCCCCTTAAATTGTAGTAAATCAATCAAGGATTTTGACTTCAATAAATTTAAAAGTCTTACTGTACTCCAAAGAATTCCCTCTTGCACCATTTAGATTTGGATGAACTTATAACAGCTGCATGAACTCCTTTGCAATAATATTCTTCAAACAATAGATTACCTAATAATCCTTTAAAAATATTCAATTGAATATTGATAGTCAGTAAGGTTTTTAATTCCATATAAGCACTTCTTTTATTCAGGATTTGCAAAAGTCAAAGAAAATCTGATTTATGTAGTAGTGGTGAGTCGAGTTCGTCCCACAAAGAACGGGGCTTATTTTTGTGCTAAATGGAAAAAAATGGGGTTTGAATGCTTTTAACTAGAATTAAAACAATAAAACAATTGAAGATAATTTAATTAAGAAAGATCTTGGTTTTGTTCATATCCACCATGGCAATTTCACTAGTCGATCATTGACATACAAGATAATTCAATTTATATCAAACACTAATTGAAGAATTAACCCGAACGAATACCAATTCAAAATTGATTTTTATTTCTATCTAAAATTGGTTAATTTTCAACACGTGATCCAATTAACCCTAACTATTAAATTAACTACACGTGCAAAGATCAATTAATAGAAGCCTTAAGATCAACAAGAACAATTAGGCTAATGAAACATAAAACACGCGGTTATGCCAATTAGATAATTAATTTCAGCAATTCAATAACACAAACCAAGAATTATCAAATTTAGTGCTTCATAGATTGAATTAAACACACGCAGCTTAAAACAATCTAGCAGAGATTAATTCTAATAATTTAGTACATCTAGATGTGTATAAGAGACAGTCCTTAGTCAGTCTACCCCAAACATGGCATGAGATACTTGACATATAATTGAATAAATTCAAGTACATCAAGAAAAAAATTGACAAAACAGTACATCAAGAAAGATGTGTCTACCAAGAAAAGAGGGTTTTTAGTTATTCCTTCATGGCACTTTGTACCTGTCTCTGGCACATTGTACCTAAACCTGTCTCTTATACACATCTTCATCAACACTATTAGAGACCCTACTTGGGGTATTTATAATGAGTACTTAGGGGTCAGTTTAATGAATTCAGCGCACATGCGCTGGGTTTCACTTTCGACTTCGATTTTGACCCTGATGAAGACCAAATTTTGGAAAACTCAAAACATGAAAGTTGTAGCTCCATGTCTTACCTTTTCAAAATATCTTGAATCACCTCAATTGGAGCGTACATAAGAAAGTTATGTGATTCTCAAGTATGTCAGATTTACTCCTCGTCGGCACATTTTCCAACTTTGCAATTTTGAACAAGATGCCTATAAAATCTTGGAAAACTCAAAACATGAAAGTTGTAGACCTCTTCAATATATTTCCAAATCATCCAAATAATCTTAATCAAAGATTGGAATCGAAATTTATGTTTAAAATACAAAAAAGATTCAAAATCCCTTCATACTCATGCATGTTCTGCTTTTAGCATTTTCTTTCGCCTTTTTCAGCTATTTTTCATTTTAACCGTACAAAACTAAGAATCACCAAATTAACCTCAATAATAACTCAAATCTTGCTTTACAGCGCATAAAAACTTGGTAATTGACATATAAAATATAGTACAATTATAAACTTATCAAATCGAAAGACGTTTAATAGATGTGTAGAACTAGAAGTATTCCAAACTGAACAACTTCAATACTTGAACAGTGGATGAATTTGATCTAGAAAAACTAAAATGCCAAAACTTAAACAACCTATTATTCATGATAGAACTTCAAAGTCATTAATCTCAATCAATTGTAAACAATTGATTTTCCTCCGATGTATAAAACCTGCTCCAAATAATAAAGGATAAAGTAACTTATGCACATGTAAATTTATCCCAATTTTGGCCCTTTTTATACAATCAACGGTGAGACAAACAATGTTCTTGACAAAGAAAAGCATAAAGCACGGTCGCTTATATGGTGTGCATCTCACTGCAGATTCAAACAGATAGAGTGTCTTCCTTTTTTCTTTTTATTAAAACTACCAATTTTACTTCAACTCTTAGATTTAGACAGCACGGAAAAAGAAAAACTCACAGACCCCTTATACTGTATAGTGCAAACTGAAGAATAATTGGTCATTAAAAATATTCATCCACTTAATGTTTTAGCTACAACATGCATACAATCAGAAAAGCATAGATCAGGAAAAGAAACACGATCACATACGTGAATTTTTTTATGTTAGTTATTTGGCCTTTTAACACATGCATTTTTTTTTTTTTTTAAACGCATGCAAGATCAAGGCCAAAGTATGGACTGCAACAATTTTGCAAAGGAATTTACTTACACCCAATATAATACCGATTCGAAGGAAGATCTTGACGGGTTAAAATTAATATTGCATCTACCGTGTATTATCATCGCCAGCTCGCCTTCAATACTAAAGCCGATATAATTTCATTTAAACTTTAATCTTCAGTGATTCAAAATCTGATATTGTATTCTCTAATAGCACTTGTTAGATTTGAACGAATCAATATCAGATATTTAAATACGACTATAGAATAAAATTGAGTGCCGTTCACCGTAACAATTGATAATTGAAGATTATCATTTAAATCAGCACATTGAGTTTCACAATTTTGACTAAGCGTTCTTTCTCTCTCACCAAATTCTATATGATAGTGATCAAACCAACCCTATCACTCTGTATATATATAGGATGTAGTATTATGGTTAGGAGTGAGGGACTTAACCAAGTAGTATAATTAGACCTCTTATCACACCAAATAAACAATTGAGACAGTTCTAGATCCAAATAAATAAATTATAAAAATAAAAGTTCTTATCTTGTTTCATTCAACCCACTAATTAACTTGTGTTTTATAAAAGCCCAATAAGTCTCTTATACACATCTAGATGTGTATAAGAACAGGCTTGGGTACGATCTTTTTATTTTTTGATTTTTTTTTAATTGTTTTTGAATATCTACCCTCCTTTGGTTATAACCTATAGGTCACTTATACTAGAAAATTTCTTGCCACTAATTATACTTTATTGTCCAATCAGATTCAAGAAGAGAAATGCAGATGATGGCCAAGGTTGATTTCCTAGAAATGAAATTTCTAGAAATCAACGCAGATGGGGAATGAAAAACACACACATACAAATGACAAATGGGCATAATAATTAATATGTCATGAGTCGGCCCTCCCAGGCATGGACTTTGATTAGAGATCTAATCCAAAACCATGAAACTTCTCCTTGGTGATATGATCAAGTCGAGCTGCCATTTCAGGTGTTAGATAATTTTTCCAGTCACCCACCTGAGCTTTCCGAAACAATTCATTAAACTGACCAATAGTTGACCTACCACTTTTGTTCACCTCCAAATTGCTCAAATTCTCAAAGCAACACAATCTCACAATTTCATCCACCACTTCTGATCCTGATCCTGATCTGGCCTCTTCCTCTGCAGGAGAAAATGGACACCCAATGAAATCAGCTATTAGACGGACATGAAATTCGGGCTGTGCTTTAATTTCTTCGTACTTCAAAAGCAGCACCTTTTCAGGCCTTTCCAAGCTTTCCTTCCAATAACTCAATACGTGATCCCAAAACGGTCCAGATGCCTACAGGCTCACTCCTCGACAGAACATATTGAAGGCCTCTTCGAATCCGTTTATTCCCGTGTCAGGGAGTTTTATTTTGTCCATGTGGTGCCAAAGAGATATAAAAGTGTCCTTGGGATTTCTACATATGTAAACAATCTTGCACCCGGAATCCAGGGCAGATTTGGGAAGCGAAACGTAAGGTAAATGAGTGGAAATGAGCCTATGAGGAGAGACAATATCACCAATTCGATTATTGGGGTCGCCATCAAATTCCAAAAACGGCACAAGCTCGTGCGAATTCTTGGCAAGCAAGGGGTGGTTCTTCCCTAAAGGAGGAAAACGGTGGCGGTTGACTGTGGCAAACATTAAAGACTTTAACCAGGTGGTGCCACACTTGGGATATGACGCGACGAGAACATCAGAATCTTTAGTTCTCGAAGTTTTTATGGCAGTCGAGGACTAGATTATACTTCCAAGCGGGATGCCAAAAACCTTGATATTGGTATAGATAAGGTTCAGCCCATTGAAGCTGTCTCTATACACATCTAGATGTGTATAAGAGACAACTGCAGTCTCTTGATACACATGCACATGATGTATAAGAGACAGTCCATAGTAAGTCTATGGTTTTATACATCGGAGGAAAATCAATTGTTTACAATCTGTCTCTTATACACATCTAGATGTGTATAAGAGACAGATAAGATATCAAGATTGATGGATACGAAAATACTCAAGTTGGAAATTGGAATGGCTCAGGTCGCCCTGCATATGCATGTGCATTGTTTGATAATAAATGCATGATCCGAACTCACACTTCCCAAGGTCATTTTACAGACTAACAATAGGGAAACAGACCATTATTTAATTCCTTATTTTCGTATCCATCAATTTGATATCTTATTTATTAAAAAAAATTAGTTTGATCATTAATTCTTATAAAAATCAACTAATTTTAGGCCACAAAAATTATGGGCAAACTACCGTAGTCTTTAGCAGGTCCTATATTAGTTAATTATTTTAAAGATAAGGGACTAAATTAGTCCGTTCTGATAGACAAATGACCAAATTAGTCTATATCCCAAAAGTAAAAGACTGAATTAGTCTTTTTGCACCAATAATATTTACTATACTGGTACTATTTATTCATTTGGTGGGATATGGTAAGTATTCAATAATTTGGTTACAGAAATTATAGACTAATTTGGTCCCTAAACTAATATCGGCTTTAGTATTCTCCGTTCATTTCATCGTGAACAATCCAGGGGGGTATATTTAAGAAGATTCAGATTTTGACATGATTAAATCTCTAGGAATATTTGAAGCAAATTAAATTTAGATCAACAGAAACTTCCAATAGAAAGTGAAAGATTTCAAGATTCTTAACGAAGAAGTTTGGCAAGAAATGGCAGACAACCATGTGCAGATAGTTCAGCAGTTGGTATTGAATGGCTTTCATGACTGATTGATCTCGACAGGAACCAACCTTGCAATATTAATATTGTCCAAGTTGAGAAACGAGAAAAACGTACACCATAAATTGGCTGAGTCGATGACAGGGACATTAACTAAGAACTAAGTTGTTCAAATGCGGCTTCTCATCAGTAAAAGAGAGTAACGAAATGAAGAAAAAATACACACGAAAATGACAACAAGCCAGACCATTGCTGTAAATGACAGCAACACTTCGGTGAAAAATGGATTGACGGAGAGACCTTCTAATACTTCACTAAATTCCATTCCATTACATTCACGCAGCTAAGAGGCATGTAGTTTCTGTTATAAAATAAGGAAAGTATGTTCTTAGTTTTGGTACGTATAAGATAGTGTATAAATAGATATAATTAGGTCGTTCTTATACAATCTTGATTAGTAAGATATCAGACAATAGATTCTTATTTATATAATTATCAAGCCTATATAAAAGACAGGAAGTGTCATGTACACCAAGAGAAGGATCTCTCATACAGGAGTTAGATCATAATCAAAGTAATGGGAGCCTGAATGACCCAAGGTAGAAGAGACCGAAGGCTAACGTGGTGATACATGGTAGACACTTGAATGATGTGTATAAGACACATGACAGAATATTGAGTAAGTGGTCAGAATCAAGAACTGTCTTTATTTTTTGTCTAGATTTAGTAATATCCAATCCATTTCTTTTCCGGTTCAACTTGGTTCTCTATAGTTTTCGATATTCTAAATCCATCTATCTACTCGCTTTCTAAAATTCAACTTCTAAGGTGCTGTTTTCCTTTAATTTTTACTTAATTTCTTCGGTTTATTTATTCCCTGTCCATTACACATCTAGATGTGTATAAGAGACAGGAAGAAGTATGGTGGGATAATCTTGAATTGGTCATCAAGCAGGTGTTATCTAAACTAATTCCATCCCACCATACTACTCACTCTATAATCTCAAGTTGAAGTTGGCATCTCGATTCTGAATGTACTAATCACATGATATCGGATTCCACCTATTTTTTCTTCAAACAAAACACACACATCATCCATTCAAATTGCTAATGGAGAACTCATGCATGTTAATCAGATGAGCACTATCTTCCTGTCTCTTATCTCTTATACACAAAAGGTGCTGCTTTAAGAGACAGTACCATAGATGTGTATAACAGACAGACATCAATAAGAGAAGGAGAAACTAGTTATCCATCCCCAATTATCGATAAAGGGTTAAATAATCACTAGACAACTTCTCGAGATGGGTCGTAAAGTTGGGTATCTTTTTGAATTAAATGATCTCAAAATTGCAGCATATTTTCATGTGCAATCTGCCGCTTACATCTAATATTCCTTCCTTAAGTCTCTAGCGCCCTGTCTAGGTCATGCACATCTAGGTCGTGTTAACTAAGATATCTAGTGGTCAGTTATGATCTATTCAAAATGACTACATTGATTGTGTCTCTTGTCAATTTGCTAAAAATCATGCATTACCATTCCCTATAAGTAAATTTGTTTCAACTGACACTATTTGATTTAGTACACTCCGAGGTATGGTCACTTTTCCAACACTTACTATGGGTGGCACTAGGTATTTTGTTGTCTTTATTATAATTTTACTCAGTTTACCTGGATTATTCTCATGAAAAATAAATCGGAGATACCGCAAATTTATCATGACTTTGCTACAATGATTAAAACCCAGTTTTCTTGTCCTATCAAAATTTTTCGAACTGATAATGCCATGGAATATAAGAAAACGCTCTTCTTAATTTTCTTCAATAAGAGGACATTAAATTCATGGTCTGTTTCCCTATTGTTAGTCTGTAAAATCTGTCATACGAGCTTAAAAATTGACACATTCCGTATATAGTACATACTAAAAAATTGAGATATTTGGTTGTACTTGTTTTGTTCTTTTACAACCCCATGAACACACCAAATCGAGAATTGGTCGAGTTAGGTTATGTCGTTTTATTGGATATAGCATTGAGCACAAGGGTTATTGTTATTAGGATCCCCAATCTAAACGATTACGAGTTTCTCGTCATGTTATCTTTTAGGAACACAGGATGTTATCTTTTAGGAACACAGGATGTTATCTTTCCTGTCCAAGTTTAATTTGTCACTGTCCTCCTTCTCACCCCTATTTATCTTTCCCACACTCAATCTTTGTCTAAATACTATCCCTAGAACAGGTTTTTAAAATTGCATGAACCTACTTCTTACAAAGAAGTTTGTCTTAATCTTGTGTGGCATAAACAAGCTATGACTGATGAGGTGTCTAGACTTGACTGGAAAAACTCATAGATGTGACTTGGTTGATTTTTCTCCAAATAGATCTCTTGTCGATTGTAAATGGGTTTACATCCATTTAAAACCCGCTCAGATGGTAGTGTGGACCGTTATAAAGCAGATTGTTGCCAAAGGTTTTACCTAGGAATATAGTATTGACTATGAGGAAACTTTTGCACCTGTTTCTTAACTTACCTCTATTAAAAGCTTACTTGTTGTTGCTGATGTGCGACATTGGGAGTTGTTTCAAATGGATGTAAAAAATGCCTTTCTCAATGGAGATCTTTCAGAGGAAGTCTATATACAGCCACCGCTAGGATACACTAGTAACTCTGGAAAAGTTTATAAACTGTGCAAGGCTCTCTATGGTCAAATAAGCTCCAAGATCTTGGTTCTCAAAATTCAGTCACATGGTTGAACAATTTGGTTTTATCGCTCAAATCCAGTTCTTATGATTCTATTCTATTTGTTAGCCGTTCTAATTAGGGTATCATTTTTTTGCTTCTATATGTTGATGATACGATCGTTGCTGGCGATGATCTTTCTGGCATTACTGAACTCAAGCAGTACTTGAATCATCATTTTGAGATGAAAGATCTTGGTTTTCTTAATGACTTCCTTGGTCTTGAGGTATCTTCTACATCTGATAGTTACTATCTTACACAGGCCAAGTATCCATCTGATCTTTTTTCTCATGTTAGGCTTACTGACAGCAAGATTGCATCTATCCTTATTGAGCCCAATACCCATCTCACTCCTAATAATGGTTCACTTCTTTCTGATTTAACCCTCTAGATGTGTGGTCAAGAGCTTGGTCTACCTTTTTGTTACTTGTCTATTGTTAGTCAGTTTATGGCTAGTCCCCAGAGTTCTCACTTTACAGCTGTTCTTCATATCTTGCACTATATCATGGGCACTTTGTATCATGATCTTCTCTATAAGTCTTCTTTACAATGCATGCCTATTCTCTGTCTCTTATACACATCTAGATGTGTATAAGAGACAGCCTAGGTTTTTGTTATTTTTAGGTGAACTCTTATCTCGTGGCGAGTAAGAAGCAAATTGTTGTATCTCCTCTAGTACTAAAGCCGAGTATCATGCTATTGTTGATGCCACTCAAGAGCTTATTTGGCTCAGTTACTATCCGATGTGTATAAGAGACAGGGATCAGGATCAGGAATTGTGGATGAAATTATGAGATTGATGACCAATTGAGCATGAATACTTTTCATGAGCAAACCAAGCAAATTGAAATTTATTGTCATTTTGTTCGCCACCACATTTTGACACGACCTAAAGATGCATGACCTTGTCTTCTGTCTCTTATACACATCTAGATGTGTATAAGAGACATCCTCCTAGACAGGATCCTTCATCAGTTTCCAAATTGTGGTTGAAATTGCTAAGACCATCCATTTTTAAAATATGTTAACATATGTAAAGATGGAAAGGCCTGATTTAGTATGTCTTATGTATGAGAAGTGCATAATTAGATAAAATTAGGTCGTTAATCTTGGATGAAAGTAGGAAGGGCCAAGAACAGTTCTTATTTTGTACTTGTCAAAGAATGGCTTGTCAGGACCTTTATACTTGCAGGGAATCATAATACAAGTTTTTTAGCAAATTGACATTCCATTCTATTCACGTAGTTAAGATGTATGTAGTGTAGATAACCTTTCAATATCTCAAATCTAAACTTTCTAAGAATCATCAATCCTTTTTTTTTTCAATATTAGGTATAGGGGAAAGGTGTCTTACAATCCAAAGAACTATGTTACAACTCCACAACACAACTATCTTATCATAATTACATGCTACTAAAAAGTGTTTCTATTTTAGCAGAATTAGATTACTTCATGGGTTACAAGACAAAAATCAAATGCTATCAATTATTGGGCCCAAATACTCTAGTTGTTGGATAAATGGAATGGACACTTCCCAACTAGGGTGGACAGCCATGGGAAGTTTTATTAGATAAAGTACATTTTAATTAACAGCTAATTAGTAATTGATTCGATATCTCAATTTTTTAGTATGTACTATATACGGTTACAATATTTAATATTTTTTTGTACCCCTCTCTTACTAATCCAATCGATTACTACCATTAATCAGAACCACAGGTTCTACAAAGATAAGTTATTTTTGCGCCACATAGAAGTCAAATTTTTTGATCATATTTGACAATAAATCTCTTTCGTCATTATAAAGTCTAGACAACAATATTAGAGGCAAAATAACGACATTAAGCATGAACTGAGCTAGAAAAACCTGTTACAGGGATAGTATTTAGACAAAGATTGAGCTGTCTCTTATACACATCTTGAGGCTTTTAAAAAGTTTTATGTCTCCTTTATTCTTTTTATTTCCCTTTTTTTTTTTTTTTTTGTATCCAAAATAGAAAAAAATTTTGAGAATTAATCTCTTAGAAAAGTCCAAGAAATTTATACATGATAAGCTCCTACTTTTTTTTTTATATAATATTAAAATATTGAAATATGCTTCTCAATCTTAATGATTTTTTTCCTATATTTTTTAATTTCTAAAATTTATCTTTGAAAATAATGATTACTAGATAGAATTCTCTATTCTATATTCAAATTTAATTCAATAGAATCCTATTCTAACTACAAAGTAATCATTAAGATTGAAAGCATATTTTAAAATTTGTATGCTTTTAAAGTGTTAATAGTATTTTGAGCTATCGAAATACTATTATGGAAATCAAATTAGATCAAATTTTTAGTCGAAGGATCGATTGAGAACCTTCTGTTTTATAATGGGACATTTTTTTAGTTTAGATGATCAAATTGAGACTTTTTTAATTTAAAAGAGAATATTGGAATATTTTTTCCAATTTGGAGAGCCGAATTGAGACCTTTTCAATTTGAAAAATCATGAAAATTTTACTTAGTTTTAAGTTCAAAATATTTTTTACATCCATTTGAAACAACTTTTTGAACCTTGTTTTTCTTTTCTCAAATGAATGTTTCTGTTTTGTTTTAATAGAATTGTTAAAAACTATTAATTTCTTTAATTGCATATTAATGTCTCGATATGTAATTAAATATTATAGTAAGAGTAATTTCGAAAGAAAATTTAAGTGACTAAATCTTATATATATATCTTCACGTTTTACTATCTACTAGTAGAAGATTGATCCAAACAAGATTAGTAGTTAGCGATTTGGCTCTTTTTACCCTAGTGTAATTAATTAGCAGATTGGTAAAAGTCAAATTAAGATAGAGTACTGTGTGAAGAAACACAATTTAATTATTTGTTCAACAACACAATTCCAAGGTTACTACCTAGAACCGAAAGTGCCAGAACATTCGCAATGAAACAGGAGCGATTTGGGTTCAAATACAGAAATGCTTATGGAAACAGTACTACTGAAGGTGAATTTCCTAAAAATGAAAATTATGAAAATTATGAAATAGAGAGAAATGTAGATGGATAAAGGGAGGAATAACACTAAAATGACAAAAGGGTGGAATAATTAATATATTATTAGTCCACCCTTGGCTGAAAGTTCCGAATCTAGTCTCACCATATGTGGCAACCTTCTAGATATTTATCAATTGTCCTCTAGTCTTGTAAGTATTATTATGTTACATGTAGAAAATATACAGGATGTGGAATAGAAGATTGGTACAATCACTAAAATAGAAGATCCTGTAACTTGGTCGGGACCCTTAATTTAGAGCTTTAACCCAAAACCATGGAACTTCTCCTTGGTGATATGATCAAGTCGATCTACCATTTTAGGTGTAGATAATTTTTCCAATCATCCACTTGAGCTTGTCGGAATAATACATTAAATTCCAAACCAATATTGTCTTGCCTTTTGTTCTCCAAATTGCTCAAATGCTCAAAGCAACACAATCTCATAATTTCATCCACACCTCGATCCCGATCCCGATCCGATCTGATCCCGATCCCGATCCGGCCTCTTCCTGTGCAAGAGAAATGGACACCCAATGAACTCACTATTCGACACTTGAAATTTTGGCTGTTCTCTAATTTCTTCACACGTCAAAAACTTTTCTTGGCCCTTCCAACTTTCATCCAATAACTCAATATATGTGGTCCCAAAATGGTCCCATCTCGATCACTTCACAACCTGATGAAAGCCAGGTTGTGCCGCCTGGCCGTTTAAACATTGATGTCCGCCAGCAGTTAGGCCAAGCCGAGTCGAAGATGGAAAGGGTGGCCTATAACTGGCCCGGTCTAGGGCCCGGTTAGACGAGACGGGCTTGCTTGCCAGCCCACATGCTAGCCAACGTGTTGGCCACGTACTAGCCCCAAGCTAGCTTTTGAATTTAAGTTTTTTTAAATTTAAAAATTCTTTGAGAAACTTAAATTTTACTTGTTAATAATTTATATAATTCAAAATTATTACTTATTAATTATTATTTTAAAATTAATAACTTATTAATTTAAAATCTTTTACTTACTATTCATTTGGATTAGTAAGAGACTGTCTCTTATACACATCTAGATGTACTACTAAGAGTAATAGTACTTTATTATTCCAAATTAGTACTTATATATTAGACCAAGTTATTAATAATTAAAATTCAAAATTCAGACTAATACTTATTTGAAACTAAAGTTCTTAGTTAATATTCAAAAGCCAAAGTTAGAAATTAGTTATTAGTACTTTATTATTCCAAACTAGTATTTATTTGACCAAGTTATTTCTTGGTAGTATAAGTCAATACTTATTATTTGTTAATCATATAGTAAAAATATTTAATTAGGGAAAAAAAACACCTTGAAATGGTAGGGGATTTGGCATAAACCCCTTCCATGTATATTAATATTATATAAAAAAAAAAGGTACAATGAGGGGGGTATTGAATCTTACCTCCAAATTATTACAAGTTATAAAACTACTCTAAGAGTTTAAATAAAATTGACAAATGATTGAAGTGTGTCATTCACGGTACATAAAATATTCAACTAGAGTTGCTCTATTTACTACATACATAAGGAGGGGACACTGAATCTTACCTCTAAACAAAAAATTATTTAACATTAAAATCCTATGTATACTATATATCAATTTGGTGGACTACCACTACCTTTCGAGGAATTGAAATCCTAGTGGTATACACCAAAGCAGGTGTATAAGACTGTATCTGTCTCTTATACACATCTAGATGTGTATAAGAGACAGTTATTATTGTTATAAACATATCACATTGGGAGAGTGATAAAGAAATGAATAAGTATATAAAATAACTTATTTTAGTACATTAAAAAACAACTTTAATAACACTTAGTTCAGGTAAAAACAACATGAGAGAAAGGTCTATAAGTAACAGAGAACAAGTTTGTAACATACTCAAATTATTTTAAAATTTTTACCATTATTTTAGCTCGATTAAAATCCTCCTTGCCCAAATAAGTTGCATTAATAGAGCCAATATACTCGTTATAAATGCAAATAGTAATTTTACCTTTTATAACCAAAAGTACCTGATAACATTTGACAAGTAGAATTCCATCTAGTGGGTACATCTATTGGAAAATGTTTAGGTTTCATACTATTTTCTAAACAAAGTTATTTGAAATCTTGTTGATGAGTAGTAGATGAACGGATAAAATAAATAATTAGACAAATAATATCTTCAACTATTTTTAAACTATCTTGAACACAAATATTAAGTCATGACACACACATCTATTATGAAATAATTCACTACCTAAAACATGTTTAAAAACATCTTTTAACATAGGCACACTTACAGTATTATTTGAGGCATTATCAAAAGAAATGGATATAATTTTTTCAAGCAAACCATATTAGACAGCACAATTAATAATCAACCTTTTAATTTGGGAGGGCATTGTAAGGGTGTTTAAACATTTATGAAAGACTAAAAATTCATTTTTGTAGGACAATCTACATCTATCTAATAGGCTGTTTACAAAAGGGTTCGATCATGTTTTAAATCTGTCTCTTATACACTATATATCTAGATGTGTATAAGAGACAGTTCGCGATGCAATAGTAGCCAATTCATTTTCTTTTCCCTATATAATCTTTTAATATCACTTCTCAAAGTACTTCTAGGAACCTTTTTATATTGTGGGTTCATGGCTTGTACATGTATTGTTCTAAATTGGAACTTTCACTCAAAACAAAAGGTAATTTATATCTAACTATCAATTGAACCATTTCCTCTCTATTTTTTTTATGCAAATATTTAAAATTTCCTATTACCATATTCTTCAGGTGTGAATTTGTGTTGGAACATTTAGTACTGTCTCTTATACACACTAGATTTTTTACTAAGAGACAGTCCTACTAAGTGTTCCGTTCTCCCATTTTTTGTGCTTAAATGATATATTTAGAATACATAATTTACAAGTAGCAATCTCATTTTCTTCATCTTTTTCAAAAAATTCCCAAACAAGACTTTTCATTTGAATAGTAGTAGGTTGTTTAGTAGGTGCTTGGTCATTTTGGTTATCTATATTAAACATCTAAATCAACAAATATTCTTGGAACATCTAGTAGGATGTGGGGTGCTTGTGATCCTTCTTTCATTTTCTTGTAATGGAAAACTTTTTTAAATAAAGAAACAAATAAAGTGGTATTATGAAAACTAAAGATGCAAGCTACTAAATTATCAAATAAAAAAAAAGAATATTAACAAATCAATAAAACAAAAAGAAGAAGAGATGTTGTTTTAAGACAATTAATCAATTAAAGAGTATGAAAAAACCAACTTGGAAATTAAAATGTTGAATTTCAATTTATACATTTGAGTACTTGAACTCCACTTGAACACTTCACCACTTGAATTTTAAATAAATCTCCAAATCTTCAATTGAGTTCTCCACTTAAGAGTAATTTTAAATTTCTAAAATACTATATATTATAATTTAAATAGTACGAAAGAAATTATAATAGCACTTGGAGATAGAGTTGGAGAGTAGAAATGAAATAAGAGAAAGTAGAGAGAAATTGTTCTGCGATTTGTTGGAAATTATACTAGATATTTATAGGAAAATTTTTCCAATATGAGACAGCCCAATACTAGCCGGTAATAGCTATAAAACTGCTAACCTACACGCCTGGATGTGTATACCAACTTGGACATTTTGAAAAAAAAAAGCAATTTCCAACGAGTAGTCCGTGGCCCCAACAATCGACCGACGTGTTTACTCTGTGGCTGAGCTTGTTGGATTGGGAACCAAATTCTCGAGCCGATTCAAAGGGTTGCGTTGATCGAGTGCCAATTACTAGTTAAAGATACGTGCCGCTAGGCCAAAGCAGTCATGAGTTGGAACTCTTGCCCAGCCCGGCCTTATACTCGAGCCTTGCCAAGTTGGTATAGTAATTATTGTCAAAGTTGGGTAGGTTAAAAAATGGGCTAGGCAGGCCGGTCCAACCCATAGCTAGATTAGTCTAAGAATTCGAACATTGCACATTGGTGGGTTACTTCATACAGTTATTATTTAAATATTTTTGTTAAGATTAATCAAAAAAAGTTTTGTTTTATTTGACAATTAAATTGACAACATAGGGATAAGGAAAACGCTATAAACTTTATTTCAAGAATAATTGTATTTAGTCTAACAAGGATTTCAATTTTCAAATACTGTAAAAAATTATTTTTAAAAGTTGTACAATTTGTGGTTATCTCAACTAGTAACTCCAATGTGTGTGCTTGTTTTTTTTTTAATAACATCAATTAACTTACTTAAACAAAATTAAAAAGTCAATTTATAATATATTGAATACTTGACCCCCTAAACAAAAGACTAACAAAAAAAATTAATTTTTTGTTTAGGGGGTCAAGTATTCCACCAAATGTTAAATATTAAAAAATATGAGAGTTTCAAAACAAATCGTTCGTTGAATCTCAAAATTCCTTAATACATGAAAATCTTTTAAAATTCTTAAATGCTTTCATTGACATCTTCTAGTTCATCCATATCAGATTGACAATATGATAGCCAATTGTAATGTTTTGTCTCTTATACACATCTAGATGTCATTAAGATTTACTTATATCATTTAAATCTAGATTATACACATGTCTTTATGTTGATAAAGACAGGCTTTATATGGATTGAAAATTTTAAATTTGTTCCAAATTTCTATACTTTAATTTCATCTAATAACAGGGTTGAATAGAATAATAGTTACATATTGAACATAAGTAAAACTTTTTAATGAATAATAAAGAATTAAAATTTTTATTCATTCTCGTTTACTTTAATACCAAGCACACACATCTAGTATTATTTTAACAATTAATGTACTAAAATAAGTTATTTTATATACTTATTCATTTCTTTATCACTCTCCCAATGTGATATGTTTATAACAATAATAATAACATAAGTTATGATGTGAAAACAAATTTGCTAGTGTTTTTATTGTCTCTTATATACTTTTAATTAGTACATTTAAAGAATATGGTTTAAAGTTTTGAACCAAAATAAAAAAATTTCAACCTACATCAATACTAAATCAACTAATAAAATTTTCAATCCATATAAAGCACTCGCTTAGATGTTAGAGATTTAACTATTTTTGAAGTATTAAAAAATTAATTTTTATATACGTAAAGCACCTAATTAAATAAAATGAATCCTCATTAGTTACAATCAATCATCATACTAAGTCATACCTTTTCAATTTCACTTTTGGACATTCTATGATGCTTCATTCACTTAATAAGAAAACCAATATTTAGAAGAAACTTCATGCATATTTTTATGGTTTGCTAATGTGGTAAAGTTTCATAAGATTTTAATCACCACAAGTTCAATTAGAAAGGATAACATAATTAAATAATCATGAATTTAATTATGTTATCCTTTCTAATTGAACTTGTGGCTGTCTCTAACTTTAAAATTCTACTTTGGTTTAATTGATATGGTAAAGATGCTTTCTATCTTTGTACTCTTGATTTAGTTTGAATATTAATTATTTATAACATACACTATATTTGATATATTAATACAGATGAAATAGATGAAAACCAAATGTTTAAATATTTTTAACACATTTCAAATAGAATTAATCTAGTTCATTTGTATAAAACTTTTTTACATACTAATAATTAAGATCTCAAGTCATACATGTGTTACTTGATCTGTCGTCTTATGCTAAATCTTATATAAAGATAGAAGAGACTGTTGAATATTATAAGAGACATTGTAGGATATAACCTCATCAATTGATGCATGCTCTCTTATGCTATACATGATCAATTTCTCAGTTTCGCAGATACATAGATATTAATTCAAAGTTAGATCGAACCCTTCAACTAGCTCAGCCTTCTACAAGAACCAATTGTGCCTAAAGTCTCAAAAACCATCAAGATGTGTACCCCTACTTCAGGCATTAATAGGTTTGCTTTTTAGCTCCGGTAGAAGCACATTACAAAATCTTACACTACACTTTGGGTCAAGGACGGTAACAGAGCTGAAGAATAAGCATAATTAATGCAATGTAAGAAACCAAAACATAGAGCTAACTATCCAAATATTCAACATTGAAGATATATTACATGCATAGTCATTCAAAACCATGACTAGAAAATGCAAAATATACTAATTCAAGACTAGACTATTACTTCTATTATAGTTGTAGAAACAAACCTACCTTTGTAGGAAAGCATGCATTAGATTTGTGACCACCATTTTCAGCAGATTGGCAACCACTATTTGCCGCAAATAGCTCAACAATTTCAGATTCACAAAACCATCTTTGACGGATACTTAACCATTTTCACCCAATTGGCTATTAGGGTTTACAAGTATGTCATTGAGTTGTCATCTTGAATGGAATTAGAATTTCTAAAGACCTTGTTGATATGGATGCGAGATTTTATTTAGCGAGTCCAATCCTTGTACATATTCACACTTATTGTACGAATGTAACTGTCCATTGCAAACCAACCCAGAATTCAATTGAAGTTCTAAAGCAAAGTACTACATTACCATAGGCAATTATTTTGGTGAAATTTCTGTAAAAAAACATATCACTTTTCATTTTCCTTCGATCCCGCAATCAATGAGTGGTTATGTCTCTAATGATGATAGGGACCCAGGTGACTAACCTCGAAGATATAAAAGTGCTACAACAATGTTGTTCTCACCCAGGTGACTAACGTCGTACATATAAGAGTGGTAGAACAATGTTTAGAACAACAGACATAAGTTTACGATTTTTTGAGAAGCTTGAATAGGCACGAGTGATAAATCTACGAATAGCACAAAAGTAAATAGTGCAAAAACCATAATCACATCTCTATCTGATCAAAAAGAAAATACATCAATATATGCTCCAAACCAATTTAGGGGTGAGAAAATGGGAATATCACATCCTAACAATTTCAAGTTGAAGAATAATTCAATAGGCAACCACGGAGAGAATTTTAGATTTGAAAGAACCTGCAACATATCAATGTATATTGGATGTCTTGAAAGTTTCAGACTTGAACTCAAGAGTAATTAAGAACTTGAACTTAATGATGATCAAGTCTTGAATTATTCCTGAATTATTCAATATATGCCATACTTTAGTTAAGTCAACAATCCCATACAAGATTCATAGAAAAAATATGTCAAATATATATCATCGTTGTTAATATTTCAAATAGTTGAGTATATTTATCGAGATTGTTCTAAATTGTATATATAGCATAGATAATTTTGTTGATTTTTTAAACATGTCAATGTAGTAGTACAATTGTAGTAGGATATCTCGTATTCAATTCTATATACATAGGTTCTCTGTATCATTGTAAATATAACAAAATCAGTGGATTAATATTTTCATATGGTATCAGAGTTACAAGCCGCATATTTTTACAATAGCAGGAAATTACATCTGTTTATCCTTTATAAGACACGACAACTCCATATTTTTAGGAATTTTTGAATGTAAGTATACCAAACAATACCGTTATTGGTTTGTCAGTATAAAAATATTGAACAATTTTTACAATTATTTGGACCTAAAAAGAAATCAAACACATCGTAAACTTTTTAGGTAAATTATCTTTTTCACAAAATTGTGATTGGAACTTTTGATTCAAGTGCTTCTGATTATTTGGTTTCCTCTAATAATTTTTTGACGAACTCACAAACTATAAGCCCTAAAGTCCTTGTTATCCTACTAAATGGTGACAATCTTTTTGTTGCATCTTATGGAACAATGTCTCTCGACAAAAATCTCACCTTAAATCGTGTTACATGTGTCAGAATTTAGTTGTAATTTGATTTCCTTAGCAAAATTACCAAACAACTAAATTATATATTCGTATTTTACAAATTCTATATATCAATACATGTCTTGTGTATTTGGTTTTGATAAGTTGTCGTGGGTGAAGAACATATGTGTCATTATACAAAATTTATTTCTACACTATTAAGGTCAGTACATGTTTGACACAATCGATTAGGACATTATTCCTTTTCATGTTTATCGTTAATTTTAAATTCTACTATTTTTTCTTCAAAAAGAAAAACAAATTATGTTCAATATGTCATATGACATATATCTGTCTCTTATACACATCTAGATGTGTATAAGATTACAGAAGCCATGTCTATTTTTGAACTTACTCATCGTAATATTTAAAGTCCATATCGGACTCTATTTCACTCTGGTGCTCATTTCTTTTTTATTTTTGTGGATGATTGCAGTCGTGCACTTGGTCATTTTTGCTGAAAAATAAATGTGACATTATCAATTATTTTCAAATATTTTATATCCTAATACAAAATCAAATTAATACCATCATTAAAAGGGTTAGAACTGATAAAACTCTAGAAATAATAGAAACCAATAATAACCTTTTGTGAAGAAAAATGTATTTATCATTTACATGACATATCTTGTGAAGGCATAACGCAACAAATTAGGATACTTGAGAGAAAAGATAGGTACATTCTTGATCCATATCATAAGGTAGTTAGCAAATTTACCCTAATTCCATTTTAAAGATATCAACTCAATGACATTCAAATACCAAAATATGCAAAATTTATGGGTATGGATGTCTATATTACGTACATGATACAAAAGGGTCAAAAGAAAATTTTGATTCTCGAGCCAAACCTTGTATTTTCATTGTTGAATATACAAGGTTAGAATCAAAAATATCATATTGTGTTTATGATTTAAAAATCAAAAAAAAATTCAAGGGATGTCATTTTTTATAAAAATATTTTTCTTTTAAATTTCAAAATTCCTTTCCCAACCATTGCCTAGTGCATGAAATCAGATTCCAGATAATCCAAACATTTCAGTTGTTGTGCCATAAGAATGTTTAATTTCTATTGTTCCTCTTAAACAAGAAAGTAATAGGCTTACATGGTTCGATGTGCACCTATTCATTTGCAAGATTATATTGTTGAGACTTCCAGTGTAAAATAACCATTGTCCTCACATATCCACTCAATTTCACCCTATTTCTTCTTTTTTTTTTTTTTTTTTTGATGCCCATTTTACGCCATCTTATAAAATTTTTTATCCAAGATTTATTCAAAGAAAAAAAATCTTGAGAAGTCTAAATCTTGTTTACAAGCTGTGAAATATTCTAAATGGCAACAAGCATGTTGGAGGAAATCAAAGCCTTAGAAGGTGACACCTTGTGTGAATGACTCAAAGTAAAAACCTATTTGTTTTAAGTGGGCTTTCAAGATCAAACTTCAAGCAGATGACACTATGGAGAGATACAAAACACTATTAGTAAGTAGCTAAGGGCTACACTAGGTTGAAGGTCTTGATAATAATGAAACTTTTGCTCCAGTGGCTAAAATGACAATTGTGCAATGTTTACTTCCTGTGGTAACTTCTAAGTATTGGGATTTACATCAATTAGATATAAACAATTCATTTCTTCATGAGAATCTCAATTAAGAGATTTATATGGTTCTGTCTACCTGGTTTCTATAATCTTAGAAATAAATGTTATAATAGTACATAATACATAATTATTATATTACATATTATGTAAATATTATAATTATTTTTCATAATCTAAAGTTATCTAATATGGTATTTAAGTTAAATGGGACTAAGTTATCTAATGAGTATAAACTTTTATATATAGATATCCTAAAATCTTATTTCTTGTTTTATAATGAGCAAAACTTAGGGAATAAGAAAAGTGTGTGCATGTGTGTTGATGTTCTTATGGGTTAAATACATTAAACCCCAAGAGACAGGTGTACATTTCTTTGCACGCCAAGCGTTACATTAGTAAGATATTTCATCTATAATTATTTTAATTTAAGTTTTTATTTATATGATAAAGTTGACTTTGTATAATTTTGGTTGAAAATGAATTATATTAACAAAGAAAAAAAGTAAAAAGATTATCATTTTAAATAAACATAAAGAAAAGCAAAAGGAAAATATACTGATATAACTTTAATAGATGGTTATAAGTCTCGTATATTTAAAATTTTATTTTTACATGAAAATAAAATATAATTACAAGACCAAAAAATACTGAAAGTATTAGGAAATTTTTATATTTAAATTTTTTTCATAGGCATTTTTAAAGAATCACTAGCCTTGGTGGACATAATTATATTTTTAGTTGTTTTAATAATATTTAAATATTACTTTTAATAACTAAAGTAGGTTAATTGATACAAAACTTGAATTAGCGACTAAAATGACAAATATAATAAATTTTAAGGGGTTAATTTTATTGTCTCTTGTAGTGTCTAGGGATAAAAATATATTTTTTGACTTTTAATAGTCAAATTGCTAACTGAAGTGGCAAAGTGAAAAAATATCGTTAGGAGTTTAGTATAAAACAGCCCAAACCTTGGGATTTAATGTATTTAACCTGAAAATCTATTGGCATCTTATCTCCTTATATTTATGTTATTTCGACATCCCATCATCGAAAAATAAAAACTGTCTTATACACATCTAGATGTGTATAAGAGACAGATCCAAATATGCTTGAACTATCATAAATGTACACTCAAGAATTACATTCGGATATTCAAGAATCATATCAGTTCTTATAGATTCAAGTACATTTCTGCATCAAGCATTTAACTTATGTTCTTGATGATTAAACATGGAATCGAATTATGATAACATTGGTTGTTATGATATTAAAGTTTGTTTAGTATCCCAACAAGTAGTTTCAAAGCATCTTCATGTAAATCATTGAGAAATTAGTTTTGTTTGATTCATGATGTAATTTTATACGGATCTAGTTCTTGAATTGACAAATTTTTATGTGATTTAATTTGTTGTATTTAACAATAATTATAGTTATATTACGGATTAACATCTTGAATCCAATAATTTTAATATTTATTCGAATTTAATTGTTGGATTTAAAATTTTAGTTTTAATTTTTTTTTCTTTTCGGATTCGTTTGGTATTTGAATTCAAAAAATAAATAAATAAAAGGGTTTAAGGGTCGGTCAGAAACATATTGTTCATGACCAGTGAGGATCGGTCATGAACGCCATAAGGATTCAGTTTACAGATTCCTTTTGGAATCAATTAAGAAGTCAACAACCATCTGAAGGAATTCAGTTTGGGGTTATGAACGAACGTTCACGACCAGAAGGAATAATTGGTCATGAACTCTTGATGACCAAAAAGAATCGTGGGTCATGATCAAAATAGGAATGCATGGTCATCGTCATTCCAATTGTTTAAGGTTTTTTATTTTTATTTTTTTTCATGAAATTTTGGATTCTATTTGGTTTTTTGAATTCAAAAAAATAATAATAATATTAAGAATCTTATATTTCATGAGCAACTCATAAACATTATGGATCACGGAATCACAGAAGCACAGTAAGGTTCATGAGTTGACTTTTGTGGTTTTGTAAAGTTTTTAAAATTTAAATTTCGTTAAATTAATTAAGAATGGTTAATGTTAAAAGATTTATTGATTGAAACAATATACTATCAAAATAACTTTTCTTGTGTTGGTCAATTGATTTTAAAATATGAAGATGATTGTGTCTCCGTGATTCATGTGGATATTTATCACCTAAAAGAGGTTAATATTTGGCTGAATTATATATACATCTGTAATAATAAATATATCACAATTATTTGGTATTTCATATGAATAATAAATTGGTTCAAAGATAGATTTATTATTTGACAAGATTTATTGTCAATATTTGATTACTACACTAAGAGTACCACCTACAAGTTAATATTTCTATCCAAAAATTAAATATTAATATTGTGCTAAGTATCTTGTGATAGATCTACTATTATTTGAATTTATTTAATTAAGATTTGAAACTTGTGTGAATATGTTGTTTTGTTCAATTTTTTATTAACGTATCTACTTTTATAATACTTGAGAACATCAACTCTATCATTATATTTTATGGAATCAATTTTAAAGAATGGAAAAAGAACGTAATGATCATTCTTGGTTGTACGGATTTAGGCCTTGCACTAAGGATTGAACAACCCACTCTTCTTACAGATAATAATTCCAAAGTGAAAAAATAGGACACGAGAAGTGGGATCGTTCAAATTGTATGAGTCTCACGATCATGAAACGTGCAATTTCAAAAACCTTTAGAGTCCGGAACGTACGAAAACACGTTGACCAAGAAGTTTCTTGAGGAAATTGAAAAGTGTTTTGTTAAAAAAATGATAAAGTTGAAACAAATACGATTCTATCGAATGATTTTAACAAGACATAAAGAAAAGGAAACATAAAGAAGTACATCCTAGAAATGTTTCATCTTACTTCAAAACTTAAGATACTAAAGGTAGAGCCGGTTGTTGTAGGAGTTTATGTCATATATATAAACAAAGAAGACTTGTGTCACACGGAAATCTTGATCCGTTAATTTGTCAAACTTTCAAATTTACGTTGAGTGTATTAATGAGAATATTTACAGAAAAATATAAGGAGATAAGATGCCAATAGATTTTCAGATGTCTTTGAAGTAATGCATATGGTTATTTGTGGGCTATTTTCGATGATTTCTTGAAATAGTCAATAATATTTTATTACATTCGTAGACAATTTTTCTCGTTATAGCTACCTTTATCTAATTCATGAGAACTCTCAGTCTTTGGACATGTTCAAGGCTTTTAAAGGTGAAGTTGAGAACCAACTTGGTAAAAAAAAATTAAAGCTGTCAGACCTAATCGTGATGATGAATACTATGGTAGATATTTAAGAAATTCGAAAAATGGATTTTTGATAGCTAGCCACTACCTGTCTACAGTATTTCGAGAACAAAATATTACATGCTTACATATACGAGATCAAATAAATTAGAGATCAGGGTTCCGACTCTGATTTTGCTAGATGCCAAGACAACTATAAATTAATTTTGAATTATATTTATCGCTTGTACGGTAGAGCTACTTCATAGAAGAGTGTTAAACAAACACTACATAGATCCTTCCACCATGACAACTAAATTTATAGCATAAAATTTGAAACATCCATTCCATGGAATATAGTTACAAAATTTTATCATAAGACTGCCAATTATGGATGGTATTGAAAGAACATTAAATTATTTTGTGATAATAAATTAACAGATCTATGATTATTGTAATAATAGACATTCAACAAAGTCTAAACACATCTACATCAAGTTTCTAGTTGTTGAAGAAAATTGCACAAGCCAACAATGTACATCTCTATAAAAAAAAAAGTTGGACTAGTTAGAAATAGATACATTGGGATCACAAGTGCATGTAATTTCTATGCTATACATTCATACTTAATCTATGTCATTTGGTTGTGTTGATATACGTGACAACAAATAGGTTTAGTTACAATTGAAGTAATGAAAATTGTTTTGATCCTATATTGACATGATTAATGGACGAGATTGTTCATAGATGACTTTGGTCATAATAGCAAAAATACACTTGACCTCATAAGGTTTTATACATTGATTGATATTTTTATATATATATATATATATATATGGGAAATTTATAGTCTCGTTAAGGGAACCATTCTCTTGGTTTTAAGGACTTTACAGTACAAGTTTTTAAAACACATAATATTGTATTGTACAAGGTTTTAAAACACAAGGATGGTTCCTCAACGGGACCATATAATTTCCTATAGCACATACCCTAATTGGGAGAATGTTGGGTTTGGGACATTTATATATATTAATTATATATTAGTGTGCTATCATAATTAGTTGGCCCAATCTAAAATGATCTAATATGGTTTAAATTAAATGGGCCTAAGTCATCTATGAATATGAGCTTTTATGTGTAGATATCTTAAAATCTCATTTCCTTCCTTTTATGATGGGTATTCTTAAGGAATAAGAAAAGTGTTTATATATATAGATTTATTTCCCCAAATTCTATGTAAGTTCTTTTCAAACATCCCATCATCGAAAGTGAGAATCCTATTATCAAAAATATATACGTATCAATTTGGAAGATCAATAACTATAATATTCAAGAAACAAATCTATAGGCTCAAGAATTATATCCAGATATTCAAGAATCGCATTAGTTCTTATAGGATTTAGGTACACTTCTACATCTAGTATAAGAGACTTATGTATTGATCATTACGTTCCTGATCTCTTATACACATCTAGATGTGTATAAGAGACAGCTTTTATTGTTGGGATATAAGATAAATTTTAATGTCTAATCTTTATGTCCTGTCTCTACTCTTTTATGGTTTGTAAATTGTCTTCACCATTATCCCTTAAGGTTTCAGCCGTGTAAGACTAATCATTTTGGAATTATTATGCTAGTCATTTATCTGGGTCTGTCTCTTATACACATAATATATGTGTATAAGAGACAACTGTATAATATTCAAAGAAGAGCACGGATTTCTCCTATCTTATATGGTGACTAATTAAATTGGTTTAAAATATATTTTGATTGGTTACTGTTGCAGCATATCTATCTTCTTGCACATACTATAAGACTATGATTGAAAAAGAAAAAAAAATACAAATTTGTCTTTATAACCTCGTGTTACATTAATCTATCCAGTCTATCTATACTTTAAAATTTGATATACTAGATAAGTCGAGATGTGGAAACCATTTCCATGTGTATATTATACAAATCTTAGATGTGTATAAGAGACAGGTCAAAACAAAAGCAATCAAATGGTTCTTCATTCCACTTACGTGGTAGACATGTTTCTATCCATTGAACTACGCCAAGCGTTACATCTGTCTCTTATACACATCTAGATGTGTATAAGAGACTATAGTAAATGGTCTACAAGGACAATTCATGTAAATGAAAATCATGATATTAATACATCTGTTTAACACTCTTCTATTGACTGTGTGCTTATACACATCTCACTAGGATTGTGGACCTCGAACTATAACCCCAACATTTTTGTCAGTGAAACTTAATTGTCAATTTTGGCATAAAAATGATAATTTTCCAACTTAGAACTCCAAAATCCAAATATCTATGTCTTAGGCAATTCCATTTCCAATATTTTTTACGGTAAAGATATTTGGATCAATTGGTTGTGTTTGGATCGATGAAATTGAAGGATTTGAAATTCACTTATTTATTAGAATGACTTTGTAAGGGAGAAATAGATTAATTTCAAATCTCATATAAATTAAAAAGTGTGAAATGAATTATTTCAAAATTCACGTAACTTTTTAAGTTGGGTGTATTGAGAAAATAGGCAACACTGCATGCCTTTAGTCAACAAAGTTGGGAAATATTTTCTTGCATTTATTGAAGGCTTTGTTGGCTTGTGCAATTTTCTTCAAAAGTGGGCTATGGATATAGATATGATTCATAGTCAAATTTTTTGGCTTGTTTCTATGTTAGAACCTAGCATATTAATGGCTTAGGCATGTGAGATACATTGACAAATCTCTGCAAGATCTGTGAGTGTTGCCATTCTGGAGAATGACTACTTTAATATTAATACGTTATTAAAGTAGAAATTTGTGTTATCAATTTGATTATTTTCTCTATTTGAGAATTTAATTTGGGCCCTATATCCAACAAACTGGTATCAGAGCGGGTTTATCCTGAACTTTTCTGGAATTTCCCATATTATATTTGCAAATACACCAAAGGAAATTCTCCAGAAACACAGTTAAATACTGTGAATTTTCTATATCACACATAGGTTGTGGTTTGAGCCATATAAAGTTGATTATGGCAGAGATTTCTATCTCGGTTGAGAATATTGATAAATTAATTATCAATTCCAACAACTATGTAGTTGCATCATAATCTAGCCCATTCTACCTACTTGGACAAGACTTGTGGATTATTGTCATGGAGATAATACAACACCACCACCAATGAAGAGCCACTTAAGAAGTGAAAAGCTAAAGCGGCAAAGCTATGTATGCTTTGGCAATGGCTATAGAAGATAACTTGTTACAGCAGATCAAAGACGCGAGACACTTGAAGGAGACGTGGGACACTCATTTGTCATTGTTTGCAAAACCAATGATACAAAGCTCCAAAAGCTTGAGAATGAGTTACTGTTTATTTCACAGCAAAAAATGATAGTAGGTCAATATTTCTCCAAGGTTAAATCAATTTGTGATAAAATATCCAAATTGGATCCTCAAAATGGTAAACAGAAACGAGGACGAGGAGAATTATTGTCCATGGCTTAAGGCGAATACAAAGGCCTTATCATTGCTACCCGAGATGGGCAAGGAACCAACTCTAGCGAGTTGGAAAGACTAGCCAATGAGGAAGCTTTAGACAGTTCTAGATGTAGAACCTGTCTCTTATACACATCTAGATGTGACATAAGAGACAGTTCTTTTATGAGTCAATTGCTATGACAATTGTTACAAATGTGGTAAGAAAGGACACCACGCCAAATTTTGCAGGTCAAATCTAGTTGTGTATAACGTGCCACATCCTCTCAAAAAGTTAATGAGCTTGTATGAAGATTGGGATGTACAAGTATCTTTTGCAGTTGAAGAGTGTGCTTTGTTGCACTACTGATCAAAAGAGAATGTATAAGAGACAGCTGTTGACCTTGTGTGTCATGATCACCAGCATAATCTATGTCAAAATGAGAAGATAATAGGTACACCAATAATGTAAGAAAAATGGATTAGACAGTATACATGATGTCTGCACAAGAAGCCTATATTGATAAGGTAAGAAAGAATGAGACAGCTGATCTTTGGCATGCTAGATTAGGGCATGTATGTTACCACAAGCCGAAGATCATGATGATGAAGTCAATACTGAAAGGACTTCCATAGTTAGATGTCCAAGATGACATTGTTTGTGCCTATGTGTATAAGAGATCAGACTAAGAACTCTAAGTAAATAATTTAGAATTTCATTAGGCGACAATTGACTTTCGAAGTATGCCCCAGCAAAATGGGGCTTAGCTGAAGATATAAATGTCAGCTACCCGTTGTCATCTTCCATACACATCTAGTATGTGTATAAGAGACAGGTTGTATATTTAAATGGCAACGATATGAAAACGGCAACCATGTCACTAATAGATTGCCTCAGCCCAAATTTGAATTTATTTCTCCGTTTGAGAAGTTGTGGAATGTTAAACCCATTGTTATTCACTTGAGTATTTGGGTGTGTGTTATGTATTCATTCCGCATCACTTTGAGCAAGTTCGACAAGAAGGCCGATGATGTATATTCTAGAGGTGATAACCAACAAAGGGTTAAAGATGCATTGATCCTACAAGTAAGTGTTATTAAAGTAGTCACTCAGAATGGCATTCGATGACAAACAATATAACCTGTCTCCACAGGACACAATCCTAGATATTCAAAAGAGATAGAAGACGAAAAGTTGCTGGAAAGATCGAATGATCACCTAGCCACAAAGAACGAAGTGAGCCAAGAAGAGGTAGAGTTCTTACCAACACAAGAAGTGGTAAGTATTGATTCACCTGATAAAAATAGAAGTTCTTGGCGAATCTACAATACTTACCCTGTCTCTTATGACACACCAAGTCAATATGAGGAGATAGAAATTGGTGACAATTAGGTCCGTTTTCATTTTTTATGGGCTAGATTATGATGCAACGTTTACCCCAGTTTGCAAAGTTGAGCCGCTGCTCCAGTCTCTTATCAACATCTAGAATCATATATGAGCCTTGATTTTAATTGAACAGATGGATGTCAAGAACGCTTTCCTACATGGAGAGCTTGATCGATACATCTACATGGAGCAACCACAAGGATTTGAAGATATGGTCCGACCAGGTTACGTTTGTAAGCTAAAAAAGCCTTTATATGGATTAATGCAAGCACCAAGAGCATGGTATGGCAAGATAGCTGAATTCTTACTTCAAAGTGGACCTGTTTTGGCACCAGCAAATTCTAGCTTGTTCGTAAAATCCACCAAAGGAAAGTTAGCTATTGTTCTTGTGTATATTGATGATCTCATCATTGATGTGATGAGATGAAGATGAGATTCTCCAAACTAGAGAAAACACTATCTGTATGGTTTCAGATGAAAGAACTTGGAGAGTTAATGTACTTTCTTGGTCTTGAAATTGATAGGACCAATGAAGGTTTGGTTCTTGTGTCAAAAGAAGTATGCTAAAGATTTGTTGGAGAAATTTGGCATGCTCGATTGTATGCCAATCTCAACTCCATGGAGGTCAATGCTAAATATTGCTCTGCTAAAGGCAAAGATCTAAAGGATGCTACCATGTAACTCTTGTATTGATCAGACAGCTATACACATCTTCAACCATACTTAACATATCTTATGAGGGTCAACTGCATATGCTCCTGATGATTGATTTGTATATGTCAACACAGATGATCAAATTGCTGATATATTTACCAAGAATTTGACTCCTGCCAAATTTATAAAGTTCAGAGAATTGCTCAGTATGACTACAAGGTAAGTTAGTGTTGAGGGGAAGTATTGAGAAAATAGGCAACACTGCATGCCTTTAGTCAACAAAGTTAGGAGATGTTTTCTTGCATTTATTGAAGGCTTTGTTGGCTTGTGCAATTTTCTTAAAAAATGGGCTATGGATATAGATATGATTCATAGTCAAATTTTTTGGCTTGTTTCTATGTTAGTCTCTAAGATACAGATGGCTTGAATGTGAGATACATGTGGCTAAATCTAAAAATTTCATTATACTACTAAATCTCCCGGAAATTGAGTACCAATTGTCGGGAGATTTAATGGTTCGAACAATACCTGTCTCTTGCATCACAAGTTCAAGTTCTAGTTTGAGAGTTCAATAATGAAATTCTAAATTATTTACTTAGAGTTCTTAGTTGAGTGTTTAATTCTCAGTATTTGCCTAAATAAAGAGTTATATTGTTTGTGAGTATTATCATTTTGAGTGACTATATTAATATTAATACATTTGTATTAAAGTAAAAATTTAGGTTATCAATTTGATTATTTTCTCTATTTGAGAATTTTGGGCCTGATATCCAATAGGGTGAATTTGTAACTCATCCATTTTGGCCTTAAAATCCCTCCAACAAATGGAAGAATTTCAAATCCTTTCCCGAATCTATCGATCCAAGTAAAATGTATATGTATTTCAGTTTATATACGTAATTGGTCAACTAATAACACGAATTTCACATAGTGATCAACTAAAACTATGAATTTCTTGCTCCGAAAGTGATCTGGAATGAAAATATACAACTATCATATCTGTATATCAACAGATTATAAATAAGAGAATCTAAATAATGACTCTAATAAAATACTTATCTAATCTAAACTGTTTTAGAGTATACGTAATTGATTCACGTAATTGATTGAATTAACACTAATTGATTGACATTCACACCCATTTTCAAACTCAAGAAGGTTGTGAAGAAATCATCATGAAATTGTAAATGAGGTACTTAAAACGGATCAGAAGATAAGTTTTTGTAAGAGGAATAACTCGTATAGAGGAAATACCGTAAAAAATCTTTAGCATACTTCTTTTGACACAAGAGAGATTGAACCCTTAATAGGGATTTACACGAAACACTGTTAATGGATGAAATATCCATATAAGGGATTGAAAACACCCAAAAAGGGGTTACAAACTCATTAAGGGTTACAAAAATACCAATTGAATCCATTAAAAAAATGAAAAACACCTATGAAAAGTGTATAAGAGACAGAAATAGTATTATATTATCTGGGCAAGTGCTTAACATATAGACCCACTTATAGGAGATACTGTCTCTTATACACAGCCTTTTACTTAGCTAAACATCAAGAACTATCCACATATCGAAATGGATGCACACACTCAATTTAGTATTGGTGGTTTAATGGCCAAAGCCGATAGCTTACAAACGTAACCTGGTTGGACCATATCTTAGTTACACTTTGCCTCTTTGTAAATAGAGATCAATTATCAATTATTTTGGTGTTTATTTTGTCAACATATTTCAGTAAAATTTATTTTGATTATTGAACAATTACTAAACAATTTATAGACTAATTGTTTACGAATCAATGGGAAGCTTCCATTTAGAAAAACATGACCCTCTTATTTTTAATAAAGTAGACAAATAATCTAAATAGGTTCCTCCCATTAGATATAGACCAACTACTAGAATGCTCAATAACCACCATAAACCTTGTTTACATATTCCTCCCATTAGTTTTAGTTACTTGTATATATAGTAGTTAAACCTTATCCCTTGTAGTGTAAATTAAACAAGTGAGGAGTCATGATAGAGGTGATTGATATAAATAAGATTTTATAAGATTTAATCATGATTATAGGGTTTATAAGTGGAGTTCTAGGCTAAAGCTAGTTAAGTATTTTCTTTCAACCAGTTTGTCTTTTTCCCTACTAGAAGATTGATCCAAACAAGTGTATTCAATCATAATCAGATTATTCATGTATTAGTAAACGGTAAAAAGACAATGTGAAGAAAATAGAATTTATTTGTTAAAAATAAGAATGAGATAAATGCGAAATGCTCACACTTAAATAAGAACGGTTGAGTTCAAATAGAGAAATGCAGTGGCCAAAAAAAGCAAAAAGACACAAACACACACACTGGCACACAAATTACAAATGCATAATAATATATCATCAATCAACCTTGGTAGGGGAGCAAGTCTTGGTATTCACTTACAATCTGAGTCTTATACAATCGTTGAGTTGATTGAAAGGTTAATGGGTCTTATTTCTTATTAATCGTGAGATGATTAATAAGAAATAAGACCCATTACCTTGAGTAGAAAAAATTTTCTAATAGAGTGAACGGCATGGACCCTATTAGAGATCTAATCCAAAACCTGCTGAAAAATATGGCAAATGTGGAGTAGGAAACAAATTTTTTAATGAAATTGAGGATATCAAAACCTATAGAATTTGAGGCATGTATAACACTTTCCTTAAATTTTTGATTGCGCCCACTATACTTAATAGTTTGCTCTTGGGTTAATAGTAATCTACCTCTAGGATACAACAAATTCTTGAAGATTTCTAGGATAGCAAAAACTAGAAATCTTCCCAATAACAATGTATATGGAAAGATAGATTTTTTCTAAACAATTCTAAATAAAGAATTGGAGGGAATGTAATTATGAGGACAAATGGATGTGCAGAGAATATATTGGAATACACCTCTTGAATCCATGGAACACACCTCTTGAATCAAAAGTTGCAACTCCCTCATCTAATGGTCAAGTAGTATTTGCTTCTTTCACATTTAAATATTAATACTTGTTCAATATTTTCTCAACATAATGTGTTTGACATAAAGTATTACCCCCACTATGCCTTTTAACTTTAATCCCTAAGATAGTATCTACTTCACCAAGATCCTTCATTTTGAAATGAGAAGATAGATGCTTCTTAGTTTCAAATACACCCTTATATGAAGTACTAACAATTAGCATATCGTCTACATATAGACAAATGATCACCCCATACTCTTATATAAATTTAGAATTTATAAGAGAATGAGCATGATCATTTGTCTAAAACATTATTTTAAATTTATAAAGATATCAGGAATTGAAAATATTTCTTTTAAATTAGTTAAATCTTTATACCTGTCCTGTTGTTCCATATAGATGTGTTCATAAGAGACAGTATGTAACCAATAAAGTTTTAACATCCATTTGATGTACACAGAGATTATAAATGTGTATAATGAGACAGTTTATGTATGAGCGACGTTATCCTAGCAACGCATAAGTCTCAAAATAATCAATTCCTTCCTTTTGTCTAAAACCTTTAGCTACAAGTCTTGCTTTGTATGTTATATGGATCCATCATTTGCATATTTCCTCCTAAACACCCATTTATAACCCATAGGTTTAGAACCAAGGTAAATCCACTAGAATACAAGTATTATTTGATAATATTGAGTCTATCTTATCATTTACAACCTCTTTCCAAATTCTTGCATCTCTTGATAACATAGCTTCACTAAATGATTTAGGATCTTTATCTTCTACATTTAATAAGATTGGTATTTTATTAAGTAAGTGATCTCTATTGCCTTCAACTAAGAAAATTATAGCATGTAAAGATATGAAATCAGAAGACAAAAGCTTTTCTTTCCATTGTCTTTGACTTCTTCTAAGGTCAGAAGGAAAATCAATTCTTTCCTTTTATTACTAGAAGAAGGATCAACATTTGGAATCGGTTCTTGTACTTCAATTGGATCCACGTCCATAATTGAATCTTTAAGAAATTTATTCTCAAAAAAATTCAACATCTCTTGATTCAATAATAACTTCAGAATCAATATCAAGTAGTCTATAGGATTCAGAATTTTCAACATAGCCAACAAACACACTTTTAAGTGTTCTAGGTCCCAACTTTATCCTTTTGTTATCCGGGACTCTATAATAGGCTATGTATCCCCAAACTTTAAGATAAATTAACAGTTAAATTTTCTCCCTTTCCATATTTCATATGGTGACACTTTAGTCTTGAGGAATGGAATTCATAGCGAAAAATATTCACCACCTCTATCACTCCTCAATATTGTGATTTTCTTATCCAATTGATTTTCTACAAAAGATTTATAAGATTTGAACATATCAAATGCTTCATCTTTTGCTTTCATCAAATAAATTTGCACATATCTTTAGCAATCATTAATGAAAATACTGAAATATCTATTATCATCTCTTGTTAGAAAACCATTTAATTCACAAACATCCAATGCACAAGTTCTAATAATTGTGTATTTCTTTCAATTTTAGGAAAGGGAAAAAACTTAGTGATCTTTGCTTGAATGCATGTTTCACATTTATAACTTCTCAAGATTGTCTTTGATAGAAATTAATCCATGTTTAGACATAAAATGAAATACTTTATGATTAACATGTCCTAATCTACCATGCCATAAAGAATAAGAAGAATCCACAATATAAATAGAAATATTGTCTTTATTGATACTTAATTTAAACATGTCATCACAAGAGTAACCCTTTCCTACAAATATACTATTCTTGGACAAGGTAATCTTGTTTGACTCTAGTACAACTTTTAACCCTTTCTTATTCAATACATCGGCTGATACAAGATTTTTCCTAACCTCTAGAACATGAAGTATATTTATTAACACAAGTTTCTTATTGAAAGTGAATTGCAACTCCATACTTCCCTTGCCATGAACTTTGGTTGAAGCATGATTACCCATAAGCACTTCATAGCCATCAGGAACATCTTCATAAGTCTTGAATTGTGACTTATCGTTGCAGATGTGCACAATTGCACCAAAATCATACCACCAATCATTTGATTTGGTTAAGTTGCCACATTTAATTCAGAAATCATATCAATGTGACAATCAGTTACCATTGCAACAATTTCAAAGATCTCTATGCCTCAAGATTTGCTATAGGTAGCATGTGTATTTTCTTTTGGAGTGTAACTGGAGTTACACTCATTCTTATAATGCTCTTTCTTGCCACAATTGTAACATATTCTATTCTTTTTGAACTTGTCCTTAGAATTAGTATTTTCAAAAACTTTTGAACTTGTGATTTGACTCTTATTCTCACAACAAAATTCACCTTATAATCTCCTTCTAAATCCTTCTTATGAAAATTTCTAGTATCTTTTTTTCAAAACCCATTCTATCAAATTATAAATAAATTATATTTGAGTTATTGAATTATCGGATTAGGTTGGGTTTTAAAAAAATCCAACCCAACCCCACCCAAGTAAATTCGGATAATCCAATCCAAATAACCTGAAACCCCATAATCTAACTATTTAGCTTCAAATTTATTTGTGTTGGATTAAATATTTGAATTGGATTAAGGATTCAAATACCCCACATCTCATAATCTTGAGTATGCATGTCACCTCTACTTTCTTAAATTGTTTGATCAGGAGAGTTGGTTTTTCAATTTTATCGTGTTCTTAGCTAATCGTTTGGATTTTTTGTTTTGAATCACCCTTTCTGCCATTTCTAGTAACTCCATCAAACTCATGACCAATGACTTGGATGAAGAGATATATATGGAACAACAGGTTTTTTTATTAAGTGTGTTTAATAACGAATTCTCATATCTCTTAATATATTAAGAGCCACTTAACTTCTATACAAACTTTTAGATGAAAAGTTTAACATTTAATTTGTTAAATTCTTATAGTACACCTCACTCAATTTTTCTTTATTTCATATTCACACACTCTTTTACGTACACTTACACACACTTTATTCATTCTTTCTCACACATAAACACACACTATATTCATTTTCGCTCATACATAAATGCACATTTACACGCACTATATTCCATCTATCTCACACATAAATACATAATTGCACACACTGTTGCTTTGAGCTAAGGAATTTGATTGTGTTCAGACTTATGCACCTGTCTCTTATACACAAGTATAGATGTGTCTTATACACATCTAGAAGATCTGTCTCTTATACACATCTAGTGAAGCTATGTTATCAAGCTGTCTCTTATACACATCTAGATGTGTATAAGAGACAGGAAATTCTCTCACGCATAACACATAATTACACGACTATATTTCTTCTCTCTCGTCCAAAATTATACACTTGCACACATTTTATTTCTTTTCTCTAACACATAAACACACACTTGTATGCAAGCTGTCTCTTATACACATAAAAACACACTATAAGAGACAGGTATATAACAACTTTTATACATAATATCTCTCGCACACACCCTGTGTGTAATACACATACTGTGTATAAATAACAGTATAGTGTTGTATTACAATTATAATAATTAAAATAACTTATTATAATAAAAATATAAGATTACTATCAAACTATAATATTTAAATCCTACAACGGTATAAATCAGTACCCTAAGTGACCATATAATTTTCAAATGATTTTATGAATTTAATAAATTAAAAATAAATATACTTAATTTTCAATATTCAAATTTTAAATTTCAAATTTCAAATTTCAAATTTCAATTTTATCAAATGTTACATTAGTTGCTTTCAGAACAAAGAAGCAAATTGAACATTTAGCATTCTGTCGTTTATGGGCACCAGCTCGACTGGAATTGCTCCAAGAAATTTAGGTTCAGTGAGACGCAAAACCCATGTAAGTTTGTGAGTCCACTTTAGATCTCACATGGGGCCACGACCTTTCTCTTAATGCACATATTGTGCATAAGCACCGTAGTTTATATACAGCAAGTTTTCGGAAGTTATATGCGCAATTATATTCCTCAAGATAAGAAACCAGAACCCCAAACGTACACCTCTTGGCAATAAATTTATAATAAACGTACACCTCTGTATGCACAATTATTTATAGCAGAACGAATAATGTAGTTAATAATAACAAAGAACGGAAAAGGGAAAAAGAAAAAAAGGAAAAAGGACAAAAGAAAGAAAAAGGGGAAAATAATAGGATAAAAAGGGATATTTGCAAGGATAATTTTATCCAACAAACAAAAAAAGAGGTTAAATACTTGCAAAAGAATTTAAAAAAGACAAAGTGTAACTTAAAATATTGTTCAAGAAATTTAGTGCATTTAACCCTAACTTTTACATATGCAAAAGGATGGTCTACTCTACTTGTTTCACGGAAAAGACATTCTAAAACATGTAGTTAATTTCTTAAAGTGAGGAAAATTGTCGTTTAGTCATGTCCTTAATTTCGGACTCATTGGTTTCCTACATTTAATGTGTTCCATAAGTTTAACCGAGAACTGTGAACTTGGTCATCTGGTGTGTTAAAGGTGTTAGAAACTTTACCATAATGTGTAAATATTTGAAATTTTTAATGGACTCGTATAGATAAAATTTTAGTAATTAACTTAAAATGAAAGTTTATATTATTAAAAAAAAAAAAAAAGCGGTATAGCGGTCAAGTAAGCCACTGCTTTACATAAAATAGAGACAAGTGTCTTATGAACAAAAATAAATAAATAAAACCAAAACAAAAGGTGGAAAAACTAGATTTTTCAAGAGCAATATTTTCGTAATAAGGGATAATTGTCTTTTATATCCTTAAATTTTAACGTCATTAATGTTATCTTTTGTGCATTATTCCAGGTCCTTCCATTACGCCAACTCAACATTGTGTCTATTTTAACCCTTATTCAGTCTAACAATCTTTTTTTAAATAAAGATTTTTGTCTGCTGAAATAAAAAAACAATAATAATTTAGATTGTTAAGAGAAATAAAAGTTTCGACGATACACCTAGTAGATGTAATTAGATACACAGGGTAAAATGCAAAATTACATTGCAACATAAAATGGACCAAGTTCAATTTACATCAGACAAAAATGCAAAAATTAATACTCAATTCTGTTAGACAGGAATAGTATCAATAATTTTGCATTTTACCCTGTGATTAGCTAGCAAACTTGGTAAAATGTCAAACCTAGAGCAATGTGAAGAAAACATAATTTATTTGTTCAACAACAGTTCCAAGGTTTCTACACTCACAAATGGGATCAAGTAGAGAAATGCAGATATATGGCCAAAGCCTCAATGTTGATTTCCTAGGAATAAATGAAATAGAGAAATGCAGATGGAGAATGACACAGACACCTAAATGACAAATGAGCGCAATAATTAATATACTATCGGTCTCCTGGTAGTTAGCATGGATCCTTAATTAGAGTTCTAATCCGAAACCATGGAACTTCTCCTTGGTTATATGATCAAGTCGATCTGCCATTTTAGCTGTTAGATAATTTTTCCAGTCATCCACCTGTGCTCGCCGGAATAATACATTAAATTCCAAACCAGTAGTTGTCTTGCCACTTTTGTTCACCTCCAAATTGCGCAAATGCTCAAAGCAACAAAATCTCACAATTTCATCCACAACTCCTGATCCTGATCCAGCCTCATCCTCTGTAGGAGAAAATGGACACCCAATGCTGTTCGACGAACTTGAAATTCGGGCTGTTCTCGAATTTCTTCATACTTCAAAAACAAAACTTTTCCAGGCCTTTCCAAACTTTCCTTCCAATAACTCAATACGTGGTCCCAAAACGGCCCCACCATGGTCACACCCCGGCAGAACATATCAAAGGCCTCTTCGAGCCCGTTTCATGGCTCGCGTGTTATAGATTCTAAGTTTGTTCATGTGGTGCCAAAGAGAGACAAAAGTGTCCTTCGGGTTCCTGCATATGTAAACAATCTTGCAGCCCGAATCCTGGCAAGATTTTGGAAGCGATACATAAGGTAGATGGCTGCAAATGAACCTCATCAGGGATTTATCTGCAGCACAGAGATAATATCATGTATTGGATTATTCGGATCGACTCTAACTTCCAAACTCGGCACAAGCTGGTGAGAATTCTTTGTAAGCAAAGGATGGTTCTTATCTGAAGGAGGAAAACGATGTCGGTTGAGTATGGCAAATGTTAAAGATTTTAACCAGGTAGTGCCGCATTTGGGATGAGACGCGACGAGGACATCAGAATCTTGAGCCTGGAAGTTTCTTTGACAATCAAGGACTCTATGAAATTGCCAAGCGGAATGCCAGAAACCTTGATATTTGTATATATAAGGTTGGGACCATCCCTTTTCTCTTGGTAGAGATGAAAGTTTTTACGAGTCTAGACTCTTCAGGTAATTCATCTTCGTTTAGAATCCAGGGAAGAGGAGCTGCAGAAGAAGAAAATTCAGAAGATTTTAACATCAGTACTATTTATATTGCTGCCTGGAAACAATGAGCAAAAAGCAGCTTCAGATCAAATATATGAGACAACCCAAGAAAGATTGAGAGATTTGAAGATCAATTCTTAACATAGAAATTGGTGATGGAAATGGCTCATGACCTCTCCACCATCCTGTTAATTGCATCATCTTATAAGAAAATTATATGGTCACTTAGGGTACTATTTATACCGTTGTAATTTAAATTTATTGTAAGATATAATACATCATGTCTTTTTAATATTTATAGAATACAAGTTTTAAAACACAACCAAAGAGGTCCTTAAAATTCGATATCTTATATAGTGACTAATTAAATTTGTTTTAAAAAAAAAAAAATTGATTAGTTATTTCCAGCGAGTGCCACCTATCTTAAATTTAATTACAGACTTGGCGGCCGGCAAGAGTTGTGGTCTCTCTAGGAATACTAGAATTGTAGCAAGATGCCTGGAACAAATGAGCAAATAGATTCTTTAAATAAACACACAGTGCAGGGCAGAGGGAGGGATCGCATTTTGAAGGAATAAAATTTAATGGGTATAAAATTATAAGGGTAAACTTATATTTCTCTAAAATTTTTAAAGAGGTTAAATACGAATTTTATATGGGTTCAAATAAAATTTCAAAAATTTTCAAAGATAAAAAATACAAATTCTAAATTCAAGGGAGGACCGCCCCTGAGATAGCCCCAAACGAAAGTGAAAAAAAGCCTTAACACAGAAGTTGGCAAGGAATGGCAGGCAGACAACCATGTGTATATGCATGGCAAATCAAGAAGTTCCTAAATTGAGTTATGCAGAAGTTTAAAAATTTTATGTGGGAAATGGTTCCAGAAAAATACTCGTATTGTCAACTAGCCCTAAAATTACAGCAGCAAACAAATGGTGTTTCACGTGAACCAAATTGTTAGGAACATCTTTTCGAGGAAAAGGAAATATTTGCTCTACAAGTAAAGCTTGAACTACAATATATCTGGAAAATCATGTTAGGTGTGAAGTTACATATGTTGGGTTTTGGACATATCTGCATATGGAAATATATTTAATTAGATTCAGTAGTTAACTCTACTTAAAAGATTCAGTAGTGTAAATTAAAATTTGTGTAATAAATGATATCAGTTGATATAATTAAAATTTCATAAAATACAATTCTGATTACAAAATTTATAAATGAAATCTAAAACTGGATCTACCTAACCTAACTATTTTCCTACTAAATACTCTCATTAGTTTGAGCTTTTATCCATAAAAATAATAGTGTTTTATTTCCTATCCTGTTTATTATGATGTGCAAAACCTAAAAATAAGGAAAATGTGTGCATATATATAATAGGTTATGGTTTTAAATTATACACATGTTACTTTACCTAATATCTATCACTAAAAAAGTGAGATGCATATAAATTAACAATTCATAAAAGCATTAATTGGAGCGTTCTTGAATCACAATATTCAAGAATTACATCCGTTTATACGCTTCTACATCTAATTATTTTTAAATATGTATCTATGATCCAACTTATAATGATATTAATTATCAAAATTATTAAAGTTTTTTTATTCCTGCAACATATCCCAGTAGAGCCAGCAGGGGGTAATTTATATGCACGAGTTTGGTTCGAGTAATTAATTAATAATTAGAATATAATAATATTTGTGAGAGATGTTGACACAAAAATTAAGTTATGTTATGTACGAAGTGTATAAGTGGTCCAAAGTTAGGTTGAACGTCCTGCCTATTTTTCACATTCGGAATACCCAAAAAGAAAAAGGTAGGGTCTCCGTATAAATTTCGACGTTCGAAGGATGCATTAGTCAGAGAGTAAATTTGTTTTTGAAATAAGAGTTTATTCGAAATTAAAAAAATAATTAATCCTTGTTAACCTGGCATTTTGATAAGTACACCTGTTGTTGATGGGTCGGTCCGTGGATCGGACTAGCTGATAACTATCATAAGTTTAAATTACTAAAATACTCCTAATAAACTCAAATCCAAAATTACATAATATTTTTAACGAGTATCTTATTTCAGCATCATCAACAGAAAATATAAAAGATGCGTGAAAAAGTTGTAGATTAATGAGAAAGCTTCTAAATAATGTGAAAATGCATCATAGCTTTACTATTGTATAAATCCATCCATGCTACAGCCATTCACATTTTTTTAATTTCATTAATCCAACTACACGCCCTGTCTTTATTAGTCCTATGTGTATTTTTAGAGACAGACTATGACCCATCATTTTTTGAGTTGAAAATTAATTGCCACCTTTGGCAGAAAAATTGTCTTTCAAACTTAGTCCGTCCATTTTATATTAATGCATACAAAGATTAACAAAATTATTCAATTATAGTATCAATTTTAAAAATTAAAAAAAAATTACATAAAGTGACTAAATCATTCTTTAATATTATTATTCTATAATTACACAATCATCTCTCTTCATTAAAATGGATATGATAGTACTAAGTATTAAGTTCAAAAAAATATCATTCAATGCTTTTTTGAATTTCTAAATCAAACAAATGAAACACAAGGGTAAAAGTTTGAACTCCAATTATCTAAACCTTAGGCATTTAATATCTATATTTTACAAACTCACGTGCTGATTTAAAATCTTAACTGATCTACTAATAATGTGAATTTCATATGATTTTGGATCGTGAGCTCGAGCCCAAAACAAAATCGATCAAGTTAATCTAACTAATTCCTCTGTGTCCAGGTGACTGACTATTATTACTACAACATATTATAGAAGCCCAATGGCATCCTCAAAACTTGAAATCGGTTACTTTTTTTTAATTAAAAATAAAAAAATAAATTTATAATAAATTTTCAATACCCACCTAGTGGAATGGTTTTTATTCCATGATCCGGTAGAGTACCCGATGCCCTGGCATTGAATTGGAAATTTCCCTTTCGCTTCTTAATGCGATCGATAAATCTGCTCAGTAGTCCTCTTATACACATCTAGATGTGTATAAGAGACAGATACATGAGAGCCCGAAAATTTTATACATTTATTGAACGTAATTAATTAAAAATAAAAAAATTATTTATAAAATTACAAAGTCATAGTCATTTGTCAAAATCATTTTAAGAAAATCTTATCAAATCACAACTCTCCGATTTTAGATCTTTGGTGGGATTTCTTTATTTCTTTCCGAATCTAATAACACATCATGATTTGTATTTATTATTTTTATATTCGTCATTTGTCTCTTATACCTGTTATCTAAATGTGTCGTATTTAACCTTTTTATAATTAATCTTGTTAACACAATTTCAGTTAACGTGGCCTCGTATTTGAGCTTCACATGAAAATGAATCGCTATACTACTACAGAAAATGTTGAAAAAATGCAAAATATAGCCCGCTTATATATTTTTCTTGCCGGTTTGAGAGGAGAAAAGCCACTAAATTGCAATAATTTAATTTAGTCACATAACGTGCCCCTAAATTGTTTCATAGTCCCTTTTGTAAGCTTGAATTTGGTTTTTAGCACAACTTCTTTAAAGCACTGGCCTATGGGCCATATGACTCCTTGGGTTTCTCATCATCCATCTAATTGCGTACTTCTTATAATATTGAGTCTGTCACCTCTACTATCTTAGGGGGTGTTTGGTAAAGGAGAATAAGCACTCAGGAATGGATATTGAATTTGTAAGTCAATTGATGTTGTTTGGTAAAAGATATGACAATCAAACTGCGATATATATGTATATACACTTTGTACTATCTAGTAGTAGAAGATTGATCCAAACAAAATTAGTAGTCAACGATTTGGCTCTTTTGACCCTAGTGTAATTAATTAGAAGACTGGTAAAAGTCAAATTAAGCTAGTGCACTTGTGAAGAAAAACAGGCCATTTAATTATTTGTTCAACAAAACAGTTCCAAGGCTACTACTATGGTTCAAAGACTAGACCGAATCATAACGGGAAGAAAACTCTATGTTCCGAATCCAGACCACTACATATCAAAGATGGCAAATTCAGCATTAATTCGTTCGAATTTCATCAATTCTCGACAATTCAACTTATTTAATCAAAAATTTGGTGAGAATCAGTTGAACCAACATCGAGTTCACTCATGTTCTAACAAAAAAATACATCAAGTAATGAAGGAGAAGAGGAAGGAATAAAGGCAGAGCCTAATATTAATCGATCATATGAGAGAAAAGGAATTTTATGTGAGGATTCAAAAATAACTTCACTTTGAATTTAGTATTTTTTAAATTTGGATTTAAGAAGAGAGAGGGAGATGGACAGATCTAAAATCGTTGGTGACGGCCGAAATGCAGATCAGCGAGAGTGAATGTGTGCCTATGCATCCTTCAACCTCCACGAAATCTGCGTCACTTTATCTTCCGGGTTTCCCGTCAATAGTGATGAAGATTGCTAGAGCTGCAACTGAAAGTTTGAAACCCGTCTGAACTCTCAAGTCCGAGCTAAATTTTGAATTTAGTAAATAGTAAGTAAAAACTCTATGTGATATATTTACCACCAAATATATAGTAGTATTTAATAGTATGTAGGAAACAAATCAATTTACTAACAAGAAGCATTTCACTCTCAGTACATTTTCCTATGTCATCAAAATCACAGGTTCAATGTAGTACTGGGCTCAATTGGTGGTTTTCTGGGTCCAAAGCCGATAGAAGTAAAATAGTAAAGTAGCAATGGAATTCAGATGATTTTGGATCATGGGCTTGAGCCCAAAAGAAAATCAATTCTGTTAATCTAGGTAACTCCTCTTTGTCGAGGTGACTGACAAATTTTTACTACTACCACATTTTATGGCAGCCCAATGGCATTCTTAATACTTGAAACTCGAAAAACGTATCTCCATCTACTGTCTTAGTGATTTGAACTACTATCATGTGATCTAAGTCATAAGATAAGCTACACTTCATTGTCTAGTAACTCTTCAAGAATTATATTGTGAATATTATTTTGCATTCCCACCTAGTAGAGTGATTTCTATTCAAAAGGTTCGGTAGAATATTATTAGCACAAAAAATACGAAACGGAAATTAAATTTATTTAACCCAAATAAAAATATGTGGGAGAAGAGGAGGAATTACAAAATACACATCCAACTCTCATATTAAGACCTGCATAGCGTTAAACTCAAGCTAGAACTTTCCTATTCTAAACTCTCAAGTCAACTTTTCTCAATTAAATAAATTAAAATAACAAGTCTAAACATAAACATAATTCTAATAGGAAACTAAATTCCTCTAATAACTAAAATACTAAATTCTAATTATTACATAATTCTTAATTGATAAGAAGTTTGGTTTTATTATACCAACAATGTCTCCCTTAAATCAAACTCTCCAAACTCTACATGGCAGCACATCCACGCCATGCACGATCAACATCATCAACACTATCAAGAATTTATTCAATTGGTTTTATCTTTCTTTCTACTGCAATCGAGACCATCAATTTGACTTGATCTTCATCTTCAAATTTTTCAAACAATCCACTTGTCTAAATGAATAAATTTTCGTCACGTCGTTGTTTTCAATTTATTGACCTCCATAAATTTCTTGACAAATGGTATCAAAATTCTCAATTTTGATAATCAGTATTCAATCAATTTGGTAAGATATTTTTATAAGAGGTAACATATCTAGATGTGTACCTGGACAGTATTATCTTTGTGTATAAGAGATTAATTTTTTTACACCTTAAAGTAAAAAAATGAGTATTCCAAATTCAATCTCTCGTGGTACATGATCTTTTTCAATATTCGAATACTCCAATAATTTTTTTACTTTAATCTTCAAAACATCTCAGGATCACAGTTTAGTTCTCAGATACCACTTGTTACCAAAAAAAAATAAAAAATTATTTAACACATATAAAAGTATGTGACTGAGAAATGGAGGAGTTATAAAATGCACATTCGACTCATATTGAAACACATCTAAGTACTTACAAATTCAAGCTAAAATTTTTCCTATTTTGGACTCTCAACTCAACTATTCTTAGCAGACCCTCTATTTATAAGGTAACAAGCTTACCTACTAAGAAACCCAATTATATTAGAAATAATAACTCTAAATATAATCTTGATAAGAAACTAAATTCCTCTAATAACTAAAATACTAAATTATAACTATCACATAATTTCTAATTGATAAGGAGTTTGGTTTAATTATCACAACAAATATCTCGAGGCAAAATTTATTATGGTTATTGAGCAACTAATTACTTGGCGTTCTATTAGTTGCTCAAAAACAAATGAGAGGCTCCCATTTGGAGAAAACATGACCTTTCTATTTGTAGTAAAGTAGGCCGCTCAGTATAAATGACTTCTTCCTATTGATTAATTATTAAGTAATTATTAGTATGCCACTAATTATTTAATGACCACTATAAATCTTCTCCGTACCCGATGCCCTTGCAAAAAAAACTGGAGATTTCCATTTCGTTGCTTAGCAAACGATAAATCAAATTAGTTGTCCTATTTTTTCAGTAAATAACCATCTCATTACGTACAATAAATGTATATAACTTTTTGGCTCCTATGTATTAATAAAAAATTATACCTACTCTTAGGGTGAGTTCGGTTAGATATTTTTCAAAAAAAAAATTTAGTGTCAAACACCAAAAAAAATATTTTTTTGTGTAAAATATTTTTCAATTTTCTTTCCTCTGACTGAAAATAACTTACAAAATTTTTAAACGTAAGTTATTTTTCAATTAATTTAAGAGTGATATCAAATCTCAAATATTTTATAATTTCATTTCCTAAACTTATTTTCGTTTTCAATTATTGTCTACTTGTTTTTCTCTTAATCATGGGTTTTACAATAATATAACTATCATTATGTATATTTTACTACAATATTATACTATCACTTAATTTTGAACAAAATCAAATTTTTATTAACAACAATTACTTGTAAGGTATTTATCACCATTGTTATAAGTTTTTTTAACCTGTATTTATAAAATTAAAGATGAAACCGTTAAAAAATTTTATTTCAAAAATATTTTTATTGTATCAACCGAACATCGAAAAATTATACAAAAAATGAACTTTTTCTTATAAAATGTTGTCTAAGAAAAATATTTTTAATCCAACCAAACACACCCTTAATGAATTGTTGATTCCAATTAAATATAACAATCTCGTTAGCATAATTTCAGTTAACGTGGCCCTCTTATTTGAGCTTCACATGAAAATGAATCGCTACACTACAACGAAATATATTGAAAAACAAAAAATATTGCCCGCTTGTATATTTTTCTTGCCAGTATGAGAGGAGAAAACCCACTAATTTGCAATTATATAGATGAAAATCATGCTGCATTTATCCCACTTAAGTATGCCGCTAAGACCCACAGTGGAGATTACATTTTTAATTGATTTTATAATTAATTGCTTAAATAACTAGAGGCTTGCCAAACATCTAGTACATAAAATTGCTTATATTTTCTCTTTTTCAAAATAAAATAATCATAAATATAATATTCAATTGTGGGTCACATGATGTAATTCATTGAGCTACCTTTCAAGCATGACAAATCATGTTCTAGATCTATATCACAAAGCGCTAGTTATATATATACAAAGGAGGTATTTGGTTTATGGATATAAATGAAAGGAATAATCGAAATCTTGTTAGTAAATTGATTTGTTTCCTACATACCTGAATCATTTTATAGGAATAAAGCGTAATACTTTCATTTTCTATTTGTAACTTGGATTTCAAATTATTAACTTATTAACATAATGAAATTAATTTCTTATTCAAATCAAACAAATAAAAAAAATGATATAAATTCATAATGATAATATGATTTACATGATTCCTATTATTATTCCGATTCCAAAATATAAATCAAACATCTTCTAAATTTTCCTTTAATGGAAGGTAGGTATATCGATGCTCTCAACTAACAAATCTTTGTAGTCCAAGCATAAAAGGATTGTGTTCAAACATAGCATGACACTTTTTTGCTATCGCGGACCAATGGTGTAATTATGCTCCAAGCAAATCATTATGTTAATTAACCTTTTTACATATTGAGTAATGAAATAAATTTGATGGAAGTTAGTTTCGTTTGGGGTTGTGGTGTTCTTGATAAAAATAAAAATAAAAACTTTTAAATGGTAAAAATATTTTTTTAATTATTTGGTAACTAATATCCTTAAATATTTTTAACACAAACTAAAAATTAGTGCTTTTGAATTAACTTTTCTTTTTCTAAATTATTAAAGATAAAATTCGACTATTTTATCTTAAATTTAGGATCAAATAAAGATAATACTTTTTAAAATTCAAAATTATATATTACCAAATATAAAAAGTACTTGTGCAAACTTAAACCCAAACAATAAAATTTAAAAACTTATTAAGGAGGTGTTTGGTTCACATTCGGGAATCGGAATCGAATAGAATGGGAATCATAAACCCCACTATTGGTATGAGTTTATATCATTCCCCCTTACTTGTTTGGTTTAACATAGGAATGGGTTTCATTATGTTAATAAGTTACTTAACTTGAAACCCATGTCACAAGTGGGGAATGAAAGTAAGTATTTTCTAACACTTTCATTCCCATAGAATGATTCCCATAGTGTTCAACCAAACACTATTTATGGGTATCATTAACTTTGATTCCCATTCCCCCTCTCATACCCATAAACCAAACACCTCCTAAGTACTTTTTCCAAAACTTTACTAGCTAAAATATTTAGAATAAACCACCGCAATCCCAAACGAGACCTTAGTTAGTTAGATGACAATGAAATTGGATGTAGGATTTTCGAACTAATAAGTACGTATAATTGTTAGGGCTGGAATTGGTTGCTGCCTAGCTACTTTACTTTATCATCTTTATGTTGTCTAGCCTTTTTCTTCATGTGGTACCATTCAATTAATGATGTGATTGTTACACTGCTTCTATGTGTTTAGCATAATGTACGTTATAGTTTAATTAACAATTTAAAGTATGAGTTTCACATTAATTTAGGTCATTGGTCAAGTAACAATGTCCTTGTATTTTGACACAGAATCCGCTTGAAATTTAGTCAATTGTATGTTATGGAAAAATGATCCACAAAGTCAAATATTCATATCATTTGTCAAAATTAATTATGTGATAAAATTATATTCAATTATGAATACCAATTCCTAATTTTAAATATTTTGTTAAATTTCATTTTTTTCTTTAGCAAATCTAATGAAAAATCAATATCATTTCATCATTTTGTATAAATGCACCGTTATACGTATCACACCATACATCCTATTTTAGAATATAGATTTAATGACATATCGATAGCTTTATCATTTTAACACTTTATATAAATACATTGTTGTATGGATTACACCATATAGAATGTTTTAGAATTGAGATCCCTTTTTTTTTGGTAAATTATTAACTGCTGATTGACCTTAGTGGTACCAAAACTTTTAAGTGGTATCAAATTGCGGTTCATGAGTTTCATTTAAATACTAGTAATGAAAGATAAAAACGTTCAATAATGAAGCAATTAGTCGTGACAGATGATGCAATCATGCAATATTGGAGCATGCGGATGAGGGGAAATATAACCGCGGCATGCAAACTTTTTTGGTGGCTGTTGAGGAAGCCCGTGAATGCATATGTGAGCTAATTTTGATTTCTGCCTTTTTTATGTCTAACAATAATTAATGTATTAAACTAACACCCAGAAATAAAATCAATGACTATTTTAAAATAGAAAAGTACACGTTTAAATGGGAAAATAATTAGGAAAAATATTATTCAAAAGAAATTTGATTCATGATAATGAAGCTTCATATTTTTTTTTTTTTTTTTTTTTTTCTATTGTCATTGAATAATATTGTGTGTCACTTTTACAAATGAATATATAATGAAACAAATGAAGTGCTAATTTAAAAAATAAATTTCTTATGCTATTATTGAATTACAAAATAATTTCCTAGTTATCTTAAACTATTAGTGTATTTATTCATTCAACGACTTGATGAGGAATGGACCATAAAACCCACCCTTATTTATATATTTATGCAACAATGTGTGCACGTTTATTAAATAGTGATTTCTTTTGAGGCATCACATATCAGTTGTTAATTTCATTTCTTAATCAATCAATTAGAATAAACACTGCACCTGCTGGAACATCGATCCCGTCGCTGAAATGGTAACTCCAAGCAAACACGAATTTATATATGGTTATCATACAAATCTCAACAACCTGTATAAATATATATATATGGGTTAAATGCACAAAAATCCCCTAAACTTACACCCCAGTCGCAGTTTGCCACCCTTAACTTATTTAATAAGCACTTTATGTCATCTTTATGTTTTGAGACAAAATTATCCCTATTATTTTAATTATTATTATTTTTCTTTTTCTTTTTTCACTATCCACTCTTGCTACTACTAAACAATTATATTACTTTAAATAAATATTAATTAATTAAAGTTTTGACTTTTGACATGTGTCTAAACAACTTAATTTATAGATTAATCATACTTTAATACAATAAATATATCTTGTTGTAATATAAAATTTGTGATTAACTATTAATAATAAGATTAACAAATAAAAAATAAAATTTTTGAGCTAGAGGAAATTAAAAATTTTATTTTAGTATACAAATAAAATTATAGAATGAAAAAACAAGTACAACCTTTTATTTTGGTGTCATATTGACAAAGTGTAGTAAAAAAATATTATGGCCGCCTAATATAAGAATTTTGGAGTTACGATAAATTCAGCCAAAATATAACACGCAAATGATATTACACAAATTTTTTGCATTTACTTAGGAATTATATTTTAATTTTTTTGACAAATTATTTTATCTTTTTATAGTTAAGAAATTTGTTAATTATAGCATTAATAAAACTCACTTTAATTAATATTATACTATTAAAATACATGTTCCTTATATTAAAAGACTTATTTATTCTATAAATTATTTTTACACATGTAAAAAACATTTGAACTTTTAACTAATCAATTACAAGTAGTATAATAGTTTAGTGATAACAAGAAAGAATAGTAAAAAGATAACAGGAAAAATATGAGAGAGAAAATAAATTAATTAATAAGAAGAGAAAAAGTATACTTATTAAAATAATAAGGGTAATTTTGTTTCAAAACATGATAAAGAAAGTGGCAAGACGATATAATAATTATTATATATAAGAGACAGCTTTCTTTTTTCTTGTTTTCAAACTTTTTTTTTATTTTTTTAATTAAAAGGTCAGTTAAGGAAGACTAACCCCTGATTGTGTCGCGCAAAACTAATCCAGGTTTCATTGCACCCTTTCATCTTTTTTTTTTTTTTTTGGATATTAAAAGATCAATTAGGAAAGACTAATCTCTGATTGTGTCATGTTAAACTAATCTCGGATTGTGTCGCGCAAAGAGATACCCTCCTCAAAGTTGTTTCTCCTGCAAATTTTCGTCTTTAAATTTCTAATTTTTTTTTTTCCCCATTGGTAGCCCTATCGAATTACCTTAATGATTTGAAGGTCATTTTGGCAATAGAAGATCGGAATTCAATTGCAGAAAAGAAAAAAGAAAAAAGAAAAAAATGTGGACCTCGTGTGACTGAACAAAAATAAAAAATGCAAAAAGATACTCTGTGATTGAAAGTCAACTAGAGATTTGGTAGGGAAAAGCTGTGTGATAGACACTTTATCGAAATCTTTTGCAGGCTTTGTGGGTAAAGAAAGCAAAAGATGACCTTAGATTCTACGTACTACTCATGTAATCCTAACCTAAGAGAAGAGAAGAGTTCAGTTTCCGGGAATGTTAAAAAAAAAATGTTTACTAACAGGAGCAGAAATTGAGGAAATTGGAACAAAAAACGTAGTTTAAAAAAAAAAGGGGAACGAAAAAGATCATAAAAATACAGAAATAACGAAAAAGATCATAAAAATACAGAAATACCAAATCCTCAGTTGGTGCAGCCTTGTGATTCGACGGCTCAGCTGTTCTTAATTGACACCCCATGCCATGACTCGTTTTTCATTCGAACATCCTACTACTCACGTGTTACTACATATACCAAAATTATAAGAGACAGGAAGTAGCCAATGGCAGGCGAGAAGCGAGAAAAAAATAAAATTAAAAAAGCAAGAATGTGTAATTTATTATACACATCTAGATGTGTATTAGAGATAATAAATTACATCAGGCGTTAAGTGCACTAAACCCCTAAATTACACCAAAAGTTGTACTTTGCCTCCTTCAATTCAAAAAAAAAAAGGACCCTCCTTATTGTATGGCTGTCTCTTATATACATTTAGATGTAATAACTTCTTCTTCTTTTTTCCCTTGGTCCCAGAGACAGGTATCTTTTTGGTTATTTGAGAATAAAGAGATCTTTGGATTCAGATTCTATTAGATTGTGTTTGGATTGATTGTATTGGTAGAGATTAGTATGAAGTCTGATTTCTTATACACATCTAGATGTGTATAAGAGACAGAGTATATACTTGGTGATTTGTTTTTTTGTACTTTGTTATTTTTAATTATAACAAGATATTTATCAATATAATAAATATATATTATCCTGTCTCTTATATTACATCTAGAAAAAATATAAGAGACAGAGATAGATTTATAATTAGTCAATCGTAGTAAAAACAAATAAACAAATTAATCGCCTATTAATATTTTTATTTGTCATTTTTTTACATTGATAAATTATTAGCCTTTGTTTTTATTTTTATCTATTTATTTGGATTTTTAAACTAATATTCAATTTATTGAGACTCAAATTTTTGAATTATTGAAACTCTAATTTCTTTCTATGTATTTAAATTAGTCAATTAACAATTTAAGTACTCTTTGACGTAACTAACATATATTCTATTATATAGGAAATTGTAATAAATTTGCAACAACAAAATTTAAGAAATAAATGAGTTACAAAGAAAAAAGAATTAGTTAAATCATAATTTTAAAAACTTATATGTCTCAATTATACAAATAATAACAGTAAAAGGAATGAACACTAATAAATTAATTATACAAATAATTAGTTTACTATAGTTGATTAATTTGCTTATCTGTTTTTACTACAGTTGACTAATTATAAATTCAACTTGTTTATATAAGTTTTTATGATTTGACTTTAGATAAAAATAAATTTCATTATAACAAATATACCTCTTGTTATAATAAGAATTAAAAATAAACAAACACTATAAAATAAATAATTAGTTAAATGAAATTAAAAAAATTATTGTAAGTTTACAAATATTTATAATAGAAATAAGGAATTAGCCAACGGCCGGCAAGAAAGGAGGAAAAGAAAAAAATAAACAAAGAAAAAAGAAGAATGGGGAAAAGGGGGGAGAAAAAAGGTGAGACAGAAGGGCCGCCAAAAAGGGAAAAAAAAAAACTTATTAAGGGTATTTTTGTTCAAATTAAGTACCTATAAAATGAATTAAAGAGGGCAAAGTAAAACTTATGATATAATTCAGGGGTTTAGTGCATTTACCCCTTATTCTTATTTCATCTCTCAACTTGGTGTGTTTCTTTCTTTCTAGATTAATCAATGCAGCTACGTACCTCCGAATCCGAATGGGTTCAGTATCTCAAAGGAGATTCGTGCGTGTGGTCCTGTTGTGGGCTATGGATCTCAATTTATGGATGCCATGGACCATTAGGTCATGTGGTAAGAGTTACTTACATGTTTATATGTCTGCAAATTTAATGCAAGTTGATTAAAAAAAAAAAAAGCATAGGTCGTGGACTTCACGAATTTAGGGTGTATTTGGCTGGATGTAAAATGTTTTTTAAGTTAAAATACTTTATTACCAAAAATATTTTATATGAAAAATTTATTTAGTATATATATATTTTGTCTGTTTGATTGACAAAATAAAAGTATTTTAATAATTGTTTTTTAATATTTTTCATCTTTTACTTTATCAAATTGAGTTTAAAGACTTTGAACAATTGTATAAATATTTCATAACTAACTGTTGTCAATAAAATATTAATTCTGTTTAAAATAAAATGATAGCTCCTGTTAGTTCACACGTCATCCACATATTATTTCTATTTTCTTTTTTCTTCTCTTAAATTTAATAAACAAAGTTATAAAAGTAAGTATTTAAAGTTCTTACTCCTTTTTGGTACCCTTAATTGAAAAATATTTATGGGTTATGAATTGACACATTTTGTGCTCAATTATTTACCCATTAATCTATTATCAAATCAAAAAATTTACTATTTTTCTCTCTTCTAATAACTTTTCTATTTTCATTTGAATTGTTTGCTTTTTTATTATATAAAGTAGCTTGGTTAGTAAACATTGTAATTGGTATATTGATAGTTAATTAAGGTTAGACAATAAAAATTCAATCAATAAACTTCTTTTTGTCTTAGGTGACATAGATAATTGAGAACAATTTAGGTAAGAAATTTGAACTTTACAAAGTTTTGCACCTGTTTATAACTATATCATATTTTCTTGCAAATAATTAAAAATTTACAATGTTATTAGATTTTTTACATAAAATGTATTTTATATTAAAATTTTAATTAAATTTTTCTTTAACTTTCAAAACTCAATTATAAGCTATTTTATTGCCTTTTCAAACAATTTAGGTAAATAATAAAAATCCGTACAACTACACTGGGTTATCATCTAGCGTACTCTCACATATCGACATATTTCAAATCATCAATTAAATCATTTTAACTTATTTGGATTACTTATAATGAATTTAGATTTGAAATCCAAATCTCTACCAAAATCAATCAATCCAAACACAAGTAATCGTAATACACCATATGAAACTAAATAAATTATACTATGGCTAGAAAAAATATTTTTGTTATGTATACAAATTACAAAGAAGAAACTACAGTTCTAGTAGTTAGTTAGTTGTAGTAATTACTATAAGACTAATTAGCCTCTCTCGCAGTCGCTTCTATCAACCAAAGGCAAAGGAAGGACCACATGCAATGCCCGTCCCTCACTCTTTGTGTAGTTCTTCACGAGGGGTTCTCTCAGTTCTGATCTCTTGCATCGTCCCCTTACTCCCGCAAGCCCACCCCTGCAAGCATATTTGTACGGGACACAATGAGCTTTATAGTAGTATAAATTTATGAAACTTTGATAGTGTCGTTAAAAGAACTATATCGTTAACTTTAAAATTTTGAACCAGATAAGATTTTAAAATACATAATATTATATTTATAAGACTTTAAAATATAACGGGATGGTTCATCGTAAAATTTTCTATAAATTTGTAATGATAATATTGTCAATTAACATGCACCCAGTCATTCATGGAGGAGAAGAAGTTGATGGGCTACCTTACTTTTTCAGAACGAATTTTTTCTGTTGTCTACAATATTGAACAAACCAACTAATTTTCATATATTTTTATTTTAAATTGGACGAATTTAAGAAAAATGACATTGGAGATAAAACTGGTTAGGATGTCAAAAACCTGTGTAGTTGGCCTTCTAACTGTGGGAGGTACCCAAAAAAATTGCAAGAGGTACTCTGTTAGAATCCAAGGACAAGAAAAGGGAAAAGGGAAAAAGTAGAGATATCTTGTGATGGAGAAAATTCATGATAAAGATATTACTCAAAAGACAGGATATGAGAAAAGGAAAACCGTATAAAGCATGAGGTCTAGTCAATTGGAGAATTTAAGCCTGTGTTTGAGAAGATTGGGGAGATGAGGGATAAACTGATATTTGGGTCCTGCGCTACAATTATTTGTATTTTGTATCAATCTATTAGTTGGTGTAGGATATGTATAATACAAAAAGTGTAACTTTATTGACAAAAATTAGTATTTTATCTCGACAAAAACCCTGGAAAAATGTAAATTTGCTTCCTAGGACAATAAATACATTTATCTTAAATAGACATATTATTATAACAATCTTCAAGAGTAAATCTCACGAGATTATATATAATCCTTGAAATTCACTGGTTCAACACATAACTTAGACATTTAATTTTATGGCAATATAAATATATAAGTCATGCGCCTCTATATATATATATATAAGTCAAATATATTCGATATAATATATAGTACATAACCATCTAAATACAACTAAACATATATATATTTCTCAAATATTTATTTTTTATGATTTATTTAAAATTTTATATGCATAAAAGTTTTCCAACATCTGTGATTTCAATGTCATTTGATCATTACTATCACTAAAATTTGGTATAAAGTTCGTTAAAAAATCACATAAATATTTATTGGTGTATACTGCCATGTGGCACTAGACTCTGATAAATCCTTGCATGGACTTGCAATACGGTACTAGTTAATTCTTGGTCCATGCATCTACGAGACTGGTCCTGCAATAGGACTTTTTTTGTCTGCCTATGTTATGTCCCACAGATTTTGCATTTTGTCGGTAAAATTTTTAGGTAAATCAAAGCATATGATTCAATGCATAGTTATTAAATCCGGTTTGAGAAGGAATTCGATAAGGAGTGTGAGTAAATAGGTTACTAGTTTAATCGGTAGATTATTGATTCAACTGGCGAGTTATTAATATATATTATTTTATTAATAATACATAATAATTTCTAAATTACATAGATAAAAATAGTCTATTGAAGAGACCTGTCTATAATACATATTTATTGAATTAACCATATTTATACAAATCTAGAATAAACTAAGAGTTTAAATTTAATGTACTAGCATAATTAATTAACGATGTTTAAATTTATTTATCATAATGATGTATCATGAACATATAGAAACTAAGGGTGCAGCATGAAATTGAAAAGGATAAAAAAATAAAAATAAAAGTACGGTAACAATTTAACAAGTAACAAATGGTGTAGTGGTTAAAATTGCATACTCATTCACTTGGAAGTTTAGAGTTCGACTCTTGGCAACTGAATTTTTCTTCCAATTTTTCCAGTTAAACCGGTCAGAATTGAAATTTAATCTGAGACCGATTTATTAAGTTAATCGATTAAATCATCGGACCAAATCGAATTTCATAACTATGATTGGATGCACCTTCTTGTACTTATTTAGTTACATAGTCCATCTTATTTTAAAATTGTAAAAATTACAATATCTCACCCTCTAAAATCTAAAGATAGAAGAGTATTTAATTCAGATTCAACAATGTATATGATAGGATCTGTCTCTTATACACATCTAGATGTGTATAAGAGACAGGTCGTAAGAAAATACTTGAATGGATAGGTGGATGCTTACACAGTACACTTTATACAAGAAATACTACTATAAAGCTCATTTATTTTAAATGAGATTAACTTCTTAATTCATATTTATTTACATTACACTTATTTATTAAAAATAAATTTTTTTAAAATAATATAAATAAATATAAAATAAATAATCTATTCTATTCATCGTAAATAAATTCATATAAAAATTTCCCCACTTTATAATGTATTAGCTTTTATAACGTGGAAGCGAGAATGACTCTTGACGCCTATGAATAGACATTGCGGGGCAAAAAGAAAAGTAAATAAAGATTCATAGGCAAAAAGGGCGTGAATATAATGGGCCGCACCCGCACTTGTACAACGCTGGCCATTACGTGATAAATCGAAAAGTCTGCTGATGAGACTGGGCGCAAGTATTATAAGTAGAAGTGGTGTGTAAGAGTCCTGCCTACTTGACCATTGACTGAACTAATCAATTAATTTAAAAATACTTATATAAATTTAATTTACGATATAGTATTATAGATCATTTAATATATATAAGTTCGCATCACTTTAAAAATTATTTATAAATTTATGTAAATCTATATCATTTTAAAAATTCTTTGTGAGGTATTGATCCATGTAAATATTTCTTCAATTAATCCATAAAAAGCATAACAGCAATAAATTTTGTCTAATGTAATTAAGTTATTATTTTGAATACTATTTAGTCTAATTTTGAAACTATTAGTTTTATTTGTTAATTATTATTCTTGCAATATAATTTGAAAAAGTATTGTAATAATTGTTTTTAATAGAATATTTGTGAGATAAAAGAGTGATTGAAAAATGTATATGAAATTATTATAAAATATTCTTTAAAAAATATGAAAAAAAAAAACCATCCAAACCGAGGATGTGATATATTTTAAATACAAAAAAATGTGTTCCGAAAAGTAATTATAAAATGCAATATTATTTGTAAAATAACAATTCAAACAAATCGATAATAATATAAAGTCCATATCTATTGCATTCCTTTCAAATTGGTTGCATAATTATTTATAATGTGCATGAGCAATGAAAGGAAAGCTAAAAGATATTCTAAATAAGTCCAGACAGAAAGTGAAATAATTTGTGGACTCTCATCTAAATTAGGTAATTGAACTTCAACAAAATATAGGAAAACAAGAGGGTTGATTTTTTTTTTTATTTATAATTTGTTGTATAAATAATATAAGCAGATTGAATATTGCTATCATTATCTAAGTATGTTTTTTTAAACTAATTTTTATTTCACATACATTACATATTTACATATATTCCTTAAACTTGGTACTGTATCTATTCCAAACAACATCCTCAACTAATGGCTGTTAAAACAGATTTTACGATCTGAAGTTTCTTTGTAGAGAACGTCGAAATTAAAGATTTTGAAAAGCATGATTCAGTTTTTAGATATAATACCTTTGACTTGGGAATCGAATTAGAATGGGAATCGTGAACCACTATCGATATGAGTTTATATTATTATTCTTTTCTTGTTTTGGTTTGAATAAGAAATGGGTTTCATTATGTTGATAAGTTTATAAATTTGAAATGCATGTCACAAGTGAAGAATAAAAGTAGATATTTTCTAATACTTTCATTTTCATAAAATTATTTTCATAATAAGTAATCAAACAACATTTATGAGTATCATTAATCTTAATTTCCATTCTTTTCGCTCATACCCATATTAATCAAATGCCTCCTTAGACTTTTGATGGGAAAGAATAATGTATAGTAACATAATTTGCAATACTGCAATCATACTACACTAATACTTGTCTTTGAAAATTAGTTAAACGCCACATGATCTCTTATACACACTCTATTTTATTTTAAGAGATTAGTAAATAAATTGTTAATTTTCAATATTCTAATTTTAATTAAATAATTTAAATTATTATTGCATTACTAGTAGGATAAACAATCAAAATTACTCTATTAAAATTACTCAGATGTGTATAAGAGACAGGATTTAGTATATTTAGAATCTAGTATATATGTTCTATACACATCAGATCTTGTATAAATGAATAAAATAACTTATAAAAAATTTATCTATCTTGTTAACAAGCTTGAAATTAATTTGGTTGAAATCAAGAATCCAATTTACAACTTCGTTAATTAATTATTCAAAGTTGGACATTTAGGTGAGGAACCTTTTCTTATTAACGTGATTATGAACACTTAGATTCAATAAGAGATAGTCAATCTGATCTCCTAATGATGGTAAACAAAATAAAAGCAACTTGACAAGAACTAAAGTACTATAGTTTTCTATAATGGGGAAGACTTAGGTAGCTTGGTTTTTTATTCCATTTATAAAACTTGTGATGTAAATTAAATATTATGAAATTTATGATATAAATTGATGTAAGTAAAATTTTATAAGATTTAATTTTGATTGCAGAATTTTCTACAAATGGAGTCCAAAATCGAGTTTATAATAGTATTTTCCTTCAAGAATATGAGTTCATATGATGATGTCTTGAGTACAAAATTCAACGGGAAGCAGATATTTTCATGAAGCAAAAAAAACAGCAAAAAATGCCAAAAGAAGATAATTAAACAATGGACCATTTTCACTTTTCACCCTTAACTTATACTTAACTTTCACTTCATACCCTCGATTTAAATTTTTGATATTTTACACTCCAATTCTCTTGTGGGCTGACCATTTTTTAAACCCCAAAGATGATCTAGACACTAACGTTAATTTACTTTTTCTTTTCCTTTTTTACGGGTAAAGATGGAGTTTAGTGTTCAGTGATTATGATTAATCTTGATATTTACTTATGTATTCCTCGAGTTTATGAAACTTGAATGTCTCAAAACTTGGCATATTCACTTTAATTTTTTCCATATTAGTGGGCTCGAGCAGGGGGGCAATTTGAGTCCACTTTAGTTTCTTTTTATCTCTAATGAAATTGAAGAAAGTACTTTCTTATTATATGAATGCCTAATTTCTCAAATTTACAGTATTTTTGTTACCGAAATTGAAAATCATGGTGAAAAATATCATATGTAGTATTTAGATTTAATTTTCAAAGTCAAAGACATGTAAGTAAATACTACTTATAATATTGAGTACTGGTGAGTTTTTATTTTATTAGATAAGTGGGAGACCCCCAAAAATCATTAAATGCTAAATAAGAAATTTAAAGTCTTTTCATGTTGCGATTTAGAGTAAGCCCACTAACTGTCTCTTATACAAATATTTGTTTATAATTAAAGTTTAAGTAAATCCAATAAGTTAATAAGCTATAAAAAAAATACTTTTTTATAACTAAAGTTTAAGTAAATCCAATACAATTAATAAGGGGTTATAAAGTTTCTTACTACACTATTCCTTAACAAAAAAAGAATGATAAAAGAGATAACTATTAGAATAATTATTTGAATGGTTCCAAAGTTCCCACTGCTTGTCCAGACATGTATTAGAGCTAAGAAAGTATATTTATTCATTATATGTTATTATATCTAAAAAATTGTGTGTGAGTAGTAGGGAGACTAAAAGATTTATAACTCATATGGCATGTAATAGAATATTAAGGATAAATTATTTGTAATGAAAACAGTTACTAATTAATTAATAATTGGGGAATTAGAAGGTTTCATTAATCTTATAAGATAAAGAGTTTCATAATGTGTTCATTTATAATAGTTTTAATGCAAATCATTAGGAATGATTTAATATTGACATTAATGTAAGTTACAAACTAATTATTTTTCAATCATTATTAGAAAGGAGATATAACCTTTTTGTTTTCCAATAATTATTTAGGGGGAAGACTGGAAGTATTATATAAAGTTAGCATGATTGTTAGAAAACCATAGAGTGGTTATAAGTTCAGATAATAAGCATGATTATTAGGACACCACAGAAAGGTAATAAGTTTAGAAAAGAAGAGTTAGAAAACATGAGTGGCAGCCGTAAGACTTGGTTGCAACTTGGAATTACCCAAAGGTGAGAATTAGTTTTGTTTATTTTGAAAAAAAAATGTTTGAAACATATTTGTAAAGATTTCTTTGCTGAAATTTGATATTATAAGTACATGATTGTATTTTCTTCAATCAAAATTTTCTTTGTTGATTTAGACTTTTATCATCAAAATATTATATTACTTACTTCAAATTTCATGATACCGATATAAGACATTTGGTTCTTAATTATCTTTAGACATTGCTTAAGTGATAGAATGATAATCGGGATTACCGTGTTTATATTTAAGGTGTATTATTTTGAATAACAACTTCATAGATAAATATGATACTTGGTATAAATATTTTCTATAGTTTAAAAAATAAATTCATGCATGCATACTTTATTTTCATATGCACAATAGGGTAACTCATGATCTTTCTATCATGTGGTTCTAAAGTTAAAATAATTACTTAATTTTTATAGTATATTATTATTTAAGTATGTTGAAACATGCATGGTTGGTATTGTAAAAATTATCCTTAATTTCTTGTTACTATGCTTTTAATTAAGAATCCATGTTAAGTGCTATGGATTGTCAATTAATTTACTAAGTTCATTTGTCTTATATATTCATATAATTTTCTCATATTGGTTTCCAATAAAGCTTGATATCAATATAATTCCTTAATTTTAAGTCCTGAATAATGCAATTATAATTTTACAAAAATTTTGTTTAACAAGAATATTGTGAAATTATGGAATTATTTTTGACTAAATCTATTCTAGTAAATATTTATTTTTATTAGAATGACTTTTATGCAAGTAAATTTTTGACAATCTTGTATATTTGGCAAATCTATTTGTATATGCAAGTGTAATAAAATTTCTTGCTATTACAATGTTGTACATAGTTTCCGAGAAGGATAATATATTAGTTTGAATATAAAAAGGCATAGACGATAACAAAATTCATGCAAACTATAATTATTAAAGTAAATTAAAAAATTAGTTTGTACGAAGGAATTAATAGTATACGTTTATAGGTAAAGATTATTGAAAGTGAAAAGCTCTTATATTTTGATAGCAAATATATGAGGTATGTGTCTAAGGATTTTATTATGTGTCCTCTTGGAAGTTACTTATAAAGAATTTTGGCAATGTGATACTTGAAAACATTTGTATATATTTTCTCATAATCTATTTTTGCATATGATTAATGTTAGTTTTATGTGAAATATAAATATATCGCGAACCTAAAGTTAAACTTTTTGGGGGGGAGGATTGTGAATCTAAATTAAAATTTGGGAAGGATGGGCCTTTGTCAAGTATTAGATTAGGTCATCCAAGAAAGTGTTGGACTAACAGTGAATCTAAATCTACCTTGACGTACCCTTACGATAGAGTTAGGAGGTTATAATATTCGGAATGGGTATATTGAAATGGATTTATTCCCATATCCGTTTAAAGTTAATATGGCAATTGGTGTGATGAGGTTGAATAAGTAGTGTACGCAACTTTGCCAGGAAAGACATTAGGAATATTAGAATGGTATTTTGTTAATTACGGTAACTCTATGAATTTGTCTTATTTGACTAGATGGTGTGTATTATTTGGTTAGATTCTTATAAGTCTTATAAAACTAATTTAGTTTTATTTGTTCAAGTTAATTTTTATATAAATAAATATATACAAACACTAAAAAAATATGTGCACACACAATTCTCACTGAATTTAATTTCTCACACGTTTGTTATAAATTTTTCAGATATGTAGGGTGAATGATCTTGACAGATTATGTCCGAATTTCAAGTCTTCATTAAGAATGTTTGAAGTTTATATTAATAAATAAAATTGTTCACATCTATATATTTGAATCTCGTATGTTGAGGATTTGATATTTGGTAGATTTATTAGTTAAGGAGTTTGGATGATAAGATTCATTTTCATAGATACAAGAACTTTGTCGCTTACTCGATATCGCAATGTACAAGTATATGCTAAACTCTTATTTATAAATCATAATTTTCGCAATATATAAGTATATATGCTAAACTCTTATTTATAAATCATAATTTATAATTGTATCAAGTTATTATATAACTATCGAGAGTTAGATAAATACCTAACCTAATTGTTTCACTATGAAAGATTGGGTCGTTATAATGAGTGTCTAAAAAATATAGGCTGGATATGTATGAAATATAAGGATGAAAAAAAGGTAACTGATATTTCAAACAATTATCTTCCTATTTTCCTTAGATTTTCTCAAATTTCTTTACCTATCCAGACCAAATTAATATGATAAGTACATTAAAAAAAAATAAAAATGGGGGCACTTATTCGCCAGCCATTTTAAATAGATTTTTTCACCTTTATTACTTAGGTAATACATGTCATTCTTGAGAAGAATTTAGGCTGATTAGGACATCACTTGAATGGATGATGCACTTGGACATTGAATGTGGGAACTAGGGCTACATACAAATCGAGTAGCTCGTAAATTACTCAAACAAAGTTTGGTTCGAGTTTGATGTTGGCTGAATTTGGGTCGGTTACTCAAGTTGCTCGTTTATTCAAACTAGTCGAACTTGAACTCCAGAGTCTAATCGAGTTTTCAGTATTTTTTTTAAAAATTTTTTTTTTTGCATGTTCTTCTACCAAATATTATCTATTAAAATTTTATTTACAAATCTAACTTATCCTTCGTATCTAACCTCTTAACCCAAAATTCAATATTTGGTGATTGATTGTGGAGTTTTATTTGGTAATTATGAATTTTTTAATTTTAAAAAAAAATTAATATAGGTTCAATTAAGCTCCAATAAGCAGAAACTCAGTGAGCTCGAACTCGAGCTCCTTTGAAGGGCTCGGCAAGTTCAAGTATGAGTTCGAACTTGCATATCCTTAATCGAGACGCTTCAAACACCTAAGTACTTGATCTCGACTCTACTCGACTTTGACTCGTTTGCAGTCCTAGGAACAAATACCAAGTCTCATGCCGCAGACAAATTCCAGTACTTTAGCTTCGTGTCCAAAACCTTGGTCAATCACCCATATTCGACTTTATGTATGTACTGTTTCGTCCAGGACAAACTGGTACTGCCCTGATTACTTGCCCACTTTGGAAACAATGCCTTGGCTTGAGAAGGCAATTTCATCAAGTGCCCTTCGTGTAGATAAACCACCTCCTTTTTGTAACGTTATGGTTGCAAAATGAGACCACCCTTTTTACTCAAAATCATGGACTACATTTCCTAGCTCTAAGTGGAAAACATCAATTTCATCCACTCTCTTCCAAATGATATTCAAAATTATATTTAGCAAGTTTTAGTTGGTTGCATCTATTGCTATACATCAACATCTGCGACACATTATGTATTTACTTACTTCTGTTGGTTTAATTTGTTGTTATTCTCGAGGGTTTGCATGGCTAAAATTTATACAAAGAATAAGAGAGTATATTTTATGATCGTATTGCATTGAGCTTAAGTCAAATTCACTCTGTGATAAATGATTAAATGTGAAAGTGACCCTCTGTGGGATTGGAGTTTAGGCAGCGAGCTCGGACAATCAAGCATTTCTAAGTCACAATTGTTAGAATGGTAAATACAATTAGGAAAAATTGTGTACATTGATGAGATGGTGTTCAAATATACATATATAATAGACTTATATTTATAGGCATACAAATACAGTGAATGCAGACTATACAATAAATTTAAACAACAACCAATATGATAACCAAATAATTTGAATTTAGGTATAACATATATAATTGATTGACATTAACACATCTCCTTGAACTCAATAAGGTTGCAGAGAAACCAACTTGAAGTTGCAAATGAGATTCTCGAAACTATTTTGAAATAAATATAAGGAGGATCCGTTCTTATAGAGGAATCACCGTGAAAGGAACAATACACTAATGATAGGGATTTCACATGTGAAATATAATACTGCTAAAAAAGAAAAAAAAAAAACACATTAAAGAGATGGGAAAACCATAAAAAAGATTGAAAGCACATCGATAATGGATGCCATGAAAAGAACACTCGTAAAAAGAATAACCGAGCACCTTGAAAAGGACTAAAAAAGGAACACTGTTAACTAGACACTCATAGAGCATATTGAAAACACTAATTGAATCTATTAAGGGTTTAAAAAAAATGAGTGCATCTAATACAAAGTTTTTTGGCATAAAAATACTAAATTCTTTTCCAAATTTGGATACCACTTTAGAAATTCGGCCAAAAATCTAAAATAAGGAGGGTTGTGATTTGATAAGGTCATGCAACGTAAAGTGACATTGGTAAGTAATTGTAAATTTGTGATTTTGTAAATGATTTTTCAAAAAACACCCATAAAAGGATTGAAAGTTCTGATACCATATTAAAATGGTAAACAGAATTGGGAAAAAATGTGTATATTGATGAAACTGTATTCAAATATATAAATACAATACAGCTATATTTATAAGCATACAAATACAATAAATGTAGATTATACAATAAATCTAAATAATAATCAATATGGTAATCAAATAATCTAAACATAGGTAACATACATAATTGATTGAGTTACACTCTAATTAATTAACATTAAGAACAATTTCCAGACAATTACTAGCAGTTCACATCATTTACCGTCATTTTAAAAGTCAGAAGTAGAATAAACACAAATAAAGTGTGAAAATTGATTCCTATCTAAGAGTTTCATCAAAGACAGAAATGAAACTCTCCTGCGGCAACAATAACTCTGAGAAACTTTTATATGAATCTGATTCATGGTATAGTATCATAGGTATTTTATATTGCGAAAGATCATTCATCCTAAATAAGATCTGTATAAGATACACATCTTAAATGGTATAAAGCAACATTTTGTAAATTTTTGTATTTTGGATCTTATTAAATTTTAACCAGTATAAGATTTTATGAATATTGATTGTTATATTGCATCCTTATAGAAATTTACAAAAGGGGGCTTTCCCATTTAATGAATCTGAGTTAAATATAGAAATTTGATCGAAGAAAAACCAAACAAAATAATAGAAAACTGTCAACGAATTAAGTTCCTTAGTTCGTTATCAAACCCTTTTCCCAATGTTGACCACAAACACCATAGCTAGTATAGCCTTTTTACACCAAGTGTTTGCGAAGAGGTTGGGGACTCTAAGCAAAAGGCATTTAACTACTAATTTCCAAATTAGGAAAGAAGTTTAAGTTTAGATTTTCTTCAATTCCGAAAACAGAAAATAACTGAAAAAAAGGAACAATGAAAATACTAGTCCAACCAACTTCAGTACATGAGGATTTTTTTAGAAAAGAAGATATACAATGGGTTTACAACTATCTTTTGATGATTTGAATTTATCTTAAATTAAAAAAAAATATAGTATTATCTTTTAAATTATATTTCATTATCATACTACATGTGGCCTATTTCTTGTTAATTGTTATCCTAGCTAACATGAAAATTTTGTAAATATCTTGGATAAATTTCAATCTTATACACCAAGCGGTTACCTAGCTAGTAATGGAACATGCGACCTAATACTAATAATTAATGAAATCAACCCGCGGCTATGCTTGGATGACTTTTATTATTATTATTATTGTAATTTAAATAATATTTTATAATTATTATTTATATATATTTTTTTAGTTATATTTTTTTATCTGACATACATCACATCACGAAAAGCAATTAAAGATAATATCCTAAATAATAGATGGAATCTAATTTTCTTGTAGTTTAGAAAGCTAAATTGGTAGTTTGTAAATACATAGCAAGAAAATGTTAGTTAATTTTCATAATCAAATTCTAAATCAAGAATGAGAAAAGGAAATGATGCTATTAATGAACCGCATCTATATCGGCAAATATGTCCAAGCGCAAAAATTGGTTCCAGCCATGGTACGTCTTCGTTTCTTGCCGACCCAAAAAACTTGTTAATTCAACAAAAACCACACAAAAACATACCCCACTTGCACATAGGTATGGTGTGCAACTCCAATGCACTATAATATTATTTTTGAAATATTATTTTAAAAAATAATATAATAATTTTTTGATATGATATATATCTATATATTTATCAAAAATAATTAAAAAATATTTTACTCTTATTATATAGAAAATAGTTTAAAAAATAATCATCCAAACAAATAGTATTTAGATTTTAGTCATGCACACTGAGATTTTAGTGTCTAAATAGTATTTAGATTTTAGTCAAATAGTAACTGAAGTGGGGTGCGATCTTGTGTGTGTATTTTTATAAGAAAAATCATATATTCTTATACAATCTCGATGTGCAAGAGAGACATGATATAACATGCACCGTAAGACACGCATATGTGCGAAGTGCACCCAATCTTGACCGAGGAGGGGCAACTATTCCTGCTAACCTATATGTCATGTGGGGCACAAAAATCCATCAAAAATATAAATTAAAATTACAGAAAATTTTATAATCACTTTTAAGAATTATTTTTTTATATTTTTAATATTTATATAATATAATATTATGTCTCTTATAACATCTAGATGTGTATAAGAGACAGACTATATTGTTTGTCATAGGATAACAGTGAATTGTTTAGTCCTAAATCAAGGGCTATTACTAATACTATAATAAATCGAGAGGGCTCAATAAACTAAATTTTATAAAGGATTGGATCGTGGCGGCTGGTATTAATTTGATTTGTTGGAGTTGGATTTGACCTGATTAGGGTATGCCAAGCTGAAATGGAAAATATTTTGGGCCGTTTGAATTGTGGTGGCTTATTACAAAATACTTGATAAATTTTAAAGAAAGTATTTAATAAATTCTTAATTTTTTATTATTTGGGTGTAAATTTGTAAATGTTTTTTTAATATTTGGTAATTTATGGTTTTGAATATTAAAAATATTCTATTTTTATTCAAATTATAAATTTATGATAAAATATCTAAATTTGTCTTTAATGAGTTTAAAGAAAAAAGCTAATCTAAAAACATCAATTTTTAATTTGTTATAAAAGTGCTTTTGAAATCAGAAATTTTACCCCTAAATTAAGGAATAACATTTACTAAATACTCGAAAAAATATTTTTACAATTTAAAAGTACTTAGTTTTTAAGTGTATAATATCACAACCCTAAATGGGGCCTTAGGTTGACTAAGTTTTTTATCTTACTTATAATTTTGTAGTGTGAATTAAATTATATAAAAATAACAGAAAATTCTAAGGTCCCTTTTAGGAAATTATTTTCTTATACTTTAAATAGTTATACAATACAATACCATGTGTTTTAAAAACTTGTACTGTACAAGATTTTAAAGTCAATGGAATTGTTATGTAAAAAGAACTGTAGAATTCTCCATAAATAACATCAGTTGATGTAAATAAGATTGTATTGATAAAAATTTTAATATTAACTACAAAATTTACAAATAAGACACAAAATCGAATCTATTTAAATATTTTCTAGCTAAAATTTGTGGTGGATTCTAGAAAATTGAAACCATCACCAACCAAATTTATGTGATCGGATTTTTTAGTCTTTTTTCATGCGTCTTTTGATACTCTAGATCAATGCACATTTAAAATTGTTTCGTTAGAAGATGCACAACACGGTTTAGAAGCAAATCTTTTCTTGGTCACCTACTCTTTGGAAAAAATGTGTAAAGATTTACATTTACCACAAGTTTACCAAAATGATTTGCACTAATTACCTTAAGTTTTGAAACAACACAATTGTCAAGATTTTTGGAAACCGTTTGTACATTTCTAATTGAACAACACAATATTTAATTGACACTAATTATACAATTACAAAACATCTAGAGAATTTGTCCTGCTCAATGTAATTTTTTCTTGTTTTCTCTTAATTTTAGGTCCCTTAATATGTCCTTACAATGTTTCGGGACAAATGTAGGAGTTGAGACTTGAAGGGAAAAAATTCATATAGACACATAGTTGGATGACATTTTATATTTATTTTTGTAAAATTGAAGGGGGTAAATTATAATTTTTATAAATGTGAATTAAAATTTGAAAGGTTGGAAAGGAAAAGTTACAATTCCCCTTCGGTCCACCATTGACAATGTTAATGTGAAAACGGGGATAATGCATGAAGAAGATAAGAAAAATGGGGATGGCAATTGATTTGTGGTGTTAATTTCGTGATTTGACTTATTTATAATGGAAAAATCAATCTTAACCAAATCATGGCTCGTGGAATGACCTTTACTTTGGTGCACATAGCAAGGTGCTTATTTATACAAATTGACTTCATATCCTTGCATAAGCCAGGGTAAATAATTAATTCGCTGCTTAACTTCTATGTTAACCACCGGCAAAGAAAATTATGTTAGCCACATGAATTTTGTGTTATGTGATATCTATATCTATATTATATATTATATATAAAGAGAGGAAAAGAGTTTGGTATCTTGTCACTTTATTAATTTTTTCTTTTGCCTTTATTATCATTAATAATATCATATTAAAGCACTATGTGACTGAAATTACATAATTTCTTTCTTTTTTCAGTAAAGGGGCTCACCATATTTTTCTTAGAGGTTAAAATAAAGTGTAGTACAAAAAAAAAAAAGGGTAAAAAATGTACACCATTCAAATATTAGAATACGAATAAGAATAGTTTTCAGTTCTGTAAAATAAACGTAACAAAATGTTAGACTTCGTCTTCAAAGCAACTTTTTTTTTTGATAATCAAATGAAAATTTCATTAATTAAAAGAATCAGCTATGTAACAACTTTAATCTCTATTCATATGACAGAAAATCGTACATCATTTCTTTAAATTTACAAAACAATGGAGGTCTAACTAAAACAACAATTGTAGACACTTTAAACAAGTTGACCTCTTAATTAAAATTAATCTATTTAAATAAGAAAAATACTTAGGTAGATCCCATCTTTGACCCCACTTGTAAATCTTGGTGATTAAATTTTAAATAATTTTGCTTACATCAATGATGTCATAGATTCTCAAAAGTTTAATTCACACCACAAGATTTAAAAGTGAGCCAAAGATCTACCTAAATATTTACCTTTAAACAATATAGTATTGTAATCGAGCTAAGTCATATCTTTACCAATTTCTGATAAAAATATCTGCACGAATTTATTAAAATACATCCCAATACAAATATGTTTACTTTCAACGTTTTTTTTTTTGTTCATGTTCGGTTACCCAATTGAGTCAACTTTTTTTTTTTTTTTTCTCACAAAAATCTGAATATAAATATGTCAGCTTCCATCTTGTTATAATTCATAGTACTTAAGAAAAATCAATAATATATAACTCAAATAGTCTTACATGTATAAATCACATATAACATCTTACTAACTTGACACACTTCGTTACCAAAAATTCTTATAATTTACTTATAAATTAAAAAAATTCTATATTATTGTGATACAATATTATTTATTTTTTACACGTATATTGAAAATTTGTGGCGACCATCTCATAAATCATTACATGAGTGAAGATTGTGTCTGCATTTATGAATTTAGTGAAAATTTTAAAATCTATCTATTGATCAGGTAGGATTTATAAAACTAAAATGGATTCATCTAAATTCAAAAATTATTTAAAATTTTTTATTTCACACTAAGATTAATTTAAATTAAAGAGTTAAAATTTATCTCTTTACAATCTTAGAATTTGTATAAAAAATAAATAAAGATCAAATCGTTCATCGATCCTATCAATCCAAACACAACAACCTGAACTTCTTTCCCAACTCCCTCTCCGTCTCCACAAACCTTGAAGAGTTTTTCCCTTCTCCCTCTTCCAACGTGTGCCACAGTGAATATATTCTCATAAAAAAAAAATAAAAGAAAAGAAACAAAATATACAAAATTTAAGTAAATTTCACAGCCAGCGCATTTTAGCAGACACCAACGCGGTCAAACACCGTAACCGCCAGGGCCGTTGCTAAAATACACCTCCCCTCCTCATTTTAGGGACCTTTCTATAAGTACTTGCCCCCTGAATCTTCACTGGCAACTGAAATTGGAAACCAAATTCCCCAACAAAGAAAGAAAACCATCATGACTATTACTACTACTACTTTTCTTCCATTCACACACACAACACACAATCAAAGCGTATTTCACGCACATACAATACACATATTTGTCCATGTAAACAAATAACAGCTAGTTACATTATGTATAAAAGACAAAGGTGTAAAGGAGTGTTTTTAGTGTGTGAACTGTGAATTTTTTTTTCCAAGAAAGTTGGTCCAAAAGGGTAATTTAGATTCACACAGGGTTTATCTAGGTGGGTTTTTGCCTATTTGTTAATAGAATAGGTATATGTTAAGAAAATATATATTCTTTAGTTCTATATGAAGGAGGTTTTGGGGTGGTCAAGATTCTATTACCTTTGAAGTTTGGAGGGTGTTATTTTAGCAAATCAGAGTCTTTTTGTCAACCCATTTGAGAAAAATCAACATAGCATCTGAGAAGCATATCATCTAGTTGTAAATGGGTATGTGCCATTTTTGTGTCTTCTGGCTTATTAGTCCTTGAATTTTGTGTTTTTGGTTTAAGAATTTAACAACCTTTTGTGGGTTGGTGTTGTTTTTTCTGTTCATCTTAATTGGGTTAAAGGGTTGTGGTTTATGTAACAGAGATGTGTTATTGAGTTTTAGTTTTGTGAGTATTGTTCTTGTTTTTTGGGCTATTGGTTTGCTAATGTGTTGTTGTTATTGGTAGTTTCTTGGTCATGAGAAGTGGTTGGGTGTTGTTAGTTGTGTGTGGACAATGGACACAGGTTGTCATATTTGTTGATTGTTTGGTTTGTCCAACTTCTGATATCTAATGAGTGACCTTTGCTTGCTTTCACACACACAGGAGGTTTCTGTGTGTGTCTTTTTATTGTGCTGTGTGTGCTGTTTAGTCCTAGTCCCCCACATTCAAATCTTCATAATTGGTCAGCTTTTTATTTTTAAGTTTTTGCGTCTCATACATGCTTCACACTCTTGGTTCTAGTATCTACTTTGTGATTGGTAATGGTGATTCTGTTGTTTTCACTTTGGCCTTTATGCAAAGTTTGTTGAATTTGGTGTTTTCTTTCTCAGAAGCCTCAGTGAGCTATTCACGCAGCATGGATGATGAATATGAAAAATTTATCAGAAGAATGAATCCACCAAGGTATCTAATCGCCTTTTTCGAGTATTATGTCATTTTACTTAACCCTTAAGGCTTAACATTCTTGACATTTACTCCAATTGTTCTTGTTTTGATGACAGGGTTGTTATTGATAATGAATCATGCAAAAGTGCAACTGTCATACGGGTATGTCTTTACCCTAGTTCCTTTCTGGGCTGCTCTGAAATGATGGGATTATTCTGATTTTGTTTTGTGTTTTTTAATCTTGATTCCTATTCTTTGATGCATTTATTTTAAGGTGGACAGTGCTAACAAACATGGAAGACTGTTGGAAGTTGTCCAAGTCCTAATTGACCTTAATCTTATCATTACCAAGGCTTATATATGCTCTGATGGAGGATGGTTCATGGATGGTAAAAGCATTTTCCTTTCATTTTTTTAATTATTCCCATCACTTTTTGTGAATATAATTTATAAATATAGGTATTTTTTATTCTTTTTGAAGTATTCAATGTCACCGATCAAGATGGGAATAAGATAAGTGATGAAGGTGTGCTAGATTACATTCAGAAGGTGAGTTATATTGAATGTGGCAACACCATTGAGAGCTTTTTCTTTGCATTTATGGGCTAATCCAACTCATTCTGTTGGTTCATTCAGTCACTTGGTCCAGATTCTTGTTTTGCGTCGTCTGTGAGATCTGTTGGACAGTTGTACCAGCAATGGATCACACCTCAATTGAGTTAATTGGAAGTGACAGACCGGGTCTACTTTCTGAAGTGAGTGCTGATAATCTCACCCACCCTAAAATGTAATGTGATGAATGCTGAGGTTTGGACCCATAACACCCGAGCTGCAGCTGTAATGCAAGTAACTGATGAAGAAACTGGGGCTGCGATTACTGACCCTGATAGGCTGTCTTTGATCAAGCAGCTCATGTGTAATGTACTTAAGGGCAGCAACAAATCCAGGGAGGCTAAGAGACAGGTTTCACATCTAGATGTGTATAATTTTACAGGAACAAGGCTTTACCTGATCTGTTTGGCCAAATCGAGACTATGAACGTATTGGCTATGAAGCCTTAGATGAAAAGGAAAGGCCTAATGTCAATGTTGTTAATTGGTTCGATAAAGACTACTCAGTAGTCACAATCCAGTGCAAGGATAGGCCAAAACTTTTATTTGATATTGTCTGCACCTTAACTGATATGCAATATGTGGTATTCCATGGAAATGTTGATGCTGAGGGGCCAGAAGCTTATCAGGTAATGTATAATATCCTGTGGTAAGATGCAGCAGATACAATTTTGGAACTTTCCTTAAATGCCCTTCGTTTTTTCTTTTGGTTATTCCTGCTAATTGAAAGTCCACTTTTGCATTTGTAGGAGTATTGCATAAGACACGTAGATGGGTCACCTATGAAATCAGATGCAGAGAGGCAAAGAGTAATCCAATGTCTTGAAGCTGCCATTAAAAGAAGAGTATCTGAGGTGAATATACAAAAACCAATGTTGATATCCTTTGATGAAATCGTCCGTAGTTTGAATAACCTATATGTTGCATTTGAACTCATCTTATAATTGTTTCTCTCTCTCTCTTTTTTTTGGGTATTTTTTTACTTGAGAGAAATACACCTCACGGTAGTGAATATTTGTGAAATTGATGGGTGAATCTTTTACTGTTAGATCTGATGCTCATAGTAAGTATTACCAATTCGGGAAAAAAACAAAAGAAAGAAGAGCTTTGATGAAGATAACTTGGTAATGTTTGATTAATGATTTTATTTCTACTCTTTTGTTTCATACTTAAGTGGTCGATATGGCTCTATATGAATAGAACCAAAGATAGATTAAACTCATGCAGCTTTATGATAGTCTCAAAATTAAGAAATCAGTACATTCTTTATGTGATTTGAGAGTATAGTTAAATTTTAACTTACTATCTGTTTTATATGGTCTTCTAATTTATGCTTTTCTTTTTGTCCGATTATGTTTCATGCAATATGCTTGATTCATTTAAACACGATTATCTAATTGTTTGATCCTACTTGTATCTTGGCACAGACTTGTTATTTTTATAAGATTGTCACTCACATAAAATAATTCATGACAATGCAGAGAGCATCCTGTCACATTTCTGTCTTGTTTTCTATCTGTTATTTTAAGGAGCTTTTGTACATGACTTTGACTGCTCATTTGTTGGTTTTCATTTAGGGATTGAAACTGGAATTATGCACTACAGACAGAGTTGGGCTTTTGTCTGATGTCACTCGAATCTTCCGTGAAAACAGCCTCAACGTCACCAGAGCAGAAGTGACAACCAGAGCAGGCAAAGCTAAGTAATGTTAATACATTCTATGTTCGCGATGCTTCTGGATATCCTGTTGATGCTAAGATCATAGAATCCATTCGGCAAACATTAGGACAAACGATACTCAGAGTTAAAGGTTGTCCAGAAGAGTTGAATCAAACTCCACAAGAATCTCCAACAAGGTTCCTCTTCGGTGGTCTCTTCAAGTCCAGATCCTTTGTCAACTTCGGCTTGGTTAGGTCCTACTCTTAAACATATTACTTCTACGCACTTCTGATGTATATTTGTCAACCTTCATTCATCCATTAGAATTTTATCCAAAGTTAGAACTACATACAGCTTTACCTTGTGGTCGAAAAACAAAGCTAGAGATTGAGATTAGTCTAGTGCCACAGTAAATATTCCCCGATTACTTCCTTTATCTATGTCAAATTTCATGCATCCAATATCACGTTGGATTGTTGAATGTTGAGATGGAATTTCAATAGTGTAATTGACATCAAATATTGTGTCGAGTATGAATCATGTACAGATACGAGAACTTTGAGCTTCTAAAAGTTTATGGATTCATTAACCAAATGTATCAAGTTGTCTGAGCATATTACTTTGCTTGTCATCTTCGGCGCAAGCAAGAGTTGAAACCTCTAATTGACCTGATTCTTCAACCATCTTCAAGAGGAAGAGGAAGAGAAAGTACGGAGAGAATGAATTAGTATTAATGAGTATTGAATGATTACAAATGGAAAGAATAAACATTTATTTATAGATTTCGCTCAGGGTTCAGGATTTAAACCCCGATTAGCTTGTCAATGACCAAACATGGCAAACTATGTTTGTCCTTAACAAGGTATTATTGACAGACTATTCTATGTATCATCAATGCACTAATGGAAAGGATCAAATACAGGACTTAGATGGTTCTGAAAGCGCAACTTGCGCACTCTTTCAGTTTTTAGCTGGATGGAGAGATTAAATTTGACTGGCCAACACACAGTTATTGTCAGCTGAGGGTCGAGGGCCTTCATAATTTTGTATAAGAGACAGATGAGGTTATATTTGACTTGCCCAAGACCTTTTATTTGGAGATTTTAAACTAAGATAGTGACAGATGATTACAAATAGTTTGGCCGGTGTGAGCTTAATTATACTGTTTGTGAGTTGATTTTCTCGTGTAATGTGGTGCCGTGCGTGGAATGAATAGTTTCTTCATTTGTTCGAAATTGGAATATTCAAAGCCGTGATGTTATTTAGAGGTGTCCATAATTGACCATCTTTCGTATCTTAGAAAAATCTTCCACCAATTTTCTTGATGTAATGGAGGAGTTTAGATGGAAATATTGTACATAAAAGATTATAAATATGCTGCATCAAGAAACTTGACAAATTTGGGGTCTCTATTATAATGTTTACTAAAGCAATGTAAATAATAACTGCAAAAATTTACATGTAGTGAAACATAAATATATATTAATAAGTTACAAAAAAATAGTGATAAATCACATTTAATAAGACAAACTAAAAGTTCAATTTTCATGACCTTACATATGGGTATATGAAAGGTGACAAAGAAATACGAAAATTTCAAAATTCGATTCATCCTAAAATTATATGTTGAAACTTTAACTTCTTTATTTCTTCTCTTAGTACCTAAATGATCATTTTAATTTCTTTTTTATACAATTTTTTTTCCTTGTGTTGATTACTTAATGAGATGGTCCAAATCTTCGTAACGGAAAGGGGCCGCACCACAAGAAGAAAAGCAATATCTATCCATTCCCTTTGACCATAGAGTAAAGTGATGTGCAACTTTGGAGAAGAGAAAAGGAAACTAAGGGGAAAGGAGGAGGAGAGAAATTGTATGCAATTCAAATTTCAAACGACCAAATACAATGTACAAATGGGGGTTTGCTTTGCCTAAATGAGTCCTCTTTCCAGTATCACATAGGCCCCTCAACTCTCAATCAGAATCTAATCTAATTTCCTTTTGTTTATTAGTTTTTAATTGCTTGGCTAAAATTTATATCCAATTCAACGCCTATATGATTGGAATTATCTTTGATTTTTGGTTGGTGCTGAAGAGTGGTGATGAAGTGGGGTGCTGCCACTTGGCTTAGTGGCATATGCAATATGGATAAATGACATTGGGAAAACATATTCCTAGTGCTTGGTATCTTATCAAAGAAAATTTAGTACATAGTGATTGAAAAATGTGCAGTAAATATGAATAATTTCTGATTCAAAATCAGCATAGTGATTGATGAGTAGGGCAAAAAGTGAACGTCTCTGTTACAAGTATGCTACATATTGAGTTTGATTTAGTGATCCATGATGCCTGAAACTTTGGTCAAATAATACTTTTGTACTATTTTTTTATGAGAAATTTCACTATAAATTTACAAAATTGTAAAAAATTTGTAATTATTACGTGTAAGTTCTTATGTCTGTCACTTCAATTGACTAAGATAAACACATAATTATGCATAATGCAATACACATTGATTCCTTGCTCACATGACAGTGTAAGTTATGATCAGCCTTTTAATAACATGAAAGAAAGATTAAGCGCATTTTTAGACAGATAAATTATTCATGGCTCAAAATAGAAAAGATAGCAAACACAAGGATCATTTTGCAAGATTACAAGTTGGTATGTGTGCATTGTTAAATTGATCGGTTAATCAATTAATAAAATCGTTTAAATTTCGGAATAGTTTTCTAAAACTTTTAACTAATTTCAATTTTAAATTTAATTAATTAAATTCGAATTCAGTACTCAATTTTTAATTCGATTAACTAAATTTAATTCGAGTTAGTTTGACCCTTAACACTAGGTGAAAATCCTATACAAAAACCTATTTTTCAAGCAAAATTTTCTTAATTTTATTTTATTCTTGCCACGTAATTTTATATGTTATGTGAATTTTTATTGATGAATGATTTAGAAAAATAAGTAAAAAATCTATATCATGTAACTTAATTGAATAATATGTAATATAATTTTGTACAATACGATAATATCATATAACTTGCAAGTATCAATGAAATACGTATTGCAAGTCTATTCGTAATGTAATTTATGGATATTAATCTAATAATATAATTAAGTATGAATTAATATATAAGAATATAAAAATTGTACGAAGTAAAAAATAAAGTTAATTATAATTATCAATAAACATTTTTTTAGTTGAATAACAAAATTTATATTTTTAATGATATAATATTTGTATATCAAAATATTTTAATAAAACTTTATTTTTAATTATTGAATTTGGTAATCGGTTAACCAAATTCAAAAAAAACTTCTTTACCATTTTTGAATTTATTAACTATATTCATGAATCTGATTAACTAATTTCTAACCAAATTCAAAATTTATTGAATTTATTAATCGAATTGAATTGAATTGAATAAGAGCTTGCCATTTGGAATGTAGGATCAATTTTTTTGAATAGGATAAGACTCTCTTATTTTTCAGAAATATGAATCCCCACTCGAAATGAAAGACTCTCATTGGTTGAGGAACAACTACTGGTCATGTCCAGTAGTTGTTCCTAACCGATATAAAATTTCTCTTCGTATTTACTGTAGTTACAAGAGATTTTCGGCCCAAAAGTATATTAATAATTTGGCCCAATTAACCAAAGTCTTTGAAGTGGCAATTAGATTAGTGATGAGGCCCAATTGAAGACAACTCAGCCCGATGTGGCTATAAATTCATACAAATACTATAGTAGTTTCTTGATCTGTTCTGATTTCTTTTAAAAATGGAAAGTATTAAGCCCAACCCATAATAGCGTAGAATAGTACTTACTAACTGTATTTCATTTTCTACCCCTGGTCAAACTAGTCATACAATTCGACTAGACAAAGGATGCGTTTTTATAAAACGAAATTTGGAGTCTAAAATCTAAAAACATTGAAATCCTCTGGTATACTGAAATCAAATAAAGAGGCACGATAAGGGATGACTTAAGGACCGTAATACAGATTATTAAAATATTTTAAAATGATAAGGGATGACTTAAGGACTGTGATCAGATTATTAAAATATTTTAAAATTTAACTCTCGTTATTTTTTAATCTTTTTAGTATTATTTGATAAGATGATTTTTGTTATTTTCAATTTATCTATTATTGTTATTTGGCAGGATGACCTATAAAAACCAGTGTTTGACTTACCCAAACATATAGGACGATTTATAAAAATCACTGTATTATTTATCCTAACTTGAAGAGAAAAAAAAATATCCTTAATGTATCTGTATTACAGGCATCTATTTTCTATATAAGAGAACAGCTGCTTCTTTAAATCACTATAGAAGACTCAAACCACCCTTCTCCAAAGGATGTAAACGCTCAATATTTTTATATGGACAGTGATAATGGAATAGATTTGTTGGTTTACATTCGTTCACATTATCTTGAACAAGTACAAGTTTATTTTTAATAAATTAGAATGATGTGGACGAATATGAGCCAACAAATCTATCCCATCTATCATGTGAAATTTAACCCAAAAAAAAAAAGAAAAAAAATTATATCAAACGTGAAAAAATTTTTAATTAGCTCGATTCATAATAGATGTCATCTTAAGATTTTTTAGTCTAAATTTACCCACACCATCTATGAAAATGATTATTTTAATAAAATAAAATAATATAGGTAAATTTAACTTAAATGATCTATGTTATTTACTATAGATTTGTTCTAAGAATTTTCCAAAATGGAGAAGGTGTTTTGTTGAATTGTTGGATAAAATTTGGACCGACCTACGTAAAACGTCTAGAAGAACTCCAAATTTCAACCACGAGCATTCCCCACCGGACCACCGTGTTCCGCCACTTATACACATCTAACTTCTCCTTCTTGTCATCGCCGTGTTGCGTATTAGACACACCAACCAATTGAATTGCACACGTCATCCCACTTTCCACCGAAAAAATTGAAATTCCTTCCCAAACGCCCCAAATTAGCAGTCAGGGTTTTTAATTTTCTTGGATTTCCTCCCCAGGTAATTTTTTTTCTTCCCAAGAACTAATTTTTAATAAATTAGGGTTCATTCTGATTTTGATTGAGGGCTTATTTTTCCGCTCTGAGCGCTGCAATTTCTTTTTGATAGTTGACTTCAAAAAGTTTACTTTTTTTTTTTTTTTTAAATCTCAGTGATTGTGGAATTAATTTGGTTTATTATACTTTTCTAGATGGGATTTTGTTGCTGTTTTGGAATATTTATATTTATTTGGTTAATTATATTTTGATGTTTGGGTAATTGATGTATATGTGAGAAATTCTATTTATTCATTAAATTTTAAAATTTTATTTTAGTTGAAATTCAGTTGATTGAAAGCTGTTCCGAAATCGAATGAGCTATGTATGATGATGTCTGATGATGTCTGTGTTTGCATTTTCAGTCTCTGTGTGTGTCTGTTTTGGAATATGGCTTTCAAGTGGTGGATATCCTGTGTGATTATGGGCGTCTGTGAGAGAGAGCACATTCTGCGCTTTTTAGTATAGGTGTCGAGTGGTGCATTTACTCTCTCTCTATGTATCTGTGCGTCTTTTGTGGTATGGCTGTCAAGTTGTGCGATTCCTCGATCTGCTTGTAATGTTTGTTGTAGTATTGGGATTGAGTGGAGCGTATCCTGTGTGTGTCCATGCACAGTTACGTTATATTGCTGTGAAGAAATTTAATTTGCTCCCTTGCTGTCTGTCTATGCAGTGGAAAATGAGCGGGGCATCTGTAGGTTGTTCTCAGCCTAGACCGTGTTCTAGGCAGGAGACTTTGAGAAGGTGTAGGAATAGAAGAGAAACAGATAATGTTGTTTTGATTGATGTAGATAGTGATAATTTCAATAATGTTATAATAATTGATGTTCCTGAATCTTTGCAAAATAAGTTTCGGGGTTCGAGGGTGCTAAGAAATAAGGGAAAAGGTCCTTGGGCAACAGTTATCTGCTTGGATGATGATGAAGGTACTCATGATAATAATGCTCGTACTGGGGTAAAAGTTGATGAGACTGTAAATAATGGTGCCTCTTCTAGCCAGAGGACTTGCCCTTTGTCCGGCAACTTCGCAAGTTCTTCAAATGCAGTTGGTGATGATTGTGAATTTATTCAAGAGAATGTATCTCCAGTGAAATTGTCTAAGGGCAAACGAACCTATTCTGGAAAAGGCTCCACCAATCGATATGGTCTGGGTGCTGAGACAGAAAGTGGTTCATCTGACAGTGATTATCTTGATTGCGAATTGATGGAAGGCCCTTCTGGAAGGCTACGGGAACAGTGGGAAAAAGCTTCTTTGAAAAGAAAATGTGATACTCTCAATGGTCAGTCTGGTGCTAAAGATCCTAAAATGGTCTTTAGTGGATCTCATCGAAATGCTAATGGTACTAACGAACACGGACAACCTAAAGAAACTACATTTGTGGACAAAGAAAGTAAAGATAAAGAAGCTCCAGCTAATTCAATTCCTAAAGGTGATGGTAACTTGGGATGCAGTTATTCTAAATCCAAGGAGGTAGTTGTTGACAATGATGATATTTCACAGTCAATGTTCAAAACTCAATTTCCTGATGGATAAGCTGATCCGCATTGTAAGAGAGATTCTTTTAACTGAAGACCCTTCATTTGACAAGGCTGATCACCATAGTGGCCAATATTTTGAGAAGGGTGGTTCGAGTTTCTAGATGTGAGGAAGAACAGGTGCCTCATAGACCAGATTATTTTTGTGGTTGTGACTGCGGCACTCCTCAAGGTAATCATGTCGAAAAGGTTTTTCAAAATAAAGAGAATGCTTCAGTTGCAGAACCTGATCCATCAAGTGCTGTGCCATGTGGCATGAAGAATTTCTACAATGGAAAAGCTAATTTAGTAGAGAAAAATCCGTCCATATCTCAGTGTCAGCATCCAGTCAACCATAAGGTTTGTCATATTAACAAAGTACAACCTGTACAGTCACATTCTTGTTCAGTAACAGCAAATGAAGAACCTGTGAAGTTGGTTTCGAACGGTCAATTGGAGGACAAAAAAGATGATTCAGTGCATGGTCTAGTTGGTGACACCATTCTTGATTCAGAGGTTTCCATGATTACTGGAAGAGAAAAACTCAAGGAGGGGACTGATGAATACAAAAAAGCATTGGAGGAAGAATGGGCTTCCCGGCAACGAGCACTGCAAATTCAGGTTTGTTATAGATTCCTATTACTATCTCATGTTTTAGCAAAATGTTTTATTGATTAGCTATATTGAGCGTTTACATCCTTTGGAGAATCCCTTGAGTGGACGTTGAGGATGTAAACAAAGCAGAAGTTCTCCAATATATCCAATATGATGCAGATGGCAATATGCTTGTTTTGGTTTTTGTCTACGTATTAACTGTTATTACTTGGCTGTTTTCTGGCTGATTACATCAAACTACATTTCAACTATGATGATTCTTAATTTGGATTTTCTAATGTTATGCTCTTTATTTTTCGTTTCCAGGCTGAAGAAGCACAAAACTTACGGCGGCTGCGCAAGAGAAGGAAAGCTGAAAACATGCGTTTACTGGACATGGAGAGAAGACAAAAACAACGTGTGGAGGAAATAAGAGAGACTCAAAAGAAGGTCTGTCTCTCTCTCTCTCTCTCTCTCTCTCTCTCTCTCTCTCTCTCTTTCTCATGTTGATATGCATACCTCTCATCCATCTTTACAGTTAACTGCTACTAATTATCTTCCATCTCCATCTCTTCATTGACTCTTTGTTCCTTTTATCTCTTTCTATTTTGATGTTCTTGTTTTAAGGAAGATGTTGTTCTTAAATTGATGATAATTCTCTTTTGTTCTTTTCAGGATGAAGAAAACATGAATTTGAAGGAAGTCATTCGTGCTGCGGTCAGAAATGAGCTTAAACAACTAGAACTAAAATGCCATGATATGGCTTCGGTCTTGCAAGGCCTTGAAGTACTTGATGTTGGTGTTGGGCAACATCCATCATCAAACGAGGTGAGTTGCTCCTTTGAAGTGCTTCTTATTTTATTGACGATGACCCGAACTATAATTGCCCGTAATTATTATAACTAGTGAAAAAGGCACAAAAAAATTATAAAAAAAGAAAGTGGAAATAAGGGAGTGAGAAGTGGTTTGTGGGCGTAGTTAGTGGTTAAGGGTATCAATTGAAATTAATTATGTAAATAAGGGTAAATTTGGTAATATATATAATGACATCACACAACTCCTGCTCATGCTTTATATATAGTATAGATTATCTTTTGGACTACATTTCTTTGAGCTTTTGGATATAAAATATAAGAATAAGGAAAAGTGGTTTAGAATTTTTAATGTCCCACAAATATCAGGGGCAAACTTTAAGTACTGAAGGTTAGTTGGATAAGATCCGCAAGTTTATAAAAAGGGACTTTGTGTATGATTTCATAAAATTATGCAACAATGCCAGTTATTAAAATGTACCAGAAATCTAATTTCCATTAGCATAAATGTTTCAAATTAGTATGTTGAAGTCCAGTTACAATCATCTTGGAGAATAATATAAAGCATTCACAATCACACAGAGCATAGAAAGTGTCAGCTCTAGTAGCCTTCCTGAGATATGTTTCTGCATACCTTTTGTCCCATGCTATTATCATATAATCAAGAAAATAATGGCCGAAGATCTGTCTCTTATACACATTTAACTGTAATAACTGAGTATAACATTTTTTTTTTGGAAAAAAATAAAATATTTGATGCACGTGCTTTACTACCTTTGGAAAAAAGAGCTTGTTGCCACTAAACTTACATTTTCTTTTAAAGGATGATTAGTGATGAAATCTAGTATGTTCTTTTCTACAAATGTATGCTATTTTAATTCAATATCTCTATTTTCTGCCTCTTCTCGAATTTCTTTTTAGATAGAAAGGGGGAGGCATGGGAAAAAGACCAATTTAGACCTTCATCTTTAGGTATCGACCAATTTGGTCTCTTTCTATCAAAATGATCAATTTGGTCTCTCATCCTTAAAAAAATTAACTAATTTAAGACTTGTGATAGAAATTGTGGATAACCTAATGGTGGTTGACAACACATCTGTTCTAATACAACATCTAGCCACATGATTATCACGTGGCTTGGTCCATTAATTTGTCCATAATTTCCATCATAAGACCTTAGATAGGTTGATTTTTTTTAAAGATAAGGGACCAAATTGGTTTGTTGTAATAGATAAAAACCAGATTGGTCGATAGACTAAATTGGTCCTTTTCCCGGGAGGGAATTTACCTTTGCCTATGGTTCTGCCATGCAAACTTTTGTAGCTGGATTTAGGAATATTTCGATGTTGTTGCTTAAACCTGGCAATCATTTTAGGTGCGCTTAGCTTATAAAAGAGCTTTGCTGACCTTCCACCCTGATCGAGCTTCGAGATCTGATATCCGTCAGCAGGTTGAGGCTGAAGAAAAGTTTAAGCTTATATCCCGCATGAAGGAGAAATTTTTGCCGACTTGAAGATCCTCTTATAGTAAGGGCCAACTCTTGATCTGTTGAATCCTTTATCGTGCTATTTGGAAATGCTTATACTCAACACCAGTGGTTTGGGTTTCTTAAGTGAGAAGCCTTGAGCTCTTGACTAGTATTAGTCTGCTCGTCCACGATAGAGCAAATTATTTTTAATGTAAAGCGCAGTTCTTCTTGTAACTTAATTCTTCTGGGCCATAGGATTCTGTAATTTGTAGTTTTTTTTTTTCTTTAAAATTTGCTTCTGGTGTATTGAATATTTTGAACAGAATTCTCCCGTTCATGGGTTTATAGTGGAAAATTGCTTTCTACGTATTTTTGGTATTATACTGTTTTAATATTCCAGGATTGTCCGGCAAAGAAACGATGAAGTGTAGGATAATGTAGAATTTTAAAGGTATCTAGACAGAATCATGGAAAAGCTGGAATTACTTAGAAATACTTGGGCAAATGATATTGAAAGTGTGAACTTTGAAACGCTGCAAAGTCGTTGAGAGAGCAATCTTGACTTCATTAGTGGCAGAGTTCAAGCCAACACAGGTCCTAGGTCCAAAACTAAAGGGAAGATAGCCAAATAACATAAGTACTGTCTATTTGTTGCTTTAGCCACCCCTTCTGCAAATCTCTCTGGCTTGAAAATGAACATCTGCTCCCCATACAATACTTTGAATCACGGTGGAGTGCATATGTTCACATCTATATCAGCTGGAAGTATAAGCTTTCCCAGTTTCACTTCTCTCGACTCTCCTTATAAGAGTATGTATTGAAGAGTATAGCCTCGTAGTTTCATTTATGATCATGGTCATCTGCAAGAAAATGATGAAAACAATGAGATTAAAAACTTAACATTTTGCATCAGTGTCCTTCATATCTCGGGTTTTGTCCTTAATTTGCAATTATAGCTACATGATTTCAATTAATTGCATCTATTTGGTGCACTAAAACGTTGCATGATTGAAAAGTAAAAAACTCCATTTTTCAATCATCTCAAAGATTGAAAATTAAGAGATTCTTTGTTTTTAAGTGAATAACACAGACTTACAATTGAGGAATTCCAGAGATGTTTTTGTATTACGTGAATAGCACAGATTTACGTGTAATTGACTTACATTTCTCAGTTTAGAAATGCAAAATGGTTTTGGTTAATTTGCAATTATAGCTACATGACAATTTCAATTAATTGCATCTATTTGGTGCACTAAAACGTTGCATGATTGAAAAGTAAAAAACTCCATTTTTCAATCATCTCAAAGATTGAAAATTAAGAGATTCTTTATTTGATCTTTTGCAAGTGAATAACAGGCTCTTAGGTGTTGGGGAATTTATTTTAAAAAGAAGTGTAGCGTCATTTACGTGTAATTGACTTACATTTCTCAGTTTAGAAATGCAAAATGGTTTTGGTTAATTTGCAATTATAGCTACATGATTTCAATTAATTGCATCTATTTGGTGCACTAAAACGTTGCATGATTGAAAAGTAAAAAACTCTATTTTTCAATCATCTCAAAGATTGAAAATTAAGAGATTCTTTGTTTTTTTTTTTGCGGAGTGAATAACACAGACTTACAATTGAGGAATTCCCTGTTCTTTTTGTAGCGTGAACAGCACAGATTCACGTGTAATTGACTTACATTTCTCAGTTTAGAAATGCAAAATGGTTTTGGTTTATCTTGGCCAAAGAGTTCAAACACTTTGGTCTTCCTTTCTAGCTTTTTCTTGCCAATGTGTGGAATACCAAGAGAAGAACAGTCGGGCAAGGGAAGAACTAATTGTTTCATGTCCTGCAAGGTAAAATTGTCTTGCATTGATCCACAATATTGTCCACTGCGATCCTGTTCTTAATATCTGCATCATGGTGAACTTTAAGAAGTGATCCAAGAAAATCACTCCCATAACTATCTGTTTTCCCCAACTTCACCCCTTCTTCACTCTTTCCTATAATCGATATTATTGAGTCGCGAGGCGATTGTTCAATTTTATCTGATTCAATATCATCGGATGACCGGAAATTTTTCCTGCATCATAGACACATTTGATAGAAATCATCTAATGAGGGGATAATAAATGTTGAGGAATGTAGAGAGGATAAATAAGGGCAAGGTAAGCATATATACCTATCCTTGAAGAACCGAATTTTTTACCTCAATTTTGAAAGTCAAGAAACGAAGATGTGTCAACACTTCAAGTATGTTCTTGCCTTCCAAAAGAAGACGTGGAGATAACCTACGAGGTCAGATGCCTGAATTCTTCATTAACTTCAATTTCCTTGCCCTCATAGCTTCTCCACTTTTCGAGCTTATTTTCCTACGCTTTCTATAATTGCTGGAACCATTTCCTGCATATTATAGGCTATACTTTTTCAAGCATTGAACTTCAGAGAGACTGCTTACAAGTAAGCTTAAAAATCAGTTTAATCTGCCAATAATCAGGATTTACCTTTAAGGTCTCTGCATGGAATGCCTGGATAGCCAGCTTCCGTTGCTTCAACCATTTCTCCCCTTCTGTTACCACAAGCCCATACACATCTAGTTGAAGCAACGGAAGCCTGTCTCTTAAGAGATGTGTCTAGACACCATAGCTATTGCTTATCAATTTCTCTAATCAACTCAGGTTCAGTGACAACCAGTTGAGGTTTGTGACCAAACCCAGAATAGGAAATTTTTAATTAGCTGTTCAATTAGCTTGAGCTAAAAATACAAGTGACTGGCAATTTAAATTAGAAGACATAAATTGTAGGCATTGCCTAATTTGTTGGACATGGGAGTAAACAGCATAGTTACTAGTCTGCTAGGCATGTTTTAGTATCAGTACTTGCCACATTTTTCTTCGATTTTGTCAATGATGACAGCATGAAGAATACCGCATGTACACAATATATTTCAGTTTGTTTGTGTGCAAACAACATCGGGTATAGAAGACGCTTTAGCTGAGCGCCTCGTGCATAAAAATTAATAAGACTTACTTGAATCCCAGTTTGTGGAGTAAGGGACACGATATGAACCAGTGAATGCGTATATGTAGGAGAAAGGGTAAATGCATAGCGTTGCAAAATGATCGAGAGTGTGATCTTGACTTCAATGTATGTGAAATTCAAGCCAACACAAGCTCGAGCTCCCCGGCCAAACGGCAAAACTGCTGCTGAGTTACTATTTGTGGCTCCAGCAATCCCTTCTTGAAATCTTTCTGGTTTGAAGAGATGTGCATTTTCAAACCCCATATTTTAGGATCATGATGTATTGCTAAAATTGGAATTTGGATATCTGTATTGGCTGGAAGGATGAGTTTCCTAATTCTAGTCTCTTTTTCAGCTCTTCTTTCAGTGAAAATCACTGGAGGGTATAGTCTTAGAGACTCATTGATAATCATGCTCATCTGTTTCCAAATCCAACAACACAAAATTGTTATTAAAAAAATAAATCCCTTAATTAAACTATATCTCATGTAAAAAACTAATTAATTAGATAGATAGTCACAATTTATTATTTTATTTTCGCGTACCGTTTTCAGTCTTGAAATGCCTTCTGCATTTGGAATATTGTCACCAAATATTTCGAGAACTTCTTTCCTTGCTTTATCTTGCCAGTCAGTGTGGATTGATAGGAAAAGAACAGTCCATGAAAGGAAGTCAGATATTGCTGAATGTCCAGCAATATAGAAAGCCTTGCATTCATCAATTATTTCTTCTATGCTAATCTTATTCTTTAGATTAGGATCATGGTATGCCTTCAAAAGTAATCCAAGAAAATCTCCACCTGACTCAGGTTCTCCTCCAGTGATTTGTAGTTTCTCTCTTTTGTTGATGATCTTTATGATTGATTCTCTAATTCCTTTTTCAAGCTTTTCTGATTCTCGATCATCATTGCTTTTGAAAATGTGACTGCAGAAAAAAGGTTTGAAAGTTGTTGAGCACATTTTACTTCTTAAAGAAATTTAACAATACCAACTGTTACGCCATAAGGATCCTTTATCTCACACTTTATATATTTGATATATATACTCTATGATAATAATATTAATAAGTCAGAAAATACATGTTTGAGTTTTCAGATCATGTATCACGAGATTCGGATTAAGTACATACGAGAAAAATATCAAATTGTAATTCTTCAATTAAATAAATTTTACCTAATGCCAGGAAGCCTGATTTTGTAAGCATTCCTGCCTACTATAATCATGAATTTCTGGAAGGTCTCGAAAATCTGCTTCCCCTCTAAATAACTACTGCCAAAAGCAGTCTTGGAGATCACTTCTGATGCCAAATTCCTTAACTCCTCAGTGACTTCTATCTCCTTGCCATCATAATGTCTCCACCCTTTTAGCATGTTTTCCACACTTTCAACCATAGCAGGGATCATATTCTAGACATGCACAATTAGATTAATTTGTGATCCTGTTAAATCTTGTCATCAAGGGACAATCACCGGTACATACTTAATTGTTGACTATCTAGCTAGTCCTTTTTTTTTCTTTTTTTTTTTAAAATAAATTTTGGCCCAACAAATAAGAGCCTACATGCTAGTAGGGACTAGCTAACGGCATAGTGAAATAAAATTTTGTTGGATAGAACAGATTCTATGAATCGGGTGACATGTAAAACAAAAAAAAAAAAAGAGTATACGTCAGATCTCAATTTTATGTATCATCTGATTCGTAAAAAATTAGATTTATTTAAATTTCACCAACTATAAAGCATCTTTGTTTGACTAACCAATTACATCTCTATTAATAAGATTAAAATTCAATGTATTTTACTTCTTGAGCCCAATGTTTATATGCCTTTATGTTACTAAACTAGGGCCATATTTTTAATTTTTTGATAATTATTTTGATATAGTAAATCTTGAGAGAAACAGCAGGTAGTATTCATTTAGAGAAACTCGGGATCTTACCTTCAAACTTTCTGCATGAAAAGCGTGGTTGGACAGCTTGCGCAATTTAAGCCATTTTGCGCCTTCACTTTGAAGGTAAATTCCATGCTCCTAGAATCCTTTTCATGAACTCTTCTACCTATAATCTGGAAGGCTTAGACACATCTAGATGTGTAATTCTCTAACAGGGCTGGACTCACTAACTACTAGTTTCGCCTTCGGTCCATGCCAATAAACAAAATTCTTTCCTACTCTACCAAAATTACAAAGTAAAACAATGTCAAAACTCAAAAGACAAATTTTTTTTTTCCCCTTTTACATGCTATTCACAAGAATACTCTTACTTTTGACAACTAAGTAATTTTGTTCAATTTAGGTCGTAAAACGTTTTCGTTATAACATATTAGTCATGGGTTCGAGACTAAGGAATAGGAAGAGATGTGGGTTTTTTTTTAATTTTAAATAATACTCTTACTTTTAATTTCCTAATCCTAGAAATTAATTTTCAATATTAGGGACTTAAACAAGATAATCTTTAAAATTTTGAATTTCACAAGGGAACAATGCAACCATCACATCACATTCATACAATTTTAAATATTGTGACATTACCAAAATCATTAATAAAAAATAAAAAAAAAACCTTGTATTTCTCCATGCACTTTGGAGTAGTAATTCACTTCCCAGATACTGAGTTAAAGAGAAATAAGAAAAACTGAATGCGAAATTACTCTAACAATAGACATAAGAATACAACTTTTAAAATTTTAATTTAGAAAGACACTAAAAAAGTGAAGAAGTTTTTACCATATATTCGAGTCCAAGAATATATGTGAGGTTGAATACCGGGAAAAATGTAATGTGATATGTCAAGGGTCCTTCACCTTCCACTAGAATGCTCCCTCATATTGGAAATCTCTTTGGTGTTTCCATGAATGAATTTGTAAGAAGGGCCCTTTATGCCTTGTGAGCGGAGAACTTGTGCTGCTCTCCTAGGAGTCCACCATTACCTTGTGAAAATACTTGATGACAAGTGAAAAGATGTATAGAAACAAATAGCTCAAGATAAGGTTGTCTCAATGGACATCATGGACTATAGTTACCAATATCCAATTGATTTGTACCAAACTTCGAGACTTGATGTGGCTTTTCCGAACGTATGAGGCTCTATTTATGTGTTGTAGATGATATAAACTTTTAATTTTGAAAATGAAATGTAGTTTAATTGTTAACATACTTCTTATATAATTTATTAGTCATAGATTTAAATTAATAAAGATTAAAGGGTTAAAAAGTAAACTTTTAATTTCATTAATATGACAGTACATGAGTTCTAAGGGAAAGTTAAAAGTATATTAAGGTAGATGATTTTGAATTGCATGAATTTGAGATAGGTAAATTTAAAATAATTTTAAATTTGGATGAATTTAAAATCTACCCATTTAAACTATTAGAATCTCACACTCACTCATTAGTGAATTTTAAATTTTTAACCAAATTTTTTAACTTGTTTAGATTAAAATACAAACATTTAAAAGAAAAGAATGCGGTGTCCCATTCTGCTAATTAGATTACAGAAATTTTAGAAAATAATTCAAGAACGCGATTAACAAATATAAATGATAATTAACAGAACACGACATGAATGGAGGGAGACAGCATGTACATTGTATTATATTGCATCAATATAATAGCTTTCTGAACTCTTGTCGTTTTGAATTGGTGCACAAAAATTCAAAAAATATTATATTGCATCAATTTTATTAAAAAAAAGTTCAAAATAATTAATGTACCCTTTAAATTAAATCCCCCAACTACATAATCTTCCCTCTCTATTAATATGGCAACTTGAAAAAAGATCATTGAATACTTTTTTGAATTTTTAAAGCGATAGTATAATTTAGAACAATATTACCAAAAAAAAAAAACAATAATTTAGAATAAAGTAAAATATCTAAAGCTACAAATAAAATAGCATTTTAAAATTTGTTTAAGTTCGGAATCTAACCTAAATTATAAACATAAACGCTTCCAATTTCAACGGGAGGTGAGATTATGATTATTAAACTGTGTATTATTCCTTGGTTGTATTGTATTGTACCCTCCATATTCTTTATGTCTAATGATAGGATGTCCTAACTACTACAACTACTAATTACATTCTAGTTTTTTGGTTTGAGGTTTTAGGCTGAAGACTTTCTAATAGATTTTTTTTTTTTTTTTTATGGGGGATAAGTTTATTGAATGTTACATCATTGTTCGCTAAACCCTCAAAATGTTACTAATAAACAAGAGGATAAGGCCAATAAAACACCGTCCCATTACCTAATTTGATAGGAAATTAGACTTTTGTTGAATCAAATGTGCTCTTAATTTCATGCTATTGTTTAGTAACTTATGTATTTTGCATTGCGAATAATGAGTAGTCATTTGTGGTTATTTCAAATTGATTCTTGAGTCTTGAATGTGGTTTAAATTTTGCTTTAGAACATCTTATATGCATCATTACACTACAAATGTCCCTTTTGTTTTTCATTCAATTATTGTTTCTGAGGAGAAGAATATGTTCAATTGCAGTTTGTCAACTGATGGTGAGATGTCAAAAACTCAATATTTTATATCGCGAGTGAATGTAAATTTGAGAGAAGATAAAGCCAGTTGTAAAATCATTGAGATTGCAATATTAGCCTCACTAAATTCAAAATTTGCTCCAAACATATCCGTGACAAGGTTTGTAAAATTAGGATCCTATCTAAAATCGTTTTAAAAGTTGTAGCATCGGATCGTAAGTAGGATTGTAACATTCTACCGAAAACAAAAATATATAACTTATATTTATTTTTAAATTTAATATTCAATAAAAACATATACATATAAACACAAAATTTTAATATTCATCCGTATAAAATAAATTTCTTTAACTTAAATTTATAATATTTGATATTATATACCCATAATACAAAAAGTTTTGCGTAATCATAAATTTAATATTATTTTTTATTTAAAACTAAAAAAAATAATATGAATTGTCAAAATGCATGAAATATAACTTTTGAATAAAAAATTATTATAAACACTAATTTAACTTTCTAAATATGGACATAAATTATAAGATTTTAATAGTCCAACTAGCATGTGTTTAAGAGAATCATAATCGTTTAAATAAATTTAGATTATAAAATTGTAAGATCGTGAGGATAAGGATTGATTCGAGGTTCTTAGCCGAAATCCAAATTAAAATGCTGATTGATTATTCTTGGTTGCTGAAGCAATCACTTCCGAGATTTTTTTTTTTTTTTTTTTTTTTTGTTTGATGTGCACCTTCATCCCATGTCTTAGGGTCATGGAGATGTGCCAAGGTTGGAAAACATATACCTACATGGGATGGAAGGATGAGATTCCCTAGGTCTTGCTCCTTTTTTTGGTTTATTCTTCTAAATTGTGTCTGAATTGATGAATTTAAAAAATGATTTGAAATTTATTAATTTTTTATAAGAATTTTTAAAATTGAAAGAAATGAATTTTAAATCCTACTAAATTAGAAAGTGTAGGAGGGACATTATATCTTCCTGTCCCAAGTTATTTTCACGTCCTCGTGTTCAATAGACCAAAGCAACTACTATCGCATTCTAGGTATTCAAGACCTTATATTTAGCACTTCAATTTACGATTAGACAAAGAATGTGAGGTGTGATTGGATAGAGAATATGATGCTATTCACAACCTCGCTTGTGAAGTCAATTTAATTTGCAATTGAACAAAGAATATAAGGCGTGATTAGATGGAAAATATGATGCTAATCACAACCTCGCATTCACTAAACATGAAATAAATTTAGTTTTGCGATTGGACAAAGAAATTGGATAGACAAGAGTAGGATTGTGTAGTGTTTGAGAGGATAACGCTCATGACCAAACGTGCAAACTCTTTATTAGTCTCTGGAGTATATTCAATGTTTCTTTCCTTTTTTTTTTCCTTTGCCAATTTTACTTCCAATCTCTCATTTTGGTCCACTATATCACCTTTACATTTTTTGAAAAAATTTACATAAATTCGATCTTTGATCCCACCTGTAGACCCTGCAGTCAAAATTAAATCTTATAAAATCTTACTTACATCAACTTATGTCATAAATTCTATAACATTTAATCCACACCACAAGGTCTATAAGTTGGATCAAAGATCAGGCTTACCCAAGTCTTTCCTTACATTTTTTTGGTCAATTTTATATCAATCTCTCATTGTGGTTCACTATATCACCTTGAGTTAACCTTATATATATCGTCGATTTAGAAATTTTTTTATATTATCATATGTGAATGCATATTACATGTACAAAAATGACATTTGAAATTTAAACAATGTACATGTGTCATGCATCATATACCTAATATTATAAAAAAATTTCACACCGATAATGTATATAAGATTAACTTTATCATCTTACACAGATTAGATATGTCAATAGGTAAAATTTGGGCCCAGATTGTATTTCTAGGGCCCAGGCTCAAGGCCCAAACATCTACAACTCTTAAATTGGGGACCAACACCTATGTCGTTTGGTTAACTGTTGGACAGAAATAATATCGTAATAATAATTGAAATCAAATAAAGGAAAATTCAAGATCACATTGCAGTTTCTATCAAAGCCCATAATTCTCATACAAAATGTGGGTTTGAGTTTGGCTAACTTAAAAAAATAGGGAAATATATAATTTTAGCTCTTAAAATATAGGTCGTTATCCATTGTGATATCCAAAATTTCACACAAAATATATTTAGTCCTCAAAATATTCAATTTCTACCAATTTAGGATAAATTATGAAAATTACGTTAATTACAAACTTGACTGTTAAATTTCGAGTTCTAAATGTGAAAAAAAAAACAATTTTATTCCTCAAAATTTAGGTCATATCTATTTTAATCCCCAAAATTCACAAACAAAACACATTTAATCCTCAAACTTTTTAATTTCTACCAATTTAGGAAAAATTTGAAAATTTTCTCAATTACAGACGAAAAAAGTCACATGCACTGCACGTGACCGTTAAATCTATCCTGTGATATAACACTTCCCAATCAATTTCCAGCCATTTAACCATATTTATACTTTTTCCTCTGACTCTTAGCACCTAACTATTCACCATTCTTGTCATATTATAACACTTTCTAACCAATTTCAACCTATTTAGCGACGAATATAGCAATAAATTTTTGTCAAAAACCGTCGATATACGATTTAATGACAAATTTACCAACAAAATCCATCCGTCAAAAAATGCCTTTTCGGTAAAATATAACAACGGTTTTACCTACAGAATTTTAGCGACAAATTTTTCTGTCGGCAAATCGATTATTAAATTTGGTTTTGAGACATTGTGAAAACCTTAAATCAGTAATGGTTTTTTTTTTTTTTGCTAAATTTATCTACCAAAAATTTCATGATTACTAAGAATAACAGTTGTGACGGAAAAATCCATTTGTAATTAATATTTTAATATATTTAAAAAAGGAAAAATTCATCGTTAATTTAAAAATATTATAAAAGAGGTTGTTTAGTACGACTTTGAACTAATATATTAATCATTTAATTTTGTTCTAAAACTTTTCATTTATTACACCAAATTTATCAAACATTCCTAAAATTAATCTCAATAAATGAGTTTCGTTACATTTTAAAAAATGAATTATTATTGTTTTATTAAACCTCAAAGAAGAGTTTTGAATTAAATTATTATTTTATTTTATTAGTCAATTATTATTGTGCTATTATTATCCTTTATTTGGCTATAATTTTTTCAACACCAGATTAAATGGGTTGGAATCAGTTGAGAAGTGTTATAACCCAGGTTAAATTTAACAATCTTTGCATTGATGTGTTACCATACAGGCTATATTATAACCTGTCTGTTATACACATCATAGATTGTATAAGAGAATTTATAAATTCGGAATTGAAATTAATTTTTAAATGACTAGTTTGAATTAGAGTTAATATTTACGTGCATTGCATGTAACAATTTCCATGTATAATTGACAAAATTTTTAAATTTTTATAAATGTCCTAAATAAAAAAGTTTGAGAATTAAATACATTTTGTTTTGAACTTTGGGGACCAAAATAGACTAACTCAAACTTTGAGGGCTCAAATTATATTTTTTTCTAAGTTCGGAACTTGATATTTAACAGTCATGTGCTTTGCTCATGGCATTTTCCGTTTATAATTAACGAAATTTTTAAATTTGTCCTAAATTAGTTGAAATTAGAAAGTTTGAACACTAAATGTGTTTTACCTGAAAATTTGGAAATCAAGATGAACTACAACTCAAACTTTGATGGATAAAATTGTATTTTTTTCCTAAAAAATTATACTAGGACCCACAAAACTATTTTGGAGTTTGGATGAGGAAAAATTCTTTGCTATTCACATCACATTGCAGAGTGAATATTACAAATCGTTGAATAATTGAAAATAATGAGACTTGCTTATCAACCATTTCAATAAATATCATATCTACTTTACAATGTAGAATAAATAGTAAAAACTTACTTATGACTGAGAGTATGACAGTATGAGTAATATCCGGCCTGTTTATTTATTTATTGAGGTAGCCTGTGACATACTTTATTTCTTAACTACGTAGCCAGTTGTCGGTTAGTCCAATTAAATATAGCTATAGAAGGCAAACAATCGTAATTGGTTTTCTGAAAAGATTAAGAAAAGAAACGTATTTATGGTTGTACCCACTACACATTTAAACATATTTATCTTGATGAGTGATGACTAATGACTAAGATACTCCGATAAACGTTGAAAGGCTAATTATTTACTAAATAATCACTCCCTAATAAAAAATTGTTGCAAGTGTACACACTTTTTTTTTTTTTAAGAGGTTACCAATATTTTCTTAATAAAATTGTTTACAAAACTATAAATTTATGATCACGTGTTATAATCATGTATCACTCTAAATGATAAAATTATAATGAATCGCTAATTCTTAATTTTAGATATTTGATCAGATTTCGTCATTCTTTTCCTGATCTAATGACACACTACTATTTTATCACTTTGTATAAATGCACTATCGATTTTTCTTAATCTTCTTTTCTTTCTTTTAGTAGTAATGCTAAAGATACAAAATCGTACCCGGCGAAAAAGTTTCATTATATGTGGAATATTAGTTTAGATCCTCTGGGACCGTACAGTTTTTGGGATGTTTAAATAACAACTTATAGCACACATGATAAGATTGATACCTAGCTTACGTGTTTTCTAATCAAATCTGGTTTGGATTATGAATTCTGTCTACTAGTGATAATGACATAATGTTGTTTTATCATAAAATAAGTACTGGATAGGCTTATAAGTTGGGGGTGTATGACTAATCCATTTTGCTAGTTTTGTTGTACAAATACAGAAATTTATGATCTCCTTTGGTTTTGTTCCTCTGTCCTGTGAGTGGAGAAATTTGGCAAGAGGTTCCAGCTTTGTGGTTTATATTTCGGGTACTTATCCATAGTTAGAGTAGTTGAATTCAAACTTGACTCGATTTGATCTAATCTCTTTGATGAACTTATTCGAATAGAGCTCGAACTATTTCAAAAATACATCAAACGAAGCCAATGTAGGGTGTAACATGTAGAAACTTATTCTTTATCACAAATCCTTTTTGCTATATCATCTATTAAGTTACAAATTAAAAATGAATACATAATAGGCAAGTCATCTAGTGAATTAGACCATATGAAAAAATCACAAAGTCACAAAACTTTATGACTAGAACCGAAAGTTACATACGTATGATAGATTCTAATAACTTATCTATTCATTTAAGGATAATCAGAGTCGAATATATATTAGAGAGCATTAATCACTACTTGAACTCCATGTTGAGGCCGAAGAGATACTATTTGTACCGGTGAATGAACATAGTTCGGGGAGAGTGTAAATGTATAGCGTTGCAAAATTGGCATTGAGAGTGAGATCTTGGCTTCAACAGTTGCAAAATCTGCTCCAACACAAGTTCGAGGTCCCAGACTAAACGGCAGAAATGCTGCTGGATTATTGTTGGTTGCTGCAGCTATCCCACTTGAGAATCTTTCTGGATCGAAAATATCAGCATCTTTACCCCATATTTTGGGATCGTGGTGGATTGCCAAGATTGGAACATGTACATTCATGTTTGCAGGAAAAATGAAGTTGCCTAGTTTTGCTCCCTTCTTGGCCTTTCTTTCTGTGTATACAGAAGGAGGATATAGTCTTAAAGACTCGTTAATGATCATGCTCATCTGCACCCACGAGGAAAAAAACAGAATCAGAATACCGTCGGCTCTGTGCTTCTAATAATATTTTGCAATCTTTTCATAATTATAACACGTTTTTCAATCACTTTTTTTATCTCACATACATTACGTCAACAAAGTTATTATAGTAATTATTGCAACAATATTCCAACTAATATCCAGAGCACACAAGTTTAGTAAATTGTTTTACGGCTCAAAGAGAAATCAGTCCAAAAACTTTATAGCAATGTGTAAATCTGAGAAGAAAGTAGTAATACCGTTTTCAATCTCGAAATCCCTTCTGAATTGGGAGGTTGCTGACCGAACAATTTGAGTACCTCCTCCCTGGCCTTTTCTTGCCAATCAGTGTGGATGGCTAGAAGAAGAATGGTCCATGAAAGCAAAATGGATGTTGTGCCTTGTCCAGCAGTGTAAAATGTCTTGCATTGATCAATTAATTCTTGGACAGATATTTTGTCACTTCCATTAGCATTATAATGAGCTCTTAAGTGTAATCCAAGAAAATCTTCTCCAAAGCTGATTTCTCCAGTTTTTGTATTCTGTCTTTTCTTCACTATCTCAAGAACAGAATCTCGAATCCTTTTTTCCAGCTTTTCTGCTTCCAGATCATATCTATCTTTGAAAATATTACTGCCCAAAGAAAATTTGATGAACAAACAATTCAGTCAATTATCATACCTATGGTTGCAATTCCAGAAGCAATTAGGACTATTCATAAGTTGCTGATACAAAAACAGGACATTGCATAATAACCGAATATTCAGTGCCTCTAGTACGGAGTAGTATATACAATATATCACTTTGTTCAAATTATATAACGTATACATTGTGATCTGCAATACCGATCTACATGAATGAGTATGCAATTTGCAAGATTACTTAGTAAATTAAGTAACTAGAGGACATTGTTCATATATCCTAGCCAAAAAATTACCTGATTCTTGGAAGCCTAATTTTGTGAGAATTTTTGCAAGATAGAATAGCCAATTTCATCAACATATGAAAAATCTTTTGGCCCTCTAAGTAATTACTCCCAAATGCAGTTCTTGAGATAATTTCAGCACTCAACACCCTAAACTCTTCATTGGCATCAATCTCTTTTCCCTCATAATTCTTCCATCTTCCAAGCATCCCCTCAACACTTTCAACCATTGCTGGAATCATATTCTGCAAGAATCCGATTTCATTTCAATTCTTGAACCATCAAAAAGATTGAAACTAAATACAATCAAGTGACAACGAAGTGCAGCTATGATAAGACACTTACCTATAACAATATAACCTATTTGTAATGGGTTCGAACAGGAAAAGATGATTTTTTTTTTTTTTTTTTAAAAAGAAAAAGAAAATTACAATCAAGTTTTTATGTACTGAAGATTACATGGCCTTACTCTTAAGCTTTCAGCATGAAAGGCTTGATTTGCCAATTTCCTCAACTTGAACCATTTTTCACCTTCAGATGTGAAAATCGCTTCTCCTAAAATCTTTTTCAAATACTTATCCACTTCTGATCTGGAGAAATATTGTCCTCTATCATACAACATTTCTTTAATAAGCTCTGGCTCTGATATAACCAGCTCAGCTCCGGCACCAGGCCAGTGGAGAAAATTCTTTCCTAATACATGATCCAAAGAATTCCATCAAGAAAACACATCTTTTTATGCTTGAAAATTGAAGTAAAAAGGTACAAGAAAAAAAAGAAAAAGAAAAAGAAAAAAGAGTAAGTATTAGTACCATATATTTTACTCCACAAGTATATATGAGGCTGGAGAGTTTGGAATATGTCATGTGATAGCTGCAACTTTCTGTTCATGAAATTCTCTCTCATTTCAGAAATCTCTATGGTATTTCCATGCAAGAATCTGTGAGGAGGGCCTTTGATCCCTTGTGAGAACAATACATGTTGAATTCTCATTGGCAACCACCATACTTTGTGAAGAAAATTGATCAATGCTACAAGGAACAACAAAAGAATGCTCAAAGCAAGAATTCTCATGGTATTATCCATTGAAAATCAGTTTCAAATTTTTGTTAAAATAATAGTTGATTGAACGCTTGATAGTATGATCTCGAACTTTAAATGTAAAACTTTCACAACTTGATCTCGAATCGAGTGAGGTCAACCTGTTCTTTCTACAACCTTTCTACTACCTTTGTATGTATTTGCTTTAAGTCAACAGAAATCCATTCAACTTTCTTGCTTATTAAATGCACTCAAATTGATGTCATTCTCTTTTGCCCCAGACATTTATATATGTTGCCGGTTGCTGTTGAACTTATCTTTTTTTATTATTATTATTAGGGCTGTTGAACTTATCTATTGTAGGCGAAAGTAAACTGTTGTAAATTTTAAAAAAATCATAGATGAAGAAATAATTAAACCTACAATGAATTGACCTTAAATAATGGCAAATAATGGTGATTATAGTAATGTTGAGTCATTAGTCTTTAATGGTAGGCTAATAATTCAAAGCAAGCGGACTTAGTTCAACAGCGTTTGTAATCATCGTTACCAATTAGATAAAAATGAGAATCTTCTTAGTTTTTTTATGACTGATTTGAGAAATGTCTTTGTCTTACCTATTTTGATTTACATTTTTTTGGTTAAACAAAATATAATGACTAATTTATATAAAATTTATTTGATATTTAATAAAATTTTCTTCAATAAAATTGAAATTTTACATTCAATATTACTGTATCATGAAAACTCAAAACTTTTAAAATTAGTTCAGAAATTGAAAATTCAATTGATTGATAAAAAGAAACTCAATTGTGACGATATAATTAGAATAGACCGAGTATTACAATCTGATTCATTCTTTTCCGCGATGACATGAGAATTCATGTATGAAACGTAGGCAAGTAATAATTTTAGATTGTGTTTAAATCGATAGATTTGAGAAAAAAATTTAAAATTTATTTATTTCTTAAGATGGATTTAAAAGATAAAAATAAATGATTTTTAAAATTACCTAAATTACAAAATGTGAAATAAAAATTTTAAATAATTTCATAAATCTGTTCAATAAATAAATAAATTTTAATTTTTTTTCAAATTTATTGATCCGAATACAATTTTAAAGTTCTTTTTATTATTAGGTAAAAAAAAAAAAAAAAACTTAGAAGAAAGGATGCAAATTGATGGCATCTGTATTATGCTTGTCTTTTTTTTTCGTATATACTAACTACTATAGAGTGCATCTACAGTATGCTTGTATCTGCTAAGTTTTCCTTCGTCCTTTCATTAAACAAAATAAAAAGCAAAATTGTTGTCTATTGCTGTGTTGCTGTCCGTCTCAACACCACGCGGAAACTACATACTTTTCCACACAAAGAAAAAAAATGTATACTACATTGAAATGGACCCATGATTGTACATCTTTTTGGACCTTATTACTTATCTAGAAGCGAAAACGCCGCGTTATCTTCTATCTTATTTTCTAGAAGCCAAAACGTCACATTATTTTCTATATTATATTTTGTTTTATTTTTCGTTAAATTTTTTTATCTTTATCACATTATTTAATGTATTATTAAAATTATTTTATTTAATATTGATAATTTATTAAATAGTGTGATAAAAAATAACACAAATTTCATAATATAATAAGTTGTATAGTCTCTAAATCGGATGGTAGATTATCGATCCAAGTCAGATCTAATGAAAGGGCTATCGGGTCCGTTCTATTGCTTGCTACTTCACTTGCTTCCGGCCCAATTTAAATAACGATCTCCCCTTCTACTTGTACCTCCACTTTTTATCACATTATTAGATAAAAAATTATGTAAAATAATTTTAATTATTTTGCCACAATCGTTACACAGTATAATAAAAGTGGAATAAAATGTGAAACACATTAAAAAAATTATTTACCCATTAAAAGATTTGCATAAAAAAAAATGATATGTTGCTAAAACCATTAAATGTCAGTTTCATGTGTCACACTCCCACGTACACCAAATGGACAGTGAGATTCCACGAATAATGCTTCTAGAATAATAATTAAAACTGTGTCCGACATAACACGCGCAAATATCAAGAATTGGTAGATATTCCTATTTATTAGTAGTAGTACTATTATGTTATTATCTGCCAAGCAAACGAATTTTTTCTACAGAAATTAATTTCAATGTGTTTAATTGTATCGGACTAAAACAAGGGCAAGTATATCCATCCAGCCGCAGACAGTATATTCAATTTAATTACAAGGCATATCAAGAAAAAATATACTTAGTGATAGATTCGATTTTGAATTTCACTTATAAATTATATGATCAAAATTAAATATTATATAATTTAATTTATATTATAAAATTTACAAATAAAATCATAGATCGACTTTACTTAAATATTTCCTTATAAAAAAAACGTAATGACCTACTTGTCTAGGTAAACGTTCAAATTGTGACCAATTTTCGTGTTCTCTTACCCAGGACGTAGATAGAAATGGGTAAATATCATATATCTTGAATGTTAGTTTGTCTAAAATAGCGTAAAAATTTTACATTAATGTGTCTAAAATAATAATATACATATTTATAAATAATAAAATTCACAAATAGTAACATAAAACTTATTCTTTAAGACTTGGACATTTTATGTATTAGATGACTCTTTAATTTATTTATAATTCACATGTTATATTTCAAGTAAGAATCTTCTCTTAGCACGTGCAAATTAAATAAAACAAAAAAATAAAAAAATATTTTGACAATTTCATTTTATTAGTGAAAATTGTACACAAATCAAAATAACAAAATGAGTGCTCGTTTCATTTTCTTCATTTATAAATTATAAATAAATGAAAATTAGATTAATGGATACTTGAATTTTAGAATCAAAGATAGAATTGGCAAAAACTTTATAACATTCAGTTTAACAATGAAGTAGAAAATATTAAATGGATAGACGAGACTAAATAGAACATTAAAATTGCAATCATTTTACACTTTTATTTAGTGTTATTGATAACTATATGTAAATTTTTGCAAACCTCAACACTAAAATAAACATTAGGAATTAATTGCATTTGGTAATTACAATGTAGAACTTGAATTTCAGTTAGTAAGAAAATTACATTGCATGTTGTATTTTGTTAAAATTAGAGTAGGCAAAATTCAAATTTTCTAAAATTTACTACAATTTTGTTATTTTACTTGGAGGTAATGGGGGCAGCTATCTCTGCCTCTGCTCTTACTGCGACACATACTGAGAGTATGTATGCTAGATTTGTAATAAAGTGAACTTTAAGCGTACCCATTTCACATATGAAAGATTACCACAAATAGAAATAGTAGTGGGCTATCAACTCATTAACCCAGCCCACCCAACCTAACCCACAAGGTACTGTAGTGAGTTGGATTAGACCCGCCCTGTACCTAGGGCCGAGCGAAGGCTTGGTTTTATCAACCCGTGGCTCGACATAGTCGGGCTCGTCAATGGGTTGGCCTATTGACCAATCCAGTCAATGGTTTGAACAGTCAACCCGTTGACTAAATCATATTTTTTAATTTTTTTAACATTTCAAATGACTTTTTTTTTCTAAACATAGTTATATATTTTCCCTCTAGGACTAATAAAATAAAGATTAAATTGGACTAATAAATAATACTTCATAGTATAAGAAGCAAATTGGATTAATTTATTGTAAGAAGTACTAATTAGTATAACTTCAATTAATAAGTAATAATTTGAAATAATAACTAGTAATTTGGAATATTTTCTAATAACATGATTTAATAATTAATGTTAATTTGTTTTTATTAGTTATAACTTATATGATAAGAAATGAAAAATGAGTACTAATAACTTCATATAATAGGTAATAACTTGAACTATTAAATACTCTCTTGAATTATAATAATAACTTAGACTATAAAGTACTAATTTGAAATAAAATAATTAATAATTTTGTCTAATTTTAATTAATTAAAAGTGGACCAATCTATGACCAGCCCGAGGACAGGCCTGGGCCTAAGATTTCCCAACCTAGCCCGGTTCAGCTCAACCCAAGCCCATCCCGTGTACTAGGATCGTGATGAACTGCGAAGAATGGGACACATGACATCTATATCAGCTAGAAATATGAGATTCCCCAATCTGGCTCCCTTCTTAGTTAGCCTTTCTTTCAGTGCACACCACATTGTGAAACACTTCTTTAGGCCAAGTGGCAATAATTTTAGACCCACGTCTGTGAGGCCCGAGTTAGCTTTGGGGTACAACAGCTAACTTTATAATTAAGTGGGACATAATATCTTTCTTTGTGGAGATGGCATAAAAATTACATTTTGTCCCCTTTTATTATGGACTTTGTCTCACTTTACCCCCTATAAAAATTTAATTATCACTTTACCCCTTTGACTAACGGTCAAAAGAAATAGTTAGTTTAACTGTTTGTCAATAGTAAGAAATGACTAAAATGACCTTAATATTTAGTTGATGAATTATTTTACCATTTTAGAAGGAAAAAAATGTATTCTTATTTTATTATTACCACTCCATTGGAGATAAAACTAACATGTTGTGACATTTAACTTAAAAAATATAAGAAAAAAGAATTTGTTATATATTAGGAGGGAGTGAAAGAGTGACAAAAAAAAAAAAAAAAAAAAAGCATAAATATAAAAAGGGTTTAAAAATAATTTGTGCTTCAAATATGGTAGAATAAGTCTGAATATACACATAATTTTTATCCCTTCTATTTTATACTAAAGCAGCAATATTATGTTGACTAACGATTTAAATTTGAGTTTTGTATTTAAAATTTAGAGATTTAAATTTCTTTATTTAGTTTCCCTCTTTTGTGTGACAAATTAAATTCCTTTTCTTTTAATTGTTCAATTTACATGTCGTTCACAAGCTAATTTTTCTTCCATAGACGGGCAACAATGAAAGATAATTTTTCTTTTGGAAAAAAAAATATAGTAAAAATAATCAACTAAACATTAGAGGTTATTTTAGTCTTTTTGTCCCATTTGACTAACACTCAAACTAATCCTTTCTTATTACTATTAATCAAGGGGGCAGAGTGCTGATTAAATTTTTGCACGGGATAAGATGAGACAAAGTTCATATTATAAGGGATAAAGTGTAATGGATAAGGTGAGACAAAGTTCATATTATAAGGGATAAAGTGTAATTAACCCTTTCCGTAACCCATTTTAATAAGAAAAAAAACCTTATATCTCACTAAACAATTATTTGTACGGTACAAATTTTTAAAATTAATAGAATAATTCCCTCAACCAATGGAAACGTAAAATTCTCAACTATTTAATAGTAGTACTGAGAGTCTGAAATAACTTGTCTGTTGATTACCCTCTGATCAATTAATGCCCCTGATCAACTAATTGGTATATAAATGAACTGCTCTTCCAGCAAGTGAATATATGAATTATTACTGATAGAGTATCAAAACAAAAATGAGTGGAAAAGAGATGATCAAGAAAGTTGCTTCTGCAGCAGGGGGCATTTCTCAACTTCTTGGAATCTGCGGCATTACAGCAATTTTTGGAGTTCCAGTATCATGGATTACTGGGAAACTCGTGAAAGCAGCAGGAAGGGACGGATTCATCCTCAGAGATGTCTTCGAGGCTGACCCCGCTGCCTATTTCCGTGCTCTTCGCAATTGAAAAATGAATCAAAGAAATTATATTAATTGAATAAACTTTTGGTGTATTTTGATAATTTCAGCTGCTTGCATCTGTGTTTTCTTGTTGCTTGATTTTTTGGTCAAGTTGCAATGAATTAGTAGTTATTTCTCTTAAGCTAGATAATTTATATCAAATATTAATTATTACTAGAATTAACTATAGTTACTCAATACGTGATCATTTTTCTTACGTTATTTATCGAAACGTAGTATGTCATTAAATTAAAAAAAAAATCATTTATATAGTGTACCTGTACGTGCAAATTAGTATGCAGTACGTAAGGTTAGCCAATAAAACCAGTAATTATGGAACTAACCGTGGTTCAAAGTTGCGATTGTGATAACGATCGTGAAATAAATCATTCTATACCAAATTCGGTGTATCAATCGCGTATCAGACGATATATTAATTTAGAGACATAAAATGTATTTGAAAAACATGAAAAAAAATTTAGAAAGTATATAAAAAAGACAATGATAGTTACAAAAATTATATAAAATCAATGAACAATTATATTAAAATTTCTCTAGTGATCGCAACTCTAAAACAACATGAAATATATAATTGTTGTTTTACATATAATTAGTAGACCAATCAAAATTTTCGCCCTATATAGATGTTGTAATTGTTTATTAAATTTATTTATTTTTAGATTCTTTTATCTAAGCAATGAAATCTTGTGAATACAATTCAAGATTAAACTTAATTTGATGTTCATCAAACATAATTAAATTTGATTAAAAACTAATTGAGAGTAAAAAAATATTCCAACTAACTTCTAAAATCATTCAGGGGTTAAAATATAATATAGAACAAAATAGTAGGTGGACAAAAAAAAGAAACTTAAAAATTACCAGAGCTGACTGAGAGTGGACAATAACCTAGGGTTCAAAGTCGAAATTCTGTAACTTCTAATCATCACCTCCGTCAATCGAGAATTTGATAACATGAAAAGAGTGGATATGTAAGCAAGTATATGACATAAGTACGTCATTGCTGGAAACTGTCTCTTAGCAAATTGCAATTTCATACAAATACTTGTTTGAAAGGAAATTAAACAGACAGTACGTTGTAACCCAAGAAGCATAGAGGCCCAAATGATAACTTTTGCAAGCATAAACACGCATTTCAAACATGAGAAGTCCCAAAACATTAGCAAAAAGTAAGGAAAGCAGTACAAACCCAAATTTTGATTCTAGTAATTGAATTTGGTAGCACGGAGATCGCAAAAATATCCTTTGGGGTTGGTCTCAAAAACATGTCTGGGCATCCTAAAGTCTCTTCCAGGAGCTTTCATCATCTTCACAGCCTTAATCTTGCAACAACAAAGAATGCAGCGCTTACACCAAAATAACGCAAGTGAAATAATCTTGCAACAACAAAGAATGCAGCGCTTACAACACCAAAATAACGGAAGTAAAATAATTTTGCAACCACAAAGAAAGCAGCGCCCACAACACCAAAATAATGCAAGTAAAACAAATCCCATGACAACAAATGGTGCAATAATATGGATCCAGTGTTGTAGTTGTAGTAGCATATCCTTTCTTTTTTCTGGTGGGAAAACCTCGTCCAACCAGCCTGTGAAAGACCAACCAAAGTTTTCCACCATCAACGTTAGCCCCTTCTGCTTATCTTGTAGATTGTTGATCATATCGTCTGATCCAATTTCTTTCAACTTTGCTTCTATGTTGCTTCTCATCATCGTCATCATCATCATACTCTCACTTCTCAGTCCCATCTTTTGTGTGTGCGCGCGCGCTGCGACTCTAGCTACAACTCTTTGCTAATTTAAGTACCAGTAATATACTTAGTAGTGGGTTAAGCTTAACGAGAACCCCCCATTTTCTGAAGGAGCTTTTGAAACCTTTTCTTTTTTCCCGTCATAGAACAGGTTCCTAACTTAATTATTAGACTCCTTTTCTTTTCAAAAATATATATAATAATAAGAAAAAAGTTTGTGTTAGGACAGGATCCCAACTCAATTATAAAAAAAGGTGTAATAAGAGGAGAATAGATTATTTCTCTTTCTTGATAGCTATGACAACCCTTTGGCGAATTATTAAACCCTTACTAGCTATTACTTGTTATTATTAGTTGTTAGATGGATTAAATTTATGATAGATGTTATAGATTCTTTAGTACGATGGATTAAATTTATAATAGATTCAAAAACAGTTATGCAATTAGAACTTAGAAGTCACTTCGCCTCAATTTTCCACTTTCACAACTAGCACAGATTCCAAGAACTTAAAGGACTTTGTGGAGAAAAAAATTCCCCCACCACCACAACCCCCAACCCAAACCCCGCTGCACTTTGTTTTTTTTTTTTTTTTTAAAGATTTCTAAATCGGACAGCTTGCTGGTATTAATCAATTCTTGATTTTCTTTTGGTAAATATTTAGGTAAATTCTGTTTTTGACTCCACTTATAAATCTTGTACTGTGAATTAAAACTTAGAAAAAAATAAATTTTTTTAGAATTTAATCCTCACCACAAGATCTACAGATAAGGTCAAGAACCAAATCTTAATAAATATTTTCTTTTTCTTTTTTCCACCGACCACTAGATAGTGAAAAGAATCAGTCAACTAACTACAAATTATTTTTTATTACCGGGTCCACCAATTTACCTAATAAAATTATAAAGCAAGCATTAACTGTTGGATCCATTCGTATATTTCAATGCGGACCATCATGTTGCTCTTTACTTTCCGACCAAGCAAAATAAAGAATTAATTATTAAAGTCATAAAGCAAAAGTATATTAGTTTGCCGGTAAATAATTGCATTCCAAAAAAAGTTTTTGTTACTCTTCCCATTAAAAAGTGATATAATCTAGAATACCAACAATAATAATAAGTGAATTACACACCGTGGCTTCATGGTTAGTATGGAACCACTCAAATTTCTTTTACAATATGGCCCATAATTTTGTCGTTAAGGCCCTGTTTGGTTCATGAAAAGTAGGGAGGAAAAGGAAAGAGTTTCCTTTGAGAATTGTTTATTGTGTTTGGTTGCAAGAAAACTACCAAGGAAATCAAATGCTAAATGGGTTGAGGCACCGATCCTCTAACGGGTTAAATTTTGAAATCGGGTCCATAAAATCAAACCTCCACTCCTATTGGTCCCGGGCGACACTTCTGAGTATGAGGTTTTTCACTTTTTATACGTTTTTTCTTGGTCAACAATTGTTGGCAAGCATTTCCCCGTGGTTTTGTTAACTTTTTATTCATGTTCTGATGAATCATGATGACTATTGGGATTTTTTTGGAGAGAATTCGTCTTCTTCCGGGGTCTCCGTTCTCTGCAATGGCCTTCGAAAATGCAAATGGATAAGTTTTTTGAAGCTCTTCAGCGGTAAGTAGTTGTGTGCTAGGTGTTTGGTAATATGCCTGTGTGATTTTTTTGCATAAATTTATTATTATTTTTTTTTGGAGATGAAACTAGAAAGGTTACTGAGTTTTTGAATAATTAGTAGAAGGAGAAGATTTGGTGTTTTTTTGTTGTTGGGATTTGAGTTGGAAGTGATGGTGAGTGATTTTTATTTCGATGTTGGGTGGGAGGAAACTCTCCAGGTTTTCTTGAATGCATTCTTGTTACCCTAAGTTGGATGAAGCATAGATGGGGTTTAGTAATGTAGGCTGCAATCAAAATGCATCTTCTTCTGCTCATTGATACTACTATATCTTTTAATTTGTACTTCAATTGAAGTATAAAAGCTTCCTTTTAATCTGTCTTTAAGTTGATTGATAGTGTTAAAACATGCAAAGTGTTCGTTAAATATCCCCTCTCAAATGAATGTTTGAGGGTCAATGAAAACTAGTGAAAAATCAGTGATCCTTGGATGAAGGAATTCTTGTAAGCTATTCATATAATCAAGAAATGTGAAAAAACAATGTAACTTGGTGAATCAAACACCTATCATAGAGCATAATTCAATGTTTAGGTATATCATGGCATAATCACGAAGAAAGGTATATGTAACTAAATTTTACTAATATATTTTATTACCATAACTTCTCATTTATGTTTATAAATGTTGCACCGTCTTGTTCAACTCTCTTCAATATTCTCGGAGAAGTTTTACTACATATATTTGGTAGTAAGATTCATGCCCTTGAACTTACTTCCACATATGTGTATTATACAAAATCAAGTTAATGATCACGTTTATTACTTTTTGATAATTGGATACAGACACCTAGAAAATACAGCTATATACAAGGGTGATTTTTTTTTTTTTCTTTTTGTTGTTTTTACCATTTCTCATGAATAACATGTATATCAAATGAGAGTGACTTATCCAAGAAGATAGAGAAAAATGGTTGTTGTGGATGCTAAAGGTTGTAAAGAAGGTTGTGAAGGATGCTAAAGGTAAAAGAGGTTGAGAAGGGACATTGGTAGATGAGGTTGCGAAGGATGCTAGAGGTAATGTTGCTGACGTGGTGGGAAAAATTGGATCCATGGTCAGAAGTTGGTGGTCACTCTTTCAGCAGCCATCAACTAGACATGCCATGTAAGAACGTCTTATTACTGCAGTTGCAACCATAAGCATGTTCTCAGGAAGGGATTTTCAGAGATAAAAAGCTAAGGTTACAGTTGGAAAGACTAAAGGTGAAGAGGTTTTGCATCCCAAACAATCAGTAAGCATATTTTGCTGGTGATAAATTACAAGTAAGTTTTGAATATCCATCAGTATTTAGCAAATGCTATCTAGAGTGCTTCTAATTAATATAGAAGTATACAGAATGCACCATAATTATATACCACTCTAACTCATACATATGTAAAATATGTGACCATGTATAATCTCTACATGTAATGGAACATCTAAAAGTCTGTATCAGCAAAGTAGATTTCCCTAATGTCTTTCCCAGATTAACTTCCATAGAATAGAGTTAATGTTGCTGGTTCTTAATTTGGATGATAACTTTTATAAATATGGCATGTGCACATTGTTAATTCGGAATCTAATAGCTGTTTTAGTATTGATAGAAACTCCTAGATGACTGTTGGACAAATGCATAGAGAAAAGGTGACAAAGGCACATTAATATATGCAAATTATCCATCTTTGCTGAAATGATTTTGTTGTTTGCATAAGCACTTGGTAATAACATAGTTAACAACAAAAATTACATATTTATTCAATTTATGGCTTCATCTACGGCAGTAGGGAATTAGGCCTTACAATCAGTTTAGTCCTTACAGATTCACTTGTGGATCATATTTGTTGCATAAGTTTATTGTGACGCCTATTATTTTGCTGAAAATCATGTTGATTGTGATCCATGTGGTGTTTGGTTGTGCTTGTAGTTGAGATGGAACTAATTTTGGATAAGTACAATGAATTATTGTCATGGTGTGCTAACAGAGGCTACCGCAGAGTTAGTGACTTCAAACGATATGACTTATGATACCGGATCCAGGCAGAATGGGAATATACACCTCTGGATGATCAAAGAACTGAAAGAGCTGCTGGTATAATATGGGGTGCTGGTATAATATGGGGTCTCCCTCTCCAGCGGATCGCGCACTCGACGAAAGAGCTTTACAAGCGGCACTGCCCTTCTTCTCTCACGCGATATTGCTGGATTGGGCTTTCGCCCATTGTCCAAGATTGGTGGAACATGGCTCCTCGTTTGAGAGGAAGGGAGTTGCTCGAGCGATAGGGGCGTAGTGATGGCGGAGTGGGAGCAGTAGATTGTCGATTGAAGAGCCAGAGATCAGTAAACTTCTGTTGATTTCCGTAGTTGCAGCAAGAGAATTGTCGAAGCAGATGAGTTCATGATAGGTGGCTTATATGAAGGATGGATTCCTCATCTGTATGACAATGATTCACTACATGGGAAGATATTATAGTATATCCCATCTTCTTTGGCAGAATATTTTATAAAATAGTTATTTACTCTACAATTTTGTAATGGTTGTCTTGCTTAGTTTTCTCATAAATTTGTGTTGTTGTACTAACGAAGCATATGACAAGTGCTAATGAAAATTTTTCAAATTTTTTCATAAACTGTATTGTATATCATGTAGAGCTCTTGTCGAGATCTGAATTGGCTTGCATTGTTATAGGGGGTTTGAGATTTTACAAGAATGTACTTACAGGAATGTACTGCTTGGAGTTGTAAACAAGTTAAATATGCTTATTAATCTAAATTGGAACCAAGGATATTAATTTTTTAAAATCTGTTGTAGCATTTGGTCATGCAAACAAGAATGGGAGTATAAGAGGTGAAGAAAAGGAATACCCCTTGTCATTAATTTGGATTTAACATGATATTAATATTCGATTCAGTCAATTGTAAACAAATAAACAGACAGTTTTTTGGTTATATGAAACAGGTATTATCATACATAGACTTTTTAGGTTCTTAGGTTTTTGTACACCCTTATTAATATTTGTTATACAAAATATTTATTTGAGAGGTGTGTGAGGAGTTAGAAAACGTGTAAAAAGTTAATTATACTAATAAATAGAGAAAAACGTGTACAAAAAAGTAAAAAAAGGTGTGCAAATATCATCAACCCTAAATGTATAGATGGATTTGGGAATATTTATATTTAGATATCCAATCTTTTAATTACCAAAAAAAAAAAAAAAAATTACTATAGACATGTTCAGTATCACAATTGTGTCAATGAAAATGATATTTGTCTAACAAATTTATTTTTAAGCAATTTGGGCATTATTAACTTTTTTTTAGTTGTTATTTTCCTTTTCCATTTCTCAAAGAATGAATTATTTGAATTGATTATGAATGGTAGTATTTGTTAATTTGCAAAAAAAAAAAAAAAAAAGATTTTTCTTTTCCATTTTCTTTGCAAATTCCACAAACCAAACAAAAAATTTACGTTCTTAGAAACCTTTTCCTTTCCTCACTACTTTCCTTGGTAACCAAACAAGGTGAGGAATTTAACATTTCCAAAAAATTACTTTCCTTTTCCTCCATTTCCTTTTCCTCACTAGTTTCCTAGAACCAAACAGGGCGTAAATGTGGAAGATTAGGAATGAAGGAAAAGCGATACCAAAATTCCAATCATCCCAAAGGGTAAAGGACGGATTTAGGGCTTATGGTAGCACAACCTCACGTCAAGAGTCAAGACCCAACCACTTTGTGGGGGTGAGTTTGCTACTGCCTTGGTCCGGACTTCTACGAGGAGGCATACTACTATAATTATCTATTTCTAGTAATGTTGAGAGCAAGAAATGCTTGCAGTTCGAAGTTGTAATTAGTTGCAAATGTAGAAATTGATGTGGTTTGACGTTAAAAGAATATAGTTGAAGTGATCAATCTTTCCCATTCTTCTCCATGACCAAAAATCTTTTTCCCTTTCTTTACTCGTTTAACATTTATCATACTAAAGTTTAACATTTATCATACTAACTCTTACTCTACCATATTTCTATACTAAAGGCGAGAAGGGTTAGAACTTGGGAGGAGAAAAACCACCTCTAGACCAAACAGATAAAGTCCTACACTCGCAAGATTTTAACTAGGATACAAACCTAGGGGAAACACCAAGTGGGAGTTGAATCCCCGACCTGATGCGTTAGAGGACTCTAAAAGTCCTACTGGCCTCAGCTGGTTCCATGACAAATAAGACGGCTACTCACAATCGCCTGGTAACCGACAACCAAGTCACTCGAAATATCAAGAAACGCACTAGCAGATTTGGAAACATTGAAATGAGAATAATCTACTACTAACAATATATATTCTACTACCCCCTTGATCATTGATTTCTTCAACAGAATTCTGGAAATGGAGTAAAAGAAATAAACTAAGAGGTGAGCAAATAACTGAACAAATTTGATATTCTTTTCAATTTCACTTCTTTTTGAAAGTCGAAGGGATGACAGAGGCGTCAAATCAAGAATTTTTTTTTTAATTCCTGGAAATACTATTACAACAGCACCACCTATATGCACAGTATTCTTTGTGATTATGCCCTATAACATAGGCACCTGCTTGTGGTGTTTGGTGGAATTGCACTACAAACTTCACCTCCCATAGTCCCATGTATGATGTAATCCTCGACATGACATTCTTAAATGTACAAAATCATATTGAAGCCGTATAGAAGTAGTACTAAGCAAACGAGTTTGAATTCTTCAACCTTAGTAAGAAGACTCTGGCAGAAGCTCTGCCCCAGTGAAGCTCTCCAAACCAAACTCGTGCAATTGACAACTCGAACTCTACCACGAAGTTCCTGAGAATGCTGGATAGAAAACGCTTTGCTACTTAAACGAACATCTGAAATAAAATAAATAAATAAATATCACTAAGATCAGTTATAGTATGTCTCTGAGTCTCACAACCACCAACACAACAAACAGGTCAGAATATACGACGAACAACTACATGTTGCACATCATTTATTCACTCAGACTTGCTCAAAATTTTAGGAAAACCAGAGTTATTGCATCATCAGGAGGCAAAAACTCAAAACATATGGAGAAGTGGGGACTGTGTATTTCCTTCTTGTTCAACTCAATACCAGTATATCGAGATGCTCAGAGAAAGGTAAAGGTTTTAACAACTTACTCCATATGGGAAGCAAGCATTCAGAGGGTAATAAGGTTCCAGTAGCTGAAAGGTGAGGTTCATCTCCTCCTCTTCCTGCCTTTTCCCAATTGACCAGATTTAAATGCATGCTCTTGTTCTTGAAGGAAAGCCCTTGCTTTTCCATACTTCTCCGCTCTTTCTTCTTCAAGTAGCCTCTTGTCCTTTTCCTTCACCTCAAACAAGAAGTAATTATCTTTCCGAAGTTCACGAGCGGCACCTTTAGATTCCCGTTAAAGTTTAAAAGTTTCTTCAACTTTCTCCTCTCAGCTCTTTCACGATCGGGATCGTAATCTCTTCCTTTTACAAAGCTAGGGATCACATTCAGCAATTAAAAATAAGTCAGCAGCTGAAACTAGGTACTGTTTTTATAAAGCAATCAAGATAATTAACTTATCAAAAGATATTTACTTATCCTCAAATTTTGGATTAAGCATCTTGATAGGCACTGGCTTTTGCTTCCTCATTTGGAGTGGCTGACGCAATACATGATGCTCATCAGCTTTCTTATCAATAAGTTGGGCAACATCTCTGAGTTTGTGCTGCAACATTTCTGGCATGTGATGTTGCTCTGCCAGTTTATGTAATACCTTTGACATTGGCAAAAATATTTCAGGGAAACAATTGAATGCTTCATAAATGTTGACAAATCCTGTCAGGGTTTCAGTAACTGCTGCAAGAACATTAGCCCTGTCAACAGAAGCATCTACTTTTAATTAGTACTGAACAACCTCAACAAGGGAACATTTGAAGAAAAATATGCTGCATAAAAGGCTTGACAATCTCCACAAAAATGACAAAATAAAGGCAGTCAATGAGAATGCACAATATATCAAATATCAGCAGAGTGAGTCATAAAAGCACATATCTAATTGCCAACATTCTGAAAAAGCAAAGCCGCAAAGCATTCATTACAAGAGAGAGAACCCCTTTTCACCAATTATTTTCCATGTTTTCTTGGCTTCTCAATAAATGAGAACAAGTTATGCTTTCTGTTCGGAATATATCAATGATGTAACGCACTAGATAAACCCAGATGATCAGGTAAGACACAAATATAGAATATGACTCAGTGTACTGCTAAATACAGCAAAAAAGAAGACTGACCTGAATCTATCAGAGCTGAAATGAGGAGAATCTTCTGGCAAGTCCATCAGTATAAGAAAATCTAAAGGGTTGATTTCTTTCACACTACTCTTTATGCAGAGCAGAGGTTTCAGGGATTTGATTTCCATAAGACGGTGTATCAACTGCATTTACAACAAACAGTTAAGTAGCCTCTTTCATACACCTTAAAGGGTAATTCCACTAATGATCAGCTAAAAGCAACTAAGAATAACTAGTAAAGAAACATAGGTGAGAGTAGAAACTATGCTTCTATTCATTCACGCAACTATAAAGTTGCTATTTTGGAATAACACAAAATGCTAAAACACCAAAAGCAATTCATGCTTTTATAAATAGTATGGTAAGAAATTCTGTTGCTACATAGAAAAATATTCTTTTAAGAGGACAAAAATCCTTGAGAAAAAGAATCTAAAAGCCACATAAGAACTGGCAACTGTTATGTGAACCTAAGAGATCAATTGGAGCCATACCTGATGGTCTTCCAATGATCCTTGAAATTTGTCAAAAGCTGCCATAAGTAGAGCTCGAATGAATGTTAAAGCCTCGGGACAAAATTTTCTGGACTGTTTTGTGACCTGCACAAAGTTTCACAAGTTTAAGAAAGTGTAGACTTAAAAAGGATGGCCTCACTGTACATTTAATGGAAAATTAAGAAGAAAACAAAATAACATTAATACTGGTTGACTGCACTTACAGAGAGCACCATAGAGCATAAGAAGGAACCAACTACAATATCTCGACCTGACACAACCTGACATCGCATTAAATATTCACACATCAACAAGATTGCTGGAGTCATGACCACGTGACGAAAATCGGAGCATGGAAAGATCATGGACCAAAGCCTCAAAAGAAAGATTGTTTTCAAAGAAGGCCAACAGCTTTTCCCTATAAGAAAGGAAATAGTGGAAGAGGTTAAGAGAATTTGAAAGATGGCAATAGATTATGCTGGAAGAGATCTTAAAAAACTAACAGCAAGGATAGAAAATGTGAATTAAAATGCCAATCACATCCAACCTGTAGTTTTTACATCCTCGGAGAATTGAATCCGGGTTCGTAATAATCTTTGACGAGCACATATGGCAGCAAAGTATGGGACCTCCGCGCTCATTTCCACCAATGGCTTCACAAGCAAATTCAGAAGCTTGAAGTTCAATGGCTTCTTACTTGCTAAAACAGCAAAGTATTGCAGAAGAACGCCATAAAACACCTGGAAATGACAAGCGCATTGATCAAAACATCAATTTCATCTTGAAACAGTATGTAAAATGCCAGCTCCAACTTTGAAGTTCTAAACAAGAGGAATCGTTAAACAAATACCAGCACTATGTGATCACTGTCGCATATAGAAAAGTTAAGAAGACAACTGAAAATCTTCACAACTCTAAGCAACCTTCACATGGGAAATGATGCCATAAGAATGATTTACCTAAAAATCTAAAACACGTATTTAGCTGAAGCAAATTACAGTCTCTTGTCCTAAGGGTCATTGAAACGTTTCATTTAGAAAACAAGAGAACAAGAAAACATTTCAATATCATAATCAATGAAATAGCAAACCAGGGGTTAGAAATCCATACTTGCATTTTCTTTCTGTTTTCCGCTGCAACATTGATTGCATTGAATGCACGAATTCTCCTGACTGCTTCAACAATTTGATCATCAGAACAGTTCTCCAGCAATGACGTAAATTCTTCCAGGTTTTTCGGCGCTTCAATTGTATAAGGAAGTTCCCTTTGCTGAAGTGAATGTTGCTTGGCAGATGTTTTCAGGTTTTCAGTATTGGATAACTTCATCTGCTTTTCCTTCTTTTCTTGTTCTGTTTTCTTTCTTTCCTCCCCATCAACATCACTCTTTTCATCATCCTCGAGATTAGTACCAAGTTTATCATCATCACTCTGCTCCCAGTCCTTCAGTAAACATGCTTTGTCAGGTTCATCCTCATCAGACTCTTCTTCACTATCATCTTCACTACCCTCAGATTCTTCTGTAGAAGCATCATCCTCACTCTCAAGATCATCTGAATTTTCCCTTTCCAAGATCCTTTCAATCCACCCCGATTTAGTTTTCATCTCTTGATCATGCGAAAATGAGTCACCAAGGTCATCTCCAGATGAAGATCTCATGAACTGTTTGGTGGTTGGATCATCTGAACCATCAGCTTCTTCATCACCTGATTCATCAGCAGCAACCATTCTCTTCTGACGCTGTTCCTGACATTATGGACCGGCATGAGAGTTAACTGAAGTTCCAATAGGGTATATTTTTATAATTTCCTACTTCTCATATTAATCATTTTAAGGCAAACAACACGTCCATATCGTTTTCCAGAATCAAACACACGTACAGAACATTTTCCCCAGTATTCAGTGAATAGATCACTAAAATGTATCTACAATATTCCAACCATATGCTTCAACATGCAAGCACAAAATCACAACTGGCCAGAAGGAGATGGAACGTTCTATCAAGTCATTACATAACTTATACATATCTAGATAATAATATCCAGAGCAATGAAGTCATGGAATAAAACACAATGTTTTACTCGAGTACAGGCAGAATTGTCAAAAAGAGAATACTGCCAAATCGGAAGCCAAAAGGAACAGAAAAATTTGAGTGTTTGTGAGGAAACTTCATTGGTTAAGATACAAGACCTCCCTCAATTTGTATTACTGTATTCTGGAAATAAGAGAAAAGATCAACAGAATTTTTCGAAGAGTCCATCTCTAATTGAGCAAATATGTTGTAACATAATTATCATGATAAACAAGTTTCCTAATTCATAGGCCCGAAAAGCATCTTAATTATCAACAAGCAAGTTTGATATCCTAGCAACTAACGATACCTCCAAGTGCTCCAAGCGCTCTTTCTCCTCTTGCGCAATTTCTTCAGCTGACTTTGTACGGTCTGATGGGCGAGCACGCATATCCAGTGCCATCTCACTTACAAGTTTGTCATAAAAATCAGATTTTTCCTGTGAGGTCATTATAGTACTTAGATAACGCCAAGTATAAATTTGAACTAGAACTAGACATAAAATGAGAAAACTAAACAGCTGGAGGAAAAATCAAATAAATGATGAAGGCACTGGACCATGCAGTTCAACAGCATCATATGAATCAACACTACCCAAGAAAATATAGAAAATTTAAAATCTATAAAACTCATTCAATAGTTTCTAAGGGAGTGGAAATGTACTAGTTGAGGAGCAGTTTTGTCCAGAACTGAAGATATCTCATTTTTCTTTTCTTCATTATTAGAACTGGTCATATTGACAAGGGCTCTTAAAGCATTCATCTTGTTTGGTTGGGTCAATGAAAACAGTGCCTCAGACTGCACCAAGGATGTAAATTCTTGGTCCAGTTGATCAACCAACTGCTCATTTTCTTCCTTATCCTTTGCCTTCTCAGCCTGGAAGAAGGAAATGAACATAATCATAAAGATCAAGTAATCATGCTTGTTCTGCAGCAGTCAGTAAACAAATTATCCCTAATCACAACCTTAAAGAATTTACTCTTGGAAATGATCTCCTCCATTACTTCTTTCCTGCTTTTGTGCCTCTGCAACAGCAAAATCACACTCATTAGGAGCAAGATTAGCATATGCTATCTAATACTTATTTACCGGATGTGCTAATGATAAGGGAGAGAATTCCTTAAGAATATAAAAAGGTAGAGCATCTCTAAGTACGCAGGTAAATCATGAAAATTAGTGTGAAATCATTTCAACAGAAGCAAGATTAACAAATATGAGACGAAGGATGAGAATCTCACGGTATCTTGTCCTGATAAACCTGTTTGCTGAGCATTCTCCACTGCAGTATGATTAAGCTGCACTAAAATAGCTGACTTCTCTGGCAAAATTGTTTGTATGTCATTGCAACTTATTCACAGAATAAAGGAAGAATAAAATAGGGAAGAACAACATACCTACAATTATCAAATTTATGAGCTAAAAAGTTTAGATTGTATAACTAAGAAAATAATCAATATATTTGCATTCCCTATACTATCGAACTGCATAAATGATGACAACAAATTTAGACCTAGCAGCTATGCAACATAGAAGAACAGAAATGGACGTAAGACCAGCGATAACAGAAATAATATTCTAGAAGCATGCTCAGGAATAAACATCTCGAGAAGCATATATTGAAGTAAAAATACATCATGTGATACTTTACCATCAATACTTCAGCTCGTAAAGATCTTACTTTTCTGCACTTTACACAAATTAAAAACATAAAAAGACAAGTCAATATTATCTCAACTACCACATGTGTTATGTGTTGCTTAAATGAACAAGAATTACTTAAACCCCCCTCAACTTCTAGACTTTGTCAACTGACAAACTCTTATTTTGTAAGTTCCCAGCCTTTGCTCACTGAAATAGCTTTCAGATTGAGAAGTATGAGTAAAGTGGCCTAAGCTCTCCTTCCACAGTTTATTTTTGGTTACTTTGTCTTTCTCCACATGAAAGCATCCATCTCCTGTGAATGTTCGTACTAGCACCTCACACGAAATTCAATTGACTTAATGCAAATTTCAGATAAACATTTTTTTGCCAAAAAAAAAAAGTGCAATAGGTCGCTGTAAACTTTAACTTCAATTGTGAAATCTTTAAAGTTTAGATGTTTACTGATACTTTCATAGAAAAGGACAGCCACAATCTTACAGCTGCGGATGTGTTTGAAATGGAAAGAAACTAAAAAACTGAAAAAGAATGGATAGACCTCTCACAGTCGAGGCCCTGAAAAATCTATTGGTTTGTTAAGTATTATTCAAATTTTTGTCTTTGTTTACTCGTTTATAATATTGTCCTAAATATATCTTTTGCTTGTCTATCCAACTCAACCACAAGAAAAGGCATTACTACCAAAACCATCGTACCTATACCTACTAGTTAATACATTAAAAATTTTCACTCATATACAAATACATCCATGTGTATATACAAGACATGCATTAGTAATAGGAAAACTAAGAATTATATACATACTTCCACTCACAGTCGGCCCATCATCCTCATCCTCATCAAATGGTATTTCATCCTCAAAATCATCCTTTTCTGGGAAAAGACCAGCTTGAATCTCAAGTTCATCTTCTTCTCCATCAGATAAATTATACTTGCTTTTCTTGCTCTCTAAATTTCAGCTGCCATTAATTGGGGAAAGAAAACAAATTTCTTAGACAAACAAGCAAAATCTAATACTGAAATTATAGGACAAGATAAAAAACTTTCAGAAGCAACTCACCTGCCGTTCTCGTTGAGACCTCATAATGGCCTTATCAAACTCCCCAAGCACATCATTTTGCTCCCCAATTCGCTTATCCAAAAAAACAGATGACTTTCCGCTCTGTTCATACTCCTTCAGCAATGTCTTCTTCCTCTGCATCCCAAAAAACAAAAAAACAAAAAATCTTTCAGAGCCCAAAAACCAAACATCCAAACAAAACCCAATTCAATCCCAATAACCCACAAAAAAAAATAGAAAAAAATGCCATCTTTTTACGCTAATTTCACAAATTCAATGCAAATTCTTCCGGTAAAAGTGTAATTAACTGACCTTTTCGATGGCGAGGGATCGAGCGAGGCCGATACGGCGTTGTTCGCCTTTGCGTTTCTTACCAAGGATATCGAATTTGCGGCGGGACCATTGGAATGGTCTCAAATGGGTTCGATTTTGGGGCTTTTTGCTTCATTGCTACTGCATTTGGTGCTGATTTTTTGCTGCTTTTCTTCTTATTCTTCTTGAGTTTTGAGCTCTCAGAGCTTGACTTTTTCGCCATGGAGAATTTTCCCTAAACTAAGAAAAAAAAAGGTGGAAAATTAGGGTTTAGGGTTTTAGGAATTACCCAATTAGGATTTTTAGAGGGAAAAGGAAGAAGATGATGATGATGCTGGGGGAGGTGGGCTGGGCTGGTTTTTTTGCAGTTATGGGCTTTAAGCCTATAAGTCTCACACAACCCTAACATATTATGGGCCCAAATGTCCTTTTCTTTTTTCTTTTTTTTCTTTATTTCTCAATTTCTCACAAATAATTCACAATTTTTTTTTTTTTTTTTTTTTGGTCTACAACAATAGCAGAACACTTGCATAAAAAAAAAGAAAGAAAAGTTTTAACTAGTAAATTCATCACAACTTCTTCAATACATGTCTGTAGAATTTATATAATAAAAAGATTAACGTTATCATAGTTGCAAAATAACATATGTATGGCTAGGAAAGTTAGACTTTAATGAAACCGAAATTCAGTTCAATTTCAAATTGGTTTGAACTTTTCAACCTAAACTTAACCTAACCTTAAATTCATATAAAACTCTGAGTTGTTTATAGTATTTACTCACGAATAATGTTCCTAGCATATTATGTTACATATCTCCCCCAAAGAACACAACTTATGTACTATTTTTCTACTTTAATTGTTTAGTTTAGTGGTAAAATTAGCCAAAGATAGTTAAAAAATGTTGAAGAGAAGGGGAAAAAAAATTAACAACTACAACAAAGAAGTTAAACATGTTGTCGTTTTCAGCATGCCAAGGCTCCTAATGGATTAAAGAGCCTACAACAACAGCATGGCTTTGTCAAGCAAGTTTTTGTTCTTTTGTCATCTACACAAATGGCAAAGCTGCTAAAAGAAACTGGATTAATCGTATCATAATTGATCTTTTTCAAGGAGATCATTGGATCATATAACTACAGACTACTTAAGGGTAATAAAAATAAAATAAATTTGGAAACCCCTTTTTCATGGGTACCATTTTGGTAACCATGTGATAAAGAACGTTACTCAATCCTAGCAAATTGTGAGGCATAAAATAAACAATAACACTAATATATATTCGGTTTTAAACCCTATATATAATATATAAATTTTATAAAATTTTATTTATATAAGTTAATATCATAATTTTTATAATATTTAATTCATATCACAAATATTATAAATGAAGCAAAAATTCGAATCTACTTAAATATTTCTCTTGAACAAAGGCCATGTATTCTTTAATAATAAATTAGGAAGCCTATTCTTGGATATTTATTTCGCAATACAAAGTAGGTATAACAGTCGTTGAAATGACTGAAAAGTAAAAAAAATTTCACTATTTTTCAATCATCTAAGGTTCAGTAATATTCACTCCGCAATGAGAATTGAGTAATAAAGAATTTTTCTTTCTTGAATAAAGATTGGCTATAATCTTATTATTATTATGATTCCATGGAATATTTTAAGATTTATGTCTAATTTGGTAGGTAAACTTTAAATATAAAATTTGAGTTAAACTTAAACATAAGGTGGACAAACAAGCCATACAAGTATTAGTGCCTATATTCTCATAATATATACATATTTTCTTTTTTATAATAATAAGATTGTCGTATGATTTTCTAAGGGACATTGGTCAATGTACACAACTTGCTATATAAACGAACACTCACATTTAGCCATTTTTCTAATTTAATTTGACTTCTCCAAAAAAAATTAATAATAATACTAAGTGGTCAAACGATGTTGACAGCATAGATGAATAGAGGAAAAGTTAAATTTTATTGAAAATATGACAAAAATTGGCAAAAAAATAAAATAAAATTGTAATATACATGTATAGACAAATAAGTGGAGAAACATCATTTTTAAAAATACAAATCAAAATAAAAATGAAAATCCAATCCAAATCCAAATCCAAATCCAAATCCAAATCCAAATTCCTCTTAGCAAATCAAAATTACTTCCTTTATCTCTAATAAGTAAATCAATGAGTAATATAATAAGGAAACTAATTTACATAAAAAAAAAAGGAAATTAAAACAATAAATAATACAAAACCGATTTGGAAAAGTCAAAAGCAGAAGAATAAAAAAATTCCTCAAGAAGAAGAGCACGCTAATCTCCTTATACTTAACAGTTCAACTTCTTCATCCAACGTAAAACCCCACTGCCTGCCTGGTACTCTCTCTCTCTCTCTCTCTCTCTCTCTCTCTCACACACACACACAGAGCAATCCTCATGCATACACTGTTATTGTAGAAATATACGTGAGAATTGGCTGATTTTTCTGGGAAATTCAAAAGTTTGATTCTTATGAACGACAATTTATGATTAAAAGGGATTGTTGAATTCTGTTTCTAATGTGTTTTTCTTTAATGGGTTTTGTTTCTTTTTGCTGATTGGATGATAAAAGATTGAGTCTTCTTGCATGTAGATTGACAATTTGCTTTTGTTTTGTAGTCTTTTTTTTATTGTGCATAATGGCCTAATGGGCTGATAAGAAAGTTTTTTTTTTTTTTTTTTTAAATTTGATTCATTATTTTCTGTGTTTAGTTCTGTTTTTTCAATGAAAGTTATAATCTTTTTATTGGGTATTTTTATTAGTCATGAAAAAGTTAAAATTTTGCTAATTCATGCTGTTTATAGGAGGAGGTTACACGACTTGATGAAGTTTTTTTTTTTAATGTTTTTGTTGTTTTTGATATTTTTAGGATTTTTTAGGGAAAAAAAAAGTTTGCTATCATTGTTTGGTTACTGAGAATGAGATTGAATTGTTATGTAAATGTAGGTTTGTTTTTTAGGACTAAAGCTGCTGCATCATGGGTGCTGTTTGTTGTTGTTTCCCAGTTCCTGACGTTTATGGCCATGGAGATGAGAACGATACCAACAATGGAAACTGCCCGTGTTTCACCTGGTGTATACAAAGCATTCAGAACAAGGTGCAATGAAAAAAAGCTCCACTTGCTTTATTTAACTTGAAATCAACATAATATTATGTAATTTATTTATGTTTCTGAAATATTGGAATTTGATTTGTGAAGCCTATATGCATGTATCCTTTTTGGGTATTCATGCATTTGGCCTCTGGCTTTTACACGAATGCTTTCCCTGCTGCACCTCTATGTTCTCAAGTTTGCTGTTTCCCTATGGTATATGAAGATTCTGGACCAATTTTTTTCTCGAGTATGCTTTGTGTGATGGTTTTCCACCTGCAGGAAGTTTTGCCGGGTGTAACTAAAGCTGTTGTCCCCTGTTTATATCACACACGCTATTGTAATGTTTCTAAATTTCTTTACGCAGGTTGATTTTTAATGTTGGTGTCTAGCATTCATTAGTTCTCAAATAGACTTTTAAGTGCAATGTGACTTGTCAAAGATTATGTTATGAATACTAACCATCTTGCCTTTATCATATGTAGTAGAGTATCTGCTAAACAAATGTTGCAGTATTCAAACAATAAATCACGTTACTTGATTATTGAATATTTGAATGGAATATTTGAATGGAAAGCTAGGTATATAAAAACTAAGGATTACTTGATCATGTTAATTCTAACAATCACAAGACAACACACGCAGTGAGCTTAGTTTGTCTTATCTATAGTTGCCTGGATTGAGCTTTCATGAACAAATACCATGATTGCAGTGCTTAGTTTAGGAATTGGAGATGAAGAAAAGGCGGTGGAGGTGATACAATGAAAGAGAATGGGAGGAAGCTTAATCTATCTATTTTAATGTGAAGAGGATAGAGATAGTTTCATATAAAGTAAATAGGCAAAATTGCTCATAATTTCTCCTCTTTGAACTTCGGCGTTACCTTGTGGTCCTCTTATCTTGATTCTCGAGATCAGCCTTTGATGCTTTTTTATATTTTTGTTTATTTCTAGTTGAAAATTGATTCAGTCATGTTGAAGAGTTAACCCTCAAGTGTAATGTTGACAGTTATTTGCAAGAGGAAGTGAGTACAGCATCTCTGCATCCAATCCCTGCAGCTAATCAAGGGGCAGCCTCTTCAGAACCCATGGTACCAAATAATAGTTCATCTGCCACCAGATCATGTGATATTACTCTGCAAATGAATTCCAATTCCAGATATTCTCCAGTGCCACAAGATGATGTAGTCCAAAGACAAGACAAAGGCTCAAATCATTCACGTGTAGAGCCAGAACCACTAATTGATCCTGAAGTTCAACAAATACCAAGACTTCTAAAATTAGAAGACAAATTAGTTAATGCTGACGACCAGAGGGATTCCAACTGTTCCAAGTCCTGTGTGAAGGACTTGTCATCAAGCATGCAAAAAGGAATTGGCTATGATGTTCCTTCATCAGAAGATGAAGATGTATGTCCTACATGTCTTGAAGGTAAGTTTCATCCCTCCCTCTCTTTTAAATAACCTTTTTATGGCAATTAATGTGGAAGATAATGACATTTTATTCAAAGAAGACTCTAGATTCAATTGTTTTGACTTTTTATACTACGGCTTTGAAAATTTTATTGGGTTCTAATAACTGGCTCTTAATTGGTCTCTGAATAACATTTTTACCGAAATGTTTTTGTGCAGAGTATACCCCAGAAAATCCCAAGATAATAACTAAGTGTTCTCATCATTATCACCTTAGTTGTATATACGAGTGGATGGAGAGAAGTGAAAGCTGTCCAGTTTGTGGAAGGGTAATTTCCTATCATGTATTTTTTGTTTCCTGCCTTTGTTTGAGGTCTATTCTGAAATCCTTTGCTCTTCAATTTCATTGTACCTGGGCTTACTCATCTGGTTGACTCATACACTTGTTATGAAAGTATGTCTAGTCATCTTCCCATTGGCTTGTTGCATGACCAATTTCGAAGAACTCATTCTTGCAAGATTCATAGGATAGAGTTTCTTCATTTTCATTGTGGCTATTCTAGAGTTCTTTTGGAGTGCTTATTGAATGCATTAGATGATTGATTTTGACATTGTTCATAACTGAAAAGTTCACATATTTGCTGGAGACAGACCGTTGTGAGGTTGGTGATAAACTCCGTATGAAACTACTGGAAAGGTGAAATAACTCTAATTTGCTGACTGTTAACTATTCTATTGACGTGAATGTAATCAGTGAATTAACTGTAGGAAAGGTGGCAAAGCCACACAAGTTTGATGTAGGTTCAGGTAAAATATTATCTATATTGGGTTTTGATTCGCAACTAGAAAAGAGAAAACTTGGGAAATCATCCTTCGTATTCGTAGTGCACTTTATGATGTGGGGTAGAGTTTGAGGATCAGACATCAAGGGCTAAACCATTGATCATTTAACTTGTGAACTTGACCCTTTTTACTTTGAAAATGCTTCGAATTTTCTTGCCCCCAGAAACATCTTTTAAAGTGAAAAGGACTTTATTATTGGATGACTTGTTCTTATTCCATTCCTCCTCTTCTCCATTTTGATCCGAGTCCAAATATAGAAGAATTGCATGAAAATAAGACTCGCTAAAATTTTACAGTTTTAGACAAATTCAAAACATCGAAAACTTTAAGAGGTGAGTACCTTCTGCTTAATCATTTGAGTGATCATGCTTCCACGAATATTCTTTTGAAAAAGGACTATTTAGAAGGGGAGGGACAAAAAGGGGAAGGGAGGATGAGTGCGATGAGAATAGAGACTTCACCCAAAAATGAGAAAGTTTAGAAAGAAGTAGAATAATGTTTTATGTGTGAAAATCTGGTTCCTCTCTGATTTAATTAGCTTTCGGCTTAAGGAACTGTATATTTTGCTTATGTTTGAAGTCACTGCTCTTTTGCTCATGATAATTAATGATTCTGAAATCTCAATTCGAGCTCCCTAATATAAAAATGAAAGTCCTTTCTTTTGAATTCTTGTTGAGGCTATTTGGGACTATAGCTTAGTCATCTTAACTGCTTTAGCAAGTAGGATTTCATGCTATTGCCATGTTTTACTTGAACCTGATTTTCTTTGTTTCCTTTTGTAGTTGATGGAATTCAACGAGACAAGATACGTGACTTTGGAGCTGCTAATGCCGGGGCACAAAAAAAGATTGACGAAACACAAGAATAAAAAAAGAAAGAGGAAAAATAAAACAAAGAAATTTATTTTGTACATAGATCATATTTAGCAGAATTCACCAGAATTTTTTGAAGTTTTTTGAGTCGATAAGATGTACAGGCTGGTCTACTTATCACATTAACTTGTTGGCCTTATTTCTGTGTTTTCTTTTCTACTTGTTACAGTTGATAATCTAATTATAGAATCATGATGTAGTGATGAGAAAACTTTTGCCTCTTTTGGAGATGGGGTTTCATGATTTCATTTGGACCTCCAAAGAATGAAATAATCTGCACCAGATTTTATTCTTAGTCTATCACAGGCTCTCTAATTTGTGAACTTTAATAATAACACTATTATCAACTGATAAATGCACAGTTTTGCGACTGGTACAAATTTATCCATCTAATATGATCTCCTACATTCCTTCTTTCCCCCCCTTGATTCTTTAAATTCTTGTGTATGCTTAAATCATCAGGCAAAATATGACCTTTACTGGATCAGAATGTTTATGGTATGACTATTGAGGATATCAGAATGTTTTTGCCTGTAGTTGGTACAATCCTCAAATTCCAACCTTTTCAAAGTAAACATCAAGGTCTTCGTACAAAGCCTCGGGACAAGGTACCAACGAGCTTTAGCTTGGTACTAGAGTCTTCTCCAGGACCGTAGGTCTTGTGTTCCAGTGGCCCAAATTATACCAAAAAGATGATGATGATGATGATGATGATGATGATGATGAAAGTAATTTCGTTCCCAAGGGCCAAACTTTCTTCCAAGTTCCAACTTCCAACTTCGACATTGTAACTAAAAAAGAAAAAGTGCAACATAAGAGTTATTCTGTTTAATTATTTTCAAAGACAAATAAATAAATTAAATTAGTTAGCTTGTTATTCCTTTTCATCCTCTTTTTTGTAGTTGTAATTGATACTACAAGCTTTAGAAGATAAATTGCTCATACAATACTCATATTGGATTGGGACACTAACACAATATTTACAAACCCTATTATTCATGGCCAAATAATTGTTGTAAGTTAATGTTGAGCATCATATTTAATCTAATGCAGTGTGTATCACAAGACTTTAGTGTAACACTAAAAAGTGTAATAGAAAATTCAATGTCGTATTCAAAACTCAGTGACTCCCTAGTTAATAAATCAAACTTCTTCCATTAAAAGCAAACAAAAATAAAATAAAAAAGAAGAAAGAAATTATTAGAAGATACAAACTTATATATATACAACATGATATTATTGCCACAGTTCCGATAGTTATTTTCCATCATTCTAGAAATGCTCAAGAACTACAGCTAGCTGTAGTGAGAGAGCTGGATAAAATTTTCCAGGTGGACATTCACAAAATACAGACAGTTGTACAAATAACACATAAAAAGCATAGTCAAATATATTAGCAAGTCCCAAGTTGAGAGCAAATTTGATTTCTCTCAACCTTATCAGTATTAATATATATATGCACCAATAAGGTAGTACTAGGTAGGATGGATAGCACCCCTTTTTTGTGCTTTATCAGGCAGCAAAGTATCCAAGATGGCATGGAAACAGTGAGTCTAGAGTAAGATCAAGCTCGTTCCTCCTCGCTTCTGGTGTTTCTCCTTCATAGGCACCGCTGTTTAAGGTGTGACAACATTAATGCAATTGGAAATCTGCACGAAAGCACCATATGTGCAAGTTGCAACGAGTAAGTCTTTGCTACTCATTTCGTAATGTAGAGTGGGTCGAACAGTCGGAAAAATGATTGAAAATAAGGTCTTTTTGTCCGTTATTTTTTAATCATTCAAAAGTCTAAAAATACCCACTCTACATTGAAAATTGAGTAGTAAAGATTTTTTCAGTTGCAATAGCTAGAAGAATATGCAGAATATACAGGAAAGCTAAACAACAAATGTGGCTTCTAATGCATTCTGAACCTTGCAGTTTGAGTTACTGCATGTTTTATACTAATAAATTCAATTGGTCCAAGTACTGAATCCTCATCTGCATTTAAAATTTATAGAGCTTCACTTCAAATGGAGGGTTCATGTTAGTTAAGAAATAACTACGTATGTCTAGTAGTTGTTCCAGAACAAAATAAAAATTTCTACGACTAGATATAGGTTAAACTTCTCCCAAATGGTTTCCTAAATTCTCATATTCAAGAAGAAAATAATTATCTGAAAGGCTTGCCCATAGAAACTGGGATTACCTGACATTTAGGCAAGGAGGGATTGGCTGTGGAATGAGGAATGAAGTTGAACTTGGGCCCTGATTTAGCTGCTGCCACTGTGCCTGTTGTGCCATTATCTTCTCTTTCTCCTTTACCTATTTTGAGTGGAAGGACGAAAAACAAGCAAACTAATAACCTTAATGTTGATGATTGATTGAGAAAACTACTCGTTAATAAGCTAGCCGAGTGAAAGATTGTGTGGTGAATGAAGTTGTTCGGGGAAATCAGGGAAGCAGGGAAATCAGGAAATCAGGGAAATCAGGGAGACTTACGTCTAAAAACAGCTATAATTGCTAATGAAGCGAATGGGACAACACGATTGAATAAGTACGGCATAAGTAAGATACTGGCCACCCAAGAAGAGAAAAATTGGACAATTGAAGGATTAGGTTTCTACAATAAATAGTAATAAGTTGATATTTAAAAAATCAAATGCAACTCAAACACTCATATAAATAATATATGTTGTAATAATAATAACAAATTTTAGAAGAAACGATGTATATTCATAAATATATATAACCCTATATTTATATGCATACAAATATAATGAATATAAATTATACAATAAATATAAAAAATAATAAATAAGGTAGCTAAATAATCTATACTACGAAAAGTATACTTGATTGACATTAACTAATGAAAGTATATTTACCTGAATGACATTGACACATTTACTCAAACTCAAGGAAATTGCGAGGAAATCAGCTTGAGATTGCAAATAAGATTTTTAAAATAGTTTTGAAAATAAAGTGTAAGAAAAACCTATTAAAGAGAGGTTGAAAACCCATAAAAAAGGATTTAAAGTATACTGACAATGGATGCCATAAAAACAACAATAGTAAAAAAGTGATTGAACCATTGAAAGGGATTGAAAATGGAACACTGTTAATTGAATGCCTATAGAATGGGTTGTAACCTATTAAGGGGTTGAAAATATCACTTGAATTCATTAGGGATTGGAAAAACACTCATGAGAGTGATTAAAAGTTCTGATATCATATTAGAATGTTAAATAACAGAGTTTAGAAAGGACGGTATTATTAATGAGACAATGTTCAAATATATAAGTATATATAACTCTATATTATAGGCATATAAACACAATGAATATAGATAATACTTATAAGATAATCAAATAATTTAAACTAAGGAAAGTATATTTAATTGATTGACATTAACAATCTAAACCCCTCATAAGACTGAATAACATCAATGCTAATGATGACCACAAAGTTACGAACCTTCTTTGTTAGCATGTTGTTTTGCTCTTGAATTTCTACTTTTCCTGTCAAACAAAGATCACAAGAAGAGGTGACATTGGTGTACTTGCTAATTCAATGGATATATAGGTTGAAACAAAAATATGATTGACTTGTTATCAACTCAAACAAGTTTTAAGCTCATTTGAAAATATTTGAGGTTCAGCAAGCCATGATTCTCAAAAGGCTGCTGGAGTGGTTTAGAAGTTCATCAAATTCTGACATATCTAGGGTTTAACTTTTAATTTATTAAGCAAACCATGCAGCAAAGTTTGCAGATACTGTTAAGCACATAGTGCTAAAACGTGGTACGTTAGGAAATGCGGTACGAGTAAGAAAATGTAATTCATCATTTTCTAAAGTATCAGATATGTAAGGGTAGGTTTAGTTGATATGTTAGGTACGTTACTTTTTAAGAAAAAACTGCTACATTATATGGATAAGAAATTAGTTAATAGTACATAGTATTAAATTTCTAATAAATGTTGAACTTTTAATGATTAAATTTCTAATAAATATTGAATTTTTAATGACTAGAAAAAAGAAAATGTTCAATTTTCAATAACTATTATTCTCAATCCAATACTAAATAGTTTTAATTAAGTAAATTTATAGAATATTTTATCATTTTCTCAATAAATAAGGATTTGCCACCTTGATATTCCGAAACGTGAATCGCCACAATTCAAGATGCAAATAAATCATGTTTTGATATGCTTAAGTTGCTACGCAGTTTATAGGAATAGGGAGAATTTCCAGTAACTATGGTTGAGCAACTTGCTTTTTGTCATTCAAATGTCACAAATGTGCCAACTTCTAAGAGAAAAGATACCTGGCTTTAATCAATGGACACTACAGTATTGTATTGACAAAACCTCAAAAACCAAATGAAGCAGGCATAATTTGAGTAGTTATTAGGTATGCCAAGCACTACGGACACAGAATGCGAAGTCATATAAGCAACTGATTCAAACCTTGCTTCCTAAGTTGCTTTCATGGTTGTCGGATAATTGTTTCTGTGTACCACCACAGGTTGGTATACAAGATTATCTCGATGAAGAAAAATACATTGGAGGGTTGAAGGAAGGTTTGAATATTCAACACTGATCATTTCTTGAATGCTTTATTTGTAAAGTTAAGGCTACTATGGTTTCCCAAAAATCACAATTTCTTGTATTTTCCCATACTCTTAGATAGGCAATTTTGACAGGGTAATTAGTAAACTGAGTCAGCTGAAACAAGTAAACAGGCACATTCTAGTGAAGCTGACCTTTCTCTGCAGCTCAGAGATTGACTCATACATGAGTTGGTTCTGTCAGAAAATGGACATTTAAGTGTTAGGAAGTAATCGAATTAAGAGGGAGTGAGTAGCAGACCATGCCGGAAACACAAACAGAAACAACTATAACAGCTTACTTTTCTAGAGCGGATGTGTTTAAGAGCAGTGTCAAGCTGTTGCTCCAAATTTTGAAGGTCTTTCAGGCTCATTGGATCAAGCTCCTCACCCATGTAGTGCCTGATAGAACAAGAAAAGGGTTTAAAACTGAAGAAACATCAGCAAATCTTTATTCTTAACTAGAAGGCTAGTTAAGGTTAATTTGTCCATGTCTTAATTGACCTGTGATTTCTTTGCAACAGCTCAATCTTGGCCTTAAGTTTTGTGTATTCCAGGGTCCAATCTCCCTGCATAACTCAACCACGAGTCATATAATATAATATTCGTGACATTAATTCTCATGTGAAATGATCAAGCTTAATTGTGTTGTTCAATCAATCTCAGAACTGTCAATGTTTTTACGATTACACAACTTTAATGATATATTAATCCAGTCTAGGACGTACCACAGATTCCGAGTCATTTCCAGTTAATTGCCTTTCAGCGTACGAATATCTTTCATATCGCTCCAGGATATTCTCCAAGCTGTTGCATAAAAATTCAAAAGAGTAAAGTTCAGCATTGCATGTATGCAACATATAAAATCCTTGATGTTTCTGTTATCGCATTCGAGTCTTCTCAAATCACACTACTCATTGCTTCTAAGAGACCTCCACATCAATCCAAAAGCCAACAAAGATTTGTAAAGTCCTTGTTTTAGTGTAAAAAATGCTAGGTTTGAATCAGTTTAAGATTCTAAACACTGTTTCTTACAAGCACTTGTGACAAGGATTAAAGTACCCTATGTGATTATGATGGTAGGACAATCAAAGTGTCAATTAATTTCTTATAGTCAATTATAAGTTAATTAATTACCTCCATTTTCTTGTCCATCAACAGAGATCAGTTATTTAGAGTCCTATTCTGAAGTCAATGAGTTTTAAGGGTTAAGTCTCAGGCAAGATATTATTTGCAAAAGTAATTTAGGAATTATGTTCAAGAAAACCTATACATTTGTAATTTGAGAATTATTGGCTAAAGCCATAGGGTAATAAAATCAGAGTAAATCTTTCATGTACTATCAGTATACAAGAATTTTTAAACCATCGGATTTAGAAATATGCCACATGTGGAAATAACTTTTGAAATTTAAACGCTGCACATGTGTCATGCATCTAGATAAATCCCTATAATATAAAAACTTTGTGTATACAGATAAAGCATGAAAGATTTACTCATAAAATTAATGTCATTTTCAAGTCTAAGTTATTGTATAACTTCCTTACCTTTTGGCATGGCCATCTTGATAATTGTACAACTCCCTTACGTACTCTATGGATTCTCCATGACTTCGAAAATTTTATTTTATATTAAAACTGAGGGCAGAAATTATCTGACAATCTATACCTTCCTTTATATTGAGATACAATTGCTGTATGATGTTATTTTGGTTCTGAGCTCATCACTAGACCTTTTATAGGTTTTTCTTAATACAAATATCAGTGTGTATTCAATTTCAAAATATTGTCTAGTTTTTTCTATGAGCTACATCATACATGCACAATTTATAGAGAAAATAAATATTCTTCATCTAACTCAAGTACTGGATTGACAAATGACAACTGTACCAAAATTCTTATCCAGAATTATGATTAATATATAGTTTTTTTGGCAAAAGGATATATCTGTTGACAAATTAATGAGAGAGAATTTGAAGACGAAGTTAACTTGAAATTAATTGGAAGACAGGTGCAAAAGAATGAGTTAAAAGTTAAAAAAAAATTGAAGGAAATACATAGTTCAAAAGTTATGGGACTGGCGAAGTAATTTATTCCATGGCAAAATGTAAGATCATTAATTTCCACACAACATGCAGAAATGAAGCAAGCCAAAAAATTTGTATGAGATGATTATTCTTTAAATGATCATGATTTTTTATCTTACACATGTAATTTATAGATGTGATGTACATCTCTTTGTGTGCCAAATAATTACACAAATCACCATCACTTCTAGACCTTTTGCACTCATTATTATTCCGACATATATGTTAATTCTTACGTAACATGAATAGATTGCGAGGGTTCAAGCAAGAAAAAACATTCCAAAACTATTATAAATGAAAGTAGCCTAATTTATATTTAGTAGATTGACTTTTGTAAATTTACCTTTCGGCTTTCTTGGATCCTGGAGAGCAATGATAAAACCATCATACCAACTTAATTAGATCATTCCTTTACTTAATCAAGATTGGGAATGCCCTTAATTCAAATTCATTTTCTTACATCCATCAAGTTAATGGTCTTTCTTCCTAATCCTAAATAAAAGGTTTAATTAATCATGTTTATATCTCTATTCCTTCCCGTCCTTCACATTTCTTTCTCCCCGTCCCTCCTGTTCTTTTTGTTTAAAAAAGTACTTAACACGTCTATGCTAAAAGATCTTCATTACATAAACAAAATATTTTATCTTGGCTCATTATCACCTGCTCATGGAAATTGTAGCGAAAAATCATTGGAGATATATAATGAAAAATCAATGAAGATATATGGATAACATGTAAGGCCAAAGGATAACTTACCTTAAAAAGAAAAAGAAAAAGAAAAAAAAATTGAGGGTCAAAGACAACTTTATTTACATAAAAATGAGTACAATAGTAAAAACAGCTTCATCAAGAATTCAAGAGTCAGTTTCCACCATTATTGTATACTATGGAATAGAAAGAAAGTTTCCCCTTCTTTATGGATACAAATCTTTAGTGTAAAAACTTCCGATTCAATCTTCATTAGTCTTGAATGATTCAGCAAGTTTAGTCTTTTCTCTTTTACATTTCTTTTCTTTTGGGAGGAGGGGATTTGGGGTTCTCATATGCTTTATGCCTGAGCTGCAACAGAGTTAATAGATATGCAAACAACTTAACAAGTAAAGGAAATAGCATAAGATAAGTTAATTCTCTACACAGACATAATTTTGATCCATGCATTTCATGTAAATGTCACATTCATTTGAGTTAAAATTACATTTCTAAATGATTTATTTAGCTTAGGTAAAATAAAAATAAAAATATCTTAGGTAAAAAAATGTCACGTTATGATTTCACGGATAATGGCACAAAAAGTGTATAACCAAAGTAAAGAAAGAACTAAATTACCAAGAAAGGAAACAAAAAGTGAAAATGTTCAATGCAATTACCTTCAAATATCACGATACTGTAGAATTAGCTAAAAATGAATTTCAAATTAGAAAATCCAGTTATATCAAGGGCTCATATTTGCTAGACTACTGATAAACCGCAAGATCGGCATGAGTAGGTTTATTTGGAAAATCAAATTTGAGGGGAGAAAAAGAAGTAGCAAAATGATGCTTCAGCATATATAATCTTCACAACCGAGCAAAATATGTCTTTTTTATTAGTTATTATGATTTTTAGTTTAAGCAAAGGAAAGATGTCTTAACATGAAAATTTTTCTACTCTCTCTCTCTCGCCTTTTTTTTTTGTTAAACGATTCCAGTACACAATACTTTTTGAAAAATGCTAGGCTAAAATAAAGAAGATAGCTGAATGCTGCCATAGATCAGTTTTTCGATGTATCAACCTAGTATTGACTACTTGACAACAATGAACATGTGCATGGACGAGCTCAAAACAAAACTTTGTCGACATAGAAACCTCGATTAATGCAAACTCCATCTTACATCCTAAGTAAACCATCGTGTATATTCTTGATTTTGTTGCCTTTTTCTGATTTTCTTTGATACTATGCATATAGTGGCTAGTCTAGCGATCTAAATTTTCCTTCATAATTCTTGAAACAGGCGATCGAAGTGATTTTCTAGTTGATCTCCATAGAGTTTTCTACTTATTTTAAGAACATTAATCATAAACTCGAATGAAGAGTTGAAGACATTATAATAAAATAAAATTAAAGAAAATCTGAATATAACATAAAGTAATCTTGCAAACATGTCTTTTCAATAATTTTTGTACCTTAAACTCTCTCCTAATATGGATCTGATTTTCTGAGACTCCACATCGATAACTGATGAACAACATTAAAGCTTCAAACCATTTTTTTTTTCTTTTTTTGTAAATTAAAGCTTCAAACCATACTAAAAACAAATAAAACAATTATAAGCAACAAACACTACATGAACTATCAGGCCTTAGCTAGATTCAATCTATCACTTGCAAAACATGACGTTTAATTACTTAATGTAGATATTACTATGAAGACAATTAAAAGCATCAAAGGGTCCAAAGGGTATATAACAATGTGAAGATCTAGCTTGCTAAAAGAAGACTGGTATTACTTACAAAACTTGGTTCAAAATAAACTTAGCCATGGTCATGGTTTTGATCCTTAATTATGAGAAATTAACAGAAAAGGCCAACAAATTTTAAGAAGAAAAAAAGGACAGCAACAAACCCTATTTAATATTTTCTCAAAAAAAAACCTTCAACCCTTTTTTCTGTCCAGGGTGAAAATGGAAAATCTATTTTTGCAACAAACTTTAGTTCATGAAATCATGAGTATATAATTATACCTAGAATCAGAAGAGTATTCAAAGAGCTTTCCTTTGTAAGAGAAGACAATCAAAGCCACTTGAGCATCACAAAGCACTGATATTTCATTAGCTTTCTTGAACAATCCACCTCTTCTCTTTGAAAATGTCACTTGCCTGTTAATCTTGTTTTCTATTCTCTTCAACTGCACCTTTCCTCTCCCCATAATTAATCAATTAATTAAATTCTCTCTTTTTCCCCAGAAAAATAACAACCCTCTTCACAGAACAATCAAAAAAAGGAAACCCTCGGGTACAATTTATCAACCCATGCCACTAGATTCTAGACCACAACAAAACAAGAAAGAATTTATTTTTTTATTTTTTTGGGGTTTTGTGAGTTCTAAATAGTACTCCGAGAAAAGGAATAATAATACATTTCCTTTTCTTGCGTTTTTTCTTTTGTAAGCGTAAAAAAGGGGGATATTTTAGGAAATAATTGATGTTTTTGTGGTATTTCTAACTTTCTTGCTGTTTCTATTTGGTGAAAAATATTTTTCATGATAACATGTTGTCTGGAAAAGCATATACAAATTTGGAATGGGATGTGAAACCACTACAGCTACATGGGTTCTTTCTAGGGAGGTTATTACCAGGTGGTTTTTTTAAGGATGTGTTGTCGAGCTGTGATTGGTTGAAGGTACTGTTTAGTCGTTAGTGTCTGGTTTAGGAATCGACACTCATCCTGGTGGATATGAAGTTGGATTCACAGGTTTTTAAGCAAGATTTGTACAATCCGAGCGTACGGACTTCTAATATTTGATGGTATTACTATGTCTTTTCTTTGACACTGTTATGGCGAATGCAGTATTGAGAATAGTTACGTGAACGGTAAACCTAATTTTGGATGTAAATTTTATAGTTAAGAATAAATTTTGTAATTAAGATTAAAGTTTGTTTTTATCCATTAATATCATTAATTAGATAATAAAATTAATTTAATTCATATCACAGTTGAGTTTAAAATTAAATTTTATAGAATTTTATTTGTACCGCAAAATAAACAAGTAGAGATTAAAATCAAGTCTATTTAAATGTTTCTCATAGAGTATTAGTGTAGAAAAATTAGAAATTAATTGGATACGCGAGCTTGGGTAATAAATATTTGTATTAATGACAAACAACGACGGCAATATATCTTCCAATAATTAAGGACCAACATTTGGCAACAACATCATATTCTAATGCTAAGACATTAAAATTTGTTTACAAACAAATTCATCCATTTGAATTTTGAAAATAAGTTCATGTTGCTAAGTTGTACGCACAATAATCTTGATAGAAATTGTAGGTTGAACATATTAATTAATTAGTATCCTTACCCTTCACCTCAACAATTATTATAACTTACGATTTTTGAGGTATTTCAATCTATTGTGTTTGATTTAGATTTACAAACATTTATGGACTTAAGAAAAGCATTTGTTTAATTAATTTGTGGTTTAAATATGTCTACACATTACTTATCTAATTTAATATTCACAGTTGGAAACATTGTCACCTGTGCACACATCCAACACATTTTTTTTTTTTTTTTTTTTTTGTAGTAGGTGTACAAATTCAATTATTAAATGCACATATATTCCTATCTATTTTTTTTTTCCAAATAAATTCAATTATTAAATGCAAATGAATTCCTATCTATATCTATTACTAAGTATATTCAGAGATATAATTGATTATGGCTTGATGTATTAGTATGATACCTTCTTGTCGTATGATCGTGCTTTTTGCTAACCCCTATGAACTTATACCCCAATTGCACTTTGCCTCCCTCAACTTATTTAATAAACACTTTACCCTCTATCCCTTATTTCTTTATGTTTTGAGACAAAATTGCCCTTACTATTTTAATATTTTTTTTCATTTTTTTCTCTTCTTACCAATTTATTTATTTTCTCTCTCATATTTTTTCTTTTATCTTTTTATCCATTCTTTCTTGCTACTGTTAAATTATTATACTAAAAGTAATTAGTTAGTTAAAAGCTCTTTTTTTTTTTTTACATATTTATCAATAATTTATAGATTAAATAAATTTTTTTAATACAAGCAACATATATTAAATAGTATAATATAGATTTTATGAGTTTTACAAATGCTATAATTAACAAATAAACAAACTATAAAAACATAAAATAATTTTTCAAAAAAAAATAAAAAATAAAACATATATTCTAAGTATGCAAACAAAATTTTTTTTTGATGTCATATCATTCATGGTGTCATATTTTGGTTGAATTTTTAGTAACTCCAAATCCCTTATATTAGGCAGCCGTAATATTTTCTTACTATATTTTTTCAATATTACACCATAAATAAAATGTTGTACATATTTTTTCATTCTATAATTTTATTTGTATACTATAAATTTTTTAAGTTCCTCTAGCTCAAAATTTTTATTTTTTATTTATTAATCTTACTATTAATAGTTGATCACAAACTTTATATTACAACAAGGTATATTTATTGTATTATATTTATTGCATTAAAGGATGATTAATCTATAACTTAAATTATTTAGATACATGTGAAAATTTAGAACTTTAATTAATTAATTATTAAAAGTAAAGTAATTATTTAGTAGTAGCAAGAGAGAATAATGAAAGAAAAAAGAAAAATAAGATAGAGAAAATAAATAAAAGGAAAAAAAGAAGGAAAAAAAAGAAGAAAAACAATAATAATTAAAATAATAGGGGTAATTTTGTCACAAAACATAAAAGAGAGTATACATGTAGAAAGTACTTATTAAATAAGTTGAGGGGAGAAAAGTGCAACTGAAGTGTAAGTTCAAGGGATTTTATGCTTTTAACCCTTTTGCTAAAAGCAATCAAAAAGAAAAAGTAGAAAGTGATATAAGGTCCCTTTTTTTGTTCTAAAAACCGTCAACAATATACATTTAACATCCAAAAACAAGCTTTACAAGGTCCTAACATTACCAAATCCTTTAATTTACAAATACTGTCATTTCAACAAACACCCTAATTTTGTTTTTTTTTTTTTTTGGAAAACCTTAATGAAAATATTTTTTATCGTATGCGTTTCATGGAATTCTTTTTCTTCAAGTGTTTTTTAATTGCATTTCATGAAATTCAACCATTACTAAGTATTTTTAACGATTCATCAAGTTTTTTATCAAATCACGTATAAATTTAGTGAATCAAGTCAATTATATATAACTTGGTCGAATTTTTCTTAGTTTTTTTAAACTATAATGTAGAGTACTCTTATCTCTTTATGTCTCTCAATAAGTCCTTAATTGCTTGATCCTAACTTATGATACTATGCTCGAAATCACTAATCCGCCAATATTAATTTTGTCATGACTTTTTCTACCACAAAAATGAACTAATTTAAGTCCTTTCCAATGCCCTAGGCGGTTGGCCCTCTATCTCATTCATTGCGCCCAACCTCTACTCGGGTCTCGATCTACCCTAAAATGGTAGGACAGGACTTGAGTGCCTACGTCTTTGGAGCATTGTGCAGTTTCAGTTTCTCTCATCAATATATGGAAGAAAAATATCTAGTATAACATATTTCCAATTAATTTTGGACTCTAGGTTTTTCTTTCTTGAGTCTCCTGAATCCTGAAATTTTTTTTACACGATCGAGTTTAAATAAGTTTAAATTTTAGATATTATTTTTAAACATGTGATATGCAATTGTGTAAAAAAAAAAAAAAAAATTCTACACCTACACAATGTAAAAAAGATTAATCCTTTGGTTAATGGTAACTTGATTTCAGTGTTTTTTTTAATATTTTTTTTCCTTTTGCTTTTCAATTATTCACCCTTTGGACCATTTTGTGAACTAGTGTAACTATTGTAGTACTATTAACTTGTCGTCATACTAATATACTATTTGCTATTCACTTTCTGAATAGACAACAGTGAGTATTTTTGTGTTCAAGTGTTTGGTATTTGTTATTTTTAACTTTAAATGCATGCTTTAAATATTGTACTTTGCTTTGAAGACGTTTGATATTATCTTTGGAGAAGTCTTGAATCAGTTAATGTTGAACAGAACTCAAAGTAAATTGGAGTAATTAGGTGTTTAATTAAGTAGTTGCTTTTGGATGAAATACGTTGAAATAAAAAGCTAGATAAATTGACTTTTATTTTTTCCTCTTTTTTTTATCTTAGAAAACTTTAATTTATTTTACTAAAATTTGATTTCGCACTTGTTAAAATATTAGAAAAAGCCTAAAATAATTATTTGGTTTCTTTTGTTACACAAAATTCACCACCAACGCATCTTTAAGTACTAAAAAGGCTCATTATAAGTCAAGTTTGATACTATTCAACCAATGCAATTTTTAAGTAATTTAAAGTATCAATTATCAATTTCCTTTCTAATTAGTAATTCTATTTGAATATATGTGTAGATAGTACTACTAAACAACAAAGAATTAAGATGTTCATTCACATCATAAGATCTTAATTACTGTACTTAGGCCAAGGGTTCAAAAGTTTTCCAACAAGAATAATAGGGTTGTAGAACAGGCTTCCTCATGCTATCGCTTGGCCTCTCTTTCCAGCTCCATACACCTGCTTCCAAGACCTAAAGTTGGAAAGATTCGAGGCAAGTTGAAGATAGTACCATCCCTGATGACGAAATGCAGTTTAGACGATAAAATATTTTTTTTATGATTTATTGATTATAGATTCGAGTCATTAAGGAATAGAGGAATGTTGATTAAAAAAAAAAAAAAGAAGAAGATGGTACCATACCAAAATTATTTTTGTTTAGCTTTCCTTTTTTTGTATTTTTTTTTTTTTACCTATTAAAAACCAGTGTATAACTTCTGTCATCTCACTTGAAAATTTTTTTTTTTTTTTTTCCCCGGTTCCCCCGGCTCCCAGGTATCTAACTATATATTGTTAGCTGCTTTTTTATATAAAGTATGTTTGTCACAAATGAAAACTTCAAATTACAGACTATTTTTCTATTTAAATACTTTACGTTGAGAGGTGATGGTTACATAAGTTATGCACATTTTGTATCCAATCAAACGGTAATATATATTCAATATTTAAAGTAGAGTAAGTTAACTGCAAAAACTGATTGTAGATTGCGTTTGGATTGATTAATTTGAAAAAAGATTTAAAATGCACCTAATTATTAGAGGGGTTTGAAAAATTAAAATGAATTAATTTTAAATTTGCTTAAATTAAAAATTAAAATATCTAAATCTATTAACACACAGAAAGAAAAAAAAAAAATCAATAGGCTGCACCGCCTCCACTATCTCTTCCGCATTCCGTCGAGAAGAGAGCAAGTGTACAAATTCAGAAATGAAAGATGGTACAAGCTTCAATTGACGCTAGGTACTCAAAATCTCCTTTTTGCATATTATTTGTATTTTGACAAAAATGTCCTCATCTACGTCTCATTCAACAAATTAAATGGACGGAAGATTAACAAATTTTTTACACTTTTAGGAAATGTGTAGGTGATTTGAACCCCCCCCCCACCCCAAAAAAAAAATAATAATCAATAATCAAAAGTTGAATGTGTTAAAATAGTTTAGTGGATACCTAGGTAACTTACATTAAAGTTGTTTATCATGGTAGAGGTGTTCATGGATTGAGTTATTGGATTAGCGAGTTTTTAGATTTAGGTTATCAGGTTGTTAGGTTGAGAATTTAAAATTCAACCTAACTCAACTAATATAAAAATTCAGGTGTATTTAGACGGGTTTATTTTGGTTAAAATTTCAAAAATGTAAAATATATATATATATATATATATATATATATATTTAAAAACATCCATTACAAAATATATTTTATGTCAAAAAATGAAATATGTTATATCAAGAATGAGAATACAAAATTATATAATATGTTAGATGAATGTTATGTCAAGAATAAAAAGAAAAAAAAAATTATAAGTTAGATGATATCAAAAAGAAAATACTGAAAAAAGTTATAAATAAAATATATTTCAGTTATCGGGTTATTGGGTTGGATTGGGTTGGGTTTTATTTTTCAAAACCCAACCCCATCCAACTAAGTTCAGATAATTAATCCAACCCAAATAGTTCGAAACCTAATAATCCAATCCATTTAACCCAAAATTTATTTGGATTGAATTGAATTTTTGGATTGGGTTAAATTTGAGGGGCATTCTACAGTCCCCTTTTTTTTTTAATGGAATCATTCGTTGGCTTTGAAGGCTTGTATAGTACAAGCTCTTAAAGCACGTAATATTGTATTGTACAAGCTCTTAAAGCATGTAGTATTGTATTATACAAGTATTAAACGTACAAAAGAATGATTCCCTAAAAAAAATTGTAAAATTTCCCATAGTTCGAACACTCCTATCTAGCATCAGGACTTATCTTGTGGATTAAATAAGGATACATAAATCAATTTGTCAATTTATTATGATGAGAAACGAAACTGAAACTCACAAGGCTAAGTCAATTTTACAAAATTTAAGGCCTTTTTGCGAGGTGTATTAAAAGTTTCCTATACATGAAGGAAAATATTAATATAGATTCGATTTTGTAGGAAAATATTAATATAGATTCGATTTTGTACCCTATTTATAAATTTTGTAGTTAAAATTAAATTTTATAAAATTTTATTTATATCAACTAATGTTATATATTTCATAATATTTAATACATATTACAAGATTTACAAATAAAGTAAAAAATTAGGTCTTCCTTATTATTTCTCTACCTGAAAGAGGACTTTTATTTCTGATTCAATATCTTGTCAACTCTTTTTTTTTTTCTTCTTTTTTGGGAGGGGGTCGTTGGGAATGGGGGGATTTTGTAAAAAACAAATATCTTGTCAACTTTAAGAAAACAGTTCTAGGTTAGGATAAAAATGATAAAAAATTTAACCAGACAACAAAGCAGGTGGCCTATTAGCTCAGTTGGTTAGAGCGTCGTGCTAATAACGCGAAGGTCGCAGGTTCGAGACCTGCATGGGCCATTTTAATTTTTTTATTTTTCAATTTTAAAATACTTTTCAAATCTCGGTATTAATCCTGTTTCAAATCTGGGCTTCGTTTACAAGTGTCCAGTTTAAGTTTGGGCTTACCAACTTTGGGCTTTAACGATAACTACTTGCAATCTTTCACTAAACTTCCATGAATAGAAAAGAGGAGCAAATTAGATATTTTTTTCTTGATCCATGAATAATGACTTCTTTCAATTCAGTCTTAAAAGTTTTGGTTCCATTGAAAGCCACAAATTCGACTCTTGATCAATCATAATTATTTTTGGTACAATATTTAAATATTATTGTAAATTATCAATAAAAATGTGTTTATAGCTTGCCTTAACTCTGACAATAATCTATCCTTCTTCTACATATTTTATTACCAATGAAAAAAATATATATATACTTACGAGCTTACAAGAAAGAAAATTTAAGCAAAGTGAGAGTATTGTTCATGTTTCATAATTTCAACCCTTTGTCAGACCTAGCTAGCTACGAGATGCTAGAAACTATAAAACCTTAAGATTTCGAGTTCCCTAGTGAAATTGAAGGAATAAATAATTACACACAAAATATAGAATCGAATGTACAAATAATCACACATAAAATTATATTTGAGAGGAACATAGTGGTAAACTAATTTACAATATTTGAAACAATGAAAAATCTTAAAAGAAATAAAAAAAAATAAAATCAAGAGTAATCTTTATAGACTCTCTAAAGACTCTCAACACTCTATAAGAAAAATACTCCAGTAATTATTCCCTGTATAGAGCCTACTATACTAGATAAATAATAATAAATAAATAAAAGCCACACAAGAAATTGTTAAATAAAATAACAAATCTAAAATAAGAGAACTTATAGAAACTTGTCGCCAATCAAACTATTGAGAATTAAAATACGAACCTTGCAAGCTTGGTTTTATTTTAGGGTTAAATGCAACAAGCATTCTGAATTTACACTCTAGTTATATAGTTAGTCTCCTCAATTTATTTAATAAGAATTTTACCTCTTCTTTCTTATTTTGAGACAAAAATACCCTTATAAATTTAATAATTTTGTTTTCCTTTTCTTCTTTTCTTGCCAATTTATTTATTTTCTCTCTAATATTTTTCCTTACCCCATTACTTGTTGCTATTACTAAACCATTATACTACTAGTAATTGATTGACTAAAAGCTCTATTTTTTTTAACATATGTCTAAATAATTTGCATAATAAATATCTTTTTAATACAAGCAACATATATTTTAATAGTATAATACGGATTTTTCCATATTATTCGCGGGTCATATTTTAGTTGAATTTACCGTAACTCCAAAAACTCTTATATTAAGCAGTCATAATATTTTCTTACTATATTTTGCTGCTATTACACTATAAATAAAATGTTTTACACAAGAGATTTTTCATTTTACAATTTTATTTGTGTACGAAAATAAAATTTTTAATTTCATCTGCGTTAAAAAATTTATTGTGCATTTGTTAATCTTAATATTAATCACAAACTTTATATTACAATGAGGTATATTTCTTCTATTAAAACATGATTAATCTATAAATTAAATTATTTAGACACATGTGAAAAATTAGAATTTTAATTAATCAATTAATAAAAGTAATATAGTTGTTTAATAGTAGCAAGAGAAAATAGTGAAAAAATAAAAAGAAAACATGAGAGAGAAAATGAATAAAAGGGAAAAAAAGAAGAAGAAAAAAGAAAAATAATAATAATTAAAATAATAAGAGTAATTTTGTCCCACAACATAAAAAATAGATAAAATACTTATTAAATAAGTAGAAAGGATAAACTGCAACTGGCATGAAAGTTCAAGAAGAATTTCTGCATTTAACCCTTTATTTTCCAACAAAAAAGTAAACCAGTTTTTCAGATGTGAATTTTGTTGTTGTAAAAGCATGTAATATGAATCTCATTTTGGATAAGATATTCTCGTGTGGATATTGCAATATCCCCACCGTGAACCATTCGCGATCCATTGAGATTCCAAGTTCAACGAACCACTTACTCCTTGTAGAACAAGAAATACAACAAATTAAGACTACTTGACAAGATTATTGAAGTGTTTTTAGATTCACAAAACAAAAAATAATATCTGACAAATTATATAAAATCAAGAATTTGTGATTTAATAAATTTTTTTTATTTGAGTTAATTTTGAGAACTATTTTTAAATTTTGTAAATGTCTAATATGGCCAATTTTTATTTATTTAATTATTTATACATAAGATAATGTCATTCATGACAGTTACTTTCGAAACATATCTATCTTAAACTGTTGCTATTCTATATTCAAACAGGACTCCGGACTAGCATTACAGACTATATGATAGGGAATGTATTTTTCTTAAGAAACAAAGTGAGTCCACGATTCAAGAAAGTTTGTACCTGCTCAATTGTCGTTTATACTAATGTACAAGAACAGAAGATAAATTAATCTTTGTCAAAGAGAAATTCGAGGCTTTGTTTGAATTGTTTTTTGTTATTCATTGTTTCCAAAATGATATTTTGTAATAATTATTTAAATACGTTTTTAAATATTTTTTATATTAAATATATCATAATTTAAAAAATAATTTTAAATAATAAATAATAACAGTTCAACCGTAGTTAATTTCCAAATCCCCAACCTTTTGTACCCAAAAAAAAAGACCCCTTCTTGTCCCTGTTAAAGCAAGAATAGACCATGCATCATGATAGGGTCTTTATTCTGTAAATGCAGTGTTCCTAGAAAGCTAAGAAACAAGCAATGGCCTTCCAGAGAAAAGTTGAGGCCATCGTCTTTTTTCCTTTTTTTTTCTCCTTCAATCTTCTTTCCTTTTCTTCTGGCTTTACAATGATAATGTCAATAGGATGAGGGACAATTTTGTTTGGATAGTATTTATTTAAAATATAATTTTTAATATAAAATTATTTAAAATAAATACTCTAGTAGCTTTACATATATATCCATCATTTTTTTTTTCCATTTTCTTCTCCTTCAATTTTCTTTTCTTTTCTTCTGGCTTTACAATGATAATACCAATAGGAGGAGGGACAATTTTGTTTGGATAGTATTTATTTAAAATATTATTTTTAAAAAAATTATTTGAAATAATATTGTAGCAGCTTTATATATATATATATAGGTCCGCTACCCATAGAGTGTAAGGACTTGTTCTTGCAAAGATCTAGACTGAATGTTAAGATTTGTATAAAGATCTATTGATCTGGGTTATGCTTTTATATTTATAATAAATAATTAGTATCAGCTTAAACATAATTAGATAGATCTAAAACAAGCATTAACATGGTTGGTTTATAATTAGCATCCTATGAAACCCGAAAGTTTCTGTGCCAAAGGGAACAACGGGGGTACAACCATTCTTGCATTTTCGTTTTATTTTCTGCATTTTATCATATTTTGCATTTTTTCTTGTATTTTATTTTATTATGAGTGCTTTCTTCAGATCTAGTTCTAGATCTTCCCAAGCCTCCTCCTCCTCTTCTTCAAATCCTTCTTCTCTTAAAGAAGAAATCAATTTCTCTGATATTTCTCAATCTTTGGGTAATTGGAAAATTCCCAATGTGTATCAAAAGAAATTTACAAATTAACAAATGATTGAGAACAGTAGTATCAGAGAAATTCCAGACCTTCTTTATAGATGGTGTCTAAGAGACAGGCTATATGAACAAGTCATCAATGTTGAATTGAGACTAACTATAGGTTCTATACCTGTCTTTTATACAAATCTAGATTATTTACATTTTGGACTTGTTAAATTGCTGCTAGAGCTCTCTTAGACACATCTAGTTTGGATACGTCTCTTTTACTATGTCTAAGAGATGCCAGATTTCTAGATTTGTATGATTCACTACTTGGTATGATTGACGTTGCTAAAAACCCTAGATACCTTAACTCTAAATGTTCAGATTTGAAATTATAAAACTAAGACTGGATCTTTACCAGTTGCTATTATTTTTAGACTTCAATACAAAGCTATGAACTCCGCTTTTAATTCTGAAGCTCTTAGAACTCAAAAGAAAGGTGAAACTATTCTTTTTCAAACTGATTCGAACAGATCTCACCTATCTGTTCCCAGACCAATCTCTTGGGATCAAGTATCCCTTCCTCAAAACTGGTCCGCCCGAGGCTTTGCCTCCCACTAAAAATACCTTAGTTTCAAACATTAGGCAATTCTCTCTATATTGATGTATGTGTCGCTAAGAGACAGCTTCCAAAGATACACATCGATGATTTGGTCAATTCTCCAACTTACTCTAGTATTAATCCTTCTGGACTTGACGCAGAGATAAATGTTTTAACTGTTGAATCAAATTTTCAAATTAACAAAGAAATGCTTCGAGTTCTATGCACCTCATAAGGAAGTAAGAAAATAATGGTTTTTTGAAAACTATAAAGATGAAAAGAGAAATAAGATTCAAGAAGAATTTTATGCTTTTCTAAACCATTGTCAAATTCATGTTCAGTTCTTTGATTGGTTTTCTCTTATACAAAATTAGACTATAATTTACTCAATCAATTTTTATGACTAAAGCTTGGCAAATCTCGAGTGGGGAAAAAGTTCATAAAGATTTCCCTCCGAATAGAAAATTTGAGTTTTTGGTAAACAGTGCTTTAATTTATGCTGCACCTTTTAAACTAGAGCAGTTTAAAATGAAGATCTTTTAATCAATAATTGAACAAAATCTCTTTTACACATAAATATTTACAAGTTAATGGTGAACATCTTTCTGTCTAGATTGTACCTTCAACTTCTTCCATTTCTTTACCAATTGATGCTTCTTCATCAAAATAACCTTTCATTACAAATCAGCTTTAGATACTCCTATCTTTAAGCCTTATGAAATTTCCAGTCAACTTAGGACCCAGATTTCTAGTCCTAAGATCGATAGTGAATTACAAAATAGGATAGACAGGATAGAACAAGCTATTAAGTTAGTTTACATTCCTGAAACTCCTACTATGTTCTTATTCACATCTATTGTTGGCATTGCCTCTTATTCCCATAATTGCAACGAAATCACGGCCCATGAATTAGTTGCCGGATTTACTAAAGAACTTAAAGGTTGGTGGGACGAACATCTATCCCAGAATGATAGAGACAATATCTTTGATGCCATTAGAATTGACCCTGAGGGCAATGTTATTAGAGATCCTTATGGACAAACCATTTCGGATGCTGTGTCTACACTCATCTTCACAATAGCCAAAACCTTTATTGGTAACCCAGGGATTTTTAGAGAAAAGTCGACTAAAATCCTTAACAATCTTAAATGCAAGAAGCTCTCTGAGTTTAGGTGGTATAAGGATACCTTCCTAACTAGGATTTACACCAGACCTGATGGAAATCTTCCATATTGGAAAGAAAAATTCCTTGATGGTCTTCCCAAGTCCCTTAGGGATTTAGTTCGTGAAGAACTCCAAACCCTGGGTCTGTCTCTGTATACACATCTAGATGTGTATAAGAGACACTCAATTCCATGACCCAACAAGTTGCCATGAGAGTCATCGTCAAGACAAGATGATGAGGCAATTAGCCAAAGATAGAAACCAACGTAGGAAGGATTTAGGTTCTTTCTGTGAACAATTTGGTCTTCCTTCTTGTGAAACCAAAATCAAACGTAGAAATAAACATAAGATTCACAAATCTTCCAAACCTTCCTATAGTAAGCCTTATAGGAAAACCAGACACAAATTTAGGAAATCTATTCTTCCTACTAAGCAGATGCAGCTTAACTGAATTTCAATCTTCTAGAATTAGTAGATTTCCTCTTCTTCTTCCAGCAAAACTTCAGTTTCTTCTGAAATGTCCTCAAATTAATGTTTTGACTAGAGAACAGGATCTTATTCTTGATATAATTGAAAAAATTCCTGATTCTGAGCAACGCCATTTATATTTACAAAGGTACAAACAAACTCTTGAAACAAATGATTTTCAAAATCAAGTTTCTTCTTCAAATCCTTTGGTTAGACATCCCAAGGTTTTAAACACTTACAATTTCACGGATATTTTAAACAGATTTCCGAATCAAAGTTTTAAAAAGGTTTCAATTCAGGATTTACAGTCTGAAATTGCCATTTTAAAACAAGAAGTTAGAGAGCTTAAGTCTCAACAGCAGATTGATCAAATGGTTATTCATTCTCTCCAACTTTCTCAATGTTCAAAACAAGTTTTTGAAAATTGTGTTGAAACTCCTTCAACCTCTCAAACTCCTTTTGAAAATCAAGTTTTATCTGAACAAGTGATTCCACCTGATCAGATTATTGAAAAATTAAATAGAACAGTTTTTAAACATTTTAAATAGAGTAACTGTTCTCAAATTTCTTATTCAAATTACTTTGGTTATTAATAATGAACTTTTCATTGATGCCACTGCATTAGTTGATACTGGTGCAGATTTAAATTGCATTCATGAAGGTTTAATTCCTGCAAAGTATTTCCAAAAGACCAAAGAACGCATTAGCAGTGCTAATGGAGAATCTTTGGAAGTCAAATTCAAATTATCTGATGTAGAAGTCAGATATTCTGATTGTAGTTTTTCCTACAACACCTTCTTACTAGCTAAGAATATCACTACTCCTGTGATTCTTGGTATTCCATTTATTGCTTATCTGATACCTTATACTACTACTTTTCAGGGTATCATTATCAACTCCTTAGGAATTAAACCTTCATTGGCAGGCAATTTAGCCTAATTGCAGCCAGGGAGTCTCTTATACACATCTCGGTTTTTCTGGAAAACTGCTGTCTCTTGAAAAAGATCTTAAATTTAAACGGCTTCAAAACCAGCTTAAATGATCCAGTTTTCAAAACTAAGATTCATAATTTACAAAACAAAATTCAAACTCAAGTTTGTGCTGATATTCCAACTGCCTTCTGGAATAGAAAGCAACATGTGGTAACTTTACCATACAGAATTTTATTTCTGCAATCTCATTATCATGTTCTTGTTGTAAAAGAGCAAAAGACCACAAAAGTTCTTGTTCTTGATTTGGATCAAAAGCTGAAATTCTATTATTAATTCGTTCTAATCTATTTTTTGCTAAAATAATTCTAGAACAAAAATAAGATTTGCTTCTTATCAAATCTTTTTTGTAATTATTATAATTTTGATTATAAAAGTTTCTAGTAGGATAAACTATATTTGAAAGATCCATTTTTGGAAGATTTTTGAAAATCTCTGGGTTTGTTTTTCTTTTATGCAAAGAACTTGATTGGTGCCAAGAATTAATTTGATTAGCCATGCAAAATCTGCAAAATATAAATAAGATTGGAATTAAGGTAAGGAAAAAATCAATCATTCATAACCTTTTGAAATTCAAACTTGCATTTTGTTACCCAAAAGCCATTACATTCCACTCATGAACAAAAGGAACTGTGAATCAGTTTTGTACCTATCTGAAGGGTGGATTTGGATTTGCCAAAATCCAGACTTTAAGTCAAATTTTGAAAAAATTGAAGAAGCATGCAATCTATGAAGCAAGTCCTTTTGTCCTTGGAATAGGGAACTTAATCCATTGTAAAACTTTGTTGAGAGGTTTGTAATTGATGACTAAGCGAGGAACACCTCGTTCAATCTCGGAATTTTTGTTAACATAAAAAGCAGCACAACTCCAAGGAGACTTGGAGGGACTGATAATCTTTTTGGAAAGAAGATCATCAATTTCCTTTTTGCAGAATTCCAGAAGCTCTTGATTCATCTGAATAGCACGAGCTCCAGTTGGAATATCTTTTTCTGAAAAATCCTTTTCATATGGTAAAGTTACCACATGTTGCTTTCTATTCCAGAAGGCAGTTGGAATATCAGACACAAACTTGAGTTTGAATTTTGTTTTGCAAATTATGAATCTTAGTTTTGAAAACTGGATCATTTAACTGGTTTTGAAGCCGTTTAAATTTAAGATCTTTTTTCAAAAAATTGATTTGATTCATTTTCATTTGCAAAGGATTGAGAGTTTTTTCAAAAGCTGGAAAGTTGAAAGGAATGAATTGATTTCTTCCTAAGGAGTTGATAATGATACCCTGAAAAGTAGTAGTATAAGGTATCAGATAAGCAATAAATGGAATACCAAGAATCACAGGAGCAGTGATATTCTTAGCTATTCAGATGAATCAAGAGCTTCTTATATGTGTGTATATATATATATATATATATATATATATATATATATATATATACTGTAAAAACTTTTGAGACATTAATATATGTAAATTTTTTTTTTTTTTGAAGAAAAAAAGAAACACATGGCATAAAAATGATTGAAAAATGTGTTTAAGGACTAACTGTAAAATTTTTGAATAACATATTATTTCGATAATAATAAATAATTGTTTAACAAAAAAAAAAAAGCAAAGAGAGAGAATAATGCATAATAGTAAAATATTGAGATATAATAAATGGTGTTGTCTAATCAATGGACTTTTTTGGACTAGAGATTAATCTAACAAAGAGATAAGAACATTTTCTTGTGTGATACAGCACTATGTATGAAGCTTATATAGCCACGTCTTGGGGAACTCGTATCACATAGTTCAATGCCTAAAAAAAGTCGAGGCTTATCACGATAAAATCAGGCTTTTTAGGGTCACTTTTTGCTTTCAAATTTCAATTTATTAGTCCAGAGTTGCAAATCCCCACGAAGCTGCATGCGTACCAACATTTATCTTTCCATTAATTACGTGATTATGACTTTATCCTCGATCGTTCATGCATTTACATGCATGTGTATGTAACACTCATTGATCGATCAGTTTTGATAAATTAACCTTAAATTAATGGAGCATAAATAAATGAAGTTTTCTAATTGGAGACAGATTTTTTATTGTGGTGTACATTTTCTGTCTGATCAATTGGAACATTGGGGCCTTCTAGTCGTCCATCATGTAGTGGATTTTCTGAGTTTGGCACAATGTTTGTCAAAATATATATGATTTTGAAACTTTACATTTTTGGAGAATTACTAAAAAATAATAGGTAGAGGTTTTAATAAAAGGTAAAAGAATTAGAGATACACCAAATATTTTAACTAAAATATTTTTTCACAAAAATTTCAGGATGGTGTGTATATAATAAACATAGAGATTTAAACGTCTAAAAATCTAAGAATTACTTTTATATGAATTGTTGATAAAATAAAAGATATCATTTAAAATTTGAACAATCATATCTGCCACGTGGCACCAAAAAATTTTGGTTCTATTCCAATACCTGCCATTGGGGGAAGAAACAAGTGATGAAATCAGTTCTAACAATATACTTGCCTTCATATGGTTCACCATTTTGTGTTGGAAAAATACTTTACAAAGTCGTATTTTAAAATTATTTTTAAAGTTAATTTATGGGTCAAAATTTTATTGAATGTCTATCCCTCTGATTTTAAATTATTGATCAAATTTTGTTTCTTCTTTTCTAAATTTAATGACACATTAATAATTTTTATTTATCATTTTGTATAAATACACTTTTGTGATAAAAGGGTTGTAATAATTAATTTCCCTCCATAATTTTTATCTTACTTTCCTTACCAATGTCATGTCTCATTCTCTCTCTTCATGCTTACCATTAAAATTAGGGTTAAAAGCAAAATGCCGCCTCCAACTATTACCTTAGTTGCAAAATACCCCTAAACAATTTTAATAAGCATTTTACACCCTTGACATGTAATCAACTATCTAAAATATCATTTTTTTGTAGAAATTGACTATTTTACCCCCAATACATTAATTAAGTGAAATGTCATTTTCTTCTTTTCCTTTATTATTTTCTCTCTTGTTTCTCATTTTATTTTTTCTAATCATTTTTCCTATTGTTAAAAAATTATGTTACTTTTAATATTTTATTAACTATAACATCTAATTTTACATGCATCTTATAATTTAATTTTTAAATTAAAATATATTATAATAAATAATATATATTTTATTGTAATACAGAATTTGCAATGAATTATTAATACTAAAATTAAAGAATAAAAATTTAGAAAAAATATAGCCTAATAAAACTTAAAAAGTTTATTCTAAGTATACAAATAAAAATTATGCATGTAGAGTCCTTCGATTGACATATTTTGGCCAAATTTATAGTACCTTATATTTGCTAGTTATAATATTTTATTATACTTTCCGAAAATAAAAAATTTTGCATGAATTCTCATTCTATAATTTATGTGTATGTTAAGAGTATTTTTTTTTTTAAAAAAATTTTGTACTCGATACATTATTTTTTTGTAGTTGGTTTATTTGTAGAAGTATATCAGTAATAAATGCACAAACTGTATATTTTGTAATAAAAAAATGTTGCTGGAAATATAAAGTATATTTTTTTTATAAATTAAATTATCTAGGCTCATAAAAATTATAACTTGTAATTCATGTATACCTAAAATTAAAGTAGTAAAATTATTTAGTAGCATGGGGATTACATGGACCTTCTAAGTCATTATTTTTTTTAAAAAAAAAAAAATTTGAGTATTTGCCTATTAAAATTAATGGGGTCCATTTTGCAATTTTTGTAAAAGTTAAGGGGGCATTTTGCTTGTAGCTGAAAGGGCATTTTTGTCCAAATAATTTAAATATTAGAAAAAATTGTTACTTTTTGGATAGAAATTAGTTGGAGGGTGCAAAATGCCTATTAAATTTGTTGAAAGATGCATCTTGCAACTTGAGTGAAAGTTGAAGGGGGCATTTTGCTTTTAACCCTTAAAATTATTACTAATACCAAATTATGTAGCAATTATTTAAAGAATAAAATACGAGATTGATTTATATAAAAAGTAAAACAGAAAATTTTCGAAGCCTAACAACTTTCAATCGAAGTTACTATGAGAAAAGGGCTTATCAACACCTGAAACTATGTATGTGTATGGATAGGACTATTGGAGAACCATGACCATAAATTGTACCTTTAATTGCATGGTGCATAGCAAAGAAAGCAACGAAACATGTTAACATGGATCCCTGTATGAATTGGCTAGTCAGGGTAAGATAGGACGAAGAAGACAATTGCAGGGGAGACAACATGTGGGTTCAATTTCTAATGTCTAACACCCATGGGGAAGACAATTTTCATCCTAACCAGTTTCGAGTAGGCCAAATTCATGTGGCCCGAATTAAAACAAAGGAGATATTGATCATGAACTGGATTATTTGGAGTCGACTTGCAAGCTAGGAGGTCAGATATGAGGCAAATGGATTTATTATTTTGCTAAATCCAACTTTTTCCATTTGTCAATATTGCCACCCTCCAAGTGAGCTATATTTCTCCCTCCTCGTTATCTCAACTAGGACTTCTTTTTTTTTTAATCTTTGCCAAGTACTCAAAAAAAAAAAAAAGTTCCATACTCATATGTAACTTCTAAAATTTATAATACGACCTCTTCTTTGTAGCTAACTTTTCCATACGTTAGTTATACCTGATCATCAGTTTATGTATGAAATAAAATAAATTTTACTGGTGAAAAGAATGTGTTTACAGTGTGACAGTACATATGATAATAACCAACTTATCAGTTTTATAGACCAAGAAAAGAAAATGTTGCACGCAAAACAAATTTTTTTCCTAAACTTGGTATTTGAGCCTTATATAGTCCCAGAGAAATGATTGATTCGAGTGGTAAATTTTTATTTTCTCTTAAATAACATGACAAGATTTGTCTCTCATTGTCATCAGTGTAACGAGTAATAATGTGCACTTAACCGATTAATCTACTAAAAATTAGGATCCCTATTTTCAGTAGATCAATGACTGTAACGGGGATGGCCCCAAGAAATTTTCCAATGCAGCACAATAGTTTCTTTTTCGTTATGATGTACTTGAAAAGATCCATGCAAAGCCAACTAGTGGGCTAATCTACTTCCTATTCATTGTACTAAACAATTCATCCCCCCAACTATTTCAAGGAAAACAGACGCATGATAATCCCCAAAGCAATAATTAGAAGATCACCTACCTATATAATATATAGGATTAATTTTATTTTACACTTTTTAACTTACATTTAAATTCTATTTTGTATTCTTAATTTTAATTTTGGACACTGTGTTAAGTGATTCAAGCCCTCAATTGGCCGAAAAGCTATTGAGAAACAATGCAAAAAATATGTCAAATTCTCACCAGGATTTATTATCACTCAAAAGTAAGGTTTTGGGACCATACTCTAGACATGAAAGTCAACGATATTAGAATTTTGTGAGAAAATACCAAGATATATGCTAACAAAATTTCTTTAGAGGATTGTGACACCCCAATGGAAGCCGAAAGCCGCCGTGTAAGACGCTAAAAGTGGACTTGTTCCAAGTTGGTAATAGAGTAGAACCTTAGAATAGGTAAGATATTGGGAACTTGAAAAAAAAAAAAAGGGACCATTAAATTTTCATACTATTATAATATTGGGAAATTTTACAATCCTGTTACGGGAATCAAGTCTACTATTTTTAAAAATTTATACAGTTTAAGTTTTTAAAATACATAATATTATACTGTATAAACTCTTAAAGTATAAAAAAATAATTTCCTAAAAAAAATTATAAAATTTCCATATAACATTATGATCTAATCTTAAAATTGACGATTCAACAATCTTAAATGCACTGTCCTCATCATATAACTGTAGCATAGCATTCACTTTATGATCTATATACATCAAATTAAGCTGAGTTTCATTATTGTTCAAAAAAAAAAAAAATCCATAATCCATATGTCGCATGTATCACTAGGCATATTCCACTACACGTGTGGTCACTGACGAGCTTTTTATCTATACATACAACCACTTACATAACATCGATGATCTAAGTTTGATTCCTGGTGGGCTAAACTCAATCAATCTTTCTTTAAAAGAAAGATAAAAGGCTGGTGTTGGAAATTATTGTAATGATTTTTAAAAGGTTCTCTACAAATCTCGGTTTGAACTTGAAGATTTGTAATTATTGTGATGATTTTTGAATCCCATGCAAGAATTTCCCTTGAAAATTCATGACATTAGTCTTGTAACACCTTTAAGTTCACTCCATATTTTAATTCTTTGATACAATTACAAACTTATTTTAGTCTGAAATAATTTCATGTGGATCACATGTGACATTTTTTAAGGATAAAATTGGCAATATATAAACTTAAATACTAAATTGTTCCAAAAAAAAGAAGATTGGGGCTACTAAAGTAGGGTGTAGTAGAGGGAACCCGCAAGGGATGGTAGGTGAGAATTTTAGAGTGGTGGGTTGAGAAGGTTTTAGGTAGTGTCGTTTAGTATTTAAAATTTGTGTATAGTCAATTTTGTTTATGTAAAATATAACATATGATATGCATGTGAGTATTTCAAGCCAAAATATATTTGTAATTGTGTCGAGAGACTAAAATGATGCGTTTTATATTTGAAAGGAACTAAAATGCATTATTATATTTGAATATGAGGGACTAAAAAGTACAAATATAAAATGTGAGAGATTATTAAGTTTGTTTTCCCTGGATATTATCCATTTATTTTTAAAATAATATTTTGTAATTATTTCGTATGCGTTTCTTAACTACCTTCTTATTTCACATATATCCCATCAAAAAGTTAATACAGTAATTATCTAAATAATATTTTAAAAATAGTAAATGCACAAACAGAGCATATTTTTTTATATTCATTATATATAAAAGTAAATTTAGAAGTTAAATTTAATTACAAAGCTAAATAGCATATGATGCAATGATAAATCAAAAGTCACATGTAAGGCATGTATGAAATTTGGTATGTTTGGAGGAAACTACTATCATAAATTCGGTTTTGGGCCTCACCTGTAGATCTTGCGGTCAAGATTAAATTTTATAAAATCTTGCTTACATCAGCTGATGTCACAGATTTCATAACATTTTATCTATATTACAGGATTTACAAGTAGGGTCATCGACCAGATCTACCTACCTAATGAATCTTTTCCATGTTTGGAAACTTATAGATGGCTTTGTCTAACGAGGGCACTTTGGGCTATTAGGTCTATTGTTGCACATTTTGGCATGGTTAATTTGGGGTTCAAGCCTCAAGGTCAAGGCGTCAATTCTTTAGTAAAAATGGAAAATTTAGATAGGAAAATGTATAAATGCATGGGAGTAATAAATGTTTGGATGGATTCTATTTTGCACTTCTTAATTTATATCTAATTTTTATTTTGTATATCAAATTTTAATTTTGAACACTTTCCATACTCAACTTTTAAATTCGTCCTACTTCAATCTTTTTTTAACACCATATAAAAATTTAACGGAACTTTTTCGCATGTACGATAAATTTAGCATGAAAACAATAATATTTTTGCATGTAAAAGAAATATTCCGTTAACTTTTTTTGACGGGGTTAAAAAAATGACTAAAGTGGGACAAATTTGAGAGTTGGGAATGAAAGTGTTTTCGGGATGTAAATTAAAAAATTAGGTATAATAGTTGAGGGTGCAAAATGAAATTAGTCCTAAATGTTAGAGTGTACAAGATAAATAGAAAAGTTTGCGTTTTAACCATTAAAATCTTTATATGATAAACATTAAATTTTAGGGATAGCTCGAAAAAAATAAATTAGGGATGGAATTGTGTAACCTTAAAATAAAATCTAGAGTAAGTAGTTTTATAAACTTTAATTACGGACCATCTCAACATTTGCCCTAGTTAATGCTAGTCCAATCTAGTTATATATGCACTCTAAAAGTTCGTTTGCTAAATTAAATTTGTTTCTGTTTATTGTTTTCTTGAAACCCACTCTTAAGACAGTTTTTAGTTGGAGTACTTAATTTCTCATGGGTCAATATAATGGAGTATCATGATTATTTTGTCTTTTTCAAACTTTAATTAATCTCCCTAAATTGCATGATTAGTGCTGTGTTTTCAAGATAAATGATACTCATGATAATAAACCAAAAGACAGTTGTCTTCTCATTAATTTAAATAATATTTTCTCAAATCAAAGCTATCCAAAAATTCTTTTGCCAGGTTACACGAACCATATTACACTTGGACTTTAACAATTCCAGGCAGGTAGGAGAGAAAGGAAAATATTTATGTACATTCAGTTTTTGATCTCATTTGTAAACTTTGTAGTTAGAATTAAATTTTAAAAAATCTTACTTACATCCGTTGATGTCATCAATTCTCTAAAATTTAATTCACACTATAAAATTTATAAGTGAGATCAAATATCAGATCTATTTAAGAATTTTCTATTTGCCAGGAGAGAAAATCTTTACGTAGTCCTTTGTTTCTGTTCAACGAAATGATAGCTGAGAATTAAATCAAAATTCAACCACAAAAATATGGGATTTGATGTTTGAGTAGCAACTTTTCCATACATAGCACTTTAGCTGTTTGGAAAGTGGATACATAACACAGCTGGCTCTGTTATATTAACGAGACTTGCTATACTTCCGATTAGGATATTTTCATTTCAAAATATTAGTATTTAGGGAAAATAATTATTGTAACGATATTTTAAAATGTGATGTGTATGAAATAAAAAGTAATTATTTGAAAACGTGTTTAAAAGGATGATTGCAAAATAAAATTTGAAGAATTATAGAAACAACTAACAAGCTAAACAGAATTACTTTTTGGTATGAAAAATAAATTCGTAGGTAATTTATATATATGTTCTTAATTAAGTTAAAATGGGTGATCTAAAATGTTCTCGTTAGACAAGTTAAATTTCTTGATTTTTTTGGATACTACGTAATTTTCTTTATTTAATTGGCTAATGTTTCTACTTTATCAAAACTCCGAATTGACGTCAATGGTGAAACGTTCCAACGTGAATTTAATCTTTTAGCTTACTAAAACAGTACCCATTTGGCAGCCGTTACAGAAAAATCCTACCTAATTGAGACTAAGGGTGTGTTTGATAATTCAATTTAATGGTGTGTTTGATAATTCAATTTAATGATGAAAATTAATTGGTTAAGAAATTTTTAAATTAGGTTATAACGTGTTTGATAACAGAATTCTCTCATCACTTAATACATTAATCACTATTTAATTTATATTCAAAATTTTCACTTAATCTGTTGAATTTTAAATAAATATATAACAAACAATCTAACACACATACTCTCTCTTATACTCATTCACACACACTTTCTCTTACTTGGCCACACATACTCTCACACACAAAAATACACATTCTCTCATGTATATACATTGTCTCTCACACACATATACACATTCAGTCTCTTACATTCTCTTTCGTACTTTTTCATATACACTTTCACATATTCTATAACACACACATATACACTCTATCACATACACATTCTCTCACACACACATTTACACCATTGCTTAGTTATTCATTTTCTTTTTCACACATGTATGACTATTATTTAAGGGGAATTCTACAATCCCGTTGAGGTAAACATTCTCTTGATTTTAAAAATTTGTACAGTATAAGTTTTTAAATCATATAGTGTTGTATTATACAAATCTTATGGAAGTAGAAGGAAATGATTCCTTAAAAAGAATCATAGAATTTTACATTATTTATAATAAATTAACACAAGTATAAAGTGAAATATTTAATTCAGAAATTGAATTTAATTAATTATCAAACAGACATAATTTTATTAATTTAACAATTAATATTTTTAAAACCTATAATTCAACCTTCAAAATTCAGAATTCGGTGTTAACAAACAGGCAACGATGAAGATTATTAATATGGGACTCACTTTAGGCTTCGAATTGATAATACGGGCATCAAGATCGACTAAGTATGTTAGAAAAAATGCAGTTGATAACAGTCATTAACCAACCTCGGATTTGCTGTTAATTTCCGTAAAGTTCAAATAATTAAATGGAATTAAATATCACTTCAAAATAATTAATGCCTGGACTTCTAGTTAAACAGAACGACAATAATTGATCAATAAATATGGAAGTCTGTGCTTGGATTTCTGATTGGAGATATACTTGATTGAAGTTAATCAACAATCGTGAGTACCATGAAAAATTTTTGTTCCAGCAAATGTTATTCATCTAACTAAATAAACTAAAAGCCAGAACATTGTTTACCTTTATTATGTTTGGCAACATTAAAGATTTTCCATCTCACTTTCTAGTTATTTTCCTCAAATAATTAGAAAGAAGATGTCTTTTTAATACATCTTAAAAAAATATAATTCAAAATATTTTTTAAAAATTATATATACTAACAATGTAATTTATTACATATATTTGAGATATATATATATATATATATATATATATATATATATGTACAATTTAAAAATAAATAGATTAATTTTTCCAGTTTATTTAAACATTTAAAATTTTGTTTTGATTTTGACCTATTTTACACTGGCCAAATGTTTCGTATAAGTTGAGTGATAAAAAATTTACGAATAATTTGGTTTTAGAATATGTTAATCTACTCATCAAAACAAATTTATTGATACAATAAGTTTTTTATAAATTTTAATTATTTAAATATAATAGATTAAGCTTAGAGGGAATTGGAGAGAAGTGTAATGGAGAAGATCTCAACTCCTCACTTTCTATTGCTTTCTATTCCTCTACTTAATCAACTGTCAAGATTCACTTTAAATATAATTATAAGTTTTAGTAAATTGACCATTCATTAAATAATAAGATACAGATTAAGATAATGAGTGAGATAATAGCCCTTTGCGGCTCGACAAAGAGTTTTCTTCTCATTTTCAAGTTACATTTCAATAAAGCAATGTATATTTGGCCTTTGGGTAAATTATGCATACTTTCACTACTTTTTTTTTTATTATTAATTACAAAGACCTTCCTTCTAACTTGGGAAACTACAGCATTCTCAATTGTATGGACGCCACATAAATCTCCCATACATGTTCTTTAATGTCAGAAAAAATTCTGTCTATAATACCAATATTATCCTTATTACAACAATAGATAAACATGTAGCCACTGAAAACAAAATATAAGGGTAAAATAGTCAAAAGTAGCTTAGAAGAGTACTGCAGTTCACAACAGCAGACCATTCCCGGTAAGGGATCGATTCCTATTTTTTAGATTTGTCTCCTACTTTATATGTAATCGAACGATTATAACGATTACTTTATATTACACAATGACTAACAACAACTACTCGTCAATTGTGATCTATACTAAGAGATCTCATAATATGATGAGTCCCTGGCTAACACCACTAGAAAGCTAATCCCCCACAAAAAACCAACATAGAATTTGAGAATCCAAGGAAAGACGTATCGTCTCTGTCCCAAATAAAACACAAAAATCAAATTCTAGATTTTAAAACACAAGAAGGATCGCTAAAAAGTTCTTCGTTTCAACCTATGTACCCCACCTCCTTTATATAAAATCAGAGCCCAAACTCCCCATTGAATTCTACTCAAACACAACACAACATCAAAATCGTTAATAAAAATTAATCTTAATTATTTTCTTTTATATAAATTTGTTCTGAAACAAATTTATAATTTGTTGTCATTATTTTTTTTGGAAGCCATTTGCCATCATTATTTATTATTGTGACACGCTTAAATTGCCATGGATTGCTATAAAAGTGAGTGACCTATCCGACACCACTCTCAATCATTTCAAATTTACACAAATACATATACAAATACGCAATCTCTCTTTCTTTCCTACAACCTCACAGTTCTTCCCTTTTTTGAAGCTTCTTATACACATCTCTCCTTATAAGTACACTACTACTTCTTTAACATTTGCTTCCTTTCTTTTCCAACAACTTCAATTTCACTTCTACATACTTTTAGCCTTGTCCATCATAGGACTTCCAGAACCTGATAAAATGTTCAAGAAATCCAGCCACCAGCATCGAAAAGATTCCTGTGAAATCGATGTTTTTGAGGCTGCTAAATACTTCTCAGGTGCTAATGAAATCTACACCTATAACAATGGTGCAACTAATTTTGCACAAGAGGTTGTGAGAGATCATCATCACCATCAAGAAAAGCAGCCTTCAAGGGCTGGAAGATTTATTTTGCTTAGACCTTCCATTGCCAATGAGGAATGCAAATTCATCATCAATTCCTTCACAAACTATTGTGATGGAAAAACAAATGATCATCAAAGAGAAAAAACTACACAAGAAACCAAGCTCTCCTGGAGGAAAACTTGCCAACTTCTTGAATTCCTTTTTCAACCAAACATCTTCAAGAAAGAAGAAATCCAAATCCACCACCACTAATACTAAATCTATAAAGGGTTATGATCAAGATGATAAGAGCCCTGGTTGGAGAAGGAAAAGAAGGAGCAGCATTAGCCATTTCCTAACCGCGATGACGACGAATAATCCAGACGTTGATTATTCAAAGTCTGTGAATTCAACTACAAGTTCAGGTTTTAGAACACCTCCTCCTCGTGTAAATTCTCACACAAAATCATCATACAAGGATCTCAGAAGCTATTCAGATCATCAGCCAGTTATTTCCTTTTCCAAACAACTTGGAAATCATGTTAAGTCTAGTAATATTGCTGCACAAATTTGTACTGGAGTTCTTGCTGAAAGCAAACAATACACCTTGGACTATGCCTGGTTGGATGAGAAAATCAAGCTGGTTGATAAAAATCTACAGAGTTTCAAGAATGCTAGAATGGGATTTCCACAGAAAATTGATGCAAAAATTTGGGCTGATCATCGATACTTGTCTGAGGAAAACGGATTCAAGAAATTCGATGATGTTGATGATGGTGCAGATAGTGATTCAAGTTCTGATTTGTTTGAGTTGCCAAATTATGACTTGGATTTCTATTCAACACATTACCAGTTTATGAGAGACTACAAATATCCACAGCATCAAGAGAAGTGCACCAGATTTCTAGTGCAGCAGCAAGATAATAATTTTAATTTATTATCACAAGTTGATTATTGTCAATATGAATTTGAAATTGTGATGAAGAGAAGTTTAATTAAATTTTTTTGTTCGATAATTCATATTTCAGATCCAGAAATGGTTAAGGATTTTGCTTTTCACTTCTTTGAATGTTCTTGCACAATTTTTTCTGTATGTACAGTTTAGAATGTTGGTTGGTCTCCATTTTTTTATTTTATTTTTTCCTCTTGGTTTTCAAGTAAAGTCATATATATAGTAGGACAACAAAAGATAATTTATGTGGTGGGTAAGACACTTTTTTAATGAATTATTTGTTATTAATTCGAGTTACTAAAATATATGTGAAGTAATTTTATTTAAAAAAAAAAAAAAAAAAAATCATATATAAGTAGTGCAAGAGAATTGTAGCCCTCCACCACTAAAATATTGAGTTTGATGTGTACTCGTGCACTAGTAGAGATCCTCTTCCACTTCCACTTCCACTAGTGGAGAAAAGAATCATTAAACCATGTGATGGCTAGCCCCTTTTATCTTTTGACTTCGACATAAGCAATAATAATAGATTAATCACATGAAGTATAATATGCTATGCTTGAGATCTACTAGCATGCGATTAAATGATCGATTAACGTACATCATTAATAAAAGGAAAATGGAAATTGCTCACGAATCAAGTCCCTGATTTTTGGAAAATTATACATTAATCATGTCAAATATGGATTCAAGACCTTAAAAAATTAAGTTAGATTACAAGGAATTATTTTGTGATATGGATAATGTTCAAGCTATCCCTATAATTATGGTTTGCAAATCTACAATTCACCTATTATTTAATTACGTATAGAAACAAAATGAACCACTTTTATTCTTAGAACAGGTATATGAAGAATGGCTTTTTGGTCCCTGGTTTGTAAATAGATACATGCATAACTTGAATTTATATTAATTTCGGTGAACATAAGTACTCGACCAAAATATGGACAATACATAGTAGGACTAATTGCATTTTGCATCCCTCAACTTATATTTAATTTTCACTTTACACTCTAAATTTTATTTTTGGTACTTTATACCCTTAAATCTCAAATTTCTCCCACTTTAGCCCCTCTTTTAATACGGTCAAAAAAAATTAATAAAATCTTTTCTTTTTTTTTGCATGCAAAACCATTGTTGTATTGACATCCTACTAAATCTGTCGTACATACAGAAAAAATCCGTTAACTTTTGAGACGGAGTTAAAAAGGGCTGAAATAGAACGAATTTGAGAATTTGAAATGCAAAGTGTCCAAAACTAAAATTTAATATATAAAGTAATAATTGGGTATAAGTTAAAATGCATAAAATAGAATTAGTCCTACATAGTATGTTGCACTATTTGTTAAACTATAAAATGGCCAGAAGTTCCTAATGACATGAAATTCTATATAGATGTTCTAATTTAAAGTAAAATTACTTGTCATAATGGAATTGAAGTTTATATCTATACTTACTAATAGTCGTAAAATAGCATATATCACTACAAAAAAAATAATGATAATAAAATAAAATTGAGAAAAATAAGCATTTTAAAATTTGAGTCAAATAGTTTTGTGACCTTTGTGACTGTTAAATCATTATTTATAAAGTTACAAAATTATGTGTGCTTACAAATAAAAGTTGTATAGTTATTTGTGATTTATAATTAGGTTCTTAGCCTTTGGAGTTTATATAAAGTGTAATTTAAGTAGAAAAATATTTTTTTATTATGACTTATTAAATATAAATTCGAATCACTATATAATAAGAGAAGAGATAATTTATTTTTTCAAAACAAACAATATAGTATTATAAAACTATTTATTTGTAACCTCCAAAACAGTACAAGTTACAAAAGTCAAGTTATTCTTGCAGTGTATGCATTCCACAAGCATATTGGCATGACAAAGAAACCAATAGTATAATCTGATTATGCGCCCTTTTTGGGTAGCAACCAGGGAGTTGGGAAGATTTGATAATGCATTACAAATGATTCATGGGCACCAAATATTAAAGCAGCCAGATGAGTATGCATATCGGCATTGGAACAACCCGAGTGGCTGGAGGGTCCCCATATTCCACAATTACAAATAAATAGTATGTATATATATACTATTTATTTGTTCTTTAGTTCAGCAGAAGTATCATACTATTGTTGTCTTTTAAATTATTTTATCTTGTATAATATAATATCATGTGTTTTGAATATTAGTATTTTAATAGGATCATAAAATTCTCGTATATATTCAAAAAAGCAATGATAGTCTCTACTTTCGCTATGCATTGTCCAATTGATCTTTGAATTGCATCAAATTTACCTCTCCGGCTTTTCAATTTTTCTTGTGTTTGTCAATAATACCATTTCTCTCTAGTAAATACCAAATCTAAAGAAGTCACAGTTCCTAATTACTCGTAAGATAAAAGTGTTTTTTCATCCAAGTACCAAAAATCATAAACAACTAGCTAGGATACGTGAGAAAGATACACTTGTTGAAAATTTGCATAAGCACAAGAGATGTAAAACGAAGTGTAATTTAGATGATAAGATATTTTTTTATGATTTATTAGTCATATATTCGAATCACTAAAAGACAAAAAGAAGGGATATAATATATATATATATTTTCAAAGTTTGTGATCGATTCTCATAAGGAATGATTTATGGTCGATTGAGTATCAAAATTAACCCAAGAAAAGAAACATTATAAATTCGAAAAGGGGATATGCTAAATTAGGATCATCATATACATCTCATTTGAGGCGTTTAAGTGTTAAACACACCTAATTAATTAACTACCTTTAGCCATTGGTTAATGATTACAATACATAAAAAACTAAGCCTTTAAGTACTAGTAATTTAGTGCCCACTAGATACTAGGCCCGTGCCATGCAAATGGGGTGGTCAAAATTGTTGGGCTAACTAGCTCTGTAGTTTGTTTGGAGTCTGGAGTGAATGGGCCGTTCTCAGATTTAGTCATTTTCTCATTACAACACTTTCGTGTACAATAATATATGAAAATCATTTTGAAAACCACAAAATTGACAAGATAAAATTATATTAAATCACTCACTCTTGATTTTATGTATTTAATCAAAATTTATTTATTTTTTTACACATATAATGATACTGATTTTTGTTATTTGTCACTTTACATAAATGTTTTCTAAAAAACCAATACTTGATAGGTACATGGTTGATATCTAGTTTCTTTCACAAGTCCTTAAACTTTATTTTGTTTATAGACATCAACACAATAAATAAATAAATAAATATATATATATATATTACAGTTTCTGTTCTTTTTCCCTCATCTCCCTCTTTCCTAACAAAAATTAATTAGTCTTCGCTAAATAAATACTTAAAATTGTTGGTTTACAAATTAGAACTTTTTAATTTGGTAATAATGTTAAATATTAGATTGAAATGGAATAAATTTGAGAACTTAAGATGCAATATGTCTAAAATTAAAATATTTGAAGCACAAAGTGAGAATTAGCAACAAATAAGGTCAAAATGGAGTAAGTTCAAAATTTCAAACTAAGAGCAATGGATCGATACGTACCAAATTGATAGCCAGCTTAAATTACATGCAACACTTGTTCCATAATACCAAGAAGTTTAGATAATATTACATCACGTTAACACGTACTAAAAACAAATAAAACCACGATAATCAGAAAATTAATTAGGATGACAAACATATTAATTAATCAAAACACCCCATTGCATTGAACCCATTCTTCAGATTGCATATGACTTCCGCAGCCGCAATTTCTAAGCCTATACATAAAAATAAAAACTCAATTTTGGTAAACTTAAAATTAAAAAAAATACAGTGTTTATTTTCTTTTTTCACTATGAAAGCTTACATGGTTGCTGCTGCTACTCTCAGCAATGGACCCATTTGGTGCATTAGGAATATACCTAGCCCACTATTTTACAGACCAGTTAGATTTTCAATGAATCTTGAATTTTTAGGGTTCATGCATGATAGAATTTTTTTTTTTTTTTTTAAAAAAAAGAAAAAAAAAATCTTACATTTTTCGCTGCGGCACTGAATGCCTCTCTATGTGGTATTTCTGGATTCGCAGCTTTAATACGTTGGATCTCCTCCCTTTCAAAAAAATAATTAAACAAATAAATTAATTAAAAAAAACATAAATAAAGAAAATTGATATACTAGGTTTTTATATTTTAGTATAAACAGAATTATTTGCGGGTATATATGATATTAATATCAAACAAATATTAGGTACAATAAGTAATCTATCCTTTACATATAATATAAGTATAATATACGGTCTAATATTTACAACAAAAAATGGGAATATAAAGTAGAAAATGCAAAAACATCATTAAAATGTTAACATTAATTGATAGTGTTCTCACTTCATGAACCGATTGTTAGGCAGATGGAAGCCTATGCTTCTTCTCCGGGGCTGAAAAAAATAAAAATAGAATAACGATTAAAAAAATTGTTTAATTAATTGTACATGGTCTTGGAATATATATGCATTTTACTATAAACTTACGTTTCACAACAAAGGGTGGTTTGGGGGACAATGGTTCGTGAGTGGAGGTTGATGAGGCTGATGAAGATGATTTACCCTTCTTGAAATCACCAAAGAAAGTCTGCTACAAAATATATATGCTTTATTCTTTGCAATTAATTCATCGTTCATTAACCCTTATATATGTAACGCAATAACACGACATGTATTATATTAGTAACAAATTAAAATGAGAAATTCGTATCAAGACATGTAACCTTCTTTTACGTGTTCTTTGAAAATTTTTAATAAATTTGATAGGGGTTGTTTATTCCCACCGTTCATTAAAAAAAAATTAAAATGAGAAAGTATTCCTATAAAATTACTAGCAAAAAGTTTAGTGTTTGTAAGTAACCTGAGCGGTTGGTTGATGTTCAAAACATTGAGCTTGAAGGGGAGAAGGAGGCCTGGTGCTAAGAAAGGAGAGGTTGCTGCAATGCCCGCATTTCACTGTCACAGTATCTAACAACCTCTTGCATGGAATTCCGACCTATATATTAATGTTCAAAAGGAGTGTAAGAAGCTTGAAAAAATAGTTGTAGTGCTATTTAATTTCCACATTTATGGGCATATATTTCTTGTGGGGTGTGCAAGTTTGTGTTTGTACATCAAATCCCAAACTTGCATATACTATTAAAGAAAACCCAAGATTTGGATCATATAGTATATACCGATTTGTACATGTCATCTTTGCATAAGGCTATGCTTATCTCCTCAATATCGTTCTAATTTTATCGGATGTTCCCAACGACAAGAAATTCCATGATTTTTCAAAGCACAGAAACACTAATTTTTATGTCATACTGTGTGTCTAGAAATAGGTCCAAAGGTCACACATGTAGTGAATGTTACTACTTCTTAACTCAAAAAAGTGGATAAACAAGAGAAATTTTTTTTAACGGTTTTAGCATCCAGAATTTGAAACTTAAAAGCTCTTTTTTTTTCAGAGAAATGATGATATTTTAGATAGGTCGATTGTTTTTTGATTTACATGTAAGAAGTAGATGGATCAAGGAAGACAATATGTTCGGATTCAAAGAAGAATAAGCAAGAAGAAAAAGAAAAACCAGTTCAACCTATACTTGTGTAAAATACTACGAGATAACAAGCAATTAAATAGGACTATTTGCAATCATTAATGTTATTATACATTCCATTTCTTACCCTTCCAAGAATTAAGTGCATAGATTGAAAAATTATAGCTGTTGATGGAGACAAGTAATTAATTAATACAATATTGATGGAGACAGATACTTAGATACAACAGTCGCCCAAACACACAGAGATTATAGCAAAATCTACCTAGGACGGTTTGGACTAGGTTTTGTACATATTGCTATGATAATAATCTAGGAAGAATTAAAAAAAAAAAAAGTGTGTTTTTGTATGAAACTTTAGTTAGTTAGTTTACCGCAAGAACAGTGTTACAGAAGTTGCACCGGACATAGCAAAGATGCTCAGATTGTTGGACCAAATCCATGGTGGCTTTGTCCTCCAAGTTGAGTGAAAATGAAGAGGAAGAATTAGAAGACATAATAGCTAGTTTCAATTTTTGATGAAGAGGGTCTTTGTTTTTAGAGATGAAAGTGGAATATTAGGGTTTCAGGTCTGCAACAGCTGGCTAGGGATTGGAGTACTATAAAATGGAAAAAAAATTTAGGGTTAGCTCATATATATAGCAAATACCAAAAATCTCAGAAGCATACAAATCAGATGCATGGGTGGCAGATGCTCTTTTAAGAGTTTTTACTCCACAATCTCACCAATAATACGTACAAATGAAAATTTTTGTCCTATTTGTTGTCTTAGGTACAATTCTAAGCTAGTCATGTATACATGTGTTGAAGTCTTGAAATATCTATCCACCTTCGGATTGTATGCACCGTCTCATTAGGTACGTTTTCTTTAGTTTTTTATTTATATACAGACTCGAAAAACTCGATAAATATTTTATGTAAAATATATATATATTTGAAAAGTGTATCGTTTTGAATTTGATTCAAGTATAAATTTTGATTTATCTATTAAAAAATTGTTCGGCTCATCATCTACATACACCCTAATATTGGAATTAAATACCTCAACTGCGGTTTCTCTATAGTACTACAACTAATATTTTTGTAAAATTTCTTTCAAAACACACAGTCCAAATGAAAACTTTTTTTTAAAATATTTCACCTCCAACTCAAAGTGAATGATCGCTATTTAGATGTATACTTAAAAACTTCCCACACTTATGTCACACTACCCTCTTTAATCATAAACCTTTCTCCTACAAGTAGTTCTACAAAGAAAATCATCATGATTTCATAAACAAAGTTTCTTTCCTATTTTTTGCTCTATTATTCACCAACTTGTCAAAGGCACATGAAGAGACTTTAAAAGATGTTCTGATCCAAAATCTCAGCAATTAATCAGCATAATCATTTGTGAAATAGTCGGCACAGGGCGTTCCATGAAGAAATTATATATGCATCAAACTTGTACTGCATAATTTCAATTTTTCTACATGGAAATGATGAGATTGTTGGATGCATTCCAATTTCGAAAGATTTAGCTACAGAACTATCCATTTACATTATGTGTTTTATTATTGTCCAATAAGTATGCAATGAATGGTAAAAGGGAAAGAAGATATAATTGCTAGTAGTAATATAGTATTACACATTTTTGTTTTCAATAAAAGAACATATATATCTCACTGTTTTAATTGTAAAAAATATAAATCTGACCTAGTTAGAAAAGGGATAGGAATTGTTAACTTCAGCTTGTAATAAAACAACTCAAGCCCATCTCAGGGTTGATTAAGATAAAAATATTTTCTATTACAGCTATTTTTTTTTTTCAAGATAATTGAATATTTTGTATTATTTAGGCATGACAAATAAATTAAACTGTTATGACTTTTTTGTTTCGTATGTAATTAATGCGCCTCCGTAGCGAAGAGTTAAAGGTTTTTCAATGCGGGAATGCTTATTCATTTTTATTCAATAAATTTTTTTATTAATCACTTTGCATTGTAAGATGATGCAAAATAACTAATTACAGTCGTTAAATCATACATAAAGTAAAGAATTCCTTACTTTTTAAATAAACTCCTACTTTATTAATGATCTAAAATACACTCCTACTTTATTAATGATATAAAGTGTGTGCTAACAAAGAACTACTTTCACTGGGGGGGCCAGGCTCCATCATGGAGCATGCGAGATTTCCCCTTCAAGAATTGCAATTGCTAAGCCAGCTAGCTAGTTTTTATGACATTCAGCAACCTTTTAAAAGAATAAAACAACGAATTATGAAATGTGGCAAAACTCAAATTGATCCAGTCTGCATTCTGCAGTCTGCAGTTATACATGAGAAGACAATACCTAGGATTCGTAATGATTATTCACGTACATCTCTAAATTCGTCGAAGCATCATCTTTTCCCACTCCTGAATTAGGCATTTGCTGCTCTTCCCAAAGCAAAATTTTAAGCATATGCAATTTCGCAACTCTTCCGTGAATTTCTTTAAATATTTTGACCCTCTTCTTTAAATAAAGTGTAAAATAAGGGGAATTTTACAATTCCGTTGAGAAATCATTTCGTTAACTTTAAGAATTTGTACGGTCTAAGTTTTATAAAATACATAATATTGTACTATACAAACATTTAAAGTATAAGGGGATGATCCCATCCCTTGAGCGGAACTATAAAATTTTTGATCTGTAGATAGGAGATCAAGTCATTAAACTATGAAAAGTTTCAAATAACCCCCTCGACTTTTATATCCATAAATATTGGTCATTCCGTTCATTTTCACTTTTAGGTCATTTTGATATAATTTTTTGAATTTAGGAACATTTATATCTATATATAACAAATTCAAATATATAAGGGAAAAAACTCGTGAGATTATAATATTTTTTAATTATTCAACGATTTAAGCTATCCACTCCATATTATAGAGTGAGTAGTAAAAACTTTTTCAACGTGGTGAACAAATAATGCAAAGAAAAAAAAGAGAAAAATATGGGAAATAAAGTAGGAAAACAAAACCAAATTGTTTGTTATTTTCTTTGATTTTCTTTTCTTAAAAGATGAGTACAAACATAAATGTCCCTAAACGTTTGGTGGAGCTAATAAGCTTATTATAGATCATTAACTTTTGGTGCCTAAATTTTTTGTCCTCAAATGGCCCAAGTTGACTATTAATCCGTTGCTTCATATGAAAGAATCACCTGCAAATTCAGTACTATATCAAAAGTGCTGTACGCGCGGTTTCTAATTGCCATGAACTACGTACAAAGATTTCACCATAAGATTAATTCACTTCACAGTTTTCATAATAACATCTAATCTTGCTAACGATTATCCGATATCCATGGTTAAACAAGAAGATAGAGTCAATTGTTCGTATAGAACCCATGATTGGATCGATCTATATATATTGCAATCTCGACTTATATTATCAAAATCATCCCCAATAATTTGTTTACTACAAGCTAAATACTTATGCATGAATCTTCACATACGGCCCTTTTTTTTATATATATAATAAAAAGTTTAGGAGGAAAGTAGATTATTCTCTTTCTTCAGGGTCAGAGTAAGCCACTTGTATATATTTCAGCGGCTCACAATGACTCTTGCAAATTATTCACCAAACAAAGGATTGAAAATAGTGAGAGTCGAATTTTAAAACTTTTAATGGTTTGGTTGCATCCGAATATAGTTTTGATCAAAAAATTCAAAAGCAGCTAACAAGCTAGATACCTTGACTACATTCAAATGGGGTACAAATATGATCAGAAATTGATGAATGTAAAACAGAAGGATACAGCAAAAAAGAAACAAAGCTTCAAGGGTTTCTGTCAATAATACACTTAATTTTATGGTAAAGAAAGAAAGCAAGAAAAATAAAATAAACAGATGACAAAAGTCCTGATATCACATGTCATAGTCACAGACTGAAAATTTAAGGTGAGGAGGGTTGGGGTTTGTTTGTTGTCTTTAGTTGAATGATGGGACTATTCATTTATATTTGCTAAAAATGGAAAGTAGATATTTTTGCACTTGATTTCTACAACTTTCTATGCTGGTATAAACGACTTTCCCTAGTGTTTTTTTTTTTTTGGCTAACATGACTGACCTGTTTGTTTTTTTTTTTTTTTTTTTATTGGTTTTTTAACTTTACCTAGTTCATTTCATTCACTCATGATTCATAGTGATGGCCACGAGATTCTCATTTCTATCTCTTCGAAGTTTGCTATGCCAATAAGCTATAAATCATGTACACATTGACAGTGGATGACTTTGATTATATATAGATTTGGACATAATCATTTGATCTATTCTTACCCTCTTTCATATACATATAACGAAACTTTGATTAGACACGTCTTCACCTGTCTTCTCTCTCCCAAATAAGTAGTATTTTTCAAGTTGTAGATGCAACGTCCAATGAATTGATTGTCGAGAGGTTTCTTACTTTCTTTTGCGATGAGTTTGTGGCACACCCGATCGATGGATAAGATCATCCAACGGTTCTGTTTATGATTCGCATTGCCAAGTCTCTAAAAAATACTCAGTACGACTACAATATGAACTGTGAAGAATTTCATAAATGTTTGTAATTGTATTTGGTAATTGTATTTGATTATAGAGTGTGTTTGATATATTGTGGATAGTGAAAGGCAGTTTATTTGATTTAAAAAATAAATAAATCTTGATTTGGTATACGGTTAATCAAGGACAAATGTAAAACTTACAATCATTATAGCTGTTGAAAGAAAAAAAGAATGAAAAAATTCTTGTATAACGGTTAAATTTGGAATATGTCGACTGAAAATATAAAGGGATATTCGATAGTTAAGTATTCGTTAAATTATATATGGAGGTGAAAAAGAAAACATAAACACAAAAGAAAAGGATCAAATACTTGTTAAGGGAAGAGGAAAATAAAATTTTTCAAGGAAAAACGAAAAGATATTCATCTTCTTATGATTTTTCATTTTATTTTTATATTCAACGAAGTGAAAGCAAGCTTTCATTTAAGTTCTTTATGCTACCATTTTGAATAGACAGGATTTGAAAATTTAAGGGAAACAAGTCTTAGGATTTTAAAGTGTTATTGTTTGTACATATGAAGTACTCCATAAAGTTTCAGAAATGACATTGAAAGATATGTCCAAACGAAATATCAATTGCTCAAAAAATAAAGTAATTTTAAAATCCTAGGAAATTCGGATACAAAGAAATGGGTATATACAAAACAACATTGAAGTTTTTAATTAACAATTCTAGGAATTTACAGTTTGTCTTTAAATTTCTCTGAGGAAGAACAAGCATGTAGTATTTATTTATTTATTTATTTATTTATTTATTTATTTATTTATTTTTGTATTTTCAAGTAAGAGATTAGTAGTAATTAAGCAACTTCGCTTTTGAATTGTCATTAACTAATTTGTTCCTGATTTTTGTTATGGGACTATTGCATAAATGTTCCAAGTATAAGTACTTCCTGTAAAATATACTTGTTAATTAATATATAGTAATACTTCCCATCTCTTTAAATATAAACGCAATTTTCAAATTGGACCTCAGATTTTCATTAGCTATAAGTTGATTCGTCAAGCTATACATTCAATGGAATGAGCGAATTCGATTCATTCAAAACTCATTTAGCCATATATACATCCACGTGAAATTTTTCGTTAAAAATCTTCTGTCGTATATTATATCTCACTCATTGTCATACTATTAAATAAATGCAGAATTGTTAATATTATTCATTATCACACTATTAAATAAATTGTCAATATTAATTTATTAAAATTAATCTATAGAATCTTGAAGTTTATTTGACAATGTGATATAAAATAGAATAGAGTGTGAGACAAATTTTGTTATTATTATTATTATAATTAATGGATTGATTGTGGTTCTAGATATTCGAATCCAATTAGCCACATATGATGTATTAATGGCTTACGTAGCTTATAATTTAAACATAGATTAATCCGGAAGATACGTATACGAGTACATAAAATGAGTAATATTTTTTTTTTCTTGTAAAGGAAAAAAAAAAAAGAATTTTCTTTAAAATTTTAAGATTTTATGTAAAACTTCTCTAAACTTTAAAAATTACACTCAAGTCTAGATCTAGGATGTGAGTCTACATTTTGTAGTTCTTCCTTAATATAAAGAAAATCATTTACAAAGTCAAAACTTTATAATTATTTGTCAAAATTATTTTACGTGATAAAACTTATTAAATCATGACATCCTAATTTTAAATTCTGGATCTTCTTTTTCGAATCTACTGACACATCAATTATTGTTATTTCTCACTTTTGTATAAATGTTCTCTTATTCTAATTCATTTACAAATACTACCACCTTGTAACCAATTGAAGCTGCCTAAGTTCTGTCTGATTTTGATTAGAGTATCATTATCTCGATATAGTTAGTATTAATAAGTATTATAAACTGAAAACTTGTTAACACCAAGTCGTTGTAGTATAGTGGTAAGTATTCCCGCCTGTCACGCGGGTGACCCGGGTTCGATCCCCGGCAACGGCGAATATTTGTTTTGCACCAACTTTTTCTATTTTCTTTTATTTCAGAAAAAAAAAAAAAAAAACAATACAAGTGGGGCCCACCAAAATTCCCATACATCTCAAGGGGTGAGGGGGGACTCCATTCCCGCCATCTGCAAATTTTCACCTTCTTCAATTCCCTCTCTTCCTCCGTCTCTCTCTCTCTCTCTCTTTCACTCTCCTCTTCTCTCTCTCACAACAGTGCACACACTGATATTCAATCGATCAATCAATCAACGATGTCCAATGCCGGCGAGGAGAAATCGGACGGCCTAGAGATCATATCAATTGGCAAGCTTTACGCCGGTGCTTGGGAAAGGAAGTACTGGAGTTCCTCTAGGGTTTGTAACTCGATTTTCAGCTACTAATAATCGTTTTATTTCTTTTTTCTTTTTTTAACTTTAATTTTATGCTCAGCTGTTTTCTTTCCTGTTATAATGTGCTTAATTTGTAGTTCTTATAGTTAATCATGCTATTTTTAAGTAGCAGTGCTTAATTTGTTTGTATTTTTCCAAAACTAATGACAGAAATTGTTTGAAAGTGGATAAATTTGCATATTTTGACAACTCAATTAATGGAAATTGGTGGAAAATGTAATTTTCCATTTTGTTTGATTTTTAGTTATTTCATTGATTTAGCAATGGCAATGAATTTTGTAAAATTTGCAGTTTTAATGCATAAAGGGTTGTGAATGGAAAGTACTGTAGCAGAATATTAAAGAAGCAGAACGTTTAAATGATTAAACTTGTGCATTTTTTTGTATAGTAGGTCAAAAGTGTTTAACAAGGTAGTATGAGTGATAATAGGATTGCGTATGGGGCTGTTGAACCTCGGAATCTGGCCTCTTGTTTTTTGCACAATTTTTTTTTTTCGAAGCAAAATGCATGCATTTGCTGTTTGTGAGTGTTGAAGGTTCTCTATTTATGATCTAGGAACTATTTGAGATTAATTTAGGGCAATTATCATGGGAGGCGGACTCTTTTTGAATTGCTAGAAGGATAAAAGAGAGAAATAAAACTGAAACGAAAAGAGTACTTTTGATAAAGAAGAAAACTTCTCACAAATCATTTGTGCAGACTGCAGACTACTCAGAACTGGAAAAAAAAATAGAGGAAGAAAAAAGAACCTGAGAAACAAGAAAGAGTGAGCAAGATTTAACTTGAAGGTTCAAATGGATACTGTAAGAAATGAATAACAAAATAATTTTAGAAAGGAAAAGAAAAAAAAGAGATGGGAGCAATTATTTGTGTACTTCCATGTTTGGGAAAGAGCAGGATCATATTTCAGCTATTCAGCATAACTAGTCTTTCTTTACAGGGTAAAGATCGTTATCCTTATCCTGTCGGATTTAAAGCTGTTCGGACACAGAATGGCGTTACATACAGAATGGAAATTTGCGAAGGTGTTAAAGGGCCTCTATTTACGGTTTGTGGATTTGTTTAAACACAGCTGATTTAAACCCATATTTCATGTACATTCTGCCAAAATTACTGTGATAACTATAATGAACCACAATTTGCTTGCAGATCAGTTCCAATGATGGACTGTCATGCTCCGGTCAAACTCCAGATATTGCATGGGATAGCTTTCAGAAGAAAAGCTGCTCTCGTGTAAAGTTTTGGCATGGAAAGAGATTCTCGTGCAAGATAGATGGCATAGAGGTGCTGTGGTTCTGTCTATTTTTCCTTCTTTTTCATTTGAATTCTCTTAAATAGTTTCAAGAATCAGGTTTTGGTATACTTGAACATTAATTCATTGATGCTTTATAGTTGATATTAACTAGAACCAAAATTATGGATGAATCTAATGCTTCTAAATATCTAGTATAATTTCAAAAGAAAATTGAAGCACTAGTACAAAGTGGCATATTTTTCGGATAAATCCTGTTGCAGGATTGATTACTATGATCTTCTTACCATATCTTGGACCTTTTCCATCAGAGTATTGTACTTGTAGTACTTTACTTAGATTTTTAAGCTCATTTCTGTGTTGAGGCCTCTTCTTTCTGTATAATTTGCAGTTTTTCGGGTTCAAAAATGCATTTGTCCAAAGGTTACTGAGGGAATTAGTGGCAAATGTCGGAGGCACTGCAGAACAAAATTTGCTTCTTTCTGGCTTTTGCAATGAGGCTTCTGAGACAAGAGTTCCGATTCAGCTCACTGAATTCAGTTTGGACAATGATATGCTACCAGACTTGGCAAAACCACGGGTCACGGGGAAGAGAAGTAGGAAGAGAGAAAATCATCAAACTTGTGTCAAAGAGTGAGACAGATCTTAAAAGAGTTCGACCTCAAAGTAGGGATCATGATGCTGATCCTTCAAGTTGTGGGATGATGAGTCAAGCGAATAATAATGATAGATTTTCCTCAATAATTCCTACTTCACAAGAAGAAAATGAAGGAGCTTTGCTAAGATCAACAAAATTGGAATCCATGATTGAGGAGGAAGAACTGCTAGCTTCAGTACAGAGATCATCTACCATCAAATTCTTTTGATGCATCTGATCATTTCAATGTTGATGATGACTTTCCCCAAGAGCAAAGCAAACCTGTTAATTCTGGAAGCTCTACATCTATTGGACATGAGGGAAACTTGCCCAAAAACTCAGAATCTGTAAGCGGGTTCATCTTATGATACTAAAGTACATTTTGAAGTTTTGTTTGCACCATGGTCTCATATTTATCAGTATGGTTTTCTGTCCACTCATGTGTCTTTCACTCGTTAGAATGAAACTCTATCATTAAAATATCATCATCAGTGTTGTTTTGCTTTTCAATAACTTTTGTGAACTCGCATGTCTGGTTATTGATTGTCAACTAGCTTAACTAGATATATATATTCACAATGTTTCCCAGCTTGATCGGTCAAAAATTTCAGTGGTTCCCCTGTTTAATTGTTCAATAAGAGAAGATGAAGAAGGGGAAAGCATATGTCCTAAAACATTTCATGATTCTGAACTTTGTGTCCCTGATACATTGGATAACCCACCAGGTACCATTAACAAATTATTTATTGTTGGACCACAAAAAACAATTTGATTTCTGAAACATCATTCAATATCTCCTGTTTGTTTGCAAATGGTTCTGATTCCTTTCCTCAGATTCTTCTAATTCTTTTCCTCATCAAGTTAATAAAGAAGTACCTACAGAAGATTCCTGCAAGTTGGAGGATGTAATTGCCACTGACTTGGCCATTCCTGAGGTTTTGGCAACTGAGTCTGAGTCACTTCGAGAAGATTGACTTCATAAGATGGGCACATCTAACTCAAATGCCAGTTCTGAAAAGGGTGATTCAGATTCAGTTGGTCAGGAAATAGCCAAATCAATGATGACAGTTTTGCTTCCTCGAGCCCTTCCTTTGCTGAAGACATTTTCGAGAAAGAAAAAGAAAAATGTTAAGCATTCAGAAATGTCTACCCATATAACCATGGCTGAACATGACAAGATTGACAAAGTAGCAAGTCCTGGTAAAGTATTGATGAATAACACCCTTGAATGTTACAGTTTAGTCAATCTAGTGTTGTTAATTATGTCTCAGTTTTCCTAGTATCCCTATTACTCAGTAAAAGTTCTGTAACAACATATTCTTCTATCTTGACCTTTTTCTTTTCTTTTTTTTTCTATTTGTCTCAAAATTTCAGTCAGAGAGCTTAAAGAAAATCCAGAACTGGACCAGAATAAGAAGGCCTCAGTTTCTGTTAGGAATCACGAAGATGATTGTTGTACAAAATTTGTTGTTCCTGATAGGTATTAGATCACTTTGATTACGATGAAAGTGGAAATCTTGCATATAAAAAGCTGTGCCTGCTTGAGACCTCAGATAGAAAAACAAGTATCCACTGCAAAACAGAATTGCTTTTGGAGCATGGGATTGATGAGTGTAATGACTCATCATCTAAAGCTTCTTTAGGATTCACATTCCCTAGTAAAAAGGACACCTTCAGAAACGTCAGCAAGAATTCTCTCTGTGCTGTAAAACACCCTGCAGAGGACGACACCAAAACTTTTCCTGATTACAGTGAAGGTACTACTGTGATTGGTCACTCTGAATCTCCTTTAGTATCAACTATTTATGGTAACCTTTTACTTTTGTTTCAACAGGCATAAATAAATATGACACTGATATGGTGCATATAAAGAAAAAATTTGACATTCTACCAAGAAAATCCGTATCACAAGCGTGGCAGCATGTCCTTAACCGAAACTTTATTGAGCTGCTAGATCAAAAGTATACAGTATATCTTTCTTAAAAATTGTTAACATCTAGGAGATGTCAGATGTTAATGCTGTAGAAGAACGTGTCAATATAAAAGTGCATTCCCACATGACAATTGTTGTGTTTGATACCCAAGCCTTTATTGTTACTGAATATACGGTTGATAAATTAGAACCTACAGTCTCTGAGAGTTAAGGGGTTTTTAAGTGCTGATGGAGGACTTTGTAGTTTCTGCAATGAGTTACCTGACAGGAAATCCTTAGTTGTCGCTGACTTCAGATGATATTTGTGTTTCAGACATTCTAGATCCAACTACATCATTTTTAGACCAAGAACTTGCTGATTTTGATATGCCCACACCATCTTCACTGATCCAGAGGGTGAGCTGTTCTGATGATGTGGCACAAAAGCAGGAAGTCAAAGATAGTTCAAAAGTGAATAATAGTGGCACCTGGAAGCATAACGCCAAGCTACAAGATGTTCTCAAGCTTGTTGCATGTTATGTCCACCCCATGCCAATTTTAGCTCTGCTTTTGAGTACGGTAGGGGATAACAACAATCTATGTATGTGTTATATGTGGCTCCCTTGCGCAAGAGGACAAAGTTCTCTTTATCTACAATGCACCAGTTACTGGAGAAAAGACAGGATACCCTTCTTTTGTTGGTCAAGCATCAGTTATCTTGCCTATGTCTGAAGATGTCCTTGGCAGCAATGTAAGATAAACTTGGTCATAATTGTTTTCTTGTCTCACTGCAGTAGTGGCTAGAGTTGCTAACTTCACATCATAAACATGCTTTCTCTCAGCAGATTGCAGTGGATAGTTCTGGTTTACAGTTCACCCCAGATGGACAGTCTCTTGTTTTACTGAATAGCATAAAAATGCCTTGCTGCAGGTTGTTTCTTTTTCTTTTTCTTTTTCTTTTTCCCCTGCATAGAAGCAATTTCAAGTTTCAATATTTATTTCTTGTAGTTTTGAAATATAGGTTTTATGTGTTCTCAGGGAGGGTAATATACATTGTCCTTGCCCATCATGTTGTTCGGATTTCTTTGAACTGACCAACTAGAATGCGGTAAAAATTGTTCATGTAAAAGTTGGCTATGTCTCAGTGGTGAACAAACTAAAAACAGCTCAAAATGTACGGTGTATATTAGTCTGTGAGCCTAATCATCTTGTTGCTGCTGAAAACAATGGGAAGATCTACCTATGGGTCATGGACTCAACTTGGAGGTGAATTCTTGGAAAATCTTACTTTTATTCTTCTTATTCTTCCTTCTTCTATATATATATATATATATATATATATATAAGTATTTTGGTTGATGTTCCTTATTCTTCAAGCCATCATGACTTTTATATGTTAAAATTATCCTCTATATATGTTTGTGCACTAATGAGCAAAACCATCTTCTTTACGCTGTATAGATAGAAGAATACTTTCCATGGAAGATTACACGAACTGCCGTCATGTCATTTTATTCATTTTTTGATTATTTATGGATTAGGATGATCTGAGTACGTCACTCTTGTATGGTGAGTGTAGTTGCATTTTCCTACCAGATTTTTGATTAGTTGGTGAATTAAAAGGTTTGGGTTACAAGTATTCTAACTGCCAAAAGTATTCCCTAATCATGACCTATTTATGACTTTCTTTGAACGGCTAATTTCTACAGTGCTCATTTGGTATCTAACATCTTATGGTTGTCAATATTTTCATTTGTACTCTTGTCTTTGCTGGGTAAAATTGCATGTGTTGTCAGTATGTGTAGCATGACTGAATCTGGTTCTTGAGTTGCAGTTCACAGATGGAGGAATGCCATTTACCTGTGCCAGAGAACTGGACTTCACTTATAGAGTTGAAGAAAATTCCAAATTCTGCTTCTTTAATTATTGGTCACAATGGATTTGGCGAGTTTAGCTTATGGTATGCTAGCTTTTACCTCAAATGCAATTAGATCTGCTCACTTATACATGCTTTTATTTTATACCCGTAATCTGTTACCCAAGCATATTGTCCTTAGTCTCACAAGTGCCAAGCCATGCTAGGGAGAGATTTGTGTTGACCAATGTCTTAAATTTCTCATTATTTCACCAAACTTTTCCTAGCAACAGAAAACCTTTAACATCTGGATTAGTTCTGATGATCTTCTGTAAAATTTTGGTGGATTTATCTAAGTGTACCCTTTACATATGGGTCAATTCAAGTACACATTAAAATTACCCAGTTCTATGTCATCATTGATTTAATTTAGGCCAAAGCTTGGAATAGGAAGTCATGTAAGTTAATCGATGATAAATATGTTGTGGAAAAGGCTTTTGGCATCTTGAAAGAACCAGTTCCATATCATTGCAATGCTTTTACTAATAAAGTTGCCTAGGCAGCTGGCATCTGAAACAAGCCTTATTATTTGATAAGATATGGCCATACGTAGAGACTGTCCATGTTAAGGAGAAAATATGAGAGTTTCTGCCTATTTATACTATAATCAGAGTTTCATTTTTTCAGGGATATTCAAAAACGCATTCTCGTATCGAAGTTTTCTGCTCCGAGCACTACAATCTCAAAATGTGTTCCAATGGCAAGCTTGTTTCAGTGGCAAAGAAAAGGCACCGTTCCTCCTGACTCTAACCAGGCAGAGCTTATCAATGAGGTTTTGGATGCAACAAAAATGTGGTTCTCAAGAGGAGATAGCGAACTTGTCCAACCAATAGATAGTGAAGATCTGGCCATCTGGCTGATTATCTCAACTGTGTCACATCCTGAGTTTCAATGTGGATATCAATCAGGTGACTGGGAGATGGACTCAGCTGGATCTTGGAGGCTTGCTCTTTTAGTAAAAAACATGGTGGTCATTGGAAGTCCTTTGGATCTTAGGTACTATGAAAATTACTTGACTATCATCTAGAAAGGCATATTACAGTACTAAATTCATTTAATGCTTCTTGATTGCACTGCACATATGAGTAAAGGATCTTAAATTCCCCATTTTTGAGTGTTGACTTTCCTATAGAATCGAAATATGTATATCACATCAGTTGAGTCCCAAAGAATTGCAGACTATACAGATGCCACTTTCTACTAATGTCCTGTGATTGGAAATCCTATATAGTTGAATTCATGAATTAGAAATCAGACGTTTCCTTAACTAAGACCTTCTCAGTTTGATCAGATACAACTATAAATCCATTTGATCAAGCGCGTGGTAGTTTTTCAAGTTGGACTATCATCATTAGGATAGACTTGTCATTTTGTTAGTTTTGACTTCCACTATTTGACTAGCTAAAGGGAAGCATACTTACTGAGGGGGGAAGGTACTAGATACTCTATGGTAAACAACTCTGCAGAGGTTGATGTTAGAACTCTGTAAAACTGTAACAGAGAAATCATAAGCTTGCAGTTTGCCAACAGAATACTAGTTATAATGCATTCATATGAGCTCCAGTTGATATGAACTTGAACTTCTAATCCACCTTTGGACCACATTATGATTTAATCTTTAGACAAGCATATAATATTTTGATTGCTTTAACTTTAGAGGTTAAATTAAATTAAGTTCTTCGTGCAGGGCTTCTGCAGACCGGTGCATCAGTTGGTCATGGAATTATTGGCAGATCTGATGGGCTAGTTTACATGTGGGAATTGTCTACAGGAATTAAAGTCAGTAATCTATATCAGTTCAAAGGTAATCTTCATGCGTTAAGTAACAAATATTTCTTGAACTTGGTATTCTTTAAATTGTCCCATTTGTTGTCGGAATCTAGCCTTCATCTTGTGTACTGTTACAACTCGTTACCTTCTGTATTTGCTTGATTAAAAATTTATGGACTCTGCTCATTAGCTTGCAAATAGCTGATAGCGTAGTCCTTTTTTTTTTCCCCGAGCTTTGGTTACTTTTTTGCAGTTTGAATATGCATTAATCTTTCAAAATTCTTCATTTAGGTAGCGGAGTATCATGTATTGCCACAGATTTTAATTCAACATCAGGTGCATTGGCTGTAGCAAGCGACAGAGGTGAGTTGCTGGTTTATACGAACCGGTGAATTGCTTATTACCAAATGGCAAATGCAACTCTAAAATGGATTGACACCAATTACTGATCTCTCCTGCTACATTATGTAAATTTGTACGGCCTAGAAAAAAAAAAGTGGAAGGCTGTGATGTCTGAACTCAGGCATAGAATCAAACATGAAATAATTAAAGCAATTTTAAAAGTTCAGCCTTTTTTTTCCCCTTCTTGTTTGTCTATATTTTAATCACCATCCTACGTCGTATTGATGATTCATGTACCAAAGATGAAAGGTTTCAAAAGTCGTACCCATTTATAGCTATATCACAAAAGCAAGATATAGAGGATTACTGGTTATGGATGATCCGTAAAGTTGAGTCAAGAAAGGGTTTCAAAAGTCATGAAATTATACCCCAAGGTGATTTCAAGCTGCAAGAATAATCAGTGAAACGGTAAATTAGATCATACAATATATCACACTATGAACTGTAAATGATTGAAACAGTTTTAAAGGCTACTGCAAATTGTTTTCAATCCAACCTAGTTCCAGCAGTCCAAACAATGATCAACCTTTCTTTGGAGCAGAACAGGCAAGTAAATAAATCAACTCTCAAACTTGAAGAATACAATCTAGATAATAAATCATGAAGTATAGAAAGAAGGCGACAGCTAAAAAGTCTACCATGCCGCAATTTGAAATAGCATCTCAACTAAATTAAACGTCTGAACTATTGAAAAGGAAAAGGAACTAAATGGGGGCCAAGTCCTCATTAAATCAACTCAATGAACTAAAGCAATAAAAATTTTAAAGCAACTGGATTGCTAAATGAATATTTATTTAGCTTTGCCATTGGATGTATCAGCTGGAGCCTCTCCTGAAGGGTTGAGCTCATCCCAGGCTTCAGTCCATGTGACCATGGCATCTGCTAACTTGGTGAAGTAAGGATCAACGTTGGCAAGCTTAGTCTTGACCTGCTTGGCAAGTTCGATGTAGCAATGCTGGACAGTTGTGCATTCCTTAGGTAGGACGACGGACTGGAAAAATGGGATCATCTCTTCCTGCCAATAGATTTACCTTTGTACTCTTTTTTAAGGTTAACAAAAGGATTGCTTGCCTTGCTGTGCCATATATAGGGCAGACCAGTCTTGATGCCCAGACCCAAGTGGTCGCAAATGACCTACAAGTTGATAACTTGATGTCAGGCTACTGTCGCTGCTTATAGAATGAAAATCAAAAGTATCCCATTCATAATCATAACACAGTTTCTAAAATGTTTTCAAGGGTTTGCAATTTAGGGGCCTGCTGGGAATGTGTATAAGCTTTTCTCTTCATGAAATCATGAAACCAGGACAGAGATACACAGCATGAATGCTAGTACTTTGCATTTTGAAGAGGTACAAATTCTTTATGGTGTTTTAAGATGCCAGGACGTGTAAGCAAACACTAATCCGTCCTAGCTATAGCACTCAAAAGGCCAAAACACAACATTACACCAAAAGACACCAAGACTTAACGGTTCATGTCCTTGTATATGCAATAATGACAAAATGTGTATCATATGCTGTTTTGTTTTTGAAATGTTTAGAGCTTCATTTCTTTTCTGGTTTACAGATGTTAAGAAGGCTAATTTCATTTTGGAGCATCAGTGGTTGTAACTTGTAACATGATTGATCACCAGATTGTATCAACTTAGAATTTTATATCTCCTAACCAGCTTTCATAAATATACAAGCTCTTCATATGAAGAGGCTAATACAAGTTAACATGTTAAACAAAAGAAAGGAACAAAATGATCATCAAATTAGTTAGAAAGTAGGGGGCAATTTTGTACCTTAGTACACCAGCCAGCCCACATATCATCGTAACGCCCAATGGGTTGGCCATCACCCATGAGACCAAAGTACATTGCAGGTCCAATCAGCTCACGATCAAATGCCAAATTCATACCACACATGGGGAATAAAGTACCCTTTGGAATTGTCATGTCTGCATCTACATATCTGAGAAGGTTGAATAAGCATTAGGCATGAAATGACTTGTGCTAGGATGTAAGCTTTTCATGACCCACAGAAATGATCTTTACATGCCTGGTATTCCTTTCACGTGGCTTAACAAGCTGGGTGGGTGCATCATAATCAGGAATGTTAAGCCAAAGGCCATGAGAAACAGCTGTTGGGGCACCTTCACGAAGACTGAAAGGGTAGCCACGAACAAAGTCTGCACCATCTCTGTATGGATCGTAAAGAGTATTGAAGAAATATGGAGTAGAAGGACACAAAAGATTTTTTATGTGCTGCTCTAGGGCATTAATATCTTTGCCAGATGGGTCCTTAGCAACCTGCTCATTGTGATGGAAGAAGGTTTTAGAAAAACACAATGATGGCACATGCTTGAACAACTGCAAATGCTTGAAAGGTAAATAAATGGCCAACACATCAACAACTTGAACCTATGCTTTTTCACTTTCATGATGTCAATGCTATCTATATCAATGAGGAAATTATCTATCATTGTCCATTCAAAAGCAGGAAAACAAACAAACAAATGGTAAAAGGCAAATTTTGAGTAATGAAATTGAAGCTTGGCAACTACAGCAAAATTCAAACATGATAAGATAGGCTGACTAGTGACTGCTGCTAGTTGTACAGTTTTTACCATTCAACTTGAAAGAAGCCTTTTGAGAGGGAAAAATGACAATGCCATTAAAAAGGAGTTTCATCATTTTATAATGGGGCCACACGAAAAGAATTGTTATGGCTTAGAGATCTGGGCCCTAATTATTCAATCACTGCACAGCCAAAAGCTGGTCACAAGAATTATCAGGTGATGATACTCTTCTTTAGGAATCTAAGTAAAACAATTCAATAATAGTATACAGGATCTTCATTGTATTGAGACAGTCTTACTAACTTGCAGTAACAAGCAAAATTTTTAAGTTTGTAAGATCCAATACTGAACAAGTCTCACGGATCAGTTAAACTGTTGATAAAACTATCTCTAAGATCACACAGAAGACAGATTTCAAACACCTTGGAAACATGCATAATTTTCTGCTAAATCCACAGTTCAACAATTATACCAAATCAAAATTCCAACTTTCCCCGCAAAAGCAACTAAATTTACCATACAATTCTCCTAAAAAAATTAACTTGACAGCACAGCAAAATCAAATTTTCCGAAAATTTACAAATCAACAAGATCTGAGAAAAAAAATCAAATAAAAACCCAAATTTGCATTTTGTTCACACTCCAATCCACACAGAATTTCATAATTAAAACACATCAATGATCGGATCAAACTCATAATTCTTCTTGGTCCCAAATTAAAAAAAAAAAAAATAGCTGACCAATCACAAGACTCAGAACACATCAAGATCCAATCTTTTTACCAAAAACTAAAAGGTGTACTAGTAAAACTCACCAAAAAATACAGAAAAACAAAAAAGAGACTACAAAAAAGAGAAACTTACAAAGCAATCATCATCAATTGTATAGATGTACTTCTTCTTGGATACCATGTAGCCAAAGCACCTACAAGCAGAGTCCTTGAAGGAGATGCAAGAAGCCTTAGGACCCAGAATTCTATTAATATCATTTCGATTATAGAGTTCATAGTCAAAGCCTTCTGGGACTTCGATGATTTTTGAAGGGTCACCATCTTGGACTATGATGAGATGATATGGATGGAAAAATGGCCTCCACATCTCCAAAAAATCAAGATTTCTGATCGTTGGTATGACTATATCAAGTTGATCTTTCAGCAATGGGGTTGGGGCCACTCCTCCTCCTCCTCCTCCTGCCATTGTTGAAGCAGTTCTAATCTCTGTTGAACGCTTTGGACAGAAGAGACTTAGAACTTGGAGGCAAGACTTCGGGGGGTTTCAGGTTTTTGTGAGGAATACAAGGGGCCTGTTGACTGGTCTTCTTTATAGACTGTTTAATGTTGTTTTACTTATTTATTTACTTTAATAGTATTTATTAATTTGGAAACATATAAACTTTGTTTAATAATGTTAATGGGAGTCTAACTCCCAATAAAGGGTAATTATTACTATTAGTCCCTAAAACGTAGCATTTCAGTTTGTAGACTAAAATTCGAGCACATTTTATTTTGAATTAATTATGTGTTATTTATATAATATATTTTTTTAATATAAATTCGAAAACTCGTTTTTTCTTTCCCTTACAAAGCATGAGCATCAGAACTTTCCTATATTGTATAATTTGAAAAAAAAAATATCACAAATTAATTCTTGAAATAATTTTAAATAAAAAAAATAACAAACTCATTACTAGTTAATCACTTATTTCATATGTTTCACACTCATAGAATATTTTATGCATAAACAAATTTCTAAATTTATCCTTACAAAATATGTCATGTGAATAATATATAATAAATTTAGATAAAAAATGTTTGAAATTTAGTAAATTTCACTGATTCAATAATCGAAATTTAATGTTTTACATTTTCGAGAGACTAAATGTCATCATTTTAAAAAAAATAAATAAATGTGTAATGTAAAGGGTTAATACGGTAATTTTAAAATAATATCTCATGTATTATATTTTTACACTTTTAAACGTTTAATTTTGAAATGGTGAATCTTCGTTTAAGACATATCTAAAGTTCATTATTTTGACCTTAAAACCCTTTTTGATGACATTTCGCCTATGAGCCAATCCAACCTCTCCACCACATTCTTGTTCCTTCATTGTCGTCTCTCTCGTTGACCGTGTGTTCAAACGCAACCCAATCCGAAAATTTAATTCAATTCAAATGAATTTGAGACTAAATAGATTAGATTATCGGGTTTCGAGTTATTTGAACTGAATTACTCGAATTTGGTTGAGTTGAGTTGGGTTTTATTTTTTAAAATTCAATCCAACCCAATCATCCGAATACCCAAAAAAATTTAATTATATATTTTTTTAATTTTCATTTTAATTGTCCTAATTAATTCATTTAATTTATATTTTTTTCTTTTTCATTATTGAAATAACATCTAATTTATCATATTGTATATTTTTCCTTTTAATTTATGACCTAATCATTTTATTTTTACATAAATAAATATTTTTTTATGGACAATCTTGTAATTTTAGATTTTTTAAATTTTTTTTTATTAATATGAATTTTTAACCTAAATAATCCGAAAACTCGCCCGATTAATACCTGAGTTGGATTTAATTAAGTTACTATATTAGTTGAATTAGGTTGAATTTTATTTTTTGAACCCAAAAACTCAAAAATTTAAATCCAAAAACCCGTCAACCCGTCAATCCGCCAACCCAACCCATACAAGGCACAATGTTGTAAACACTATTACTTATGTTTAGTAGTTGCTCATATTTTTGAAAAATATTTATTTAAAAAATAGATCATACATTTTAAATGGTAAACTTCTATTAATTAAATAGTAACTGTTAAATATGTCTAATAATTATCCTGTCTAAAATCTGTCTATAAAAATTTCAGATTTCGGCTGTCTTCTCTACCTCGCCTTTTTTTAAAAAATAAAAAATAAACTAGAACTACTGCCTGTCAGCCTTAGTCTGTCTCTTCTTCCTTTCACTCACAGCTTGTGCTTCCTAGTACTTTTCACCAGCCCTTTACCCCATTATCAAGTTTAAGATATTTGGGTTTGTTGCAACTAAATATAGTTGACCATTAAATTAATGGGAAAAACTTAAGTAGATATGATTTTTGGCCCTAATTATAGATTTTATGGAGTGAATTAAATGTTATGAAATCTATGACATAAATTGATGTAAACAAGATTTTATAAGATTTAATCTTGACCGCAGAATTTACAGATAGGGTCAAAAACTAGATTTATGTAAGTTTTTTCCAAATAATTAATGATAGTTATGTCTGTAATGAAATTTCTTATGAGAAAATGCTTGAAGATGTGGATGAATTTGAATCCCACAGAAGATGGTTGGCATACATAGTTTTATAAAAGGAAGTATAAGGGTAAAAGACGCTTTTAATATTTAAAATTTGGTTCAGTGATATTTTTTATTTTTAAAATTTTTAAAAAAAAATTACTTCCCTTATTTTTAAATTTTAATTCTATTGAGACAATTGACATAAAAATAACATAATTTTCATTTTCTACGTCTCTATTTTAACAAATATTTAATTCTTTATCTAATAACTCTTAAAAAATTACCTTCTATCCTTATTTTCTCGACTAAACCAACAAAAATTGTTCTTTCTCATAAATTTTAACAAAAAAATTATGTTATTTTTATATCAATTATCTTAATAGAGTTGAAATTTAAAAAATGAGAAATGTGATTTGTTTTTTGTGAAATTTTGAAAACTAAAATATCACTAAACTAATTTTTGAGGACTAAAAGTGTTTTTTACCCAAAGAAAATATGTATGGGAGGGGCAATGTAACCAGGTGAAGTAGGGAGAAAAGAGAAGGAAGCAGGTGGTACTAGTAGGTTGGTGATGAGGTCAAAGAAAAGATATCTAGGCATTGAGGTTTGTGGGGAAGAGAAAATATAGCTAATAATGTCACTGTGGTCAGATTTGGCATATAAGTAGTTTAGTGTCATTTTTAGGCGAAGAAATGATAATGTATGCATTCTGAATATGTGAGGGATCGAAATTGATATATTTAGAGTGAGAGACTAAAAAAGTATATGTTGCGTGTAGGATGTTTTTGCATCCTGACACAAGCAACCAACCACTATTTCAATTTCTTCTTCTATACTTGTAGCCAAGATGATTTGATTTGTTCTTGGATTTTTTATAGGAAATTTTGCCTATAAATAGAAGGCAAATTTGCCTCTTCAGCTGCACCAACTGAAAAGAAAAACACAGAGAATTTTACAAGTTCTTAGAACTTGTTTTTCGATTTAGTTCTTAGTTGTTTATTTGAGATATCTCTCTTTTGGTCTTTCGGAATTTTTCCTAAAAATTTTGTATCTTTTTTCATATAGTGAAATATTGCTTCCCTCCGCCCGCGGACATAGGTCAGCTAATAGACCGAATTACGTAAATCTTTGTGTCTCTTTCCACTTATATTTTCTCTGCATATTTCGTTATCATCATTAAAGGGTTCGCTAAAATTAATTTAACTAAATTTTCGGAGAACAAATCCTAACAGTATAACATCAAAGGTGAGGGACTGTTTGGGTGATTTACCCACTCATGAATTATGAGCAAGATAGGAATAGAAAAAACAGTAGTCTTTGGTTTGAATTCGGTAGTCTTGCAATTGGTGTTTTTTGGAAGGATGGAGACAGAATTGTTACTTGTAATTTTCTTTTTGTAAAGTTAAATACAATTATTTGTTGAAAAGTAGTGTTTTGTCAAACAAAAGACCAAGGTAGATCTCTCTTTTCTTGATTATGATATTGCTACTTTCTTTTTTGATGTCCAGTACTATGTTTTTTTTATTCTATTTGACACATAATTACAAAGTTGAAAAAGAAATCATGTTGGACAAACTAGACAAGCACTTGTCACTCTAATACAAAAGGTAGAGCTCCACCTTATTGAGATACTAAATACTAATACTTATTTGCTTCATTATACTTTACAAAGAATTTTACAATACCGTTGGAAAAATCATCCAGTTGGTATTAAGAATTTGTATAAATAGTATAAATTTTTAAAATATATAGTATTATACTATACAATCTTTTAAAATACAACGAAATCATTTTTGAAATTTTTTTTCGTACTTTAATTGCTATAATCACCCCTTTTGTTGCTCACGTATTCTACTTGTTTTTAGATAGATAATTAATTTCATGTAGCAAATTAATAAATAATTTTTTATACTAATACGGGTGCATGTATAAGTACGTGTAGTTTCAGTCGATGATATATATTTATAAATAGCATTTGTTTTGGCAAAACATTTTATTATTAATCCATGTTTATACACTTGATCTAACTACTTATTTTTCAAAATCAATGTGTATATGTTTGCACTTTATATGTGAGTGAGTGTGTGTGCTGGGCGTGTCTATTACAAATACTCTATCTTCTTAATGAATGAGATGCCTTTCATTTTCTAAGAGCTTAGTATTCTCAATCTCTGTCATAGGAGGAATAATAGACAAATTATTTTGTTATTTTCATTACTACACATAATAACTCTAACACTATAATATGCCATAAACTATCGTACCCTCCTTTAACATTAAATCAAATTCAGAATCTAACTATGCATATTTCACAAAGTGCATTCAGCAATTAAGTTATTGTCGGCCAAACTAGCAAACAGGGCACTCTAGATTCTGTATCTTACTTTCTATTTTAGTTTGTATACTATTTATTAACGAAAGATCCATATTTCTTTACTAAAAATTTTAATTATATTTAAAAGAAATAGTGACAGTTTATTTGGCGGTGCGAAATGGAATAGGATAGAAGATCCTGTAGCCAACCGCGGATAGATAACAAAATTTAAAGTCGAAAAATTTTAGGCTGTTTTGAATGGAAAGATTTGGATGGATTTAGATCTGAAATTCAAATTGATCATAGGTTTTTCCAGACAAATGAGTTTGAAATTCACCAACAAGTGATAATATAATTTTAATAATTTAAATGAGTGAATTTTAAATTCATTCAAATTTCATATTCCTTTAAATTTTCACTTATTTTAAATTTATTTATTTGAAATCATTCTTAAAATTATAATCCATTCACCCAAACACATCCTAATTGCATTGTAAATGAACAACACTAATAATTAATCGACCAATATAAAATGTAGCTTATAAGGTAAAATGTAGATGTGACCATAGTTGAGTAAACTATGATCACATCAATTAATTCTGTTAATTTCAAGTGTTCATGAAGCGAAACAACAACACAACAATTATGTCAGCTATATCCATTGGCTTCTCTACATATCACATGGGAAGAAGGAGAAGGGGGCATTTCTCCACCATACAAGCAGCCCTTAATTAAAATAAAGAAGTGATGCGAAAATAATTATGTTGACTTAGAATATAAAGAAAGCTGTTTTTTACTTGTTTTCTCATCACGCAATAGTTGAAATAAAATATAAAAAATTTCAACAGTTCTGTAATAGTATTATTTCGTTATTCTTTAAAAATCTGTATAATATAATTTTATATATTTTAAAATTTTATACTGTAGAATTTTTTAAAATTAATGAATTGATTTCCTCAACAAACGATAAAATTCTCTTATAATATACACTCCAACAAAATCTAGAACAATTAATAGTTATTTGATTATTATAAATATCAAATAGTTGTCTCATTGCAAATTGCACCAGAACAATATAATGGATTAACACAACGTGGTTTGACAGCAAATTCCCACCAAATATTACTATATTAGTGTAACTAAGTAAAGGCTAGCACGAAAATTTTCCAAACTTGCATGTTAACTACTTCACATGCAGCGTATTATATATAGGTTTAATATTCACAGAGACTCAATTATTCCCATCAAATCACATGCTATAATGTGCTAAGCACAGGGCTGTTTCTTATTCCTTCTAAATTTCTAATCCGTTTATAGTTTAATTTTAAAATGCAAAATTGCTAAGTAAATTTTTAAAATTAATTTCTTCTAATATTTCTTTATCAATGGATATACAGTTAATGAATTTAATCTTTCTCGATACATTGTTGACTTAGGCAAAAGTTTATTAATTTTAATTTTAAATAACTTCTTTATGCTAAAGCTATAGTTGTCGGAACTGTTAGCAGTAATATTCTCTAGGTAATATATGCATTAAAGATTAAATTAACTCATTTTGTTATTATTAAGTATGTCAATGGAGTCTTATTCTCCGTCGTACTATTTATTTTAAAAAATTTAATTCTAAAAATAAATATAAATTAGGATTGATAATTTCTGACACGATCCAATAACATGACACGAAATTAATAAATTATGACACGATTTGAAATTTATCGGGTTATTGGGTCAACTTATTTATGATACGAAATTAAACGGGTTGGGTCAACCCATAGATTGACACTATAACTCGTTAAGTAACTGTATGAACAGATTTTGTTAAAATTTTAGTTCTTTATTATAATTTAATATAGTATATTTTAATATTATGGATAATAGATTTAATATTAGATTATTAAATCAAATACAGTAATTATTTTAGATATTATCAAAAAAAAATCAATATTTTTAATCATGTGTTTTAAATTACCATGATAACAAAATTAATATTAATAATTGTTTAAATTATTAAGTACTTAAATTTTGAGATTTTCACTCAAATGGATCGCAAGTTTTATTTGAATTATCATTTTCTAACGATCTTAATTTTTAATTCAAAATAGAAATTAAAGAACATTTTCTATTAGAATGTCGTTTTAATGGTAGACGTGTGTGGTGTAATTAAAGATGTGTATATTGACTATTGGGCCTTTTAAATTACAACTGAGTGGATCAAAGAGTGAGGAACTATTTACGGCCTCTCCACAGAAGCCACACAAAGACCCAACTCACCAAAACTAAGCTATTATCTATTGTACCCCAAATGGTCCATATCCCATGAATCATTTGACGTGCGTAGTCTGCAAGCCCAATAAGGCCATACGGCCCACAACCATTTGTATTGTTTTTAATGCTATTAAGGTAAAATCTGTCCTTTTGACTTTTACAGTTCCTTTTTAGCTTCTTGTCTTTTATATTCAATTAGTGGGCAAAACACACAATATGTACATGATTAGAAGAGAGAATTCAGAGGCCGATTTAATTGGATGATGATGAGGGGTGAGGTAAACAAGTATTAGTTAATCGAATTTGAAACGATTTTAAATTTAATTCATTTAATAAATTTGGTTAATTTTAAAAAGTTTTAATTTTGTACAAAAATTGATTAATTGAATTCGAGAATAGAATTCAAGTTTTTTACCGAATTTAATTACAGAGAACTTTATAATCTTGTTAAAAGAATTATTCAGTTGTCTGTATAATATAAATTTTTAAAATACACGATATTATACTTTACAAATATTTAAAATACAACGAAATAATTTCTTCAAAGCTACTATATAATTTTTCCATACTTCAAATTTGCTATAACCACCCCTTTTATAGCATCATGTATTCTACTTGTTTTTAGATAGTTAACTAATTTCATGTAGCAAATTAATTAGGAATTTTCTATACTAATACAGTTGCATGCATAAGTACGTGTAGTTTCAGTCCGCTATATATATATATATGTGAGAAAAATATAATTTTAGTCCTTAAATTTGGATCGTGGTCGATTTGATCCCCAAAATTTTGTGCAAACTACATTTAGTTCTCAAACTTTTTAATTTCTACTAATTTAGGACAAATTTAAAAATTTCGTCAACTACAAACAGAAAAAGTCTAGTGCAAAATACGTGACTATTAAATCTCAAGTTCTAGATGTTAGAAAATGCAATTTTAGCTCTCAAAATTTGAATCATGGTCTATTTTGGTCTCAAAATTTCAAACAAAATGCATTTAATTCTCAAACTTTTTAATTTTTACTAGTTTAGGACAAATTTAAAAATTTTATCAATTACCGATGAAAAAAGTCACGTATTTTATAATATGTGCATGACTGTTAAATCTATCCTACAATATAACATATCCTAACGGATTTTAATCCATTCAACCATATTTTCACTTTTCCTTTTGACTATCAATGCTTAATTATTCACCATTCTTATCTACATTATTACATTTCTCAACCAATTTTAACCAATTTAGCAACGGATTTTTGCAAAAAAATGATCGCTAAATGATTTAATGACGAAATTGTCGACGGAATCCATCTGTCGAAAAGTGCCACTTCGATAAAATATAGCAACAGTTTACTATACAGAATTTCAGTGATGAATTTTTTCGTAGACAAATCGGTTACTAAATTTGGTTTTAAGACATTGTGGAAATCTTAAATTAGTGATAGATTTTTTTTTTTGCTAAATTTAGTGACTGAAAATTCTGTTAATAAGAATAACAGTTACGACGAAAAAATCTGTCACCAATTAATATTTTAAAATATTTAAAAAAATTAACGACCGAAAAATCTTTCACTAATTTAAAAATATTACCAAAAGAGATTGAAACAGTTATACTTATGAGCACATGAAGTACAACTTTAAACTAATATATTAATCATTTAATCTTGTTCAATATTTACAACCAAGATTAACCTCAAAAAACGAGTTTCATTAAATAGCAAAAACTGAATGTTATTATTGTTTTATTATACCTTAAAGATTAGTCTTGAATTAAATTATTGTTTTAATTTATTAGTGAATTATTATTGTGTTATTATTATCCTTTATTTAGTTATAACTTTTTCAACAACATATTAAATAGGTTGAAATCAGTTGGGAGGTGTTATAATTTAGGTTAGATTTAATAGTTACGTGCATGGAAAGTGTTATAATATAGATAAGAATGGTGAATAGTAAGTTGTTGATAGTTAGACGGAAAAGTGTAAATATAGTTAAGTAAGTTAAAATGGTTGGGAAGTGTTATATCCGAGGTACAGTTACGTGCAATATACGTGATCTTTTCAGTCAGTAATTGACAAAATTTTCAAATTTATCTTAAATTGGTAGAAATTAAAAACATTTTGAGAATTAAATGTGTTTTGTTTGTTTGGAACTTTGGGTACCAAAATATACCATAACTCAAATTTTGAGGGTTACAATTACATTTTCTGACATTTGGAACTTGAGATTTAACAGTGCAAACCTTTTGTAATTAACAAAATTTTTAAATTTGTTCTAAATTATAATGAGACATTTCAGATCTGGAATACTGGTTGGATCAGCTTGGTTTGAGTAGAGTCGATCCGAGATAATTACTTGAGCATATTTTCATTATTTTCTTTTCTGCCCAAATAGCAGCTTGATTTTTACTCGAGTAAAAGACTCATTATCCTTTGTATCCTTGGTTGTATTTTTTTCTTTTTCTTTTTTTTGGCAAGTAGATTTGATATATTTGAATTTGGAGCGATTTAGTGATGGATTTATTGAATTCACAGTGATTTGGTGAAATTGGTTTGTGTTAGATCGGGATTTTGAATGAAAACAATAAATTGGATCTGATTTTAGGGAGGGAAACAAAAATCGGGTTTATTTTGTTAATTTCATCCATGATTTTACTAGTTTTCGAGTTTTAACCTTTTTTTTTTTTTTATGATATCCGATTTTAACATTCAATTTGGCCTGTACTATTCTCGGTTCACGAATTAATAGACTAAATCAATTGGTCCGATTTGAAGTCCGATACGAATTAAAAACATTTGATTGAGTAATAACTAGTAGGAATGACAATAATTGCTTATGGTGATGATAGGAAAACATTTAGGTAGAATCGGTTTTTATCCTACCTGTAGATTCTGTGAGTAGAATTAAATTTTAAAAAATCTTGCATAAGTGAGGTTAAAGACCGAATCTACTTAAGTATTTGCCGTGATGATAAAACGAAATTCATGTAAGGTTGGTCATCCTAACGCTTTATCCTAAGCAATAAAAGAAAATAAATGCACAAAGAGGTCTTTGACTGTTGAATATTTCTCCATTCATGCAAATCCAACAAGATAAAGATACTACTGGTATTTCAGAACCCTTATGTGCAACCCTTTTGTATTATTGCATAAGTGCTTGGACTCTTGGGAAATACCGAATCCTCCCTTCTCCTATTTCTTCCCACCTGTCAAATTAATAAACATTTTCAATCAATTAAACTTCGATGTGCCATTGTCATGAACCTTTATGATAGAGTATATGATTTTAGAAACAGTACTCTTCACTAGTTATTTTGTGAATTGGTCATTCAGAACGTTAAATGTTACAAAAACTAACAAATTTTTTATTTTGTACATAATAAATTATATATCCCGACTCTAAATTATTACTCAAGCACGGATAATCTTACTTGTATTTCGTAACGAAATAGTGAAGAAACATCGAGATTGTAACTATTCCCAATTCCTTTCCAGGACAAAGCCTACTTCCTCCTCCGAATAAGAAGAAATAACTATGGGATTCCAAGCTCTTATCCTACATTAATTGGACCCAAAAAAAAAGGCATATCATCGTATTGTTGCTTGTTATACATAGGAAATAACAAGTCAATTAAATAGTATAGTATTTAATTACTTGTCTGCAACCATCTCCACGGATTAAATTTGAATGGCTCAGGATAAAGGTATGGGTCATAATTGATTTCTCTTGTGTAGGTATAAATTTTCCATCCTTTTGGAATGATAAAACCTGAAAATAAGGAAAAAAAAAATGAGAAACCATCATTTGTAGCATGTAATTTCTTTGAGAATGCTTAATTAGACAACTTTGACATATATATTGAAAGCAAACTAATTTCTTTGTGATTTCTATATCTATTTTTGTAGGCATAGAAACATTTGAATTCCTATATATACACAGATATAAACATAATCGATCTACTGAATAACATATCGTACCATTTAACCCCATGTCTTTGGTGGCCTTCCTCAAAAGACCATTGACAACGGTAGCCAATCTCATGGTCTCAAAGATCACCTGCAACACAACAAATACAAACTATTTTTCAAGCCTTTTTTCAGAAAAAATTTAGGAGGTGTTTCGTTTATGGGTATGAGAGTCAGAAAGGAATGAAAATTAAAGTTACAATGATATTGTTTGGTAAATTATTATTAGAATCATTCTATAGGAATGAAAATGTTAGAAAAATGTCCACTTTTATTTCTTACTTGTGACTTTATTTCAAATTGATTAATTTATCAATATAATGAAATAATATTCTTTATTCAAACTAAATAAATAAATGATATAAACTCATACATATAATAAAATTTATAATTTTCAATTCGATTTCAATTCTCGAATACCAACCAAACACCTCGTTGAAGCAATTACTTCATATAGATTAACATACGTACCGCGCGAGTGAACCTCATCGCTTTATAGTCATTCCAATCAATTGGCTCTTCATTTGACTTGTTCTGACGAACTATAAAATGTTCATCCTGGAATTAACAAAGACATATAATTATGTTGTTACTCAATTCTGACAAATAATTAATCGAATAAATCCAATAAAATTACGAATAATTAATTAATGGTTAATATTCACCCTGAGTTCCTCCAAAATATCTGGATGATCATGAAGATATGTCATGACAGCCATCATCGATGTAGTCGAAACAGTTTCATAACCAGAATTTAGAATCATAATTATTTGATCATATATTTCCTCATCATTGAGCTTATAACTCGAGTCCTTGTTTGTTAACAAATAATTTAGCATGTCATCTCGATCAATTGTGGAGGAAGCCCTTCTATTCTCAACTATTTCTTTTAAAAGCTTAATAATCTTTTTCCTTGCCTGTGAAAAACAAAATCAAATTTATATCGTCCAAGATTTTCAATAAAAGCATTAATCATATCGACAAATAGAAAATATTTTCAGGGCTATACCTGAAATCCTGTATAATAACTTGTGCCTGGAAAATTAATTGGTAGAGATATTGTTCCCATCACCAATTTATCAAAATTTTCCTTGAAAGATTCGTACATTAAATTACTCGATTCATCCTCGAGAATGTGCCTAAATGATATGAAGAATGCCATCTGCAAAAAAGGTGTAACATTGACAAATGAAAATTAATTAGTTCCAATGTTCCAAAAATAAATAAATAAATAAATCAACATTGCGCTATGTATTCTCAAGTGCTAATAAATTCAATTGTGTCGTTAAATATGCTTAAAATAAAGGAAAATTCTATGATACCCTTAGTGTACCACACTATTGTACTTTAAATTCTTGTACAGTATAAATTTAATTTTAAATTATAACGGTAAACTATCCTAACAGACCATAGAATTAAGATGTACTTACTTGTTGGGATTTTTCTTGAATATCTATGGTTTTGGCATCCCAATTTTGGAGGAATAGTCTCACGTATATGTCAATCTTAGATAGTAGATGTTCTTTCACTGTTGAAGGGCCTATAAGAAGCATGGCTGACCCTCTAATTTGCTTGTGAGTGCAACCACTCACAGCTGCAATATTATGCTTCCCTAATATGTCCACCATAGACTGTGGATACCCTGGCACAAGCCCTTTTGCTTCATTCAAAAGAATGTACCTGTTGAGCCCTGGATCCATGCTGATAATTGTTGGGCGACTGATCCTAATATATGTGACTTGAAAACATTTCCATACCTATATATGGTGAAAAAAATCAAAATGTTATTATCTGTAAAAAGTCATATATTGTCTATATGCAATTAAAAAAAACCAAAAAAAAAAAAATAGCAAAAAAAATTTAAAAGGAAAAATCGTATAGTAAATATCGAAGGAGAAAACTTATAACACGAGTTCAAAATAGACTTGTAATTCAACTTCAGAAGTGTATAGAAAATAATGTAGTACTATACATCTCCTAGATGATGCATCATTTTGTCTTATTTTCTGCTAATTAAGGGGGAAAAAAAAAAAGAAGAAATCCATGATCACTAACAATCTAATTAAGCATAAAAGGCTCTTACTAAAAGCCACACAAATTTCGTACAAAATTACAAATAGAATAGATATAATTGACGATTAATATATAATTCATAAACCACAAGAATTTATGAGTGAAGCAAAAAAAAAAAATTGAGGCTGGAATTAAAATTGACCTTGCTCTTTGTCTTCTCATGAACTCATGTCCTTGCTCTAAGAAATTAAGAGTTTCACCAAAAATAGGCCACCCCATGGTGCCAGCAGGTAACCCTTTTCTCCTATATTTTATATCATTCCAATTCAATAAAAACAAGAAGAAGCAAAGAACCCCTAAAACCAGCCAAGAAAAAATCATCAAACCCTCCATTTATATTGTTCTAATAAAAAATAAAAATTCTGATAAACACAATGGGAAAAAGAGAATATCTAGCTCTATATATATGTGCAAAGAATCATGACTACAAAGTGTCACATATTACAACTTGACAGATATTCAAGGCAAAGCATTTAAACAAGTTCTTTGAATTGAACTAATTAAGGAAATTATTAAAGTTGTTAGTTTTTTGCCACTTAAGTTTGGCCAATTAAAATGTAGCTAATATATGCAAAGTGATCTTCGATTAAATACGGATGATCTGTGATCATATACTCCATAATCATAGATCCGATACCACACCGATAAGCCTTGTAATGAGGTTTAAGAGAAGAATCTTATAAAATTCTGTTTACATCAACTGATATCATAGATTACATTATATTTGATCCATGTCACAAAATTTATAAGTTAGGTCAAAAATCGGGTCTACATAAATATTTCTCAAAGATTATTTGCAAGTTTTGAAGTCATCGGTTAAAATTCTTTCCTACGTGTTGAAATTTTATCCTACGTAAATCTTATATTTCAATGTAACTAATTACGTTAGATTAACGTTTTTTAAAAAAAAAAAAAAAAAAATTTACTAGGTGTAATGTAGTGGACTTGAACCATGATGCTCTACAGCTCTAGCATTGCTTCCTTAGAGTGTGTCTACCAATTTTTTTTTTATTATTAAATAATAATAATAATAATTCCAATTACAAATTACAGTAGCACGTGAACAAATTGAGTCGAGATTGAAGGCATAAATTTAGTTTAAAAGATAATATTTAAACGTTGTTATAGAGATGACTTGTATAAATAGACAATTCCTTATTTTCACAATTCATTTTTTTTTCTTTTTTTTCCCCATTTTGCTACTATTAATTTGATACTAGTCGTGGCTTAATGAAATTGAAGCATTTTTCTAATTCAATTTTTCTTTAGAAAGTTGAAATTAAGAGCATTTGGTAGTAATTTTAAGTATTTATTTGTGATGTACAAAATAAAATAAAATAAAACAAAAGCTAAAATCTTGAATGATTGACATCTAAGAGGGGTTTAGCGGCAACGATCAAGTAAATTCTCAATTAAATTAGGAGGTCTCATTTTTTGGTCCGATTGTGATTGGGTTAGTCTAAGAGTTAATCTTATATCCATCGTTAATATAGAAAACTTTCTATGTTATTAGGTATAAATGCATCATTCATGTATATTGTTTAAATTTTAAATGTTATTTTTATACATGCGACATGCATCCACACTTGATAGTATAAAAAAATTTTCTATACCCATGATGTATATAAAATTAACTCGTAATCTAAACTCCAACATACTTTTTTTTTTAATAAAGAAAAAGTAAAACTTCAGTGTTTTTTTAATGTTATTTTATCTATTTAAATCTAGTGTCTATTTGTTTGGACAAAATTTAGCTTTCGACATTGCAAATTTTAGGGGGACGAGAACAAGCACAATTGGAAGTTGTAAAGTTCAAAACCTAAATATCCAAATTTAGAGCCAAAATCTCCCCAAATAAAAATGAAACATACAATTGTTGAATCAAACAGCAAAACATTATTATTTCTTATTTTTTTTACACGTCATCTATACAACGATCATCTTTTTAATTTATTTTTTGATTCAATAGTTTTATATTTCATTAAAATTTAAAAAAAAATTATATTGTCTAAATGTGATATATAAAATTAATTGTGAAATTTTTTTCAAATGAATTGGTTTTTGAATATAATAATCTAATCAATAAGACAAATTTAATTATATATTCAGACTATTTTTTAAATTTTAATTATTTAGATATAAGTAAATAGACAAATAAATAAAAGGGTTGATAATACTTTGCCCCTATAAATTAGGGGATAATTATACAATTTGCCAGTTGAACTATAGAAATATACACTTTGTCCCCTATTCACATTATTCATTCTTTAAAAATTTTAAAATATCAAGAAAATCTAGTTAAATAACTGAAATGCCCTTAGTATTATATTTTAATTTTTTATGTATTTAATTAATTTTTTTTCAATTATAAAAAATTAGGAAAAAATAAAATATAATAACACATTGATATCTTTGATTATAGTGAGTGAAAATATGATAAAATGTTGAATTATATTATATCCGATATCGCAATTTGCATAAGTTAAGTTGAATATTAAAAGTGTAAAATTATTAAAAGACAAAAAAAAAATCAGAAAAATTTATAGAAAATATATTTTCATGTAATACCTTTAAAAAAATTTCAATAGAAGCCCAATTGGAAATTGTTCTACCACTATAATTAAACATTCAAATTCAAAATAATATAAAATGAAATCCAAAAAATTTAACCAATAAATATATTGATAAGACTATGTTGAAATATTATATAGTTTATTTTTCACTTGTTTTAAAATAATTATCATATTACTATCAAAATTGAAATAGATAAAAAATAAAATATAGTATCAAGGATATTTTAGTCATTCAACTAGATTATCTTAATAATTTTAATATTGATAATAAGTGAAAAGTGTTCATAAAGTTAAAGTGTATATTTTTATAATTCATATTATTAACCCTAAATAAAAAGTTTCCAAATCTTAACGAATAATAGAATCCATGGACTGGGCATAAATTTATTTTCTTTTAACGAAGGAGACTAATTTAAATAGTCCGTTAAATATAGATCAAGTACTCGATTCATGAACGACGCGTTTTGCCATTAGCCCATATCACCTAGTTTAGTTAGTGTTGTACCAAAATTCAATAAGCAGCCACAGTAGCCGAAGCCCTCTGTCTTGAAAGAAATCTTGGGAAGAGCAAAGATATTGACGAAAAATCACGAATTAATATTACTGAGTAAAAAGCTCTGAATTTTGGGGGGAAGAAAATTATAGAAAAACAGTTAATAAAAGATGGCAAAATTATCAAAGCTATACACGATGCAAGAAGCTGCTCAGCATAATACAAACGAGGATTGCTGGGTCGTTATTGATGGAAAGGTCACAACTCATAACCCTTTTCCCTATTTTTCGTCTTTTTTTTTTAATTTTAATTTTAATTTTAATTTCAATTTCTACCATTATATGCATATTTTTCAAGTATTTTAGTAGTATTTTAATGGGTTTTGGTCAGGATTTTTTTTTTTTGGGGGGTTATTTTGTGGTGTTGATTTGTTAAAAATTATGGTTTCTATGTTTGTTTAGGTGAAAGAATATGGGTTTTACTTTCTGGGATTTGCCTTCCGATTTTGTTTGTGGATGTGAGTTTTTACTTTCAAATGCTTTCTTGGGTGCAGTTTTTCATGTATTAATTTAGGTTTCAGCTGTCTAATATGCTTTAAAGTTTGAATGCTAATTTGATTGAGTTTAGTACCGTGCTTGGGATGGGGCTAATCCGTTGTGTTGGGATTCAATTTATCGGCTTTCACAATTGGGAATAATGCTTGTTTTTTATATTTGGCATCTTATTATTTTGAATAGCGAACTGTTTAGTTACTGCTAGCATAGGCTTTTTTTTGTGTGTGGCAACTAAAAGGGATACCAGGTGATGCTGATTGTTGAAGTTCTGTGTCTTCGTTAACGTATGAGTTTTATATGGATTTGAAGTTATCCATTAGGCAAATTTACGATTTAATATTGGTTTTAGTAAAAAGCTATGGTAGTGGTTGCTTTTTGCTGGTACATTCTTCAAAAGGAAGATATCAATATAAAGCCAGACAGTCATATGCCAAGTGGCTTGGGAGGAAAATGACAATTTGACTATGGTTAAAAAGGTCAGGAGAAAGAAAGGACCTTATTTATATAAGGTCATGAAGAGTATAATTAATTAGCTTAATATATTGAAGTTGTACCTCAACTTAAACTTGTTCTTACGGCACACAGAATTTGAGAATGAGAGTTTGATGTTACATATGTAAATACTTGTCGATCATGAAGGAGCTGCAGTTGTATAAGGTTCTGATGGGTTCATGAGGATGAGGTTGGCTTTGACCAGTGAATGAGGTTTGTCTTGAAGTGTATCTTTTTGTGCTTGGGCTGTTGGTTGCTTAATGGTTTAGCCCATGTCTAAGGATGTGAGTTGGATGTTGTAATGCTGTCTAAGGCAGGGGACTTCTGAATGTGAATGTTTAATCGAAGTAGAATTGTTTTATTTGCAATTTCGCGTGTTTCCTTCATCACTCTCCATAAGCATTCATAGAGCTATCTGCTTGATTCTTGAGCAGCGAATAAGTAGGTCAAACCTCTGGATGGATGGATAAAGCTGAGAGAGAGAGAGAGTTGTTTGCTTGGTAGCTTGTCATTTTCTTTCTAAAGGCACATTTCTGAGTTCCTAGCCGTATTTAGTAATTCTTTATTTTACTTTACCACCCTGCTTAAATCTAGCCTGACCTTCATTTGAATTTTTTGCACACTGTAATAAAAATACCTATACTCCAGCTGAAGGATTATTCAAAATCTGTTGCTGGCATGGTGAGGACTGTGCATAGTACAATTGTTACTAATTGTTCATGAAATTGAGAATGTTTTTGTAGTTTTTTAGCATTCACAACCCCCTCCCCTGGTGTAAGGAAGGAAAAAGAAGTTTACAGTAGAATTAAGAAATTGTGCAGTACCTTGCACCAAATGAAGGAATGAATAACATTCTCTCTCCCTCCCTCCCTCCCTCTATCTATCTATTGCTGTGAGTTAAGATAGTTAACCGTGGTCTGTAATCTAACTGATAAGCCGACTAAATCTGAATAGGATGGTTGTGCTTCTGGGACTGCAATTTGAATGTTCACTGAAGCATTAAGCCCAGTAAGCATTTGAAATTGAGCACTAAAATTTAATGTGGCTTGAAAATCACCTCTGGGATTGGTTACCTTGTATATTGCTTAGGGAATTTCAACGTTGCTTATTTTGGTTTGGTTGTAACTGAGACAGTCATCTGCCAGACTACATATTTTAGTCTTTAGACAGTGAGTGATGCATCAAATGTAGTTACTATTGTTTCATTTTCCCTTCAAAAGTTGGGAGTTTTGTTGCAGTTACCCTTTAAAAGTTTGACTGTCTCTCTCTCTCTGTGTGTGAATATCCATTAATATTTGACTATTAACTAACAAACTAGACATCTGAACTATTAACCAAGCACTTTTTTACTCCTGTCCTCAACCTTCTTTCAAGGAACCAAAACCTCCACAATTTGTTTTCTCTGTCTTCTTGTATTACTCTTTGCATATTCTTCTGAGGATTTTCATCTAGACTTATTATAATAAACTTTAAAACTTTCTGTTCTGCGTTACCAGGTGTATGATGTGTCAGCCTATTTGGATGAGCATCCCGGTGGAGATGATGTTTTACTCTCTGCAACTGGTATGTTCGCATAAAGCCTGCAATTTCTCACTTCTTTGAGTACTGCTTTGAAATGTAGATCTTTTTAAATTTGATGGGTTTTAAAGTGTGATGTGTACTGTACAGTAATTTTCTCTGTAACTATGACATTGAACTTTTCTTATTCTTGAAGGCAAAGATGCTACAGAAGAGTTTGAGGATGCTGGGCATAGCAAAAGTGCTAGGGAACTGATGGAGAAATTCTGCATTGGGGAGCTTGATGAATCTTCCCAAGCGATCCCCGAACTTAAAATTGTTTCAAAAAAGCAAGCTGCTGACATCTCAAAGAAGATTGTGGAGTTGACTAAGCAACACTGGGTTGTTCCAGTAGCTGTTGTTGGTCTATCTGTGGTTGTTGGCTTTCTATACTTTAGAAAGAAGTGATACAAAAGCCTCCCCCGCTGTGGGAGAAAGCTCATAAGAACTCATTATCAATTAAACAGTACTAAAGACTACACTTTTCCCTTCGGATTGGGGGATGGAGAAAAGCGTGCAAGATCAATAATTTGATTGAGCATTTAGCACCCTTTCTTTATGCATTTTGTTACATGTCCAAGCTGAACTGCCACAACTGCAGTAATATTTTCTTACATGGTAAGATTGGTGGAGGAATGAGCCTGCAATTTTGTTTCAGGTGTCTTGTGTCTTTTTCATCTAGTTTTCCTAGTTGACCTGTATTGAAGAGCCAGTGAAACTGACTAATCAATCCTGCTACCCAGTTGCCATTCTGAAATTCAATGGCAGCAATGGCCACTGAACTGCCATTAGTTAAAAATTTTGCTATAGAGTATGATTAATGTCATGAAGTAGTATTGTGCTTAATTGGTTATTTTAGTTTCGATTTTTACTACTAAGGTTGTAGGCGACAATCTTGGATTTAAATTTCTATCTATTGCAATAGTGATAGGAGTTAAAATTATCATGAATGTCAAGGTGACCTACAACATTTTGCTCGTACAAATTAGTACATCTTCACCAGTAAATACTTTATCTTGCCCAGAATACTAATTAGATAAAGGATTTTGGAAGAAAAATGTACAAAGAACAAGAAAAAAGGAACTGACTGAGGCAGATAGATATGAATCACTCAATGTTGTTTAAGGACAAAATTTGTTAACTTTCATAACATTTAAACAAAGAAAACGAAATTGTTAGCCAACAAAATTTTCATCTTTGATGTACGACAAAACAGGGTGACAACTTTTGGGAGGAAGACAGAGAAGCCAAATCAACTACAGAAGGCACCAAGTGCAATTGTTAATCAGCCCCCGACTGTGACGAAATTTTGAGTCTGCTTGAATCTGCTCAGATCATGCTTTTACCCAAGGAAGATCTTTACAGCCAAACTCTCGGTGGAAAGAAGTAGTACCAAGAAAACTTCCTTGAGGGCAAGAGATGAAATAGTTGCACTCCAAATTTCTCAAACTAAGAAAACTACCTTCTCCTCTGCAGAATTGCATCACAGAGCTTCGCAGCATCCAAATTATCTTTTACATTGTGAACTCTCACAACATTAGCACCACCTAAAATTCCAGCTGTCACAGAGGCAACAGTTGCTGGATCTCTCTCCAGTCTCTGTAGTTGCCACAGAACGAGCACAGACTTCGCCCAAGAATCTCTTTCTAGATGGTCCAATCAGCATTGGAACATGTGATAAAGCCAGGCTCATCCTTGCAATCTCAGCTCTAACAGTTGGCAAACCCGTTAGAATGTCCAGATTATGTTCAGTCTTCTTGGAGAATCCAATTCCAGGGTCAATAATGATCCTCCAAGCAGGAATACCCGATAACTCAGCATCCCTAACTCGAGCATATAGCTCAGACGCAACTTCTTTACAGACATCAATGTATTGCAAATTTTCACTATTCTGCATTGTAGAGGGATCACCTCTCATGTGCATTGCAACATAGGGAACTTTAAGTGCCGCAACAACATTATGCATGTCAGGGTCTAACTTTCCGCCAGACACATCATTCACCAAGTGAGCCCCCTTTTGTACTGCTTCCAAAGCAACCCGAGAATAAAATGTATCCACGGACAAAAGCTTTCCTTCCATCTCTGGCATTTGTCTAACGGCTTCTCTTTAGCACTGGGAGCAATCTATCCAATTCTTCCTCGGGAGAAATCCTGGAAGCCATTGGACGTGTAGATTGTGCACCAAAATCAATTATATCTGCACCCTCTGACAGCATTAAATGGACCTGAGAAACTGCAGCTTCAACAGATGGATAGTTTCCTCCATCACTAAAACTATCTGGAGTCAAATTAAGAATACCCATAACAGAAGTTCTCTCTGACCAGTCCCATAACCGATTTCCAATTGGCAAAACCCTTTTCATCCCGTTATTCCCAACAAGAGATTCACCACCAAGATTCTTCCATGACTCAAAAAGTCCACCAGGATGCTTTGCAAATGAATGCCAAGATGCAACTGTATCACTATCTATATCTGTGCCCAACAAATCCACCAAAGGGGCCATCACAAATGGTCGTTCCCAAATTCTTTCATGTGGAACAGTAAGAATCTCAGAATTTATCTTGAATCTTCCATAGAACAAGATATCCAAATCAATCGGCCTTGGACCATACCTAATCCCACCAGTACGACCCATCTCCTTCTCAATCTTCTTAAGCACTCCCAACAACTCATGAGGCCCACGTTTTGTGATGCCTCTCACAGCAGAGTTGAGAAATCGAGGCTGATCAGTCACATAAGCAGGCTCAGTCTCGTATAAACAAGCATGCCTTGTTATCTCTATTCCTGATTTCTTCATTGCATGTAAAGCTTCATCGAAATTGTTAAGTCTATCACCCACATTGCTTCCCAAAGCAATTACCACTTCCTGCTCTTGCGAATGAACCTCCACCGAGGCATCAGAAGAGGAATGAAGAAAAGAAACGACTGCCATATGAAAGATTCTTAATATCAGTAAAACATCCATAATCTCATTTATAGATGTATAACACTCTCCACCAAAATAAATGAATTCAAAACCTTCTGCCCACCAAATACAAAAAGGAAGAAACTTTCATACTAATTTCCAGGCTTTATAGTCCATTTTTAGCTCTTTACCAACTTTCGACAAAAATGAGGAGAAAAATATATTAAATCAATCTATTTGAGATAAAGTATAGAAAATCACGTAATAGTTGTACGTATAATTTCTACTGCAATGTACAACCAATCAACTTTTTCATTGTACCACCAATTTCTTTTTCTTTTTTTTTTAATTTTTGAAAGACAGAGATATCTTCATTGGCTAAGCTCTAACTTCCAAAAAATAAAAAAGAAAAACAAGAAAATTATTACCTCTGAAGGTAGCACCATATCTGTAGCCAAATTTGAAGGGCACCAAGTTCTTGAACAGATTCATCTCAAGAAAGGCATTTTCAGTTACCAAGAGCTAAAGCTGAAAAATTGATTGAGAACCCCCTTCAAAACTGTTTGAATTTTCAAGAATTAATCAGATTAAAACCCATAAAAACAGTTTCACAAAGATTGAAATAACAGAAGCTATAAAGTCAAGAAAAAATTGAAACTTTAGACTAACAATAAACTGTAGTCTGCCAGACAACAATAAATTTGTGCATACACATGCAAACTCTCAGCAATGAATCAAATTGCAGCATAATAGCATAATAAGGGGATGCAAGCTGGGGTGTTTTACTCGTTTGTTTGTTTGACCTACTGCACAAAATCTTGGGGAAATGATATTGCCACAGCAATGATATTATTGCCAGAGCTGATTTTTTCAAAATACCAAACTTGCCCTTTCAGGACAAACAGTTTCTACATCCTAATTTATTTGCGGGATGCTCAAGCCCCAGTCATCACTTTTCTGTCACATATAGAACTCCGTCAGCTTATTTTGGGGAAGTGATTATTTGTTTTCCTTTTTTGTGATTGCACCGGATGATACGCTGTCGTTTTCGATGTCGTTTCCGGAGATAGGTGCTCGGTCTGTGGTCGTAGCAGAAGATGGCGAAGGGGAAGTTTTGTTAGGGAAAAGAAGAAAAAGACAAATGCGCGAAAATTGAGTCTCATCAAGGGCAAGTTTGGTATTTCAACAAAATCAGCTGCCCAAAATCTTGGCATGAAACTTGAGAGACTTTTTGGTGATTAATATAGAATATGAAAGTGAAACTAACAAAAAATTTCACAAAAATTTTAGAAAATGATTAATTGCAGTTAGCACCTCTAAATGTCATGAATTCACAATTTACACCTTAAATAACAACGTTTATAATTAACCATCCCCGTCTTCTATTTTTTTTTTGCATATCGCACCGATGAATACTATTAATAACTCTTATATCCTTATCGTTTTATCTGAATTTTCAAAGTAACCTTATTGGAGAAGGGAAAGGAAGAAGGGAGGGGCATTAAGAAGAAAGGTGATAAAAAGAGAAGGTATTGTATACTATAATTTTAAAAAAAATACAAAATAAGGTAATATTACTTTTGTTGTGCTTGTAGTACATTTATATGTGTTATTATGCTGTTGAGTGTGTGCTAGTAAATGTAACGTGTGGAGTGGATAAAATAATAAGAACATATGGATTAATTGTGTGGATTAATTTTATTCACTAGTACAACTCGTGAAAACAGAATAAACACTTTAGAAGTGGGTGAATGTTAATGGATACTTTGTGATGCAAGGTGAAAAATCATGATAATGATAATTCAGGGGTGCAAATGCAATTAAATCTAAAAACCCCAGATGGGCAAAGCCCTCATCCAGTATTCTCCCAGTTCGGTCATCAGTGTGACCCTTAAACCCCAGTTGAGATAGTGTTCTTGCTGAAAGAAAGAAGTGTCTTGAAGCTCTTGTTTCAATGGCTTTTTTATCTTTCCCACAGTTCTCTTTACTTCCCAGGTACTCTTTCTTTGATAGTTTCTTGGCTTCAATCTTCTGTTTGGTGCCACATGGAATATATGTAGAACTGATTATTAATAAGAATCCACAACCACAATTTTCCTGTATAGTTTTCACTGTTTGTGTGTGTTGTGTGTGTTTTATGGATGTGTGAAATGGAGCTTTATCCTTTAGAGGTGAATTATAGGAACTAAGTCCATTAAAAGAACCCATATTTCAGTTTTCCGTAAAATGCCTTTGTTTTCAGTTTTTTGGTAGTTGAATTAGCATTCATAATCTTGAAATTGAGTAAATCTAGAAAAACCAAGATGTCAACTTTTCTGCCAAATATGCAGGTGGCAGTCAAGCTGGACATTTTTCCCAAATACTAGTATGAAGTTTTTGGGAGTTCACCATATTGGACTGAAAAATAGATGGCATCTTGCTACTGTCTCTAAGAGAATTGTTATAAAGTCAGTAGCCGAGGAGGCGGTGCCAGAAGAGGGGGATGTTCTGGAAAACAAGAAGCGTCGAACATCCAAGCGAACTACTGCTAGAACTAGGAAAAAGGGTGCAACAGAAAATACAGAAAATGTTTCTGTATCTGTCATAAACGGAAATCTTTCAGATGAAGAAAACACGACTACTTCAGAATCCAGTGAGGATTCCAAGAAGACCCGAAGACGTGCTAAGAAGAATGGTACAAATCTTTTGCCTTTTAACAATGAATCTATCAATATTATGTTGTGATTCAGAGAAGTTGTGTTACTGGCACAATTCAATCTGTAGAGAGCTAATATGCAAATTTGTGATCTTGTGACTTGCAGATACATCGGCTAGTGATAGCCTGGAGGAAGAAGCAGCAAATAAGAAGGTGACAAGGCGGAGAAGAACTAAGAAGCAGGTTGATAATGCTGTGGACCAAGATAGTGCTACACAATTAAGTGATCAGGAGGGGGACACATTTCTTGCAGATTCAGATAGTGAGCAGGAAATGGAGCTTAAAATAGATGAAGGAGAGGATATCAGCTATACTTATGGCTGGCCACCTCTTGTTTGTTGCTTTGGTGCTGCACAACATGCCTTTATTCCCGCTGGAAGGCGTGCTAACAGACTTATAGATCATGAAATGCATGAAACAGAAAAGGACGCAATGTGGGCACCTGAGAAATTTGTTAGGTCTCCAGGGGGATGTTCAAGTAATGTTGCTGTAGCACTCGCGTGTTTGGGAGGTAAAGTTGCCTTCATGGGGAAACTTGGAGATGATGACTTTGGTTCAGTCTTTGCTATATTTTTTGAACATAAACAATGTTCAGACCAGATCAATACGGATTGACAGCAAAAGAGTTACGGCTGTGTCACAGATGAAAATAGGTAAGAGGGGCGGCTTGAGGATGACTAGTGTCAAAACATGTGCAGAAGATGCCTTATTGAAGTCCGAGATTAATACTGATGTCTTGAAAGAGGTAATAGATTCTTGGATCTTTTTTTTGTTCAGTTTGTCCTAATTAAGAAGGATATTCCAGTTTTGGTTTTGGAGGTAGAAATAGATACAGGGTTTTGTTTACTGTTTACATGAAAGTCTTGCTTGTTAACAATTGATTGCATGGTTGTTAATCTTCTTTACAATCACCAAAGGAGGTGAACAATCTACTGAAACGGAACTTTGAGGATGCAGAAATTTTATCACAAACAAATGTTATTACAAGACTTTGGTAAAATTATTTCTAAAACAAGCCTGTAACTTTCTGAACCATGTATCAGATTCCATGAAGTCCAGGCGCATAATAAACTTGAAATACCTCCATCCTTTCTTCTCTTTTGAGCGTTGTCTGGACTTCTATGATACTCATTGTAGGAATGTGGTTCTGGTTAAGTTTAGAAATGTTGAGTTGTCTATTAGAAACCCGAGAACAAAACTTCTTGTAGTGGGTAATAATTGAGAAAGAAATTAGTCTCCTTTTTGGCAAGTTATTTTTTCTGGCATCTTGAGAGGATGATCTAAGAATTCTACAAGCTCTAAATCTTAAAATATTTTCAAAGTTTTTCTTGTTTGTCACCCTTCAGAGGTTCATAATTCAAAACTAATCACATAATTTGTTAGACTTGTCACTCACATCTTGTATGATTATTTTCTTTTTGTTCATCAAGAATCTTAGTGTACTTTGTGCTTTTACTTCGTCTATTTTATCATTGCCTTTATTACCTTTAATGCAGGCAAAAATGTTTTACTTCAACACCTTCTCTTTGCTTGACCGGAACATGCAATCAACAACATTGCAAGCCATCAAAATCTCAAAGAAGTTGGGAGGAGTTGTCTTTTATGATCTCAACTTGCCATTACCGCTATGGCAATCTTGTGAAGAAACCAAGACATTCATACAGCAAGCTTGGGATCTTGCAGATGTTATTGAGGTCACCAAGCAAGAACTTGAATTCCTTTGTGGGATCAAGGCTTCTGAGGAATTTGACACCAAAAATAACAACAAATCTAAGTTTATTCATTATGCACCAGAAGTGGTTGCTCCCCTTTGGCATGAAAATCTCGAGGTTTTGTTTGTGACTAATGGGACTTCAAAGATTCATTATTACACTAAGGAGCACAATGGTTCTGTTCTTGGAATGGAGGATGCACCCCTAACTCCTTATACATCTGACATGTCGGCATCTGGAGATGGAATTGTTGCAGGTAAATCCATGCTGCTGTCTTTCATATGCCATTTTACTATGTCATATAGCCGTGTTGCGAGACTCCTTGAATGGATTCTTAGATGTTTGATTATGCAGAATCCGAGCAATAATGATGGGACATACCTTGTGGACAGCTCTAGGTCTCTACTGATGCTATTTAGAGTGATCAATATTGAACCCATTACATGCTGATGTGATGATCATGTGGATTTAAATTTGTTATACTCCTAGGTGATGACGCACATAATTAAGGAGAAAAGTAATGCAAATTTTGAATATCTTTTGTTTACCATTCAATTCTCCATGAATATAATCTTCAAGTAATCTTCAAATTATGTAAAAGATTAGGATTATATGTTTGGGTCCCTCGTGTTTGTATACTATACTGTACAATGTAGTATTCTCTCTATAAGGGCTTGGACTGCTACTTACTTTTCACAACTAGATGAAAATTTACTTGTTATTCTTTCCTGGAACTGAAGCTCACAGGTAATTGCTGCATAATGATTCAGGTATTTTGAGAATGTTGACAGTCCAGCCACATCTTTTAACTGACAAAGGTTATTTAGAACGCACTATAAAGTATGCTATTAGCTGGTGGAGTAATAGACCAGTGGCTGCACGCACAACAACGTGGTTTCCCTGCTAAAGAAGGTATGGAGGAAGATGTTATTCCTGATTCCAGTGGCATAAGGTCCATTACTGAAAAGGAATTTCGAACATTGGTGCCTGCAAGTTGATAAAGCTGATGCTCCAATAATTAGGTGGTCTCTTCCATTCGTCTACGAGATAAATGTTGCCATTTTTGTAAAGTGAACATTTTCTTTTGTTTCAAATCTTTCATTTAGTCACTCAACAGTTGCTCACGTAACTTATACTAGCATTTGTGAACCATACATCTAGATCTAGCATTCGAAGATCAAGTTAGTAAAGATTCTCCAGCTGTAGCTCCCTGCGTCTAAAGTATCTGCTGAATCTTCTTGTCAGACTTCCACAGAGAGTGAATATTTTGTTGGCAAACAATCTATCATCTTTATTTGCCATATTTCATTGGTTAATGTTCATAAGATCTTAGACTATCTGGTGTTCTTTTGTTTTACATGTGTATTCTTCTGTAATTCCATTTGGAGGAATAGATCCGAAATGTGGAGGGAGGTGGAATTGATGGGGTGAATAACAGTTCTCAAGCTTTACATCTTTCCATCTTCTTTTCCTTTTATGAGTTCACCTTGTTCTTTTATCTAAAATACTGCTGTTTTAAGCTTTATCATAAAACCAACATTGTAAACAGTGTTAGTACAAGAGGCTAATATAAAGTTCCACATTGTACGGCAGATGAGTGATTTTGTCCGCAATTACTTGAGAACAACCCAACATTAAAAGGGATTGGTTACACATACTAATCACTTGTGTGTTTGATCTAGTTTTAAGAGAAACAGACAAATTTGCTTTCATGACCTTGGCTGAAGTGAAAGAAGTTCAATACAGGATGTGTAGGATGTTTCAATAACTTGTATAAAACATATGAAGTTAAGAACACAATGTTTTGAGTTTCATGGAAAAAAAATTACTTCTAGGTCTGGACTTTGGAGGAAGAGACAACAACAACAAACATTTAAGGAACTAGACCAGATTGCTTCTATCTGAATCTTAATGTTACCAAAAAGAAGGTTACATTTTTGTGCTAAAACCCAACTTTTTATTGCTTTCTCTTACAGAAAGTATAATCACACTTACAAACCCCTTCCAAGAAGTATGCACGCCAGAAAATGAGGAAGAGATCAATCCAAGACTAAGAGCTCCTTTTAGCTGTCTAAAAAAGAAAACCAAAAAACGGAAGAACCCTACAAGGAGTGAACCAACAAAGTTCCATATCCTTCGCTACATACAAACATACACTTGGGCAAGAAAGTGCCAGGCCCTACTCGGAAAATTTTGTCCCGTCAAGCTTCAATGCTGCTGTCTTGTCCACAAACCACACCAAATTCCCCTTGGTTGGCTGGACCAGCTTTGCAGGCAATGACGGAAGGTCAGGCTCAACATCATCAATAACTAAGTGTACAGCATCTGCTTTGTTTCCACCAGTGACAACCACAGCCACATTGGAGGCGGATAGTGATGTTGATCACAGGCAAAGTAAAGGTGATCCTCTCAGGTGGGGGCTTGGGCGAGTCGGTGATGAAAGTCACCCACTCTTCTTTCTCGTCAAGCACCAAGTGACTGGGAAAGAGCGATGCAACATGCCCGTCAGGACCCATCCCCAAAAGGATCAGGTCAAACTTTGGGCAGTCACTGATATCAGAAACATTGATTACACGAGTCCTCACAAGCTGTCTGATGACAAACTCATAGTCTTCGGCAGCTTTTTCTGCTGATACTGTATCATTGATAGAATGTACATGACTTGGAACAACAGGAACCTGAATCATGCAACATATCATTAAATTATGCAGGAATGAACATGTAAGTAGGAGAAGAACATTATATGTTCCTACCTCAGATTGAGAAAGAAGACAGACGTCAATGAACTAACATCATGCTTGGCAAGCTTTGAGATATTATCGAAGAACAAATATAATATGTAGTATAAAGCTATAATGCATATATACAGGTGACAGAATTATATGAAGCCAAAATGCTTACAGTTTTTTTTTAAAAAAAATTACTTGTGTCCCACAACAAGACAATTCATAAGAAATACTCAAATTTGTGTTGCCATAACAATGGGGAAACTTCTTAGGCCATGGTAGCATCCAAAAGTCAACCAGCATTTAGAAGAATTAGTTTCCCTTGCAAGAATAAATCATTTTAAAGAGAAATAAATATGATTTTCCAATCCAAATAAGGGGGTCTCAGATCAGTCCTTAAAACCAGTAACCATCGGGACAAATGAAACGCATGCCATGGTTTGGGATTCATTTGCCATCAAAACTCTTTTACAATTGTAGTTATTGAAGAATCTTCAAGACGATTAACCTTTAGCAGCAAAAAAGTTTTAAGATCTTGGAGTTGTCCTATAATGAAATATACCACCTGCGCAATATGCGATACATTACACATGCACAAACATTTATTATAACATTGTAGCTATGCCGTGTTATATTCTACATAGTAAAGTGATGAGATCATTCTGCTAAGAGAAGATCTATTATTACCCATCTGTTCTTGTTAAGTTAGCAGTGGGATAAAAGTTACAGATCATATCAATCCCCAAAAGCAGAAGCATAATTAATGCACTTAAAACCAAATAAAATCAGGTTTAGTACTTTTACTTCTGATAAACTCTCTTTGTATCCCTAGATCTCTCATGATTGTACTACACAAACTAGAGCAGTGATAACCTGGTCTACACGTATGTGATAATTAATGTAGAACACCAAATGAAATTCAATTGATAATATCATAAAACTTCTTAGAACTCCATAATATGGGAATAGGGCTTATCATATAAATTACTGGTCTCCCCTCGTATAGAAGTTAAAAGATCCACTTAAATCTCACTCCTGAACATACTTTGTAGCATCCATTTATGCACATCACTGTATTAGTCAACTATATATTCTGAAGTAAAATGAGAAGTCCTGTTCGTTTCCTAGTTCTTCACTCTCTTCACTCTTCTATCTGCGTTGAATGATGTTTTATGCCAAAAGCAAGTCAAGTGCGAATTGGCCAGGAAACAAGTGACAAAGTAAAATAAGATTTCCCTTCTGATGTTTATATTAAGGCACATTTGGAGTGGAAGTATCTGAAAAGAAGAAACAATGAAGAGCACTTTTTGAATTAAATCTAAGAAGAAATTTACTTATGCTTGAGAAATACATCAATGCACATAGACAAACGTATATGCATGGGGATGCCTACAGTGCATACTTCAGGGGGATAAGGGTAAAGAGCACAACTGCTGAAGCAAGTATCAAAAAGATTGTTGGAATGTTCTTCCGCTCACTAGAATCCTAGGATAATACCACAATCACCATCAGAAAAATGGAGTCCTAGTATCAGTTTCAAGCGACTGGGACAATAAGCTGAAGGAAAGTTTAAAGAGAATGGCAGGGGCATAAGCGAAAACCAAGGTATTTAGATAAGCTTATATATACACACATTACTTCCAACTCATAGCAGTCGGGTCCTCAATTTTCCTGCAAGATGTAAAATATGCTTCACTACAATACGAGGAGAACCAGATTCGTCACTCGTGACAGAGTCAAACCTTTCCATAATCATTTAAAAACATGTGCTAGATAGGTGCCCGGGGTGATCAGGATAAATACATGACATATCGACAAATTTGTGACTTTCATTTTGCCACTTGGAAACTTTTACAGCAAAAGTAATAAAAGGTGAATGTTGCTGCTAACTGGGAGCACTCCATTGCCTAAATAAGCAGTCAGCAAAACTAAATTTTCCTTAAAGAAGTTAAAAGAGTTATTTTGTCAACATTAATCACTGAGATATAAATTTCAACCAAACAAGACAAGAGAATATTCTGTGATCTTATTCACTATTCATGCTATTCCTTTATCTCAACCCCCCCCCCACCCAAAAAAAAATAAATAAATAAAATAAGTGGCAAATTTGCACTGTAGCAGAGATCATGAGTTCGTTTGCATCAATCAGAGGCAGAGAAGAACATTCTGGTGCATAAGCTTTAAAAAGTTACTGCTAATAAATTGGATAACAATATGCAGATTTCCGTACAGTGTTCAAAGCTTACCTTAGACAAAAGACCATCTTTTGCCAGCTTATAATTACTATCAGCATGATTCTTCGCCACGACACGCTCATCAGCCCAAAATATATACCACTTGGCCCAATCAACAGTCTTATTATAAGGAGCCTCACAGAGCTTACTGCCAAAACAGTTAAACCATGTAAAGGAAGGACAGAAAAACAAACAGAACAGGAATATACTATATTTCTATACCCCATCAGACTAATGAGAGAGCCACCAGATAATGCAATGGCAAACACTCCATGCTCTTTCACAGAAGCCTCTGATAATTCTGCAATATAGTCAGCCAAATCAGTGCTCAATTCATCTGTATTTTCATAAATTTTCAGCTCTCTTCCATCTTTTTTAGCCCCAAAAAGAGCCATGCTTCTGACAATAATACTATGAAACACAGCTCCTCTGCATAAACAGAAAGAAATTGAACCAAAATCAAATCCTAATCAAACATGCAATGCCAATTGACTAGTCAATATTCACAAATGCAATTAAAAAAACATGCTTATTACTAGCATTTATCTAATCCAAATGAAAAAATAAATAAATACTCTTTTATCTGATCACAACTGAAAATTGAAAGCCATTATTCATTATTCTGCAAATAATATTTTTGCAATAATTTCTATTTTGCACTCATGCATTGCGCAAAAAAAAGTCAAAACCAGCCGATTATTATTATTATTATTATTATTATTTGGCATTAGCACTAATACTTACAACAATTGTGTCCAAATTCATAATTGTTGAACAATAAACACAAGAAAGACAGCAATAACAACACCAAGATTACACTGCATGTTGAGTTAAATTACCAAAAATCTTGATCAAGACCATCAAACAATTGATCACCCCCAAACAAGAAAATCCCCTGCATGCAAATTAAGAAAAATGCAAAAACAAACAATAATTTCCAGAACCCAGATCGAAAAAGCATCCCAATTACACAGTACATCACATTAACAAACTCCACTCCAAAAGATCACAAAACTAAAATCCAAAAAAAGGGATTCTTGAAATTCTAATAAATAAGTACTACATAGTATTTTTATTATTTTTTTCTACTGAAACTAAACTAAAGCAATTAAATTAAGAGAGAGAGAAAGAGAGAGAGAAGAGGCTCACAAAGTAACAGAGAGAAGAGATGGACGGTAGGGAAGAAAGAAACTGACGAAGGTGGAAGAAGAAGAGTATCAACAACACTATTTATACTAGAAAATGTAATACTTGTATATATTTATTAAAAATATTTATTTTTTAAAAAATAAATAAATATTCAGTGAATGATAACCAATTATAAAAATTTTACCTATTAAATTTTTTATATAAAATTTATATATTTTATATATCTTTTCTCTTTCATTGTAATTATTTTTACCTATCTTTTAATTATTATTATTTTTTAATATTGTTATTTATTAGAACATTATATATAAATTTTATTTTTCTGTAAAAAATTAAATCAATATTCTCTTTTATGAGAACAACGTATGATAATTGTATTTCTTATAAAATTTGTATTTGTATGATTAGACAGTCTTGTAATTTTAAATTGAAAAAAAATATTGATATTAAAAAGAGGTTTGATTGAATTTAAATCAAATAAAATCAAACATAATGCATAAATTTATCAAGGGCATTTCCTATTTCTTTTCTATTTAGCATAACAATTAAGATATATGTTAAATGTTTTGGTAAATAATAAAATGAATAATCAAAAAAGTATGAAAAATAAAAAAAAATAAATCTATGAGTTGTTATTAGCCTTTATTTTGTTTATATATTTAATAAATGCAAATTTAATTTCATACTAAAATGCTATATCTATTTTGGAATTAACCACATTCAATACCATTCAACATGAATGGAAGAGTTCAGAACATCATTAACTGCATGTCAACACTAATCTTTAAACTCTTTATTCATCTTTATTAGCATAAAATGTAGTTTACTCCAATGCCCTAAAATAGTTTTTATTTTTCTTTTAGGTTCCTAAGTTATAATTTTTGATAACGATACCACCAATAACTTGATCAATTATAGATGAAAACTTTTTCCATAATATTAAACTTTTTTTTAGATATATCAATATATTTTTCATCATTAGTAAATGATAAAATCACTATCAAGCAGTATCAAATATTATTTAATAAATGAAGTATATCAAAATTCTTTTATTAATGAAAATATTTATAGGAGATTAAATAATATAGCGATAATTACAAAATTGATTAATTAAAATTCCAAAAAAAAAAAAGAAAAGAATAAACCTAAGTATAAAAAACAAATATATCAAATAAAAAGTATATTTCCTGTATAAGAAAACCAACAAATTAAACTAATATGTTATGTATAATATAGATAGGTATCACACAATATATTAAAATAAAAAACAAAAGGTAAAAATAAATTTTTTTTCTTTTATCTTACTTTGACTTTTCCAAAAAGTAATGAAAAAAATCTTCTAGAATGTCTCTGTATTACTCTAAAATACACGCAACTTGAATGAAAAATATTTAGTTCTAAAGACATACAAAATAACATGTAATTTCTACTCTAATTATCTTTAACATATTGTGTAAAGTGATTATGTATCCAGATAGAAAATATATTGGAGTTTTTCATATTTCTTAATCTTATGATAATATTGATGTTCTAAACTCTTACATTCATTCTGAATGGTATTGACTGTGATTAACTCCAAAATTGTATTTTGATATAGTATTTTAATATGAAATTAAATTTGCATTTATTAAATAGATAAACAAAATGAAGGCTTATTTTTTTATTTTTCATACTTTTTTTATTAATTCATTTTATTATTTATTAAAATATTTAATCTACATCTTAATTGTTTTGCTAAATAGTAAAGAATTGCGTTGTAATTTCTAAAATCGATGTAAAATCAATCTATATCTGCAATTATTTTAGAGTATTTAATAGTATGATTATATTTCAATAATTTATGTTGTCTTTTACCAGTACTTACCTGCTTATTTTTTTTCTATATTACCATTCCTAAAATTTATATGCAATATTCTTGTTGGTTTTGCAATAATTATTCTAAACTATTTTGGACATGAATCATACAATTGGTTGAACTATTTTTACCTTATCAATAGTTACTCTACACCAATATTTTATTATTATTTTATTATATACTGTAACAACTAGGGTGTGTTCGTTTGGATTGAAAATATTTTCTTCCTTGGAAAATATTTTACATGAAAAAATCTATTTTCCATACAATTTTCCGGTGTTCGGTTGACAAAATGAAAATATTTTAAAATAAAAAAATTTAACGGTTTTATCTTTAATTTTATGAATACAAGTTAAAAAAACTTATAATAATGATAATAAATACCTTACAAGTAATTGTGATTAATAAAAAAAATTTAAATAAAAATTGTGTATTAAAACGAATGAAAAAGAATTAAAAACGAAAATAAGTTTAGCAAACGAAATTCTAAAAGTAAGTATTTGAGCTTTAATGTCACTCTTGAATTATCTGAAAAATAACTTACATTCAAAAATTTCGTAAGTTAGAATCAGCCGGAGGAAGGAAAATTGGAAAAAATTTCGGGTGTTTGGCACCAAAAAATTTTCTGTAAAATATTTTCCTGAAAATATTTTCAATCCAAACGAACACACCCCTAATGTTGTAGTTTCCGTGTTTGACATTTAATACAAATATTATTTTAGAATATTTTGGACATATACAATGTATCGTGGAATGATCTTGTTTCTTAACTCATCAATAATTCATCTAAACTAATATTTTATATAATCATGTTATTAATTGTATAAAGATTTAGTAATTAAAATACTATTAAAGAGATATAAATTAACAAATACTTTAAAATTGTGAGTTTTCTATTTTGATTGCTTGGTTAATTTTCTATTCTTCAAATAGGATAGAGAAAAATAAATTTAAATTAATCGTAATACAATATTTAAAATAAATAAGAAAATAGTGTTATATATTATAGATTTTTTTACTTTATAAAATTTTAATTTTTTTTATTTGTATGATTATTAATTTTATAAATTTAAAATTAGAACATACTCAAAAATTCTATACTCATGGATGTATCTATCTTATCAACCAAAATTTCAAGTTAAAGAAGTTATTGTCGTGAAACTATTATAGTTAACTGACAGTTAAGGAAAATTTTGCTTAAAAAATGATGTCAGCCAGATTTGGTATTTTCTTAAGTCAATCCCAACCAAAAAGGTTAGCAAAAATGCCAAATTCAATTTCAATGTATCTTTTCATCAAATTCTATATGAATTAAATACTCTCATTATGAAAAATTTATTTATCGAACAAAATTGATCAAAAAAATTAAAATATAATAGGGGTAAAATGGTTAACATGTTTAGTTGACATAACATGACTTTATTGGTCAAAGGATAATGTTAGGTGTTAAGAGACATTTTGTGAAACTGTCAATGACACTAAAAAGAAAAGGGGTAAAATGTAATTAATATGATATATTAAGCACGTAGGGGGAATGATCTAATTAACTTTTATAGGTTGGGCGTACTTGAATGAACAATAGAGAAAAGAAAATAATTGTAGTGAATTTGGAATACTTAAAATAATTAGAAAAGATTATTTTTATTATGAACAAAAAATAAATACAATTTAAAAATATATAACTATAACAGTTACAAATTAAATATTAATATTTTTATTTTATTCTTTGCTTAAATATAAATGATTTTTCTACTCCTAAAATTATATACATTCTTATTATGTACTTATGCAAAAATTTTATAATAAGTTAAGTAAGAAACAATTTATTTAATTAGCATTTTGTGCATTTTAGAGCAAGATAAAGGATGTTTTCATGATCACTCGATGTATTTTAAGTAAGACAAAAGAATAAATTATTATTTTGATTCTTTATAATGAATTTAATTTACTATGTGATACCTATCTATGAATATGAAGAATATATTAGTTTAATATGTTTAATTTTTTATACATAAGATATAATTTTTGTTTGATTAATTTAATCTTTACATTTTAATTAGATTCATTTTTATTTTTTGAAAGTTTAATTGTAATAAATATTTTTATACAAATTAAAACTTCCATCTTATTATATATTTATGCCGAAATAGGTGTTTGTATCCTAAAAAATAGGTAGAATAGATGATGAGTAATTTAATTATATTTTCCTATTGGGAATTGGAAATTATATAATAAATATTTTTTTATAATAAATGTGATTTTAATTATACTTTTTATAATAAATATGATTCCCTTTTTCTAGTTTTTGAAATTTTAATTAAATAAATATTTTTATAAGAATAAAAATCAATTCCTTATTATGTATTTATGTCAAAATAGGTAGTTGTATCCTAAAAACTAGGTAGAATAGATGATATTAATTTAATTATCTTTTCCTATTAGGAATTGACAATTATATTTCATTAAGGGCGAGTATTTTCGGTATTATAAAAAAAGTAGATAAACAATTAAATATATTTTCCTATTATTGGAAATAATATTTTATTAAATGTGGGTATTTTAGACATTACAAAAAAGAGAAGAAATACTTACATATGTTTTGTATTGAGAATTAGAAATTATATTTCATTAAGCGCGGGTATTTTAGTTATCACAAAAAAGGTGAGAAACACTTCAAAGGGATAAACAAAAAAATTGGAGAAACAACTCGCATATATATAATAGTAATAGATAGATATGTCCATAAAATATACTAATAAAATTATATATATGTTTTACATAAATTTATATGAGTTCACTTGTAAAAACTGACAATATCCACTAAATTTGAAAATTTTCAAAAATAAAATAAAATTTAATCGAATATTTAAAATTAGATTATTTATGTATTTTGATTTTGTTACGTAAAATAATTTTGACAAATAATACTTACTATATAAATTATTTTTCAATTTATACATCTTAAATTAATATAAATTTTATTTTTTTAATAATATGACTTTTTTAATAAATCAATATATATGTGTTTTTTTTCTTTTTTTTTGTTTTTTTTGTAGATATTGAATCAATATATTTTGTTCCTTTTTTAAATCCTACTATTAATTATCTAATGTGAATAGAAGAATTTACCTTCTGGGCTGCTTGCTTCTTCCACGTGCACCCAATGATCGTGACAAAACACACACTCAGAATGCTTATCTGCACACACAAAAACACACACTACTGATACTATCGTCTCTTTGTGTAGAAAGTAAACGGATAAATGATGAGAGATGGGGAGGGAAAGAGCGAAACAAAAAAAATAAAAAATGAGAAAGTTTTAGGAGAGAAAATAGATAAAAAGAGATTGAAGACAATAAACTCAGAGTTTCCTTGGACACTCTTTACCCCTATATTTTCTCAGCAATAATCTCTTTTTGTGCACCAATTTAATAGAAAAAGACACTTTTTTATTAAAAAAATAGCACACCTATATAAAATGATAAATGGTGGAAAAATCACTGATTTGTCATTAAATCCAAAAAAGAAATAGTTTAAGGATATAAAATCAGATGGTTGGGCATTCATTTTGACACATGGATTAATTCTAAAAAGTTAATAAATTATTTTTCAAAAAAAAAAATGGTCACAAAAAGAATTTAAGTAGTCTGCCTTAGGGGTGTTCATAGATCAGGTATTCAATCCATCAGCTAAAATGGGTACCCGATCCTCAATGACTGGATCAAAAAAAAAATCAGGTTGACCGGGTACCCGACCCTCACTGGCGACAAAACATGAAAAATTTAAATAATGATAGTTGGAAAAATTAATTTCACAATTAAATCAACAACAATTTAGTCTAAGTCACAAAATACATCCCAACATTACATCCTAATAGCAACAAACTAGCAAGTAACAACGAAAAATTCTTATATGGATCGATTCCAAGAAATAATGTTATGGATTCCTTGATCCATATTTCACCACATCACTCCATAAGGTAATGTGTGATGATGTGGGAAATATGGATCTATGAATGGGTTCATGGCATTCTGTCATGGATCCTATCCATGTAAGAATTTTCGTATAGCAACAGGTCAATAGCAACTACAACAACTGAGTCACAAAATACATCCAAACAGACTTTAAAAGGTTTAACATGAACCTTAGACAAACAACATTACAACACAACTAAGGAAGAGGAAGGGAAGACGAGAAAGAAGCGAGAGGCTGAAAAAGAACTGAAAATGAAGAGGTGCGAGGTTACCAATAATCCTAATAAATATTAACTTTTGATGAAAGTCTATTAATCAAATTTATAAAATTATCCCTGAAATTGACCAGGTCCGAGTACCCAGCCGGTCACTAAAATGTGACCCGGTACTCAACCCTCAATTTGAGTGACCCAACTGTCTACGTGACCCAATTTCAGAATGTGGTTCAGATAACTTCATTTTCAGTTCGACAAAGTTTTCAGATTGACGAGTCAAAATAAATACCCCTAATCTGCCTCACGCCCCTTAACCCTAATATTCAAATAATCCTAAATGTATACCATTTTATATTTAAGGCTCAAAGACAAAACAACTTACTTTAATTGAACCAACCCATTTGATAATTTAATTAAACTCAATTGATAAGAGATCATCCAATATTAGTTAACAAGATTTAATGTTCACTAATTTTTTGGGGTCTCCTTAAGTATAAAAGTTAAAATTTATAATTTGAATTCGTTTCAAATTTACACACTCACTGAAATAAGAAAAAAGCTAATTTGATCTCTTATCTTTAGGATATTAATTAATTTGACTAATTTTATCCTTTATCTATCAAAGATATCAATTCGGTCCTTCATTCTTAAAAATTTAACTAATTTAGACTTTTGACAGAAATTATGGACAAATTAATAGAGTAGTTGAAAATACATCTATTGCGAGTTAACGATCATATAATTATCACGAGGTTCGGTCTATTAGTTTGTCTACAATTCCATCATAGGCCCTAGATATGTTAAATTTTCTAAAAATAAGGAACCAGATTAGTTTGTTGTGATATAAAGTAATATAATAGATCGATTGATCAATACTTTAGAGATAAGAAACTAAATTAATCTTTTTCTCACTAAAATAGTTAAACAAGTTCTAAAACTAAATTTTTCGACTCATTTGACTTGTATAAAGGTGGTTTACACCCCTATTTCTATTTGAAGATACCCCAGGATGGAACAAAAGGTTAGAATCCTTTGAAGATAGCTTGAGTTATGCATGAATTTCACAAATAGAAGAATCGTTTTCTCATGGATATAACTAACAGTAAAAGGTAATTAATGAATTAAAATTTGAATTCGAGTAATAAGGTAGTACTAAATATTGGACCAAATATGTGTTCAAATAGAAGCATAACAAGTGTTATGGTAACTTGCACACTTCAAATAGAGTATTTTATTCTAAGGTGGTGATATTATTTTGCTTTACCTTTTGCTTTACTTTATCTTCTTACATTGGCTATCTTTCTAAATATTTTATTTTTACTACTTTTTGAAGGCTTTTTTTTTTAAAAAAATAAAATAGATCCATACAAAATATCCCTATGTTTGTTGCTTAAGCTTTTGGTAAATTTTCAAGGGTATATGTCCCCCTAAAACTAACCGATGGACCATTTTTATACTGTCTCCATTTATTGTATGTGTGGCATTATTTGGGTATTCAAGAATCCACCCTTTGGAATATTGATCGACCTAAAAAAAAAAAAACTATCTGATTTTTCTTTTTCTTTTGGCCTTGTTCTCCACTACTTCAAAAGTTATAATATTTTTTTCTTTAAAAAAATTTGAAAAAAATACTTTTTAAAAAATAAGTGCCAAATTACTTTTGAAATCAGTTTTTAGCTTCCTAAATATAAAAATAAAAATATTTCAAAGTGTTATCAACAAATTATTATTATTATTTTTTTAAATTCATTTTTCAATTCATAAAATGGAAGAAGATATAAATAGCTTTCAATGAGCTATTGAAAACAAGTTTTCTCCTTCTCTTGGCTTAATTTTAGCATTGCCTTCAGGATGAATTGTTTTTCAATTTTTTTTAGAGAGATATTAATTATGTAATGAAATACTTAGGTAAATTTAATTTTTGACATCTTTTGTAAATCTTGTGATGTGGAATAAATTTATAAAAAAATAACATCGACTCATGCAAGTAAAATTGCATAAATTTAATTTTGACTATAAGATTTATATGTAGGGTCTAAAATTAGAGCTATCTATGTATTTTCTTAGACATATTGTGTAGATTAAATTTTATGAAATAAATGATATCAACTAATATAAGTAAAATTATACAAGATTTAATTCTGACTATAAAATCTAAAGGTGGAGTCTAAAATTGCATCTATCTAAATATTTTACAATTATGTAATACTAGTGCAAATGACACACTCTATGTGTGTGTTTTTTTGAAAAAAATTGATAAAAAAATTAAAAATCGAAATAGATAGATGATGAGAAATTATGAAAAGTTAATGTATTAGGTAGATATGAAAAGTTATGAAAGTAATTAATGAAATACTCCGTATATTAATTTTAATATTCTTAAACTAAAAATAGTTGGGTTTAGGTTTTATATATAACTAGATTAGACGAAAAAAGGTAAACAATAAATGATGTAGTGAAACATTTCAATATACCAATCAATGGGTATTTTTAAAAACATTGATGTCTATATATTCATATATTGGCTTAATCCAACCATTAATTGTACTTATATATCGTTGAAATAAACATGGGACACATGGATTTTGTGATAATCTACGTAGGTAATTGCTAACTGATTTTGACGGTTGCAATAATGCTTTTTGTGTAGCGGAGTTTTTGTACTAAGATTCTTGTAATACCCTTTTGATTAGACTTTTCAGAAAGAACGTTAAAGATCTTTTATTGTGTCTCTTATATTATAATATTATGTGTATAAGATTGTTAAAATTACTCTATTAAAATTATTTTATAGAATTTTAATAGTTCATTAAATAATTAGATAGAAAGTGAAATAAAATACGAGAAGAAGATCTTGTATCCTGAAGCAATCGGTTTGTAATTTCAAGCTTTTTCCATTTTCATCATCGGTCCCTTAATTTTGCTTCCTTTCAATGTTTTGCCATTGTTTTGAAAGTGAATAATTATGCCATTTCTATCCATACCTATTCCCTATTTTCATACAAAACCAACTTTATGTCACCTATCTTGGCGTTTGTAGTGAAGAAGGTATCATATCAACCCATCATTTTCTTTACTTTATCTAACCGCCACCATCCACCTCCAAAAGAAAAATAGAAATCCAAAAGAAAATAATGATGAAAAAACATCAAGAAGAGAGGTTTGGAATCTCAAGCAATCAATATCAACCTTTAGAGGCAAAATAGAGAGGTCCGAAGTAAAAGATGAGTACGTAAAGTTCCCAACTAATCAAAACCCCACATGATATCAATCACAAGTCAAAGACTCGGATACCCCAGTTTGAGGAATCTACCATTATCGTTATCATTATCATAATCTTGACGCCAATGAAGTTTGATTCAAATAAATAATACATTAAAAATTTAAAAGTTTAATTTTTATTGTTTAAATTATTATAATATGTGTCAATTACCTATCTTGACATAAGAGAAAGAGGGATAACTTATTATTTTTTTAAATTTTTATTTATCCCAAAAAAAAAAAAAATGCATACCTTGACAACATTTTTTTTTTTTTTTGATAAAAAAAAAAAGTTTAGTATGAAATTAGGTTATCCATTACCGCTATTAGAATATTAAGATTAAGGACAGTAAAAATCGAAAATATAACCTTCATTGAAGCAAGTCTTGCTTGTCGTATGAGGCAGCCAACAGGGGATAAGCTGATGGCCCATTTCTTTCCTTCCATATATTGCTTACTCTATTTGAGGGTAAGCATGAGCCATGAGCATTGTCTCGGCTGATATCTTGTTGTTTTCCCCCTCATTCTTACTTGGATGGGCAAAAAGAACAGAAAAGAAAATAATGAGATTTGCACTTGTGTATCTTTTTTTGAAAAATAGTTTAGAAGGATGATAATACTCATTCTAAAGCCACTGTATACCGGTACCGACGAATTTTATATTATCCTACTAAACGAGAAATTACTAATAATAAAATTTCAAATCGACATTCTCTTATATAAAGTGTTCGATCTTTGTTCACATTTCAAATCTATTTACATATACAACTAGTCATTGAGAACAAAATTTCAAGAATGTGCTATTGAAAGATACTTTGATGTTGTTTACATATTTTTAAAATCAAAATAGAGAACTCCTCTTGGTTGGAAAATGATTAGTGTTAAAAAAAAAAAAAAAAGGGGCAGTTTCTAAATTACCTTCAACTAAAAAACAAAATGTTATTAGTCAAGTTGAGATAAGGTTTTGGTCACACTTGCTCTGTAGGTCCAATTCAATAAAATATTCGTTCCTCAATAATTATTATCTCACTCACTCTTCTTTTTTGTCATTTAGCAAATGAGGCTTCTTTGGTCAGCAAATATGTGATTGGAATCAAGACTTCTATGCAGAATTCGACTCCCATCTAATCCAATTGTGCACCCCTTCACTAACAATAATGTACAAACACTGACACACACCAATAAATGAAAACAAACAAGAAGTTCGATCATTTTGGTAAGGTGTTTTGATTGTTCTAGTGTGTGTGTGTGTGTGTTTCTTTTTTTATGAGTCTTACCATTCAAAATGTAAACCAATTAATTTTAACTTGTGGCATTAATCATGTTTATTTAATTTCGACTATAATTTCATTATTGATTAGATGAAATTCTCTCTTAACTTTTGGATTTATGCAAATTTTATCGAAGTAATACTAAGTTTCCTTAATTAATTATATGTATTCTTTTTCAAATTAATCAATTGTAAGTTTTTTTTATTTTTTTATATGTACCATCTTATTTAAACTTAACACTATCCAGCATTTTTAATATATTGTTTTCTTTTTGCTCTTCATCGACAAAAATGGTACTAACAAATAGTGCCATTTCTGTTCCAACCAACCGAAACCTAACTGATTTGTACAACGCATTACTTCAACTCTTTTTTTCTGTTTTTTTGGGGTGGGGGTGGGGGTGGGGTTGGGGGAGTTTCTTTACATCATTTACTCAGTCTAACATTAACAAAAGATTAAGTGCTAAATCTTGACATAATCCCACTCTTTGAAATGTCTTCATGGGGAACCACTAAACGGCACTCCCTCCGTTCTATTTTATATGTCACTCTTTTTATTTTAGTTTGTCATAAATTATTTGTCACATCTTAAAATGACAAATTTTTAAAACTTATTTTTACCTATTTTACCCTTTCAAGCAAGTCCTAAAAATATAGAATTAAATTCATGTCTTAACATTAATTACTCTCACAAGTCATTTCAAAATTTAAAGTACCAAAATCAACTAACAAAATTTGTATCTTAATTGAAGAATAATTATGGAAAAAACATTTATTAGTGGGTCAAACACCAAATTTTTTTAAATTATATGTAAGTTTAATAATGTCAAATAAAATGGAACGGAAAAAATATTAACCTTTAAGGATTGTACTTATCAAATACTTATTATTTACAAACATTAATACTAATATGCTTCATCTCCAATCTTTTCAACTTCGAAAAATAATACAAGTCAATCAATTTTTATGTTTTAATACAATAATAGATTGCCGTAAATGCAATGCTTCTTACAAAAGCTAACAACACATGAGTTTTTAGTACAAATTGGATGAAACAAGAAAATAGATAACATATTTTATTGAAGTTGAATTTCGTGGTCCAATAGAGTTTGCCGTATTAGTTTTGGCAAATGTTATTGTCACTGCAAAATTAGTGTTAAATGACCAGAATACCTTTCTCTATTATGAAGAAAGAGCCGAGGGGTGAGGGTATTCTGGTCATTTCACACTAGATTTTGTTGTGGCAACAACAATGCAGCGAGTTTTACATGGGTTCCTTTCTTTTCAATACGTCTAAAATTCAATTTGTTAATTTTCCATTAGAATCCAACAAACTTTTATTTGTTCAAATGGGAAATGTAGACAGTGAAACAATTTGAATACTAATGTGCTTCAGGTAGATCATCTGCAATCTTTTCAACTTCGAAAAATATTGCAATTCAAACAATTTTTTATGTTCTACAAATTAGTACAATAATAGATTGCCATATATGCATTGCTTCTTGCAAAAGCTAACAACACGTGATTTTTTTAGTACAAATTGGATGAAACAAGAAAATGTTTGCAGGTGAAAATAGATAAGATATTTTCGTTGAATTTGGTGGTCCAACGAAATTTGTCCATGTTAATTTTACATGTCTTTTCTTTCTTTCTTTCTTTCTTTCTTTCCAATACGTCTAAAATTCTATTTGGTAATTTTTCCATTAAAATCCAACAAACTTTTATTTATTCAAATTGGAAATGTAGACAATTTCTTAATCTTGATTGGGACTTCTAATTCCCCAAAAACCAAGGGACGGTTGAAATACCCTTTTCACACAATGCGTTGTGAAGCTAATAAGCTTTTGGCTATTAAATGATGAAAGAGAGGTCTGTATCACAAGAACGGAAATAATCCCTTGCTGGATCTTACAGAATACTTTCCTTTTGGGGACCAATTAATATAATCTACACAGTATTATAGACTTCTTCCTTGGCTTGAGGAACCTGCCAAAATATTTTCAATTTCACCACTTTTCTTTGATGTTGATTTTTTGTTTTCTTATACCCATTGAATCCTTATGTTGTAGTAATAATAAATGGGAGATATTTAGATAGACTCGGTCTATGATTTCACTTGTAAATATTGTGATGTGAATTAAATTTTATAGAATAAATGATATCAATTGGTATAAGGAATATTTTTTAAAATTTAATTCTAAACACGAGATCTACAAGTGAAATTTAAAACCGAATCTATTTAATTATTTTCCATAATAAAGTAGGTAGGTATTTTCCCATGATGAGTGACTTTCCTGGATTTTATTAAGAGTATACCAAACTTTTTGATGATGGGTACTATTTTTTCTTTAAATCCTTGAAGACAAAAAAAAATGTTGCAATAAGATCAGCATGATTTTTTTTATTTTTTATTTTTTTGGGGTGGATTCTGAGAGATATATTGGGTAATCAAGCTTCTAAGAAAACAAAATGTAACAAATCTACATAGTTTATGTTATCCACACGAAATAGTTTGATCCATTAGATTGTAATTCCTATATGACAGTCTGGATTAACGAAATTAAATTTTATAAAAAGTCAGATGACAACAAAATGGGCAATGATATTGCCACAGCAAAATCCTTATTGCCACAGCTAATTTTATTTAATTCTCTTAATTACCCTTCCAGACAACCATAAACTTCTCCATTTAGCGGGGCCCATCTAAGCATCTCTATCCAAATTTCTCCCTCCTCACGTCTCTCAGCTCTCCACGGAGGACGCCACTGAAAAATCTAGTTTTGAATTTAGATTCGTAATGTTTACAAAAAATCGAGTCGGTACACATATTTTTGCTGCAACCGAAAGGCGTAAATGACAAGAGTCTTCTCATTCTGTGTTACCGATGACTAGTTCTTGAATGATAAATAAATATTAATAAAGGAAAAAGGAAACAAATTAATGTTGTCAAGAAAGGGAGAGCTTTTGAATTCTGATCGTGAATGAGAGAGTAAAAAATTCAGGGAAGGCGAGTTTGACTTTAAGGAGGGCAATTTAGACAATTAAACAAATATAGCTGTGGCAATAAGATTTTTGCTGTGGCAGGATCATTTGCCCAACATAATCAAACATGGAATGGATAACAATAATAACCAGTGGTCCCAATAACATTGGAACTATGTAGATACAAATCAAACATTAATTTCCCAAATATTCTAACTCTACAATATTAATCTAAAGAGTAACAATGTGAGTTAGATCACCGACAAGATTATGAGAATGGACATTTTTAATTTGGCATTAGCCATACAGCAACTTCCTAACTTCCCTGCTTTATCTTGTTTGATTTGATTTAAATTCTCTCATTAATAATTCTTCAATTTAGGGGCACTCTTTGCTTGGTCACTTGGAGACAAAGCAATTTGCTGAAATTTCATTGGAGTAGCCTAATTAATAATGTCCAACTTGCATTCTTAGGAACCTAATTAATAATGTTCATCTTGCACTATGGGAATGAAAAAGTTCTCATTGAAAATCCTCTTCCACCAGAACTCTTAAAATATTGAGGAGAAAGAGGAAGAAAACTTGTGGATAAAGGGAAGTGGAATGCAAGGAAATGTGGGGCTCTCCAGTTTTAAGCTGGAAAACCACAAAAAGGAAATAGAGGTTTGAAATGGATCTCAAATATGTGGTAACAACTGCTACTAATACTTGTAGCTTGGAGATTTTATGGGGATGTTTCAAGCTAGATGTCCACTTTCTACCAGACATAAGTGCTGTTATGTTGTTGGTTTCATGCATCAGAATTCACAAAGTTAGTATTAAATAGCTAATGTGTCAATAATGCAGAATAATCCAATTGCAAGATTAAAGGAAATTTGCAGTATTCTGGCATAGGCCTTTGAAAGAAGATGACTTGGAATCACAAAAGTGGGATATTATTGGCCAGTTGAGACTGGTTGAGCAAAGTAGTAACTGTTAGAGTGATCTTATCATTTGAGACATGTAACATAGCTCATGTAAAAGCAACAACCCCTGAAGCAAATAGAAAGCCCTTGAGACACAGATGATATTATAGTAAACTCAATTTCTGAATTTGATTGGTGATAAGATGTTAATCATAAAGTTTCAACCAGGTTGCACATGCACATCTTTTGGAAAAATTGACTACATCACCAAGATCTTATACATGACAGATTGCGTAGATTACAAGGCCACAGACCTAATCCAACCAACATATGACCGTGTATCCTAGTAATCAAGGAACAGAGTTACCTGCTTGAACATATCATACGGTAGTCTTAATCTCCAATCTTTCTGTTTACGGCTCATTGGCCTTCCTTTAGCTGAAGGGTCTCTGTTTTCCTTTACATCAGCCAACTTCCACACACAGCACCCTGATTCCTTCTCAATTGACTCGAGCAGGAAAACTCCATCCTTTTCTGGGCATTGCATCCCTGAATTTTCAACATAGGAAACTCGCCATAGCCATCTCTTTGAACCTATCCAAGTCATCTGGTACTTTGAGTAGCCGCTCAGCACCAGGTGAGGATACCTTAGGGGAGAAAAGGAAAAGGAAATAAAAACTGAACTAATTCATATGTATGAGCTGATTCACAAATGCAAAATGATAACCATCACAATCGGGTGGCCATTTGTCAACATGCAACACTCAAGGAGGCAAAAAAGAACTAAACCATCAGTTGCATTGTTGATAAGTAATTACATCAAGAGCCAAATCATCTGGGATTTCTCCAGTAGCTCCTACTTCATCCAGCCTTGTCTTGTATTCTTTACTGAAAGATTCAAGCTCATCCATGCTGGGACACCCATATCTGAGGAAACAGAGTCAAATTGAGCACATATTTTTCAATTTCACATCCGAAAAATGTGCAAGCCACAAATTAATGTATGGTGCTACTTTCAACTGCTATAATACTAACACACTAGTTGCTTGAGCAGGTAAACTATACTTGGGCGATATATTGCACTGTGCATTGATTCAATATGCACAATATGGTGGCTTTCAACTGCTATAATACTAACACACTAGTTGCTTAAGCAGGTAAACTATACTTGGGTGATATAATTGATTAAATATGCACAATTTTCCACTATGTAGGATTTCATTTTATCCAAAATATACTTCCCAAGATGATTCTTGTAGAGAGACACATTGACATTATAATCTATTAGATGATAGAAAGGAATGACTGTCTTCTCTTGCACCTAAACATATTTAAAGAACCCCCCTTCTGCACGCATGGCTCAAAGACTCGGTCGAGTCCAAATCAACTTGCCCAATTTGACTCGCCTGAGTTGTATGTGGAACAGCCCCTCACTATCCGAAAACGATATAGGTCTCAAAATTTGAGCTGAAATTGCAACATATGTCTTATTGTTTTATTAGTTGCTTCCTTCAATCCAATCTACAAGCAAGTATTTGTGATTTCCACTTTGATGTTTATGATTTTTGCCAATAGTGTTCCGATATTACCTTGCAACCCATGTGGAAAGGCGACCAATACAGCAACTGTGAATCTCACAAGGTCACACAATAGGATTACCGGGAAAAGGTCCGTGCAGTGAAAACACACCCTTGGCAGATTGCATCTCTTCCTAAGATAAAAAGTAAAATTAAAACAAAGCAACATGTATTGCATATGCTCAAACAGGGGAGAGGGGCTGGAAGGTTAGTCATTCAAGACTAATGCCATAAATCTGAAGATAGAGAGATTACAATCACCACAAATTACAAAAGCTTCTCTACATTCTTACATATAAACGACTTCTATGACTTCAAGTTTGCTAGAATAGAATAAACAAAAACAATGAAAATAAACTTACTCATTTGACAGTTTATCAAGTCTGACGTAAATGTATCCTCGTGGCGAGGTTTTAAAGGCATAGAGCTTCGTGTCATCGCCAAACTGCTGCAGCACGTCATGGGCAATTGAAAGCGCCTTTTCTCCCCAGGAACAATTTTGAAGAACCACTCCATCTCCTCCGTCACCCCCATCACCAATCTAAATTTCGAACAACAATCATTAACTAAAAGTTACACTATGGGATGTGAATCAGAACCAAAACTTTAAAAATGATGATAAATACCTTTGGCTCAACCTCCTCTTCTTCTTCCCAATCAATTGGTTCAACCTCGTTTGTATCATCTGCAATTCAAGCAAGATGAAGAAATACTTGAGCTATCTTCGAACAAGCAGCACCAAGGAGTGGATATGGAATGACGATCCTTCAAACCTTAGGTAATTGCACGTTTCCTCACCTAGGCCAGACATTAAACTAAATGGATACAGCCTACTTATATACAGTACGAAAATTGAACTAATGCAAGAACTAATGTTGTGATCCTGTACTATCCATGTGAACAAATGACATTATTACATTGCTAGTTAATTCAAGAAGCCACCACCACAATGTACAACATCAACAATTTTGATATCTTACACTAAAAGAATGAATTTCTTACGCCAATCAACACAATTATATGTTCCAATACATAAAAATTCCTTCTTGATTTTCTTCCTCACACACTCCCTTTGCCCCTTTTTCCTTGAACAGATTGCAAAAGGTTTTTCTCCAGAAAGAAACATACCCAAAATAAAACCTTCTCAGCACAGTAAACTTAAAACCATGCTCACAAAGTCTCGCATAGACAATATATCAAACACATGGTGAACTAATACTAAAACTCTGTAAAAACCAAAATTTCCTACATAGAACTGAGCTTACCATGGTCTTGGGTTTTGATTATTTGAGAGGAACTGCTACTTAAACATCGTAGAGCGATAGAAGAAGTGAAAAGCAGGTCTAGTTTGTAAGAAAGTTCACTTTTTTCCACTTTGTTGCCTTGAAGATGAAGTATTGGAGCCCCTGATGCAAGATCATAATAATTCTGATGAATTGAGAAAAGGGGTCTCGGAGATTTATGCATTAAAAAAGATGCAATTTTGCTACTGACTTTTCGGCTCATTTTTTTTTTTTTTGTTAGAATTTGTTGCTGCACTGTCTTGTAGTTTCTGCAATTCCCTATAAAACCTGCTGGTGCTGCTTTCAATTATTTTCTCAGTTATTCAGTTTTTTCCTCCTTTTCACCGCATGTTTATTTTTTATTTTTTAATTTTCTTCATTCTTATTATTTTATATTTCTCTAATTTTGTGAATAAGATGAAGTTTATCAGTAAAGCTTCAATTAAAATTTCACCATTTTTGAGGTCCTTTTAAAAGGTTTATTGTGTTGCTTTTAGTATATTTTTTGTGCCAGAATAATATGAATCAGGAAAAAAAAAGAATTAGTATTTGACATTACTTTCTGGGCAGAATAAGGAAATTACATGTTAGAAATGCAAAAGTTACATTTACATAATTATTCCTGAAAATAAATAATTGAATGTACATGGGCAGCTGTAGCAAAGATAATCACAGGATCTGATTGACTAACAAAATCAGAACATGCAAGAAGAAATATTTCATGACAAAATATGCAAGATTGCAAACTTCCTTTTTTTTTTTTTTTTTTTATTTTTTTTTTTTGAAAATTCTATTCCCTTCTGCTTTAACTATAATCTTAAAATTGTTCTAAGTGTATCCGAAAGATTCTGAATGGTTTGCTGCTCTTGTGCTGCTTGCATTCCCTGAAGTGGCATATCCTCGTAGCACCTGAAGCACAATGTGAAGGCATCAAAACCTGAAATTTCGATTTCATAAAAGGGGAAGAAATATACCCCTCTTCCATACCCAGAGAAATGAAAAAGAAAGTCGTACATTTTGTGGTAAGCTAAGGCCTGAGCGAGATTCATCAGAGTCGGACTTGAAGATAGTCTCTGGCATACACTGGGAGGTAAGGGCACCTGCAACAGTAGTGAAACACAACATAGAAGCAAAAGGCTGAGAAAGAGAAATGAGGAAGAGAGAGTATGAAAAGAAAAGTACCTCAGTTTGTCTATTTCGGCCCTTCTTAGACTGAGTATCACAAGTGAAAAGCTCCTGGATAGCTTCAACCGCTATACTTCCACTATCATCCGGTTCTGGATTCACCTCCAAGTACATTGTCAGATAGAAGAGCAATAGGTGATATATCTGTCGCCCTAAGAAATGGTATGGCCACGGTGTTCCCAGCTGAATATATTGACCAAAGCTACCACAATAATAAATTCCAAATGAGCAAGGACACAAGTTTCATCGACCAAACTGGCATAAAAATATTTTTTTGAGCATAAACTCTAAAATAACTATAAAAAAAAAATGCAATAAAGGACAACAGCTACTAAGTTAAGAATAGAAATTACCTTATCCAGTGCCTTCCGGCTCACAGTTTCACTCATCAATGAACTACTGGTCGTGCTAGCAACACCTACAGTTGCTTGAGCACTGCTATTTGCATCAAGCTTCTGCTCAGGAGAGCCAAAGATTGGTCGAGAAGCTTGTAAGGACTGTGCAACAGCTATAGATCCTCCAACTGGGAAACCAACTTTGGTTGTGTCACCCATCCTGGCCAACATGTACATGGATTGGGTTTTTTAAAAAAAAAAAAAAAAGGGATTGAAGATTTCTAGATATACGAGATATCACGGCAAATAAACATTTTGATTACAAAAAGAACAAATGCAGGAGGGTTACAGAACAAACGAATTCATTCTTGCGCTCTTCCTTGAGGGAAAGTGGAGCGAAAGCAGAATTCGCCTGTTTTTCTCGTTTCTTTTAAAATAAACAGTAAAAAAAAATATCATGATAGAAGATCCAAATTCAGACAACATAGGACTCCTTCCTCTATTTTGTTTATCTAGGGGTATACACACAAGACAAAGTACATGAAACAGAAGAGATTGCTCTGTATTCCCCATCCTCTTTATGTTGAAGGTTTGGAGAATTACCTGGATTCCATAGGTGTGTCTCCACTAGTACTGATGTGCGGACTTCCGACATGTCCTGAAGCAGGCAAGGATTCTTCTGCATTAGTCACTGATGTACTACTTCTGGTCGTCATATCTATCTCAACTCCATCCCGAACTATGACTGTGCCAAAGTCACCTGGTCAAAGGGATACCACTGGGGATAAATCTTGTTATACCACCAACCTGACAAGCACCCCCATATATCACGACCAAGGTTACAGTGAGAAGCAGGTGTACCCATCCTCAAGCAGTGCAGTAGGGCAAAGTATTGCATTGCCCCTAATTAACAATTCATCAAATATAGAAGTCCATTTTCTAATGTAAATATTTCCATATCCACACAGGATATGCCCGTAGCAAATCAGCTAGAAACAATAGTAATCAAGAGGCAGCACATACTTGAATAGATGCAACAAGCAAGACAGTAAACAGTATGATGGGACGTGATTACCTTCCACAATTGACTCCGATCTATCGGATATAGGTCCTGAGGGTATTCCATTAGCAAGATCAAGTGCAACATTCTGAGGCTTCGATGGGACAGTACCTCCGTAGTCATCATTCAATTTTGGACCTCCCAACGGCTGCAAAAGTGAAAATTAAAAATGAGACATTCAAAAGTATAAGAGAAACAGAGACGAGAGACGACTAAAAGCTATTAGTTTGTTTATGAAACAAAACAAAGAAAGTGATAGCATAACAAACCAATTAGTGAAATAAAATATTTCAGAAATAAGCCGTACAGTATCTCCCGGTAAAGATGTTCCTGAAGTAGCATTTTGGGCTTGCAACGCCATGGATGCCCTGATCTGCCTTGCCTTCTCAATCTTGGGCAGCATTGCAGAAGCTCCACTTTTGCATCTTTCAATAAATTTGTGCTTTTAAAATACAAAATGGACAAGACAAAGTTAATCTGAGAATTCATCATATATACAACATCAACCAACAAGTAACAAGTACAATGCTAGTGTATTTTAAAGTCCCAGGCAACTTTTCTTAACATTTCTACACCTAACCCAAGGACTCATTTTTTTTTCTGGGGAAAGGAAAAGGACAAGAGGTAAAAGGACAGTTAGCTATGCCTCGAAGCATGAAGAACCTTCAAATGCTACACATGGTCAATCTAATGTTAGTTACACTTCCCCAACTTGGTGAGAGCACATTAAAAAAATGTACAGTATATTAGAATAGTTACTATAGTTCAAATGGCTCACAACTTCTTGCCATCAGGAAATTCTTAATCCTTTTTAGCATAATCAACACAAAGAAGAAAGCATGGTAAAGCAGAGGGAAACAAAAATAAATATTGCATAAATATCAATGAAGTACCTTTAGCATCTCAGCTGTAGTTGGACGAAGCCGTGGATCCTTCGTAAGGCACTTTGCTATAAAGTCATGGAAAACAAGAGACCTGCATCCATAAGATATTAAGATGTGGGTATAATCATGTGGCATAAGAAAATAATTACATGTCAATCACAAGCATCAAGATATGAGAAGCTAATAGCTCATGAAAATCCTTATCTAAATGCAACAAGGATTTGCAGTAAATTTTCCAAGCCTCTGGGAAAGGTTTAGGATAGATATGGGAAGAAGAGGAAGAAAATCTAATGGAATAGATTGTTTTGTTTAAATATGCAAACTGCAAAACAGTATAGATACGAAGTTATAGATGTCTTTCAAATTTCTACTGTGCTATAGGCTCAATGCATCTAAATCAATGTTGTTATTCAGATATGCTACTCAGAGACGTTTGATCACAAAGAACATCATAGTTAATGCGAGTTTTCTCTTACTTCATTAATTATGACATTACGAGGAAAACATTTAACTATCATAAAGATAGGAGGCAAACCATTTCTCTTTATCCTCAAGCATTGGAGCTGGTTCTATTGATATCATAAACAGTACCTGCAGAGAACACATTAAAGAACCAAAAGTTCATAACAGAAACTGTGAGCTTATATAACCCATAAAGAATAAAGAAGACTAAATGCTTACAATTATCAGTCCTAAATTAACAAATTAAATACCAAGGACTCGTTTCAATACTCATGCAAAGATATAAACAATTTCTTTGCAGCAGGATGAACATCTTTACATTCTAATTCAAGTATATTAATAAATTTCTGGGGTAAATAAGATTTGGCAAGTCCGGTTACAAACAAAACATATACCACTACTCTGTATATCAACCAATCTCTTCAATGTCGCCACGTATGAAAATTTTAAAATAAACAAGGAGAAAGGAACAAAGAATGACTACAAGGAAGGAAACACACACGTGAGATACAGAATGCCACAAAAGGTGCTTGAGTTAATCTGAAAGAGTACACAACTAAGACAAGCAATTGGACATGCAAGGGCCAGTTGCAAAACTGGAAAAAGAATTCATCACATTAAAGTTCCCCACAGTCATTTAACAAAAGAATGAATGATTCATCTATTTAAGTTGTCATTTTCATGCCTAGAATAAGTCTCCTTGCTTCTTATGCATAATACATGCCCAACAGGTTTCCTGTATCAATCTATTTCGGTTGCATACCATCCCTGAATAGAAACTACCCATTTGAATTTTGATTGTTAAGCAAGTTCATGCACAAGAAGTTTCACATCCAGTATGAAAAGTAAATGTAAATTTTTCATTGCACATAAAAATGTTATATTTTGTGAACAGATATTAAATACAAACAATTATCTATTTGCGCACCCTGCCCCTTTCCTTCCCTTGTAAACATGATGCCATAATATGCTCAGAATACCTGAAACATTCTCAGGTTAATAGCAATTATGGATCAACTCTAAAAGATCAGCCCACTGCACAAAATCAAAATGCTCCAAATAAATGAACTAACCCTCATTGGATGAACAGTGGCTCTTGGTGGATATCCCTGAGAGATTATTAAGAAAAATTACAACCTGTCAGCTACCATGTGTACCACTCCAATAACATAAAGTTCCACGAAGGACCCTGTTGTACAACGTTTTTGGCTGTACGACAAGCACCACAGGAACAGAGCAAGCTTGAAAAATGCAAAGAGACATATAACAATCTAGATTTTAAAAACAAAAATTATATACCTCGGCCATTTCAATTGCAGACACTCCCAGAGCCCACACATCAACCTGGAAAATGATTGTTTCAGAAAACCATTAGATATGTTGCTTGTCCATTGTATTTTACAGTCCTCTAATACTCTCTATGTCATCAAAATAAACACAAAATAATTACAAAAACCCATGAATGCATACAGACATGACAAGTGATAATACCTTCCCATCATAACGATTTTCTTGAATAACTTCAGGAGCCATCCAATGAGGTGTGCCAATAAACTGATAATGGAAAAATGTCGATAGAAGTAACTTCCAAGTAACAAAAAAAATATGAAGAAAGAAATAATTCAAGCAGACTGGAAGAATAAACTGAAGTTTTCTTCTTTCTTCCTGGGTGAAAACTAAAAATAATCAGTCAACAAATTATGAAGTTGTGGCAATACCGTGTTACGTTTGGACATAGTCCTTGTCAATTGTGCAGCAACTCCAAAATCACCTGCTCATGTTGTCACAAATTAGGGAAAATGATGAAGTAACCACTATCATATGCAAAACATCAAAAAGGTGTGTTCATTTTTGGCTTGACTTTGTTCTATCCTAGGAAAAAAAAAAAAAAAAGAACAGAAAAAGGAAAAATAAAAGAAACCCAATTTCTAGTCCTTGAGTTCATCAACAATCAAATTAGTAAAAAACTAGCAATAAACAAGCATTCCATCAGAACCATATGAATGAGGAAATATTTGCAATAGAAGATGATAACTCACCCAACTTGACCTCTCCTTGTTCAGTCAACAAAATATTACCACCTTTAATATCTCTATGTACCTTGAAGATCGAGTGCAAATAGGATAGACCCTGCATGAGAGCAACAACACTTCAAGCTACAGAAATAAGAACAGCATACCAGGCAAGGATATACCCAAAAGTGCACAATGAGAAGAAGAAAAACAAGACAGGTGACCCCCCCAGGGGGTGGTTTGGAGGTTGGACGAGGCACAATGAGAGGCTTTGAAACGTAAAAGACTAAAAGCAAACTCCAAAGTTTATGTTACATAGACTAACATATAAGAAAACCATGCATATGACTAGCTTAGTTTGGAATCATAAAAAGGATAAACATACATAGGGAGCCAGAAATATAACGGGAGGAAGAGAAAGTAATCTACCACTTTCATGATTATGTGGGAAACTTGTTTTCAAGAAAAGTGATTGATAAATTGACAAATGCTACTTGGTTCCTATTTCCATGATGGGAAACCAAATGCAAAGTTACCTTTAATGCTTCCCTACAAATAAATGCTATCTGATACTCCTCCAAAGATTCATCAGTAACATTCATCAAGTCAGCAACACTGCCCCCTCCACAATACTCCATTACTATCTGTGAGCAAATAAACTTCCCATAAGACTTCAAGCAAATAAACTTTTGTCTAGAGTCCATCAAAAAAAAAAAAAAAAAGGAGAGACTAAAAAAGTATAATTAAGACTAAAACAGTATAATGTACTATTATCATCATAGAGAAACTAAAGCATAGAAATTGAAATATGTATGCACGCACATCCAGACAAACAAAGATCTACAATAAGCAGATAACTTAGCTTAAAAGATGAGAATCAAAGATTAGCTCATTCATACCCATAATAGGCATACTCTTCTCCTTGATAGCTCCCAAGGTAACGAACAACATTAGGATGATTACATTGTTGCAACATCTCAATTTCACCACGAATTTCTTCATACCCCTCCTCCTGAATATGTGCACGATTGTAAATCCTCATTGACACACTTAGCATTATATTGTACAATTCAAAATTGTAAGAAGCATACCCCTTCACTCAAGGATATTACTTTAATAGCAACCAACTCTGAAGTTTTTTTATCTCGAGCCTTATACACAGCACCATATGATCCCTTCCCTGCAGTTCAATAACCCAACAACTTTAACGCTTTATACCAAGTAGTCCACAAAACTCAACAACTCTTACCTAACACAAATGCACATTACAATTAATCTTAAATGCAGTGTCAGTCAAGATACACATAGAACAGTCAAAACAATCAAACTGTCAACCAATTCAACATAAATCACCGGCAAGTCCATTTCTTATCATCTAAAAGCAAGAAAACATTTCAAAATGTAATTAACATCCCCTCGTTTCAATATGAACATAAACATACTTAATAGTTAAACTACCATAGATCCAGATTGAAAAGCTCCAATCTTTAAAGTCAAGCTAGAAGGAAATGCACCGAAAACACAACCAAATTTCAAAAAAAAAAATAAAATTAAAACAGCAATAACAGAATAAATAAGGTACGATTTGTACTCAAAATACCTAACTCAATCACAAGAATTAACAAATTCAACAAAACAAGCCGAATTTAAATAAAGAGAAAAGTTGGGGCTTCGAAACATTTTACCGACCAAGCTCATGCAGCAATTCATACTTAGTTGAAGGATCTTCTTTAGTCACACAATCCGGAATTGAACTTACGGAGACTTTCCCACTCCCATGCCCCCTTATCCGATCACCGCCGCCACCTTCCTCCACCACCATCCCACCACCATTCCCACTTTTCCTCTGCCTCCCAAATCCACCACCAATCTCCCCCACCGCCTGCATACTCGCCACCGCCCTACTCATCGTCCACGCACCTCCACCACTACTCTTTTTCCTCCCGGTCGTCTTCCTCACCACCGTTCCTGTCCCCATTTCCTCGTCCTCCTCCTCCTCCTCCTCCTCCTCCTCCTCCTCATCTACCCCTTTCCTCACCACAAACGTCGAAAAATTCCCCTCTTCCTCCTCCTCCTCATCCTCAAACCTCCTCCTATACGACGCCGCATTGTCACTCCGATCCCAAAATTGAATCGGCGGACGAGTCGCCGCCGCCCTCGAACTGTTCGACGTTTTGACAATCATAGTTCCGGAGAAGGATGAAGCGTCGTCGTATTGGTCATCGCCGTAGTTGTCTGAGTTCAATAAAGTGGGGTCCCCACCGAAATCTTTAGGCAAGCGTTTAAGTAAAGGAGGGAGTGATTCGTCGTCGTTTTGATCGTCTTCATCGTCGAAGACCTCTTTTCGGAACATAGTGTCGTAAATGTCGTCGGAGGAGAATAATAGGTCTAGCTAATCTTCTTCTACGGCGTCGTTTCTTGTGGTTCGTTGCAGAAGACCACATCCAAGTGGTAGAGAACTGAGAATTCTTCTGTTTTTCTTTTTCTTAATTATTTTTATTATTATTATTTTTTTTTTTTATCTGACAACTGCACTGCTCACTTTTACGTAGTAAGTACTAGTAGCCGAGGGGAAAGAATATAGGGCAGTATGAAACGAATTTATATAAGAATTTTCTATAGCGAATAGTTATTAACGTGTTCCTATGCGTTGGATGTAAGAAACTAAATGATTATGTATCTAGATTTTGTAACGTCAATTAATTTTGAAAATTAATTATGAATTAATTAATTATAAATTTATAATTTTATAATTTATTTCCTTGTGACTTCTTCTTTTTAACTGCTACATATGAGGTCTTTTATTTGAAAATTGAGAAAACTGGATTATATTTTGGGACAATTGTACGGTTTCTTTTAGAAAACTATTTAATTGTACTTTCATACAAACTTTAAAGCCAAGGGAATAGTTCCCCCTATGTTTTGTTTATTTTGGGTTAAATACAGTAAACTCTCTAAAATTTGGATTGTTTTACATTAAATTTCTTAATATTATTTTTCTCGCTTTGCCCTTTACTACAAATTAACAATTTGACTATTAAAAAGTTTAGAAAGACATTTTTACTCCTAGGCATTACAAGAAACATAAAATTAACCCTTCAAAGTTTATTATATTTATCATTTTAGTCCCGAATTCTAATTTTGTATCAATTAACCTACTTTAGCCATTAGTCAATATAAATATGTTATCAAAACAATTAAAAATATAATGATGTCTACCAACACCAGTGGTTTTTTAAAATACATATGAAAAAAATTTAAATATAAAAATTTCATAACACTATCAATATTTTTGGTCTTTTCATTATATTTTATTTTTAAGTAAAAGCAAATTTTTAAATATACGAAACCTACAATCATCTAATAAAGTTATATCAATCTATTTATTAATCTTTTTACTTTTCTTTATGTTTATTTAAATTATTTGTTTTCTTTATGTTTATTTAAAATATTTGTTTTCTTTGTTAATATAATTCAACTATCACCTAAATTATTTGATGTAACTTTATACATATAAAGAAAATTCAAATTATAATAATTTAGATGAAACAGTTTTAATAAAATTCATCAAAAAATTTTAAATTAATTATGTCATCATATTTTTAAGTTTCAAATACTTAAGAAAGCATAATTTTAGAATTATAATATTAATTAATTTAGAACATACTTATATTTTTAACGATATCGACAGCATTATTGATATTTATTTATTCTAAAATATTGAATGATACAAAACTTACTTAAATGACTAAAGTAAAATCTCGCTTATACCTTAAGGGGGTTTACTGCAATTAACTTTTAGGGGGTAAATTTGTCTTTTTTTTAAAAATAACGAGAGTTACATTTAACTATTAGTCAAAGGGATAAAGTGAGAAATACAAAATAACCCAAATTTTAATTAAGGATTTTACTATCTTTAACCCTTGTTTCATTAACAAATTAACCTCGAAATGAGTTATCATTTTGCCAACTTAATTTGGGGCTAGAGTTTTGTTATGTGTTTACTTTTAGCCTATTTACTTTTGGCTTTATCTTTTTCCTTTATTGTTTTTTGGGAAAATTGTCAAAATAGTCCCTCAACTTTCTTTTTAGCCAGAATAGTCCTTCAACTTTTTTTTAGCCAGAATAGTCCTTCAACTTTTTTTTAGCCAGAATAGTCCTTCAACTTTTTTTTTAGCCAGAATAGTCCTTTAACTTTTATTTTTTAGCCAAAAAAGTCCTTTTATGGTGTAGTCACCATAAACTTTTTTTTTATTATTTATAAATTTCACATGCAAGGATTATCTTGGCTAAAAAATAAAAGTTGGAGGACCATTTTGACTACAAAAAAAATTGAGGGACTATTTTAGCTAAAATAAAAAAGTTTAAGGACTATTTCAGCGATTTTCTCTTGTTTTTTTGGGCTTGATTCATAGAATGAATCTGAAAATCAGACATATTTGGATTATTTCCCTAGTCACTGTCACCAATTATAAGTTTTTGTAGTCTTGCAAAAGCTTCCTTTAACATTGCTAATGTGCATAGCCCCAATAGTAACATCTATTCCTCACTTCACTATCCTTCACAACAAATGTGATTTGAGAATAAAAAATATTTGGGGATCATAAGTGAAAATATGGTTTAGTAAGCAAATTTAAAATAAAAATAGAGAAGTGACTTTGGAAAATAGTTTATTGGCCATAATTTTTTTTTTTTTTTTTTTTTGGATTAAAATTTCAATATTGGGAAGAGAATGCCATACGATAGAGATGATGTTGAGATTGTTAGATGGATAAATAAACACAAGCAGCACTCTTTAATAACCTTAGATATTTTGCTATAACAATTACTTTCTCTATCCCGTTTTATTTGTCATAGTCAAACTTGCACATAGTTTAATAAAAGTTTATATTTCACCAACTAGTAGAACACATTTTTCATAATCGTCATTCTAATTGAAATTCAAAATTTATTAGTTGATTATTGAATTTCAAATTTTAAAATAGTTTATGAGAATAATTAATGTTGAAATATGAATTTAATGCTATTTTTTGGAACTTGCATTGAAGGTAAAATAGATAAAATAATCTTAATGTATTTGCTATAGTACTAGCATAGATTCTTGTCAATACGCAGACATGAATTTATCCAAAAAAAAAAAAAAAAAAAGACGAAAATCTTGTCAGATACTCTTCCGTTTCAAAATAACTGTTACTACCTTTTGTTACTATTTTTTGTTGGTACACATGGATTAAAGAAGCTATTAAATTGTATCAATTTTGTAAAAAGATAGTTCAAAGTGACTAAATTATCCTTTTACATTAATATGTTAACTATATAATCCTTCCTTCATTAATGTAGTATTAAGGGCAAAAATTCGTAAAACATCATTTAATACTTTTTTGATTTTTTAAAGTGACAGATAATGTAGTACAACACAAATTATCTAAAGTAACAATTAGTTTGTTTTAAAACTGAAGGAGTAATGTTCTTCTCTGTTGGGATCATTTTAGTTTGCTTTACCTTTCATTTTGAACAAAAACCTTTGTTTACACAGAATAATTACTTTGCCATTGTGAATCCTACCATAAATTGCACCAATCATGTAACTGATAGTACTATGCAAGAACAGAACTTTGCAGAAAGAAGAACTAGAAGCAAATTTGGTCCCTCAAGAAGATATTGCATTCTTCATAGCAAACTATAGCAAATAGAGGCATAGCCATGTTTGATGCTTCATTTTGCTTGTAGTATAGTCCTGATTAAGCAGAATCTGACCAAAACAGAGAAACCAAATTCCTACCAAAAGCATTAGAAAATTAGAGTGATGTGTCTAAAACTGAGAAGAACATCTACAAACTCTACACTTAACCCTATTATATGCACCTTGAATCCTAAATTCGTCAGTCATCTTAGTCCTCAAAAACCATATTGCACAGGAGTACAGGCCATTGTGTCAAGAGTCAAGGAGATTTCTTGGACAATGATGCTGAAGGCTTCCCAGTTTCAACTTTTGGAGTTGCAAATCCATCCCTTTTAGAGCAAATATCCTTGTAACATGACAAGAAAATTATGCTTTCTGTCACCAGAACACAGCCAACACTATCTTGATAAAACCAATAAAAACTATCATTCCATGGATAAAACCATGCAATCAACAGCAAACATCCATTAACAACATAGATATCAAGTAGAGAGGCCCCAAGAAGTACGGGTGATAGAGGATATATAAGTTGTTTCCATGGTTTTGCATCAGGATTCTCCTTCATCAGACGTGCGTATTCAACTACAAGAGGTTCTAAGTATCCCTCAAAAAAAACTACTGCAATCAGTACAAAAACTAGTAGAAATGCCCATTTCCAGCCAAAACTTCCCCAAGAAAGAATCCACTGAACAATCAGGGACACTCCCAAGTCTAAAATGATTGGCATTGTTGATTTGATCCTGAAAAAAAGCCGAAAAAGATTGATTGTTTGTTCAACCACAGCAGTATACCATGAATATGGGAAATCCAAGAAACGGCTCCAGAAAATGATCCAACCACTAGCATTAGTTATAACAACAAGAACCAACCAAGTTTCTGTGGACAAAGGAAGATATTGACAATTGAAAGCTCCCAACTCTTTCTGGGATTTCTTGACTTCATTGAAGAGATAAAGCAACCAAATTGCTACTCCACATATCCAAAGCAAATCAAACACCAACCCCATCAGCCCCATCATCACGTACTAGTCAACAAACTGAACCCAAAGAAACCAATCTCCCACCTAGAAATAAGCTAGAAATCTTGGTTTTTCCGGAAATGCATCTTGTTCATGTAATTTCTTGACTTCAAATCTTCAATCCCAAGAATCTTCTCAAAAAACCCAGAAAAAATTCGTGCTTTTCTTACATGAATGTATGACTTTTCTATTGAAAATGTTCATTCAGGAATTTCATCAAACAAGTGGTACACTGACCAAAAGTGCGTGCAAATGAGATGTATGGCAAAAGGAGGGTTCTTTACAGTTTGCTCAAAATTTTGTCACGAGAAGAGTTCTACATAGCTAGGAGAAACAGAGGAAGAGGCAGAGAGAAGCATGAAAGCTAGAAGATGAGGGTCACATTGTGCAGAAAGATGGGGAAATATGGATGAGAAAAGTCCGACGGGGGAGGATTTTACGTTGATTGGTTTTTATTTGCCCAAAAGCTCCAGATTTTATCAGGAGGAGCAGCTCAATCTATGCCATTTTCGGAAAATGTTCCCTTGTTTCCAATAAAATATTGTAGTAAATCATTTGCAATGTGTGCTTAATATGGATAAGATAATGTATTATCACTAATAAAAGTGATTATTTTTTCACATATTTAACATTCTTGCGAATGGCTATAGCAAATCTCACGTACGAATAAGTTTTGATTATTCATTCTGTAATGTGCAGTAAGTATGACAAACGTTAAAATTATTAAAAAAATAATAAATTTTTTTACTTTTCAATTATCTAAGAATATATAATTTTTACTCTGCAAACAAAAAAAATTTCCTCATAGACATCCTAAACGTTGGCCTTGGGCGGTTGAAAAATAAAAACATAAATAGAATAATTCGATAAATTGATTAAAAAGATAATTCAACGGTTATTTTTATCGATTCAAATATTGGTTCGGATATTAAAGATACGGATAGCAATTCAACTTTTATAAATTTTGAGGTATTTGGATCCGTCCATATGCGAAACTATTTTTATAATGTTACAAATTATGACTAATATTAAGTAGGGTGTTCATAGATTGGTTTAACCGAATAAACCGATCGAATCAAATTAGTTTGATTTTTGATTTTCGGATAATCGGTTTTCAGATAAACCAAATAGCAAAGATTGGTTATATGGTTTGGATTTGGTTATTGAAAATAAAATACCGGATTACCGAATTACCGAACTTTTAATTTTATTAGTTTTAATTTTTAGTTTTTAAATAACACAATTTCATGTTCCATTCATTCAACACTTACAGTGATATTATTTTTCTTTGTTATTTTTTAGTTTCTAGTGTTAGTTTTAGTAGTTTTATGTTTTTTTTACTAATTTTATTAGTTTAATATTTAATTTTATACTTAATTTTTAAATTTACTAGTGAACTTTGGTTAATTGGATAAACCGAAAAAAAGTTTGGTTAACCAATCAACCGAAAAAAAGTTTGGTTTGGAATTGGTAGATTTTTTTGCACCGAAATACCGAAATTTTTTTACCGAAATAACGGCCGATGAACACCCCTAATATTAAGGAAGTTTTATGTAATTTTTCATTAATTTTTTTCCACCCTTCCCATTTTAGAAGAAAAAAAGATGTGATGTATCATCCTTACATCGAAAGTAGAAGAAGATATTATATTATTTATAACATTTTAAATTTTAAATTATTAGCAATTTGGTTTAAACATTTTAAACTCATTGTTGCCACTTAAAAATTATTGGATCAACCCAAATTTGGAGTGTTACAATTGGTTTAATATTTTTCTGTTTGTGCAAATTCTAATGCAAGGAATTAGGGATAAAATTGCAGGTGTTGTATCCACAATTTTAAACCCATTTTAGTTACTCCATCAATATAGATCGAATACGGTTCAATTTTTCTTGAATCGATAAAGCCGGACCGAATCTGGAATGAACTGGTGGACCAATTTCCCAAATCAGGAACATCCTTACTTTGGCCCCTATGAGATATGTCAATATGATTTGAGCACAATATTCTTTCTCAAAGTATGAGGTAACCTATCTACCTTTCTTTTCCTTCGTTAAAACAAAGAAAAAGAAACTCTTAACCATTTCTTGAGTCAAACTACTGCAGCAGCCCATTAATACTTGCGTGAGTCAGTTCACGTGCAGTGAATATCTTGGATTGCCAGTTATGAACTCAGGAGCACGCAGAGTTGAAGGCTTAAAGCAATGTGTTTTCACTTTTAACTAGCTCACGAGATGTTGTCATCTTCAAATTAATAGTTGTTGTAGTATACCTTGAAAAATTTTACATTCATGTTACAATCTAATCATAAAATTCGGACACTTTAAAAATTATCTTGTTGTATTTTAAAAATTTGTACAATATAAGAGGTTGTATTCTAGAAACTTTAAACTATAACGGAATGATTCCCTAATGAAACTAATGGGGCTGTACTACTTCCCAATCTTTCTTTTCCAAGTAGTGTCACCATCTACTGGTCTGCTCCAAATGGTTGATGATGCAATTATATGGTAATCACACTCTCAGACTCGCTGTTACAGAATTTTGATTAAATAAAATAGTGATTCTCCCCAAACTCAAAGTAATAGCTAGCTTTAAGTTGTTTGAGTTATCAGGAAAAGTACAAAGTAAAAGAAGTATTTGCTTCACTGTTAAGAATTTAACTGTATGATACATGATCATCATTATCTCAACAAATTCGGAATAAATATGCTAGGACTACCCTGTGAATGGATAAAGCCAAGAGGAAGGTTTTCAAGTCCATTAAAGAAACCACATTCAGGTCTTCATCCTCACTAACAGTAAAGATTTACTGCAATTTGAGGTCTTGCCAAGTAGGAGAGGCCCACAGTTAATTGTATTACTTCTACCCAGAACCTGTGAGATAAAATGTTAATAATAGAACGGTTACCAATAAGAAGTTGCAAGAATCTAGCATGTAGAAATGCAGACAATGCCACAGAGAAACTTGATGATGGTCTTTGTAAGCGCGAGTCAAAAATTGTGTACATGCGATTAATTTCATGGTGGCAGGATGCATAATCCCAAAGATCGATTTTCTACAGGCAGCTTAGGAGCATTTTTAATCATGTTACCTCAAGCTCCAAGAGGAAGTACAGACTTACCATGCTAGAATCCTGTGTCTATGAAAATCTTGTGCAAGGCTCCAGGCCATCAGAAACTAGAGAATTTCTGGAACACACAATGTTTAGCGAAGACTCTGAAGGGGGGATTGCATATAACCACCTCCATGTTTTTGTTGTATTTGAGACCTATAGATGAGTGTATAGTTTGCTTTCTGAGAGACGGAGAGCTTCTTTGACATAGGTAAACAAGAGGGTAGAATATGGCTTCACTCAAAGTTGAGGCTCATGCAACATCCTGGAATCAAAGAATCATAAAACTTAATCAGTTGCATACTAGAAGAGACGCCATCAAAGACATCCTTAATTTAGCCGGTAATTGCATTCTCCTTTTCTTCTGTATGTGTCGTTTCTTTTTAGAGTTGGAGCTCCTGCAGTTGTTGGGTTTCCTAACTTCACCAATACATTTCCATAACTTCGCTAAAAAAATGCCCTTAAGCTGTAGTTAAAAGCAGCAAAATATATTAAATACATTTTTTTGACCTCCACCAAACATTCAAGACCAGACCATCACTAGCAAACCTTGTGATGTACAGAAAGATGTAGATACCTGACAGACATAAGATGATGCATCTCATGTAGAAGAATGCAACAAGATCTCATAGTATCAGGACACATCATATGCACCAAGAAATCTCTGTGGTATGAAAATGAGGAATGAGCAAGAGCTCTAACCATGAATACTTGGATATATAGGATGCTCATAACATGACATATAAGGACTGTGCATACATGAAAGGTATAAGATGATGTATAAGGAATATATAAGCATGCACCAAAGGACATATACAAGCACGTGTATGTACTCTCATAGAATAAAAGAGATGTATGTGAAATACATGGGATAACAAAAATTTGCAAAAACCAAAACCTATCTCTCTCTCAGACACACATGCCCAATTGTGTCTCCATCTCTTTCATTCTAACCAGACCTCTATCTAGGAAACAACATACACCAATAACCCGCTTGACAGGCAGTTGAGAAAGCAAATACCTCACTCTGTATTGCAAATATCACTCGAGTTTCAGGACACAATCTAATATTCCTTCAAGATTGATATACACATCGAATACTGTTTAGATTGTGCTATATATCAAACCCAAGATTCAAAGATTCACAATTACACAGGAAATAAGTATAATACTGCTGAAGCAGTAGTTGTAGAATGAGCAACAGAGTAAATACTATAAGAATATATAATTTTACCTCAGGGGAATCTATTCCTGCAAGCCATAACATTGTGGAGCCAACTCAGCTAACCACAAGTAATCTACTCTACAAATGTTGCGGATGTAACTATTATTAGTTCGGACTAATTTATCGAAAATTATGCACTCTGGTTTACTCCGGAATAAGACAGAAGAAGGGTGAATTTGGACCATCAGACCACTTGACAAAATCCTGCAAGTTCATTTAGGATAAAAGAGGCATAAATGGGAAGAACCTTGACTAGATATTCAACAGAAAAATAAAAAGGATACTAGGATTTTATCATATGAAGTGAGGTTGATCCATGAGCCAAAATTAAATTCATTACCTGTATATACCATCTGGCTGCTTCAAAGCTGCATTAAGGAAAAAGAACCAGCTAGACATCTGCGGAACACTAGCATGTCGTCTCCACATGAAGCGATGCGAAGACCCATTTGTTCGACATTTCTCTGTATTTGACTACAAACCGAAAACATTAAAGACATGCAGGAAACTTTACAAGTAAAGAGGAAAGTGGAAAATGTATCAGGTGACAACAAACAAGAAGATGGAAGAAAGAAATTTCCAAATAAGTAATAGTAAAACAAGAAAATGAAAAGCTTTTAATTGTTAAGAAGAAAAGCAAGAAAGGTTTCTATGCTAGGTAAGATCCTCTTGAAACAACTCCTTTACTACATAAATAAAATAAATTTAAACCAGAACTACGTTGAAAGGTATCTAATTTTCTTTTTGGCATCTGAAAAGAAATATATACTAACCTGTGAACATCACGAGCATGTCTTAGGGACCGGCTATTGATGAAATTATCCTTGCACCATTTCCTTAGATTCTTTTCAGCTTTTTCTTTACTGTTGGTCAACTTGTTTTTTTCTTACAAGAATTCATTAGAAGCACGATACACATTTAGCAAAGTTAAATGATCTCCCTCAGGACTTGAGAAGCACCTTAATGCAGCACGTGACTAACAAGAGAAAGAAGAATCTATTCAGGCAATTACATTTGCAGATGAAGGGCAAAAAAGAATAATGAAATACAAAGAAGAAGCAATATAGCCTGGGAGACTAAACGCAAAAACTGCTTGCTAGAAAAGTACTGGCAACTTTAAGCCCTTAATTTGGCTGCAGGAGAATAGTTCCACTGTGTAATCTGTTGTGTGACACCACCAAGCATTCACTGATGTGGATTCCCTTTTTTTTTTTTTCCCAAGCTCGGACAATTTAGTACAGAAGTCATGTAGGGCAGGTAGATAATTTATCACAGTTCAAATCTATTTCATGTCTTTCCTGGCAATCGCAATTTTTACTGAAGACAAATCAAAAACCAAATGCGACCAAGCCTAACATAGTGCGGACTCAAGCACATTAGCAAAGTCCTCAAAGCCCTACATATTTCTGGTAGTGCAAGCAGGCAGATGGCATATATTCCCCTAAATTGTGCACAAAGACGTCATGACTTTATTTCTTGCAGAAATGCTATATGGTGTATCCTCAGAAAAACCATATGCAGATCATGAGTAAATTATGATGGCCAATCAACAAAAGGTGAGTAGATGGCAACAATACCTTCGGCCAATCAACAAAAGGTTAGATAGATAGCGACAAAACCTCACGAAAAGTCTAACCTAGGTTTCTCATTTTAAACACACTTCAAGTATAAATTATATAACACTGCTGCTCTGTAGTCTGTACAAAGAGTACAGCCAGTCCAACAAATAATTGCAATCAAAAGAATCCAAAATCCTTCTTTTTCACGCATCTCACTCAAAAGGTATGCAAATATTTCATTAATACTGGACAGGGCACAATAAATTTTGATACATCATCTCCACTTTCTGGCACTTGACAAATCTGTTACACACTCAAAGATGCCTTCGCTAACGATTGCTTATCACAATAAGCAAATTTTTTTTAGGAACTATTTCGTGCGCAGTAAACCTCATTACTATCTGTTTTTGTATGCTGTAGCAAGTAGACCAGACAAAAGTACTTACTGTATCTTGTTCTTTGATGTCTTGTCTAAGCATGCTTATTGAAAGGTAAGATTACCCCAATGAAAAGGAAGAGCAGCATACCTCTTCCAACTTCTCACGAGGAGCATAAAAGATAGATTCCACTGAAAGCATTGAAACAACTATCAACATTTCTTCTAAGCAATTCAACTGACTTGCAAGAATTAGAGCCTTAGAATACATAGGTTCTAAAGGCAGCCTGGCCATTTGCTGTCCAACTAGATCAGTAAGTTTACTTTCTTCTGTTAAAGCACCCAACAAGAATAATGACTCCAGCGATCTAATTATAGCAGTCCTGTAAAAGAAGCAAAAGACATGGAGATATATTGAAAAGTCTTTTCTTTTTCTTTTCAGAAATAAGATAAAAACATCTGAACCAAAACTCATTTTGGAGGATAAATAATTACTCAAATTAAAATTTTAATACCAGTATTCCACAACAAAATTTTAGACAGAACATGAAACAAAGTGAATCCGAAAAATCATGAGCCCAAAAAACACACCCAGAAGCCATAGAAAAGGTAAATAAAAGAAATGCTAGACTTCTTTAGTATGACTATTAAAACATTAAGTTATTTGGCTCTGCCTTGACCAGTAGAGACCAGTTTAGCATATTGCTACTAACTAAACAGTATTGATTTATATCCAATAGGTGAAGCTAATCATCCAAGCACTGCATTAAAGATATCTATCTACAGTGATGAATAATTGGTCCCCAACTGAGAGATGCAAATTAATAGAAGACTAGAATCTATCACAAACAGTACTTGCATACAAAACAGGAAAAATCTAGTTAAATTGATTTTACTGCCAACATCTCATCTTTTAATCTCATAATCACCTGTTTGGTTTTTCAATGAAGTCAAACCCTGTGATATCATCGAATTCCCAGAGCCTTGAGCTGCAAAATAACATGCGACAGGTCACATCTTTTGATTTCTGGTGTTGTAGAATCTTCAAATTTGGCAAATTCAGACTCTGGATAGAGACGGAAGCATTTCCCAGGTCCTTCACGGCCTGCACGTCCACTGCAATATAACTTCTTAGAAGTCAAAACCACTACTAATCAGTAAAATCATAGATCTGTAACTATTGATACAGGAAAGAGGTTGATCACTATCGGCAACACAGGGTTACATTGGAGTCGGTTCAATGAGAAACACAGGGTTGCTTTGTACTTATAGACAATAATAACACTGGGAAGCGAGGCAAGTTTAACTCTTCCAGCGGTTACTTCACTAGTCATTTTGAGAGAATTATATTTTTGCAATAATTAGTTAATGAGCTACTCATAGATCCAGATGTTATACATCAGATACAAGCGGGATGGACTAAATGGAGAATGGTATCGGGAATATTATGTGACCGCAAAATTCCTTTACGAGATCTTAAGGGTAAATTCTATAGAACCGCAATTAGGCCAGCGATGCTCTATGGGTCTGAGTGTTGGGCAGTGAATCACACATGAGCAAAAGATGAGAGTAGCAGAAATGCGAATGTTAAGATGGATGTGTAGGTACACTAGGATGGACAAGATACGGAATGAGCATATTCGTGAGAAGATTAGAGTAGCATCTATTGATGAGAAGATGAGAGAAACACGCTTAAGGTGGTTAGGTCATGTGTTAAGACGGCCAGTAGAAGCGCCTGTCAGGCAAGTAGATTTTAGAGAGAATAGTCAACATAAGAGGGGTAGAGGAAGACCAAAAAAGACTTGGTGGGTAACTTGTAGGAAAGATATAGCCCATCTGGGAATTGAGGAGGATATGGTCCATGACAGAGCGCAATGGCATAGCAGGATTCATGTAGCCGACCCTACTTAGTGGGATTAAGGCTTGGTTTGTTTGTTTAGTTAATGAGATACTTATAAACCTCAAAACACCCTGAAAGAGTAAGCAAACAACCTAGGCCAGGGGTACCCAAAAAAAACAACCGGCCAGGGGTTAAGGGCTTAACAACAACACCAACAACAATCGAAGAGCATGATATAGAAGTTAGACAATACTACACTTGAAAAAAGTTAAAACCATGGCTTTTTGGGCCATATCCCCATTCCTTCTTAATAAGCCACAAAAAATTGTTGTGTTAACATCCATTTTCTAAACCCCTATGCCCAACACCGTGCAAGATAAATAGGGAGAGAGGGCATCCCCAGTGCAGTAAGGCTCCCCCTTTGCAAGGGTGGGGATAAGGAGTGTGTCGCATAAGCAAGGTTGCTCCTTTGTGACCGGAAGGTCATAGGTTCAAGTTGTGAACAGCCTCTAAGGCCGCATAGTTATGCGACAGATAGGGAGAGAGATATAGACAATTTTGCTGGTAGCTGGCAAAAAGACGAGCTAAAACTTCATTTTCCACCTTTCCCCCTCACACAAGAATTGCCTCAAGGGAGAAAATAACAAAATAATAAATCACAATAAGCAGCATAAATATACATCTTTATATCCACATAGGCTTGAATACATTTATTAGCAGCCTACCTCCTTTGAAGAGCCTGTGCTTTTGAGGTTTTCACAATATCCAAAGATTCTATTCCTGTATCAGCATCGTAGATGCGTGCCTTGACTACACCAGGATCAACAACATATTTGATTCCAGGTATTGTCACTGATGTTTCAGCAATATTAGTTGCCAATATTACCTAAACATCCATGAATTTATTTCAGCCGCAACTAAACAAATGCAGAAAAGACTTGTCTCACCGGGGAATCAAATCCAATTAAGGGTAAAAGGAAATCTGAGAATCTTATTTGAAAGACAGGAAAGAAATTTGCAACAAATGTACCACTCAGACATGACTATAATCAAATATCAAGGATTTGTTTGCCAGAGATCATAGATGGCAAGTATGGCAAAAAAGAAAATCAGAAACCAAAACTGACCAAATCTGCAACTTCAAAATAAAAGAATGCAGTGGAACACTAAATAATGTGTTGGATATACCTGCTATAAATTTTATTTATGTATCCAGCAAAGCTAATATCTAGGAAGAATTTGCGAATAATGATTTGATGAGATCTTTCCAGGAATTTCCAAAAATAATTAGATACACTATTTTTCATTAATGAAAACTATAATTAATACTTAACATTGCCAACTATATACCTACCTATACCATTTAAAACTATCCAATCAACCAAACACTATCAACTAAAACCCAACAATCAACATTTACCTTCCGGAATCCAGCAGGTGCAGGCATAAAAACTTTCATTTGTTTCTCTGAGGGAAGAGATGAAAATATTGGAAAAGTTAAAAGCTTCTGATATCCTTCAGGTAATTGTCGCAGACGTTCATGGACAAGCCTCTCAACAGATTCAATCTCTTCTTGGCCAGTCAGGAAGACAAGTACATCACCATGACTCTCCTCCAAATGTATCTAGAAGGGAGGGGAAAGTGAAGAGAAGAAGAAGTATCTTTCCCATGCAACCTTCAGCAACAAATCTATTGAAGGCCATCAAAAGAGTTTTGAATAACTAAAATAAGTCAATGTGAAAGTTAATTAGTATGCCAGCTTTTATAGTCATTGGTATATCACTTTGGCGGAAAAGGCTGAAGGCATTATCCATCACTCTGCCATAGTACCAAAATATTAACAAAAATATCAAAGCTATAGTAGAAGAAAAGGCTAGGAACAAAAAACTATTGCTCCTTGCTACCTCTGAATATTGTAATTATAAGGATCCAAGAAAATAACCAGTAAATATCAGAGATTGGAGGACAACAACTGAGGATCATTGATACCAGGAAACCAAGAAAGACCAACGGACCACCTGAAATATGGTTATCAAGGCTGCATCTACATAATCCGACTCAGGCTGATGGGTGTATAGTATATCAACTGGATACTGACGGCCCTGGACATGAAGAGCTCTTGCTCCACCAAAGTACTCAGAAAATACCCGTGCATCCAGACTAGCAGACCAGCTATATGATAATTAACTTCAATGGAGATAATTTTTTGCCATGGCATGGCTTCAATAAACTAGTATGAAGTGTATCATTTTCTGCTCCCAACAGCAACCCGTTCTGGGCATGACCATTGATTACTTTATTAGCATATCTGGACCTTGTTTTCTGCACACTCTTCAACAGACCAAGCAATACATCAGTGTGAACTGTTCTCTCATGAGCCTCATCCACAATAATAACTGAATACTTCGAGAGACATGGGTCCAATAATGCTTCCCTGTTACCACATTTGGATATCATCAGTTCACAGTTTGGAAGTAGTAATCCTCCTGAATATTTTCTAGTTATCAATACTCAGCAGTATGAAATGATTTTTACTTGCAAAAATGGCTTTTATATCAAGATATTAGCAAATTTTAGATTTCTATCAATAGCCTTAATCCCGAAAAGATAACATAAATCACTAAAGTATCTTAAAATACACCAAACACAAATATATAGAACTATGACAAGAGTAGCATATGCGCTGTTCTATATACCTCAATAGCAATCCGTCAGTCATGTACTTGATTCTTGTTGAGGCGGAGGTCATATCATCAAATCTAATTGCGTATCCAACCTTTTGGCCCAGAGCAACACCACACTCCTCAGCAACCCGTTTTGCCACTGATACAGCCGCGACACGTCTAGGTTGAGTGACCCCAATGACACCACCATCACGGCAAAACCCCCCATAGAAAAGATACTGAGGCAACTCTGATTGTAAAAATATACCACGTCACACAAAATACGCAGCATTTTATGAAGATAATATGAGGTGCATGCTGCAAGGAGACAGGGAGGAGGGCAAAAAGAAAATAACTTGCAATGCTTAAAAGATTTCAAAATTCTAGTTATTGAGAAGACATAAAATCTCTACATATCAAATCATTTCTAAACTTCATAATGTTTAAACAAGTATGATGGATAACAGTAAAACAAAGCAGATGTTAAGCAGTTCAGAGTTTTAATCCATATCAAATTTACCCTCTATCATTGATAAGGTATTTTCAGAAAAACAAAAATAATGAGTTTCATTTGAAAAGCTTAATTATTCCCTATACAAGCTGGAAAATCAAACTCTGCTTTAGTAACTGCAATACAAGAGGATTAAATCCCATCCACTAGAGAAAGAACGTTCCATCTACAGATCAAAGGGTACAATTATCGATCTTGGCACAAAAAGTGCACATTACACACTCAAATCTACATGATTTCCGAGATAAAATACAGAAGCACGTATATGAATATGATAGTTTATGCTTGTTTGTATCACATATGCAGATCATAAGGTTCAGAGACAGAGAAACAGGATCTCATGCAACAGAGCAAAGTCAACTGTTACAATTAACCAAGCTCTATGTGACATTTCAGGCCAATGAATTAGAAAGCATTCAGCATCACAGGAACAACAGACAGGATAAATTCGTGACTTTGGATAAGCAAATGATAGTTCTAATAGACTATTTAACAAATGCTTCACAATGTAATACACACACAGTACATGAATCCTAGACTTCCAGAGAGTAGAAAATTCATCAAGAACTTACGTGTTGTCTTGCCACTACCGGTTTCACCAACAATTATTAGTGTGTCGTTATTCCGAGCCTCCTCCACAAGTCGCTTTTCAACTAAAAGAACCATTAAAAAAGCAAATTTGTATATAGTCAATAACTAGCTTTCGAAAACCAGATAGAAACAAAATATATTGCCGTCACAGGTCTGTAAAAGAATATACGTAAGCAAATGAATCAATACTCTAGTTGCCTTATAATCCAACTACCACATGAATAAGAAAAACCTTCTATCAGAATATAAACGGATACAGCAACTCCTAAAAGTATTCAGGCTATCAACGTCACGCTTTCTTGACCACAGATGAACAAAATAACAGCTGGTCCAAGTCTCATAGTCCAAATAAAAAACTTTACCCAAAAAAATAAAAAATAAAAAAGACCCTAAAAATTTAAACAAAAAAAATCGCTCAAGGGGAAAGTTAAAAATGTAAACAAAATAAAACAATCTCCAATCCAATATACCACCAAAAAAAAAAAGTGAACTAAACTTCGCCCCCAAAAAAATATATTAAAAACGACCATAAAAAATTTAACCAAAAAAATAAAAAAAGTAATACAACCTGAAGAAAAAGAAAAATAGCGAAAAGCCACAGATACAAATTAAATATAGTAATACTAAAGCTCCATCAAGAAAAATCACAACTTTTTAACCAAAAAAAATAAAAAAGCAGAGTAATAGTACCTGAAGCTATTGGCAGAGATTTTCTCTGTTGCTGAATCCTCTGCCTCCTGCAAATTTTCAACAAATTTCCAAAAGAAAATTGTTTGAGAACAAATAATAGTAAACAAAATAACTAAAATATATGTTTTTTTTCAGTGGGTTTTGGGGTAGCTGACCTGGTAAAAATGTCCCCTTTTGCAGCTTGATTTTGCTGATCAATATAACTAGTATTCTTGGTATTATTACTATTATAATTATTTTGTGGGTGATTATTATTATTGATGTAGCCATTGCAGGCATCTCAATATTGCGGAAAAAAAAAAAAAATCCACTGCCCAGTTAGCAAAGAAAGAGGGAGGGACGAAGGGAGGCGCTCTGTGGGCTTGGGTTTTGAGTTTTGAAGGTAGAAAGCAGAAATTGGGTGAACGATTTTTATTTCCTTTTTATACGGGTTTTTGATTTTTGGAACGTTAAGGTTTGGTTTTGTTACTGCAATTAATTAATGTATGTTTTAGGGGTTGATTGATTGGATATTCGGTTAATTAGATTAGTACTCAGACCTGATCCGATTATATTGGATCAAGAAAATAGATTTAGTATTCGGTCCACATATAAAATCGGATACTCATTAAAAGTAAGTTAGATGATTCGGTATCAAATTTGATTCATTTGTGTCATTCTTTAGAAAAATTTTAAAAAATAATAAAATTGACTAGTAATTACACAAATATTCATATAAATGAGAAATGAAGAAGAAAATACACCATAATATTAGTAATATTAGGTCATAATATGTAATGAGTAAAATTACGTGATTAATCATGTAAACGAATTGGATCGAATACCCGTCAGGTCGCATATTCCAACCCGTTACCTGGACCGGTTATGTTAATACTCGATCCTATAATACTAATTGGCTCAATTACCTTATTTTTATGGTCAAAATAGATGATATTAGTGCAATTTTTCAGATCGAGTTAAGATAAATACTCCTAATCTATTTAATATCTATATATAGATATTTTCCATATTTTAATATATTTAATCATCAATGACATTATGCACTCCTCGAGTGTGTTAGTTTAGCACTTTACACCAATAACTTCTATTTTTTGTAATTCGCTATCTCAAACTATTAATTTTTAGTAATTTAGTGCTATCAATAAAACTAAAGTCAAAATTGCCTAATTTAATCAGTGAAAATATCCTTTACCACAAGATAAATTGCACCACATATGGATATTTAGAAAATGTGCAAAATATTGAAAGAGAATATATTTGTTATTTAGCGCTTTAAATGTATTTGATCCGAATTACGATATTATTCCCATCATCTAGTAACCACACAGTGATCCACAAGAAAGGTGGCTGGATTTGAACTTATGGCAGGCCCACCCCTGACCTGCTGAGTTTGGTGGTCAGGTTGGCAAAAATCAATAGTTTGAGGTGAAAGTTATAAACATGCATCGTTGAGGGGTGCAAAATGCTATTATATAAAACATGTGTAGGGATTTAATGTGATATTATTATTTGTTTTGCCTAATCTACTATGATTTTCAGAATTAATTTTACTTCATACATTTATTTGTAAGTACTAACTACCCACATATCATTGACTAACTTCATTACAACCTCTTATTTTCTCGCTTATTTTCATTATCTACGTTTTCTTTTTTTATATTTTTGTAATAAAATTTTATAAATTCCACCCATATAATGTGTATTTTATAAAACTTGATATATAATATGAAATATTTTACAATTTATCTAGGAACCATCTTATTTGCGTAATATCCAATATGAAAATCATTCTACAACCATCTTAAAAAAAAAAAAAAAAAAAACAATACTTACTTTAAATACTTATATAGTAAAATAAAATATATTTTAAAAGATTAAACTATAAAAATTTTTAATCGAACGAGATATTCCCCTAACAATATCGTAAAATTCTCCAATATAATTAATCTAAGGGTAGACGCAAGAGTTGCACATAGGAGAGGCAAGAGTTGTCTAGAATGAAAACTAGTTGAATTGAGGTTGCATAGTGGTATATTCGAGAATTTAAAATCAATAGGTATATAAGTGTTTAAAATAAGTTCAATTGAGCACCTCAATTAGAGTTTAAAGTTGACTCAACTCCACATTGTTATGGGAAGTTTGTACTCGATTTGAACAAGTTCAATGTTGAGTCAATCATGCTCGATCTCAAAATTAAATTTTACTTCCTACAAAATTATCATAACAATTTTTTATCTAAAATAATACAGACATATTATTAAAACAACAACATCATAAAATGGCAATAACCAAGTTATTAAACTTATAATACGATTAATAAACGAGGCAAATTTTATAGAACAAATATCAAATTTTATAATGAAATAAAATACTTGAAAAAGCAAGATAAATGGTTGGACATATAAAAAAATGAATGTTTATTAATAGAAATTATAAAAAATAAAATAAAAAAAACTAAGTAGAAACTCGTTTCCATCCATTGAAAAGAATGTGGTATGTGGTGGTAGGCATTTGTAAAAAATATTTACAAGTTTTAAGAGTATTTTGAAAAAAAAAAATCAAAAAATTTGAACTTTTCCCAAATTCAATATAAATTAGGAATAAAATTTCTTTAATAAATAAAAACTTAAAATTTAGAGACAATGTAGAAACTATTTTGAAGAACAAAAAATACCAAGATAAGCCCTTAAACCTAATACATAAGCCAAAATAATAATGAGATGTAGACAACTCAATACCCAAAAAAAAGTTTAGGAGCAATAACCAAATAAAAAAAACTTGGTGGTGGTGGTGGTGGGGAAGGGGTTATGGGACAAGTATTAATTTTTTGTATTACTTTACTCGTGTCAAAGGTCTATCACACTTATATTATATATTGTACGAAATTTTTTTTTACACTAATCAACCCTCTCGCCCCCTAATTGTCCACCATGAATTAATCTACCAATTTTGTATCGTGTGCATTAGGTAATTAACCATACCCGCCCCATAGAACTACTAACAAGTAAAAATGTTACTCGTATATTGATTATGTAGAAAAATATTTTTGAAATTTTATGCTAAGGAAATCATTTATATTAAAGAGAGAAAAATTTTCATTGGTTCGAATAAAAACAAAGTGTAGAAAGACATGGATTACCCATTCCAAAGCCATGCTATTACTCAAGAGAGATTTTTTTTTTTTTTTTTTTGGTTGGATCGATTAATTCTGGAAGGTAGTCGATATTCGGGCCAAATACTGGCCAGACAATCCTTATTCTATTTATTATGAATATTGTATAGCGTTGGAAAAGTTGAATTCAAAACTTTCTATCATTAAATTACTAAAATTCCTAAGCCCGTGAAAGATAATGAATAAGAGGATAATAATCAATGTAACCACAAATATATTTTCTTATATAAGAAAAGTTATGTAAATGTGAAAACTCACAAAAATTGATACATTTTTTTTTTCCTGGTGTGTACATGATGAATATATAGGCACAAGAGGCCAATATGCAACCAACTAATTGAATAACTATTACAAAATTCTTGACCTGTCATGTGCTAGGTAAAACTTTTGGCACTGTATCAGGAGCCATCAGAAAATACTTAGCACCAGCAAGCAATATTAAACCAATCGCACCAATTGTAACAGGAAAGGTTAAAACCAACAATTTCTTGGCATCCTTGCCTACATATTTGGACCTTGCTTTAGATGGATGAGAGGACCTCAACAGCGGATTCTTCATGAAAGAGGAATATGAAGAGATTTCTTCTGTGGAAAGTGCTGGTTTTAGAGATTTCCTTACTGTCTGGAAATGCCGATTACAGACAACCGTGAATCTCTTAGGCTGATATATCTTCTCTCAAAGCTACAATTCCAGCCTCTTTGCATAGTCCCTCCAGCTCAGCCCCAGTAAAGAGCTCTGTGTCTTCAGCAATACGTTTCAGATCAACATCAACATCCACTTTCATACCACGGGTATGAACACGAAGAATTTCATACCGAGCTTCCAAATCTGGCGGTGGCACATAAAGCACCTACAAGAATTGTCCAAATTAACTAAACTTGAGCATGATTTCTGTCAACAAGCTAAACACACATCAAATTTCAAGTTTCCTCTGCTCACAAATAAAGGCACAAAAGCTGTTTTCATTTGAACTCATAAATATGGATACAGTATTACTGAAATTTATACAAACCAAACCATATTTCCCCACTAAGTGGGATCGGCTGTATGAATCCTACTATGTCATTGTACTCTATCATGAACCATATCCTCATTAATTCTTAGATGGGCTATATTTTTCTTACAAATTACCCACTAAATCTATTTTGGTCTTCCCCTCCCTCTCTTACGTTGACTACTCGCTTGACAGGAGCCTCTACTGGCCGTCTTGACACATGACCTAACCACCTTAAATGTGTTTCTCTCATCTTCTCATCAATAGATGCTCCTCTAACCATCTTAAGTATTATTGACATTTATCATGCAAAAAACCAACACATACAGGGTCAAAAGCTTACAACTGAAGCTCTTCATGCAACAAGGATACCCATCTTATTAACTACAAAGAATGAAGGTGCAGAAAGAGAAGATGTAAGATGTATGATGCATGCTATTGCCGGAAGCAGAAAGAGATGTAAGATGCATGCTGTCATTGAGTTTCAATGTCAAGACAGCAACTATTGAAAAAGTGGCAACTGAATTTACAAATCAAGGCATATGCATGTTGTGTAGAAGGAAATATTTTGAGACCTAAGACTGATGAGTAGTCTGTCAGATATATAGCATATGATTAGGCTAGCAAAATGTATCACTGCTGAAAACTGTTCTTAGACAATGCAATATAGTGTGTCTAATGCCATTTTCATTTATCATTTTTTGGGTTTTTCTTGATTTGCTTCTTATCTCAATACTTGAAAACTGCTCTTTTGTCCCCTTCATTAGACATTAGGTTCGAACACAATAGTAAAAGTGTTTACTGTTCTTTAAAGGATGAGGAGAGGAAATAATAACAACAAAACAAACATATAATTTTTTTCATGATCGAATAATAAGTATAGAGTGATAGATCATATCAGAAGACAAATCTTACTAGATCAAAGCGTCCAGGTCGCATAAGTGCAGCATCAATTGCATGAGGGCGGTTTGTAGCAGCTAACACAAGAATTCCCTATCGAAAGAAATGGGCAGATGTCAAGGGATAAAAATTAAATGTTACCTCCAATTTTCATGCACAATTCTAGTTATTTTAGTGCTTACTTTTGCCTGCTCCAAACCATCCATTTCCGTCAGTAGGGTAGATAAAAGTCTCTCACCAACGGTTGTGCTGCCACTTGAACTCCCTCCCCTATGCAGTGAAAAGAAATGGTACAAGAATTCAGTAACAAACTGAATATCTTAACTCTATAAACATGTTTGGAATTGCCTTTAGACATCTACAACTTTATTGGTGACATGTTATAAGAAAAAGGGAAGTATAGATAGGCTCAGAACTCAAGAGCCAATTATCATAGGCTACAAAAGCATTACTTTTTTCTAACCACAAAAGTAACCAGTGAAACTACATAAATCTGTTCACTAAATTCATGTGTATGTCAGACATGTGAGATATATTTTTCATCCACAAAAATAGATGAAATGTATATAATCAACCATATCTATAACTAAATAGAAAGTACTAACATTTAGCTGTTGGATATGCTTGCCATTTTGAGCCATTGTACATAATAGATAGTATCTAGTAGGACTGTGAAACAAAACGAGGATTTCAAGAACAAATTTACATCCATAAAATCTTAAAAGCAAAACTCAACGGTTTAAAATGCAGTAGATAATGAAGTTCTTTGGTAGAGTTGTCTGCACTGTGCCCTGTACTCTTTTGGATTCTTAAGGTATTGGGTCCTCTGTTACACTTTTTGGTGTTACACTCATGTTGACATCATGTGATGGGGTGACACTTGTCCTTCATTTAGTATTTACTTATATTCAAAATACATGTCACCTCATCACATTGTATAACATGAGTGTAACACTAAAAAGTATAACAGAGGATCCAATGTCGATTCTTAAGCCCATCCAAGAAGCACTTGCACAAAGCCTCAGTAATGCCCCAAAGTCTTTAAAATTCTTTTTATTTCGCCATGTAGTATCTCCGAGCTTCAAATAATAATAATGATCACGGTTTTAGCCAGCTCCTGATTTAAAAGAACATATCTTCACTGAATTGACAAAGAATAAAATTGAAAAAAGAGATTGGTAGATACTTCCTATGAATATACTAAGAATCTTCATTTTTGCACACACAAAAAGCATTCTAGAAAATCCAATATTTGAAGACCCATGAGCCAAGTACACAACCATTTGTCGGAAGCTACACAATGTACATCGCTAGAAATGCAAAGTTCCATACGTTTTACATGATGTGCAAATGCATAAAAACACTTACCTCCACTCAAGAGAAAATCACAAGAGATGAGTAAATATGATTAACAATAAAATGCCTATTTGAATATGTGGTTACATATTAACTTTGACTTCAAACTACGTGCAGTCTATGTCCTTGTTGGGAACATACAGAACAACTAGTACTTACCTTTTTGCAGCAACAACATCAGCCTCATCGAAGAAGATTATGCTTGGAGCTGCAAGACGAGCCCGATACAATGTATTACGCAGCAAAGCTTCACCTTCACCAACATACATTGAGTAGAGTTCTGCACCACTGAGGAACTAAAGTTAAATTTCCAAAGATTAAGTGAACAAGTTGCAAACTTTTGAGATAACAAGAGCTCTAATATCCCAATGAGTATTCCGATTCGAATGTATTAGGCTCTACAAAATAAGCATATTCATTTTTAATTGTACTACGCAAGAATCTCCTGAAGATCTAATCATCCAGGATGGTCCCAAATAGTTGCACTCTATTACCCCTATTTACCCAAATTACTATACCAAAGGCATGATTGCTAGTCAAACTCAATTGAGATTCAAGATAAACTGTTGCTGTTTAGTAGATGAAGGACAAAGTGGACCATTCTCCACATAATTAAAGCTTATTGAAAACAAGTGGAAAATCAGAATTATATAGTCATGAAGAACATGCATTTTTTCGACCATCATTAATATTTCTGAAGTGCAGTCAAAATTTGAAGGAATAAATTAGTGATGATTATCTTAATGCAGAGAATAAATCATGAGCAAACCTCAAGGAAAAGAAAGAAGCTTGGGCAGCATGACCAGCAGCTTTGGCAAGTGTTGTTTTTGAGCAACCTGGGGGACCATGAAGGAGGATCCCACGAACAGGGGACACTCCAAGCCTTGAAAAGGCTGCAGAATGTTTCAAGGGCCACTCAACAGCTTGCTGGAGCTTAGATAATTTCTGTTTCATGTAGTAAACCATTAGACACCTTACATAATGTTCTACATTGGAAGAGTAGTGCAACAGCTGCAGACCTTTAATTCCTTTAGACCACCAATGTCTTCCCAAGAAACCTTTGGGATCTCAACTGTAACACCTCTTGTTATACTGGGCCCAACTATTGACCTAGCATGTGTCCAGTCATCCACTGTTACAGTGCATGTGTTGCCTCCAAGATTTACATCTGAAGATTTTCTAACTGCAGATAGAGCAGCCTCACGACATAAAGCTTCTAAATCTGCTCCAACATACCCATTGCAAGATGCAGCTAATGCTTGCAAGTCAACACTGGCATCCAATGGAAGCTTCTTTGTATAGAGCTGAAAATGTGAGAGAGAATCGTTCAAATGCAATTCTTAGAACCAGAAGTTCAACTGTAAGCAACTAGTCCATAGTTCAATGCTCTCACCAATGATGTATCTGTCACAAAAAACTATTTGCCAGCAAAAGAATAGGAGATTCTTAGAAAAACCCCAAATCACCTTTAGAATTTGAAAGCGTTCATCTTCACTAGGTGTTGTGACTTCAATTTCTGTGTCAAAACGCCCAGACCTTCTAAGAGCAGGATCAATTGCATCGACTCTGGAACAAAGTATTATGTTAAAGATACTTCAAAGCAAGAGTTTTGTACTTAATGCATGAAAAAGTAGTTAACCTGATGACTACTAAAGGAAGAAAGTATCTTTTTTGCTTTCTAGATTGATGGTGTATACGAAGTTACTGGATCAAGCTTCATGAGAATCAGATTGAAGTCATAAGAAAGGTTATTACAAGTTTAGCAACTGCTATTATTACTTCTAAAAGTATCTTTTGGAGAGTAAAAATATAACAAATAACATTATAAAACATGGCAATCATGAAACAGTAACGGTCCGCTCTTCATTTGCTCTACGTTATGAGGACTTGATACCCCATATATTTTCTCCATATTTTTCATTCCATTAAAATCACTCGAGTGCATGGCCAAAAATGTTTTAAATCCAATACATTAACTTTCTCACTATAACAAGAACTGTTGCTAACTTATAGATTCTAATAGAATACTAGTTACACCAAGATAGGAACTTTAATTGGTATAGAAAATGGGGGTCAGAATTCAAGCAAAATCTTGTTCATGTCAGTAGGTCGCAAAGATCTGGTCTGCTGTTGAATGGTTTCCTTAGCATATCTACAGATCCATCAGTTTCATAAACCAAGTTCCAGAACAGAGAATGGCCACAAAATAAAATGTTGGACACAAATAAAATGTTCAAATAGAAGCAAGTCTTATGTAGACATAGTTGACAATTACCTATTAGTCGATGCCACCACAACAACATGAGATACAGATGTTGACGAGGATTTATTGGAGTCCATCAACATAAAGAGCTGAGAGGCTACACGAATGTCTTGCTCTCTTCTGCAGTTTAAACATTATATTAGCATCTTCTGCAGAGTCCCCTGAACATGACTACAGTTTCTTACAGCAACTCTATTACATTCTTCTGAATCAACATTTACCTGGAGTCTCTACGAGGACAAAGAGCATCAATTTCGTCTATGAAAACAACTGATGGTTTTCCTAATTTTGCCTGAGATGATGCTTCGGCAAAAGCCTCCCTCAAAATTCTTTCACTTTCTCCAGCATGTGCTCTATGAACAGAATGTGGGCTGCAAAAGTAACAAATAAGACTACAAGAAACAAACAAGTGATACATTTATAATTTTAAGCTGCCATTTCAAATCCTTAGGTAACCAAGCAGTTCCACCACATTTCAATTGCAATTAAATTGTAAAGCCAACTTTAAACTCATTTTCAGTCCATAAAAGCATAACAGAAAGATAGGAATTTTCCCCCAAAAACCTACAACAACATCTAATCTTGGGCAATTAACAACTAAAAATGCAAAGTCAGGCAGTTCATGAAACCCACGCTGCATGACCCCCCAAAGAAAAAAAAGAAACAAATTCTTATTTTGAGAACCATCCAAGTTGCCTCCCACTAGCAATACATGCATGTTAAGAATATCATTTCAGCAATCTCATTATATTGAACTGAATTTAGTATTGCATTTGATTATGAACTTCAATAAGGTAGTAGAAAGCCTTCCGATTAGACATAATCTTGTTTATTTAGGAAAGAAGCATGTATAATACCTATAAAAAAAAAAGCAAATGTAGGTATTCAGTACCATCCACAGGAAATTACAGTACCTAATAACTATCAGATACGCACCACATTCACGAACCACTGCACGGACCAAGCTCGTCTACATTTCCAATAAAATTAGCAGTTAAAAGAACTACTTAAGTAACAAACAAACAAATGAAAACAAAGTCATTTTAAAAATAAATAAATAAATATATTTATTTCTAAGAAATAGACCCTACAGTTAGTATTAAGCTCAGCTCGGTAACAACACATTCAGACTTGATTCAACATCTAAAAGACACCAAAATTTAGTGTTCGTGAAAATTTTAAACTCAGTTCGAGCTCAACTCGATAAGCATATAACAGCTAAAATCTCATTTGATTTCCGCTCGAATTTTTTTTTTTTTAAAAGTTTGAACTTCTAAAATTACTGCCTATTTAATCTATGCATAAATATAATAATAGTATGAATTATATACAATTGAGAGTACCTTGCCGGTGCCGGGAGGGCCGTAGAGCAGCAAACCGCGAGGCCACTGAATAAAATAATTAAATAATTTATCATTTATAGTATAAAATAATAATAAAAAGCTATGGAAATTTATTAATTAAATAAAAATAAATAAATAAATAAAGGATGAGAAAGAAATTCTGATTATTAGTATTATAGTGGAAATTTTACTTTAAGGCCGAGTTTCTGAGACTCGCGAGAGTAGAGGAGAGGGTATGTTATCAGTTCTCTCAGTGTTCGTAGGGCTTCGGAGTTTCCAGCTACTTCTTCCTCTGCTCTCCACCCGCCGCCGCTGGCGGAGGCGATTATGGTGGCGCTGCCGCTGCTGCTTTCCATCTCTCTCCCTGCGATAGAAAACGTTTTTCACTTTAAAAATAGCCCAGCTGGTCAAATAGTGGTCAAACCTAACGGATTTAGCTAACTTTTAACGACGTCGTTTTTCAGCATTTTCTAAAAACTTTTTTTTTTTTTAAAGGCTCTTTATTCTTTCTTGGTTGCAAAAAAAAAAATAGAGAATATGTATGCTGGGTATTGTTGAATTTAATTTTTTCTTTTTTCTTTTTTCTTTTTTTTTTAAAAAAACTTAACCATCTCATTATCCTTTAGTGACTCAAATTCAAACTTATATTCAATAAAACGGAAAAAAAAAAAAACTTTTTAGTGGGGGGGCAAGGCTAATTTGATGTCAAAAAAATTAAAAATTAAAAATAAAAAAGAAAGAGAGTTAAAACTTTATTATGGTGGAAACAAAGAGCAATTACAATATTGATCGTTTTGAAATTAATGTAAAGTTAATTTAATTTGCATTTATTAAGCGGTGATAATGCTTAATTATTTATACATAATGAAAACATTAACATGTTATACATAACAATTACAATTAGCACATGCTTTTGTGCCATTTACGGGCACCACATAACACTTGATATAGTTTTGGCATAACTCTTAATATTAAAACAATATTCTCAATTATTATTTTAGTGTAAAATATAATCTAAAATAAAATAAATGGGAAAAGTTTTAACAAAAAATATTTGTAAACATATGAGTTGAAATATAACCAAAATCTATTTCTAATATGAACGGAGAAAGAGAAACTAACACTCTACAACAAATTTAATTTAATTGGCACTTGAATGGGACAATTAACATTTATAAAAATTGATGATCCCATATTTGTTAGGAAAGTTGAAGGGCTCATATGGGGCAAGGGGGACAAGTACCTCTGCCCCTCCAACAAATAAATTATAAAAGAAACGTTTTATTATTTAAATTGCACTTCTAACCTTAACAATACACCCAAAAAAAAAATTTGACAAACAAAAAAGAAGACATTTTTTGTTTTTAGAAAAAATTTATTTGACTTCAATAATACTTCAGTATCTAATAGTACATGAGCTGAAAATATGATGCTCCTTTGAATGAAACATGCCTGTGCACCACCTAGTATTACATTGGATGGATTTTTCAAGCATGCTGATCAAACTATTTTCGTCAGCTTACACCCATATAAAATGATAATCATGAAATCAATTTGTGGTCTTTGCCCAACAATATTTCAAGAATTTGAGACAAAATGTGGCTATAAAGATCCCCACAAGATGATCAAATGAAATTTGAAGAGCTATATATCTCCAAACTTCCAGCTGATGCTTGATTAGCAGCACGATTACTTCCAAAGTTTTTCCGATTTGATTCTCTTGCAATTCTAGTACCAAACTGAGAACATAATAGCAAAGAATTACGACGAAATTTGACTAAATGTATTAGGTATGTTTTTTTATCTCCAAAATTGGTTTTTCTTTCGGCTCTTGATTCTTTTGGCCCTTATTTACCTGCAATTTTGTCACAACAGAAAATTTAACACAACAATATCCTTAAGAGCAGAAGAATACCTGAATTGCTCTTTTGGGCAGAACAGCTGCTCCAGATAAACCAAGCAATTGCGCAACCTCCAGAAGAGAGAACATAAAATCATCAGGCCAACTCAAATATGCATGGACAAATACAAGATTATGCCCATTGATGGGAAAACTTGCAACCCAGTTTTTGAGTTTAGGATATCATGAAAATTTGTGGTCAGACATGTCAATATGATTTCCCGTTACTAGAAACTTATAATGAGACATATTGCATCTTTAAGTTAGTCCTTTGGCATCACAATCACTTCTTCATTAATTTGATTGTTCACCATTCGATTTCTAAACATTGATGTGTAGAAACTTTAACATAGATTGAACATTCATAGCCAATTCCCAGATGTTTTTGCTTCTCATAAGAAGAAAAAGTTCGCCAGAACATGGACTTTTTAAGGATTGATATACAATGAATGCTAATCAAGAGAAATGTATGTACAATCTTTGCTTAAAATTTCAAGTTCTTCTGTCTTTACAATGTTTGGTAGTCTTCCTTTTTCTGTATTCATCGCCTATTCTATTATTAGCCATCAACAGAGAAAAGTCGTTTAATTACCTCCTGATTCATTCCAGAACTTTTAGGTTTGTTTTGAATCTATTCCGTCTTTTAATCACCAAAAAGTAAGGTGTGATGCATTACAATTTGTTCTTTTTCATTTATTAACTACCGTTAGCTAACTAAGCATGCCAAAATTTTCAGCACCAGGAATAAAGTTAAAGTGAATTGCAACTTTCATTTCATTCGAAAAATAACTTGAGCTTCATGATTACCAAAAGGCAGGGAATATTTGTGATTCTTCATTTTATATGAACACAGGCAAAACAATTTGGCATGGACAATAGTATGCATTAATTAAACACCAATTCTATGTCAGACTTTTTTCTTCCCTAGACTCTACGACTAGATCCACAAATCATAAATGAAAAGCAAGCATACCTCTCTCAAGATCTTCTTATCACCTATACCATTCGGCCGGTTGAGGTCAGCAATCTCCCAGAGAGGAATATTAAGCAGAGTCTGTATGACATCCTCATCCAAGAAAGGAAATCTAGCCTAAGCAAAAACTTGCCTTTTATCAGCTTGCTGAAAAAAGTCAAAAAAGAATACTTGTATGAATCATCAGGATACCTCTTTGCCATTATCAGCAATGCATCTGTCATCTCTGCCAAGGTTTCTCTTCCAAATTCTCTGCATGTCTAACTTCATTTCCTCATTTAGGGCAAGCCAACTAGTAACACATGAAGCACCCAATGACAAAAAAGAGAACTCATTAAACAACATTTCAGCATAAATAGTTAAGAAAGAAATAATATACTGCTACCACTGAGGGAAAGACCAAATGCAAGAAATAAAACGATATTTTTAGTGTCATTCCCCACCATATTTTCTTTTCTCCCTTCGATGAGAACATAGAGTATGCCACTAAATTTTGTATCAGTGTATGCCACTAAAATTTGTATCAGTGTATGCCACTGCATTTTATAGATGATATGATTGTTTATGCATCAATGAAATTGAGGCCAAGCAACTTAACAAACACCCCAATGTCCCAGAAAGAAAAAAAATTGCCCTTGTGAATTTAACACCTGCAGATCACATTGGAGAATAGAGAAACAGACCTTCCATTTCTGAATTTTGTTTTGTATCGACCATATCCTGCACATTGTTCGTCTGCACCAGAACCAACCAGGAGAATCCTGGCCTCAGACTTATACTTGATGCGTTGGCCAGAATGATTCATCCCCTCATAAATCCATCCATCACCACCAGCTGCCAACCATAACGCTACACCAATATTGAGGTCCTGAAACAAGCAGAAAAATGAGTTTTGCAAATTTGAAAGGAGAATACAGCAACAAATATAGTTTGCCTCCTTTTTCTTATTGGTCATTTCTTTTCTCCAGCAGTCAAGTAGCCTCACCCAAGTAATGAACAACTATTCAAACCTAAAACCGAGCTTCCTGGGTGAAGTAAGAATCAAAGAAGCCTACTTAGAAATGGCCGGCCCAAGTAACCACTCAACCCCAAAACTAAATATGTAAACAAACTATCAAGGATGAACAAAATATTGAAAGCATAAAAAACGAGAAAATCAAAAAATGAACTCGACTTAGAAGATTACCATATAGGTCTTTGCAGGAGATATTAGTGACATAACATACTTCATCTCAGAAGTCAACTTCATTAAGTCAGCATCAATCTCCACAAGTTTCCATCTGCATACGATATATCTAATAAGTGTGGGGCAAGGGTAAAGCAGGACAAAGCGATAAACCAAGACAGTGTATACAGGGAAAGATTGTAAGGAAAATTCAATCATGAATGCAAATCAAGTGAATTTCTTTGGGCTGAAAAAGCTATTCATATCAGAATGCACTAGTTCTTAAAAACACCTCATATCAGTAATGCAGGTAACATGTTTTTCCAAATACATATAAAGTAAACATTTTAGAAGCTCCAAGTTTTTATCTGTGCATATATTAATTTGAAACTTTAAACTTTTGCTGCCAATGACCATTTGCATTTCACTGAAACTTTATCATTTTTTCAACTATATAAAATCCATGTTAGTGTGCATCATAAGCTAAATGTTCATTTCTTTATAGAAGCAAGAAAAAATTAGCTTTCTGCACCTTCTTGATGGTGCAATTGTTTCAAGTTCCTTCACACCTGCCTGGGCAGAGATCCTATCAGGAGCAGACAGACCGTCAAAGCTCACATTAAGCAAATCAATTTCATCTGCATTTCACAGTTTCAGAAAGATAGTAAGCTTACAGAAAACTTTGCTACAACTGTGAAAGGAAGGAAGAGCCGCCGGGGGGGGAGGAGTGTAGAGAACTCCAGTCAGAGTAATTTAAAAAAAAAAAAAATCATGAAACTCAGTTCCTACCTCCCACCAGTTTTTTGTCTGTTTCTTTTCTTGTTTTCTTCCTCTTCTTATTTGTTGGTTTAGATTCAATTGATTATTTATCTTTTAGGTCAGAACAACTAGCATCTTTTAATGTCTAATGCAAAGTATATAAATACACACATACATTTGGGATCAAGGCACTGATCCAGTAGTGCTGAAAGAATCATACTATCTAAACCACCAGAAAATAGCACTGCAACTGGAGCATATCCTTCAGGTCCATGACCAAGGGAAACTGTCTACACCATTTACCCCAAGAATATCACCACAAAATTTAAAACAAATCAGATGACTAGAAAGAGAAAGAAAGCTTAATCATTTCAACTACAAAGGCACATTTTTCATGATAAATATATGGTACAATTATTCCCTCCCTTTCTGTAGTAAGCATATTCAGTTGAAAAGGAGTTCTCCCCAGCATATAGTGAATAAATTAGGTGAACCTTATTTACACTCCCTTGCTGCAGCAGGAGAGTTGGGAGGTATAGTAAAAGTTAGAAGGAAAAGTGGACAGTTATTTTTACATTTCTTTAGTTATGATAGGCAACTGATGTATGCCTCAAATCGAAAGGCAAACTTGTGGAATTGAGTTATCATTAGGAATGCACAGCGTACTCTTCCACTAATGGTTTGACTAGAACAAAAAACCCCATGAATCAAAAAGAAGTAACTGTATCAGCCAACCATAGAAGACATTAAGACAATAATCTGGAACAGATTTTCAAGTACAAGTGTTCTCCTTTGAACTCCAAACCTATTTGATGCAACAGTTTCCCCCAATCCCTTGCCCTCTAACCCAGGAATGAGGGAAAAAAGCAAGGGGTAGTCCGCGGGGGGGAGGAGAAGTAGGAATAAAAGCATTTCCATGCCGTGCAAACAGATCCTCCTTTGGTGGTATAATTGCAGCATGTATTTATGGAATTACTCTGTTTTAAGTACATGTCCTAGGAAGAATAATAGGCTGAAAGATTGGCTTTCAAATCTTATTTCTGGCATGGTGGTAAAATTGCTTGGGATGATGGAAAAAGACCTGGGGAAGACAGTTTGCCTTAATATCCATGGAAGTAATACTGTGATTCTGAGCAGTTATTTCAACAAAGACTTTAGATGTTTCATTGATCCTATTATCATACTAAGCCAAAATATTTCAAAGGGTTTGAAGGCATCATCTACAATGCATATAGTGCATTTCAGACAGGATAATAAGCACCTTATCTTACAGATGCAAAGTAGTAAAATCATCCAGTCCCTAAAACCTGAAATTCAAAAGTAAACTTCACAAGGAATGACTTTGTACATACATTACTTTTTCAGCACCTAGTAAAAGCTTTATATTACAGCAATAAAATAATAAAATCAACCAATCATTAAAACCTAAAATTCACAAAATTTCACAAGTTATGGTTATGTGCGCACACAGTACTTTTCAACATCCTATTTAGATTTGCATTTTACTTCAATTGAAACCAGGAGCAGAAATCTCAGATCAGTCAATCTCATACCTGGTAAATTCTGTTTAACACAGTTCGCCGCATCACAGACTCCCTCAAATAGGTACAGTCAGGACCTTATGTGATGGCTCTAAAGGTGCTGCATCCATAGATCAAGCAAAATTAAGATCAAAGGTCAGTTAACCAAACTTTTTTCATAATTAGGAAGTATAGGCACTTGCCATTCTTCACAAGTCAAATGAAATAGAACATTTTCCAGCAGGGTAAAAAACTGTATCATATTTGAACTATTTAAGCAAACATTCATTGCAATAATGTGCGATTTTGACATAATGGAGATCAAATAGTGAAGTTGAATGTACATGCTACTCATTGCTCATACCATTTTCACAGGAAATAGATAACTCATCTGCCTCTGGTCGGACAGAAGCTCTTTCCCACTGAATAAGTTCTTTGAGATTGGAGTCAGTCCACTTGTGCTTCTTCAATTCACCAAAAACACATCCATCCATCTTTGAAGCGGCCATGGATATACTATAAATGCCACATGGAAGTTCTTCCCAGAAGTTCAGTTTGCACATTCCTTTTGACTCTTGAAAATCTACAATCAACATTTTAATTGAATAAATAGAGGCTGATCACAGAGGACAAAAGCTAAATGGAATCTGCGTAAGAAGCGTTATATTAAGATATCTATAATGAAGTATTCAAGTAAAGGGATAATTATGTAGGTGACAATCATATTCAAAATATTGATAATGTTCATCCCTATGTCACCTTTTGTTTACTTTCTCTATGTACAAATTTACCTTAAGAAATTCCACTTGGAATGACCAACTATTATGATAGAATCAATGGAGGCCCAAAAAAACAACCACACCAGACTTTTCAACCATTGTAGCGTGACACCAAATCTGTTGAACTTACTTACTGCCACATTATAAAATCATGTAGTGGCAAAATACTTTTTATGAATACAAGGAAACCAACCAATCTAACAGATTTTTTCCAGAGAAAAGAAATTTCCAAACACCAATTTCTCAACCCCGTCATGTATAAGCAAACCAAGATAATCCTTCATGAAATATATTGCTATCCATCACATACTCATCTGCGGTTAACAACAATGTTACAGCTTGAATTGCAAAATTACATCAAGGAAGCAAGGTAAAAAAAATTGAGCATGACATACCAGAACTTTCACATTCCGAAGGAGGAGGAGATACAGAAGTTAGTAGAAAACGTGAGTCCTCTGGTGTTGGCCAGTGGACAAGGAGACTTCGCCTTCCAAATGCATCTCGCCCAAACCACAAGGTTTTGGAACTATTCTGTAAGCAAAAAAGGTAAAATTTCAGAAACCATCGACTCAGAAGGGCTTTCTGCATTATCTGGTATTTTTATGAACCGAAACTTACCACTTAGAGTTACCTGCCAATAAATTAAAGCCCATGGCCCCTTGATTCTGGAGAGAATTTCAGGAACAGAAGTTTCCTCGTCTTTACAAAAATTATGTTTTGAATTATGGTCGTGGTTGGCGAAAGAGCAGCAGTGTCCCAGATATTGCATCAGAATCTCTGAATCATTGCTGTCACGGCTAATATAGATTCCTCCAAATATTTTTCACCTACAGAAATCACACGAAAATTCATCTCATTGAAACATTATATCATTTCTGTCCAAAACCTCAGTATAGATCCTACAATAGTATCTGGAGAAAAGTTAATGAAGATGAGTTTTTCTCCTTTAGAAGAAACATTAAGGATTGGAAGCTAACTTCAGTTTTTCAGAAACTGACCTTTGTTTCATAATCCTTCTGTTATGAACTAATATATACTAGACCATCTAATCTATTATAAATCAAATCAACAATTCATTCACACAAGCATAACTTATAATCTCAATGGCACACGATTCACTTTTGGAATAGCAAACAAATAACATGATGCAACTGGAAATTGGTTGTTTATCATACCATTATAGACAAGAATATTCCCAGACAAATCAACCAATGGCTGCATAATTGGTTTAGTTCCTCTTAATTGTAATGTGGCACCAATAAAGTGCAATTCTCCAAAAGATTCATGGCTAAAGCCACTAGCTCCCCCACTAGATTCTTTGTTCCAGAACCAAATCACAGGACATTCTACAATGATGTGAATCTTCAACCTCAACCTCAACCAGGGAAGAGAAATCCTGCTCTGCCCCAGCAGAAAACGATTTGTTTACACTAACGAAAACATTCTTGCTTCCTATGCTATCAGGACCTCTTCTATACAAAGCTGCTTTTATATCATCAATAGGATACAACACCTGAAGGCCAATATTGATGTTAGACTCCTCAAAACACTCAAAACAATTTGCAACAGACAAATGCTCAGTAACACCAATTCATTACATTCTTTTAGCAACTTCACAAATAAGCTTATTGAAATCTGACCTGAATCCTTAAGTTATTGTGAAATTATCTTCACCAATATAACAAACATTAACACGTAGAACCTCAAAAATGCAGAAAGTCAGACACTCTAAACTCAGCTTTAAATTTGACTTCACAACAGCAGTTTCTTTCATTTTCTTTTCTTTTTTTAAAAAAAAAAAAAAAAAAAATCTATCTCCCTTATTTTTTGTCCTGTTCTTTCTTCTCTTATTCCTCTAATAACCTTGCACTTTATATCCACGTTGTTAATATAGATTAAAGCTATTAGCCGAGCATTTTCCGCATTGCGGTCTAATAACTTATACATACTTCTATACTTACTTGCTCATCAATGCATATATAAGTTCCGGGATAAAGTAACAATTAATAAAGATCGCATTTTTAAGCCAAAGCACATCAATTTCATCAAAATTGACAAGAGCCCTTTCTTAGTTTTCACAACTCCAACCACATATTCACATATTAATGTTACAATACATTATAAACCAGCTACATTGCCAAATTTCGAAACCAATTCAAGCTTATAAACGGGCAGCTCGTGCACAACTCTCTAGTCTCTACCACGCGTTGCTCTTTTTTCATTTTTTTAATTTTTTTTGCAATGATCCCTTTTCATGGCTCGAACCCGTAACCTCCACAACTCACACGACAACAACTTTTACCGTAGCACAAAAAAGCTACCCTTCTAAATCAAGCATATGCATTTAAAAATATGATTTTTACTGATATAAACGGATAATTCCTTCAAATTTTTACAACAAATTAACCAGGAAAAAATAGGTTAAAAAAAAATTAATTGATTATAGAATATACCTGTTGTGGAGGACGAGGAGGTGGAGAGATGAATTCAGGAAACAAATTTGACAAATCTATTCGAATCCCAGATAGAATCAGAGCTATTCCACACATCTTATGACAAATCTGATCCCTTTTTTGTTCTGTTTTTTCTTTTAATTTTCTTTGTTAAACCCTAAACCCCTTTGGGAAACCTTCGACTGCCGAGCCCAGTTTTGCAATTTTAAGGTTTTTGGTAGAAAAGTATGCGGCGGAGGCCGGTGCAAACGACGTAGTTTTGAGGTGAAAGCAGCCTAGCTCTTGTCTGAATTGTAATGTAAACTTTTTTTTTTAAATTTTTTTTATTGGAATATAATATAAATTTTTAAAATATATAAAATATATTGTATAAATTTTTAAAGTATGACATAATGGTTTTTCTCAACTTATAATTTTCTTTTTTTTTAAACATAGTTTATATATTTAATAAATGAGAAATTATATAATCCTTTCTAAAAAATCATTCTTTTTGCTTTAAAGGGTCGTACAGTATAAGTTTTAAAAATAAATAGTATTGCACTATACAAACATTTAAAATATAAGAAATTTTTTTTTAAAAAATGATAGAATTTTCTCTAATTTTAACTTCATTATTAGTATATACGAATTTGTATTAAACTTGAATAACTTCCATTAATTTATATATAAATTTCATATTTCATGGTTATATAATATGTAGTATGAAATTTTGTCTAGGATTGATTTAATTAGTTACCTAATATTTCATAAGTGAGAATTTTGTATAATTTAATTACTTAAATATTTTGAATTTAACTTGTACTCGAGCTTTTCAAATATGGTTTCTTTTGCTCTTTTTAATTGGTTTATTTATTCTAATCGACAATTTGCCAAATTCGAGTATATATTGTTAACTACGTGGTTTTTGGATACGTAGAAATGATCGAGCAATGCTTTAGTATTTATCGCATTATTTATAGTTTTGTTATAATTTTTATTGATTAAGGTGTAGTATGATGATATTAATATCACTATCTTGGATTATTTGTAATATTATCAAAAAGAAAAATCAATTTGTTCAATTTCACTATTTGTTGTAAAGTATTAATAATGGAATGTAGGGAAATTCTACCGTGTCTTCGTAGAATTACATCAAATATTTTGTATTGTTCAAAACTAATAAATATAGTTCCATTACACGGCTTTTGTTGGATACAAATTTTTTCATTATTATTTAAATAGTATTTTGCAATAATTTCGTGACTCGTTTTCAATAATCATTTTTATTTCACACCTCGCATTCAAAAATTTTAATACAATAATTATTTTAATAATATTTTAAATATGATAGCTCTTCAAATAGAGTTATAGTACAAAATTTCCTTTTAATACATGAACAATATTCACTTTGTATAGCTAGTAAAAGCGCAATTATACCAGATAATTATTCTAAGATTTACCTCAATAACAAGCGATATGGTAAAAGTTAGAAATATCATTAACCAAAAATTTTATACATTATATTACTTCAAAATGAAAGTGATTAAAATTAGTAATGATCATCAATATGTTACTTTTATACAAAAAATTCCTCGAAGCATATTAAACATTTGCCAAATATTGGTTGAAAACAACATGTATAATTAGGAGTATTCAAGAGTCGGGTTTTTGAATTAGCGAGTTTTTGGATCAAAACAATAAAAATCAACCTAATCCAATTAATGTAGTAATCCAACTACCCATAATTCAAATATTAGTAAGACGAGTTACTCAATTTTTTGGATTATTTGGGTTAAAAACTCAAACTAATAAAAAAAAATTTAAAAATAAATGATTAGGTCAAGAATGAAAAGAAAGAAAATCAACAATATGATAAATTGGATGCTATTTAAAAATGAAAAGGAAAAATAATATAAGTTAGGTGAAATAATTAGAACAAAAATATAAATTAAAAAAAAATATAATTGAATTTTTTTGAGTTATTCGGCTAATCCAATCCAAATAATTCGAAAATTCAACACATTTAATTATAAATTCATTTAAATTGGATCGAAATTTTAGGTTGGATGGATTTTAAACAACCATATGTACAATTATAAGCAAAGAGATATTGCTACAAAATAAAAATAGCAATAGCAATAAAGGGATGGTAAAACTCATCCACAAAAATTTTTATTGGTACCAAAATGAATAAGGGATGACAAATTTGTAGCTAAATTCACCTCACACAAATATGCATATTTGGATATGGATTAATTTATTGTTCTTATCTCTCATGACATAGCTTTGGTAACAAAGAACATTCAAGTCATATGGTCTTCTTTAGTATTTGTTACCTTATTATTACAAATTCTAAAATTAGAAAATTATTTACACAGTCATCAATTTTGTATCTTTTCTGGCCCAAATAAATAATAATTCCAAAATAAGCCTAAGCTGTCAACCGAAATTGCTACTATTTTGTCCCCGAGCATTAAAGTTGTAGTAACTGTTAATTGCCCATCCAGATTCTCTATGGCCCATTTCCCCAAACACTGAATTTGCAGAACTTGGGAAACAAGAAAATATTATCCACGGGTCAAAGTACTTAAATTTTGATATATAATTTTGTTAAATTTACTTTATTTAGAGATTGTAATAAAAATTATTAATGTATTACTAGAAATGAAAAAAAAAAAACGAAATTATTCAGTTTTGTTAAGTAGGGTGATTTTAGCGAATGATCGTAAATTTATGATTTTATAAATTATATTTTAATTAAATTAAATTGGAATAAAATTAATGTTCTTAAAGTTTTGAGATTGATCAAACTCATTTCATTATATAAAACAATTGAAATTTTTAAATAGAAAAAAAATGAAGCAACTTGAATTCATATAATAAAAGCTTATCTGAGTTATAATCACATGATAACTAAACCAAATTTTAAAGAAAAATTATTTATAATACACTCTTATTCTTAGATATTTGGTCAAATTTTTATTTATTTTTTCCACAAATATAATAAAGCACCAGTACTTTGTATAAATTTGTTAAGGAATACAAACCAATTTTCAACAACCCTTGATTTTCAAAAAAAAAAAAAAAAAAAAAATTGTCAATAACACTATTACAAACAACTGCCTCATGTACCTTCTCGTGCACCCAATAAATCTCAACCCTTGATCAAAACTGAACTTCTGTAATCACCATCAAGTGGGACCCAATTCACCCTGAAATGGTCCTACAATTACAAAAGTTCCCTCCAAACAAACAAGTTTCTGAAATAAAAACGTAGGACTCCTCATGAAATAGAATCTGAGAGATTCACAGAATCTTTCACAATACAGTAGGCACAACTCCAACAGCCCCAACCCCCACCCCCATTTCTAGTATTCTCTGATTTTTTTTTTCCTCTAATTTTTATTGAATCCAGAAAAGGAAAAAAAAACAAAAGACAAATCATTTGTCATCTCTCTGTGGTTCTTCTTCCTTTGAGGTAGTGCTTAATCTTGCTGATTTGACTTTTTTAATGGTTTTTTTTTGGTTATTTTTTGTTTCATGTGTAAAGGAGGAAAAAGAAAAAGAAAAAAGTGGTTGGGGGTTTGTTGTGTTTTTGTTTAATTTCTGTGGTTTTTTTTTTTTTTTTTTGGTCTGTTGGTTAACTAATCTGATTATCAAAGGGCTTATTTGGTTTTATTAAAGGAATAAAAATTGGGTTTTTGTATTTTTTAAAATTTTTCTGTGCTGATTTCATGATTATAGATGAGATTTTTACTATTATTAATATTTTTTTTATTGCAATGGGTGATTTGTGGGTTTAAGGGGTTTTGTGAAGAAAAATAAAAATTGGGGTCTGGGTTAGTTATTTTTGTTTGGCTAATTTGTTGGGTTAAAAGATTGGAATTTTAATGTTAGAGTTTCAGCATTGGCTGAATTTCTTGCTTGCTTTGGCTGTTAAGAACATAAAGAAACTTGGGTTTATCATAGAATCTTCTGAGCTTTGATTGATTATCTCAATTTCTTTAATTTTTCATGTAAATTTTGTGTGAATGAGTATACTTCATTGGTTGATTAAAAGGGTTCGTGTTATTTCATGCTTTATCATTGATTTGTTTTAGAACTTTTATGCAACTTTTTTGAGCAGAAACCTGAGTTTATGCTTATCCTTGTTGGCTAATTACTGATTTTTATATAGGTTATGTTGAACAATCCTGTTTATTGTTCTAAACACGTGATTTCTGTTTTGGAAATTAAAATGAGTGCTACTTGAAATGTATAATTCTTGTTATCTTTTTACTTTACAACTGCCAAGGTTTGTACTTTACCACACCATCCCCCTCTTTTATAAAACGTTTCTTCGACCATTTATGAACATTTGCCTGTTGATTTTTTTTAAATACATCTATCAGGAATAACAACAATGTGATATTTATTTGCTTTTACAGAGATGACAATTCAGGAATCAGAAGAAACCTTACTAGGAGAGGAGCTAGATGCTCAAGCTGTCGCAAATGCTTTTGTTAACCAGTATTATATGATTCTCCACAAGTCTCCTGAACTCTTGCACAGATTCTATAAAGATCAAAGTGTGTTAGACTGGCCAGAGCTCGATGGTTCAATGACTTCTGTGACTACCATGCAAGTAAGTGTCCTTGGAGCTAGGCTGTATTGGAGTAGATTTTTCTTGTTTTAGCTCTGTGGCAGATGATAACATCCAGTATACATGTCTATATTATTTAAGTCAATAAAGTTTGGTTGTTTTGGTATCATTGTGTTGTATTTCTATTTGTACCTTTTTTTCTGTTTTCGTTTATACTATAAGAGTATCTGTTTGTCAGCATCTTTCTAGTAATTTGTGGATGGTGGTTTTTTAGGTTGTGTAATCATGGTTAATGTAATGTAATATATAGGCTGATCAGAAACTAAACACTTTCGAGCAAAAGCAAATGAACCAATGAATTATTTTTATATTATTTATGCGATTTTTAACAGTTATAATTTTTCATTTCATGGCCTTTTCTTTTCCTGAGAACTATTTTCTATAGTTTTTACACTTCTATTGACTTCTACATGCCATGCAGGTTGTCAGCTTAAACACTTCTCTAACTACTGGAAATGGTATTCTTAATCAATCAAATATAAATCTTTACAATTAAAAATTTGTGCTTCGTGTCAATTGATTGTTTGAAATTCCAGATTTCTAATTGAAAGTTGGTTCTTTGTGCTTTAGCATGTAGTGCATTTTCATCTTGGTATTGATTTCAAGTGTTATAAGATTTAATTTACCTTGTGCAGGGAATAAATGACAAGATCATGTCTTCAGATTATAAGGGCTGCTTCGTGGAGATCATAAATGCTTATGCCCAAGACTCTTTAATGGAAGGAGTTATTGTGGCAGTAACTGGATTGGTTTATTGCAAAGGACAAAGAAAGAAAGATCTTTTGTCAAACATTCTTTCTTGCCAAGCAGGAGAAAGGCTATTTTGTTTCGAATGATATTTTCCAGTTTGTGGATGCACAAGAATCATTAAACTCTCCGGTTGCTGGTGACTGTAATGAAAATGCTACAAATGCTCCGTTGTCAAGTGATCCAGGTTGGTCAAGTTCTGGATTCTTCTAGTAGAAATTTTCTTAAATAGATGATTAGTGTTTCAAAAGACTTTTTTTTTTTTTAATGGAAGTTTTTTTGGTGGCAACTACCATTTGTTCATTGTCCTGGGTTGTTAGTCATCTCATCTTTTTTAACTATTAACTTTTGATTTTCTGAGGATACTTTAACCCTGTTCTCTTTTCAGAACCTGCTGATGTTCCTGCTCAAGCTAAGCCTGAAAAGATGTCTGCTTGCACAGAGGCAGTAGATAATCCGGAAAATCTGTTAAAAGTCACAGAAGCTGCTGCTGAAGTTCCTGAACTATCTGTCAATTAGCCCAAGCCAGAATGTGAAACACGACAGCCTCAAAATTTCATATGCATCAGTGGTTTGTTCTTTTGCAAAGAATAATAAAAGTATATTGTGTTTTTTTTTTTTTTTGAATTTCTCTAAATACTAAGTGTTTTTTCTGAAGGTGGCAAAAGAGAGCAAAATTGAATCTCCTGCAAATAATTCTGGTCATAGAATTATACGAGTAGCTGCAACTGCTAACCAACAGTCTTCTGCATCTTCCCCACCAGTTAGTAATAGTTTGACAAAAGGACAAACTTCTTCTGTTAAGAGTTTAACAGAGAATAACAATAGCAGTAATAAGAGTGGTAATGATATGGTCCACGCCGAAGGTATGTACACAAGCAATTGTATAGAGTATAAATGAAACATGAACTTTCTGCTAAGTTGTTTGATTGTGCACTTGCTTTTTCAGCTGTCTTATCTAAGACTGTATATATACAAAATCTGCCTACCGATATAACAAAAAATGAATTGGCTGTCGATGCTGTCAAGAAATTCGGACAAGTTAGGCTAGGTAGTGTCCAGCTCAGAACATTTGAGGTGTGCTTCAAAGTCATTCAAAAGTTTCTGTTACAAATGTCTGTCTCAACTTTCTTCTAACCTTTTAGTGGTGAAAATCGCCTCTAGGATGGGTTCTGTTTTGGTTTTGTGGAATTTGAATCTCCAAGCTCCGCAGAGAGTGCAGTTGAGGTACTAAATATTCATATCCTTTTCCTCGTTATCTCAATCTTTTAGTTTTCTTGTCATGCAACTGGATCATTATTTGTAAGAATACTTGAACTCTCACGGATATTGATTCTTGCTTTTATAACATTTTGAAAAGATGCTATCCCTTCTGATGTTAATCTATTCAAAGTGAATTTGAGTGAAGGCATTTTCATTTGTTTGGGTCATAGTATGACTTGCATCTGGTCATCTTTCGATGCTCTTCTGTTTCATAGAAAACTATGTCGATTGAGATATAGCATTGGGTAGTTACGGACCACTGCAACTGCTGATAAAGGTTTCTCTTTTTCTTCTTGGTACTCGAGCATATCATAGAGCTACAGTATTTCTAATTTTTCCCTCTGTTTTTAGCCAATATCTTTTAGAATTTATGCATTTTCTTCTCAGTACATGCTTAGCACATTAGATTAATTTACTTCTATCTTTCACAATATTCATTGTTTCAGGCTCATAATATTACTGTAAGGGGTTATGAGGCTCGCATATCCTACAAAAAATCTGGTAACAGAGGTTAGCTTGAATTCTTTACTCTACATTCTTTTCAGAATTTTAAATTTGTTATTTTGCGAAAATGTCCAGGATAACAGAATATGTACTTGCCTTTACATTTTACAACAGGCTAGATCAGCTTCCGCGTTTGACCATGGAATTTCCGGAGATGCATGAGAAATTTTGGCATTTAAAAAAAAAAAAAACGTTCACTTTATGTTCTAGAATCACTCTCACACTAGTTCTTTATCTTTATTCCTCGCCTCGTAAAACAAGAAATCTTTCCTTTTTGGTTGGGCGAATAATGGTGGAAAAGGGTGCGAGTATCAAATGCCTATGGCAGGTTAATTTAGGGTCTTGTTGCATTCGGATATCTAGCAAAAGTATTCAAGGTTGCTCCAATTTTTATGCAGTTTGTCTAGTTTAAATTCCTAATATAAATTCGTTTAATTTTTTGTAATGAAATTATATTCCGCTCAAGATAGCAGTTGAGGGCATATGATCCTCATTTCTTCTGCACCTTTGAGTCTGATCTCTGCGTGTTAGTCAATTTTACAGCTGGCAATGGTACCAGAACTAGTGGTGGATTCCGCTCTGAAAATTTTACAGGCCAGGAGAATGGAGAATTTCGTGCAGGTGGGGGCTATCGGGATGACAGTCGAGCAGATTTTGTTGGCTGGGCTCGTGGCTTTAATAGACAAAACGGAGATTTCACTCGCAGGAATAGCCAAAGCAGGGATGGAAGAGCACATAGCAGAGAAGCACATCCGAGGAACAGCTGGAGAAAATGAAGAAAAATGGTCTGATGGAGAAGCCCACCAGAGATATGGTCAATGGAGGAATGAAAGAGGAAATAGCTAGTGAAGCTGATTCAAATAGGGGGGTTTTGGACTGGCCACATAATTGAATTTTCCTGTGGCTTTTGGTTTACTAAACAAGGTAGGAATACTTTTTTTTGCAAAAACTAGTAAATTATCCTATAGCATTACTTGAGATTCTGCACCAAAAAAGGTTGGTTTAGGGGGTTTTCCCCCCATATTGACACAAACTAGATTTTTCAGAAAATTTATTTCCAGCTTTTCTACAAATGTTTATTCAAGTCTTATATTTCTTGTTCTAAATTTAGTTATTGGTTATTACTTGTTACTCGAAAATGCTTGGATTTCAGTTCTCAGCCTTAAGATTTGAGGTTATGTAGCAAAGAGACAACATAGGAAAAAGTAATTTGAAAGCATTTGAGCACAAAATTTTTTTAGCCAAAGTAAATCTAGAAAATCCAAAAATTATTTAAACATACTGTATAACCATAACCAACCAACAACAACCGCCTCCACCCCTCCCCCACCCACAAAAAAAAAAAAACAGAGAGAGAAGAATAATTGTGCTCGACACTCCTAATTTGTGTTGGGAGATACTTAGATAAGTTTGTTTTTTGGCTCTATTTGTATATCCTGTGGTGTGAATTAAATGTTATGAAACTGGTGACATATAAGTAAGATTTTATAAAATTTAATTCTTACTATAAAATTTGGACGAGTCTATATTAGCATTTTCTATTTGTCTTTCAATACACAAAGTGGTTGCTCTTTTAGGGGATGTTTGGTAAGTGGGTTTGAAGTTTGAACATTGAGAATGGTTTCATGTTCAAAAAATATTCCAAGATGTGTTTGGTTGAGGCAGGAATGAATTAATCAATGTGAAAATGAGTTTTATGATTAATTACATTTTATTAGTTTTTCATTATGTGGAAACAAGTTAATCATATACATAGTGACTGTGATTATTAAATTCTAAGTTGCATGCATCCTCTAGCAAACAAAATTTATTCTTTTTTGACCTTTAACTTTGCAACACTTTTCTTTTGTAACTCTTGTCTAGAATTAGTCCTTAATTTGCTACTTTTTCACGTAATCAAAATCAACGAAGTCAGGAGTGCAATACATTATACATATGATTCCCACTCCATTTTTGTACTTAATTTTAAACCATGTAATATTTCCACCAATTAATTTACTAAAATTGAGCAAACACAATGTGTACTACTAAAATTCTCAGCAGAATCACCATCCTATTTAGCGAACTTTTATCACCCACGTGTCCAATCAAAGGCCCAAAGTAAACAATTTTGGTATGGGTAAAATGTAAATAATTCTCTTTTCCGATATAAAATGACAAATACTTAAAGTAGGCTTAATTTTGATTCTCGCTTATAGATTTTTATAGTTAAAATTAAATTTTAAGAAATTTTATTTTCATCAATTCGTATAATTTATTTCATAAAATTTAATCTAATTACAAGATTTATAAATAAAGTAAAAAATCGAGTCTGCTTAATTATTTTTCATTTCAAATAAGCAATTTTTCCCCTTTATTTTTTATAGTTTCTATCCATTTTTACTTGATAGTTTCTATCCATTTTTACAAAAAGTATTTAGGCTTTGTTTGTTAGTCTAGAAAGGAAGAGAAAAGAAAGAAAAGTTTTAATGAGGATAGAAAGAAGGGAAGAGAAGAGAAAATCAGTTCCTTTGAAGTTGTTTTAGAGTTTTAAACATTAATATTAGTTTTTTATTAAAGTGTGATATATTTTTATAATATTATATTTAAAAAATAAATATAATATTTTATAATTAATTATAAGATAATAAAAGTTATTATTATATTTCATAGAAAACATTGTGATAATCTGAGAGATTGAGAGGTGTAAGATCCTTTCAATTTTTTTCTCTTCCCTTCCAAACGGTGAATTTTAAAAATTTTAGGTTCTACCCATAAAAATTCAAAAATATTTATTTATACCTTTATAAATTTTATTTTTTGTTCTTTTTATAATTTTGAGAGAAATATAAATCAATATAAAGACCATTTTACCCTTTGGTTTTAAACAACCCATCCAATTGACGACACAACGACGTCGAGGACAGCTATGTTAAATAATAGTGTACGAAGTGCGACTCATAATTTAGTAACTTTTTAGTTCATCTAAATAAATGCAAAAAAGACAAATTTGCGGCTTTACGAGGCTGGAGATACTATCCACGTGGCTACTCTGCAATGCCCACGCTCGACACGTGTAGTTTATCCATGCGTCACTCCTAACGTAATAAAAGTGGGGATGTTGTTTTGTGTGGTCGATGTCACATTAATTCTCTTGCACTATAAAATCTCATCCGTCAAGTGCACGTACTAAAAATTTTGTTTTCCTATTATTCTCATACTATTGAGCAAACTCATTTTTTATTAAATTTTAGGAAAAATCTTGCAAATAATTTGTTGAATATTCAAAAAATATTTTTTTAGTTCCTTGATTTTTAAATTAAGAGTTCTAATTTTCCTCAAAAAATCAAAACGTATGTTTTTGGTCATTTATCAAAATGTCCATAGTATTTTAACCATAAAAGACCATCGAAATTGTGATAAAGAACCAAAATTATACATTTTGCCTTTTCGAGAAACTAAAACTCATTATTTTGTATTCGAGAGATAAAAAATATTTTTTAATATTTGAGGGACTATTATACCATTTTTCCCAAAAAAAGGAGAAAACTAATAGAGTTCCCTCTAATCCTGACTTCTTCCTCTTGTATTTCTATTGACTTGGTGAAACTAGCATATATAAAATAGAGAAAGAAATTAACATAGGAGGACCAAATACAAAACTAATTGTCTTTCTAATATTATAACATTTTTTCGTTTTGCTCTTTTAGCATAGCCAAGTAAAAAACTAGTTGTTTGTCTAATATTATAAAAAAAAAATTCGTTTTAATCTTTTTCTCATGCAAAATACAACGTATATATATAATTTGACTGGCTATCACCTTAACTATAATTAAAGTAAAAACTTTAATTCCATCCCTACGTTTCATTTTAATTGAATTTTGACTTGGAGCACAAGAATTAAAAACTTATTAAATTGCATCAATTTTTTTTAAAAAAAAATATTTTAAAGTGGCAAAATTACTCGTTTTACATTAATATTCCTAACTATACATATAATCAATAATAATCTTCCGTCCATTAATATGGTACTAAGTATAAAAGTTGAAAAAATATATTTAGTACTTTCTTGATTTTCTAAATCAAAAGATAATATAGCAAAAGACAAGTTGTCTAAAATAGCAAATAAACTAAAACGAAGGGAATATCTAGGATATAAAAGTAATGTATCAATACTTGAAAAGGAATAAAAATGTAGCTACTAAATTAATTTCAGGCAATCATTCAATTTATGTGCCTCTTAATATTAATTCTTTTTTTTTTCACAAAAATATTAATTTTGTTTGCTTGTACAAGTCTCAAAAACTTTACTCCACAAAATGACGATCAAAATTCAAAAAATAACAAAAAGTCTTGTGGGTCGCTATGTAGAGAACTTTTTAAACGAAAATGTATTTTTTTTTTTTTTAAATTCACTTCTCTCCTATACCCTCCAATGACTCAAATTATCATCTTACTACATAAGTTGCAATTCGTTGTCAAACCAACGGGGATGTATCTCATGTATTCATAATTAATTATAGGAAAAATCACATAAATAGTCACGAATATTAAAAAAATATTATTTTAGTCCATTGAATATAAAATGATGAGTTTTAATCATTGAAAAAATCTAAGCGTATGTTTTAATTTGGTCTCTTATTACAATTCCAATAGTCTTTTGTGACCAAAATACTGTTGGAATTATGATAAGTGACTAAAAACAAATATTTAAATTTTTTGAGAGATTAAAACTTATCATTTTATTTTCGAGAAACTAAAAAAATACTTTTCAAATATTTGAGAGATTATTTGTACGATTTGTCTAAAATTTTAGTGATAATGGCTCATAAATCATAATTGTACACTTCATGACGCATCTTATTTAAGGACTAAATTTATGTCATGGAAATGTTTCTTAGCCGCAGAAAACTAAAGGTTATATATAAGGGGATAGTGTAATAACTATTTTGTCAAAATTTGATTAAAAAAAATTGTTCGCATTTCTCTTTGTTCAGCTCTCATAGATGAACATTTTGCGACTACATATTTAACATCTCGTTTATACCTTCAAATTTAATATACAAAAAATTATACTCAAGTGATAACAAAATTACTCGAGTGATAACAAAATATAATTTAAATGATAAAATTATACTTTCTTATAACATAGGTCACGAATTTGAGTCATTAAAAAAATAGGTAAAAATTTACCGTAAATTATTATTATTATTATTTTTTTAAACTACTCGCGTAAATATTTTTGACAAACAATATAGAGTTATATACGGGATAGATATTGATCTTAAATTTCCAAATATAACTCATTATGGGAACTAGAACTTTAAAATTAATATTATACTCACCGAATCTTTTAATTTGGTCTAGTATAGTTACAATCCACTTATAGTTATAGAAGACAGATTTGCACCTCTTTCATGATATGGTAACTCATTTCTTCTCAATATTTTACGTCATTTAATATCATAATACAATAAATGTATGTTTTAATCCCTTGATATTTAGTATAAAATTCATGGTTTCAAAAAATGGTTATACATGTTTATTCATTATTTTCAAAGTCAAACTTGAGAAATATGTTACACAAAAGTTAACATTTAAAACCCATCCAACTTCACACACTATTTGCTTCAAGTGAATATGAAAATAACCAATACTCTCTAATATCGTAAATTTTTGTGTAGATTAAAGTGTATGATTCCATTATATATTTTATGGTTTTTATTTAATCACATAATCTCTCTTCTTTTAAAACTTTAAAATTAATAATTTCTCATCCCTTTAAAATCCAAAGATGTATTATGTGACTAAATAAGGGCCACAAAGTGTATGGTGAGGCCATACATCATGGTTTGCACAATAATCTACTCTATAATATCCTTAAAATGGAACACATCTTATATAATATCGAGCTTATTGCATGATTTATCATTGAAATTCATCAAGGTTGTGTTTGGATGGGTGGATTTGAATTGAATGAAGGATTTGAAATGACATAAAATTTGAGTGAATTTCAAATCAACTCATTTATCCATTAAAATAACACTCTCACTTAATGAATTTCAAATTTACAACCAAATCAATTAACTTATTTATATAGCTTATTATATATTAGAATTTCAAATCAAATCCATCTGAATCCCTCCATCCAAACACGTTGCAAATAATTTTCTCTCTCTCTTTTAGCAAGTGTTCATCAAATTGTAATTGACTTGGAAAAAGAGGTCCATCATCCATGTCACGTGGATACTTGATTTTTTTTTAAATAAAAAAAAAAATCAAACTTGATCAAAAATAAAAAATTCAATCATGAAGATGTTAGATGTGTATAGCAACATAGAATAATAACTCCACCACACCTCTCCAGCACTACCATTATGGAACTCTTATACAATTCCGCCACTTGTCTCTGGTCCATGTACTTCCTTTGTCCCCACACCCTTGGAACTTAGTTATTAAACTTGAAAAATACTATCGTAGATTTGATTTTTGATTTCACTTATAAATTTTGTAATTAAAATTAAAATTTATAAAATTTTATTTATATTAATTTATATCATTAAATTTTATAATATTTAATCCACATTATAAAATTTATAAATGAGATCAAAAATCAAATTGATCTAAATATTTCTAAATAAACTTATCCTTGTTATTAACCCACCAAAAGACCGGATCAATAGTTTGTCGGTTCAATTAGTAATTTACAGGTTAAACCGATTTCATATAATAATAAAATAATATAGTCATTTATTAAAAAATTATTTTTTACTAAAAAATATAATTATATTATGAACCCTGTATTTTATAATAAATGATATATATATATATCTGTCTCTTATATATATTAAAATTCCACTTAAACGTAATCAAGTCTGCTAATCTCGTTTCAGTTACCATCAACATTAATTTTTGTTAGATTTTACTAATTAAGAGTAAAACATAAGTAAAGATATAATTAAGAATCGTCAAGTAAATTAAGAGTCAAATACAAGTAAATATACAGTTTAAAAATCACAAGTAACATGCGAAAAATGAAACAAAATTTAAGAAAATTCGTGTAATATTTGAGATTAAAAAGTCATTTTAAAGTAAATTTCTCAACTTTAACAGTAAATTTGTCCAGGTTCTAAAATTCTAATTCGATTATCCAGTTTTTTTAGATAATGTATTTATTCGTCAAATTTATAAATTAACTTGATATAATAATTGATTTATCGGATTTATTGGTTCAACCGTAAAGTTGTGTCTGAATTAATAACTACGTCCATACCCGTAAACCAAGCCTGTTTTCGTCTTTTCACTACCTGAGGCTTCCGTTTTCCCTGTTCCATGGTCTCTCTAGTCTCTTCATTGATTTTGCTTCAATACTGTTTCCCTCTCCCTCCTCCTTTTGCCCTGCCACGTACATTTTCTTGATTTGATTTCCGGCCATTTTCCGCAGGACCCTTTTCTCCATTCATACCCTTGATCAGTATTCTGAAGCTTTTTCGATTCATTTATTTTTCCTAAAGCTGATTTTTTTGTTTGATTTTCTGAGTAAAAATCTTGACTTGAGTGGACAGTTTGAACCTGAATTGCCTCTAAAAAGACTAAAAATTGGAGCTTTTGAACTTAATATGAAGTTGAAGATCCAATTTTGTCATGTGAGCTGGTGTGAATCTGTTCATGGAGGCCTTAAAAATGCATGTATGCATGTCTATACTTGAGCTTGAGAGCAAAATTGGTTCTTGGTGGCATTTTGTTTAAGGGGTTTGGGGGTAATATGGGAAATAGTGATAAGAGTAAAAGGAAAATGATTAGTAGAAGTGAAATGGAGAATTTTTCATTGGATTCAAGTAAATTTTCTAGAGACTCAATGAATAGATTTATGGGGAGCAGTGGAAAATTTGACGTTAAAGAAGAAGAGAATGATCATGATGAGAGGATGAGGAGATTGAGTTGAATCTTGGATTGTCATTGGGAGGAAGATTTGGGGTGGATAAGAGTTCACAGAAATTAATGAGATCATCTTCTCTAGCTACTTGTTTGCCAATTGTGAGAAGAGATGATGATGACGATGATGATGATGATGATGATGATGATGCTGTAGCTGCTTCGCAGCCTCCGGTTTCATATCCTAGTTTAGTGAGGACTTCATCTCTGCCTGTTGAGACCGAGGAAGAGTGGAGGAAGAGGAAGGAACTGCAGACTTTGAGAAGAATGCAGGCTAAGAGGAGAAGATCAGAGAAGCAGAGGAATTTGAAAGCTGATAGAGAAGGTGGGATTGATGTGGCATTGGTTAAAAGGAAAGGAAGTTATGTAGGCGGAAATGGTGGTGGAATGCAAGGCTTTGGAGGACAACAACTGTCTCAAGGATCTATGGAATCACATGGAGGAAGTTCTTCTGATGAATTGGAAAGTAGAACTCTTCAAGGTACTGCATTAGACCTACTTTAACTTTTCGTTTCTTTTTAGAGAGATGGAAACATTTATTTCCTATCCGGCTGTTTATTTGTTTATTTTTGGCTACACATGATGGTGATTAGTATTATAAGTTTGTAACTTGGGTGATTATTATGATTTGGTTGATGCACCAGATTTTTTATATTCCAATAAGTGTTTATTCCTTTAAGAATTTAATCTTGCAGTCATTTTCTTGATTGGATAAAGAGAGTAATAATTCCTGGCGATATTGATGCTTGATGCTTGTTTTTGTTGTTTGTGCTCTTCCTATTGTGTTCGCTTTATACATTTTTTATTTCATCTATAAATCAGCCATTAAATCTAGGTACAACTAAAGGTTCTATCGAGCATAAGTGGTTTTATTGTCCCCCGGAACTCCAATAGGCAAAGAGGTGAAAAGCATAAGTACTGCTGAGTAGCAGAAAAGTATTTCAGGTGGAGAAACAGCAATAATGATCCAACCAATAGCCCACTTCTTAGCATTTGAGGTGGTCTTGATTTCTTTATTGAATGAAAAAGGTGTAACTGGAACTAATTTTTTGAACACAAGTCAAAGGTGGGCTATGGCTGTCTTTGTTTCTTTCTTTAAAACTAATTTAAATAGCCTGATATAATTAGTATGCATCGACTTTTTTGTTCAATTTAAAAGTTTGTTTTTAGTTCTTGGCAATGCATACTTTTGCAAAAAAGCATCTTCTTAGAATTAGAGGAATAGGTACTTCAGTTGGCTGATAATCCTTTTACTGGTCGTAATTGCTTTCTATTTGAGGTGGTAGAGGTATCTTTAGTTCTTCTTAATTCTGTGTTTCTTCATCTTGGATGGGATCAGCTAACAGGTTATCGATAGATTTACCTGCCACTAAGTTTTCTCTGAGGTTGACAAGCAAATGTCTACCAGTAACGAAAAATCTCTGTCCTTTCTCCTATCCAACTGTGGTTTAACAGCTTGAAGCCTAACTAGTATAACTACCATACCAGAAGAATGCATCTTCAGTTATTTTCTCCCCATTCTATTTCTTCTCTTTGCGATCAATTTCTTATTTCAGAATTTAGTTAAGATTTCTCCTTCGGGATAGACATCTGACCTACCGGTATTGGATAAGGCTTTTGCTGAATTGAATAACATATCCAAGAACTCTACATAAGAAAACGTACCATTTGAAGTATGTTCTTTGACATTTCATGCAGGCTCCGGTAGTTTTGTGTTGCAACAATCAAGTTTTTCTTTTTCCCTTTGACATCATTGATTTCAGGATAATGTAGCAATAGAGGAATGAAAGGAAAATAACAAAAGATTCGGCTAGCCCTATTTAAACTGCATGGATGGTTAAGATCAACGAGTGCAATGCACGTTTCACGTTTCAATCATGCTATATGCAAGAGACTTCAGTGTTCGTGGTTCCCACAATTCACCATTTCTTTTGAGTGCATATCTGTTTCTTGTCAAGGAGCAGCAAGTTTTCGCTTATTATCAGTTTGGCACTGCTCGTATAGATGAAGTATAAACTAAAAACTGACTGGGAGCTTCTTGTATACTCAATTGCAGCTTGTCTAAGCACTTCTCATCTGCTTAATCTGATTATAGTAAAAATAGTGATTTATCTTTGACAGATGATGTTCATTTCAATGTAGAATAGCCTTCACAAAATCTGTGACAAATTTGGCTCGCCATTTCTCCTCAATACATCCTAGTTTTAGATTTGTACTTCGTAGCCTGGAAAGCATTTTTGTTAGGTGCTGCTATTGAGAAGTTCCTGAGTTTGATTATCAGTTTTTGCCCATTTCCCATAGCAATGAGGGGGGCCAAAAGGCTCAAAACACTTCTTCTGAAAGCACACCTAATACACATAATTATTCAAGATGAAATAGATTACGTAATCTTAGGAGGGTGTACTTTCAGCTCTTCGTGTTTTTTGCTGTGGTGCTCCTGTATCTCATCTTCATATTTGTTTCTTCAACAGGATCCAGCAGTTGTAATGACCTCGGTCCTATTAGCATCAAGTAAGTCATTAGAAGAAGGAAGTAGTCAGGATGTTGGTTCTTCCGGGACAAAGAAAAGGGACAGTGCTGGCAGAACATCTGGTGTTGATATGGGAAATCCTTCTAAACAAGCTGACATCCCCACAACCCGAGGGAAGGAAATTGGGATGAACGCGTTAGAAGACATGCCGTGTGTCTTTACTAAAGGAGATGTTCCCAATGGGAGAAGAGTGGATGGAATACTATACAAGTATGGAAAGGGAGAAGAAATAAGTATAATGTGTGTTTGTCATGGTAATTTCCTTTCACCAGCAGATTTTGTGAAGCATGCTGGAGGGACTGATGTTGATCATCCTCTTAAGCATATAGTTGTGAACCCTATTGCATCCCCCTTCATTTGAGGAAATTTCCTTGTTAAATTTCATATTCTGAGACAACAACAAAAGGGTTGGGAGTTGACATCCAAAATAATAATAAACTTTTCTTATTCCTTTTTTTCTTCCCCATAGGGGAACTTGTATGTATTAAATGGATACTCAACAAAGAATTTTGTATGTAACATTTCCAGTTGTTTTAGGAAATGCAGAGGAAATTTCCATCCCCTTTCATCATTCCCATGTCTCTCTTGGGGTATGTAAACTTTGTTTCTTTTCTTTTCTTTTTTGTTTGAAATTATGATTATCTAACAGTGTCTAACTTTATTGAACTCAAGTTATGGAACTTGTTCAATTTTTATCCCCTAAAGGGAACAAATTTTTGTTAATTCTTCTTTTTCTTTTGTAGTTAGTTTTGTTAATTTAAGTGACCTCAATTTTGTTATGAGAATTAAAGTTTTGTTAATTTAAGCGACCTCAATTTTGTTATGAGAATTTAAAAAAAAAAAAAAATACAGAAATGTAAACAGCCTTATCCATTGGGCCATGGTGTCGCACTAATTACCGGGGGTTCGAGCACTATTAAATTTGAATGCATATCATTTATATATTATTTAAGTTTTAAAAGTTAATTATGCACAGTGGTATGCATTTAAAAAGTTGATGGTATTTCTACATGATGGTGTGTATAAGATTAATCATATTTATTTAGCAAGTAAAAAAATTAAGTGAGGTTATGTTTGGATGGGCGGATTTTAAATTGTTGGAAGGATTTGATATGATCTGATTTGTATTCGGTGGATTTAGAATGACATAAAATTTGAGTGAATTTAAAATTAACTCATCTAATCATTAAAATCACTCTTTCAGTTGTTAGTGAATTTTAAATTTCCGACTAAATCAATAATTTTAAATCAAATTTTATCTAAATCTCTCTATCTAAATACAACATAAGAATCCCGTTTGGATTACTATTATTCATAATATTATTTAAAATAATTATTAAAGTAACTTTTTTTTAGAGTGTGATGTATATAAAATAAAAAAGTAATTAGAAAACGTTTAAAAAAATAATTATAAAATATTATTTAAAAAATAATGAATAACTCTTGTTCTCCAAGCGGAATTTACCACACTTGGCTGTGGGATACCATACCAACCAAATATATGTGTAGTTATTAAGAAGTTTTTTATTTCATATAGAGAATTCCAAATGGCGGAAAAAATTAGCTAGACTTGCAAGATTCTTCAGAAAACTTATCAACATGGTGATTAAGATCTTCATATTTCCAAGCTTTTCAGAACAAGGGCTTGGTCTAGGATTGATCAACTTATCCTTCATTGATAAACAATTTATAATTTTGAAGCATACAAATTTAACCTCATTTTTTCTTACTTGAATTACATTACATCAGTTGTTTTTATCAGTTATAACCACCAATCCAAATGTAGAATTCTTCATGTTGAAGAAATTAATAGTGTTTTCCACAATTAAAAGAAATAAAAAATGAAATAAAACATGTCCTAAACTAATAACATGTAAGTTTCTACCCCTCCAATACCATGCTATAGTATTGAAGTTCCTCAACTCTGGCCTGCCTTCAAATTCTCTCCTCCAAAAATTGGAAAGAATAATCACCGAGGAGCCAGACAACATGAGGTAACAAATCATACCCTAATCTGATTGACTAGATAACCTAAGATACCTATGTCAACTGATCAATCAGCTGACAGTAATCTTCATACTTCAACTTTGTTCTGCAATGCCAAATAACCAAAGATTGGTCATTGTACAGGACAATGGACAAGAGAAAGAGGCTAGTAAGGTTTTAAATCCCTCAAATCTTTCAAACGGTTCATGATAAAACAGCAAGAAAAACAAGATCAACACATTCTTTCTGTCTTTTGGAGTCGTTGTGGAGCTTGGAAGCTGTATGCACTGTTCTTCATGTGATTTCTTGCTTGATATGCTTAATCCTCCGTCTTTCAGGCTGCTCGAGTAGAAAGAATCACTTTGAATAGGTGATAATGCAGAAGTAGTTAATATCTGCATTGAATAAGATTAAACCAACAAGAAAAACGAAACAAAATGAGGCAAAATACTTAGATTTTAGTATGAGAGAGAAGCATACTTTCAACAGCTTCATTTCCAACTGTTGCAGGGTGTGCAGCATACAGTTTGAACAATGGCTCTAAGAACTTAACCAGCTCGAACACTTGCAAGAGCAGCTAAAACAGCTCGGTCACCTACAATGGCAGCTTGGCCATGTCGGACACTTGCAGTGGCAGCTTGGCCAGATTGAAGACTTACAACTTTGTGTAGATTTTCAACAGCAGCTTGGCCACTAACAACAGCAGCAGCATCTTGGTGAACACAACCACTTGCAGGAGAAACTTGGCCAACTTAAGCCCTTGCAAGAGCAAAATGGCCATTTGCAACAGCACCTTGAGCAGCTTGGACAATTACAACAGCAGCTTGAGCACCATAGCCATGCCCAGAATCCACAACTACAAGTATTACAAATGCATGCTGACTTTGAGGACGACTCCTTTCTGCAAAACACAAAAATTTTGTTCACAAACACATATATTCCTAAGCAAAAGTTAATAGATTATGTTAATCTACATGTGATAATCTTATAGTAATATGGAAGAAACCAAGCAACTATGGAACATATTCAACAAAAACAAGTTAGGACAAAAGACGACTAGAGGAGTCAGATATGTATATACTATACAATGTATTTGTTGATTGAATATATGAGGAAATCATACAGACTATTCTCAAAACTGAAAGAGGGCATGAATAATTTCCTCAGCTTACTATAGCCAACAAAAAAGAAGTGCTTACATTGGAAAAGCAAAAGATTGGATATTGGTCCTCGTTTCATCCAGACAACGATTGGCTTCAACATTTATCTCCCTTTCATCTTTTATGGTTCTCTTAGGAAGATTCTTCTCTGTTTTTTTACAAACTCCATTCTTCCCTAAATCAAAGTGTCGGTCTTTATGTTCTCCTTTTGTCACAGGAGAGGGTTGCCTGAATCTCACAAGCTCGCTTGAATGTTGGAACTCTCCAGACAAATAAACTTCACTCAACTTATCTAGTTCTCCTGATTTGTACAACTCTTTGGAAATGTATAATTCGCTAGATTTGCCAATTTCATTGTTCTTGTTTGTTTGTCTCCAGGTAGCATAAAATCATGATCTCTGGAGAAACTGATTCCCATTTGAATGCTGAACAATGATTCACTGGACGCTACACTCCAATACACATCTGAGCAGGACTTTGTAAAAACTGATGCAGGAATCCGATCAGGATCAAAACCTCTTGGCCGTTCCATCACTTGAATAGGAGGAGAATGTGTACGTGACAAAACTGGTATAAAAGATTCATGAGTAACATCTGAAACTTGTGAGATGGAACGCGATGATCCAAACATTTCTTCCAATTGAATTAGAGGTCCACTATAAACATCATTTTTTCCAAGAGACTAATAGGTGATGTGGTGCTTTCCTTCGATTTTGGGTGAGCTTCATGATCAGTTGTTTCCGAGATAGGACTAATTATTGTATCCACTTGAAATAGATCATCAGAAGAATTTTCTGCTGAGGATGAAAGCACAGAATTGGATGATTTAGAATCTTCTGTCGTGCTACGTGCAACTTGATCATCATGACTTCTAAACTATGTAGTTTCTGAATCTGTTCTGATTCCTCCTGAATGCTCAAAAAATGAGACATCCAAATATACAAAATCTTCTTCTGTAATACTTATATGCTTGCTACTTCCATCTTTACAGTCCATAGCTGAAAAATATCACAATAAACTCACATATGAAACTCTCTGCATATGCAGGCATGCATTTTCTGTGAGACTGACAATTAAACCAAATACAGAATACAAAAAAACAACAAGGGCAGACTGATCAGCTTATATAGAATTAAGTTGATGGCTCAAATATCTACTCCATGGAAAGAAATAAAGATTTTTCGACGAAAAAAGCAACCAAACTAACTTGCGCAATCATAAAATGTTTTTTTTTTTTTTTTTTTCCCCTCAGATTCCAATGAGTTCATATATAATCAATCATCTGCAACAAGAAATGGAGTTCATAGTAAAAAAATTAATCCAAGAATCCAATAAAATATGATACACTATAGCATTTCAATTCCTTAAAACTTTCATATGCATTTCCTACTGAAGTTAAACGTTCGGTTCAAATAAACTATAGAACATTCTTAAAGAATCCAGTTCCTTCAAAAATTAATTCCTCCAATATTGCTCTTCAATCAATTTCCACAAATACATGCCTTTTTCGATCTTCTTTCGTTAGCTATTTTCTTTTTTTGGGGTGCATAAGAGGAAAAACAAGAATCTACCATGAATAAGCTGCAAAGAATAATAATTTCATTGAAAAAAAAAAAAAACTAATTACATTACCTTAATTTTGTTCACCTTCTAAAATTGTCTTCTAATTTTCCATCAAAATCCCACCAAGACCCAAAAAACATTCTTTCTAATGAAGAATCAGCAGAAAAACAAGATCAATGTACTACAAGACACCACACTTATAAAACACATAAAAATTGAAAGAAATTAAGCCGAACCCAGATAAATAAAAAGGATAATCTGATCAGGGAATTAAATTAATTAAGCCGAACAATTATAAATTCAAGCCGAAATGATGAATCTCGTTTACTGGGTCTTAGTTGTTGTTCTTGGCTTAGAGATCTTTTGGCAATTCTTTTTAATATTTTCTTGTTGACTTTAATTTTAAACTTAAACAAGTAAACATTTTGGTCTTTCCTTCGATTTTGGAGGGTTTGAATATTGACCGGATTTTGTAGAATTTGAATAAAAAAAAAATGGAAAAAATAATTGGGGTTTTTGGTTGAGATTTGATATCTTGGGGGATGAGATGGAAGGCAAAACGAAGTTTTCGGTAGATGAGAATCTTACCAAAATTAACTAACTCACCTTTTTGGCGCCACTTTTTAACTACTTTTTCAGACACGTGCAGATCACGTGACTGGTTTAACTATGGAATTTGAGGATTTTAATTAGTTGAGATTATATTAGTTAATAAATTAATACATAATCTAAGTATGGGATGCTTGATAAAATGCTTAAAATTAATAAAAGTATTATTTCAGTTACATTGAGATTGTTACTGATTGACTTTTTCTTGTTAATGCATCAAGATTTTATAACTTTCGGTCATGTATAGATTTTTTTATTTTTTTAAAAATTATAAGTTTTCATGTGCTAATATTTGATATGAACTTCACTTTTTTTTTGAATAAATTTCACAAAAAATCAAATAAATATATAAAAATTTTCATTTCAAATTGATCAGTTTGATCAAAAAAATCAAATTACAACAAAAATTTGATACAAAGGAAGTACTACTATCTTTGTATTAAGTCTGCTAACTAATCCTCTTATCTCATAAATATTAAGTATCACTCAATTTATATACAAAATATTAAATGCAAATTATCATTATATTTGCATAATTTTCAACTATCATATAGTAATAACACTTAACCTAAATTCTCTTTGCTTCATACACTTTCTCACACAAATAAATATGCAAATCTATTTTTTCACACACAACCAGCATAGACTTGCACCTGCTATCCCTCAACTCATAACTACTCATGAAATAAAATATTGTAATTTAATAGTAGTCAAATTCAGCTAATTATCACGTTGATATATAATTCACGAACTCAATAAATTAATGTTATCGACACTCAAATTTTTATATTCAAACTCCACAATTTAATTTTTAACGTTATCAAATATTTTTAAAATTCGGTATTCATTAACTTTTACCATTCTCAGTATTCATAAAAATAGAAATTTAAATATAACTTACTCGAGTTCGGTTTTAACATAAAAAAACTTGTTTGAGGTTAGCTCAAATAATATTCAGATGTTGAACACAAAAAAACTCATATGTCGAACACAAAACAAATAATTTTAAGCTAATCTAAAGAATTAAGCCAATTTAGGAAGGGAAAATCACCAAAATAGTCTCTCAACTTTTTTATTTTAGTCGAAATAATCTTTCAAATTTTTTTTTTTTAGTTAGGATAATTCTTTAATTTTTATTTTTAAGACAAGATAGTCCTTTTATGATGGAGTCACCACAAAAACCTTCATATTTTGTTTGGATGGAGGGATTTAGGTGAATTTGATTTGAAATCCTAATCTATAATAAGTGTTATCCAAACAAATTAATTGATTTAGTTGTGGATTTAAAATCCACCAACAAATAGGAATGTAATTTTAATGATTAAATGAGCAGATTGAAATTCATTCAAATTTCATATCATTTCAAATCCACCCAATTTAAATTCATTTATTTTAAAGAGAAAAATGCAGAAATGGTCATTATACTTTTAGGTTGTTGCATAGAAGGTTACTGAACTATTTATTTTGCACATTAAGTCACTAAACTATCTTTAGCATGGATTTGGAGTTATTCTATCTATTTCCAGCGTTACTGCAGACAGAAAGATGCACACGTGTTCTGCATGAGTCTAATATCAGGGTTAAAATTGTAAAAAGAGAAGGAAAATCAAATTATTTCTTGGTAAATCCAATCATTGATCAGCTAATAAATTAGCAACCAACATGTGAGCAACCAACCAATGAGCATCCTACACCTTAGCAGCCAACAAATGAGAATCCAATCATTGACCAGCCAACCATTGAGCAGATAACAGCTAAGCAGCAACAAATCGGCGAGCAGGCAACAACTCAGCATCAAACCAATGTGCAACTGATAGCTCAACAGAAACTTGTTGGTGGTAATGTAACGAGAAAGATAAGGTCTACTACAACAAAGAATAGGAAAATAGAAGAGTAGATATTGAAAAGAATCCTCTTCTTGATGATTAGACATATGAAGAGCTGCACAGTAACCCAAACTCTTATGATGAAGATAATGTACCTCCTATATAGTATACAAATTTCAATATTGAGAGAGATATGAGGCAACCGATATTTGAACATGGGATGAAGTTTGGAACTAAAAAGGAATTTAGAGAGGCAGTGAGGAATTATTCTATTGTTAGTGGTAAGCCTGTAAGTATGTAAACCAATGATGTTACAAGATTGAGGGCAACTTGCGTTACACCCTGTCAATAGTTTGTACATGCGGCCAAGGTTCTTGCATTTGGTTCAAATGACTTTGTGCTTAAGATTATGAATGATCAACATACAAACTACACACATTAGGAAGTTGGCAGAATAAGAACATGATAGCAGAATGGGTAGCAAATAGATATATAGAAAGAATTAGATCTGATATGGGGATGCCAACTAGAACCTCGAGGCAAACAATAGATGAAACTTTCAAACTGACATATCAAGGTACAAGGCATACAGGGCTAGGAGCAGTGCCATTGGTAAGATAACAGGATCAGCACATGAGCACTATGCTAAAATATTGGATGCTGAAAAACTTAAGACAACTCATCCAGGTTCCATTGTAGAAATAATGTATACCCCATTTAGAGTTGAGAGTGGAAATCCTAGGTTTATGAGACTTTACTATTGTCTTGGGACCTTGAAAAAAAGGATTTAATAGAGGATGCAGGCCAATTATTGCACTTGATTGTTGCCACACCAAAAGAGTCTATCCTAGTTAACTGTTGACTGTTATAGGACCTGATCCTAACAATGGGTGATGGCCCATAGCACGGGTTATTGTTGAAAAGGAGCAAAGGGCTCAGTGGCACTGGTTTTATAGAGTTGTTGATAAAGAATATCGAAATTCCCAACTTTAGCAATTACTACACATTTATTTCAGACCAACAATAGGTAATAATATTATTTTATTTTCAGTCCCAAGTACGCTTTGATTATTTATGTCACTAGTACTAATTTGTATTTGTATCTGACATGTAGGGGTTGGATAATGATTTTCTTGAGCTCTTGCTCTATTGTGAGCACATATACTGCCTTCAACATATGTATCAAAATTACAAAAAAAAAAAAAAAAGCATCTTGGCAAACAATTGAAGAACATGTTGTGAAGCATTGGAGGTTATACAAATGCTCAACTATATGAGGTTGAACTTGAAAATCTAAAAAACTTTGATGTTGTTGCTTTTGATTAGGTTAAGAGGCCCCTCCCCAAAATCATGGTGCAAAGCATTTTTCCCTTCTCATGCCAAATATGATATGCATACCAACAATTTGTGTGAAACTTTCAATTCCCACATTTTGGGGGCAAGATAACTACCAATAAGATAGTTGGAATGTTGGAGGTTATAAGAGAGGATGACCATAATTGAAAAAAGAGTTGAATGGATGAGGAAGTGTGATGGGCCAGTAGGTCTAGCAAGAAAGGAATTAATTCAGGACAATATAAAGTTTTTATCATCGTGGAAGACAATTGCAAATGTAGACGGTAGCTTTCAAGTAAGGGGTCCAGGAGGAACACTAGGAGATGTTCTTGCAATTTGTGGTAGATTGTGGACTCCCATGCTGTCATGCATGTGCAGCTATACTTAGGAGTGGTGGGGACCCATGCAATTATCCAGATATTGCATACAGTAGAGATTTATTTTTTGAAATATATAGTAATGTCCTATTTCCTACTAATGGGGAAACATTGTGGCCTCATGGTGATGGTCCAACTTTGGATCCACTTATTCCTTGTAACCAATCTGAAAGGCCCAAGAAATCAAGAAGAAATGACCCAATTGTAGAGAAAATAAGCAATGAGATAGCTGGCACTCGTGGTACCAAAAGGCTGTGAAAGACATGTTATCATCCACTGCAGCAAGTGCGGCAAAACAGGCCACAATTCTGCAACTTGTAAGTCTGAAGCTGTTGGGGAAGAGGACACAAATCCAGAAACAGCACCAGATCTACAACCAGATCCAGTACTAGTTCTACAACCAACTTCAGCACCAGTTCAGCAACTAAATCCAACACCAGTTTTGCAACCAATTTTAGCACAAGTTCAGTAACCACATCCAACACTAGTTCTACAACCAACTGCAGCACCAGTTCAATAACCAACACCAATTCTGCAACCAAATTCAGTGCCAGTTCAACAACCAGATCAATACCAGTTCTGCAACCAGATACAGGTTCAATCCTGCAACCTAAAGCAGAACCAGAAGAACCTACTCCAGCTATGCAGAGATATAATGAACATGTTAGAAAAGGCAAATAGCTAGTAATGACAACCATAATCTTTTTTTTTTTTTTTTTTTGAATATTCGTATACATCTAATCATGCCTTATTTTGTATAGGTAAGAAGTGCCTAAAACAACTGCTGTTGTTGCTGTTGATGAACCTAAAACAACTTCTGATATTGTGGCAACTGAAAATAGAAGAAGAGTTCAGCAGAGGAGGAACCTCATTAATACTGAGAAGGGCATGATCAACTCAAATTATATATATTTAGGAAAGGAACCCCCCTTTTAAGATTGGAAGATGGCTTGAAAGATCATTTAAAGGGAGAAGATCCGAGGACAAGAACAACTAGAGGAAGGAGTTTTGCCAATAGATGTTATTGATGATTGAATTTTGGGAATGTTCCATGTTTTGTTTCTGGTGGTGTCAACCAAATCATGTATATGGATTCATGTTGCTTGTTTCGTTATTGGTGGTGTCTACCTTAAAGTTATACCAGATATAACTGTTGTTAGTCATTTTGTGTATTTGTGTGTTGAAGCAAAACTATTTTGTATTTAAGTATGATGAATTCCTAATATCAGTATACTAGCATATTGTCCTCATTGATATTTGTAGTTTTGCAATTCTGCTATACGAATTTTATTCTTAACACAAACATGTTGGTTTTTTTATTATTTTTTATTATCATTAAACACATAATACCATACATTAGACGAAACAAAGTTTTACATTCACATTGGTTCCAAACCTATTACACTACGAATACACAAAAAGAAGTCTAGATTCAGACAACTTCTAAGATATCTTCTACTAAATACCTTCACCAAATATCTGCAACACCCTATCATCTGATCCATCATTGATTCCACAAACTAATGACATAGCTGTTGGTCCCAAAGGGCAACCTAAGAGGGGGTGAATTAGGTTATTTCAAAAATAAACCTTTTGATGTGCTTAATAGGAAATGCAAACTTTATGCAACAAATGAACACTTAAGCACAAATAATCATAAGTAAATATTCAACAATTGAATCACAAAGAACCAATAAAAAGATTGAGATTAAGAGTATTAAACCAAACTCCCAAACTTCTTAACCTTAGAGCTTACAACCACAAAGAGCTTCTTACAAGGCAACTATGTGTGACCAAGTTCTCAGTTTAGCCACTAAAAGTCTCTTCAAAGTAGGTGAGACAATAACCTCTTGTACCCAAATGAGAATCACTCTTGCTCACACTAATTTCCTTTAGTTGTGCCAAGAGTTTTACACTCACAATTTCCCTTTGTTACAATTGTTATCTGTCCACTCTTACACTTGAAAAACTCTTACACTCCTAAGCTCTTTTCACAAAATTACCTACACTATTACAACACTTGTACCCATTATTTCTCCCAAATAGCTCAAGAATTACTTGTAATCAATGTAGAAGTCTATTTTTATTTAAATCAGGTTTAGGGGTATTTATAGTTGTCCAAAATCTGCTTCCAACAACTTTCCAACAGCTATTTTCTGTTTACTGGAAAACTAGCCGTTGGACCTTTCGGGCGGCCGATGCAGTGAGTGTGCATCCGAAAAAACTAGCTGTTGGACCTTTCGGACGGCCGCTACTAACCTCTGCGTCAGTTCTCTGAGAATATTTGTTCGGACGTCCGCCATGTAGGATGCGTCCGAACCTGCGTCCTATCAAAGCAATGTCTTCTGAAAAAAAGATCGGACGCTGTTCTTCGTCCGAAACTGCTTCAGGTTCTTTGTGTCGGACGATTACCATCATCCAAAGTTCTATCTTTCGGACAGTCCTTTGCATCCGTGGAGTCTTCTGGTTATTTTGTTCGGATGATCATTTGCGTCCGAGCCTCCCTATTTTTCTGCACACTTGTTTTCAAACCATTAGTGCGATTTGGTCATCATCAAAACATGATTAACATAATTGGGGTTCAACAATAGCAATGTTAAAAAACATTCTTTTTTTTTTTTGAAAGAACCCAACATATTTTCTCATCTTTGTCATTTTGACTTCCAAACTTGAAACTCTAGATTTCCGTCTTCGACACGCCTCTTTCAATTATTTATTTTCTAATTCAATCCTGTTAATCGTCCTTAACAAACTGGGTATAATTTCCATAGAACGTGCATATATCTCAATATCGTACCAATCCCAGAAGCCACATTCTCCTTCTTCCTATAATTCAAAAATTCAAAATGCAGCAAGCCCTCTTATAATCAGTTATTGATCTAAATTTATACTAAAAAAAATACAATATTTATCTACAAACTTACACATTCGTGGGGACATATGACAAACCTCCGTCTAGGATTTTGATCCGTCCACGAATTCTTCAAAATTGTTCTATCACCACATGCACAAATTGGAGGTGGTGGGAGGCATCTTTGCATTGCTCCAGGTGGTAGGTAGCCAATAAGATATACTCAATTTTGTTAGAGTTAATTTTTACAATCGAAAAATGGGAAAAAAGAGTGACAAATCTGTTAGGGATGATCTTATAATAGAGGTAAACTTCGCACCAAATATGATCTGACAAATATACCCCTCAAAATATGATAGTAACGGTGGAAATAAACGGAATGATTCCAAATACACAGTTAAGATAGTTCAGTGATCTAATGTGCAAAATAAATAATTTAATGATCTTCTATGCACAATCTAAAAGTATAAGGACATGACCATTTATGTTTTTTATTCTATTTTAAATACTTATTTTAATTTAAATCTATCTATTCAAACACAATCTTATTTTGTTAGGTAAATTTTACATATACCCTATATAGTGGTTAAAAAAAAGGTTGAGGGACTATTTCAGTTAAAGTAAAAAAATTGAGGGAGTAGGGGAAAAGCCCAAGTCTTCTACTGCATCAAGCGTAACGCTTTTCAATAGAAGCCCAATTGAAAGCAACTCCTCCATAAAGAGTCAAAAAAAAAAAAAAAACATACTAAGAAACTCCTCCCCTCCTGAAGGTGACAGCTCTACTCTCCCTCCAGCTGGGAACAAAAAAGTTCCAATTTTTATTGAAAAAAAGGTAACATTTTTAATTCCTCAATTATTTAAAATTTCACACAAACACACCCTTATGCAAGGTTCGCAGTTTTGAATTCACCTGTAAATATCCATACGGGGTGCATTTTATTAATGATTTCTTGATTTTGATGTAATTATTTTTTGGCAATTTTATATAAGGATATTTTTGGTTGGAGTTGCTTTTCTTGAAGTGATTTTAATGTTACTAAATATTACTATTACCAGTTAACTTCAATTTTTGATTAGTCTTGGCTTTGTGGGCCCCAGATTTTAGCTCTAGAATACTCAAGTTTTTCAAGGGCTGAGTTTATCCTTTGACTTTGCAGAATTCTATGTGCAAAATTGAGGTGGGTTTTAGGGGTACATTTGAACTTATACGTAATTTAAAGTTTTGACCTTTTTTCCCCTTTTTTGTGTTTGTGGAAGAATCGTTTGGAAAAAAAATAAAAAAGTGTTTGTGGAAGAATCAGATTAATAGGGATTTGATTTGAGAGCTGCTTTTGATAGAATAGGTCTCTTTCTACTGACCTTGAAAATGGTTTTTTTATGGTTAGGTTTAATCGCAATGAAACTGCATTAGTGCATTTTTATTGTAGAACTGCTGCAAGTGAGCTTTTTCATTGTAAAGCAGATGGATCAGTGCATTTTGTGTTGTCGAATTACTAGCATAGAATTTAGCAAGTTTATTTGTTTTGAACTGTATCTGCATATTTTTGGAATTTCTGACCCCTGCGGACTCTTGTAGTCCTAGATGGATGGAACTGCATTGCAATGTGAAGAAAAGGTAAAATTGACGACTTTAGGACATTATCACTGAAATGCAAGTTTAACTGTTTTCCATGTGACTTATTCAATTGCCTGTTTTGGAAACTTGTTCATTGAGGGAATCCTTTAATGTGAATGCTTTATATATGGATGTTTGTCTGATCGACTATAATATGAGGATGTTGATTTATTTATACCCTCACTAGAAAAAGTAAGTGGTTTTCCTATTTTCTTTTAGGTTATGCTGAAAAATGTAGAATGAAGAGGGGTTAATATGAAAAGAAGGAGCTGTGAGGTCTGTTTTGAATTAATTTTCAGCCCAACTATGCACGGTTGACCTTCTACATGCCATCTGATCAACTGATGTTGTTATCCGTTTTATAGTCTACTGTTGCTGATTTAAGCATCTAGCTGAAATGGCAGGATCAGAGACTCGATATATTCCTTCCAATGTTTCTGAATTTGTCTCAAGTAATAGAGACTCAACCTTTCCTTCAAATGGACATGGTGGGGATTATTTCCGCGGGTTGGGTGTTCCTGTGTTTAAGAAGAGAGGGCATGGTCTTGGAAGTCGGTCTTGGGTAAAGATTGATCAGAATGGAAATTCAAAGATTTTGGAACTGGATAAAACTACACTGATGAGGCATTGCTCTTTGCCAGCAAGAGATCTTCGTCTCTTGGATCCAATGTTTATCTATCCTTCCAGCATTCTAGGCCGAGAAAAGGCTATCGTGGTTAGTCTAGAGCAGATTAGGTGTATAATCACAGCTGATGAGGTTATACTGATGAATTCGTTGGATGCATCTGTAGTCCACTATAAATCAGAATTGTGCAACCGTCTTCAAGCAAATAAAGATCAATCTGGTATGTTTATTTTGTATTGTTTTGTGCTACTTGTTATTCAGCATATATCGCAAGATGCTTGTTGCTAACTTTCTGGTTGAACCATATTAACACATTGAAACTTTAGTTGTACACAGTGGGCTCTAGTTATGATTTAATGTGCTTTATTTTGTGGCACAATGTTTCTATTTTCTTCTGCTGACAATTCTTCTGTTAATCTCCTTTTTTTCATTAGATTTTGATTTCTCCAACTAATTTACTGACAATATGTAGTGATTTGATTTAGATGATCTTCCTTTCGAACTCAAAGCCTTGGAGCTGGCTTTGGAACTGACATTGATGTCTCTTGATGCTCAGGTATGTGGTAGTCTGCATTGGCTGGCTTATGATAGGACTATTTTGTAATGCTTTTTCTGAAGTTTTTGTTTTATGAATATAAAGATGGTTGAGATACGAGCACAATAAATTAAGATCCTTCATTGGTGATAATAAAGAGAAAACATATCAGTATTCATGTGTGATATTTTAGCAAAATTCTTCTGTTGTACATGTTTCGGCAACCCATGGCTTCGCGAATAGTAACATGACACATAAAATTTTATTTTCACAAAAAGCGTCTTAACATCAAGCCACAATTTTGTGAAGTTTCCATATTTTGTAGGTAAAAGAATTGGAGATGGAGGTATATCCAGTCCTTGACGAATTGGCCTTATCTATAAGCACTCTCAATCTAGAACATGTCCGCAGATTGAAAGGCCACCTCCTTGCCTTAACTCAGCGAGTGCAGAAGGTATAGTTACAGTTTTAAGTTGTTACTAGCCAGTGATTTTTAGCTGCTAGTTATGCTGCAAATTTTGGTTTTTAAATCAACATGCCAGGTGTCCAATGAAATTGAACATCTAATGGATGATGATGGCGATATGGCTGAGATGTACTTAACAGAGAAGAAACAAAGAAAGGAAGCATTCCTCAACAACGAGCAGTATGATCAAACTAATTGTTCCACTGGTGCCAGATTTGGGTCAAGATCTGCCCCTGTTTCTCCTGTGGGCTCATGCAGTGGAATACAAAAACTACAGAGGGCTTTCACAGAGCTTAGCAGCATCAGTTCAAGTAAACATGGAAGCTTAGGTAGTTCATTTACTGGTGAAGAAAATATTGATCAACTCGAAATGTTGCTAGAGGCATACTTTGTTGTCATTGATAATACTCTCAACAAGTTGTTATCGGTGAGAGAGACTTTTGCTCTCTTTGAAAATCTTTGCATACTTCTTCCATGTTTGGTTATTAGGCTTCTCCCAAGGCTATAGTAAATATTTGCCTCATCCAGCCAGCTGTGGATGCTCTCCTGTTATCTTGACATGTTAAAGTTTCATTCATAGCAAAAGGATCATTATCAGAACCTATAAACTATTATGCATACGGATAAAATCTCAATACATTTTCTTAGGACTCAAGAGTCAAGTCCTCATTTTACTAAACTAGTTTTCTGTTGGCATACATACACTACTGCTCTGTTATATCGTGAACACTAATAATCTTCCATTTGCCTTGATAATGCAGCTTAAGGAATATATTGATGATACTGAGGACTTTATCAAACTCAATATAAAACTGGTAAAAGATCATATTCCTGAACTTTTCATTGGTATTTTTAATTTTTTACCATTGTTGCTACCGTTGTATGCATACCTGTTAGGAAAATCATTTCCTGTTTTATGTGCATTTCAGGGAAATGTTCAGAACCAGCTGATACAATTTGAGTTACTTCTGACGGGGGCTACATTTGTTGCAACAATATTTGCTGTTGTGACTGCTGTATTTGGAATGAATTTTAAAGCAACAATTTTCGACATCCCTTCTGCATTTAATTGGGTCCTTTTCATAACTGGAGCGTTATGTGGGCTATTATATTTATGCTTTTTAATTTATGTTAGGCAGAAGAAAATTTTTTCGCTATGATGTGTATAGTAAAAACACTTCTCATCATGAATGAAGATTCTGGTAAAACAGGGAAGAATTTGTGCTTATAATGAGTATTTATGTTTATTTTATCTCTCCTAGTTCAAGAAAAGACTGCATGTTTCTTCCCTCTTTTGTTTGTTTCTTAATTTTGTCAAGAAGTTGAAGGGAGGGGTTGGGGTCTTGGTTGTGCGGGGGCTATAGCTTGCCATTTTCATGTGTATGTGGATATTTACATGAATATCGTGGCATGTGTTCTTCCATTGGATGAACTATAGGAGGTTTGCGATCTAGCAGAATACAAAGCAAGTAGCTGCTTGTACAAAGAATGATACCTCATATTTTGCTTAATGTAGACGTGTCATGTTCCAAGGCAATTGGTTTCCATTGCGCTCTCTCCAAGGTTAGTACCATTAGATCCTCACAAATCGTGCATAATCACTGAGTATATCGTGAAACATTTCGACATTCTGCATTGAAGAATGCTCAACCTCGGAGATGTCTGTCCAGGATCCGCAATCACTTGTCCAATATGGATGAATTGTTAAGGTTATATACCGGCCTTAGAACTGTAATGGCATCAGTGCTGCAGATATTGATCTGTATTGAGAATTTTGTAGCTTTTTCTCTTCATTTTTTACCTATTTTCTTCTGGAAGTATAAGCAGCAAACCATCATTGCAATGTCTTATTGGTGGGAAAAGTTTCAATTGAAATTTGAGCTTCCGGAGTGCATGCGATTGCTTTGGGGATGTTGCACATATCAAGTTATGAGTACCACACAGATGAATTAATCTTATTGACCTACGACGCTTGCTTTCTTCAATTTCAATATACTATATCATTATTTTCTGGAATTTCCTTTTTTCCGCAGACAAGTTATGCTTTCCTGCCTAACTGTGCAATCTTCTCTCCCTTTTCAGAAGCATGCAGATCACCCCAAATTCTTCACCGTCTAAAACTGCTGAAGACCCTGATGGGTAGCCAAGATTTCTCTGCTGTCAACAAGCCTCGCAACCATCTTTATATTTCATCAAATTCACCATCTTCATTGGATCCATTGCTTCTTGATAAGTGCTCTTCCCAAGGAGAAACAAGGTTGCTTGATCTTCTGTCTTCAGTGTTGTTAAGATGAGTGGCAAACCCATTATTTGTTGTCGCAGTTTGGAGCCTCCTCGAATTTAGTCTCTAATGGAGGACATTCTGGCTCGTGTGCATGAGGACTTTCTGCAGTTGATAAGGATTCTCCATTGCGATATGCAGATCCAAGGGAGGTAATGCATTGTGTTTCCAAGAAATGGAACTTGTTTTGGTTGTTCTGGAGGGCAGTTTCCAGCTCCTTAATATGTGCTTCCAGTCTTGATTCTATTACCTCATGCAAACGTATACTCAACTCGCGAGGGGAAACTGCATAATTTGCAGGTGGAGTTCGCCCATTGGTAGTTCCACTTTCTTCCTCTGATTCTGACTTGGAGGCATTGTCATAATGTCTTCTGAGTGAATCTAGCTTTATGTCTTCTTGAATGGTGTCTACTTCATATTGTGAATCAAGCTGCATGAACAGTTTAAACTATCAGAAATGACCCCATACAGAAAAATGACAAATTGTAAAATCTAAATTAACTAGGATATCAACTTGCTTGAAAGAGGGCACAGCCGAAATATATGTCGTGTGTAAAGCATTATCATTCTTATGCAAGGCGTTCTGCGATCAATCAAGCGTAATTTATGCAACTAGAGTTCTTATTCTTTGGATACATGCTTTACCTCAACAAACTGAGTCATTCTTTCCATATCCATGTTTAGTCCCAGCCTCTCCAATTCAGCTTCAAGCTCGGCCTCAATTTCACTCATTAAATAAGGATTCTCTGCCTTCTTGTTATTGGCCATTTTGCTAACATAATTTGTTATATCTTCAGCTTTGTGTTCAAAGCATGAGACAGGAAGCTCCTGACTGAATGAAGATGGAACTTTTGTGCTCAGAGTTTGAGAACCCTCAGCTGCAAGCTCCTTCACGGTCAGCTTATCTTTCATATCAAGCTCCTCCTGTAAATCTTGAACTAAATTCTCTGCCTGTTTTAATTGCTCATTCAGTTTCTTAATTTCCCTTCTATATGTAAAAATTTTGGGCATTTTGCCAATTGTCAACCCAATTAAGAATACTGTAGCATCCCACTGGGTGGTCCTGATGACAATATTAACAACAAATTAACTGTTGCAGTAAAGCTAAGAGGACATCAAGTAAATGAATTTGGCTAAGCTTGTCATCAAGAAGCTTTCAGTCTACTTCAGCAACAGATGGACTAGGTATACTACATATATCGTGAGTTCTAGATTTGTCACTTCTGATAAGTTCTCTTTTCCTAATTGTATATGGTGTTTCATTGTCTGTATTATACCATTCTAAACCATCAGACTAGGGAGTTAGGATATTTATGCGAAGAAGCAAAGTTAACTGAACCTGAATATTTCAGGCCAACTTTAAATGTCTGTGCTAAAGAAATGTATCAGTTGCTAGGACGAAACTACACATTTGACAATCTAACTGCTATACATGGATCCGGTCTACCTAAGAATTTCCCATGCATATGTAATACTGTGACTGTGGAAGTTAGTAGAGGGTCTCCTTTAGTTATCTGTGTGCTTTATAGTAATTGAATAAATCCTTCTTCCTTTCTCATTAGAACTAGAAAAATTTGAAACATTGATCCCTTTCCTAACAAGAGAAATATTAACCATGACAGTCCCTCGCATTCATCCTTCTGGAGGCCCCTATTAAGTCATTTTGCAGCTGTTATGCTTTTGTCCATTTCTGTTTAAGGAGAAAGCCTTATTGGCATGTTTCGACTAGTATGAGAAATGTTTGTCATATTCTGATGCATCTAAAAGTATCATAAAAATCATTTTTAGCCTGGAAAAGTTTCACTTGATACTTTACAGCAGAGAATTAGACAGCAAAATAAGTTCACAAATCAAATGAAAACACCTGGTGAGTCAAATGCTCCAAGAGCCCTTTCTTGGGATCCTTTTACTTGCTTTTGCAGCTCTACTGATTCAAATTTACTAGATGATGGAACACTTGAAAAGGTAGAATCTTCATTACAGGCACAGTAGGCATCCCTAATAGTATCTTCCTCCACATTTCCATCACTGATCAACACTGGTCAGCCATTGTTGGAGCAAGTGGTGTTGGAAGTGAAATATGCACACGTTCATCCACCTTTTTAAGGTAAGAACCTAAAGGTTGAAGAACATGCCTAGAAGGCCTACTTTTAAGTAATTTATACCTGCAAAGTCTACAATAACCCCGAATATTATGTGGACAGCTTTCCCTTCCACAAAATCCTGGTGTCGGACTCGATAACCTTAGTACATTAACATCTTCCACCATTCTAGCACTTTCATTTGTAGAAGCCAATCCAAGCAGTGAATCTGAGTCACCACCAAATTGATCCATTTCCAAAGGCCTGTCCAGAACATCATTTTGTTCGGAAGAAGGCTCTCTAAGTACCTCTTTTTGCACCAATCTGCGCAAAGGACATGTCTTATCTCTAATTTGCTGCAGAATATTTCTGGGTTCTGATTGCCTTAGGTTTGAGATTTTGGAATAGGATTCTATTAATTTTTCTTTTTCACTCGATGATAAATTTTGCATGTGCTTGCCTAAACTATCCAGCACCAGCTGCTGCTGCCACAACCCATAAATCCATACTTCCTTAGCTCTTCCTTTACAAGACAAAATCAACTTACTATTCTTGCCTTCAAAATTTCTCTTAGTTTCCCTCAAAATGAAACACGAAATCTTGATATATGTGTAACTTGAAACACAACATAGTTGAGAGAAACTTGCAAATAGGAAAAACCATGAATCTCAAAATTGTCCTATGATTTTGATTTGAAAAAACTGTATGCTGAACTGTGCAGTAAACAAGATGATCTTTAAGCTATTTTGTTTCTTCTTTTCCATCATTTTTCCATTTTCTTTGGCTCAGGTTCTTTTGGCAGTGTGCTGAGTGCTAACTGATGTCAGACTGAAAAGGCCATGTTTGGCATTTTGTGGCAACTGCAACTCCAGACCACTAGATTTTAGGACTAGGGAGATTCCAGAGATGCCAAATCAGATTCATATACATATGTGTGTGTGTGTGTGTTTGTTTTTTTATAAACATTTTTTATCCATCTGCTCTCGTATGCAGAATGTGGCCTTAAATGGACGAGGGGTTTAAGTTTTGTCTGAACATTGCTTGTGGCTTCAAATGCCATTATATCTTTTTCTGGCTTGACATAATGCCCCTTGTTCATATATAATTGTGCATGATTGAATGTTTTTATGTCTTTCTTTTCAACTGGGAAGAACTTAGGGGACATTTTTCATTTACTTTTACTGCTGAATACTACTGGATTAACTAAAAGATGAGCCAAGATCCTTTTATTTACTTGACTATGTTATTGCTTCTTTTGAAGCAAAAATGTCTTAGACATTAATCTTTTGAGAGACATTATATCAATATATCTAAACAAATGATATTTGCACACTCTTAAAACCTCTTACGCACCCCGGTCTTCTTTTATCAATAAAAAAGACTAAAATGTCTAAATTTAAATTACTATAATTTTCTATACTCAATTTACCGTTATTTCATGCCAACCCAATATACCTTTTGCTTCGAAAATTATAAGAAAATTATTTTATTTTCTTATTATTTTTTTAATATCAATTTTTTTAGATATTGAAAAAGCGCAAAAGAAGTTCTTAATACAATTTATATTTTAATTTTTTTTTGAAATTCAGTTTAGTGAATGGATTATATAAGATTTATAATTTGTCATACCGTGTCTTTTTTTTATTAAATAATATTTTTAAATTTTTTTTCAGAAAGGAAAGTTTTCATTAGTAGGCTGCATTCTTTTTTTTTTAACAGTAACTGTTTTCTTTCTAGTTGCAATAGTATTATGAAATTATTGTCTAAACTTTTTTGGCAAAGACTTAGGTAGACCCGATCTTGGACCCCATTTGTAGACCTTGTGATGCGGATTAAACTTTAGAGAATCTATGATATCAGCTGATGTAAGCAAGATTTTTTAAGATTTAATCTTGACCACATGGTCTACAGGTGAAACCAAAGATCGGGTCTATCTAAATATTTTCTAACTTTTTTTTATTGTATCTATTGATTTCCGTACAATTCATTTTTATATATTTTATTTTAGTAAAAGTAATGTTGTTTAAAGCCATGATATTCAAATAATCATAAAAAAGAACCTGCGACACCTATTGCATTATACCAATGTGGCAATTATAAGTATGAATTATTTGATTATACATTTTTTGTATGACATCATAAATATGTTTTTACTTTTTTTTTGTAAATGAAAATTTGATAATTGCAATAATTTATTTTTTAAATATATAATGACTATTATTTTTTTAGTTGCACTAGTATTGAATAAAAATAAATATGAGAAAAGGGTATGAGAAATAAATTATTGTAGTTAATAAGCCATGGCAAAAGGGTAATTTGAGTATAAGAAAATAGGATAGTGTAAGATTTAGAAGGTGTTTGATTTGTATGTATAAGGAGAAAAAATGGGAATAAGGTTAATGATACTCATAGGTGTTATTTGGTTAATCACTATAGGAATCAATATATGGGAATGAAAATGTTAACAAATGTTCACTTTCATTCCTTACCTATAATATAGGAATTTCAAAATTTATGAATTTATCAATATAATGAAGGAGAATTTTAAAGTCTCGTTCAGGGAACTATTCCCTTAGCTTTAAGGATTTGTACAGTGCAAGTTTTTAAAACACATAGTGTTGTATTATATAAGTTCTTAAAGTACAAGGGAATGATTTCCTAAATGGACCGTAGAATTTTCCTATAATGAAACTAATTCCTTATTCAAACCAAACAAGTAGAGCAAAATGATATAAATCTATATCGATAGTGAAATTTACAATTCCTATTCTAATTCATTTTTCGAATATAAACCAAATGGTCTTTTTAATTAATAGATAAGGATGTGTAAGTGACTTTTAAGAGTGCAAATACCATTTATCAATGATAAAATTATCACAGGTGGAAGTAACATAAGTGCATAAATATACTTCTAAAACATAAGTACTTATACAAAGTCGTGCCGTTGAGATCTTCAAACATTCATTTATTGCATAAGCTTCAGAGAGTAATACTTTATCTATATATATAATATATATATATATATGTATATATATATATATAAAGTGATAAATATAAAATAATAAATAAAAATTATTGATCAGTCACTAAATATAAAAATAAAATAAAGAAATTTGACCAAAAATTTAAACACAGAGAGATCGAGTAAATGATTTTTATTCTTCCACGTAGAGTGATTTTAACAAATGATTATAAATTTACTAACTTTATGTCTCTTATTTCTTCTTGCGCATAGAGTGATTTAACAAATGACTATAAATTTGTAACTTTGTAAATAATTTTCCTTCCCGCATTGAACTCGTTGACCAAGTTAATTACTTGTGGTTTCCAATATTGCAACACAAACTCATATAGGATGATGTTAATACATTCTAGCACGGTATTAAAAGCTAAATTTGTTCGAATATTTACGTAATGAAAAATGATGGATGTTTTAGGAGGTGTTTGGTTTCATTCAAGAATCGAAATCAGAATCAAAATCATAAATCTCACTATCGAAATGAATTTATGTCATATGCTCTCCTTTATTTATTTGGTTTGAATAAGAAATGCGTTTCATTATGTTGATAAATTCATAGATTTGAAACCCATGTCACAAGTTAAGAATAAAAGTGAACATAATCTAACTCTTTCATTCCATAGAATGAGTTAAGTGAACATAATCTAACTCTTTCATTCCATAGAATGAGTTCTATAGTGATTAACTAAACAATATTTATGAATATCATTAATTTTAATTCTTATTCTTTCCCCTCATATCCATAACCCAAACACCTCCTTAGTTTTGTCATGATATTGTTGTCTTGCATCTCAGATTTAGATTATATTTCAGTTGCACCTATAAAATACAAAGTTTTAAAACGTTATTTTGTGTCTTGTGAGTGTAAGGATAAAAATTTTCCTACCTAAATTCTTTTGCATTGGTGCTTTAGCCATTAAATTAACATCAAGGGGCACTATCCACAGAAATAAATTGTTCAGGATGTGTAATTAATCTTCCTTCTTGATACAAGTATTTAGCTTCAAGTATCCAATAGAGTTAACTCTACAACTTGCTCATCCAGCATTACCAGCAACCTCTGCTGCACTCTGTATAATCATTTCCATCACAGCAGCTCTACGTCGAGAATCAGACTGCTGTTGCAGACTTCTAATATGTTCCTTCAGATCTCTGCATCACAATGAATCAAGCCAATATGCTTTAAACATATGACTAACCATAAAATAAGAGTGTTTTTTTCCTAATAATCGAGAACTACATTCGAAAACAAACCTGCAACGCGGAACATGGCATTCGGATCCTTTGCATGCTCGAGCATGAAGATAAAGCAGATACCACATTCTCTTACACAGAACGCAACCTCGAGAAGCACGCGTTTTGCACTGTATCCCATGCCGGAAAAGACCCTTAACCTTGTGGCAACTCGGGTAATGACATTGTTGAGAACGACATTGAGAAGTATGCACCAGAAGATCAAGCATCATACGAAGCTGCAAAGTCCGGTAGAAAAAGGGATCAAATTAGAATGCGAATTTGAAAAACTTAGCAAGGGAAACAAGTACCTGTAAAACTTGCGTTTGTGTTGCTTCTTTGTTTTGTGCATCATCACGTTCAGCCGTTGATGGATGATTGGTTAACTTGTGAGGATGATGAATTCCACCATCTTTTTGGTAACATGAATTGCATACTTCATAATCTAGGCAAGTCTCGCAGCGCCAACCCTGACCAACTTCTATGTCCAGATGGCATACATTGCATGTCATCACGAACGCTGGGGCAGTAGGATTGTGAAGATGGTAAAGAACCATCATTGATGAATGTTTAGCACGGCGGAGGGTATCATACTGATAATGATTTCCTTGACATAAACTCAGAAATGCCTGCCTGGTGTCAAAGAACTCGCACTCAATGATTTCATCTTTATCTTTGGTATCAACTGCTACATCATTGATTTCAACCTGAAGATTTTATTCAACGATCTCATTCAATGTTATCTTTGACAATGAAGTGCAGTTTAGTTGGCTAAAACGTTTTTCCTATGACCTATTGGTCAAGGGTTTGAGTCACTAGAGGGTAGGAGGAGAGGTGGTTTTGAAAAAAAAAAAAAAAAAAAACAAGGACTGCTAAAGGAAAACTGACGGCAAATTGTAGAACTTACTTGACTAAGTGCATGCTTATCTTTCTGGTTGATAGGATGTCTCTCTCTGTCTTCGAGTTCTTGCTCAGCTTCATAACATCTGTATAAATAGAAAAGGAAGATCCAATAAACACCAGTTCACAGACTAATTAATACAGTATCACAATATCCCCTGAAAATAGCAACTTGCAATATTTTCGATACATTCTTTCTCAATTAAAATACTTCAAGAAGGAAAGCGGAATATTTACCTATCACAGAGCTGAAAATTTTTGCACTGGCTGCAAACCCAACGGTTACCAGATACCATTAGAATGCAGCAATGAGTGCACGTATGTTGCAAGTGAATCATGATAAAATCCTCCTTCATTGGATAAATAGTTTCACCAAGCTACAGTGAATGCAAAGTTCATAAGAAACAAAATGGATCAGCACCAATAATGTCAGTGACAAAGGAATTCAAGGATATAATCAGGTAGGTGAACAAAATAAGGCATCAAAACACTAGTTAATGATTGCACCTCTTCTACCCATTATGTCACAATTTAGAGAATCTGTTCAGGTTGGGTGTCTGGCAATCTCTTAGAAAAGGAAAGAGGAAAAAATTAAAACAAAAGAAAAAGTCTAATGGTTAGTGATTGGTTGCATTTAGATTTCTGAACAGCCAAACACTCAAAAAACTTACAACTGCTGAAGACGAGAACAATTCAATGAAAAAGACTTTGGTATTTCTTTTACGTGGTAGGACAAATTAGCTAAAGCGAAAGAGGTTTTGGACATGAAATTACTTTATGCATTAGTAGCAGATCCTTTGATGCATTGCCAGAAAAATCAGTCTGACCAGATGCTTTTAGAGGTCTTTTCGTTATTGTCATTCCTATATTTCCCTTCTTGTGCTGTTTCCTCGCATCCTCTTCTTGTTGCAGTTGATATATCATATCCTCTGCAGCCCCAGGCCAATAATCTCCATCAAAATATGGTAACCGAGCAGCTGTTACCTTAGCTTTACATTCACCCGTAGACATAAAGAAATGGTCATATACATTAGTGAGGTCTACAACAATATTTTCCTTTAAAGCTTTTCTTAACATTGATAAGTACCTGAAACAAGAAGACAAAACCATACTCAAACGTGTGTTGTGGAGAACCAATATATAACACATGACAGTGTTGTAAATGGGAATTCTGATCTCACCATTCCCTAAGATTGTCAGATTTTTTCGTCTTCTGGATTTCTGGATGGCAATATAAGATATGATCTTCACCCTTTTGAGGACAAGCCAATATATAACAACTTGTGAAACCTCGCTTTTTGCAATACTCCAGGTATCCAATCTGGGGAACATACTCATTTTCCAAAAGTTGTCAGTATGGTACTACAAATAAAAATAGGCAGAATAAGATATTAGACCAAATGGAATAACATTACCAAAATTTCATGGTACACAAATGTTTGGAGAGACTCTCCAGTTACTGTTTTGACCTCTGGCCTGAAATACTCCAGAAAATCCAGATATGACAGATAAACACGCCGATGATTTGGTTGCTGGCATTCTGATCCGAATTCTTGAACATACATGCCAAACAAGCATGCTTCTACACCTTCAATTTTTTGAAACAGGAGTAATACCTGAAATACAACTTTTAGCTATAAGTTCCAACAACAAAAACAATACAAGATGATAATCTGATGAAAAATCTAGGTTTCCACGCCACAAATATTTGAATTCCACAGTTGAACAACAAAGACAAATTTATTTAGCAATTCGGAAAAGTAGTTAAAATGATTTCAGATGCAGGCACACCCTCGAAATTTATAGGAATAATAGTTTATTTACTCCTACTAACATTGACCTGCTCCCAAGTGCTATCCAACTTGTTGAGTCTCTGAACGATAATCTATATATCTTGATCATTGAGAACGTTCATCTTCTCTAGTATATTGTCTAGACACCCAATCAAAAAAAGGGAAAAGGAGACAAGAGCTTGGGATTCAAATCCGGTTGGAAGAGACATGTAACTGGAGAATTAAATGAGTGTGAATCCTCAATCAGAAAAAACACCTCCAAGTTGATGCATGATAGTTCGGACTTTGAGTCAACCCCCACACATAAAAGCACTAAATCTATGGTTTAAAAAGAAAAGGACATTTCCTTGGGCCATGCACAAAGGATAAACTAGAGTTGTAACAAAACAGAATCCATATTGCACGGAAATGCAAGATTTTAGGATCTATGGATATAACTTTCCAAAGCTAAATCTCAAACCAACTTTAGATGTAATCTTCATATAACTGGTACATACCTTGGACTTGTATGGAAATTCCATTGGATAGTTTTCCTCTTGGAAAATTTCAAGAAATCGTGGCTTTACATCCAACATTTTGTCCACTAATGTTGCAAACTACTCTTACAACAAGTTCTTCTGCACCAGGAACCTGGTAAAATAGATATATAAGATATTAGAAGAACAAGTTTGAAATAAAAAGAAGAAGAAAAATTTCAGGCTGTCTGAGAAATTGGAGATGAACAAGTACTACAAAACATCATTATTGAAAGAAAATATACATAAAAAGGTAAAGTTCATAGGATTTCATATGTAATAAATCTGATACAGAAACTTCAGTAACAGACCATGAACTGGAGGAATAACAGATATCAATTACTAAGCACCCCAGACAGCAGAGATCAGAGAAGAGAAGCAATAAGACACTTTTGTACACTCGCTTGGTCCTGTTTTTAGTTGCTAACCATCAGCATATTATAAAAATTTTGAAAGCTAAAATCTTTTTTGAAATGTTGCCAGTAGCTTTCCTTGTCTGATTGTAGCTCTTTAACAATGCATCCCGGAATTCGATAATAGATTCATGCTTGCAATACTTTGAACAGCTAACTCAAAACCCCATACTCTACATGAAGTTTACTTTAAGTAGCTTTCGGAAAGCGGAAAACAAACGAGAACAAGGCCCCTTGACACCCGTTACTCAAATCTAAACTTGTAAACAGGCTAAAATGATTATGCTTGACAATTCAGAACCAATAAATCCTAACCCCTAACTGCTGATGGACTTTTGAGCTCTACCAACTAGCTAACAGACCAAGCCAAAGATTAATTGCAGGAGAAGTCTAAAGAATGGATTACTTCTCATCGAGAACCCAAGCGATGTGGAAAAATATACAGATATGTACATTCAAGCAGACTTTATAATTTCTGAAAATCTTATGTTGCTTAATATACACTACTATGGTATGATTTTGCAGAACAGGCATAAGGAGAAAGACCAAACCAATATCCATTTATAACAAGTGCCAAAACATTAACAACTAGTTTCTGAATCTCATATTCACAGAGTACACTTAAACAGAGGAAAGCAGCAAAGAGAACCGTATAAATGGCAAATGCCAAACTTTTTAAGCAGCCAGAGATATTGGTATCAGTACGCAGATTGTAAAGAACATTAAAACATCAACAAACATTTGAGGGAAAAAAAATCATGAAATATGCCAACACTATTACCTCATCAATATTTTTTCCTTGAACACTTGCTCTCTCTTGTCTTTCATGCTTCAATCGCCTTGCTAACCGCATCTCAATGTGATCACTCAAAATAGTTCTTGGTAGATCCTTTGCTCCAAGAACAGCACTTTGTGGTAATGGCTTACGCTCCCCTCTTTCAACTTCTGTCATATAGCAATTTGGGCAAGTATACTCAGCTTGTACACCATCATTTATTCTACCATTATACAACGCACAAATTTGGTGTTGCCAAGCTTCACACTTGTCACATTGAACACACTACAAAACAGCAAAGCAAGATTCAATACCTGTGGACTATTGACAACCAAAACTTAAAAAAGAAACAAAAAATACAAGAAAAGTCGAATTTTATGTACCAATTCTTCAGTCTCCTCATCATTTTTCTTCTTCTCAAGATTTTTTTGAGGGGGATAGCTATTCCATCAATTACAATGCTGTCTCCACTAGCCTCATTGTAGCAAGAAGTACAGAAGTGAGTCTCGCCAGTTCCATTTGTGTAGTACATTGCATTTCTTGTAATGCGAGTAAAACATGGGGTGCAATATATAGGTGGTGGTTCAAAAGTGAGCTTCCCAACTGCACACAACTGACAAGTATATTCACTCCTTGATTGCTCCATTGCTTGATTTTTTTCATCTTTTGATTTACTCTGCACAGAATACAGATCAAATTGCACAAAAGTAGCATTACCAAATTTGCATTTCTGCATATTAGTCACATGACTACTACAATGACAGACTTATGTCAAATACAGAATCCCTTAACATTAGATGCTATCAAAGAAAATAAGTCTGCCTTGTACATGGAGCTGCTTGCGGGCAGGTCAGTCAAAAACTCGATTATACACTCGAGCTGTGAATTAACTGACTCGAACTTGAATATCTTGACAAGACATTCTTGGCAAGAACTGTATATTCTGTTAAAGTGTTTCGAGCGCGTACATATATATATATATATATATTTATTTATTTATATTATATCTAACTACCCAATTCGAGTTTGAGCTTGAATCCAATTCAAATTTCATCAAATTTTTCGAACTCAAGTAACCTCATAAACAATTTAAATTTCAACCAAAAAAAAGGGTACTATTCATGTTCGACGCTCGTCTGCACCGTAAATTTCCCAATAACGAAAAACTTACAAAACCCTAAGACCCGAACGCTATGATACAATAAAGGGAACAGTATGAAAACAAGGTTTGGGGGTATTTTATTACCTGGGCAACTACACAAGATCCGAGACCTATAATATGTTGTCGAACTTGTTCTGGCGTGAAAGATTCAATCAACGATAATCCATCAACTTTTGGCTTCCTAGGCTTGGAAGAAACACCATCATCAGTTCTTTGCAAGAATGAATCATTCACAGAGACTTGTTCTGCAACGCTGGATTTCATGGGATAATTGTCGACTTCACTTCTCAATCTTCGTGCGCTGCGCGTATGAGACGGTTATAAGTTGTGGAATTCTACCATCTAACTATTCCTTTAATTTTGAAGGTATATATACAGTAAACAAATTTTGAAAATTTTTACGCTATCTTTTTAAACCATTCTCTTATATTTTAAATGATTATACAATATAATATCATATATTTTAAATATTTATACTGTATAAGTTTTTAAAGTTATGAGAATGGTTCTATAAAATAGACTATAAAATTTCCTTAAAATTTTAAAATATATGATGTTATATTGACAAAGAAATAGTTACTAAAAAGACTGTAGAATTTTCCAAAAATATAAACCATGAATGTTATATGGTAATCACATTTTTTATTTTTATACATATTTTGATTTATATATTTTTGTGTGGGTCTGATCTACTTGTTTAATTTAAGGAAAATTCTATAATAGAACTATTTTTCTGGGTTTAAAAATTTATACAGTATAAACTTTTAAAATACATAATATTATACAGTACAAATATTTAAAATATAAAAAAATAATTTGCTACACGAGACCGTAAAATAATATGTTACTCTAAATTGAAACCAAGTTTTTTTTGGGTGGTAAAGGATCACAAAAATGTTGCAGGTTAATTTAATAAATAGGGAAAATACCATATTTAAAATTTGGTTTGTCAAGTGGACAAGGTTACCAAAAAAATAAGGGATCAAAATAATAATGTTCTTGTTTATTTAACGGTCAAGTGTGAGTCACGTGATTAATTGAGTAGTTAGTTTGCCTTAATGTTTTCTTAAGAGTCCTACATTGTGTTATATTTTTTAAAAATACGTGGTGAAAAATTACAAGAGCAAATTAGTCAAGACTCAAAAAATAGAGGACAAGAACAGTACTGATAATTTTCCCTTCAAAGATAACCTGATTCTGTATGAAGATGGATTCTAAAAGTCTTTGATGGAGATGCAATCCCAAACTCAACTGAACTGTACTCAAATCAACAGATTCATCCCACACCTAGGTTTCTGCCTGGGAAACTGATAGATGTTTTCACCATGCAGTTGGTCATTTAAAGTGCCATTAAAAATGGATATAGAGTCTGGGCATAAATTCATGACAGAGGGAATTGTGTGTGTGATTGGCAAGATACTAACTCCGGATGACAACAATTGATGATACACGGGATAATCGCCTAATAGAATAGTGACGCATGTTATGTAATATGAATAATAACTCTATTAAGAATAATTTTATAATAGAGTTAGAGGCCGACATGTATAGACGATTGAGTATGTCTAATCGGCTAACCGTCTCAATACGACCTAATACTGGTCAAAAGTTCCGACCACGAGACCTGGAGCCATAGCCTTTGCCTATAAATATACATGATATCGAGCATGCATGAATGGGGCAAACAAGCAACATAGCAATAATACAATACATAGATTCGATACATTAACTACTCTCTCTCTAGAACCTCTAGGAATCATCAATTAAATGTGGTTTCAGATATAATTTCTAAAAATAAAAGTCCGGCCAATATCCAAACTCAGCATTACTGCCAAAACAAACTTCATATTCTGGAATTAATCCAAGAAAACATCAGTATCGACATTATGCAATTTATAAAGCTTAAATACACAACAGAAACAACAATATTATTATTACAACCTATATAACTTGAAACATTAACAAAAAAAAGAAAACCTTGAAACATAATCCATCCACATTTATGCATAGGTCTGTCTGTGCAAATGTACATTACCATGAAACACGTAGGGACCCAATCGACACTCCTGAAAACTCATGAATCTGATGAGATGTGTCAATTCCGTCTCATACATGCAGAAATATACGTTGTTTCATATAATTATTTATGATTAAGGGGAAAGATGAAGGTCTTCCTGCAGCCTGAATGTATGCATTGGCAATTAGAACTATCTGACATTACCAGCAATACGCTGCCTATCTATATTTCCCTACTACAATATGTCAGAACATTATACCACCTGATGCTCAGAATCTTGTAATCTGGCACTCTTTTCTTCGAGTTAAATAACTCTTGGGTGTTGCTTCATATATCCCAAAATTAGGAAGTCAGGAGGGTATTAGTCAAATTTTCCATTTGAAGAACCTATTAACCAGTTAGCCCTCCAAGTGACAGATGGTGACAAAAGACGTTCTGTTCTCCATCCCGAGGACTGAAGCTGCCATATATATGCCAAAAACAGATATTCAGTATAACAAGTAATGACCAAGAAAATGCAGAAAGAGTTTTAAGAAAAAGAAAAAAACAAAATGATATACGGAGAATGTATTGCTGCGCTCAGCCACTAGATAAAGTGCATGGATTGGCCGTTACATCTAATGAACCAACGATTTTAGATTGGCCTTATCACTGATCTTCTCATGGTGCAGTTTCATTTGTAATTCCGTAATATAATAGTATACGTTATAGAACTTTTCTTCTCCGACTTAAACTACAGTATAAGAAACAGAACCAACCCATAAAAGTACCTTTAGTAACAAATCCTTCATAGTGTTTATCAATCCATAATTGACTCTCTGAATGAGGAGATCTACCGTCATGAATAAGTTTCCCCATGACAAGTGCACGAATAAATGCCTGCAAGACATCTGCAGCAGTTGAATCTTTGTGCATAACAATTTTGATCACTCCTTTTCTTTCAAGCAGCAAGTATTTAGCTACAAAGATCAAAACAAAGGAGATCAGCCGCATTTGTAGGTTAGCTACTTTTTGATGAAAATGCTTTAAATTCTTTCTAACCTTTCTTGTAATGAGATCCAGCCAAATGTGAGAGCTCCCTTCTGCAAAGCACAAACAAGAAGTCATACAACAAACAACATAATTCTTGTTACTGGCATATTAATTACAGGAATCCCATTTAAGGCCCATGTTCTGCAGATTGAATGAACTGAAAAGACATGTATGATAAACTACTAGCAGAGAAACTGTTTTAGAAATAAGTTTAGATGCTTTCAGCATCAGTGTCCCAAAAATTGGTTGAACTTTCAAGTTAGGTTTCATTTTCTCGTTTCAAGTAGAGTCTTTTCTTTTAAAAAGAAAAATGACGACATTTGATGTGGTTGAGTGAAACTGACAACTTACAAGTCATTGCTGTTGAGTGAGGAGATCCTGACACCCATGCAGATACGTGAATGTATAAGGTTGACACTCTTTGAGCTCCAAGAGGTGATCCATAATGGTAAAACACATTCCATGCTTGAGACCTGTTTTGGTGAAAGGACTGACCAGTAGTCCAAATGAATATTCTGAATGTCTTCCTTGAAAACTTATTTTAGAATTATAAAAGGAAGGCTTAAAAGAAAAAACATGACACAAGTATAGAACCAAACAAAAGTAATCACAGTTTATAGTTATCAAGCACAAATAAGGTAAACACAAGTTCAAGGAGTGCATCACAGAGCTGTCTACACTAAGCGGATGAAAGGTGTATACAAGTAGAAGCACAAAACATTTGTCTTTCAATGTCATACCAGCTGGGCTGCAGCCGGATTTTACAGTGACATTTTAACTCTAATCTAACTATATGGCAGCATCAAAAAGAGAACTTGATCCAGTTCAACCAAATGATGCACAACGACATTGTTACTTTCAGGGTCCAGTGATATTAACTTCAACTACATTGTAGTTAGTGAAGAAAATGGATTCAGAATGCTAAAGCTTTGACAAGGGCACAGTAACTAACCTTGGCCAGTCTCCAAGAAATGCAATAAAATAATTGAGCTTCTTTGGCAGTTTAATGTAGTAAGAGAAAGGCAACAAACAGCCTTGTAGTTTGCTGCAAACAAACAATAAAAGGCACAAATAAGACGCTGTTCAAGATCTATATTACACAATAGCATCATAAGAAGATAGGATCCCAAGCAGCCATTTTGATGCATATTTTTAGAAAGTAGATTGATACATTGTCAGATAAAAAAAAGAAAGAAAACTGACCATACATATGGAATAAGGTGAGGGCCAAAAAACATATCCAAATGGACAGTACCATGGAGTGTCCCATTGTGATGCGCGCAAGGAGCATTCCGAGAGCCATCCCAATCATTGTTGCAACTGTCTCTTGGCTTCCTTCCTGTCAATAAGGAAACAAGTGTAACAACATTGATTCAAAGTTTAATATGTTCAAGTCCAATCCAAAATATTAAGATGTGTACCTTTGCAGATATGTCTGCTGCATTATTCTGAAGAGCAAAATGCTGGGTCAAAGCGGCTCTAGTGGCTCCACTAGCAACACCAGCTAGAAAAGTAAACAGAATGTGATAATGGGACTTGGCCACAGTAAGAAAATGAATATGGAAAAGTTATTTCATTACAACAGAGGTGCTGTTGATACAGAATTAAAGTCATCTCACTCTCAAAACTCTAAAGAAGGCAGTGTACTTCTCAACTTACATTTTAATTTCAATCAAAAGCAAGTCAAAAATAATGCAACATCAAAATACCCAATTTAGCTTACATTTTCTTCCATCCATTTTGGTTCCTCCAGATTCTGACTTTTCTCATTTTATTATTACTTTTAGTTTTGACATCAGTAAGTTTCATTCTAGTACTTCCAAATAAAAAACCCCTCTTTTGCTATTGAGATTTTTTTTTTTTTTTGGGGGGGGTGGGGTTGGTTGGGAGAGGAGAGATTGTTACAGTTACTTTGAGTGCTCCTGGCTAGCTACACTGGTAGGAAAAATAATCACTTCAACATCAAGTGAATTCTACAAGGACATAGCTCAATATTGCACTTTATAACATTTGATAGACAGGTCACTTTAAAAAAGAAAAACAAAATTGATAGACAGGTCAAAAGTCAAAATGTATAAGAATTAAGTCAGGCAGTGATTGGTTCCTCATCACAGTTGGAACTGAGATAGAACGGTCTGGAATTTATAGGATTTCAGTATTTCTCCAATAAGATACAAATCTACTTCATTTGAATTCCCATGAGGATCCAAACACAACCTCGGTGAACTTCATTCTTGGTTATGTGAAATGAACTTCAAATGCCTTCTTGACGTCATCAGCAGGATTGCAATCCCACTACAATCATGGAGAATTGCAGTATGCCTTAAGTAAATCTGCTTTGGGCACATGCTAGATATTGTGGAGAAAATAAAAAGCTAAAATGCTAGATATTGTTGATATCAATCGTAAAAAAAAGCATAGGATTAAAAATAAAAGAAAATTAGGGACATTGACTTAATAAATCTTTTTTAAACCAGTGGCTTTTTGCAGCCTAAGAGGATAAACAAAATGTTTTGGAACAGTCAAATTCTTCATGAGAAGATAAAATAAAGATGTTTACAACATGTAAATAATAGTATTGAGGATATTGAGGAAGAGCTGGAAAAACTTGCAGAAGGTAAAAAAAATTTTTAGATGCAGAAAGAAACATTCTCAGTACTTCTTCCACAGCTGACAATCCTTTGCAATCAGCTACCAACTTCATACAGTTACAGCACTAAAAGATGAACACAAAACCTTGAAATAGTAGTCTTTACATGACCAGAAAACCCACTCTAACAAAAATCAACTTTTAATTTAGTTATCAATGCACTAAATTTTTACTCCAAAAACTGCAGGTCTGTGTAAAACAAGTAAAAATTTGCATGTCCATTAATCATTTTATGACTTACTGAATGACCTTGATAAGCTTCCCAAGCAAAGGATGAAACTAAATGCTGAAGGGAATAAAGGAGAAAGAAGATCCATCAACATTCCTGCAACAAATGCCATATTACTTCCCATTAATCTCCTTAATTAAAGAATATAACATGATACAGGATAAACTTTGCAGATATTCAATACAAAGGACGAAATCAGTAGTATTAACAAATACAGCTATGCAATTAACTATAACTGAAAAAGAAACAGAAGCAAATGTTTAGATTTTTTATATTCAGTTCTCTGATTCAAGAAATGCATACCAGATTTCTTTTTCTTTGTTCATCTACAAGAAATTCTCAAAAGTTCAATAATTTCTGAAGAGGCCATGAGGAATTTTGGAAAACTTTAAACATATCTTCCTTGTTCAGAACAAGATGGATGTTGACGATTCATTTGGCATGTAGAAATTAAAATAATAAAACAGTGACTTTCTTGTGGGTGTTTGTGAGCGTGTAGAAACATTAATTCATCATATTCTTCTTCTTCTTCTTGCCAAAAAGGCAAGGATATGAAGAAAGTGCACAAGCGCTCTTTGTATGTGTGTGTTCGTTTGTAAACATGTGTAAAAGAGAGGGAAAGACATGCCACCAAGAGTAATAAAATGTCAAATTAAAGTTTAGAGATATATTAGAATATTATATAGTACCAAGATCATTCATGAGATCCGCAACTAAACGCCACATTTTTGCATTACTGTCCAAGTTTGAACCCTGAAAAATGGTTATCATTATGAAAATGGAAAGAACAACAGTATGCCTCTGCTTAATAAATATTGAAATCAGGAACATGAAAAAGAAATGGAGAAAGGAAGTAACATAGGACTGAAAAAACAAGTGTTCGGATATAAAGCAAGGCTTAGTTTACGTGAAAATGTGAAAAAACTTGGAATTGCAGAATGGCAGACCTGATAAAATGTGAACAAGATACCACCCAGCATTCCGGTTAAATCCCTTAGAAACCACTGTACATATTTCAAGATTGAGAAAACACCATCAATAACACAATATACTAAAAGATAAAATCATAGACAATATATATTACCTGAAATGTAGCCCCGATAACGGTAGCTGATTTCTCACCAACCCCGATTGCACTCAATAGAGCCTAAAAACAATTGAAGCACTCAGTTCTATGTAAACAAACAGGTAATGTTACAGCCAGGATCAACAAAACTGCCAAATATTCTCAGGTATCTACCTGGGTTGATAACATTGTTCGCACATATGTAGAAAGACCCTGAACATAAACACATACAGTAAGATTTAAAACTTAGAATAGAAGGGGTAATTATTAAATTAAAAATGAAAAAATAATGAAATTTTACAAAGACATTGAATTGAATACAAACCTGCAATGAATCTCCCATACTTGAAAAGGGGCATAATCCGAAGTTACACTGTCAGGAAATCCCTGCATTCCGATATACACATTATCAATATCTAAGTAAGATGAGAACACAAGGTATGAGGGAGTTGGCTTCAGACACCAAGCAACCACATAATTACTTCAAAATTCAATCTTTTCATCTTAACATTTCAGAAACAATACTTACTACTCAGATTTTATAAACTCTGATTTGTCTAAGCATCTAAGCAATGAACATACAGACAAAAAGCCAAAAAAATAAATAACAGAAACACGATCGCTTCAAGCATATCAGTTGGATAAATTAACATTCACATAAATACATGTAACCATCTGTGAATGTAATTGTGAATCATACAAACTTTTGGAGATATCCAGCCCCATCATATCATTTTCATATTTCCCGAAGTCCAATCTTATTTTCCGTTTAAGACAATGATGTAAGTTCCATACAATCGCAATTATCATCTCAAGTTCTCCTCTTCCCCTAGTCCAAGTTACTGATGATTATGTTTACAACTGAACACTTAAAACAGTCCAACACATACAGAAATAAGTTAAGGCAGACAATCTTTTTCACTTTTTTCTGCATGCACATTGCATTGATCATAAATCTGTGGAATTTTACCCCAAAACAAAAGAGGTGACAGAAAGAAATTAAAAAAAAATCCAATCTTTATCTCCATTTTCACAATAATTTACAATAATCAGCATAAAAAAATTATACCTTTACACCTAGTCCAATTGATAAGCCCATAAATAAATTCTGATAAAATCCTAAAATTTAATAAAGCTTGAAAAAAATATATATATATTAATATACACATAAATCATTATATAAAAATGCATTAAGAAGTGATTTACATTGTAGCTTGCCTCAGGTACAAATGCTTGAAGAACCCTTCTAGTGAAATGGTTAAATGGGCTGCTGGACCTTTTAATGGAAGGAGAATATGAGGAGGAACTGGCTTTATTTTGAGTGAATGAAATGGTAGCTGTTTTTGTGAGTTTTGTTGACTCTGCAGTCCCATTCCATTCTTCAAACACCATCTCTGCTGTCTCTGCTGCTTTTGATTCCATGGATCCCCACTTAGAACTCCCAGTCAACTTCCTCGTCTTCTTCAAAGAAGATCACTACTCTATATAATATGGGTTTTCAAGAAAAATGTAATTGGGAAAAGGGTACAAGAGAATAACAAAGTTTTTACAAGTGCTGGAGAGATTAATTAAATTTTTTTAAAATATATGGTATTATATTATATAATTATTTAAAATATAAAGTAATAGTTGCTTTAAAGGGATAGTAAATTTTTTTAAAAAATTAATTGATAATTTAACAAGATTTTAACACCTTTAATTGATTTTGATTATTATGTAATAAATAATTTATACTAAGTTTGAAAGACAAATTTAAAATACTCACAATAAATTAATGAACAAATAAAATTATTCGATACTAAAATTATATTTAACTTGATTATAAAGTTCAATAAATTATTGAAGTTTCAATAACATTTGACTTTTTGTGTATAAGTGATATTGATAATCAAATTTAATTTGGACGAAAGGAAAAAAATAAAAATCAAAATACTAATTGCTGAGGGGAACAAACTATTCAATAATTAATAATAAATTGCACATAAAGCAAGTATAATATTCAAATTACAAGAATTCGTGTGATATTTAACTTGATAAGTGACCGTGATAGTTAAATTTGATTTGAATGGGATTCAATAAAAACTTGTTTAGACAAATCAAGATTAATTAAGTGAAAGAATGTATAAAAGTTTCAAGTTAAAACAAAAAAAGAAAAAAAAAACATAAGTTCAATTTGAAGCAATTTCAATAAAAGTTTGTGTAAATAAACTAAATGCGAATCTTATAAGAAAATATATCTCAAAAAAAATTCGTTTAAAGAATCTTATAAAAAAATTATAGAAACGCTAGAAGGAGGGCTTGAACCTCCGACCTTGTGGTTAACAGCCACACGCTCTAACCCTTCAACTGAGCTATTCCAGCAGTTGTAATCTAGCAGGGAGGCTGAATTATTTTAATGAAGTTGGACTTGGGGTCCAATCAGTTCTGCTTTAACAATTCCATTCATTCATTCATCTTCAACCATGAGCCTTGAAAGGAGGAGAGGGAGAGAATGTGGAGAAGAGCAGTGTGTTTGATTTCAAGAAAACCCTTTTCTTCACAACCAGAAATCCCAACCCTTTATTCATTTCTACAGCCTTCAATTTTCACACTAAAGAAGAGATCAAACCAAGAAGAACCCTTAAACCCTCAACAACCAAAATCCCAAGAAAACCACCCCACTTCAAAAACACAACTATCCCAACATCACAAAACAATTCTTGAGTCCACTCTTCAATCCTCCCTTATTAGCCAAAACACAGATGAGGCATGGAAATCATTCAAAACTCTCACAAATTGCTCTTCTTTTCCCAGTAAGTCCCTCACAAACTCACTAATTACCCACTTGTCCTCTTTAAATGACACTCACACAATCTCAAAAGGGCATTTGCATCAGTTGTTTATTTGATAGAAAAGAATCCAGAATTGTTAGAATATGAAACTTTAAAGACTCTTTTGAATTCTATGAAGAATGGTAATTCTGCTGCCCCTGTAATTGCTTTGGTTAAATGTATGTTCAAGAATAGATTTTTCATGCCTTTTGGATTGTGGGGTGGTGTTTTGGTTGATATTAGTAGGAAAAGCGGTAGCTTTGTCTCGTTTTTGAGTGTTTTTAGTGAGACTTGTAGGATTGCTATTGATGAGAAGTTGGATTTCTTGAAGCCTGATTTGATGGCTTGTAATGCTGCATTGGAGGGGTGTTGTTATGAGCTTGAATCTGTTAGCGAGGCAGACAGAGTTGTGGAGTTGATGTCCGTATTGGGTGTTAGGCCTGATGAATTTAGTTTCGGTTTCCTTGGTTATTTGTATGCTTTGAAGGGGCTATTAGAAAAATATCTGAATTAGAAGCTTTGATTGGGAAATTTGGATCTTTCTGACAAAACTGTTTTTCTTAGTGAATTGATTAGTGGGTATGTGAAGTCTGGTAATTTGGAACTTGTTTCTGCAACTATTTTTCGTAGTGTCAAAGAAGGGGATGAACAAGGTATATGTATCAGTGAAGAAACTTATGGGGAGGTTGTAAAAGGATTTCTTGAGAAGGGGAGCACAAAAGTTTTGGCAAATGTGATTATTGAAGCTCAGAAGTTGGAATCTTCAACTGCTATAGTTGAGCGATCTATTGGATACGGTATTATCAATGTGTGCATTAGTAATGGCTGGTTAGATAAGGCTCACAGCATCCTTGATGAAATGAATGCTCAAGGAGCCTTTGTTGGGCTGGGGGTTTATGCGTCAATTTTAAAAGCTTATTGCAATGAACAACGAACTGCTGAAGCTGCTCAATTAGTTGCAGAGATAAGTAATTCAGGGCTCCAGTTGGATGTTGGTAGCTATGATGCCCTGATAGAGGCATCCATGTCGTGTCAAGATTTGTCTTTCAATCGGCGTTTTCTTTGTTTAGGGATATGAGAGAAGCAAGAATACCAGACCTGAGAGGGAGTTATTTGACTATAATGACAGGTTTAACTGAAAGCCATCGACCTGAACTGATGGCAGCATTCTTGGATGAGGTTGTGGAGGACCCTCGAATTGAAATTGGTACCCATGATTGGAATTCAATTATTCATGCTTTCTGTAAGGCTGGAAGGTTGGCAGATGCCAGTAGGACTTTGAGGAGGATGGTTTTCCTTCGATTTGAGCCAAATGGACAGACTTATCTTTCCCTCATCAATGGGCATGTAGCAGCAGGGAAGTATTTTAGTGTTTTGATGCTGTGGAATGAGGTGAAGAGAAAGGTTTCAATTGAAGGAGAGAAGCAGTTCAAACTAGATAACAACTTGGTCGATGCTTTCCTATATGCTTTGGTTAAGGGGGGTTTCTTCGATGCTGTGATGCAAGTTGTGGATAAATCTCAAGCAATGAAGATATTTGTTGAGCAAGTGGAGGTACAAACAAGCATTCATGGAGACGCATAAGAAGCTCAAAGTGTCAAAGTTGAGGAGGAGGAATGTTAAGAAAATGGAAGCACTGATTGCATTCAAGAACTGGGCTGGTCTAAATGCATGATTGACCTTTTAATTTTTTTCTGCAGAAATTCCCAATACCCTGAAAGAATTACTTCAACAAGCAGGTATTGAAGTTTCATGGAGCAACACTGAACAGCTTCTGGTTCTTGTAACACTTGAAGTTGAGCTATTCTTTAAAGCCTCTGATCTCTTCCATGTCACATGGTGCATAAGGTCTGAAACACTCTGAAGGCAGGAAATATCTTTCTTGATCCAGATGATTTTCCAGCTGCAGAGCTTTCTGCTTTTCAGTTTAAAAGGGCGACAAGGGAAAGACGGCTGAGGAAATTTTAAGCACTAGCTGCTTCACGGGAATAAATTAGTGTTACATGGTTTTGATAATGGTTCTTTGATGTTCTTGATTTCCTGATCTTAACAGCTTCAATTCTGCAATTTGCTGCTGTTTACTTAGTGAGGGATAGATGACATGAAATGCTTGGATAATGAAAGCAAGGCAAGGTTAGCACGAAGGTGGAAAGTTGTAAAATTGATAGGATTTCAAGACCCGGATTCTGAAAGAGATTGTCATTCTTAGTTTCATTTTCAATAATTGAATTATCAGTGTATAATAAAACTGTACAATGAGAGAAAATTGTGCAGATATTAAGAACAAATTGTTCTTAGCATAAAAAATGTGTATCAATGGCAAATCATAGCCAAATGTAGGAACGCTTGCTTCAAAGCCAATAGTTGGCAGAGGATCTGGAGTATTTGAATGTTCATTCTAAATTTGTGGAATGATTTATCAATATGTAGCCTTAGTTAATCAGCACATTTAGATTTTGAAATTATTGTCCACTATTTCTAAGTTCATTCTTTTCCAAATATTTTACTTCATTTTCCAATGTTATTGTATTGTAGTTGAGAAGAGTGAGAACAGGAAGAATTGAGAGAAGGATAGATTTGGTTGTAGTAAAGGCAATACTGCCTAGAGTTTATACCTGTCTCAAGTTGTATACTTGTATGTGGTTTACTTTTATTCAGTAAATTCCTCTTCTCTCACATATATATGTTAATATTCCTGTGTTTTGTTGTGCTAACAATCCCAAATTCATTTCGTTTACTTTAGTCTGTTGTAAAATGAGACTTTGGGCATTGGTACGCTGTTGTGGTGTATTCATATATGCTGGAAATTCTTGACAATAATATGCTACCACAGTACATCTTGGCTTGCAACTATTGTCAAAGCTTTCATGAAAAGTCATAGTGCTTTTCAGCTAGAACCCATGATATATGCTGGCTCTTCTTTTTAGGAATTTTGAAAAATAGATACCTCCACCAAAAAGAACAATTCCCTGTTCCTCTTTTAGATATCTGTTAGTTCTCCTCCTTATATTATAGTACTACTTATCACTGCAAATCTGGTGTTAAACTATAGTATTCTAGCAGGGCTCTTCAATGTCTATTCTTACAATTTATTGGCAAGTTTATGTCCTGCTTCTCTTAATTCACTCAATCCAAGCGAATCATGCCATTCCCAGCATCATTCCAATCAATGGTACATGTCACGATACTTGTGGTAATGTTCCTATAAAGTTTCCATTTGGTTCAGGATTTGGTTGTGGACATCCCGACTTTGCTAGGTACATCAAATGCAGTTCTGGGCTGCTCCAGTTCTCCACTGGCACTGGCATCTACACTATATCCTCTATAGACTACTCTAGCAACACTCTTCTTGTTACAGATCCTCTCATGTCAACTTGTTCTTCAATGCAGAACTCGGGAAGCTTTACAGATACATCGCGCGAGCCCATTCAGCATAACTGCAGACAATATCTTTGTACTTCTTGGCTGCTCCAAAACATCTCCTGTTTTTGATCGAAATGAGGATTTATGCGACACAGGCTCAGGTTCAAACATATGCAGAGGACTGTATTCTTGCAATGCAATTACTGGGATTGGGTTGGAACCAAATGCTCCAGTATCCACCTGTTGTGTTTATGTTCCTCCAATTCCTATTGGTTCAGGTTATGGTTTGGATCTCCCTAAGCTCCAATGCTCATCTTATTCATCAGTGTATGGTTTTGGAGGAGATGAAGGCAATCCAATGAAATGGCAATATGGGATTCCATTGCAATTCAATGGCTCGTATTATACAGAATCATGTAAGAATTGTGAGGATAGCGGAGGGTTCTGTGGTTTTTCTGGTTTCAACCATTCATTTTCTTGTATTTGCAAGAATGGAATGAATACCACCATCAATTGCTACGGACGAGGTATCTTTACCTTACATTTTTTCTTGGTCGGAGATTTGAAGCCTCATTACACATTATACACACTCCCTCACAAGTTAAAATTTCTCTGTGATTTGATCAGGATATGCTTGGAGTGAAACACGGAGACAAAGAATTCAAACCAAATTAAGTCTTGGAGGTATAATTGGTACCAATGGCAGAGCTTTTCATCTTTCCTTGCTTTATGCTTGTCATTTTTCAAACCAAAAATCTTCTTTGACTCAAGATAGTGGGTGATGCTTTCATTCTTTCACACTACTTTTTCCCTATTTTCTGACCTTTTTTCATGCAAACATTGGGATTTGAAAAGCTAGTGGACACCCTGGCCTTACTTTATGATGTAACTTTTATTTCTTGAATTTGTTTATTGGTTTTGGCCTCATCTGCAATATACTTTATAGTGTGAAAATTTGAAGAATAATATGGAAAGAAGTACTAGTTGAAAGATGTTGATCACTCCCTCAGTCCCTCCATGTTATGCAACTAGGAAACTTGAGTTTAAGCATCTCATCATTCAGATTATTTACGGAGTTTTCTTGAAAAAGAAAGACTATTTGCTTTTGAGTTTTCAACATATTGTTCTAGGTTCCATCTTTAACTATTTTGAGACTCAAGCATAATGAATTCACCTTCATTCTTCGAACCCCCAAGAAAATGTTGTCAATAGGCTGAGTTTTCTGTAAATTGATCAGCATCTAACCCTTTTTGTATTGTTTTTACTTTTACAGGGTTTTTGCTGTTGTGGGTGACCCTTTTTCATTTAAAGAATTAATATTTCAATTTGGTTTTCTATGGAAGAGTTCGACAAACGCCAAGAGGTTGTCACTCGAGGGAGATCTTGTACTGCCTCTCTTTAGTTTTTTTCTTTCTTTTTATTAAAAAAAAAAAAGGAATACATCCCTCCCCTTACCCTTAGTGCTTAGTAACTCGAATCTATTATTGATAGATAATAAGAGAAACGTTTTACAATTTAAATTACGTTTTGTTATCTCTCTTTATTCTCTTTTTCCGTGTTCCTTAATTACAACAGATGCAAAATGGAAGTACCTTTCCTCTTGCATCTGAGACTACCTTAATGTCAGCTATGTATTTTCCATGTGCAAAGTCTGTGTACATTTGTACCTAATACTTTCTCAATTCAGAACATCTTCAATCCATATAAGCATTGCAAGAATCGAGAAATTAAAGATTGAAGCAACTATGTAACTCTAGATATCACAATAAAGCAATTAACAAAGAAGAAAATAAATAGTACTTGTGCACAAACCTCCAAACATTACATTACTTATTAAATTCTATAGTATGAATTAAATTTTATGAAATTTATGACATTAACGGATGTAAGTAAATTTTTTTTAAAATTTAATTTTAATCACAAAATCTACAATAAAATTCAAAACTAATTTTTTATGTATCAATTACAATTCCGATTTCGAAACTCGAAATGAAGAACTCAATGGTGATGAGAGGCATCAAATACGCACCTTACCATGCGGAAAAAGATGTGGGGCCTATAGATTTTCTCAATCAAAGCAAATGCGGGACCATCCAAACAAAAATCCATTTCTCTCTATCAATTCTTTCCGAAATTTTTTAAGGTTGTATTTAGATAGGTGAATTTGATAAATTAAATTAATGATTTAAAATGAATAAATTTGAAATTAGATAGATTTTAAATGATATGAAATTTGAATAAATTTTAAATTTATTTATTTAACTATTAAAATTACACTGTCACTTGTTAGTGAATTTCAAATCCACAACTAAATTAATTAATTAGTTTAGAAAATGTATTATAGATTTAGATAATAAAATCAGTTCCATTCCATTTCAGGAAAAAAAAATCAAATTCATCCAAATTTCTCCATCAAAACACAATGCAAAACCTATTTCGTAAGAAATTGTATCGTTTCTTTTATATTATATTATATTATAGTAGGGGTGAGTATAAATCCAGTTAATTGAATTCATAACCGTTTTTGTTGTCCAAATTGAAATGTCAAAGTTAGTTAATTGGAATTCGATTAATAAATGGTTCGATCGAATTCTGAAATCACATCTCTTCCCCTAGCGACTCAAACTAATGACCAATAGTCGATGGGGAAAATATTTTACTGCCTAACCTGCACTTCTGTTATATATTATTTTTAAATAAATATACTTTTTTATATAACGTGATCTTACAAACTATACTATAATTTTACTTATAAAATTACTTATAATATATATATATATATATATAGTCACACAAATAATATTATATATGTGTACTCGAACACAAAAGTAAGCATGTATATAAAATTTTAATCACATAACAAGTGTACAACACATGTATGTATATAATTTATGTATTTACGGTTCTATTACAACCGTGTAGATAAATAAAGTTTATTAAAAAAAATATTGCATCAATTCAAATATATTATAGTTTTGATTATATTGAATTATAGAATATTTTATTACCAATTAGGTTTTGTATCAGATAGTTTTTTTGATCTTGTATAAAGAATTTTATTCAATGTCAATGGATCACAATGTGGTTAATCGAATTCGAGATCGACTACGAAATTTGAAATTGATTAATTGAATTTATCTTAAATTCAATTTAAAATTAAAATTAATTAATAATTTGAATAAAACTCATTTATAAATTTTAATCAAAATATTTAGTTAATTAATTGATCGATTAATTGATACTCACTTTTATATTATATGACAGGCCAATATCCTTTTTTGGCCAAGAGATTGGTTTACACTACAAGTAGTATAGGATATTTAATAATTCTTAAACTATCTTATTAACTTTAAAATATTATATAATATAAATTTTTAAAATACAATAGTATTTGATTTAAAATATTATATAATATAAATTTTTAAAACACATAAATTTGGTTACGAAATGCAGTATAATAACCTTTGATTTTATTGTCTTTGATTGTCGTTTTCCTCATCTTTATTCATTGTTGGTGGGCTATGACAAGGTGTGGTACTTTACCCTGTTAAGAAAAAAGAAAAAAAAGAAGTCCTTCTTGGGCTGGCTGCTGACAAGTTGTAACATTAAGAGTATAAAATTGCAGGGTGATCATATTGTCTGATGATTCCTTCCAAACCGGCCATAAAAAGCCATTCATGGAATCTTCCATGCTTAAAGATTTCTTAAAAATTTCTTCAAATTAATAATACTAATATAGCAGTACTACATACTATGTCACTTTTTACTAGTCTCTTTCTTCTTGAATCCGCAGTTCACACACATTGCTTGGATTTCTTTTATTCTGCATGCTGACATTAAATCTATTGTATTATTCTTTTTTCCTGTTTAAATAAAAGGAGGATTCTGGGATTTTTAATTGGCTGTCAAGTCTTCTTCAACACCAGTTGACTTCAAGCTAGGTCAGTCCATTGCCTCATTTCTGAAAATTCATGCAAAGTTTATTTCTTGAATTCCCAGTTGCTGATTTTACTTTTGATTTATGATTTTATATGCATGAATAGATGGTTTTCATGTTTCTCTCATAGTTACCGGATTCACTGTAAACTTCGGAATGTATTTTTTTTAAAAAGAAATTATTTATGTACCCGTATTAAGTAGAAGAGAATACACGTATTCGGTAAGTATAATTTTGCTCTGCTTACTACTTTATTGGATTGCAGGCCCACATTTCTTTTTTTGGTAACTAACATGTTTGGAAAAAGAAAACAATTTTTGGCCAAATTTTAATGGAGGTTTATCTGCAATTATGTCTGTTTGTATGGACTTTCCTACTATCTATTGTCTGATGGTATGGTGGTTTTTGGTGGTGTTGAATGCTAATTATCCCTTTTGGAAATAAAGATTGTAATAAAAAAAATATGATCTTTATTGTGTTTGAGAGAATATTGGATATATAGAAGAAGCTATTCCTGTCTTTGTGAGAATGAGTTTAGCCATTTTGTTTTGATTGTTTCAGATTGTTAATTGAGGTGCAATGCGAGTTTTCTTGATTTTGCCTGCACTTTTGTGGGTTCTATTGAGCTCTCAAAGGGTGATAACACATGGGGATCATCCGCTTGCTAGGATTTCTATTCAAAACACAGTAGCTGCAATTGATAATAATGCTGCTTCTATAAAAGCCTTTCCTTCAGTTCTTGGATCAAATGTAAGTGTCAGCTGTATTGTATAGTCTCTGTGAACAATATCTTGCTTTACATAACATGACCTGGTCATTATGAAGATAAACTTTTTATTCTGTATTCGGGTAGAAATGCTGACTCTACACTATTCAAGATTCAAGAATTGTTGCATTGTGAAAGTAATGATGAAAATAGCTACCTTGTTGACAGCCCTTTTTGTTTTCTAGGGGTTAAACCAAGAATGGGTTACTGTAGAGTACAGCATTTCAAATCCATCAATTGATGATTGGATTGGAGTATTTTCTCCTGCCAATTTCAGGTGAATCATAACTTTCTTTTCAATCTTAATAGAGAATTTCCTGTCAGCAATTGTACCCCGAAATCTCTAGTTGGTTTTATTACATGGATGATGGCTGGTGGCATGGGCTCTAATGCTAATGTAAGCATTTCTATCTCCACTTTTCAGTGCGTCTAGTTGCTCTGCTGAAAATAGCAAGGTGGTTCCACCTCTATTGTGTACTGCACCCATAAAGGTTTGTGATTGACTGAACATAATCAAGAATGGAAGTGTCCTATTGCCCTTTGCATATCTATAGAATGAACAAGAAGACATCTTTTGAACTAATTGTTTATTTCTGCAGTATCAATATGCCAATTACACCAATCCTAAGTATAAAGACACTGGAAAAGGGTCACTGAGGTTTCAACTGATCAACCAGAGATCAGACTTCTCTTTTGCTCTATTTTCTGCTGGAGTATTAAATGTATGCAAATTTCTGTTTTATTCGTTGTTTTATCTATTAATTCTTTACAAAATTCTGATGTTTCCTTCAAAAAAGTGTTACAGACCAAGGGTTAGTATGTAGTGCTACATTACTTAGAAAGAAAACATTGCTGTAGCTGTTTTATATCAGATGATAGCGAACTTTCAGAGTGTTGGAACCTGAACATTCTTCATCGTATGCAAAAGCAGTTCTATCTTTAGCTTTTGGTTTTAAACAGTTAGCAAAAGTTTCTTCTGGCAAAGCCTAATGACAGTTTTAGTAAAAATGTTATTGTAGATCCGCTCAGTTCATGTGATTTCTATTGAAACTTCTAAGGCGTTTTACTTCCTGTGGTCTGTTAAATTTTAGAACCCACAGGCGCGGGACTATGCTGCTTTGTTGACACATCTGCTAAGGCTGTCACGGATTCATTTTGGATTTTCTATCCTTTTTTAAACTTCTCTGAATTTAATGATACATGTCATTTCAGTTTTGCCTTTTGATTGTTCTTCATTGGGTTGCCTTCCCATTTTGATTGTTTTGCTTATCCATAAGGTTGTTTCTGGAGGTATTCTGTTGCGTTTCACTATGACACTTTTCAGTTGTGATGTAACTCTTCTTCCTTTATGAACAGCCAAAGCTGGTTGCATTGTCGAATAAAGTTGCCTTTGTGAATCCAAATGCACCAGTGTACCCGCGCTTAGCACAAGGAAAGACTTGGGATGAAGTAAGTGAATATGCCTCTACTGTTTTCTTTGCACTTGTAAACCATGTATTAGGTAACTATGGAGAAAAATTATATGAGAGCAGATCAATTACACAAATTAATTGTGCTCCCTCTTTCTCTGCATGCATCATTCTTATACTAGTTTCAATGAGACTATATTGCCATCTATGATTTCCTTAGTGTTCATAAAGGTTTTTTGTCCTTCTAAGACACTTTTAAACTTCGCAAGTTACTCCTGACGGCTTGATAAAATTATCTAATCTAAACATCACCCCAGATGACTGTGACATGGACTAGTGGATACGGAATTAATGATGCAGAGCCTTTTGTTGAATGGGGTCAGAAAGGAGATAAACTGAGACGTTCTCCAGCAGGGACACTTACTTTTGATCGCAGTAGTCTGTGTGGTAGGTGAAAAGTTTCCAGTTTAGTTCGTTTCTGATATTCAGAGTGAGTCCTATTATGCATGATTTGATGCTACCTAACAGTTCCTCTCAGTAACGGGTTTATTGACAATTTCCCGCATTCAAGTGTAGACAATTTCTTTATGTACTAGATAGTTCATGGAAGCCATTAATTACTCCTGTTGGCATTGCTACTAGTTTTTTGAATACACAAGTAGAATGCTTTTTATTGTATTCGATAAAGTAAGTATTTTACCAAACTGAGGCATCCCATCTGGACCAATAGAATAGGCTACTCGTTTATTTGTCCTCAGCAATTCCTTACCCTAATATTTGTGTACATACTGAGGTATTACATTCAAACTGCAGGTGCTCCGGCGACAACTGTTGGTTGGCGTGATCCTGGATTTATCCATACCAGTTACTTGAGGGAGTTGTGGCCCAATGCACTGTATGTTATATGTTTGAAGTGCACTAATATTATTTTTGTACATTTGTTGTAAATAAATCCAGTTTTCCAGGTAGCCAAGCTCTGTGTATTTTTTCACCATAGCCTCACTGGATATGTATGTGGAATTAACGGATATTTATAGTATGCAAAATTGAGTATGAAGTTTAGTGAAAGCATAAATTTTACCTGTTAATTCGAGCTTTTGTTGTCCCATATGAAGTGTTTGTTGATATAGCAGAACAATACTCTTTGCCTTCTAGATGCACTTTCAGTATAAATCAATAACAATAGAAATCTATAACTTTGACCAATGTAGAATGTAGAACAAGTCTTATGTTGTAAAGTATGTTGGATTATCTAAAATAACTTAATTGATTGTTTTATTTAATCTTCTGAATGGCCTACAAAATCTTGATTGACTGGAATTCTGTAAGTCAGATTAACTGCAAAGGAATTTAATATGACAAAACCTTTCTTGCAAATTGGTCTTGCAGTTACACCTACAAGCTGGGGCATCGGTTGTACAATGGATCCTACATCTGGAGCCAGACGTACCAATTCAAAGCATCTCCTTATCCTGGTCAAAACTCCCTACAGCATGTAGTCATTTTCGGTGACATGGGAAAGGTTGGATTTCCTTGTCAGAGTCATACATGTCAAAACTACCTAAATCCTTCACTTTGACAATTGTGACTTATTATCAAGAAAATATATTTTGGGGTATTTTTTTATGGAAAAAGTGTCTAGTTTTAATATGCTTATTTCATTACGGTGATAATGACACCTAAAGATAATCTGGTTCAAGTTGTCTTTAGGATCCCCCACAAGAAAGGCCTTCTTTCATATTACTTCGATCAGCCATCTATTATCATAACCTGAGTTGTAACCAAAACTATGTAACTTTTTGAGATTTAGTCACACAAGTTGCAAGTGGTTAAAGTGTTTAATTTTCTAAGTTGGACAACTATTCTGAAGCCCATAAACTGGCCTACAATATGTTACAAAGTTGTATTTTATCACTGCAGGATGAAGCCGATGGCTCCAATGAATATAACAATTTTCAACATGGTGCCCTTAATACCACCAATCAGCTTATCAAGGACTTGAAGAATATTGGTTTAGTCTTCCACATTGGTGATATTACTTATGCCAATGGGTATCTTTCTCAATGGGACCAATTTACATCTCAAATTGAGCCAATTGCTTCACATGTACCTTATATGATTGCAAGGTACTGTGGGATCTGTATATGTGACTTTCTGAACTTAACAATATATTGCTTTCTATTCTATATTAAGCGTTCACCCTTACAGTGGCAACCACGAGCGTGATTGGCCTGGAACAGGGTCATTTTATAGCACCTTGGATTCAGGAGGAGAATGTGGTGTGCCGGCTCAGAATATGTTTTACGTTCCTGCTGAGAACAGAGCTAAATTCTGGTATGATTAAGAACCTTGAGATTCAAATTGATTTTTCAAGAACATGCATTCAGGAGTTCAGATGGCTGTGTGCTGAACTTGCTATCCCTGAGCAGTGGGAAACTTATCTGTTTTTATTCATGCTTATCTTTGAACAAGAACTTGTTATCAAGATTTTAAGGGAAACAAAAAGAAGGCAACTGTAATCTGATCTATAAGGTTGAAAGTGTGTTTACAAGCTGTTTCCGGTTACGTTTCTGTGAGCTCATATGTCAGAGAGTCACTATAACTGCAAGAAATAATTATGTTATATTAGCTTTAGTTTCCAAATGAAAAACATCCTCTTCATAATCATCTTTTAAAATATTTGCACAGAAATTGTTTGCACTTTCTTAATATAGATAGTCTTCCATCTTTTTTAAATATTTGATATATTCTACTCTCTCCTGTGGATATATGATCCCTGAGGAAAATATAACTTCAGGGATGCATTGATAAATGGAGGAGAAATACTTAATCATCTAACTCAGATGAAGTAATAATTTCTGTTTCAGAAGTGGAATGTCCTGAATACTGTTATCTCACGTTTTCAGGTACTCTACAGATTATGGCATGTTCAGATTCTGTATAGCTGATACGGAACATGATTGGAGAGAGGGATCAGAGCAATATAACTTCATTGAGCACTGCCTTGCATCTGTAGATCGACAGAAGCAACCTTGGCTCATCTTTCTCGCCCATAGAGTGCTAGGTTACTCTTCTACTGCTTTTTATGCTGATGAAGGATCATTTGCAGAACCAATGGGGAGGGAAAGTCTTCAGAAACTCTGGCATGGCATGAAGTATAAAGTTGATATTGCTATCTATGGCCACGCTCATAATTATGAGAGAGTTTGTCCCATTTACCAGGTATTCTTATTGCTACATCAAATAGTGGATTTGTTGTTTTTCTTAAATATTTCGTTCAGCTGTCTCGTAACAACTCAGCTGAAGATTGTTTATCCAAAACATTTTTATGTTTAGCTCTTCTGTAACTTGGATTCTTGGTCAAATGGCCAAGATGAAAATTGTTCGTTTTCTACAATCCAAATCACTTCTCTTATATTTTCTCTTTTAATATGAAGAACACCGCACACAGTTGAACAACATTTTGTTTTCAATACAATGGTAATAGACATTGATACGTTGTGACGCGTATCATTTTTTTCTCTTGATGCAGAATATTTGTACAAACAATGAAAAGAACTTCTATAAGGGCATACTGAACGGCACAATACACGTAGTAGCTGGGGGAGGAGGAGCAGGCCTTGCACAATTTTCTACCTTCCAACCAAGATGGAATGAGCATTTTCAGAGACTACGATTATGGATTCGTAAAACTTACAGCATTTGATCATTCAAACCTTCTGTTCGAGTACAAAAAGAGCAGTGATGGTCGAGTTTACGACTCCTTCAGGATTTCTCGAGATTATAAAGACATCCTAGCCTGCACTGTGGATAGCTGCCCAAGTATGACCTTGGCATCTTGATTCAAGTTTCTGCATCATCCCATTTGATACACATTTTCTGCTACACCAACATAACTAACCAAGGAACATTTTCCCTGTTTGAAACGTGACGAAATTCGCTATATTTTTCTCCTTTTTTTGGTTACAGATAAACACTTCTCTATACTCTTCCATATGTGATTCACTTTCTTTTTGTTCTTCATGAAAATGTTCAGAAAGGTGTTTATATATGAGCAATGGCCTCTTGTTCTACTTTCAATTTGAGAAATCTTTGATTGTAGACAGGTGCCATTTCGGTTGTACAAGTACAATAACCTTTTGTTATGATTTATATGATTGATCATCTCCATTACCTTTGAATCAATTGATAATAGTCTTATCCTAGGGAAAGAATATTCTTTGTTAGTCACTCCGTAATTATTTGTTAGAAAAATACAGGTTACTAATATCAGTCTTTAATTAAATTTATAATATAAAAGCAAACAGACTCTGCTTTTTTAAATTGGTTCTCTACTTTATGAACAATCGGACAATTGTGCAAAATGTGCAAAGTAAATATTGTAGCAAATAACTACTTCTTATTCCTTATTCTAGTTTGATCTTTACACAGATGATAGATATGTGGAGCTATTACATCGGAAACTTTGCAATTTTGAATCTAGTGATAATCTCCCAATTAATTTCAAATTTTATATTAAACTCGATAAATCCAAACTTTGAAAGTGCTATAAATTGTTAATAAAATTCTTAGAACTTAATTTTTCTAATTAATGATGACTAATATGTAAAAAGGTCATTTGAAATACTCATAAACTACTTTTTTTTTTTACAATAATATTTGTGATTACGTGAAATAATGTATATGACTTACAGTTCGAAACTTCTTCTTCTTTTTTTCATTGATAAAATTTGACGAATTTTCGAATACACTAAATTCAATAAATTTTTGAACGTGATTTTTGTCACGATAGTAACTGAATTCAAATTACTTGATATTCGAATAGAACTTGGTTAGTTAAGAGTTCGTTCGAACTTCGAATCATAAATTATCAAATCAATTTTGAACAAAATTTAGTGTTCGTTAATATTTTGCATTTGGCTCGAACCAAACTTGATAAGCTAAAAATATTAAATATATGTAAAATTTCCAAACTATTTGATGGTAGTTCGATTCAATAAAAACTCGTTTAAATTCTACTCGAAAGATAAACAAGTTAAATTTGAACTAAATTTTTAAACTCGTTAAAATAATTAAATAAGATTATACACTAATCCGACTTTTATATTTCTTTGTATCCTAGTTTCAGCCCGTGGCAACGACGTCGTTTTGTAAAAATGGCTGGCCCTAATACACATTTGTTTAGGAACAAAACGTGGCTTAACAAAGTGCAGAAAATGGTCATATTAGATGATTGGAAATATTTATGTAGATATAATTTATAATTTTATTTATAAACTTTATAATATAGATTAAATATTATAAATTTATGACAGTTAATATAATTAAAATTTTATAAAATTTAATTTGATCGTAATTTTTATAACTAAGCCAATATCAAATATATGATAATATTTTCCATTATATAATAATGTCCAGCTGCGTATTTTCCATTAGATAACAATGTCCAGCTGCTCCTTATGTTATCTTTGGCGCGAGGACAGGCCAGCAGATGTGGTGTGTGCTTTTCACTGCAAGAATTCAATCAAAGATATGTTGTCAGCCATTCTCTTCAGTCCATTCCTCTTCTTCCTAAGCTCCTCCGTCTCCGAGTCACCACAAGTTTTGTTTCCGGGTCGACTCAGCGAGTCCAAACAATGCTCATCACAACCACCTATGCATTTAAAGGAGGAGTATTTCCTCACTCCAGTTTGTGAGTTTCCAGCATTTCTTCCCAAAGAAGTTGAGAATATCAAAGACCCTTTTGCTAGAAAATTGGCCTCAAGAATTGAAAGATTGCCTGTTCAAGTAAAATCCCTCTCTGCTCCCTTCCTTCCTCTACTAGATTTATTATCTTTTCTCAACTTGGTTTTGTTTATTTGCTTATTTTTGTTGAAGGGTTGTCCTTCAATTTCTCATATTTGATCCATTTAGCCCAAATTTTTACTAGTTTCTTGAATTTTATTCAAGATGGTTTTAGTTTTGTTAAGAAAACTGGGCAATAAAATTGGCTCCATTAGGACTAAAAACGTTTATTCTTTATACTTATTTTGTAATAGTAATTACTTTAACACGTTTTTCAACCACTTTTTTTTTATCTTTTATATGTTATATCTCGAGTGTATCAAGGATGAAAATGATAAGTTGCTAGTAAAGTTGAGTAAATTAAGGAAAGATAGGAGAAATAATTTCATTAACTATTCAATGATTTCGAGATAATGGAGACGATGTTATTTAAGGAGTGTTAGATAAGTTTGAGGAGGCTTTGAACAAGATGAAGAAAGGAAAAGCAGTTGGTCCCGAAGATATTCCAATTGAGGTATGGAAATGTTTAGGAAAGAAGAGCATAAGTTGGCTTACCAATCTTTTCAATAAAATATTGAAAAGTAAAAAGATGTCTGACTAATGGAAGAAGAGTACTCTCATACCCATATTCAAGAACAAAGGGGATATACAAAATTGTGTGAATTAAAGAGGTATTACGCTAATGAGCCATATGATGAAATTTTGGGAGAGGGTGATAGAAAGAATGTTAAGAAACGAGACTAAGGTGTCAAATAATCAATTTGATTTTATGCTGGGGAGATCGACTATTGAAGCCTTACATCTCATAAGGAGACTTACCAAGAGATACCATAATAAGAAAAAAGATCTACGTATGATTTTTATTGATTTTGAAAAAGCATACGATAGAGTCTCTAGAGAAGTTTTATGTCTCGAGAGTTTTAGAAAAAAGATGAATTAGAGTAGCATATATAGAATCAATAAATAAAATGTATAGGAATGTGGTTACAAGTGTGAGAACACCAGAAGGTTTGACACGATAGTTCCCTATAAACATAAGTTTGCACCAAAGTTCAACTCTAAGTACTTATCTATTTGCATTGGTTATAGATAAACTTACAAGGCATATATAGGAGGAAATACCGTGATGTATGTTATTTGCAGATGACATTGTTTTAGTAGTTGAAACAAAAGATGGGGTTAATGCTAAATTCGAGATTTGGAGAGAGACACTTGAGTCAAAAGGTTTAGAATTAGTAGATCAAAGACAGAATACATGAAATTTAAGTTTAACAAGAGTGTATATAGGAATAGAATAGGGGTTAGTATCGAAAATCAAGAGACATCCATAAATGACAATTTTAAATATTTAGGATCAGTTATTCAGAGTAATGGTGGTACAAATCGAGATGTTATACATCGGATACAAGCAGGTTGGACACTAAATGGAGAATGGTATCGAAAATATTATGCAACTGCAAAATTCCTTTACGACTTAAGGGTAAATTTTATATAACGACAATTAAGCTAGCGATACTTTATGGGTCTGAATGTTGGGCAGTGAATTACTCACATGAGCAAAAGATGAGAGTACTAGAAATGCGAATGTTAAGATGGATGTGTGGGTATACTAAGATGGATAAGATACGCAATGAGTATATTCGTGAGAAGATTAGAGTAGCTCCTATTGATGAGAAGATGAGAGAAATACGCTTAAGGTGGTTAGGTCATGTGTTAAAACATCCAGTAGAAGCGCCTTTCAGACGAATAGATTTTAGAGAGAATAGTCAATATAAGAGGGGTAGGAGAAGATCGAAAAAGATTTGGTGATGTCTCTTGTAAGAAAGATATAACCCATCTAGAAATTGAGAAGAATATGATCTATGATAGAGCGCAATAGCATAGTAGAATTCATGTAGCCAATCCTACTTAACGGGATTAAGTGCTTAGTTTGTTTGTTTATATTACATCTCAAATTGATACGACAATTATTCTAAATAATGACCATTCAAACGAAGAATTCATTGATTATTATAAACACTATTTGGATGTAGCCTTGCTGATTTGTTGATAAAGGGGCATTCTTTACTAGCATTTAATGTCTGAATATGTACCATACATGTGTTGGCAAATTAGACATGCTATATAATGAGTATCTATAACAGTGCTAGTTTCATATTAGATACTAGTTGATAAAAGTACTAGATTCGTCATAAAACTTGGAGATTGGCAGCATTTCCTCTAAGCACATGTGATTGTGCCGTTGTGTGCGGATGTATTGCCATTACAAGCAATGCATTGCAATGCAGTCGTGAGTTGAATTACGGATTTAAAGTAGTGTACTGAATTTGATGATTACAGTAAGCAACAGGTTAGCATTTTCTTAAGGACTTTTCGTGGATTCCAGGTTAAATTTTCAGACACTTGTATCATTAGTAGTTGTGATAGATCAGACTGAAGCCAAAGATAGATAGCAAGAAAATCCGCTACTACTTCTCCATGGTTTTGACAGGTATGCGTCATGCTAAATTCATTATGTTTTAAAAGTTTAATCTTGCGGGTTTTATTTGGTTTATAGTTTCATATAGCTCTTGTTTAGATTGGAGATACACACTTCCGTTGCTTGAGGAGGCAGGATTGGAGACATGGGCTATTGATATACTTGGATGGGGTTTCTCTGATTTAAGTACGTCCAGCCCATCCAGTTCTCGTTGATATTCTTCATTTCTCTGTCCTTATTAAGATTCATTGTCTATACCCTAACAATAATTTTTTTTTGGTCCTCATTGCGTTTATAAGAAAGGCTCCCTCCATGTGATGTAGCTTCGAAAAGGGAGCCCTCTGTCAGGTACTTTGTTTCCTGTTGATGTACCTCTTATCATTTAATAGTGGATGCAGAAAGAAGGAACAGACAATACAAAATATGAAATACTAAGTTAGGAACTCTAGATAAATGTATAAATTTTAGAGCAGAAACTTTTTAGAATCTTATGATCACTTGCGCATAAAGCAGAAACATTTGTGGTTTTCTTGGTCTTGTTTTCGTTTTCTCCAATTGGTGGACTGATTTGTAAGTCCTTAATTTAGAGGAGGTGAGACTAGGCAAAGATGGAGAATCCTACTTGATACTCTAGATAAAGTGTGGAGTAGAAAGTTTCTATTTGACTTACTATTTGCTGATCCAGTGTCTGTTAACCAGATTTGATAACTGGGAGAATGTTACCTTTTGGACGGTGCTTCCCAGCTTATTTATTTACTTTGAGATGTTTCATTGTAAATTTTAATTATATGAAAGTCTAAGCTGAATACACAATGTGTTTCTCTAGTTCTGGAAATCCTATATCAAAAGGCCCATGATATTAGTCGGGCCAAGCCTAGGTGCAGCTGTTGCAATTGATTTTGCTGTCAGCCATCCACAAGCTGTAAGAACTTCTGAAAATTGTGAATCCATCTGTAGTTATCTGTAAGTTTTTCATTTTCTAAGGCATAGATATGGATTGTCTGTATACCATTCTACTGCTAATTGATGCTGATATGCCACTCTTCTCAGGTCGATAAACTGATTTTCATAAATGCAAGTGTTTATGCAGAAGGCACTGGAGAGCTTGCAAATTTACCCAAAACATTAGCATATGCTGGGGTGAGTTCCTACCATTATAAAGGAGAATCAAATTTTCATGTTTATCACTCGATAATAAGTGGAATAAAACAAAAGAAAAGAAAGTCCTATACTAAGACAGTTGTTCGGAGATGATTCCCAACACAGCCCCACAGCAGAATCACACAACCAAATATCAAAAGCCAATCCCTCTTGTGGCAACAAATATCATCCACATATCTGAACCCCACTAATCTGAAAACTGCTCATCACTATATACTCTCTGATCAGACCCGTAAACTTATCAAGCCAGAGAATACAAGGTTTGCAGCTAAAGGTGTAAGCAAGTTGTGATGGAAAGTCACCCGGAATTGCCCAGCATTATTGTCAGGGTTGGTGATGCCATTTCCGGAGGGTCCAAGCCCAAAAACAGGCGTAGTAGTACCACTTGAAGTTGTAGAAGTCAGTGGGTCTGTGGTTGTAGGAGATGTAGATGGATTGGTTGATGGGCTTGTTCCAGCATTGCTGCAAAAACCACAAGATAGAACATAGGATAGAAATCATAATATCAACTTCAAATACACAGTGATAATACATGAAAACAAATACTACTTTAAAATATTCTGACCCCAAAAAAAAAAAAGATAAGAAAGCCAAATGTTACCAAACTAGATAAAAAAATATTACTACTATGATAGGATGTAAAACGAATGTAAACCTAAGATATAAAGATGAGGAACATGCTCAGGCAAACAAGACAAATGAAAAGTGAGACATTAACATCATGACAGCTCACATGCATATAATTGTCAAGACATCATAGTAGTGAGAAAAGTGAGTTGGATCTAACAATCCTCAGAATCATAACTGGACAGTGAGGAGTGCATCAGAAATTATCAGCATTGGTTCAAAAAAGTTAGCAGTCTACCAGATAAGATGCGAGTGCTGATTGGTAATGTGATTAAATCAAAATCTAGGAGTCAATGAAACCAATGATTAGTCTGTGGATACTCCTAAACCTTCATATCTTCCAATCCCAAATTCAAGAAATGATTTTGCTGCGAACCCTTTTCTAATTCTTGTTCTTCTTCCATGTACCTCAAAAGCTATTAACTTTATACTAAAGATGTCATTTTTATATATGAGAAAGTGAAGCCAAGAAATATATTGAAAACCATGATTAATCTTGTCGGTGTAAAATTTTTTGTACACTATCTAATGTCGATACTCGCAACCTAATCATCTTTTGAATTTCAGAAGTTAATTTTGTACTTGTGGTATGAATCTATAGCTGATGATATAAAAAAAAAAAAATTGTCACAACCGAGATAGGAAAGATTAACTCTTGAAATTAATACAAACATAGCAATAACAAATTTGAGTCATTTACAAAACAAAACTTTTGAAGTAAGGAACCATAAGATGGTTAAAAAAAAATCCTAATTGCCAAGAAAAAATTTATATACAGGGAGCAAGATCTAGACATACCTGGAGCTAGATGGATAAACACATCCAGAAGGAATAGCTGAAAATTTTCAAGGAAAAAATAAGAGAACTTCAGTATTTTTTCTAGATAAGAAAAGAGGGGTTTTCCCCCCTTTCTCTCTGGCTATTGGCTTTTAAAGGGACTTGCTTGGAGCTGTTTGAGACACAGCTGCAGTTCCTGAAAAATCACAGCTCCATGCGGAAAAAGAGCCATCAAATATGCACCTATCCATGCAGAAAAAGATGTGGGACGCTATAGATTTTTTTAAATAATTTTTATCACTTTTTACTTTATTATTTATACTTTTACGAAATATTTATTTGGTTAGCATGAATTTTTTTGTCAAATTTTTTTTACTTTTTTTTTTAAATACTTTTCATTATTTACATAATTCAAAATTTTCTTTTACTATAATTGTAAAAATAATTACTTACACAGTTCAAATTTTCTTTTACTATTCATTATTATTCAATCAATTATTTTACTATTCGTCTATATGCGTATTATACTATTCACATATATTAACATTGAATTTTTTTTATAATATCAATTACTATTCATTGGTTTGAATTTTTTTCGAGTAAAAAAAAAATAGAAATGTAAGTTTGGATATAAGTGGAAACATAGAGTTTATAAAATGGTATACGAGCTTCGGATTTCTGAACTTAGGTTCGGGAATTCAAACTATATGTAGAAAAATAGAGTTTGAAATAGTAGACAAAATTCGATTCGAATTTTCGATATATATTGGAGAATTTGAAATATGGATAGAAAAGTATAAATTTTAAATTATATTTTTATTTTGTATTAAATAAATACATGTTTAGCATAGACATACAGACACATTTTGTTTTTCAAGATTTGGATTTCAAACGACGAATAAGTAACTACCTTTGCATGCGATTTTTAATACTTGATTTGATGGTATAAAAAAGAAAGTGATATCAATCGGATTATATATTTTGATATTAATAATTTTGTGTACGTGTTTTGTTTTTTAATGCACAAAATACTAAGTAATTTTTAAATTATATTTTTTTTATTTTATATTAAATAAATTCATACTAGCATACATGTATGAGTATATTTTGTTTTTTAATATTCGGATTTCAAACGACGAGAAGGTAACTACGTTTGTGTGTGGTTTTTAGTACTTAATTTGATGGTGTGAAAAAGAAAGTGAATGGAATTATATATTTTGATATTAGTAATTTCGTTTGACTTTCGCGTACGTTTTTTTGTCTTTTAGTACAAAAACACTATTCAATACTTATTCACAAAAAAATATTTGCATTATTCTTATTTAAAACAATTATTCAAATTATTCACATTTTTTTTATTATTTACCACATTACTCAAATAATTTCTCAAATAATGTGCCAAAATAATATTCCATATAATGCAATCCATACGTGCCAGCATTTCTCTCTAGCAATTCTTTTCGAAATTTTTTAAGGTTACACCATTTGGATGGATGGATTTAAATTAAACGAATGATTTTAAATAAATGAATTTAAATTAATATAAATTTTGGATAAATTTCAAATTAACTTATTTAACTATTAAAATTACACTATTATTTGTTGGTGAATTTCAAATTCACAACTAAATTAATTTTGTCATTTGGATAACGTATTATAAATTTGGATATCAAATCAAATCCATTCCATTCCATTTCGAGAAAAAAAAAAAATCAAATCCATCCAAACACAATGCAAAACATATTTTTACAAAAATTGTATCGTTTCTCTTATATTATATTAGGGGCGAGCATGAATCCTGTTAATTGAATTCACAATCGTTTTTGCTTCCAAATTGAAATTTTGAAACTGGTTAATTAGATTTCAGTTTAATAAATTGGTTTGACCGAATTTTGAAATCGAAAATCGACTATGAAATTGAAATTGAATTTTGAATTAAGAATGAACTAATTTTTTAATTCAATTCAGTATTTAATGAACTTTAGATGTCTGACTTTAAGTATAATTTTTAGTATTTGGCTTGAAATGTTACATTTTTTTTTATTAAAAAAATAACACACGCACACACACCTCTCCCTAGTGACTCAAACACATGGCCAATAGGTCAATAAGGGAAAACGTAAGAAACGTCTTACCGCCTAACTTATACTTTGTTATATCTTATTTTGAGTAAATATACTCTTTTATATAATGTGATCTTCCAAACTATACTATAATTTTATTTATAAAATTACTTATAATATATATATACTAGAAAAAAGCACGTACTTCGCACGTGTAATACTTCTAATTTATTGAAAATTTTTACTTTTGAAAAAAATAAATGAGTAATCAGTGAATAATAACCAAGTATGAAAATTTTAACTGTTGAATTTTTTATACAAGATTTATATATTTTAAATATATTTACTGTTTCATTGTAATTATTTTCACCTATCTTTTTTTGTTTCAATATTATTTGTTATTTGTTACAAAATTATATATAAATTTCATTTTTTTCTTACCAAAATATTAAATAAATTTTCTCTTTTATGAGAACAACGTATGATAATTGTATTTTTTATATATATATATTTCTCTTATAGGTGCCTAGATTATAATTTTCATATAGTATTACCATCAATTAATTAAACAATTAAAGATTAAGATATTTTTCATAGTATTGAATTTTTTAAATATATAAGCATATTCTTTGTCATTACAAAAATAAATAATATCATTATCAAGCATCAAACATTATATAAATGAAGCATTTTGAAATTTTATTGGCAGCGATGTATTAATAGGTAATCGGATGATATATTTATAATAATTACAAAATATATTAATAAACATTTTAATCTATATAAAGAAAATGAATCTTATTAAAATGTAAATAATATATAAATCAAATAAAAATTAGCCTTATGTATAGGATAACTAGACAAATCGACTATACATATTCTTCATATTATAAACAGGTATTATATAATTTATTAAATCATTATAAAAAATTGAAATAATAAATTGTTATTTCACCGATTGTCTTGCTATAAAATGCAATAAATGTTAAATAAAACAATCCTTTATCTTACTCTACAATACACAAAATGCTAATAAAAGAGTAGTTCTAAATATAACTAAAATTACACGTTATTACTTTAAGTGAGATTTTATATATTTTTTGTATCACAATTAATTTTTTGCTAACATATTATGTAAAATATATATACATATAGAAAATATATTGTGATGTTATCTCTTAAAGTTATGATAACATTCACTTCAATACTTAATTGACGTTCTAAGCTCTTTATTCATATTTAATAGCATAAAATATAGTTAACTCCGATCTAAAATAGTTTTTATTTTTCTTTTAGATTTGTGGATTATAATTTCTAATAGCGACATTACCAATAACTTAATCAATTATAGACAAAGACTTTTTCCATAATATTAAACATTTTTTAAATATATCTATATATTCTTTATCATTTGTAAAGGATAAAATCATCATCAAATATCAAACATCATTTAATAGATGAATTAGCGTGTCAAAATTCGTTTATAATGAAAATATTTGCAGGAGATTAAATAATATATAGTAATAATTACAAAAATGATTAAATAAATTTTCAAAAAATAAGAAAAATAAACCCAAATATAAAGAACAAATATATCAAACAAAAATTATGTTTCCTGTATAAGAAAACCTACAAATTAAACTAATATGTTCTGTATAATATGGATAGGTATCATGTAGCATATTAAGATCATAATCGAAAGGCAAAAATAAAAATTTATTCTTTTATCTTACTCTGAAATGTAAAGAAAATTAATCAAAAAATCCTCTATATTACTCTAAATGCACGCAACTCAAATGAAAAATATTCAATTCTAAAGACATCCAAAATAATATGTAATTTCTATAATTTCTATTCTAATTAATTTTTTAACGTATTGTGTAAATTAATTATGTATTCAGATAAAGGATATATTGGTATTTTATACACATCTTAATGTATGATAATATTGATATTCTGTCTCTTTCATTCCGATCCTGAATGGTATCGAATGTAGATTAATTTCAAAATTATATTTTGATATAATATTTTAGTATGAAATTAAATTTGCATTTATTAAATATATATAAACAAAATGAAGGCTAATAAAAGTGTATGGTTTTATTTTTTTATTTTTTGTACTTTTTCAATTAATTCCTTTTATTATATACCAAGATATTTAATCTACGTCTTTATTATTTTGTTAAATAGTGAAAAATTCCATTGTAATTTTCAAAATCGACATGTAAAATTAATCTATATTTGTAATTATTTTAGAGTATTTAATAGTATGACTATATTTGAATAATATATGTTGTCTTTTAGAGTGCTAACCGGCTTATTTTTCTTTTATATTGTCATTCCTACAATTTAAACGTAGTATTTTTATAGATCTTATAATAATTATTCTAAAATATTTTGAGCATTAATCATATAATTGGTTTAATGTTTTTTAGCTTATCAATAGCTATCTAGTCCAAAGCAATATTTCTTTATTATGTTATAGCGTAACTATAACAACCTGTGTTGTAGTTTCTGAATTTGACATTTAAATTCATTATATACTTATAACTATTTACAGTATTGTTACAATCATTATAAATATTTTGGGTATATGCATTGTATCATGATTTGAATTTATTTTCTAACTCATCAATAGTTCATCTAAACTAATATTATATAAAATGATGTTATTAAAAATAAAGATTTAGTAATAGAAATACTATTAAAGAGGTTTAAAATTAACAAATACTTTTATAACGATTAAAAATTGTGAGTTTTTTATTTTGTTATTGAGTTTTACTTTCATTGCTTGGTTAATTTTCTTTCCTTCATGTAGGACAGAAAAAACAAATATAAATTAATCATAATACAGACTTAAAAGAAATAAGAAAATAGTGTTATATATTATACTATTTTTTCACTTTATATAAATTTAGTTATTTATTTGTATGATTGTTAATTTTGTGATTTTTAAGTTGGAACATACTCAAAAATTCTACAATACCTATGGATATATCTATCATATTAACTGAAATTTCAAGTTAAAAAGTCATTATAATCAAAAGTTGTGAAACTATAATAGTTGAGTGTCATTTAAAGAATTTTGTGCTTAAAAAATGATACCGGCCAGATTTGTCACTTCTTCAACTAATCCCAACCAAAAAGGCTAGCAAAAATGCCAAATTCAACTTCAATACATTTTTTCATCAAATTTTATATGAATCAAATATTTTTTGTATAAAAAGTTTATTTATCAGACAAAATTAAACAAAAAAATTATTAGAATATAATGGGATAAAATAGTCAACATGTTTAGTTGATATAATAGAAGCACTTTACTGGTCAATATATAATATTAAGTATTAACCTATTAGTGATACTCAAAAAGAGGTTAAGTGTAATTAACCTTATATATAAAGTACGCAGGGGGAAAGTCTAATTAAGTTTTTCAGGCATATTTGAATGAACAATTAGAGAAAAGAAAATAATTGTAGTGAATTTGTAATATATGTATTTATAATAGTTATAAAAGATTCTTTTTATTATGAATAAAAAATAGAAACAATTTGAACATATATAATATTTTTACTTTATTCTTTGCTGAAATATCAATGATTTTTCTCCTCTTAGAATTATAACATTCTTGTTGTGTATTTATGCCAAAATTTCGTAATAAGTTAAGGAATAAACAATCTATTTCATTAGCATTTCATGTATTTTAGAATAAGATAAAGGATATTTTCATGAACATTCGATACATTTTAAAGCAAGAAAAAAGAACTAATTATTATTTCAATTTTTTTGTAATGAATTTAATATGCTATATTATACCTATCCATAATATGAATAATACATTAGTTTAATCTGTTTAATTTCTTATATATAAGATATAATTTTTGTTTGATTTATTTAGTTATTACATTTTAATTATTTAATTATATTTTTATACAAATAAAAGTCTTCCATGTTATTATGTATTTATGTCAAAATATATGGTTGTATCCTAAGCAATAGGTTGNAGAATAGATTATGAGTAATTTAATTAATTATGTTTTCTTATTGAGAATTAGAAATTATATCATTCATTTTTTTTATTTTTTGAAATTTTAATTATAATAAATATTTTTATACAAATAAAAATCTTCCATCTTATTATGTATTTATGCCAAAATATGTGGTTGTATCCTAAAAAATAAGTAGAATAAATAATGAATAATTTAATTATGTTTTCCTATTGGGAATTGAAAATTATATTTCATTGAGGGCGGGTATTTTAGGCATTATAAAAAAAGTAAAAAAATACTTAAATATGGTTTTCTATTAGGTATTGGAAATTATTTTATTAAGAGCGGGTATTTTAAGCATTACAAAAAAAAGAAGGAAGAAACACATATATGTGTTTTCTATTAGGAATTAGTAATTGTATTTCATTAAAGACGGGTATTTTAGTCATCACAAAATAGAGAGAAACACATTCAGGGGAGAAACAGTTTGAGGGGAGGAGTTATTCTAATTGTTCATTATAGCTAACAGCATATGCTCATATTTTTTAGCAAGAGAAAAGAACAAATTATTATTTCAATTTATTGTAATGAATTTAATATGCTATATTATACCTATCTATAATATGGAGAATATATTAGTTTAATCTGTTTAATTTCTTATACATAAGACATAATTTTTGTTTGATTAATTTAGTCATTACATTTTAATTAGATTCATTTTTTATTTTTTAAAATTTTAATTATAATAAATATTTTTATACAAATAAAAGTCTTTCATGTTATTATGTATTTATGTCGAAATAGATGGTTGTATCTTAAGTAATATAGAATAGATTATGGGTAATTTAATTAATTATGTTTTCTTATTGGAAATTTGAAATTATATGATTTATTTTTTTTGGAAATTTTAATTATAATAAATATTTTTATACAAATAAAAATCTTCCATCTTGTTATGTATTTATGCCAAAATAGGTGGTTGTATCCTATAAATAAGTAGAATAAATAATGAGTAATTTGATTATGTTTTCCTATTAGGAATTGAAAATTATATTTCATTAAATTATGTTTTCTTATTGGAAATTTGAAATTATATAATTCATTCTTTTTTTTTTAAATGTTAATTATAATAAATATTTTTATACAAATAACAATCTTCCATCTTGTTATGTATTTATGTCAAAATAGATGGTTGTATCCTAAAAAATAAGTAGAATAAATAATGAATAATTTAATTATGTTTTCCTATTAGGAATTGGAAATTATATTTCATTAAAGGCGGGTATTTTAGGCATTACAAAAAAAGTAGAGAAACATTTAAATATGTTTTGCTATTAGATATTGGAAATTATATTTCATTAAGAGCGGGTATTTTAGATATTATAAAAAAGAAAGAAGAAACACTTATATATGTTTTCCTATTAGATATTGGAAATTATATTTCATTAAGGCGGGTATTTTAGTTATCACAAAAAAGGGAAGAAACACTTTGAGGGGAGAAACAACTCGCATATATATATAGTATAGATAGATAGATAGATAATAGATAGACATAAATATATATAGTCACATAAATAATATTATATATACATACACATACAAAAATATGTATACAATTTATGTATATAAGGTTTTAATTACACAACGAGAGTATCAACACATATATATATAATTTATGTATTTATAGTCTTTTTATAACCTTATATGTATAAAGTATATTTAGAAAATATTTAATCCATTCAAGTATATTATATTTTTGATTATATTGAATTATGGAATATTTTATGACTAGTTGAGTTTTGTATTAGATAGTTTTTTCGTTCTTGTATAAAAAATTATAACCAAATGTCAATAAGTCTAATTACTGAATTTGGTTAATCGAATTCAAAATCAATTATCGAATTTGAATTTAATTAATTGAATTTTATTTTAAATTTAATTCAACATTAAATTTAGTTAATAATTTTACAATTCATTTATCAATTCGATTAAAATATTTAATTGATTAATTGACTGATCTACTAATACATACTCACCCTTATTCGATGGCAATACTTTTTATTTTTTTAATTAAAAGATTGGTTTCAATAAACAGGTAATATAAGAAGTATATTCTTTTTTCCTGTTTAAATGAAAGGAGGATTCTGGGATTTTTGATTGGCAAGTCTTCTTCAACACCAGTTGACTTCAAGATAGGTCAGTCCATTGCCTCCTTTCTGAAAATTCATGCAAAGTTTATTTCTTGAATTCCCAGTTGCTGATTTTACTTTTGATTTATGATTTTATATGCATGAATAGATGGTTTTCATGTTTCGCTCATAGTTACCCGATTCACTGTAAACTTCGGAATGTATTTTTTTTAAAAAGAAATTATTTATGTACCCGTATTAGTAGAAGAGAATACACGTATTCGGTAAGTATAATTTTGCTCTGCTTACTACTTTATTGGATTGCAGCCCACATTTCTTTTTTTGGTAACTAACACGTTTGGAAAAAGAAAACAATTTTTGGCCAAATTTTAATGGAGGTTTATCTGCAATTATGTCTGCTGGTGCTGGGATAAACACTTTCCTACTATCTATTGTCTGATGGTATGGTGGTTTTTGGTGGTGTTGAATGCTAATTATCCCTTTTGGAAATAAAGATTGTAATAAAAAAAATATGATCTTTATTGTGTTTGAGAGAATATTGGATATATAGAAGAAGCTATTCCTGTCTTTGTGAGAATGAGTTTAGCCATTTTGTTTTGATTGTTTCAGATTGTTAATTGAGGTGCAATGCGAGTTTTCTTGATTTTGTGGGTTCTATTGAGCTCTCAAAGGGTGATAACACATGGGGATCATCCGCTTGCTAGGATTTCTATTCAAAACACAGTAGCTGCAATTGATAATAATGCTGCTTCTATAAAAGCCTTTCCTTCAGTTCTTGGATCAAATGTAAGTGTCAGCTGTACTGGGAACAATATCTTGCTTTACATAGCATGAGCTGGTCATTATGAAGATAAACTTTTTATTCTGTATTCGGGTAGAAATGCTGACTCTACACTATTCAAGATTCAAGAATTGTTAGTGCATTGTGAAAGTGTTGATGAAATAGCTACCTTGTTGACAGCCCTTTCTGTTTTGTAGGGGTTAAACCAAGAATGGGTTACTGTAGAGTACAGCATTTCAAATCCATCAATTGATGATTGGATTGGAGTATTTTCTCCTGCCAATTTCAGGTGAATCATAACTTTCTTTTCAATCTTAATAGAGAATTTCCTGTCTGCAATTGTACACCTAAATCTCTAGTTGGTTTTATTACATGGATGATGGTTTGTGGCATGGGCTCTAATGCTAATGTAAGCATTTCTATCTCCACTTTTCAGTGCGTCTAGTTGCTCTGCTGAAAATAGCAAGGTGGTTCCACCTCTATTGTGTACTGCACCCATAAAGGTTTGTGATTGACTGAACATACAAGAATGGAAGTGTCCTATTGTCCTTTGCATATCTATAGAATGAACAAGAAGGCATCTTTTGAACTAATTGTTTATTTCTGCAGTATCAATATGCAAATTACACCAATCCTAAAAGTATAAAGACGCTGGAAAAGGGTCACTGAGGTTTCAACTGATCAACCAGAGATCAGACTTCTCTTTTGCTCTATTTTCTGCTGGAGTATTAAATGTATGCAAATTTCTGTTTTATTCGTTGTTTTATCTATTACTTCTTTACATAATTCTGATGTTACCTTAAAAAAAGTGTTACAGACCAAGGGTTAGTATGTAGTGCTACATTACTGAGAAAGAAAACATTGCTGTGGTTGTTTTATATCAGATGATAGCGAACTTTCAGAGTGTTGGAACCTGAACATTCTTCATCGTATGCAAAAGCAGTTCTATCTTTAGCTTATTGGTTTTAAACAGTTAGCAAAAGTTTCTTCTGGCAGAGCCTAATGACAGCTTTAGTTAAAATGTTATTCCCAGTTCGTGTGATTTCTATTGAAACTTCTAAGGCGTTTTACTTCCTGTGGTCTGTTAAATTTTGGAACCCACAGGCGCATACTATGCTGCTTTGTTGACACATCTGCTAAGATACCTGTCACTGATTCATTTTGGATTTTGTATCCTTTTTTAAACTTCTCTGAATTGAATGATACATGTCATTTCAGTTTTGCCTTTTAATTGTTCTTCATTGGGTTGCCTTCCCATTTTGATTATTTTGCTTATCCATAAGGTTGTTTCTGGAGGTATTCTGTTGCATTTCATTAGGACTCTTTTCAGTTGTGATGTAACTCTTCTTCCTTTATGAACAGCCAAAGCTGGTTGCATTGTCGAATAAAGTTGCCTTTGTGAATCCAAATGCACCAGTGTACCCGCGCTTAGCACAAGGAAAGACATGGGATGAAGTAAGTGAATATGCCTCTACTGTTTTCTTTGTACTTGTAAACCATGTATTATGTAACTAAGGAGAAAAATTATATGAGGCAGATCAATTACACGAATTAATTGTGCTCCCTCTTTCTCTGCATGCATCATTCTTATACTAGTTTCAATGAGACTATATTGCCATCTATGATTTCCTTAGTGTTCATAAAGGTTTTTTGTCCTTCTAAGCCACTTTTAAACTTCGCAAGTTACTCCTGGCGGCTTGATAAAATTATCTAATCTAAACATCACCCCAGATGACTGTGACATGGACTAGTGGATACGGAATTAATGACGCAGAGCCTTTTATTGAATGGGGTCAGAAAGGAGATGAACTGAGACGTTCTCCAGCAGGGACACTTACTTTTGATCGCAGTAGTCTGTGTGGTAGGTGAAAAGTTTCCGGTTTAGTTCGTTTCTGATATCCAGAGTCAGTCCTATTATGCATGATTTGATGCTACCTAACAGTTCCTCTCAGTAACGGGTTTATTGACAATTTCCCGCATTCAAGTGTAGACAATTTCTTTTTGTACTAGATAGTTCATGGAAGCCATTAATTACCTGTTGGCATTGCTACTAGTTTTTTGAATACACAAGTAGAATGCTTGTTATTGTATTGGATAAAGTAAGTATTTTACCAAACTGAGGCATCCCATCTGGACCAATAGAATAGGCTACCTCGTTTATTTGTCCTCAGCAATTCCTTACCCTAATATTTGTGTACATGCTGAGGTATTACATTCAAACTGCAGGTGCTCCGGCGACAACTGTTGGTTGGCGTGATCCTGGATTTATCCATACCAGTTACTTGAGGGAGTTGTGGCCCAATGCACTGTACGTTATATGTTTGCAGTGCACTAATATTATTTTTGTACATTTGTTGTAAATAAATCCAGTTTTCCAGGTAGCCAAGCTCTGTGTATTTTTTCACCTTAGCCTCACTGGATATGTATGTGGAATTAACGGATATTTATAGTATGCAAAATTGAGTATGAAGTTTAGTGGAAGCATAAATTTTACCTGTTAATTCGAGCTTTTGTTGTCCCATATGAAGTGTTTGTTGATATCAATACTCTTTGCCTTCTAGATGCACTTTCAGTATAAATCAATAACAATAGAAATCTATAACTATGACCAACGTAGAATGTAGAACAAGTCTTACGTTGTAAAGTATGTTGGTAGTATTATCTAAAATAACTTGATTGATTGTTTTTTTTAATCTTCTGAATGGCCTACAAAATCTTGATTGACTGGAATTCTGTAGGTCAGATTAACTGCAAAGGAATTTAATATGACAAAACCTTTCTTGCATATTGGTCTTGCAGTTACACCTACAAGCTGGGGCATCGGTTGTACAATGGATCCTACATCTGGAGCCAGACGTACCAATTCAAAGCATCTCCTTATCCTGGTCAAAACTCCCTACAGCGTGTAGTCATTTTTGGTGACATGGGAAAGGTTGGATTTCCTTGTCAGAGTCGTACCTGTCAAAACTACCTAAATCCTCACTCTGACAATTGTGACTTATTATCAAGAAAATATATTTTGTGGTATTTTTTTATGGAAAAAATGTTTGAATATGCTTATTAAAACTGGAATTTCTTATTTCATTACGATGGTAATGACACCTAAAGATAATCTGGTTCAAGTTGTCTTTAGGATCCCCCACAAGAAAGGCCTTCTTTCAAAATTTGATGTTACTTTGATCAGCCATCTATTATCATTACTTGATCATAACTTGAGTTGTAACCAAAACATGCAACTTTTTGAGATTTAGTCACACAAGTCGCAAGTGGTTAAAGTGTTTAATTTTCTAAGTTGGACAACTATTCTGAAGCCCATAAACTGGCCTACAACATGGTTACAAAGTTGTTTTTTATCACTGCAGGATGAAGCCGATGGCTCCAATGAATATAACAATTTTCAACATGGTGCCCTTAATACCACCAATCAGCTTATCAAGGACTTGAAGAATATTGATTTAGTCTTCCACATTGGTGATATTACTTATGCCAATGGGTATCTTTCTCAATGGGATCAATTTACATCTCAAATTGAGCCAATTGCTTCACATGTACCTTATATGATTGCAAGGTACTGTGGGATCTGTTATGTGACTTTCTGAACTTAACAATATATTGCTTTCTATTCTATATTAAGCATTCACCCTTACAGTGGCAACCACGAGCGTGATTAGGCCTGGAACAGGGTCATTTTATAGCACCTTGGATTCAGGAGGAGAATGTGGTGTGCTGGCCCAAAATATGTTTTACGTTCCTGCTGAGAACAGAGCTAAATTCTGGTATGATTAAGAACCTTGAGATTCAAATTGATTTTTCAAGAACATGTATTCAAAAGTTCAGATGGCTGTGTGCTGAACTTGCTATCCCTGTGCGGTGGGAATCTTATCTGTTTTTATCGATGCTTATCTTTGAACAAGAACTTGTTATCAAGATTTTAAGGGAAACAAAAAGATGGCAACTGTAATCTGATCTATAAGATTGAAAGTGTGTTGACAAGCTGTTTCTGGTTACGTTTCTGTGAGCTCATATATCAGAGAGTCACTATAACTGCAAGACATAATTATGTTGTATTAGCTTTAGTTTCCAAATAAAAACTTCCTCTTCATAATCATCTTTTAAAACATTTGCACAGAAACTGTTTGCACTTTCTTAATCTAGATAGTCTTCCATCTCTTTTGGTTTAAATATTTGATATATTCTACTCTCTCCTGTGGATATATGGTCCCTGAGGAAAATATAACTTCAGGGATGCATTGATAAACGGAGAAGATAAACTTAATCATCTAACTCAGATGAAGTAATAATTTCTATTTCGGAAGTGGAATGTCCTGACTACTGTTATCTCACATTTTCAGGTACTCTACAGACTATGGCATGTTCAGATTCTGTGTAGCTGATACCGAACATGATTGGAGAGAGGGATCAGAGCAATATAACTTCATTGAGCACTGCCTTGCATCTGTAGATCGACAGAAGCAACCTTGGCTCATCTTTCTTGCCCATAGAGTGCTAGGTTACTCTTCTACTGCTTATTATGCTGGTGAAGGATCATTTGCAGAACCAATGGGGAGGGAAAGTCTTCAGAAACTCTGGCAGAAGTATAAAGTTGATATTGCTATGTATGGGCATGCTCATAATTATGAGAGAGTTTGTCCCATTTACCAGGTATTTTTGTAACTATATCAAATAGTGGATCTCTTGTTTTTCTTAAATATTTCATCCAGCTGTCTCGTATTAGCTCAGTTGAATATTGTTTATCCAAAACATTTTTATGTCTAGTTCTTCTGTAACTTGGGATTCTTGGTCGAATGGCCGAGATGAAAGTATTCGTTTTCTACAATCCAAATGATTTCTCTTATATTTTCTCTTTTAATATGAAGAACACATCACACAGTTGAGCAACATTTTGTTTTCAATACAATGGTAATAGGCATTGGTACATTGTAACACAGTAGTTTTTTCCCTTGATGCAGAATATTTGTACAAACAATGAAAAGAACTTCTATAAGGGCATATTGAACGGCACAATACACATAGTAGCTGGGGGAGGAGGAGCAGGCATTGCACAAATTTCTACCTTCCAACCAAGATGGAGCATTTTCAGAGACTACGATTATGGATTCGTAAAACTTACTGCATTTGATCATTCAAACCTTTTGTTAGAGTACAAAAAGAGCAGTGCCATGGTAGAGTTTACGACTCCTTCAGGATTTCTCGAGATTATAAAGACATCCTAGCCTGCACTGTGGATAGCTGCCCAAGTATGACCCTGGCATCTTGATTCAAGTTTCTGCATCATCCCATTTGATACACATTTTCTGCTACACCAACATAACTAACCAAGGAACATTTTCCCTGCTTGAAACGCGACGAAATTCGCTATATTTTTCTGCTTTTTTTTATTTTTATAGATAAACACTTCTCTATACTCTTCCATATGTGATTCACTTTCTTTTTTGTTCTTCATGAAAATGTTCAGCAAGGTTTTTATATAATGAGCAATGGCCTCTTCTTCTACTTTCAATTTGAGAAATCTTTGATTGTAGACAGGTGACATTTCAGTTGTACAATAACCTTTTGTTCTGGTTTATATGACCATCTCCAGTACCTTTGAATTAATTGATAACAGTTTTATCTTAGGCAAAGAATATTCTTTGTTAATCACTCCGTAATTATTTGTTAGGAACATTGAATTCAGCGTTATTAATATATATAATAGCAAACGGACTCTGCTTTTTTAAATTGGTTCTCTATTTTATTGACAATCAGACAATTGTGCAGAATGTGCAATGTAAATATTGTAGCAAATAACTACTCCTTATTCCTTATTCTAGTTTGATCTTTACACAGATGATAGATATGTGGAGCTATTACATTGGAAACTTACAATTTTGAATCTAGTGATAATCTCCCAATTAATTTCAAAATTTATATTAAACTCGATAAATCCAAACTTTGAAAGTGCTATAAATTGTTAATAAAATTCTTAGAACTTAAATTTTCTAATCAATTATGACTAATATGTAAAAAGGTCATTTAAAATACTCATAAACTACTCTTTTTTTTTTTACAATAATACTTGTGATACATGAATAATGTATACGACTTATAGTTCAAAACTTTTTCTTCTTTTTTCCTCAATAAAATTTGACAAATTTTCGAATACACTAAATTCAATAACTTTTGGAACATGATTCACGCTCTGTCACGACGGTAATAAAATTCAAATTACTCGATACTAATACTCTTACACCACTTTTTTTTTTTACATTAATATTTGTGATACATGAAAGAATGTGTACGACTTATAGTTCAAAACTTTCTTCTTCTTTTTTCCTCGATAAAACTTGGCGAATTTTCAAATACACTAAATTCAATAACTTTTCGAATATGATTTTTGTCACGACGGTAATTAAATTTAAATTATTCGATATTCGAATAGAACTTGGTTAGTTAAGAGCTCATTCGGACATTCAGATCATAAATTATCAAACCAATTTTTAACAAAATTTAGTGTTCGTATAAACTTTTACATTTGGCTAAGGACCAAACTTGATAAGCTTTATACGTAAAATTTCCAAACTATTTGATTGTAGTTCGACTCAATAAAAACTCTTTTGAAAACAAGTTAAACTTGCATAAAATTTTTAAACTCGTTAAAATAATTAAACTTGTTAAATTAAATATTATGAAATTTATGATATTTGTTTTTATAAAATTTAATTTTGATCGTAAATTTATAAAATTTAATTTTGATTATAAGTTTTATAAGTTTTACAGGTAAGGTGAAGATTCTATTTATGATAATATTTTCCATTAGATAATGTCCAGCCGCTACTTATGTTATCTTTGGCGCGAGGCCAGGCCACCAGATGTGGTGTATGCTTTCCACTGCAAGAATTCAATCAAAGATTTGTTGTCAGCCATTATCTTCAGTCCATTCCTCTTCTTCCTAAGCTCCTCCGTCTCCGAGTCACCACCAGTTTTGTTTCCGGGTCGACTCAGCGAGTCCAAACAATGCTCATCACAACCACCTATGCATTTAAAGGAGGAGTATTTCCTCATCCTGTTTGTGAGTTTCCAGCATTTCTTCCCAAAGAAGTTGAGAATATCAAAGACCCTTTTGCTAGAAAATTGGCCTCAAGAATTGAAAGATTGCCTGTTCAAGTAAAATCCCTCTCTGCTGCCTTCCTTCCTCTGCTAGATTTATTAACTCTTTTCTCAACTTGGTTTTGTTTATTTGCATATTTCTGTTAAAGGGTTGTCCTTCAATTTCTCACATTTGATCCATTTAGCCCAAATTTTTACTAGTTTCTTGAATTTTATGCAAGATGGTTTTAGTTTTGTTAAAAATAAATTGTACAATAAACTTGGCTACATTAGGACTGAAAATGTTAATTACTTAAACACACTTTTCAACCACTTTTTTATCTTTCATATATTAAATGATACGCTAGTTAATCTAAATAATGACTGTCTTTCTTGATTAGTATAAACTCTATTTGGTTGTATTCTTGCTGATTTATTGATAAAGTGACATTCTTTACTAGCATTTAGTGTCTGAATGTGTACTATACATGTGTTGGCAAATTAGAAATGCTAGATAGTGAGTATTTATTTATTTATTTTTGAGTAACCACCTGGGGCCTCACTCTCAGACTCAAATTTTATTGATTTAAAATAAAAAAATAAAAAAAAAATGAGTAAAGGAAGGGACCTGAAATATTAAACCAAAATCTCCTGGTAGTTACAGCAAATGAAATTATGTTTTACCAATACAAAAATAGGGACACCCTATTCTTTCTAAAGTTACAAGATCCCTTTCCCTAGAAGGAAAAGAAATCTCATACACAATAAATTGTCTATCTAGGATAATGAGTATTTATAACAGTACTAGTTTCATATTAGATACTAGTTGATAAAAGTACTAGATTTGTTATAAAACTTGGTGGTTGGCAGCATTTCCTCTAAATTCACGTGATTGTGCCGTTGTGCGCGGATGTATTGGCTTTACAAGCAATGCATTCCAATGCAGTTGTGAGTTGTATTACAGATTTAAAGTAATGTATTGAATTTGATGATTACAGTAAGCAATAGGTTGGCATTTTCTTAAGGGACTTTTTATGGATTCCAGGTTAGCTTTTCAGACAGTTGTATCATGAGTAGTTGTGTGAAGCCAAAGGTAGATAGCATGAAAAATCCCCTACTTCTTCTCCGTGGTTTTGACAAAACATTGGTATGTGTTGTGTTAAACTCATTATGTTTTAAAAGTTTAATCTTGCGGGGTTTATTTGGTTTATAGTTTCATATAGCTCTTGTTTAGATTGGAGATACACACTTCCGTTGCTTGAGGAGGCAGGATTGGAGACATGGGCTATTGATATACTTGGATGGGGTTTCTCTGATTTAAGTATGTCCAGCCCGTCCAGTTCTCATTGATATTCTTCATTTCTCTGTCCTTATTAAGATTGATTGTCTCTATCCTAACAATAATTTTTTCTGGTCCTCATTGCGTTTATAAGAAAGCCTCCCTCCATGTGATGTAGCTTCGAAAAGGGAGCACCTCTATCAGGTACTTTGTTTCTTGTTGATGTACCTCTTATCAATTAATAGTGGATGCAGAAAGAAGGAACAGACAATACAATAATGTTAAAAGTGAGATGAAGATTCTCAACTAGAAAGTTCTAGACAAAATATGAAATACTAAGTTAGGAACTCTAGATAAATGTAAATTTTAAGAGACCGGGCAGAAACTTTTTGGAATCTTATGATCACTTGCGCATAAAGCAGAAACATTTGTGGTTTACTTGGTCTAGTTTTCGTTTTCTCCCATTGGTGGACTGATTTGTAAGTCCTTAATTTAGAGGAGGTGAGACTAAGTAAAGATGGAGAATCCTTCTTGATACTCTAAAGTGTGGAGTATAAAGTTTCTATTGGACTTACTATTTGCTGATCCAGTGTCTGTTAACCAAATTCGAAAACTGGGAGAATGTTACCTTTTGGACGTGCTTCCCAGCTAATTTATTTACTTTGAGATGTTTCATTTTAAATTTTAATTGCATGAAAGTCTAAGTTGAATACACAATGCGTTTCTCTAGTTCTGGAAGTCCTATATCAAAAGGCCCATGATATTAGTCGGGCCAAGCCTTGGAGCAGCTGTTGCAATTGATTTTGCTGTCAGCCATCCACAAGCTGTAAGAACTTCTGAAAATTGTGAATCCATCTGTAGTTAGTTTTTCATTTTCTTCGATAAGGCATAGATATGGATTGTCTGTATACCATTCTACTGCTAATTGATGCTGATATGCCACTCTTCTCAGGTCGATAAACTGATTTTCATAAATGCAAGTGTTTATGCAGAAGGCACCGGAGAGCTTGCAAATTTACCCAAAACATTAGCATATGCTGGGGTGAGTTCCTATCAAGGCATATAGAGAATCAATGACCCCTGTGGGGGGAGGGGGGGTCGTTTTTGCTTGCTGGCCATTGAACTGCATTAAAATTTCTAGCTCTAGTTATGTTCAGATGCTATAAGTATTTAAGAGAGCAAGTTCCTAGTTGAGTCTTTCATGATGTCCAAAGAGCAAACTTTTGTGCTGACTCGTATGACCATTAAGGTACTAAAATGACGTTGATGTCCCGAGTAAGAAATAGGAAAATTACATGTTTTGCATCAACAAATTTCATCATGTTTGATTGGGAAGTCTTTGACTAGTTTCTACTAAATAGTTAATACCAATGGTCTAGTTGGTTTATAAAGTGTTCACATTTGTATCCTTTAAAAGTGAGACTCTTTTTGAGAAGAACTTCTCCTGAAACTTGAGTGCCTGAGACTCCTTTTCCATTTTCTCCCTTTTCATTTTTTCCCCTTATTTTTTGGGGGGAGAGGGTTTTGGGATATCACACTCCAATTCTAGTTTCCCACCAATTTTCAGCATTATGTTCAGCTTGAATTTTTCTTGATGATGAATAAGGGGTTTCTCATTTCACTTGTGTAAACACCTCAATGTTCAAAACCTAATGAAAATACCATTATTCTTTTCTGCTTACATGGTAATGGTCCTTAGCTAATGTTAGGACATTATTTGGTGTGTTTTGGATGCAGTTTTCTGCTGCCAGATTACTTGGATTATGTTTGTGATATCTGATTCTCAATTTTCATGGTACTTTTTGGACATTTCATGCTGAACAGGTTTATGTATTGAAAAGTATTCCTTTGCGCTTGTATGTGACGTCATTGGCTTTCAGCGGTTTACCGTTAAGTGAAATTGTTTGACTGGACAAATGTAAGTTCACTTGTTGTAATGTACTGCTATCACAAAATTCAGAGAGTCGTGAGTTTTAGCTTTTATGTATCATGTGACAAAATTGCCTGATAAATACCTCTGCAGAGTGGACCATGTTAAGCTGTATTTGTGTTGCGGCAAAAAATGACCTTTCTCTGTTGACTTTTTCAGATTGGCCGTTTGCATTGTCTATTACCTTGGTGGGAGGAAGCTACTGTTGATTTTATGCTCAGTGGAGGTTATAATGTTGTTGACCAGATAGAACAAGTATGGTCACTTCCATTATTGCTGTCAACTGGTAGTTCATAGGCCTGTTGGTCCATTGACTTCCTTGATTTTTAGGCAAGATGTGTTTTTATCCTTCAACTAGTATTTCACTGGTTAACTTCTAGAAGTTTCCAATTCGGTACTGATTGCAACTGTATCTTTTTCTCTCAGATTACTGGCATAAGTTCGAGTTTTTGAACCTCAGAAATGTTGTGTTTATGTGAACTGTTGGGTATCAACTTTGTAGATTTTGAACAGAGTAGCAATCCAACTCTGAAACTAAATTCCAGTTCCCTTTTGCAAAAGTAAAAATTTGATTGTTTTATTCATTCTCAGGTGGCTAAGTTGAAAGCTCTAAGAACAGCAGTCTATTGTCTTCCATTGCTGGACCAAAAGGAAATCATATAATTACTTATTGTGGATGTAATCTATCTATAATTTGCATATATCAGGAAAATTTTTCAAGGAAAAATTATTGTGTCAACATGTGTGATATGGTCATTTACTCACTGCTTCTGATGGAATAAATACTTTATGTTTGATATCTGTTTTTTCACCCTTTGTATTAACACAACTCCCATGTTGTTAACAATTTTCCAATACAGGTAAAACAAAAAACACTTATATTATGGGGTGAGGATGATCAGATCATTGACAACAAGCTTGCAGTGGTACGTCTCTTTTGAGCTTCGTTTGCCAAATGCTTAGGCATAGCACAGCAGATTTAGAAGATTTCGACTGTTCATAAATAGTCACTAATCTTTGCGCTTATATAATGCAGAGATTACACTCTGAACTCCCCAACGCAATAATACGCCAAATACCTGATTGTGGGCATTTACCTCACGTGGAGAAGTCTGCTGAAACCAGCAAGTTGATTACAGAATTTCTTTAGACTGCAAACAAACTTGGTCATCACTATATCTTCCTATCTGAGAAATTAATCTGACTGTTTTTGAGGTAATGCTGAGATTCATTCATCACCTTCTGTGGAAAATGTCCTGTCTGGATTGCAGATTTTACCACATTCTTTTTGTACTTAGGAACCATTGGAATGAGATCATGTTGCATCTGTTATTATATTACTTTCTTCTGATGTCATAGGATACCGTGTTTCTGTCATTGATTTCGTAGGATGTATTCACTACTAGGCATTCTTGTGTGATAATATATGCATACAAGTATACATCACAACCTACAGTGTACTTAAAGGTCAATATAAGATATACATCAGAACCTAACACTGTTCTCAAAGGTCAATATCTGAACTAGACCCGTGCATATGGTTGTTATCGTAGTGAATATATCATCCAATCTCTCATTTTCTCTGTTTCTATGGCTTTGGGAGGAGACTTTCAGCAGATTTGGCACCCTATTTGCAGGAACCAGGCTTGGGATTGCCAGTAAATGAGCACAAATTTCTTTCATAGTGGATCTTTGCCGCTGTAGTCTCAATCTATGCCCATCACCCCCCTTTCTTGACTTTTATCAGACTTGATCATGATGCAACAAATGGTGCAACAATCTTTGTCCACACTTGTAATTTACTTCTGAAAGTCTGTGTGTCTACTTTTACCCACCCCAGACGGAAACTCAGATGAAAAAGATGAAGGAAAGATGAAGAAATACAAACATCTCAATTTTTTTTCAGATATTATGTGTAGCAGGGGGTAAGAATTTCTTACTACAATAAAAAAATACTGGCCCTCTCTCTAGATACACCACCAAAGTTCAAGTCTAAAAAGAAGAAGAGATCAGATTCTACAATCTCTACTACCCCAGAAGAAGCCACATCTCCACCTACCATTATAAAGGGGAATCAAATTCCCATCTTTATCACTTAATAATAAGTGGAATAAAACAAAAGAAAGAAAAGTCCTACACTAAGACAGTTGTTCCGAGATGATTCCCAACACAGCGCCACAGCAGAATCACACAACCAAATATCAAAAGCCAATCCCTCTTGTGGCAACAAATATCATCCACATATCTGAACCCCACTAATCTGAAAACTGCTCATCATTATATACTCTCTGATCGGACCCGTAAACTTATCAAGCCAGAGAACACAAGGGTTGCAGCTAAAGGTGTAAGCAAGTTGTGACGGAAAGTCACGCGGCCAGCATTATTGTCAGGGTTGGTGACGCCATTTACGGAGGGTCCAAGTCCAAAAACAGGCGTAGTAGTACCACTTGGAGTTGTAGTCGTGGGTGAAGTCGATGGGTTTGTGGTTGTATACTCCAGGAGATGTAGATGGATTGGTTGATGGACTTGTTCCAGCATTGCTACAAAAACCACAAGATAGAACATAGGATAGAAATCATAATATCAACTTCAAAAACACAGTGACAATACATGAAAACAAATACTACTTTAAAATATTCTGACCCCAAAAAAAAAAAAAATAATAAGAAAGCCAAATGTTACCAAACTAGATAAAAAAATATTACTACTATGATAGGATGTAAAACGAATGTAAACGTAAGATATAACGACGAGGAACATGCTCAGGCAAACAAGACAAATGAAAAGTGAGACATTAACATCATGACAGCTCACATGCTTATAATTGTCAAGACATCATAGTAGTGGGAAAAGTGAGTTGGATCTAACAATCGTCAGAATCCTAACTAGATAGTGAGCGCATCAGAAATTATCAGCATTGGTTCAAAAAAATTAGCAGTCTACTAGAAAAGATGCAAGTGCTGATTGGTAATGTGATTAAATCAAAATCTAGGAGTCAATGAAACCATTAATTAGTCTGTGGATACTCCTAAACCTTCATATCTTCCAATCCCAAATTCAAGAAATGACTTTGCTGCGAACCCTTTTTCTAATTCTTGTTCTTCTTCCATGTACCTCAAAAGCTATTAACTTCATACTAAAGATGTCATTTTTATTATATGAGAAAGTGAAGCCAAGAAATCTATTGAAAACCATGATTAATCTTGTCGGTGTAAAATTTTTTGTACACTATCCAATGTCGATACTTGCAACCTAATCATCTTTTGAATTTCAGAAGTTAATTTTGCACTTGTTGTATGGATCTATACCAGATGATGTAAAAAAAAAAATAGTCACAACTGAGGTCGGAAAGATTAACTCTAAAAATTAATACAAACATACCAATAACAAATTTGAGTCTTTACAAAACAAAACTTTTGAAGTAAGGAACTATAAGATGGTTAAAAAAAAAATCCTAATTGCCAAGAAAAAATTTATATACAGGAGCAAGATCTAGACATACCTGGAGCCATAGATGGATAAACACATCCAGAAGAAGTAGCTGAAAATTTTCAAGGAAAAAAGAAGAGAACTTTAGTATTTTTTCTAGATAAGAAAGTAGGGTTCCCCCTTCCTCTTTCTCTGGCTATTGGCTTTTAAAGGGACTTACTTGGAGCTATTTGAGACACAGTTGCAGTGCCTGAAAAATCACAGCTCCCAGTAACTTGGCCTTTCCTCTGATAATAGCTATTAACAGCATAGTTACAGTGATCTTTCACAGTATTGGGATTGTAACAAGGAGCATTTGATTGGATTTGGGTACAATCAGCTCCATTTCCACAAGCATAATCTATGTCCTTCTGAAGTTGTGTATCATTCACCCCACTATTGCATAAACAATAAGAAGCATCTGTATATCAAAATACAAAATACCACCAAACAAACAGATCAGCTCAAGAATCAGCTAATACTACCAACAAATAAAGAAGTAGCTTAATTAGTTACCTGAATGACCAGTCATCATGGCCAAGAAAATGGTATGTAGGTGTAGTATTAGAGAAGCAATCAAAACAGCCATCAAATTTTCTTAAAAGGGTTGCAAGAATTGTGTTGAAAACTTTGCAAGAAAAGTAGCACCGAGAGAAAGAAAAAGAGGGGCGGTGGTGGAATGGAGATTTCTAGGCAACAAAGATGAGATTGAGCGTGAGTGTGAGTGTGAGTGTGAGCGTGAGCGTGAGCGTGAGTGTGTGTGAAAATGCTTTTATTTTATATGTGGCAAGATTGTGTTGATGTGGGGATTATTATTATAGTAGTTAAATATAGTAAGGGGAAAGTGTTTATCGGAAATCGAGCAAGGTTGCTTTATAATTTTGTCATGTATTGACTTCACCATATCTGTATTGAAGTGGTACTATGTACAGGTGTGGCTCTCCAAACGGTCTCAAACTCATGTGCTGGATTACAACCTAACTTCGGTTTTTTTTTCACGAAATCTTTTTTTTCTTGAAAAAAATATTTAAATAAATTTAATTTTAAAGCAAATTGTAAATTTGTGTCTATTTTCATGATTATTAATTAATATTATTTATTTTATATAATTTAATTTATATTAGAAAATTTACAAATAAATTTATAGATCAAATTTACTAAAACATTTATTACTCTCTTGTTTTAGATCAATATTGACCCTGCCATATAGCTGATTATTAAATCTTGTTCGTACTGTATTTTTGACAAATCTACCAAAGAAGGAATCTTGATCTCCTCACTCCATCCCCTCGTTGAGGCCCACATGCGTTGTACTGACCGACTCCCCTCCGACATTCTAAACTTCTAAATGCGAGTTTGTTACCACCACATCAATAAATCATCACCGGATGCTCTCACTAACCATAGTGAAAGTGGAAAAATATACTTGGTTCTTGACTTGCCAAGTATTTCCATTTTTTTAAGGGGAAAGATTTATTATTTTCATTTTATTGGAAGTGTTATATATATATATTTTTATATATTTTTAAAAATATTTGACATGTTTAAAATGTTAAAGTAGATCAAGAGATAAGTTTCTATAAGTAAAAATTTTAAATATTTAGAATCAGTTGTTCAGAATAATGATGGTATAGATCGAGATGTTATACATCTTATACAAGTAGGATGGACTACATGGAGAATAGTATCGGGAATATTATGTGACCGCAAAATTCCTTTATGATTTAAATGTAAATTTTATAGAACAGTAATTAAGCTAGCCATGCTCTATGAGTCTGAGTGTTAGGTAGTCAATCACACATATGAGCAAAAGATGAGAGTAGCAAAAATGCGAATGTGAAGATGGATATGTGGGTACACTAGGATGGACAAGATATGGAATGAGCATATTAGTGAGAAGATTGGAATAGTATCTATTGATAAGAAAATGATAAAAACACGCTTAAGGTGGTTAGGTTACGTGTTAAGACAACTAGTAGCAGGCGAGTATATTTTAGAGAGAGTAGTCAACATAAGAGAGGTAGAGAAAGATCGAAAAAAACTTGGTAGGTAACTTATAGGAAAGATATAGCTTATCTAGAGATTATTCTGGAAGAGAATATAATCCATGACATAGCGCAATAATGTAGAAAGATTCATGCGCCGACCCTATTTAGTGTGATTACAACTTAATTTGTTTGTTTTGTATAGAAACAAATATTATTACTATTCAAAATTTGAATTTTAAAAAATCAAATAAAAAAGATTTCAACAATTATCACTAATAAATTAAATTTAAAAAAAAATAATTAAAATTTTAGAACGGAGATAGTATTATTTATGTGTTGGTAAGAGAAAGGGCCCTCATGCACTAACATTCAAATATTTACATAGATTCGATTTTTGACCTCACTTATAGATTTTGTGTGGATTAAACTTGAGAGAATCTATGACATAAGTTGATATAATCAAAATTATTTAAAATTTAATTCTGACTACAGAATCTATAAGTGAAGTCAAAAACCAGATCTACGTAAATATTTTTCAACTAAGACTCTCATTTTGCTCCAATTTCTGTTCTACTGTCCCCCTATACAGTTGCACCATAATGTGCCTCTGCATCAATAGATTGATATGGGCCTCTCAGCATAGCATGATCCATCATCCAACACAATTCTTGAACTTTATCTTGCAGTGACAATTGCATTCTACTCTTTTGCAACAAACTACTGTAAAACACATGCATTAGCAAAACCAACATAATCATTTTAATCTACAACATTAGCAGAAACCTTATCATACTGTTATTCGCATGAATCTTTTTTCTCGCCAAGGACTCGCATTTAGGTTGTGCGTGCCTCGATCCCGCACGGCAGGTGAGGATGGCGACGCGATACGTGATGCTCATACAGACATACCATTAATCTAATGATAGGTTGAATTTATGTTCAAAGACTAGATAATTCACGAAATTCTACAATTCATTGACTATCGTAATTTTGTTACATTTTTCGTCGAAGTGAGAGCCTCTCATTATTAAATGAACTAAAAAAGAAAAATAATGTTTTGTTCAAAAGCTGTAATAAAATTTTCCAAGAAAATACGCTAATTATTTGAATAAACGTGTAATTCTACTAGTTGATATAATTAAACTAAACTCATTACAAATTAAGAATTATATTTTAGTTGGTTAAAATATTTAGTGTTGTTTGTTAATTTTCTATTAGAATTATTATTTTTTATATATTTCAATTAAATTTCTTGACAGTCAAGTCTTTCTCAAATTATTTGGTTGAGAAGTGTTGAGTTGATGATAGGAAAATTCTATAATAGACATATATGTCGTGAGTTTATGCAATTCTCAATATGAGAATCCGACATGGGTTATTTTGTAACTGTTCCTCTTCTTCTTTAGCATATACTGACATGTGTTAAATAAATTTTTTTTTCAGGTAATAGCATCTTTCTTTTTTTTCTCCTAAGTATGTAAATATCGTTGCGCCAAAATGTTCACTCAGTTACGTCCTAACAAAATGGTACCTTCTTGCATTGCATGAAAGAAATAAAACTAGCTGGAGAAAGGATGGAAAGTCACACCATCATCATCTTCATCGGAGAGATTCTGATTCCCTCTTTTAGTTTTATAATTCTTGATTTTCTGTTCTTTGACGGCATTACTGTCTCTCATACCCCCTACCTCCCTTTTTCTTTTCTTTTTTTGGTTTTCTGAGACATGCTGAGGTTGTTTTAACAATGGTAAAATAAATTTACTTCCTTTTAACTAACATATTTGAGGAGGTAAAAGCTTCCCATGTTATTGCTTGATATCATGTACCTTATGTTACATTTATTTTCACAGTGAATTGATGATAACATACATATGAATCAATTTTAGCCTCTTTTCCTTTCTGTTTTTGGATAACCAACAAAAAAAATAACCAAAGATTAGTAACTTAATTACTATTCACATTTTGCTGAGAAATTACTCTAGACTTGTAAAGTGAAAATATTGCGCACTCATCACAGATCTTATCATTTTTTTGGGGTAAATAAATGTTTAGGAATAAAGTAGATTATTCTAACTCTCGAGAGCATTTACAGTTATATTTAAAGATCGTCTACCAATAAGATCAACGATAGTCAAAATCGGACATCGTGACTTTTATGAATTCATATAGATTGTGTTTGGATTTATAGATTTGAGAAACAATTTGAAATACATTTATTTACTAGAACTATTTGTAAGGATGGAATAGATTAATTTTAAATTCATCCAAATTAAAAAAATAAATAAAATGAATAATTTTAAACAATTTTCTAATTTAGGTAGATTTGAAATTCTTTCATTTTTGACTTTATAAATTTCTCTAACAAATGGATAAATTTTAAATAAATTTTCAAATCAATTGATTCAAACACAATGATAATAAATTTACATCAATGATAACTAAAATTTAACCAGTGACTTTTATTAGGTTACGTTATATTTATCGAATGATCCAACCATTGTTTGGACAAATCTTACATGTAAATAAGAAAAAATTTTATATAGATAATGATATATGATTTTACTATACATATCGTAGTTCATATTTGTCTACATACTCATGAATAAAATATTTTAATTTTTAAAATTTAAAAAAAATTAAAAAACAGAGTATAAATATAAAACCAAAATGTATGACGAGACTATACATCTTAATCCATATCAGAATTTTCTTATAAATATTAAGCGAAGTGGGCTGCCGTTGCTTAGCTTCTTTCCTTGGCGTGATCCAACATGCCAGCTGTTCTCAACAGGGACAATGAATATCAATGATTCTTAGTCTTACCCAAAAAATAAAATAAAAATTTAATGATTCAATTCTATAAAAATCTAGACAATTCTAGCTTTTTGACTTCACTCCTTTGCGTTCCAAATTTTTTTACATGGATTCGATCCACAATAGATGTGATAGATTTCTTGATTCATATTCATTTATATCACTCTAATGCATTAAAAATAAACTTTTTTACGATAATATGAATAAATATAAATTAAAAAATTTATCTCACCTATCGTAGATTGAATATATGTAAGAATTATCGCTTTGGCTTCAATGTGCCACTATAAGCATTGCGACAACCTTATGTCAACAATACTTTAAATTCATCCTCTTGTTTTTTAGTTTGGATTTAGATTTAATTAATTTCTTTAAACCTTTTATTGGATGTTCATTCTATGCCACTCTCAATAAATTTAATTACTTTACTACTGCTTTATTCGGCAATTTTGTACTTAATTGTATAGGACAAAACTTCAATTATTCCTGGGAGTAAGTGAATGAAAATATTTTTTTCTGAGTATTTGAGGTTTTGTTTCTTTTTGTAGCAAATTTTTACCTTCAATGCTCCAAAGAAATTGCTAAGTAAAAATCCAATCTTGCCAACTGACATGGGAAGATGCTTATGCGGCTATGAATTAAAAGAGAAAACATGATTAGAAGACTGGTCGGGTATCCATCGAGTAGCAAATTTTTAACCCGTTATTTGATTTGGTTTTATTAACCGGTTGAGTACTCTATTTTTATGGTTCAAAAGGATTAGTTCAGTAAATTTTTCTGATCGCCGCATTAAGATTAACACCCCTAAACTAATCCATAATTTAGACAAAACTCATCTTGCATCTATCAAATTTAGTAAGAGAAATACAGATAATTCATAAATTAATAACTCTAATGAGGTTCTAGTGAATTGATACCGAGGGTGTGGAATTCTTACTTGAACCCTATCTACGAGTGCATTAATGAATTTTGTGGTAGAATCATGAATCAAATTCATACGAAAATTTTCTCGAGAATAGAGCATTTAGTTCAAATTTTCTAGGTGTGAGATAGTAATTCAATTCTGTGGCACTAAGTAAAAACTTAGGCGAAACAAGAGTGGAAGCCATATAAGACAAAAAAAAAAAAAAAAAAACAATGTGTCAATTCTTCTAATCATTTATAAAATTTTTCCAATATTGTTCCACGAGAGAACATAAAATGATACTAGTCCTAGGTTTTGCATTATCTGAATGTGAAATTTTCAATAAAAACATCAGTACACTAAAATTTTTCAACATCTCGATTCATAATTGCATTATTGTCCTCCCCCTTTTCACAAGTGCATCATTACCTTTTTAATCTCTTTCTTATCTGACAACTGTTATACAACAACTAAAAGAATAAACAACTACCATCACAATAGTTAGAGAATCTTAAAAGACAAGAGGAAATTTTTTATACACTGACGGTATATAAAATTTTTACACTATTAAATTTATATATATGTTATATACGTAAAAATAACTTTTAAAATTTAAACAATATACATATATCCAGATTCGATAATGTAAAAATTTTTGTACATCGATAATACATGAAAATATTATTAAAAAAAATAATATACCTTACTCCTACAGGAAGCTTCTTTTTATTGGACTCCTTTTTTTATATTCCTTGGGAATAAATATTTAGGTAGATTCAGTTTTTAACCCCACTTATAGACCCTGTGATGTGAATTAAATTTTAGAGAATGTATAACATCAGCTGATATAAACAAAAATTTTTAAAATTTAATTTTAATCACAAAATTTACAGGTAGAGTTAAAAATCGATCTACCTAATTATTTTCCTCCTTGGGCATGTATATCCAGAAGGTAAAAGAGACATCCTACAAAGCAAAGACAGATTTTACAAGCAATACTTAATTACTTATGGCACCTCCTATTATCACTTAATCATTATTTTCATATAATTAATCTTGATACAGTCTCTTCAAACAACCAATCAAATTAAATTAAGTGAGGCTAATACCTAAAGTTGCTGTTTTTTTGGCCCTACTTGCATGCAGATATGTCTTTTGCCGGTTTACTAAACCAACTGGGCAACTATCTTAGTATTCATTACCGCTATGACCACAAGCTTATGCGTTATTTTCTAAATAACATGTTATATTAATTTTTAATTATTTTTTATTTTATATATATTATATTTAAAAATTATTATAATAATTATTTTAAATAATTTCAAATATTATCCAGAATAATAGTTCTTCAAATTGAATCAATAATTTTAAGGTTAATTATATTTATCTCCCTTGAAATTTAACCAAACTATCAAACAAACTTTATGGTGTGGCTAAATAACAGACGTAACATCCGTTAAATTATCTCTAACGAACCTAGTAAAAAGACAAAACTACCTATCCAGACAATCTTTTTTTTTTTTTTAAAGTTTTTTGAAAGAAAATATCTTACCATGGTTCAAAGACAATTTATGAAGTAAACAGCGTCATTGACAAGGATTCTCCAATGTAAAAAAGTCCAAATTCGACTTTGGGGCATTTAATCGAGCGCTTAGCAGGCACACTCAAAACCCTACCTCTTTTAATTGATTTGGCATCATAACCTATCTTTTTTTTCAGAAATTTTTATTTTGGTCAGGAATAATTATTAAATATATTCAATAGTTATTTTCTAACCAATCAGAGTAAGTCCATTTTTTTAAATAGGATAACTCTCTTGTTTTTTAAAAATATAAACTTCTACTCCAAATGGAAAACTCTTATTACTAAACATTAAACATGCTCAGTAGTTACTCCCGATAGATTAAGAAAATTTAACTATCATGGTCTCTAAATCCGTTTTTCGCACTCCTTATTTATCCTTCAAAATCTTTATTCACATTATAAGAAATTATATTAAGTAATATACGTTATTGTAATTACCTGAACTAATTATTTTTTACCAATTATTTGATCACTTAGCCTCGTACTTTTCATAGTAAAAACTATTAATTCGAAAATATCAATAACATATGTCATGACATAATTACTTTTCAAAATAACTTTTTAACTTAATTTTCTAAACACGAACAACAAAACCATGCTCTTTCTATTTTGTCAATAAATATTTTTTAAAAAATTTATTTTAAAATTTAGAAAGAAATAAATAACTTTTAATAAACTGTTGAAATCAGGCTGTTTTTCTCATATAAAACTTTTCCATTTCCCCCCATGGAAAATTTGTTTGAAAAGTAAAATTCAGGCTCGGAGTTACATGTACTACATTTATCGCACTACCAAAGCCCACAAAAGAAGTAGAATTAAGGGTCCTGCTAGGCCTAATGGTCTGGATCTACAATGACAACAGGCTAAAAATTGGAAAATCTTCAGGAATATTATTAGAAAATTTTCTATAATTGAAAGCCTGAAATCATATAATCGTGTTGACTTTAAATATTTGTATTGTATAAATTTTTAAAATATATAATTTTATACCGTTTAAAACTTTAAAATACAATAAAATGATTCTGTCGGGTCCTGAAATTTTTTCCAAATATATGCATGGATAAATGTACCCTCACTACAAAATTTCAGTTCAAACCCAACCCAAATTTGGCAAGCCTGCACTTTCTGATATCCCAATTTTGCCCCTTCACTTTCTACATCTAACGATCCAGTCTAGCTTAACATTTCTAATGATTAGGACTATCAAGTGGGTTTTGTGAGTCGGGTTTTGTAAAGCCCGAACCCGAGTTACAAAATTGTTCGAATTGTGAGTATTAATCGAAGTGAGTTAACCTTACAAATATGCAATTCATACTCGATTTACAAAATTATTTAGGTTTCGGATTTTAATTGAGTTATTCCAAATTCATAGTTATCGGGCTGAGCTCGAACCGACCCATCCCATTGACAGATCCTGCTAATAATTAGTGTATTTCACGCTTGGATTTTTATTTTTTTAATTTTTTTTGGGACGAGCTTTTGACATTTCCATTTTTTGATTATAATTTAAGATCAAATTAAAGTCAAACTAATTATCTTGATTTATTTGTATTTTATTTTTAATTTTTTTTACTTATTAAGCTTAGTTATAATAATGATAAAATTAGATGTTATTCTTTTTTCTTTTTTTTTTAAGAGGGGTATCCGCCCTGCAACCTTTATCCCCAGACTGCAGAACAGTAATTCCTGGGGTTCGAACTTGGAACTTCACGGTAACTACCGTTTTTTTAGAACCAATTGAATTTAAAACCAGTCAAATTTGGTCCCAGTCGAACTTCCCAGGAGAGAGATAAAATTAGATGTTATTCGCTAAACTTTTATTACATGGAATACGATTTAAGCATCTAAAAATTGAATATCTAAAGTTTGTTTTACAAGTTAGTATGTTCTAAGCAATCTCAAGTGATGGTTGTGGGACAATTAGGTACCAGACACATCATAATCAAGCGATTTAGGATCAACAATCTTTTGACCTATACCGACCCGAGTACTTGATTCCGGTTAAATAAAATTGCATTGTATTTGGATGGATAAATTTGTAGAAGTATTTAAAATTTATCAATTTGTTAAAGAGATTTGTAAAATCAAAATATATGAATTTTAAATATATTTAAATTAAAAATTTATTTAAAATTATTCATTTCACACTTTTTAATTTAAATAAATTTAAAATTAATTTATTTCAATCTTACAAATCATTCTAATATATAAATAAATTTCAAATCTTTACACAAATTCATCTATCCAAACATAACCAATGAATCATTAGATACCCAATATTTCTATTGAAAAAATACTTTTAGAAAAATAAAAATAATAATGATAACGAGAGACATTTTAATTTTGTAGCCAATTACCAATCCCCTAATACCAATTCACATGTTTGTCAATTACCATAATACCCTCACGCTGAGAACCAGGAAGGCCAATAATCCTAATTGTAACCTCAAAAACCCTAGTCCCCTCACTTCACTTCACCCTTCTGCAACTGAGAAATGGCGTCAATGGCGATCTTCTCTCGATCACGAACGTTAATGAAAACCCTAAATCATCCTCATCATCATCATGACTTCACCAAATTAAAATCCATCTCCACCTTTCCATTTCTTTCCCAAGAAGCTCAACTCGCCGACGCGCCACCACCACCACCACCTCCGTCACAAACCACCGCCGCCGCCACCACCACGTCGCCGTTGCCTCCCAACCCCGCCTCAGGCAGTCCGCTTTACAATCAGAACTGGAGGAACCCTTACTCTCCATCCTTGAACGAGGATTCCTCTTCCTTAATGCCGCTAGGGTTCCTCAACCAACCGGCGGGTTCGCGAATGCAAGCGCTGTCGAAAACACTGGAAGTTCAAGGATTGATGGATATTTTCGCCGATTGGATGACGTCACAGCGTTGGGATGATATGAAGCAGTTGTTTGAGCTCTGGATTAGGTGTTTGCGATGATAAGAATGGGAAGCCTAACAAGCCGGATGTTAGTTTGTATAATCATTATTTGAGAGCTAATTTGATGTTAGGGGCTTCAGCCGCGGAATTGTTGGACCTTGTTGCTCAAATGGAGGATTTTGCTATTCTTCCAAACACGGCGTCGTTTAATTTGGTGTTGAAAGCTATGGTGCAGGCTCGAGAGATTGAGGCCGCCGAAAAATTGCTCCAAAGGTCATAACTTTATAGTCATTTTCTGTCATTGCCTTTTTATTTCTCTGATTTTTGTAATATTTTGCATTTGGCTGTTTAAGAGTACTAAATTGAACCTATTGCCTTAACTGCTTGATCTATGGTGTCCGTTGAAATGGTTAGTTGTTGAGATTCAGTGGGGTTAACCTATTGGATTTTGGTAATGATTATAATTTTGGCTAAAACCTCTATGATGCTATATATAGACTGATAAGAATTTTAATTGGTTGTCAGGTGCTTCAGAGAAAGTATTATGTTGCTTTGATTTTCAGGGTTTGGCAGTGATTAATGATTTCTTTCCTTTTTGTTTCATTGTTGCATATTTTCTTGTGGTTGATAGATAAAAATTGGAATTAGTGGAGGAGCTTTTAATGCATGAAACGATTTGATAGAATGGAGATGTATTAGGAGGATAAAATGCACTTCTGCTGATTTGCAGCCGATATAAAAATGTTGTCTTGTTTCAGAAGGGGATCAAAACAGGATGTATCTATCATGCTATTATTGTAATCCTAACTTGTACAAATTTGAAATATAAGAAGAAAGGATAAGATCTTAACTGTGTTTAATAGCTTCTCTGTTTGGGTTGTCTTGGTTTGATTTGAATGCTGTTAGCTTATGAAACTCTCTTTTGCATTCTGTTTAATATTTCTTTACCCTCCTTTTCCAAATTTTCTTCTTCCTTCATATTACTCATTCATTCAGAGTAATGTACATTGTATATGTTTCCTTCTGGTACTATTGATATGCTACTATTGTCATGAATTCCCAAAGCATAAAACTAGGATAGACCCTCTTAGGCATTTGTTGCGTGACTGTGATCTCATATGCATGTTAATTTTATGCGTTAAAAGTTTACTGTGCATTCCCATGACAAAATAGTTCATTACACCTTCAATTATTTGATAGATGGGTCTTTGCTTAATCTTATTAGGATACTCCAGACAGGAAAAGAATATAAAGAATCTTTGCCAGACGACGAGTCATATGACTTAGTACTGGGCATGCTGTTCGCAAATGGTCAGATTGATACTGCACTGAAGTACATGGATGTTGCCTTTGATTCTAAGTATATGTTGTCAATGACGGTATTCAATGACTGTGTTCAAAGCTGTCTTCAAAAGGGGAGATTGGATTCATTGGTATACATCATTCAGAAATGCAAGGTATGAATTTGCTTTGGCTGATTAGTAATCAGTTTGAATAACAATAAACATCTGAATCTATTTTTCTGGGGATACATCAGACAATGGAGGAGAACAAAGCCCTATGCTCCAAATTGGGACTTGTGCAACCAAATTGCAGATGTTGCAATGCAAGCAGATAATAGCGAACTGGTATTTTATTCACTGGAGTTCATGGCAAAATGGATTGCGCGAGGCGAGAATGAAAGGCCCCCAGTTCTACGTTCTGCAGATCAAGGACTACTTGTGTCTGCACTTGCAACTGCTGGAAGAACATATAGTCCAAAGCTTTTGGAGGGTTCCTGGTCAATCCTTAAGCGTTCATTACGGCAAAAAAAGGTCCCTAATCCTGAATCTTTCCTTGGAAAGATATATGCCTATTCTTCACTAGGTAACTTACCAAAGGCTTTTGGTACTCTTCGTGAATTGGAGTTAACTTGTGGGAATGCCAACAATGAAGCTCTAGAGGATCTATTTTCTCCATTTACCTCTTTGAATCCCCTGGTTCTGGCAAGCTGCAACAAGGGCTTTGCAACTTTGGACGAAGTATGTATATTTCTTTTAGATACAACATTCAGCAGTGCAACTGATCCTTTTAGATGTTTCATACTCTTGATGCATTTAAAACTTGATTCTTTTATTTTTGGCATTGGACTTTATGTTGATAATTTGACATTGAAAGCTGTAATTAAGCAATTTAAACTGTAATTTAACAATTTATTGCATATGTTGAATCAGTGTTTTTTTGCCATATCATGATTTTTTTTTTTTTTTTTTTTTTTTGAATTGGTTCCAGTAGTTTCTTCTCGTCTGTTTGCAATATATGTTTCACCTTGGCCTATGTGCCTTTTAGATTTGTGCTAGTTTTTGCAGTTTTATGTTTTGAGAATTTTGGTATATGCATATATGTTTAAACTGTATCTCACAATCTGAGACTTGTTTAACTTTCTTATTTATTGGATATTTCCATCAATGGAATGTTATTCAGGTTTATTATCAGTTAGAGAATCTGAGCCAAGCAGATACTCCTTACAAGTCTGTCGCTGCTCTTAACTGTATAATTCTAGGTTGTGCGAATATTTGGGATGTTGATCGGGCTGTCATATCAGACTTTCAATGCAATTGATGCCAGCTTTGGTTTGACCCCAGATATTCATTCATACAATTCTCTCATATGTGCATTTGGAAAACTCAATAAGGTAAATATTGATACTTTACAAGGACCATTATCCTCTTTCTTTATGCATCTCTTCTGTAGTTCATTTATGCTCTGTACCTTTTGCTTTTCCTACTGACATTAGTAGCACCTATTAATGAGAAGATGAGAGAAACTCGCTTAAGGTGGTTAGGTTATGTGTTAAGACGGCCAATAGAAGCGCCTGTTAAGCGAGTAGAATTTAAAGAGAGTAGTCAACATGAGAGGGATAAGGGAGGAAAGAAAAAGACTTGGTGGGTAACATATAAGAAAGATATAGTCTATCTAGGAATTAAGGAGGGTATGGTCCATGACAGAGTGCAATGGCGTAGCAGGATTCATGCAACCGACCCTACTTTGTAGGAATAAGGCTTGGTTTGTTTGTTACTGACGTTAGTACCAAGGCCAGGTTATTAAATTAAAAAATATGTTTGTGGCACTGATCTCTCTGGTCATTATTGGCTTACTCTGGAGCAAAAGAAATATTGCCTAGCTGCAACTGCAAGGTCGTTATTTTCAATATCTGAGAAGTATTCCGCTGATTGTTCATATAGCTGTCAAGCTTGAATCTTGCTTTCTGCTTGGCAATGGGAAAATTGTTAAACCTTAAGATTCTAATAACTTAATGTACTTGTATATCCTTTTCTTATTTAAACAGGAAAGTTTGTATCTATCTTATTGCCTCTATTAAATGTCTGTTTATGTGACAGAGGGATGAAGCTACGAAAGTGTTTGAGCACTTTGTTAGTTTAGGCGTGAAACCGAATGCAATGACTTATTCTCTGCTTGTTGATACTAATCTTGTTAAGCGAGATGCTAAAGCTGCTATATCTGTGATGCAGGACATGGTAAGTTTACCCTGCTTGAGATTAAGCAAAGCCTTTCTGTTCATGCGACACTTTCTATATCTGTGACCACAGCGCTTCATTCTTGTTACTGGAACCTTGTAGGTAAGTGCAGGATATGAACCATCGAAAGAAATGTTAAAAAAACTTCGTAGGCGATGTATCCGCGAGATGGATTATGAATCTAATAACAGGGTAGATTCCTTTGCTCATCAATTTAAAATTCGAATGTACAGTGAGAATCGCCGGAACTTGCTGTTTAATCTTGAATACAGTACTGAGTACGGGTGAAGGCAAGTTCACAGCACTGGCAGATCTCTTGCATCATGACTGGTAAGGAACTAGTTTGGGGTAGTAAGTGTGGAAAATTCTCCCATATTCAGGAAACTTTATGAATTCTAGAAAGTTGGAGGATCATGTTCTGGCATACACCTGTTTTCTATTAACAACTATATTTAACAGTGTGTGTTGATAGGATTTAAGTAACTGTCAAAATTTAGATGTAAACTTCAGGTGGCATACGTCATTCATATTTTAGTATTTAGCACTGGTGTATCTATTCTCAGGTGCTTGCTCCGTGGTTGGATGTTTCAGCAGTTGCAATTGTTATCAGTTGACGCCAACCTTTGATTGCATTCTCATCTATTATTGCTTTGGCGAGAATTTGTCCCTTGTATGTAAATTGTAGTGGTTTTGGGCCTCAAGAGTGACCGATGCTGTGGATAATGTCAATCTTTGTAGCTGAAATTTTGTTCATTTGTTTTTACGTTTTTCTTTTCCTGCTCTCTTCAAGAGTAGGTAGAGAAACACTATTAGCTCGGAACATTTAGATTTCAACAAGTAACGACCACCCATAGTTAAATAATTTGAAGTTAGAAGTGTATTTCTTCCTGTATTTATCTATGCTTTTACTGACTACTTTGTCCACAATTGGATTTTAGAATCTGCAAATTTGTTCAGAAAAAACTACAGAAATTTCCATAGCTGATAAAATTTTGGAAATGTTTGCTATCAGTTTAGTTTATGTTCTGGGCGGCATGTACATACATCCACCTGAACGCTACATTGGTTTGTGATGAAGGAAACCAAGCGCAAGTGTACAGTAGGCCGACGGAAGCACCTCTATGCCCGGGGAATCTGCTCAGGGAACGCAGAGGAGAGGTGAAAAAGAACAGGCTCGGGATGGATTTTACAAGTTTGTGAACCGTCTATGAAAGGATTACGGGTGTAAAATCTTTTTTTGCACAAATGGCATTCAATAATTGTCACACATCCAAAAATAATATTTAAAGTTGGAAACTATCAAAACTAACATCAATTTCAATTTATAAATGTCGTATTTGTGGCTAAGCAATGAAATGTATAACATATATAACATTGATATGATATTTCACAAATTGATGTTATAACATTGATATGATATTTCACAAATTGATGTTAGTTTTGTCGGTGTTTTTGACTTTTGTTCATTTTGTAAAAAATTTTGAGGCACAAGAAATTAAATGCATAGTTGATAACTATAAAGGGATAAAGTGTATATTACGGTATTTATTTATTTGCATTTTACCAAAGATTAATCCTACTTACATGATCTTCGAGAATAAAAGTTTTTGACAAGTCTCCTAACACAAGATTTCATAGTCCAATATACGGTTTGAAAAAAGTCCGAATAAAGATTGGGCCGTAAAAGCCCAGAAACTTGGTAGTCCGCCCAACCCACTTAGACTTGCCAATTTCTGCACCTGAGCTTTTCAACTTTCCCAAAATCATAGTTTTTCTCTCTCAAATTCGCTCGACTTTTGGATCAAAACCCCTAGCTTTTCAAGCACCCAATCCTTCCAAGAACAAATCTTTTTCAAAAACTCAGATCAAATTCATCAAAAAATCAATCAAATAAATTTTAGAAAAAAAAAAAGAAAAAAAAATGGGGCAAGTTACAGGGATTAATGGTAAAGGCAAAAAAGAAGAACCCAAGAAAAAAGAATCAAGAAAAGAAGAAGAAGAAGAAGAAGATGAAGATGAAAATGAAGAGCAAGAACAAGATGGCTTATCTGTTCATTCTCCTTGCAAACCTCCCCTTTCTTCTCTCCAAAAGGTACCCTTTTGTATCTATGAAAAATTGGAAATTTGTGGGATTTTAAATATTTTTGTTTTGCTGTTCTTTTTTTTTTTTTTTTTTTTTTTGATTTTATGTTTTATGTTTTATTTTTATTTTTTGGCAGGAAAAATCAGAGGTGGAATTGGAACTTAAGCTCTTGGAAGCTCTTGAAATTTATCCTCCAGCTAAATTACAAGGCACTTTCATTTAATTCTTTTTATCCAGTCAAGAATTCAATGGAGTTTCTTTTTCTTTTCTATTTCAAATATTTGGAATTTCATTGAATATGTTATGATTTTTTTGTTTGTATTTGTTATTAGTTGTTTGTAGTATGATTAAAAGGGACATGTTAGAAAAATTTGGAGATGTTTGGTTCATAATCGGGAATCGGAATCGGAATGGGAATGGAATCATAAACTCCACCATAAAATTTACTATTGGTATGGGTTCATATCATTCTCCGTACTTGTTTGGTTTGAAATAGTTTGGTTTGAAATAGGAATGGGTTTCATATTGTGTTAATAACTTATTCAATTTGAAGCCCATGTTACAAGTTGGGAATGAAAGTAGACATTTTTTAACACTTTCATTCCCATAGAATGATTCCCATAATACTCAACCAAACAACATTTTGGGTATCATTAACTTTGATTCTCATTCCCCCCTCATACCCATAAACCAAACACCTCCTTAATTGCAGAATCATGTAATTGATTTTAAACTTCTTCTTTTTTTTCAAAAGGGATTTTATGGATTAATGCAGGCGCATTGGTGGAATGGTGGGAAAGTTTTTAGTTTGTATTTGCCTTCTTTGGTTGTCCGGCTCAAGCAATTTGGTAATGTTTATGTTGAAAGTTGATGGAAGTCTTTTATGCTGTATTTTGGGAGTTTAGTAGGAAAATAGAGGTGTGTAGAAAGGTAAAAAATAATTGAAATGGAAAAAGATTTCCTTGCTTGTGTTTGTGTATTTGGGAGACAAAAGAGGGAAATGGGGAAAAGCCCTTTTCTTTTACCATCATTTCGTTACTGAAGGTTTGGAGGTGAAAAAAGTGCTATACATTTTAGTTCTTTAAATTTGATTACAAAGTGTAGCACTTCTTAATTGACTTTTTACTTCATAGAATGAGAGTAGTTTGTATGGTGGTTGGCTTTTGCGTTTCTTTTTTTTCTTTTTTTCTTTTTATAAGTATATCTCTTCTCATAAAACTCAAAAGAAAGAGAGAAGCAGAACTTTCCCTCCACATCGCTTCTTTTGTCTCTCCATGTATCATAAGCATGTCATTTGCCTTCTTGTGTACAAGTGAGTAGGGGATGGGTTTACAGCTTACTTTCATTCCTGATTTTCCATTGCTTTATGAAGCATAGAGTAAGATTCTGTATTTGAAACATTTTATGGTTTATTTGTGATAATGATCTAGTCGAGTAATGGTTGTGTAGAAGGGGAAATGAGATGATAGATCAATGACCCTGATCTTTTTTGTATATCGTCAAATTTGATGGACTTAAATGCTATGAGTTGTGAAGGGATGAAACTATTAACTTTTGAGTTTGTTGCAGGGATTCACCGTCATTTTGTCCTCTATGGGTTGACCGAATATCTACGGAGAAGGTTCACTTAGCTTATTCTCTATCTTGCTTCTCTTCTTTTTCATATTGTTGTTGTAGAAATTCACTCTACGCAATTTTCTGCAGCTTTAATCGGCAGTTTACTCCTGATGACGTATTGAAGTTATTGGATCGTTTCTATAACCTGGAAGAACTGGTTAGCATCTCTGACTCGTCACTGATCTTTGTAACCATCATGGGCAATTAAACATGATGTTCGGAAGTAACAACATTAACCTTTTCTTATTTAAGTGACAACATTAACATGCTCACATTTGCTAAAATATGAGAATGCAACTTCTAACATGTACCCACTGCACTCTGAACTGACTTGGAGCGCATTAATATAGTTGCCCTTTTTAGTGTTTCAGTCCATATGTAGGATATGCAGTGTCATCTTCTTTCTTTTTTATTTGTATGACAGCTGCTAACCTCACCGCTGAAGCTATTTGTGTTTTGAGTTTCTTCTCTGTAGTTGAAGGAGAGAAAAATCTTTAACCCAAAAAATAAAAGGAGAAAAAGATCAGATAGAAAGACTGAACCAGCCTGGAAAGGAAGTCCTTGTGAAAAGAGACATGATTTTGGCAGATGTATATGCACTTGAGACTTTCACATTTTTCTCAATCGTTATTTTCCTTGGCTTTGAAGTTTATTTGAGTTATGTCACCCATTACAACTAATTACCTCTGGAGTTTAAATTCTATCATTGCATCAAGAAAAGGTTTTGAATCCTCTGTCCTTGGAATTGAATCCGTAGTTTTAATCTATGCCCAAGCAAAACAAATGCCACAGTTAATCATCAATGGCATTTTTTTTTCTTTCTAATTTTTCTCTTTTATTTAAAAATTTCAGAAACCAGATGACGAGGACGCGGAAGTATTGAATCACGAGGAAGATTTTTGCTTGCCCGAAAGCTATTTCGTGAAAGAAGAAGCTTATCTTAACTGAGAAGGTTTTGGTATACGGATTTTGTATCTAGAGGATGATTTTTGCTTGCCCCAAGGTATTTTCATAAAAGGAGGAATCTTGACTAAGGAGGTTTTTTGTGTATAGAGATCTTTTGTGTTTGTTTGTGCTATCTCATGTATATTGTAAAATTTCTAAGCTGTAATTCTCAATCTTACTTTTGATAAGTCCAGATCCCATTTTATGTTATCCAAGTCGCAGCTCTTTGGTTCTGCTTTGAAATTCAATCCCTTTTTCAGTTCTTTTCTCTCCTTCCTTCTAATGCTACTGGTGGAACTTCATTAGCTGTGACTGGAGAGTCTAAGAATGGTGGTCCTCAAACATATACTTTCTCAGTTACAACAGTATTTTGAAAAATTATTTCTGGAGAAAAGGTTACATTATATTGAGCTGTGCCTAAAACTTCTTTTTTTGCAGGTTGAGTATTGCTTGTTATTCTGTCAAAAAAGTAGTTGTAATACAACATATAAAGAATTTTGTAACTTTTTCGAAAAATTCACCTTTTTTTTTTACTCTCGCAAGACTCAAATAATAAATCTTCCAATTTGGTGTAGTAATATTGGAAAAATCGCCGAAACAGTCCTTCAACTTTTTTACTTTAACCGAAATAGTCTTTTTTTTTTTTTTTTTAGCCAGAATGGTCCTTCAACTTTTATTTTTTAGTTAAAATAGTCTTTTTGTGGTGGAATCACCACAAAAATTTCTTTCTTTTTTAATAAATTCTATATACACCCCCTGTGGTTTAGTTATTTTTCACATTGGACTAATTTAAAATTTTACAAAATTTTATAGCCAACTTTTTTTTAAAAAGACCTAGTGGTTGACTGAGGGGATCTGGCAGTAGCGTTAATGGGTGGCAGTTGGTATCTCGTGGGTGGGGGAAGGCGATTGGGTGGCTGAAGGGGTGGTTCTAGAGTTGGGTAGGTGATAGTTTCGGCTGAGAAAATGAGAAGAGGGAAGAATTAGGATTTTAAGATTTTTTTGGTAAAAATAAAGTTTCATTGTTTTTAAAATTGTTTTGAAATTTTTTTTTCTCCCCTTCAAATTAATTTGTTTCTTATTTTTTCCATTTTAAATAAACTATATAGGGGTTATGTAAAAAATAAGTAAACTTAAGGCGGTGTATGTGAAATTTATCAAAAAAAGAAAAAGGTTTTTATGGTGGCTTCACTATAAAAGGACTTTCTTGGCTAAAAAATAAAAGTTGAATGACTATTCTAGCTAAAAAAAAGGTTGAGAGACTATTTTGGCTAAAGTAAAAAAGTTGAGGGACTATTTTGACGATTTTTCCAGTAATATTTAAATTGGAAAAGAAAAGCTATTCTGGCTAATGCATATACCGAAGCATGGTCTTATAGACTAACAATCTCAATCAATCAGAGCCCAAAAAGGAAAAAGGGGGAAAAAAAAAAAAAGATGATAAATTAGAACAAGGCATATTATATAGTAAAATACTATATATTATGTGTTACACATATCATCTGTCACTGAAAATCAAGAATCTGTAGAGAAGAATTTTCTAGATTGAGTATAAGATAAAAGGGCTGCAATAAAACATGTAAAGAAACGAAAATGCAAGTATAGACTGATCAAAACTTAAGAGTCTTCTTGTCATCTTGATGGATTCAAGTTGATTAACAAAACTGCAAAGCAGCGTCTGTTGGAGAAAGCCGAGTAGAAAGACCTTTTGTGCAAGTACTCGAAATCAAATGACTTCAAATACAATAATTTTTTTACATTATTATCAATTCTGCAAAAAACCACATTGAATATACGGGGTTTAGATATTTGATCAGAAATTGAATGAAATTGGTTGACCAAATTAAAGGTACTCACCTCAGCCTCTGCTGGCTTGGATTCTTCACCTTTAGGATTGTCCTCACCTGAACAGGAAAAGTGATCAGGTTAGTCCTAGAGTTTGTGATCGAATAGACGACACTGTACACTATATTTTGAATAGAACTCGAAAATTTACAAATGGACAATGCCTTTGTAAAATCAAAGATAAAGTTATGCCGAAGTAGCGCAGTAAAATATGAATTCAAACTATTTGATATTCGAATCAAATTTGACTCGGTAAGAACTCGTTTGAACTTGATTCGTTAATAATTAAACCAAGTTAGAACGAAATTTAGTGTTCGTCAAGTTTTTGTCTTCAGTTCTTGCTCGACTCGATAAGTTAGAAAAATTTTAAATTATTCGAGCTCGATTCAAGTTCGGCTCTATCAAAACACGTTTTCGTCTCGAAACATAAACAAACCAAGGTTGAATAGAATTTCAAACTCTTTAAAATAATTAAAAAAAATTTAAATATTAGAGTGTTCGACATGTTTATATTTATTTACACCCGGCTAGAACAAATGTAGTATTAAGGAAATTTTGTTTACCTCCATCTTCAGGCAAATCAGAGGTCCAGAGGGTGAGATTGTCTCTCAAAAGTTGCATAATTAAGGTGCTATCTTTGTACGACTCTTCGCTCAATGTGTCCAGCTCCGAAATAGCATCATCAAAAGCTTGTTTAGCCAAATGGCAAGCTCTGCTTAAGTTGATACCAAATGTATATACCGAATTACATATACAATCGACCGAAGTTGTTTCAATAGGCCTTAATGAACAGGACAACTAGAATGGTTAAATTATACCTTTCAGGAGAATTCATGATCTCATAATAGAACACCGAGAAATTCAAAGCAAGTCCAAGACGAATTGGATGGGTTGATGGGAGATCTGCATTGGCTGTGGCAGAAGCAGCCTACAAGTAAAATGACAGAAAGAAGGTAAATCAAATAGACATAAAAATAATACATGGTAACACTTCGAGTATGGATGATCTCAGTAACTTTTGACAATAAATAACGAGTTTAGAATATTAAAATTAAATTATCAGTAACTCATAACTCGTAATATTATATATAATACAATATTCTCTTTCACTATCAATGTAGAACGGGCGTCACAGTCACTTCTCTTTTAAACTTTGCGTCCTTGCAAAGTCTAAAGTCGAATTCCAATATCATGTTACATCACCATGTAGTAGATCCACAACATCACTGGCCCAATTTTATCACATGTAGAAATCACACGAGATTCACTCTAATACTAATTGTAACACCCTGGGTGTGTACTGACCTAATAACTTTTGAGCATAAACAACAAGGTCAAAATATTTAAACTAAGTTATTAGTTCAATATCACTTTTCTAGTCTTAATCCGTGTAGAGACTACATGAGATTCGTGTTGATACCAACTATAACACCTCGAGTTTGGACTGACTTAGTAACTTTTGAACGAAAACAACGAATTTAAAATATTTAAATCAAATTACTAATAACTCATAACTAGTGATATTATATGCAATACAATATCACATTACACTATCAATCTAAAATAGGGCTTCACTTAAATTGTCTAGGTGTGAAAAATGAGCAATATGTGCATATGTATGGGTAGAAAATAAAAGTGAAACTTGCCTCATAGCTCTTCATTGACTGCTCAGAGGTCTCTTTCTTCTCTTCATCAACCTTAAATTCTGCTAGATATCGGAATATAGTCACCTTTCCTGCAGTAAAGTTCACCAGATGGGATGAGACTTGTTGGATTAAAGACATGGGAAATCCAACATTTTTTTGGTTTGAAACTGTGGCCTCAAAAAGTGAAAAAGTTATGGAATGTAATGTTACACGAGCCAAACAGTGTAAAAGTTACACAAGCCTAACTCAAATAGGGTACTATTCAAATTCGACTCAACTTGTTTATTAGCAGGATTAAGAAAGGATGGACCATATATTATCATGAATAAATTCTATAAGAATTGAAAAAAAAAAATAATAATAATAATCAAGGAATAATTGTTTTCAGTAGAATATATATATAGGGAGAGGGCAACAATTTAACCTACTCTTATTTATATACTTCTAAGGGAAATGTGAGGTCAAATTGAACTAAGGAATAGACAACCTAACCTCTATTCTAAGAATATAAGGTAAAAATTTGAACTCTTGACGTCATATCCAAATAAATATTTTATGGTCAATTCACCTAATGCAAGTTTAAGTTATATAAAAAATATATAAAATCACTCACATCTTGTAGTAGAAGACAGTGGCTTCTCCAGAGGCAGAAGATGGTATGAGATGCTTGTCAATGATTGTAAGGATGTCACTACAAATCTGTGATAGCTCATCCTCTACTTTGTGGCGATAATCTTTGATCAGTTTGACATTTTGCTCATTTCCTTTATATTCTTCCTTTTGCTCAATTGAGGACATAATGCGCCATGAAGCTCTCCTCGCACCAATCACATTCTTGTACCCAACAGATAATAGGTTCCTCTCTTCCACTGTTAGCTCAACATCAAGTTTTGCAACTTGTTTCATGCTCTCAACCATTTCTACAACACCAAAGAAAGAAAGAAAGAAATGATAAATATGTATATATATATATATAGACACACTCGGTATATAATAAACGGTTCGGATACGTACAAATCGGTAAATATATGGTAGGATTACTAAATGAATTCTGTAATTTTGCATGAGATTTTGTAATTGCGCACACACTTGATTAGTTTGTAGTGTATGAGAATCGAATCGAATCAAAATCTCATTCTAATAGAAAAGAGTAATCTAATTGGATTACTTTTTCATACATGGCACGAGTAAAGAAAAATTCTTTTACACTATCAAGTGTAGATACATGTATGCCACGTACTTGTTTTTTAATTTTTAATTTTATTTATTTTTATATATTTGGCATGCATCTACACTTATTCATAAAAAAAATTTCACCATTTTCAGTATCAAAAAAATTAACTCAATTAAATTCCCACTAACTTGTGGATAATGATCAACAAACCTAGCAACCCCATTTCTTTTACAATTTCTTATTCCCAAGAAACAAATTTGGTTTTTGTTGGAAAAATCCACAAAACAACAAGTTCCTACCCTTTGAAACATTTAATTTCTACAAACTAAAGAAATCACTCACTCACATGTGATCTTACATTTTCCAACCACATGTACGTATTTCTTGGCTTAAATGCAATATACAACATATTTTGCTATCAACCAACAACCTTAAATTTAAATTGATGTTCCTAAGATCATTGACCTAAATACAAGACTTGTTAATTTCAAATCTCTACTAGATCCAATTCGTATAAAATACTCAAAAATATTGCGTCATTATTTGCATGAGCATAGATCAACAAAATTATTAGTAAATGAACCAATATTGCATAGAACGAAAAAAACTATTCTTTTATTTTATTTTAAAAACACCCCTTTCAAGTTCTCAGTACTCCTTAGTCGCTCGAAACCAAAATTAATAGCTAATAAGAGAAACGTTTTATCACCGAAACTGCATTTCGTTATAAAAAAACTTGTATTTTTAGGAGGAATGCATATATACCTTCATAACGTTCGGCTTGCTCAGAGAGCTTAGCCATGTAAACATGAGTTTCTCTCTCGTTTTCCATCGATATTTAATTTTGGAATGGAAGGTAGAAAATGAAAGGATTGATCACTGCAAATTATGAAAAATATCAAACTACAAAGCTCTTTGTTTGAGGAGGAACAAACATATGGAGAGAAGAGGATAGCGAGAGAAATGGAGGGGAGGTTAGAGGATAGCCCATCTTATATATATGTATGGGAGGGAAAAGGGGAAGGCATGCATGGTGGAGAGGAAGACCGGATCTCCACCGTTGGATTATGAGAAACAAGATTGAGAGATTTTCATTTTATTTGTTAAAGTAAAAATATTTGAAATCTAAAATAAGGCAAATTCTTTTGTTAATTTCGGTCGTATCATAAAAATGTGGATCGCACGTGAAGTTAGCGATGAGACCACATGAGCTGATTAATACTGCGAGACCGCTGTGCAAGAATTTGTCAAAAAAATACACGTGCGGGTACTAAAGGGAAAAAGTAATGCCTATATTAAATCAATTCATTCGTCTTGGTAGAGAAGAAAAACAGGCAAGGACAGCACTCAATCTTTCAATCAAGGAAGGAGTATGCACACATGTTTCAACAAGAATACTGAAAAAACCTAATCCATCTTACTTCGCTGGTTTTGAGGGAATGCATACTGCAATCAACAGAAGAATTTGCCTTATTTTAGCCACAGTAGTTAAAATTTGCTCTTTGAACTGAAATCATGTAAAAAGAATATGAACACAGGGTATATCTTGCTTGTCTTTGTAAATTGTTTTTTTCTCGTCTATAGAATGAGTAATCCTAGAGCTGATCTTTTATCCTGCGTACTAGTTTCAGTTGGATGCATTTAATTTGACTAACATTTCTCTCCTGAACTTCTCAGTTCAATCCATGAAGATAAAAATGGAAAACAAGTAAAGAATATGTAAATCTTGGATTATAAACAAAAAGACAATGATTGATGAAGAAGTTGATTGAGGGTGTTGTTACATTTAAGATATAGAACCATACATTTTTCCCTGCTTGCTACATTGACGAATCAAATTAGAGAACCAATGAAGCACATGTGGAATCACAAGAGAAAAATTGAGCTGAACAAATAACTACAAACTTCTTTACCAGGAAAGAAAAAAGTCTGAAACAAAAAATAAATCTTTCTTTTGAGCTGGGTACTACCTCAGCAAACCTTCCTCTACTCTCTACAGCTTCCAAAATTTTTCTGAGCCAACTTCTTGGGGGCAACTGTTTGATCTGTCAGAACACTAAGCAGAATCGTATAATTACCGTGCTTTAAGGCTCGCGTCCTGATATGTAATAAAGAGGACATAATGAGAAAAACACAGAAACTATTGAAAGTTGTAAAGAAAGACAGAAGAATGTAACGTGATTAAAAAAAGAAGTTCTTGTCTTGGCTGTGTGCACACAACAGACATGCTTGTTAGGGTGTGTCATCTTTTAAGAAAGGTAGATATTAAGAAGACTTACCAGATCTTAAAAATGCCTGGACGGTAAGAATAGTGGGACTTTGGTATTGGATGTATTCATTTTCTTATGAATGGCTTTTGGCATACGAGTAGCCGCTGGTCACTGCCGTTCAGAAGATCAATTACTCTGGCCTCCCATCGAATCTGTGCAGCTAGCTAATACGTGCTTTTTCTATAGGGCCCAGTTTATCAGAAAGAATAACCCACCCCTGTAACAAGCAATTATTTTACATTATATAAGATATTGATTATACCATTCAGTCACGTGCTAGAGTAGGAAAATATGGGGCGTTCTAATTTTCACATCTGACTTGAGTTTTGATTGCACCGAGTAATTTCCATAGCTTTTGTTCCAATACGCACGTGTCCATGCAAACACACAAATAACCCCAAAAACGGCAAGAAACTGAGGCAGAATGAAATATAAATAGGCCAAAATGAGCAGGGGCCAAAAGTTACCTCAGGGCGTAGAATACGGTCCATCTCAAAAAGCAAGTCTATCATACTACATCCCTGTGAAGCGATACCTGAGAGAAGGCCATTGGCGTGAAGCAAGTCATATGTCCGAGGATATGTGGGGAATGGCTCACACCTGCACCAAGATGTTAGAATATCAAACAAGGAGACACAGGAACTCTATTGCTGAATCATAATGAGAACAGGATATTTTTTAGTTAAGGAAGAACATAAACCAGAAATCAGTCCCAGCACAAAGTAAAACTAAAGTTCAAGCTTTAAACAAGAAAATGATGTACATTTTCTGGATTGAGTTTCACACTAGAATGTGGAAATTGAATATGTTTTTCAGAACATTTGGATTGTCATGGCATAAGTCATCATAAGAATAACCATTTTCTTATCATCTAGAATCCATCATCATGATCTTCCAAATATACCAAACCTTATTTAGATAATCCAGCAAGTTGCATAAAACATTATGATAGAAGTTTTGACGAATTTTCGACAAGCATCTGGGTGCTCTTTAAACTCTGATACCGAACCTTCTTCAGTCCAATATGTCTTTCTATAAACGACATAAATGTTGCTTCCAAGATGGCCAAACCATGCTGACTTACCAGTCATGCCAGACACCAGCAAATCCTCGATCAAGTATGAGAGGTAAAGTATTTTGTTCTCCCACTGGCACAACGTTCATCACCCTGGAAACCGATTTCCTAGATTCCAGTAATGCAGCATTCAGACCCCCAAAATGAGCACTCATGTCCATCACATTCCGAACCATATTGTATGGAGGCAACGGATCTTCATCACCTGGCCTTTTTGGATGATCAGAAAATATCAATGGAGATAGCAGAGACCAATAGTTTCTCAAAGAGGATCTCCAGAACTCCAAGTCTTCAAAAAAATCTTCAGGAGGAACTCCTGTTAGAATAGAAATATCAATAAACTGAATATTCCGAAGCTAAAATGTAGAAGATTCCAATAAAGTTCATGGAAATAAAAAGTACTAGAAAATTGCAAGACAGCTACAAGATTATATTAGTATAACACTTACCATGATTTTCAAGTTCAGTTGAGGTTAGAGAACCAGAAGATCTGTTCTGAATGGGATTCCAGCGCTTGCTGTTTTTCCCACTCATGCAGTGTGACAGTGGCTGGTAATATGACTGGATATCCTCTCCTTTGCAAAGAGGTATATCACTCTGTCTAGATGTGCAATATTCAAAAACCAAGTAATATTGTGAATATTAAAAGTAACAATAACAATGACAGCAGAGAAAAAAAATGTATAAACATTGGCTTCACCTAGATGTGTAGCATAAAGCATCTGTAGTCTTCTGCCAAATAAAAGTTTCTTCTTGTTCTGCTAATAATTTCCAACAAATCTTTTGGGCAAATTCCTCAATTGGAGCTGACATGCTTCCTTTCTTTGGATTCGTGGAACCTCCATACTGCCTGCTAATTTGTGAGGTTAAAACAAAATAGCCTCCAGGCCTAAGCATGCGATCAACTTCAATAAGAAACAATCCATCTGAATAATGAGAAGCCATTATCAACATCACAGTAAAATCATAGATCAGCTACCAATGTCTAATGGATCAGTTTATGAGTAATTTCATGAACAAAAAAAAAAAATGATACCATAAGCACTTACTCAAGTTTGTTATTCCCTCAAGCATACAATTTTATTGAGTTTAAATTTGGAGATTTGTAATGGTAGTTTAACACTTCATAAGAACCCACTGCACATCCAAACACCCTAAAAGCACAACTGTTAAATTACCAACTCTAACCAACCATTTCACAACTCAGTCGAGAGGTCACTCTGAAAATCTTTTCTTAAACTAAAAATAGCATTCGAGATGTAATACTACCTCAATCTGCATCAAGCTCTAATGCTTTGCATAGAGTGGAATGGCCATCGTAATTGTGGGAAAGAAAGAAAGGGCAAAAAAAAAAAAAAACCTCATTACTTAATTGAAAAGACAACGCATGTCCAAGATTTTCCATTTGTATTCCTAATCTCATACTGAGCTATATACATATCTTTCAAACAAAAAATTTAGAGTAGCCAAGTAAAACTGTGGCAATAAATCAAGCAACAAGATAATAGGACAAGAGAAACTGCAAAACATATAGGCATCAGCAGGGGGAAAGGGGGGGGCGGAAGACAGCTATGTTTCCAGTTATACCTACTTTTAACTGATGCTGCACAAAGCTGAATGACATAATGGACAGCAAGAACCATAGTATCGGAAAAGTCTGTAATAGAAGGATCTAAATACATAAAAAATGGACACAAATTGACATGCAATTAAGTCTATATAAGAGTTAAGAAGAACAAATACTGAAATACTCATGAGTAGCAACCAAACATTGTCATCTGTATAAGCCAAAATTAACCCATGCATTAACTTAGCCATAGCAAGTTAGTTTAATAGAACTCGTAGTTGCAACATTACCTTTCTCGTCCCATGCAATACCGCACTGAGAACAGTGAACCATGTCATATGACAATGACGGAAATGGTAGTTGTCTTGAAATAAAGTTGCCAATAATCGCCGGAAGACCTCTCTCAAGGGCTAACTGAACTTGGCTACCCATCAACTCATAGGACGCTACACAAACAGCCATTGAATTAAGGGAGAGTAAATGAGACCCAAAGCTTCCAAAGCCACATCCAATATCTAAAACAGTACGAACCTGCAATTTATAAGAATTTGTTATGAGCACAAGTAAAACTGCAACAAAATCTTATAACCATAGTTGCTCCTAGAAAACAAGATATAGAAGCCCAATCACTAATAAATGCTACTCCCTCAGAAGAAAGAGAGAGAAACCAAAAGGAATATGCATTCATCATAGAAGCAAGACTTACGCCAGCCTGATTGAATTCAGCATCACTAATGAGTCCAATCATATCCGCAATGAGGTGAGAATAATCTTTGATATCATCCGTTTCATCATCCGAGTGAAAAGCAATTTGATTTTCTTCAACTAACATTAACCTAGAAAAAGTAGCAGTAGAACAATTCTAAGGAAACAAATACTGGAAACTGCAGCACTACCAGAAAACAGAACTCAAAAAATTGAGGTTTAAGCAACACAGTGCAAATAAAGGTCTGGTGAAGTTTCTTATACAGGTGTAATAACACAATACCATCAACCTATAAAGGAGCTAATTTTGATGGCTTCAAAGATTTATGAAAGTTGATCGACAGGAATTACCTAAGATGTCTTTGTCCTGGTACCAGATGAAAGAAACTGGTCTTTGGATAACCTCACATTTGCACTCCAAATCACATCCCTCCCTGTAGGCCAATTCAAAGGGATTTTATAGTCCTTAGGAGGCCGAACCAAACAATGCTGTCTATCCCGTGACACTTCACAATGTCGATCAAACTCCTCTCCATCTTTGAATCCAGCAAGCAAATTCGCAGACACGTTATAGCAAGGGACATAATTCTCCCTATCCTTTCCGCAAAGACTAACTTCTCCTATCCTATTGGCCCCAGCAGAAAGAGTCCTCAATTCCAGGTAATCATTGGTTGCTTGCTCCTTTAGCTTTCTATAGGTGTCAGATTTTGCAGCAGAAGTCACAGATTTCAAGGCACTTGAAGAAGAAGACCCCAGTAATGCAATTAGCACAAGGACACTCGCAAGACATAAAAGCAACCAGTTGAGTGGTGGTCTAGGCCCAAAAACGATGGAAATTTTCTTATACCAGGGGCTTCTCATTCTTATATCCAAATTTTGCTAGCCCTTCTAACAATGCTTCTGAAAGAATTTTTACTCTTCTGGACTATTGCTTCAGCTTAAATCTCCTGGAACTGCGAAAACAATGCCCTATCATCCGAAACAGTCTCCTGTATATATTTCCTGAAATCCAGGCAATTCCAACTAGCATTGGAACAACAAAACCTCTAAGCCTCCTTTAAACCATAGAAATCACAAATCAAGCATATTGCTCTGATCAATATTTCCACAGAAATGAAGGAATTCAGACCAAGAAAACCAATCCTAATGCCTAATTCTACACCAATTTCCACTCCTCCAAATCCAAAAACTCCAATTCTATTCACCACAAAGACACCAAAAATGTCAACCAAGAAAACAATTCTAGCTTCTCAACCAATAACTACCCCAAAATTCAATAAATATACCTTCCAGATCAACCTGCAAAACCACACAAATTATCACAAAAACCACCCAAAAATACGAACTTTAATAAAAAAAAAAAAAGCCATTATGGACAATTAAAAGAAAATCAGATCCCAACCCAGATCAGATCCACAACCAAAAATGCCAGAAATCATCACCACCGTTAAAATAGCAATGCAAAACTGAAAATCTCTTAGAACTAATTGATGTGAAAACAAAAGGGTTCTTCCATTTTCACCTGGTCTCTAAAGTTAATAACGTATATATTTGATTGATTGACCGTTGAGATTGCTAAGCAGAGTCGCGATTGGCCATAGACAAATGGATTTTTGGTGGGCTGCTATTCTTCTCTTTCTTTCTCCTCTATAATTGGGAAGAAATATATAGTTATATTTAATAATTAAATTTATTATTATATTTGTTCTTTTTTTGGTTATAATAGTGATAACTGGAGTTTGTTGGAAATTTTAAGATGATATGAATTTGTTGGTCTATATTAAAAAATATATTAAATTATATCATTAAGTAAAGTGATGTTAAAGTTATATTATTTTTAGATAATATGAATTTTTTGATTTATATTAAATCGTATATTAACATTACATCATAAAGTAAGGTGATGTTAAAGTTATAAGGGAATTCTACATTTTAGTTAAAGAAATCATTCTCTTAATTTTAAGAATTTATACAGTACAAATTTTTAAACTTATACAGTACAAGTTTTTAAAGCACACAGTGTTGTACTGTATTATTAAGGTGATGTTAAAGTTATATTTTTTTTGATAAACAACAATAATTTAATCTATTTGTATCTATTTAATTCTAACTTTATAAGAGAAATGACAACCTAACCACGATCATAAAAATGCGAAGAGATTCAAATTCCTAACTTTATATTTAAGTAAAGTATTTGATGGTCAATTTGTTTAATGTGAATTGGTTATTAAAATTATATTAAATGATATAATTTAATATGCATCAAAAAACAATTTCGATATAATCGTGAATCGAATTTATGTAAAAAAATTTCGTATTTGTGTTGCATTTATTTTCAAATCCAATTTGTAGTATTTGAGTCTGAGGGCTCGCACAACTAGATAGATTCATATGATAAAAACAAAGGATTACTCATTATCTCATTTATGAAAAGTGAAATAATTGATGAATTTGAGAGATTTTGTCTTTTGTCTCTCATATTTACTGCTCTACATCATCTTAATTTTACCTTTCCTTTTTATGATAATATATTAATGTTTTACTTTTTCGAGTTTCTATTGAATAATTTGACTGTTTATATATAAATTTAAAATTTTAATTTATAACAGAATTGGAACATAATTAAACATTGATGAATGCTTGATATTGTTTAAATTAATTATTGATAAATTAAATTCGAATTAACTCTTAACGAGTCAAATCTAATTTGAATATCGAATAATTTAGTTTGTCTTTCACCCATAAATGTAAGTTTAAAGTTTTTGGTAGAATAATTATGATTATTTGTTTACTCAAAAAAGAATTTGATTATTTTTTAATGGACTAAAATATGATAATGGGACGAAGAAGGGAATGCAATGCAGCTCAAACTCTTTTAACTCTTGAGGCAGGCTCAAGAGTTTCTTATACCAAAAGACAACGGTTGGGTAGTAAATTGATTTCTTTTGAAGTTTTAGTATGCAGACCATTTTGTGACAAAATATTCTTTAGGCGATGTGGATGTTAACTTGTTTTAGTTTTATTTGTATCAAAATATTATAGTTCTATTTGTTAATAGTGGGATGAAGATTTATTGAGGTTTTGGATTTGTTGAATATACGAGTAAATGTTGGGCTAGATGCCAAAAGAGGACACATATAAGAAATTTTCACATGGATTGATTTTATGGTCTAATGTAATTAATTTTTTGATATACAAAGAATCACATCACTCAACATCAATTCACATTGAATGATGTACTTTTTTGTAAATGAAAAGATTCATAACACTATATTATAAATCTGATTCATACGAAAATTTCTCCAGACACATACCAAAAGTGATAATGATTCCATTTCTTAACATCATAATCTTCTTAAACGATAAGTATAATGTGACTCCTGTTTGCCTTACAATAATTGTACACTGAAGTAATTTTCTTTTATGATTTCCGTTGTTAATTGTCTAAACCACCCTTTTTATTTTTGTTATTCTTTTACAATCATTCTTTCTATGATATGCTGTTGTTTTAGTTTTATTCTATTTTAATGCTGCTTTATTATGTTATAATTAGTACCATGTATAACAAATCTTGTTGTTCTACTTGTCACTTGCCGTTTCGTGGTTTTATTTTATTTTATCAAAACTAGGCTTTAGATCTGGAATTGCTACATTTGAGCACATCAATCTTTCCCAATATTTATGTGCTATACCTATACCGCAGCTTCTGCCGTCCATGATTAATTATTCAAATTTCAGAAGAATGTATTGTTGTCTTGAAATAGTATAATTCAAAGAATCAATGGCCAATATCACTTTGTACATTAAAGAAGTCAGCTTGTAATAAGACCCCCCTTATTTTATTTTCCAAAAGGAACACCATTAACCACATACAAACAAAAACAATTATTAACTCATCACAAAATGGTCTGAACAGCAGCAGCACCATTTTTCTTTTTTTAATCAAACCAGCTAGGAGAAGTACAAATTGATACAAATGATCCCATACGTCGTGAGTAGGCAACTCGTGCATATCAAAAGCTACAAGTGGCCGAAGATACTGAGGTATAATATAATGTAGTATAACAAAAATACCTCGGTGTTACATGGGGACAGTTGCACCAACCTAGCCCCAAAAAAGGGAAAATCTTTTTCTTCAATATCATAGCAATATTATACTACTACTAGATAAGTATAATAGGTGAAATGGTGGTTAGTAGGTGAGTTCAACAATCATACCTGTCTTCTATATTCTTAGTACTACAAGTTAACCTAGTAAGAAGTAGCCTGACTCATGACTTTATGTAAGCAACAAAGGATTTACTCTGTCATTAGCTGCCCATAATCGGGCTTCACCAGCTTGCACTCCAAGAAGACCCCCGGCAAATGAGCCGTGCCATGTGTAATATACCATATTTAGGACACAAGCAGTATGGTTGTGTTATAGACAACTTTAACACAAAATGGGTGAAGAAGAGGATAAAATATGGGGGCAGCAGCAATGTCATACAACATAATGTCAATTGCCAGGTGAAGTGAAGTTCATTATTGGACATCCCAAATAGAATAAAATCAACGAAGCATGTCAGATGAATCTTTCATTCATACATATCAAATCTTTAGAAAATGTTACAAATATTCGTGTCACGATCCTGACAATACCAAATCCCTTAATAAAACCTCGGAAGAATATATCTGTTTGACATGATCATATGTTTTGCAGCTTCAGTTAATTAGGGTTCAAAACTTACGAACCAGTTTTCTGAAAACAAATAACTATAGCAAAAACATCTATGAAAAGGTGCCTTTTCTCATCTCTATTTGTCTGTAAATACAGTCAGGGCGCATGAAACCAATGCAAGGATCATTTCTGAGTTGCCAAAGAATTTTCATTATACCCTCGTTACTTCTCAAGAAGTACCTAATTCCCTGTTTAAATAATGCCACGGACATCCTCTTTACACTATCAGCATCTAAAGCTGGAGGGCGACCACTCAAACTTGATTGCCCCGTTAATTTTATGAAAGTTCGTCGCAGCCTACATAGCTCTGGCAACCCAACAGATCTTAAGATGTTGATTGTTGGTAATTCTGGCCCAACTGACACGTTGTTGATAGGGCCCCCAAGCGCTCGTGACTGGACTTCTACTATAACATTAATCACCTCATGTGTAGTCTTGTCCGTCTCATAGAGAGAATCTGCCTTTGAGAACTGAGTGTTTTGAGTTGCAATTGTTGGCTGTAGAATTTTCACATCTCTAGTTCTTGAGTCGACTTTTTTTGTCAAGTATGATACAGCTTCTGCTATAGTAGAAAAAGATTTTTCAATTCCCTCTCTAGCTGGCCATAACTCGAATAATGGAGAATCCCACCGATTTCTTCTATCTGGCTTCTCAAACCTTCTTACCAAATCTTCAAAAATTTTATCATCATAATATGGTTCCCTCCTTTCTCCCGGGGATCTTCATTCCATTTTCTGCAAGAAGCCTCCTGAACATCACAGAAAAGCACACAATATCTTATTCCTGAAGCACGCGCCAAACACCATAGCTCGTATCTGTATCCCTTTATGTTGTTCAAAGAATCCACTATTATGATGTTATCGTTCGATAGAGATCTATCAACTTCAGATCTCAGTACACCCCTTAAATTCTTTTCAGCAGTCATGTCAGTATAACTTTGATTGCGATTAAGATGGAAAAGTGGTTTCATCAATAACTCGGACACAAGGCTTTGATTCTGTGTCTTTAAGAGCTTCAGCGAGGCAAGTCGCAGCAATTGACTTCCCACTACTTGGTTGAACACAGATAACAACCAATGCCATCCCAACAAATTTAGATTTGCTCCACGAGTCCTTTCACGTATATGTTCAAAATTAGAGTATGCTTGAGTAAAGCTAAGTGCATCAAGGAAGATCCACTTGACAAGTTCCCTCTCACATAAAAGGAAGTAACAACTTTTTGTGATCTATGACAGATGCTTTAATGCTATGCTACAGTTTGCATATAACTCATGAGGTAATGCATCAAAACAGAGGAGAAACTCATTTACGAGCAAAATATGATCTTGTCCTATGATTGGATTTTAAACATCAAACTTGGAGCAATTTTTAACGGCACCAACACAGTCAGCTCCTGGAAATCTAGGTTTTAAAGGAAAAAAATTCAAACCCCTGATGGCCGTCTAATCCACACGTCCCCACTTATGTTCAAATCTGGAATAAGAGCCAGCTTAAGAAAAGCTCCTTGTTCACACTACTGATCTATCACAACTCCTTCCTCCCCCCACCCTCTTTTTCTTTTCTTCTCATAAGAAAAGGAGTTTCTTGCACTCAAATGACTACACCTGCTCACATTCACAAATTCATCTGTTAGATCAAAAGGAAAATAAAAACGGATGCCTTGTACTTTTGGACCATATGTCAGCTAAAATCTTACAAAGCACTACCAGTATTAGCTTACCACCCTACAATAACTGCTCTAATCTCTACTCTACATAACAATGTTGTGCAGCTCTGGTTTCCGAAAAATCTTATGTGCTCACAACATCATAACAATGTACAACTTTTTTTAAAGGTATAAGATAGAACCTTAATCATACTTATCTAACCAAAATACATAATTTTCAACCCCCCCCCAAAAAAAAAAAAACTAGGAGATTAGAATTTTACAGAAAACATGTCCAACAATTCTAATTTAACGCCAAGTGGGAACTCCTCTTCCACTGTTTCCTAAAACATGGTGATGGTACCAAAAAAAAAAGGAAAATGAAAATGCTTCAAATTTCTACGCGCAATTCTCAAATAAAAGCATTTTGCATGGAACCCACAAATTATTAAACATATATACGTAATGGGTGACATTTAATCAAACACTTGATAGGCATGAAAAATTAAAAAAAAAAAAAAAAAACCGGGGAGAGACACAAAATAGAGGAAAGGAATTACTGTGGATTTCCGGCACTCAGACTAGGCAATGATGAAGGCGACGTCTAATGGTGGGTATGTCGCACAGTTGTGAGGTGACACCGTCGACGGTGGAGTTGATTGCGACGGCGAGCGGTGGATCTTCCTGTTCGCCTTCCACTTTTGGGCCGGGTGTTTTTTGGATGGTGAGGAGTTGTTGTAGTTGGGCCTTAAAAGCCAACCCTTTGTGAATGTAGCCCATTTTAAACAATGATTTGAATTCTGTGAATGCTCAATTAAATGGATCGTTAGTACTGATTATGGGTCCATATGAAATGAGATTTGAAAATTAAGTGTTTTGGTTGGCATTCGGGAATTGAAATCGGAATGGAAATTATAAATCACAATATTGCTATGAGTATCCCTTTACATGTTCGATTTGAGCAAAGAATGTGTTTCATTATGTTGATAAGTTCATAAATTTAAAATCTATGTCACAAATAGAGAATGAAAGTGGGTATTTTTTAACACTTTCATTTCCATAGAATAATTCTCATAGTGATTGATCGAACACAAACAACATTTACGAGTATCATTAAGCTTGATTCTCATTTTTTTCTTTCATACTCATAAATCAAACACCTCCTAATAATAATAATAATTATTATTATTATTATTATGATTAAAAGACGAATTGCTTTCATTAAGAAAAAAAGTCTCGCAATAGTATCAAACTTGAGGAGGATTCTATTGTTCAGAGAGTGTCATCTTATTATAGACGTTATTTATAATTTTTATGGGAGAATTTTTATTCTAACGATGAGTATCAAAAAATTAAAAGTGGATTGAATTTAAAATTTAAGAATGAATTATAAAGTTTTAAAAAAATTTGTAACTTATAGAAAAATTATTTGTATTCTTCCTATTTTTCATTTTTAAAATATATATGATATTGTATTGTAAAATTTCCCAAACTTACCTATTTGGTCATGCAAAAGCTCGTTTGACCTAGTTTGAATAATTATAATCAAAATCAAAATCGAGTATAATTTTAAACTCGATAAATAAATCAAACCAGCATTAGCTTTATCACCATTTTTCACATATGCTTTTATCCACATGAAAGGAGGACCCAAAAAAAATGCATGACACATGTTTGGGTGGTACTAAATTAAGCCTACTTGTGTAAAAACATTTTAAAAGATACATTGCTAAATTAAGTGTATGTAACATTTTATAATAGTTTATGTTTAGCCTATAAAAAATTAAAAAGAATATTTCCAATGTAGTTGAAGCTTTACTAAATTAACAATAAAACAGTTGTCTGAATTGCTGAATATATATATATATTGCGGTCAAGTCAAGATGTAAAGTAAGAAAGCGCAACCTCAAGCTTTAAGCAGTTTAATAACAGAAACTGAGTTGATACGCTACGCAAGTAATATATATCTTTGAATTTTTTCTTCTAAAAAAAAAAACAATATATATCTTGCGATAACACTCTAATCTAAGCTGGTTCAAAACTCAAAATATTATAAATAATATTATTTTTCTTTTCATTTTTGATGTGCGAATAGAAATCACAATTGAAATGTAAATTCACACGTCCTTTAAATTTTGTATTTTCGCAAAACTCAAGTTAGTATTTAATAACACGTTACATATGCCGTGTAGTACAGTCTAATGTAAAAATCACACGACATTCACTTTAATACCGACGGTAACACTCGTACAAAAAAAAAAGTCATTTTTTTTCTAGTACGGCACAAGCATGTCGCACAATGGAGCACGAAATTCTCATTTATTATCCAAATACAATACAACGTTTTCTTTTGCTTTTATTTGTTTTTTGTATTTTTTATTATGACAGGGGGAGAGAAATTCTTCGATCCCCGTAATTAGTGTGTGGAAAACAATGGTCCCCATCCTTAACTTAAGATTGGCCCAAGGAAACTACATTTTTATTTTTTTTTCTAATATGCTAACTATGAATTAGTGAATGCTGTCAAAGGAAGCAACGATGTCATACGTAAAATGGAAGGACCCATAAAATGGCAGTTACGACAAATAGAGTTTTTGCATATTTTCATTAATCTATCAACAAGATCTAATAAAATCTTAGCTTTTTAACGTCATTAACTTATATATGGCCAATTTCCACATGTAAAAATGTTAGATCATGTGGAGTTGAGGGTTTAAATGGCATCTGAATAATACTTTTGTCCAAACGGAGCAATAATTTTTTAGAAGTAAAGCAAAAGTACTCATGTGAAGTTGGAAATGTTTGCAGACATCATTTGTGCATGAAAAATCAATAAAGAAAAGTTTGTTATATATTCTTGATGATATAATGTACCAAGGAAAATACTTAGGTAAATTCGGTTTTTGACTTCACTTGTAAATTTTGCGGTCAGGATTAAATTTTAAAGAATTTTACTTACATCAGCTGATATTATAAAATTTTTAAAGTTTAATCTATAACACAAGATCTACAATTGAGATTAAAAATCGAATCTATCTAAATTTTTGTCATATGCTAATATTATTTGCCGAGTATTCTAGTACTAGTACTGTTGTTGTGTGATGTATGCTTGATTTATAAGATCAAGACACAATACGAACGAAACGACATCTATGCAAAAGTTGACGTGCACGTAAATCTTAGGCATGTGTATGATATAGTTGTGTTATATACATACTAGTTGCGTATTTTATGTGTAATGTGTATATATACAATTGGATATTATTATTATTACTTTGGAGGTATTTAGTTTATGAGTACGAAGAGAAAGAATGTGAATCAAAATTAATAATATCCATAGATATCGTTTGATTAATCACTATGAGAATGATTTTACGGGAATAAAAATATTAGAAAATACGCACTTTCATTCTTCACTTATGACTTGAATTTCAAATTGATTAATTTAAGGAGGTGTTTAGTTCTCATTCGAGAATCGAAATCGGAATGGGAATCATAAACTCCATTATTAATATGGATTTATATCATTTCTCTTTACTTGTTTGGTTTGACTAAGGAATGTGTTTCATTATATTTATAAGTTAATAAATTTAAAACTCATGTCACAAATAGGGAATGAAAGTGGGCATTTTCTAACACTTTCATTCCCATAGTGATGATTAACCAAACAACATTTATGGGTATCATTAATCTTGATTTCTATTCATTCCCATCGTACCTATAAATCAAACACCTCTTAACAACATGATGAAACTCATTCCTTATTCAAACCAAACAAGAGAAAATGACATGAACTCATACCAATAGTAGGGTTTATGATTCTCATTTCAATTCTGATTTGCGAATATGAACCAAATACCTCCTTTATATAATGGAAGAGTCTTTTTAGTATAATATCGATTTTTGGTGTAATTTCTTTGGGAAAAAAAAAAACTTGTGCCCATAACTTCCGCAATTTTCTATAATTTAATAACTTATCATACGTACCCTTTTTAAATTTAAAGTTATTTTTTATTCTTTTCTATAATTGTGCACACACATATTACTTTATATAATGCAGAAGCCTTTTTTGATGTAATATATATTTTTGATGTAAATTTTTTTTAAAAATTAATTTATATTATCTAAATTCACAATAAAGGTCCTTAATTTGGAGTTTAAATTTCGTTTACCTAGAATATATGCATGGTTAAATTCCTATGCTAAAAGAATAACACAAAGACAAACACAAATAGTTGTATGGACGGATATAAATGGACAAATTAAAGCTCACGAAGCTTCGCAGCTATGCTGTTGGAGTGTCGGTAAAGATCAGAATCCTCTCCATTTAGAGGTACTCTTTAGATGAATTATGTATGATACCTTATCGTATTTGGTTAAATGAAAGGTTAACTCTCAAAATTATGTAGCTTTAATTCATCTTTTATTTATATAGTAAATTTAAGTTTAAGAGTACAAGGAAAAAAAAATATATGTTAAAAAATGCATTGAAATTATAATATTATGTTACTTCAAATTTTGTAACATACTAAATTTTGTTATAAATTTTTATTTATGGCAAGAAGTTAATTATAATATTATTGAGTTCAATAGTCAAGAATGTTAACAAAATAATTTGATTAATTTTTTTTAAGTGTCGCTCATTTATTTATTTTAATAATATCAATAAGATAATAGAAAATAAAAACTGCATAATTTTGTCATCAAAATTAATAGAAGTCATGATTTAACAAATATCTCACATTTAATTATGTTCTTAGTTTGGATGTCATTCATCTATCTAGTAAATAAAGAGGATTCTTGTGTCGCCAAAAAGAAAATCTAGATAGACTACGTTCTAGTTCTAGCCCCTCCAATGGACCCATTAATGCTTTTTGCTTGAAATAACAGCATATAAATATAAAAGTTTTTTTTTTTTTATAAAAAAAAAAAAAATTAACCATTGTACATTAGTAAGGGTCTCACTCCTATTTTATTAATACTGGAATAAGGAATATATGGAGGGAGCACAAAACCAAAACTTCCAACAAATATGAAAGGACAATAAAGTTTAGTTTAAATGATAAAACATTTTCCTTATATAAAAGTCTATTTATATTTTCAAAAGGTTTCTGTAATGTAAATGTAATCTTTGAAATTAAATTAGATCATTTGGTCCTTTAGTGACGATAATTAAACCAATTGTATTAATGCAAAATAAAGTTTAAGAAGTTAGAAATATCTTGTACAAAGAAAACATATTCACATTTTACTGCAAAATATATTTCCCAACTAATTAATGAAGATAAAGTTTTTGACACAACTGAAGTTGGCTTGTTCTAATGTGATTAATCCATTTCAGACCATAAAATCAGAATTGTAAGTCGCCATATATATCTCAATTTTCTGTAATCCACATTGGCTAACAAGAAAGGCATTGTTACGAATATGTGATAAATTTAGGACTTAGGAGGTGTTTGGTTTATGGGTACGAGAGGGAAGAAATGAAAATCAATATTAATAATATTTATAGATAATATTTGATTAATTATTATAAAAATCATTCTACGGGAATGAAAGTATTAAAAAATATCCACTTTCATTCCTACTTATAACTTGAGTTTCTTGATTAATTTATGAGAATGATAAAATCTATTCCTTATTAAAATTAAACAAATAAGAAAAAATAACATAAATTTATACTGATACTCGGAATTAAAATTTATGATTTCAATTCTGATTTCAATTCCAATTCCGATTATCGAATAGGAATCAAACGTCTCACCATTTTGTGTCCGCAGTATGGGCTTATATATATATATATATATATATGGCAGCGTGGAGGAAAACAAAACTGCCAGAATTGATCTTATGTGAAAGTGTTGACTTCAAGCATGAAATTCTGAAAAAAAGACAAGAAAATAAATTTGTCGATATGAAAACTTGTAGTAATTCCATAGCCGCACCAAAAACAGGCAAAGAAAATGAGGGAAGGAAAAACATGAAAGCAAAATGTAATTGTCCAATTGATTATACGTCTTAAATAATATTGAAACATCTGTTGCAGATTCTCCGCGTTGGCTTGGCTCCACAAAATGTGGATGCAATTTTTTTCGTTTTGACAATTTTAGTTGCTATCATATAAACTAAATAAATTATCAAGATTATTTCATTAAAATTATCCTACAGAATTTTGACAAGTTATTAAATAGTGTGATAGTTTTAAGAGTGGCACAGGTCGTAAAACAGAAAATCCTACGCCTTATGTATAGTACTAGAAAAGTGGAAAATTCTACACTTCTGTTATAGTATTTGTATAATATAACATCATGATTTTGAATGTTTATATAGTAAAATAGTATATGATATTTTGTGAAAATTCTTTACTACTCACTCTGCAATACAGAGTGGGCATCACTAACCGTTGGATGATTAAAAAATTATGAGACTTACATACTTTTCAGTCATTTCAACAGTTTGATAGAATGATAGAATTCCCTTATGATAGTACGAGTATATTTTTTGCTACTTATAGTTTTTTTTTCATCAATTAGAAACAAGTCGAGACAGAATTTGATGATTAGAACGACTCTTTTGGGATTTCCGATCAATTTACAAGTAGAATTCAAATAATTAACTTATGCCCATAACTTGCATAATTTTTCTTTAATTTAATAACTTTTTAGAGTCTATTATTAATTTAAATTTATTTTTTGTACTTTTTCTATAATTATACATATGTCTATATATATATAGATATATATATATATATATATATATATATATATATATATATATATATATATAGAGTGTATCAATAAAACTAGTAGAATTTAATTATCCCATAAAGTTTCTCCATCAGGACACATTGTTATGGGCGCAAGAACCGGACTTTAACATCTACCATTTCCCCACGGAAATGGATATCCAAAGTCGGACAATTTCAAACAAAAACTTACATACATATTACTGCATACTACATACAAACAATGTTCGAATTTTATAATTCTATTGAGTGAATCATCTCATTAATTTTAAAATTTTATACAATACATATTTTTAAAATATATAATATTATATCATACAAATTTTTAAAATACAATAGAATGATTCTATTAAAGGGCGTAGAATTTTCATATACAATGTACATAGCTTTGTACATCTAAAGGATGTCTTGTCTAACGGGTCCAGATTATGTATCCAATCAGTTCATTGAGATAAGAAATTTGCACAATTTCCGTCATACTAGAGCAAATTTTAATAAGAAAAAACAAGAATATAACCAATTGGAGCTCCTAACTCTCAAATTAGCTTTCCTAATTTTTAAACATTCTCCAGCTGAAGTTAAAATTTCATCAAGAACGTTATAATAAGACTTTATTTGAATATGTTTTATATTCAAAATCACAATCTGTGATGTTATTACTGTTTTTTTCAATAAATCATAACTAGGACAAAAAGATATATATATATAATGTCACTAATAAATGATACTGGGACAAAAAGATATAAATGTCACTATTATCGATCGATAGGCCAGTGGACACCCGTGAACATTAATTCATTCCCAAGAAAATCAGGTGTGAACTAGGATCTGCAAGTTGGGTGCAAACAACTTCGTAGCAAACAAACTTTATCATTGTCAATCTGATATCATTGCATTGAAAAAAAATATATTAAAATAGTACTTTATAGAAAAGAGGTAGATACGTAATAAGTCTTGTTAATTATTGAAATGATCCAGTGAAAAATAAAATTTTTAATATTTTATTATTATTTAATTTTATAATTAACAGTTTAAAATATTTATTCCACGATAAAGAATTTATTGCTCTTTAGTGGGTTGCTTTTTGTTAGTATAAATAGAACGTGTGAACCCAAAATTCTTGCCACCACCACCACAACCACCACCCAATGGCCGCCATATGTGTGTGTGCATATTGCTTTACTCAAGAACCAATTAAAGCATCATCTCACTTTTTCTCATACTAGACTTTATCCAATATTTCTCTACACGTACACATGCACATCTTTTATACGTATCCTGTGTGTATATATATATTAGTTAGTTAAGGTTGTTTTCTATTTAAATTAGTTTTTGAAACTTTAATTTGCATATCTTACATAGAAAACCCTTCAAGCCAAAAGTTATGGTGCAAGTGCTGAGAAAAAACATTCTTTTTATTGTAATTGTGGCTGTTTTGGGGGTCCAAACATGCTTTGGACAGATTAATAGAGGAAGTTTTCCAAAGGGCTTTGTCTTTGGAAATGCCTCTTCTGCTTACCAGGTTCGTATTTAATTTCCATTTCTGTAGGATTTCAATCTTTATAGCATACCAAATTGGTTTTTCATTCATTTCATCTTTTTTTTTTATTTATAATTTTCTTGAACTACAAAAGATTATGTAATTCTATTATCGTTTGAACATGTTTAATTACTACTGAATTCATAACATTATTAAATTAAGCTCAGAAATTGATGATATTGTGAGTACATTTATATACAAACAGAAAATTGAACTTATAGTTGGTGCTTCATTATGGAGATGAAAGAAGGGAAAAATCAATTTAATCGAGAAAAATAAAAATAAAAAGTGAATATGAATATGGCTGATGAGCATTTTGTCACGTTGATCTTTTGCGTTTTTTTTTTTCTTCAAAAAATCAAATTAAATATAATCGACTATTTTTTAGTACTTAATTTTGGTGAGTCTCTTGGTTGAGGAAGTTAAAGAAGTGAACAACTGAAAATAGAATCAGAAATTGTATCCTTTTCTTTTGCTTAAAAACTATATAAATGAACCGACTAAGAATGACGGAAAAGGACTTCTTCATCAAAGGATGATTATTTTCTCCGCTAATGTTCAATGTGACGATCGAGTTTCGACGAAAATGACATGTATCCACTATATCTTCTAGACGGGAAAATGTTGCATAAATTCTATCACTTTGATGAATGGAAATTATAATGAATCTAACACAAGTTTCCAGTATTACATACGTGTCAATTTATAGTACCTGTATTAAAATTTTTCAGTAAATTTAATTGTATTTCATATGAAAGCAGAACTCTTGATACATATTCTCTCGTCCAGTCATATTGTCACTTTTTTGACACATTTACTATTATTATGTGTTTCAATTAACTGGTGTACGTGCATTGTATTTTATAGCTAGATGCTTAACACAGTGAAATTCCAGGGAAAAGATTATTGCAATTATCCACTTGAATTAGTTTTATTGGACATGCCCCCACTACTGTCAAGATTTGCATTTTAGCTAATTAAAGTTTTAAGGGGTTTTCTTTTATCAACTTTTATCTGCTGCAAGATTCAGTAACCAACTTTCTTGATAAACTTATGTTCTTATTGATGAAACTTGTGCCAAAGCTGTATACGTGAATTTTTCTTTTTTGGGCAAGAGGATTATACTTATCAATTTACCACTTTTTGCAGTATGAAGGAGCTGTTAAGGTGGATGGAAGGGGTCCTACAATCTGGGACAAATTTGCACATTCATTCGGTAAATTTTCATTCCTAAAACATGAATAATAATGTCATATATAATCCCATTTGATGCATTTAACTTAGTCTTCTTATGTTGTATTAGCAATTAATTTGGAATTATATCACAGGTAAGGTACTTGATTTTAGCAATGCTGATGTAGCAGTGGATCAGTATCATTTATACAGTGTAAGTCAAGTTTTTCTTTCGTATATACCAACTCTTGTAACAAAAACAACAAAATATATTATGTTTCTGTATATTAAAATCGGAAAATTCTAAACATGGACCTGTGATGTGGATTTCTTGGTCCATAACGAGACGTTTCACTCTGTATGAGAGTGACGTGACTCATTATGGATCAAGAGGTACACAGAAGTGTGCACCTGCCCCAAAGCCCCTCTGAAAGGGAGATGCATATACTTCATTTCTGGTAGAAATAGAACTTTAGCACTTCAATTTACCATTAAGAATTATGGAACACAACGAAAAAGGCACTACTTGTAATACATCAAATCTATAGGTTCAAGAGAGGTAGCTTAATTGTCATGAAAGGACAGAAAAGAGAAGAACTACATTAGTTCAAGATTCTTTCCAATTTTCCGATTTTTTGGAAGTTGTATTATAACTCTACAGGAAGATGTAAAGCTCATGAAGGACATGGGAATGGATGCCTACAGGTTTTCAATAGCTTGGACTAGGCTTTACCCAAGTAAGCTTTCTTTGCTTCACAGTTAGAGGAAACGTTATGTAGTTGTTTTTCTCAGATTTTCTTTCATTATTCTTCAAAGCAGAAATTTGTTGTACAATCTTCTCTGGAAATCAAGACTGATTAAATGTTCTCATTCTGTGTTTTTTCTTGATCAGATGGAACTGGGGAACTCAATCAGGCTGGTGTTGATCATTACAACAATGTCATCAACACTTTAATAGCCAATGGTACTCTTGATAGGATTAACCTTCTATCAAAAACATATAGCTGATTAATTTCTATGTTTTTTGCTGTTGTAAATCAATAAAATGGCATTTCTTCTGCAGGAATCGAACCATATGTGACAATCTACCATTGGGATCTTCCTCAAGCACTTGATGATAGATACAATGGATGGCTCAGCCCCCAAATTATGTAAGGATGAATCTGTTTCTCAGTTCTATATTTAGTTCTAAGTTGAAGAACCCCACTAAGATAGCACTTTTTTCTTACAAGTGTAATCTGACTATATATGTAATTTTGCAGCAATGACTTTGCTGTGTTTGCCGAGACATGTTACACTAGGCTCCTGAAGTTTGGGGACAGAGTGAAGCATTGGATCACATTTAACGAGCCCCATACATTCTCTGTACAAGGTTATGATGTAGGTCTTCAAGCACCAGGCAGATGCTCAATCCTTCTTCATGCATTCTGCAGGGCTGGAAACTCAGCTACTGAGCCTTACATAGTTGGACACAATGTCCTCCTTGCACATTCAACTGTGGTGGACATATATAAGAGAAAATACAAGGTAATTAATATAACATCGATAGTTAATTTGAATGAATTATAACTTGAAAATGACTTGAGTGTAAAGGTTATAACATCGGCTGCCAAGAAAGTAGTTATCTGTTATGATTATTATACATGTTTTAGTCTTTTGGATATGTTAGATTTCATCTAGTGGAAACAATAATAGATGCATCGACACTCAGGTTTTTTTTTTTAACAGCCTAAACAGAAAGGATCGATTGGGATTACATTAGATACTTTCTGGTATGAACCTGCATCGAACTCTACTGAAGATATGTTGATCAAGCAACAAAAAGAGCTATAGATTTCAATCTGGGATGGTACGTACTTATGTTTCTGTTTTCTAAGTTGAGTTACAAGGAAAAAAGAACAATTTTCTGGCTGTAGATCAGTGGAATATGAAACACATGTCCAACTCAAAACTGAAATCGCACCATCAAAAGACACTAGCCTGCAAATTTTAGTTGTGTTTTGTGGAGGTCATTAAAAACATCAAATTGTTCATATGAGATTTAATATCTATGGAGTGTTTGTGAAAGAATTGTTTCACTTTCATGCAGGTTTCTTGAGCCTCTGATTGTTGGTGATTACCCAAGCTCAATGAAAACCAGAGTGGGAAATAGGCTACCAAAATTTTCTCAAGCTCAGTCATTGGCTTTAAAGGGTGCTTTTGATTTCATTGGCATAAATCACTATACTACTTGGTATGCCAAGAATAACAGTACAAACATAATAGGGCTTCTGCTCAATGATTCTCTCTCAGACAGTGGAGCTATGACCTTACGTCGTATGTTCTTTATTTCGTTATTATTTGATCTCTTAGATTCTCTTTCATTTCCAAGTACCTTTTTCTGTTTCTCAACCATCTTTGTATTGCAATTTTGCAGCATTTAAAGGTTTAAAGCCTATAGCTGACAGGGTATGTGATCTAAGTTGTATCTGTAAAATATTTTTCCAGGTGTTGAGTTCATGGTACCTGATTGTTTCGATTTGCTTGATTTTCAGGCAAACTCAATTTGGTTGTACATAGTACCTCATGGGATCAGAAGCCTGATGAACTACATCAAGCAAACTTATGGCAATCCTCTAGTCATAATCACCGAAAATGGTATCTCTCTAAAACTGTTTCTTGAGCCGTATAAACTCTGTTGATGCATTTAGTCAAAAGTATAAGGTTTTTCAAGCCATAAAGATTGAAGATATAGCAACACCGTAATATGTTCTGTATTCTTTAAAGGGATGGATGATGGAAATAGTCCATTTAATTCAATTCAAAATGCTCTAATTAGGATGAGAAAAGGATTAAGTATCACAACGATTATCTGACGAACTTGTTAGCCGCTGTCAAGTAAGTATCTCCTATTCAGTTAACTTTGACAATCACACTTGCTGAATCTGTCAAGATGCATTAGCTTGTTTTCTGCTGTATATGCAGAGAGGATGGTTGCAATGTGCAAGGATATTTTGTATGGTCATTGTTAGATAACTGGGAATGGGGAGCTGGTTTCAGTTCAAGATTTGGTCTCTACTATGTTGATTTTAATGACAAACTCAAGAGATATGCAAAGGATTCTGTCAAGTGGTTCAAAAATTTCTTGGTTTCTACTTAAATTGTTAGCATATATAGAATTCTTGATGAAATCGTATGTCACAGTTGTACAAACAGCTATAGACATAAATTCTTGATACAAAACACTCCACACTCATTCAATGATCATTTGTTACAGTTCATTAGATGCAAAAGATATTCACTGTCTAATTAGAAGTTCTGTTGTATTGTTTAGCCATATCTTACCATTCCCTTGATCTGATAAAAGTATAAAACAAATATTATCTAGTATTCATGTTACAAGTTACAAGGATAATAAGTTACAAAGACTTGCATATAAAATAAAGAAAGTGTACTTACAAAATAATAATAATAATAATGTGTGAAAGTGTGTGTTAATTGTGGTGAGAATAAAGTATGAAATGTCCAAATAGAGATAGGAATATTTTGCAATAATTTTTTAAACACGTTTTTCAATTAATTGTTATACTCACATATTTTAAAAGGTTGGTAAAATATTTATTTCAAATGATATTCTAAACATTACTTGTTCGAAAGGAGCTGTAGAATTTGATCATGCTAGAAAGCATCTGACAATAGAAAAAGAACTGTGGTATTATTGGATTTCAATCAGCACTGGTTCTATTGGGAGGGCTAATTTTTTTTTATTTTTTAATTAATATTTTACATTCATTACTCATACAAATCTTTCAATAACTTTTAATTTCACACATATCACATCTAACAGGAAGTAATTACAATATAATTTTTAATAATATTTAGAATAATATTTTAAATAATTACAGTTCAAATCGAGCCAACCTTATTTTATAGCTAGGATCATGTATCAACTACTTGAGGGTATTTACATGATAAAATTTTGGGCCTATGTGCCTATAATTATGAGACAAGGTTGATGCTCTAATATGTAAAATTTCCCAACATGTTACATTTCTATTATTTTCATTAGTAACTTGCTCATTAATTAGTAATCACTCTATGGGCTTTTATATCCGTTGAAAAAATATGTTTATCTTACAAATTTTATATCTAATGGATGTTTACTCATATATTTGAATTTGATAAATTATAGTGTAAGTCTATTTATATCTAACTTCAAGTATCTAATAAGTGTAGATACAAATTACGTTATATATATATTATCTAACTTACGGGTAATTTTACTCTTATAAATACATACACTATATGAGAAATAAAATAATAGACTATCTGGTCTTCCATATTTCTTTCTCTCTTTATTTCTCTTAATTCCATACATTTTCTTTAAGTTTTCATACATTTTGTTTAACTTTTATAAAACGTTACTAGCACAAAATTCTGATTAACTGATGTAGATCTTGCACGAAATTCTGACGAACCGAAGCAGACCTTAAATCAACTTAAGGAAAGTACAATTTTATATCATCACAACTAAAGTATAATTTAAAAATATTGAATATTATCTATTACTATGTTTTTATTTTTATACTTTTGATTGTGTCATCATAATATCATTAAAATTTATTTTGATTATTATTTGAATCATATTAAATATTACTATAGTCGTATTTACGTTTTTGACAAAATGGACAAGAATTAACTATCTTGAATTTTGAATGCTAAAATCTATTTGGATTTTATGGGTCTTGATGAATTTAATCAAGACAAGATAAAATCAATGATTTTCCTTCATCATTATATCCATAAAGGAATAATGAATTCATCAAAACAAGGTAAAATCAATGATTTTCTTCATCATTATATCCATAAAATATTAAAAAATGAGTATTTCACTATAAAAAATCCTGTAGATCTATGAAAAAATGATCATCTTATTTAACGGATGCAGCAAATCTTTAGAAAATTCAAAAGATCATTAATGAGTACATGTTCTAGAAAATATTCTCTATTTTTCTTGCTGAATATATGCTCGTACAGCAGCAATATCTCAAAAAGATTTTAAAAACTATTCGAATATTCGAATTAGTTCATGTCATATTGTACTTGAGTTAAATAATGAATTGTCAACGATAAATTATGAAAATTGTACTACTGAATTAGTTTCATTCACTGAAATGAATGATATCATGCTTAGATCTACTCCATTCTCTGAAGTTAGTGCAGTTATGCATAACAATCTAAAAATAATTATACTTATAATCATGGACTTTGACTGTAGCTATGAACGAGACCATAATAATTACCTTAACCATCAGAAGTGGATTAATTTTAAAGAAGAAAAGTGAAAAAAATAGTAGTCAAAATTATAATCTCATCAGAAAATACTAAATATTAAATATTATCTATGGTATGAAAATCTATCGGTCACGTGCCTGTCGTACGTCAAAATACGGACAAAAAAACTCACGTACCTGTCATACGCCAAAGTATTAGAAATAAATTTTGTCTGCAGTAATTTTAACCTTGATCATACTATTGATAATTATTTTTTTTTTTTTTTGAAAAAAGTATTGACCGTTTAATATCTAAGAAAAAAATGTTATAATATTTTATTTCACATACCTTTATTATAATTTTAAAATTTTTGTATGTCTTATTCTTTTGCATTAATTTATTATTTTATTGCTATATTTTTCTTATTTAATAGAAACATTCGAGAATATATATATGTATGTATGTATGTATGTGTGTATGTGTATATCTCCAAGATATGAAATTTATGTCTCGCTGAAAGTACAACAACACATATGATACTCAAAAAAATAAAAAATAATTTTTCTCATCAGGTAGTACTACATTGATTGATGGTTCTGGAAGAGATTACAACCATATCATTACTCGAGAGTCCCAAACAAATCTATTAAATTTCAAGAGATATTCACCAAAATAGCTATTATATTGAGATGGGAAATGAGAAAAATATTGAATATTTTTATGTCACAAAATAATATCAGCAAATAAATATTTTTTAGAAAAGTTACTTACTTTTTTTTTAATTTGTACTATACAATTGAAACATACATTATAGTAAATCAGAAATTTACTAATTCAAAGAATTTTATTGTTTGGCATGACTAGTCAGACCATCCCAGTCAATTATGATGTATAACATTATTGAAAATTCACATAGAATAACTTGGAGATTTTTCAATTCCATGAATTCTTTAGTATTGTTTGTTCTCAACAAAAATTAATTTTGATAATCACTAGTTAAAATAAAGATTGAATCCCCTGCATTTTTTGAAACAAATTCAAAGTGATATATACACACACACACATATATATAATCACCTATAGTATGGACTGCCTAATTTTTTATAATTTGAATAGATATCTAGCATTTCTTAAATGATCACATGTGTGTTTATTATCGAATTGCAACTTGCAATTTGCGAAATTGCTAACTCAAATAATTCGATTAAAAGCATGATTTTCAGATTGTGCAATAAAGAAAATTTATTTTGATAATATTAGTAAATTTATATCTCATACATCTAATGATATACGTATTGTCAATTGATATAAATATTGAACATTTTGAAATACATGTTCACACTCAAAATGTTCTAACAAAATAATTTATTAAACGCCTCCATTTAATAGCCGACCATTTTTTATAAGAACAAAATTACTACTTCTGTATAGGGACATGTTATGTTGCATACTGCAGCACTTACATGCATTAGGCCTAGATATATTTTAAATTCTTTCTATTGTAACTCACTTTTAGTCAAGAGTCTAATTTTTCCATCTAAGAATATTTAGTTGTGTAGTATAAATTTTATTTGTTCCACCACAACGCACAAAAATGGTCCCTGAAGAAAATTGAGAATATGTGTTTAGATATGAGTCGCCCTCTATAATAAATATCATTAAATTTTAATGCGGACTTATTTATGTCATAATTTGCCGATTGTTATTTTGATGAAAAATGTTTTCCCAACATTAAGGGAAAAAATAAGCAGTTGAACAGAAAAAGTGAATGAAATAAATTATCATATTTTTATTCTCGTACAAAATAATGTGAACTAAAAATTTAAAAGATAATTCATTATGAATCAACTGTTAGATTTACTTACTGATCTAAAATAAATAATGAAATCTCATGTATCAGTTTAAATCCTCCAATTTGAATTGGTATTCCAATAGGATAGCCTATCAGTACAAATGATAGTTAGCTATGTGGAATGCATGGTTGACTAATTGATTTCAAATATAACAATTTCTATAAGAGAAAAGGAACAAATGTTCAAGATGGTCATACAACGGAGGCAGGTACTCCTGAAGAGACTTTAGACATAATTGATTGTAAAACTTCGATTCACTTTCAAGTATTTGAATCTAAGAGATGAAAATAAAGAGATCTTTATAAGTTATATTCCTATTAGAAAAAGATGGAATCGAAAGGATATTATTGTCGAGAATATTATTGTTTATAATATCAGCTAATGTTTTGAATGAAAAACGAGAATTTTGAATCTAAATTTGTCAAAAAGTTTTGACATAGAAATGATTGGCCAAAAAAGAAAGACGTAATTTAATAAGAATTAAATTCATGTTTGAAACGTGAAGTTTTTGGGCCTTAGTCCAAACGTCTAAAGGTATAAAGTCGGAGAAGTACAAATGAGTATTTGTGTGAAAACAAAATGAGAAAAATAAAACTTTGCTATATAAAGCACGGTTTGTTGAACAAAGATTTTCACAAAGATTCGACATTGATTTTGAAGAGACATATTCTCTTGTGGTGGATGTAATTACCTTTAGATATCTTATTAATCTGGCAGTTCATGAAAAAAAATTAATATGCATCAAATGAATGTTGTTACATGTCCACTAAAATAGTTTATTTGATATACGATATCTATATGAAAATATTTGAAAGATGTAACATATTGGAAGCATGTAAAGTTTTAGGAACACTGTAAAATAATATTATGAAAATCCTTACATGGATTAAAGTAATTTGAGTGTATGAAGTATAATGGCATCATTGAATATCTCTTGAATGGGGATTATAAAATAATTTAATTTGCCCATGTATTTCTATAAAGAATAATATCAGAACTTGTGATAATTACTGTATATTATTTGAACTCCTAAAGAGATTCAAAAGTAATTAATTCATTTAAAAAAGAATTTGAGGTGAAAAACCCATAGGTCTATAGTTCGATTATTTATCGGACGAAATTTTTATTCAATCAACTTATACAAATTAAGGAATTAAAACGATTCTATATGAATAAAGCACACCTATTGAGTATCTTAATGGTTGTAAGATTGTTTGATGTGAAAAGTATCCTTTTCATCCTTAGGACAATAATGAAGAATTTTTTTGGTTTTGAAATACCATATTTTAGTGCTACATGAGCATTAATGTATTTTACTAATAATGTATGACCTGATATAGTATTTATTGTAAGTTTATTAGAAAGATTTAGTTTTTTTCCAACATAGAAATATTGAAATAGTGTTAAGCATATATTTAGACATCTCTAGGAGGCTATTGATATGAGTTTACTTTATTCAAATGAATCTAGACTACAATCAATTATCCCCGCAAAGTTTGATCTCAAACAGGTTATTTTCACATGTGGATATATAGTTATATCATCGCATTCAACAAAATAAATTTTAGTTGCTACTTCTTTCATTATGCATAATTAATTAACCCAACATATCTAAAAAATATGTGGTTTTACATTCGAAGAGAAGTTGCCGACAGTATTATATAAAAGCAACGCACCATGCATAGCCCAATTAAGTGAGGTTATATTAAAGAAAATAGAACGACACATATTTTCCTAATATTTTTCTACACTCATGATCTTCATAAGAATGATGACACTGATATCCAACAAATAGATGTATTCTCTCATGTAACAATATAGCTGATTTATTCAAGAAGGCACTACCAATATTAACACTTGACAAGTTAGTTGCAATATAGGGATGCATAGTTTCAACGATGTCAAGTTATATTTTCATGAGGGGAGTAATAGTACGCTTTATACTTTTTTTTTCCTTCATCATAGTTTTGTCAAGTTAGTTGCAATATAGGGATGCATAGTTTCAAGGATGTCAAGTTATATTTTCATGAGGGGGAGTAATAGTACGCGCTATACTTTTTTTTTCCTTGATCATAGTTTTGTCACAATGGATTTTTTGGGTAAGATTTTTAATGAGACAATATGTAAAAGTGTACTACAAATATTATATACTTTTTTTCCTTCCATAAGTTTTTATCCCACTGAATTTTTTCTAATAAGATTTTAACGAGACATGTATTTAAGTTAATAGATATCCAAGGGAGAGTGTTACGAATTCTATATCTAGTGAATGTCTACTCATATATTTGAGTATTTTAGTTAATAGATGAATATCCAAGGGAAAGTGTTACGAATTCTATATCTAGTGAATGTCTACTCATATATTTGAATTTGATAAATTGTAGTGGGAGTCTATCTATATCTAACTTCAAGTATCTGATAAGTGTAGATATAAGTTAGCATTTAATGATTAAGTAACTTATATATGGGTTATTATACTTTTATAAATAAATGCACTATATGAGTAATAAAATAGCAGACTATTTGATTTTCGGTATTTCTTTTTTCTCTTTCTCTCTCAATTTCAAACATTTTCTTTTAAGTTTTCATATATTTTGTTTAACTTTTATAATAGTTTACACATTTGTTCTTTTTAAAAAAATATTTCAACTTAAACTTAATATGTTATTTATAAACATTTTAATATGAGGATTACAAACTCTCACGCATCCAGGCCATACACATACAAGCTGAGATGTCAAAAGTTATAGTACCAACCTAACATAAGTATATGGTTGAAAAAAGAAAAGAAAAGAAACAACTAACGTAACTATATATGTAATTGTATATTTATTATTTATTTCTACATAGTTGTATACTTTCTTAATATTGAAGAATTCCCTTACTACTCTAGGACTCTACTTTTCCATAGTTGTATACTTTCTTTATATATATATATATATATATATATACACGCGCATGAGAACCCGTGCTATGCACCGAAAAAATAAAGATTATGAAGTTTAAATACTCCATCATCCCATTTATTTTTTTACAATTTGACTTTTTTCATCAAACATATCAATTTTGTAATCAAGAATTCATGTATAATTATTTGACTTTTTATGAAAATTTTTCAATAAAAACAAAATTATATCTAATATTATCACATAAAAAGGCTTATACTAATTTTTAAAAAAGATACAAAATCTACAAATGAATGAGTATTTTCAACTTGTCTTATTGATTAAAAAAAAAAATGTGTATAATCTGACAAATAGTTGGGACAAAGGTCGTACCAAATATCTAAATTTAATGTGTATATATATATATATACCCGTAATAATTAAACCAAAATTTGACTCCGTTCAGATAGCTGTTTTTTTGTAATATTATTTAAAATAATTATTGTAACTTACCTTTATGTGAGATTAAAAAGTTGTTGAAAAATGTGTCATAAATAATTATAAAATATTATATGAAAAATTATGAAGAAGAACAGGACATTAATTCTATTAGATTCTATAACACCATAAACTAAAAGAATATATAAATGGAACACAATTCTCGAATGCACTTTTAAAAATGTTCAAACTTCAGTCCTTCAAAATTGATTGAAAATTAACAATAAAAATCATATTAACTATATGATATTTATGTGATAGTAACTTGCATATTTAACTTTATTGCTTGTATGTACACGTGCATTCTTGTTCCCAATCAACTTTATAGACAAAAAAAATAATAAATATGGATATTTAGTAAATTTTATTTTGCAACCCTACTTTCAATTTTAGACATTTTGCACCTAAATTTTAAAACTCCAAATTCACTCCACTTTTTAAATTTGACCAACATTACTAAAATTAATAAAATCTTTTTGTGTGTACAACAGATTCAGCTGGATATACAAATATATAGCTATAATATTTTGGGCGTATAAACAAAGATTTTGTTAAGTTTGATAACGATGTTAAAATAAATTGAGGTATGACAAGTTTCAAAGTTAAGAGTGCAAAGTATTCAGAACTAAAATTGGATGTATAAAATAAAAATTGAGTATACGTTAAAGGGTACAAAATGAAATTAGTCCTATATTTTTATCATATATTTGTCACGGACTAAAATATTACTTATTCAAAAAATATCATTGAATTTTTAATTTATGTATATAATCTATTTCCACTGCTTATGGCAACAGTAAAAGGGAACAACATTAAGATCTACACAAGAATAGAACTACAATACTTGCCATAGGTCCAAAATCTCCTTAACTTACACCTACATTAATTAGTTGATAATCTGTACTATGTACGGAAGATAAATATATACAACTTATAGAATAAAATAGTATTATAAAGTCGATGTAACGATTATTACTTAAAACTTTTATTATTAATTGATTAATTATATATAGTAACTTTCACATCATCAGAAACTAAATAAATAAATAAAAAAAACCATAGAAGAATGTAGAATATGCAATTAAACTATCACGTTGTCTAACAACAATTTATTATTGAACATTAATAGCCATGCACAAAATTATACTCATTTTATCAAAAATGTTAGTCTCATATATTTTACAATATTTATAAAATTCATATTATTTGTTTAAAAAAATTACAGATTAATTTCCAAGAAGGCAAAATTTTAGATAAAACTATAAGATCAAATTTCAATAAGTAAATAATTTTATCAAAATGACTAAAAATAAAATTGTCATACTTCTATGGCATACAAATGAAAGTGGAGTGACATCGAAGTGTATTTTAAATGGTAAGATGCTTCTCCTATGATCTATTGGTCATGGTTTAAGTCACTATAAGTTAGGGAGAGTGGTGAGTTTTAATAAATAAATAAACAAAAATGTGTAATTATTTTCTAGATGAAAAATGAAGGGAAAAAAAAAGAGAAACACTTCCAACAATTGATTTACTCATGAGTATACAATTATGCGAGACATTTTTTTTTTCAAGTGTCATAAAAAATTTTGAGTTCGAGTTCGAGTTCGAGTTCGAATAGGGTATTATTCATACTCGATTCGATTCGTTTACACCCCTACTATTATGGGTGTTCATGGTTAGGTTTTCAAATTGATAGGTTTTCGAGTTTGATTTTCGGGTTTTTGGGTCAAAAAATTAAAATCCAACCAAATCTAACTAATATAACAATCCAAATAAACAAAAACCCGAGTATTAGCCGAGCGGGTTACCCAGATTTTTGGATTATTTGGGTTAAAAATTTAAATTAATAAAAAATTTTAAAAATTTGTGATTGTAAGATTAACCATAAAAATATATGTTTAGATAAAAATAAAATGATTAGGTTAAGAATTAAAGAGAAAAATATATACAATATGATAAATTATATGTTATTTCAACCTCTTAACTGAATATAAAAAAAATATAAAATTGATTAAATAATTAGGACAAAAACAAAAATTAAAAATATATAATTAAATTTTATCGGATTATAGGATTATCAGGTTGAATTGGGTTTTATATTTGACCAAACTTGAGAAACCCAACCCAAATAACCCGAGTTTAATAATTCAACCCATTTAACCCTAACATTTTGTTTGGATGGTGTAATTTGAGTAGATATTATTTGAAATAGTTATCCAAATAAGTTATTTAATTTAGTTGTAGATTTAAAATCTACTACCAAATAGTGTAATTTTAATGATTAAATGAGCATATTTTAAATTCACCCAAATTTCATATTATTCAAATTCATCTGATCTAAATCCATTCATTTCAATTATTTTTCTTTCAATTCAAATTTCCCCATTGAAACACAACCAAAATTTAGATTAAAATTTTCATACTAGGTTGGGTTTGGACACTACCACTAGTAATAGTGTTGAATTGTTTGAGGGTCTGTAGGTTGTTAGGTGAGGGCCAGGTCCGTTTTGTATCCCTCCTCAAGACTCTGGCGGCCTTACTTCTGATAGACCAACACCTCTTCAACTTCAGCTATGCTAAAGAAAGAAATCCATCTTTGTCCTTCAGTTACAAGATTAGGAAGCCTCTCTCTTCAATCTCCGTATAAATAGGACGATAGAGGGCAGTAATTTTTCATCACCCCTCATTTTCATCATCTCCATCCATCCTTTTACACTGTCCCCATCCCATTTGATCTCTTCCCCTCTCTCTCTCTCACGCACACTTTCTCATCACCCCAACTGAGAAGTGAGAAAAAGGTCAGTATTACTAATATTTTTATAATGATAGATTCTAATTCTTTCTTTCCTTTTTTTTTGGTTGGATTTTCAAGAAATCTGCCTTTTGTCATTATCTTGTTGGCTTTTTCCTGTTTGATTTTTTTCCGCCACTGCAAAAAAAAATATTACTTGCAGATCTTAGTACTGATTGGATTCATAAATCCGCTCATTAAAAAAAAAAAAAAAAAGTAGACCCTTCACATAAAAGTTGGATTTTTTTAAAGAAAAAGATCTGATTTTTGTTTTGTTTTTTTGGGTTGTCGAATGAATCTTGATTCAAGTATTGTACCCACTGTGGTTAGATGGAATTAGAAAAGAAAGAAAGAATTTTGCCTTTGTTTTCCTTTGTATATATTCGGCCCCGTCAGCTCCTGATTTCTTCAATAAAAAATGGTTTTAGTCCCTTCAGTATTTTGATTAGTAAGCAAATAAGATCAGCAATATGTTTCGGTTGGTGATGGATAAAGGGATGTATATGTGGAGCTCTGTCTGCTTTTTTATTTGTCCGATCAGATTGAAATGCAATTTGTTGACATCATAATCTTGTTAAAGATTCCAGATTTCTTTCCTGTTCAATGGTTGATGGGGTGATTATTTTAGAGTTCAATATGTATTTGGTGAGATTAATTGCCAGTAAATCTTTTGATATCTTAAAGAACTAATGGATTCCATTTTGTGATTTAATTATGTGTAATTGTTGGTAATCACAAACATGTGTATTGTCATTTTTTTTTTGAGGATTGTCTATGTTGTACAGACTCTTGAGTGTGTCTGTTGATTGGATGTATTATTTTATTTGTAAGCTCATGGGTACAAACAAGTATAAATAGGTTGTAGGGACTAGTTTACTTTTCCCAAAATGTCTGAGGCTTGGAAATCTGTAGCAAAGTGCTTTTATATATTCATATGTTACTAGGTCAGTGTAATGATAATTTTTAATTGTATGAAGTGCAACTGTCACTATATTAAAATTCTACTCTGAAACTCTGGTCATTGTTTGTGTTGTTCAATTTCCTATTTAATTATTGTTTTCTTTTGACTGATTGTTCTCTAGCATTCTCTAAATTCCTGAGCATGCTTGTTTTATGCCATCAGAGATTTACATAAAAATGGTGAAGCTTTGCTGCATTGGAGCTGGCTATGTCGGAGGGCCCACTATGGCTGTGATTGCTCTCAAGTGCCCCTCAATTATAAATTGAAGTGGCTGTAGTTGACATCTCTATTCCAAGAATCAGTGCTTGGAACAGTGAGCAGCTCCCAATTTATGAGCCAGGCCTCGATGATGTGGTGAAACAGTGCAGAGGGAAGAACCTCTTTTTTAGCACTGATGTTGAGAAACATGTTGCTGAGGCTGATATTGTCTTCGTTTCAGTTAACACCCCTACCAAAAGTCAAGGCCTTGGAGCCGGAAAAGCTGCCGATCTTACCTACTGGGAAAGTGCTGCTCGTATGATTGCTGATGTATCAAAATCTGCAAAGATTGTGGTTGAGAAATCAACAGTTCCTGTGAAAACAGCAGAGGCAATAGAAAAAATTTTGACTCATAACAGTAAAAGTATCAACTTCCAGATCCTGTCCAACCCAGAATTTCTTGCCGAGGGAACTGCTATACAAGACCTTTTTAACCCTGACAGAGTCCTCATTGGAGGTCGAGAGACCCCAGAAGGGCTTAAGGCCATCCAAGCACTGAAAGAAGTGTTTTATCAGCACTGGGTTCCTGAAGAACGGATTATTTGTTCAAATCTTTGGTCTGCAGAGCTGTCTAAGCTTGCAGCTAATGCTTTCTTGGCACAGAGAATTTCTTCAGTTAATGCCATGTCAGCTCTGTGTGAAGCGACTGGTGCAGACGTCAGCCAGGTGTCACATGCTGTTGGCAAGGACACAAGAATTGGTCCGAAGTTTCTCAATGCCAGTGTGGGATTTGGTGGTTCTTGCTTCCAGAAAGACATTTTGAACTTGGTCTATATTTGTGAGTGCAACGGTCTTCCAGAGGTGGCCAATTACTGGAAACAGGTAATTAAGATCAATGACTACCAGAAGGCCCGATTTGTCAACAGAGTAGTTTCGTCTATGTTCAATACTGTTTCAGGAAAGAAGATTGGAATTTTGGGTTTTGCATTTAAGAAAGATACTGGAGATACCCGGGAAACTCCTGCTATTGATGTCTGTAGAGGTTTGTTAGTGGACAAAGCTCAACTAAGAAACAACATTTATGATCCTCAGGTTTCTAAAGATCAGATTCAGAAGGATCTTACCATGGTGAAGTTTGACTGGGAGCATCCCGTCCTTCTTAAACCTGTCAGTCCTACTGCTCTTAAACAAGTTGACTTTGTTTCGGATGCATACGAAGCATCCAAGGATGCTCATGGGATCTGCATCCTAACTGAGTGGGATGAGTTCAAAACACTTGATTTCCAGAGGATATATGATAACATGCAGAAACCTGCCTTTGTATTTGATGGTCGTAATATTGTAGATCCAAATAAGTTACGGGAAATTGGGTTCATTGTTTATTCCATCGGCAAGCCATTGGACCAATGGCTAAAAGATCTGCCTGCTGTTGCGTAACGGATATCATTTTCCGAGTTCCCTGTGATGGTTTTAGATATGCAGTGACTTACGAGGATATCATGGCTTAATAGTATGTTGGTAGCAATAGGATTTTTATTCCCCTATTTGATATATGAAACAAAATAGAGGTCTTGAGCATTGCTGCTGCTGCTGCTTTTTTTTTTTTTTTGGGTGCCCTGTTCCTTTTTAGGGAGAATAACTGTTTTGAGTTCATAGGGTTACTTTTGTGTACAACTTATGAAGATGGTAAACTGTAGAAGTTTCTCTTCTTCTGAGTATCTGTGAACTAGAATGAAAACATTAATCAGCTTATGTCGAATCTTTCTAGTAGAATTGTGGTTTTTATTGATAAGTAATTTTAGATTGTGGCTTGATCTGTGGGTCAAGGTTGTATTCATTGCAGTCAATCATAATATGTCATAATATAATTTCAGATGAACAGTTCGGTTCACAAATGTTTCGATCAAGTAATTGAATTGTGCTTAGATTGCAAGGAATCCTGTACAGCATGGGCAAATCTTTCAGTTCTTGCTGCTGGAATGAAAATCTTGTAGCAGTACCTCAGAACTTGAATTAACAAAAAGGGGAAAACAAAGATAAAACACTTCAATCTTGTTTCTATTTGTATTTGCTTTATTGTGATAGATGCAAGGAGTTACTTAATAGAAATTCTTTATGCAATATTGCCTTCCATGCATAAGCCAGCTTTTAGCTTTGAACTTTTGGCTTCCCTGGACCAATTCACTGCCTAACTTCCTGTCTCATCTTCAAAAGATTTTATAGGGTTAAATGCTGAAAACGCCGTTGAATTTACACCTAAGTTACAGTTTGTTTCCTCAACTCATTTAATAAACATTTTATCCCTTACCACTTGCTTATTCATGTTTTGATACAAAATTACCTTTACTATTTTAATAATTTTGTTTTTTTTTTTCCTCTTCGTACCAATTTATTTATTTTTTCTCTCATATACTTTTCCTTTTATCTTCTTATCTATTCTTTCTTGCAACTGCTAAACTATTATATTACTAGTAATTGGTTAGTTAAAAGTTCTAATTTTTTTTTATATGTGTATAAATAATTTATAGAATAAATAAAGTTTTTAATACAAGGAATATATATTTTAATAGTATAATAATGATTTTGTGAGTTTTCAAACTAATGCTACAACTAACAAATAAATAAACTATGACAGATAAAATAAATTGTCAAAAAATTAAAATATATATTCTAATATAGACAAACATTCTTTTGTGCCATGTCATTCGCATGCCATATTTTGATTGAATTTATATAACTCCAAAAACCCTTATATTAGGTAGGCATAATATTTTCTTATTATAGTTTGCCGATATTACATTATAAATAAAATGTCGTTTTCTCATTCTATATTTTTATTTATATACTAAAATAAATTTTTTAATTTCCTCTTATTGAAAATTTTTATTTTTTATTTGTTAATCTTACTATGAATAGTTAATCACAAACTTTATGTTACAACAGAATATATTTATTGTATTAAAGTATGATTAATCTATAAATTAAATTGTTCAGACACAAAAGTAGGAATTCTAATTAATTAATTATTAAAAGTAATGTAATTGTTTAGTACTAACAACAAAGAATAGTGAAAAAAGGAGAAATAAAATGAGAAAATAATTACAACAAGAAAAAGAAGAAGAAAAAAAATAATTAAAATAATAGGGATAATTTTGTCCCAAAATATAAAAGTGAGTAAAGTGCATATTAAATAAGTTGAGGGACGCAAACTGCAACTGGAGTGTAAATTTAGGGGAATTTTCTATAATTAAACTTTTTTATAGTACTTCTTATCTCACTCCTTATTTCACTATCTAATGAATTACTAAGATTCCTTTTAATTATAATTATGAATTTTAGCAAAGGAATCTTAATCGTTTATTAGGTAGTAGGATAGAAATTGAAGCAGGAAGTAGGACAGAAAATTCTTAATTATATTGCACGTGATATACATACATAATATAAGATAAAAGATTAATATAAAACGTGAAATAGAAGATCTATAACCCATTTTGTGTGACTATCCAGCTTCTTAAGCTAAATGCTATATAATTATAGTAGTAGGTTCGGACCACAAGGAAATTTCGGATGCGGGAAGATCAAACAACCTATTAGGAGATACAAGTCCTAATTATTTGGCTGCTTCCTATTTTAACTTGCCACTTTCTAAAAAATTAAAAAAACCGAACATTTTAGTGTTTAAATTATGTAATTATTTTCATAAATTTGTAATAGTTTAATTTAATTTATTTATTTTTTAAATTGAATTTAAATGAACTTTTACTAAATCGAGTCAAGATCTAAGGTTGAAGATTTTAGATACAAATTTGAAATTTAAAATTTATCGAGTCGAGTTTTAGTCAAATTTAAAAATTTAATGAATGTCAAATTTTGTTCAAATTTGACTTTATTACTAACGAACCAATCTCAAACGAATTCTTATCTAGCTAAGTTTTGTTCAACTATTGCATAGTTTGATTCGCCTTACAACCATGGTTTTAAGTCACGTTATTGATCGCTGTCATGATGATGGCCATTCTATGTCAAATGCGGTAGTATCAGATCAATATCGAACAATAACTTTGTCCAAAATCATAAAAGTATAAATAGTTGCTTGTAAATGAGTTTTAAAGAATTGATATATTAACTAAACAAAAATAAAGTTTATATTATAATTTTTGCTCATATTCTAGAATTTATATAGGTATCGAAACTGTACTTACTATTTCAGATACGACTCGACTAAGTTTTTAAACCATGCTTACAACCTTATGCACATTGGCAGATCATTAGGGGCGGGCAGGGCTGCAACCCCAAAGAATTCAAGAATTACATTTTCCCCTTGCAAAAATTTAGAAGTTCAATTTTACTCTTATAAAAATTATATTTCGTGCCCTTAAAATTCTATAAAAAGTATATAAATTGTTCATAAATAAATATTATTATAAATTTTGCTTCCTCAAGGTTTAACTTTTGCATTTGCCCTTGCTCATGCATATTCCTGCCACAAGAAAATAGCACAAGCTTAACTCATTATCAGCAAAGTTATTTTTGTTTGGATTAATTATTGACGAATTAAATTCAACGAAACTCTTACTCAATTGATTAATCTAATTCGAGTATAAAATAGTTTGGTTCATTATACACGAACCTATTCATGCTACCGCTACAAGAAAATTGTCAAGCCTAGCTGCTTCTCACCAAGGCAGTGTTTTGTTTGGTAAATCCCCAACCCCACCACCTACCCACACATTATCAATTCTGTTTCTAATTTTATTAGGAATGTTAGGCAATCAATTAAAAATTTTTTTTATGGGGCTGTAAAATACAGAATGGCTACTGGGGTAATTAGCATTCCAGAAAGTACAGCGACTAATTTGTTCGTGGTTACTCATTTTGCACTTAAAATACTAGCTACCAAAATATGTTGAGTTTTAGACATTTACATATATATTAATTGTGTAATATCTGCTATCATAATTAATTGATCAATTATAAAGTGATCTAATATGGTTTAAGATAAATGGGTCTAAGTCATCTAATTAGTATGTGATTTTATATGTAAATACCCTATAATCTTATTTCCTATTTTATGATGGGCAAAACTTGGAGAATAAGAAAAGTATTTCTATATATAGGTTATAGTTTAGTTTCTTTCTAATCAAATTTTACGTATGTTACTTTTCTTGACATCCCATCAACCAAAAAGTGAGAATCCTATTCTCTAAAATACATACACCGTAATTTGAAAGATCAATAACTACAATATTCAAGAATCAAATCCGTAAGCTTACGAATCACATCCGATTAAGAATCACATAAATTCTCATGAATTTATGTACGCTTCTGCATCTAATCTTTAATTTATATTTTTAATGATTAAACATGAAGGATCCGGGTTATGATAATGTCAGTTGCCATGATACTAAAGTTAATTTGGTATACCAACAAGTGGTATAAGAACATCTTCATGTTGAATCATTGAGACAGCTTTTCAATTTGAATTATTATGTGATTTCATATGGATTTAGTTCTTGAATTTAACAAATTTTTATGTGATTTAATTTGTTGTATTTAAGAACAATTGTGATTATATTATGGATTAAGTACTTCAATCTAATAATTTTTATATTTATTTGTATTTAATTATTGGATTTAAGATTTACTTTTTTTTCTTTTTGGATTCGTTTGGTGTTTGAATTTAAAAAAAAATAAAAATTACAACATTGCAGAACGGCCATATGAACGATTCTGTTCATGACCATAAGGATGTTCTTATTCTGCTGGTACCTAACGATTCTTTAGAATCAATTTGGAATTAAAAAAAAAAGAAGTATTTGTGGACGGTCATGAATTTGAATTTAGTTCATGACCAAAACAAAGGTATACTAGAATTTTAAAAAATTTAAATTTTGTCCCCTCTAATTTGAATAAATTACAATATGGAATGTTATTTTTTGGTCATTGAAGTTGAAGTACTACCTCGTAACTACCAAATGTAATTAATTTCTAATGTTTATTTTAGTGTTGAAATTTGCAATTAAATACAACTATCAATAACACCAAATACAAGTGTAAAAGAATTACGACCTAAGAGTTATTTTTAATCTTTCTTTTACTCATTTACTATTATTTTGTACTTTCCTATTTTTTATTTTATCTTTGATTCTAATACACCCCTAAGACTCAAGTAATCTAATTTTCATTTATTTATAAGTTATGAATAAAGAAAATAAAATGAACACTCATTTTGTTGTTTTAGTTTTTATAATTTTCAATTAATAAAATGAAATTGCTAAACTATTTTTTATTTTTATTTTGTTTAACTTAATTTGCATGTGCTAAGAGAATATATTCTTAATTGAAATATAACATGTGAATTATAGTTTATATTTTGACTACTTCATTGAAATTTCAATTCAACATATTTATTTTAAGTTTATTTAGGTATTTTTTCATTCATAAATTTCTAATTTGTTTAGTTACTTGTTATAAAATTTTAAAAAGTTACAGTTATTTGGTTTGAAAAGACATTTCCGGCAATGGATTATAATTAAAAATTACAAATAAAGAGTCATTTAATACCTAAGATATAAAAGATTAAAATAATTAGAGTAAGTAAATCAACAAAAAATACAACAAAGAATGACATGACTCAAATAATGAGTTTTATTGTACAATTTACTGTAAACTTTATTATCAATTAACATATATACTACTATTTTAGAAATATAAATGTAAAATTTTTACGCTATTTCAGACAAAATTAATATCCAAATTATATGACATTTACCTCCACTTAAAAACATTTCTAGCTACGCCCTTGCTTATGGTCATGATTACATGTAGGCTGTCAATGGGTCGGGTCTAGACCCGGACCCGACCCGATCCGGACCCGTTTATCCGGGTCTATCTATAACAAATTTTGATTACCCGAATTCGATCCGGACCCGTTTAGCTATTATAATAAACGGGTCGGATTTGAATCTTGGTGTTTCGATTCGATTAAGACCCGGATCCGATTAAAATATTTAATATATAATTAAATTATTGTATATTAGTATTATTTTATATGTATATATACATATATGTTGAATAAATTACCCATACAATTTATATTTAATATAAATACATGCATAAATATTAATTATGCATAATATAAAAATTTTAATTTTGGTAAATTAATTAAAGAATGTCTAATGTTCAAAACTATATTGATTGACACAATATGCTATCAAAATAGTCCCTCTTGTGTAGGTCAATTTATTTTGAAATATTAAGATGATTGTGTATTTGTAATTCATGCGGATATTTATCGGCTCAAAGGAATGTTAATATTTGGCTGAATTACATATACAGCTGTGATAATAAATATGTGATAATTATTCAGTATTTCATGTGATTAATAAGTTGGTTCAAGGATAGACTTATTATTTGACAGGATTTATTGTCAATACTTGATTGTTACACCAAGAATACCACTTACAAGTTAATATTTCTGTCTAAAGACTAAATATTCATGTTCTGCTAGGTATCTTGTGATGGAGCCTACCATTATTTGAATTTATTATTTATGTTATTTGGAACTTATGTGAATATGTTATTTTGTTCCATTTTTAATTAATACATCTGCTTCTATGATATCTGCCCGCATCAATTCCATCACTATGTTAAATAGAACCAACTTTAAAGAATAATTATGAAAGAGAATGTAATGATCGTTTTTGGTTACATGTATCTAAACCTTATGCTAAGGATTGAACAACCTACTCCTCTTATGGATAATAGTTCCACAGAGAAAAAAAGGGATTATGAGAAGTGGGATCGTTCAAATTGCACGAGTCTTATGATCATTAAATGTGCAATTCCGAAAACCTTCAGGGACGATGTGTTCGAAAAGGCAACTGCCAAGGAGTTTCTTATGGAAATTAAAAAGCATTTTGTGAAAAAAGATAAGGTAGAAACAAGTACGATTCTATCGAATTTGATTTCAATAAGGTATAAAAGAAAATGAAATATAAGGGAGTAAATCCTAGAGATGTCTCAACTTGCTTCAAAACTTAAGGCACTAAAATTAGAGCTGTCTGAGAAATTGCTCATGCCTTTGGTTTTGATATCTCTTCTTGCATAATTCAGTCAATTTAAGATCAGTTATGACTGCCAAATGGATAAATAGTCTCTAAATGAGCTCAGGAAAGATTGAAGTTGTCTAAGAAAAGATTGAAAGTACTCATTTGGTAAGTATCTTTAAGGACAAAAACAAGAAAAGGAAAAAGGATAAAGAAGCTGTGAGTGGTTCACTTCAAAAGAAACAGCAAAAGAAACAAATTGAGAATTTTAGTTATTACTTTTGTAAGAATCCTGGATACTTGAAGAAGGACTGTATCAAATATTACGTTTGGCGTGCAAAGAAAGGCACGCTTGTCGTTTTGGTTTGTTCTGAGGTTAATTTAACTTCAGTACCTAGACATACTTGGTGGATAGATTTTGGTACTACTACTCACATAAGTGTGTCTATGCAGGATTGCCTGAATTATCAAAAGCCGAATGATGCTAAAAAATTCATCTATGTGGGCGATGACAAATCAGTTAAAGTTGAAGCAATAGGAATTTTTAGGTTATTATTAAAAATTGGTTATTATTTGGATTTGAAAGAGACATATGTTGTACCGTCTTTTAGATGAAATTTGGTTTCTATTTCTGTTTTGGACAAGTATTCAATTATTTTTGTTCATTTAGAAATAGTTAGTTTAGTCTTTTTTTGAATTCAAATATTGTTAGTACTGGTTTTTTGTCTTCTCATGATAACCTTTATTTACTCGAAACTATTGCTTCATACAATGAAACCTTGCATATAAGTTCACGTGGTACTATACGTAAATTAATCAATGAGAATTCTGCTTCAATCTGGCATAAGCGTTTAGGACATATATCTAAATAATAAATTGAAAGACCTGTGTCAGATAGAATTCTTGATCCTCTTGATTTGTTAGATTTCCAAGTCTGCATTAAGTGAATTAAGGGGAAACAAACAAACATAAGGAGATTAGGTGCCAATAGATCTTCAAACATCTTGGAAGTAATACATACGGACATTTATAGGTCATTTCCTACGGCTTCTTGGAATGGTCAATAATATTCATTATATTCATAAACGATTTTTCTCGTTATGACTACCTTTATCTAATTTATGAGAAGTCTCAGTCACTAGACATGTTAATGTTCAAATTTGGCTTTTAAAGCTGAAGTTGAGAACCAACTTGGTAAAATAATTAAAGCAGTCAGATCTGATCGTAGTGGTGAATATTATGGCAGATATAACGGATCAGGTGAACAACGTTCAGGATCTTTTGCTAAATTCCTAGAGAAGTGTGGAATCGTTTCACAGTACACCATGCCAGGATCTCCTAGCATGAATTGTGTTGTTAAGAGACAAAATAGAACTTTAAAGGTTATGGTGAGAAATATGATTTGTTATATAACTTTACCGAATTCACTCTAGGAAGTGGTATTAAAGACTGCAGATTATATCCTTAATAGAGAATCAACTAAGACAACGACCAAAACCCCATGAACTATGGACTGACAAAAAGTCTAGTATAAAATATTTATATATTTGGAGTTGTTCAGCTGAGGCTAGACCTTATAGGTCAAATGAAAAGAAACTGGACTCAAAAACAATCAGTACCTATTTTGTTGGTTACTCTGAATAGTCTCAGGAGTACAAATTTTAAGATTCCATAGAGAACCCAAATCTTTTTTTGTGACTGGAAATGCCCAATTCTTTGAGAATATTGAGTTTGGTGGGAGAGATAAAGTTAGAGACTTTATTTTTGAAGAGAAATCTATTTCTCTTCCTACGATTGTTATTGATAATGACCAAACTTCTATTTCTAACATTGTTCAAGAAGCAATACCAGTACCACAAGACAATGTTAAAAATTTTTGCCGTCAAGAACAACAGGAACAAACTCAACAAGCTCAAGAATAAATGCTATTAAGAACATCCACTAGAGAAAGGAGAAGTGCGGTTCTAGATGATTATATTTTATATTACCAAGAACATGAGGATGACATTGGATTAGTGAAAGATGATCCAATTAACTTTCATCAAGCCATGTGACACGGTCCGCCCGTTCAGACGAAGAGGTTTGGCCAAAAGGAGTACTCAAACTCTTCTTCAGAAGAATATGGAACATTCTAGAGTTTCTAAAATTTTCTAGAATGCCCTTAGATTCCCTAGAATATTGTATGTGGAAGAATATTCTCTGTATAGAATTCTCTAAAATTATGTAGATTTGTAATTGATATAGTAGTTCTAGAATTCTCTCTTGTAAGTATAAAAAGGGGCCAATCCCTCATTTATAACATACCTCACAAGTTTGAGCAATTCAATACATAGAGTTTTTATTCTCTCAATTCTCTTCTCTTATTGTGAGTGTGAAGAAAGGCTAACTTAGGGTGAAAACCTAAGTACCGCATGGGTTGGGAATATTAGAAAGAGTGAGCCCGTGACAAGTGGTCTTAGACCGAATTTTGTTAGTTATCGTTTGCCAAGAAGACACAATGGCTGGAACTTCATCCGACATGACCCATGATGAGGTCCCTCAGACCAAGAAGGATAAGAGGGGGCGAGAGCCATCAAGAGATGTATTGGCCGCTACATTTGCTCATGTGGAGAAACTTGAGTTGGCCATGACAGAAACCTGCAACACTGTTGAGGACGTAGTCATACGCATTGACAGGGTCAAGTCTAAGGAAGGAAGACCTTAGGGGAGAAATGCAAGGCTCCGAAAGTAATTGGATTTGTTGCGGATCCTAAATACCATATGTTGGCCCAAAAGCAACCTAAGAGGGGGGTGAATTAGGTTGTCTCTAAAAACAAATCTTTTGAAGTGTTTAATGAAAATGCAAACTTTGTGCAACAAATAAATACTTAAGCACAAATGATCAAAGATAAATATTTAACAATCAAAGCTTAAAGAAGAAATAAAAGATTGAGATAAAGAATATTAAACCAAACTCCCAAGCTTCTCAAGTTTGGAGTACATCCACTAGTAGTGTCTCTTCAAAAAAGGTGAGGCAATAACTTTTTTGTACATAAAGTAGGCTCACCCTTGCACCAACTAAGTTCTTCTAGTTGAGCCAAAGGATTTTACACTACAACCTTACTTTTGTACACTTGTTATCCCTCTACTCTTACACTTGAAGATCACTCACTAGTCTACTCTTGCTCACACTTATTTCCTATAGTTGAGCCAAGATAGATGAGCTATACTATTCAAACTAATACAATCGATAATGTTTTAGCATATTTCTCCCAAAATAGCTCCTACAAGTGTTTGTATTGAATGTAGTAGTTCCAATCATCATTTGGAAGTCCTTGGGCTATTTATAGATGAAAGATGTGCTAAAATTTGAGCTCCAACGGTCAAAAAACTAGCTGTTAAAAACTAGCCGTTAGAGGTTCGGACGGTGGTTCGGACGTTCGTTCATGTGTTCTATAGCTTCATGAACAGTGTCTCGGACGGTCATATGCGTCCTACAGCTTTATGAACAGTGTCTCGGACGGTCATATGCCTCCTATAGCTTTGACAGAAAATTTCTTTATTTCAAACTCATTTCTTCGGACGGTCTTCAACGTCCGATCTTTTTTTGCTTTGGATGGTCTTCAACATCCGATCATCATACTTTCGAATTCCTTTTCTCGGACGGTCTTCAACTTCCGATCATCTTACTTTCGATTCCTTCGGACTGTTATCTACGTCCGAAAGATGTGTTCTTATCGTCAGTATTGTCTGGTCATGTTTCAGACACTCTCTTGCGTCCGAACTTCTTTCTTTCGGACGCTCTTCATCGTCCGAAAGGTGTTGTTCAATATTTGGTTATTTTTCTTGATTGTGTTCGGGTGATCATTTTTATCCGATCCTTCCTATTTTTCTGCACACTTGTTTGCAAACCATTAGTATGATTTGGTTATCATCAAAACATGATTATCATAACTGGAGTTCAACACTATCAAAGTGAAGAAATCGCAAAAGAAGAAGGGTTTAATGTTTGCTGATATGGAGATAGCAGGCCATAAGCTGACTGCTCTAGTTGACACTAGAGCCACCGACTTCTTCATCTCAATTGAGGCAGCCAAGAGATTCAACCTTGAAGTGAGAAAAGGCGTTGGCACCTTATGTGAAACCCAGTATTTTAATAGCCTTGTTCTTTGATTTTAACTGGTTTAAAATGTTTTTCATATTATTTTTAGTCATAAAGTACTTCAACTTATTCGTTTTTCAATTCGGCAAATTTTTCGATTTACGCGATTTCGGTTCCGGCGGGTAAACGGGTCAAAAATTGGACTAAGTGTAATTAGTGCATTGTGGTGTGTGAGTGTTGTATGATGGCTGAATTATTCAGAAAAAAAATGTTAATTTAGTAGCAAAAATTAGTTTTTGGGTCAAATAGTCAACTTGGAGACTATTTGGTCAACTTGGGTACTATTTGGGTCAACTTTAGAAGTTTTTTTAAGTCTTCTTCTTGTTGTTTCTTCCTCATTTCTTCCCAGCAGCAGCCGAACTCCTCTCCTCCATTTTTCCCCAAAAAAATTTTCTTGGATTTCAAGTAGGAATCACTTGGAAGGTAAGATTTTATGTATTTTAGCATTTATGGCTTATGGGATTTATGATCCAAGCTTTAATTTCAAGTTTTGTAGGATTCTTTATGGCTGAAAATAAACCCTCTTTGCAGCCTTATAAGTTATGATTTATGTATGTTATGGGTTGTTTTTAGTGTTTTGGAGGTTGGGAAGTGAGTTTGGGGTTGATTTTTAACAACTTTCCATGGTTAGATTACAAATTTTAAGATTATGAGTTGGGGTTTTGTCTTCCATATGTGGCCTAGAGTGTTATGCTATGAATGCTTATGTCTATGCACATAATGATGTTTTAAGAGTGTTTTAAGGTTAGTTTGGATAGGAAGTGAGACTTGAAACCAAGTGGAATTGATTTCAATTAAGCTTATGTAGTAAGCGGAAGTTTGGCGCAACTAGGATAATTTGGATAATTGGTTATGTTTGAAGGATCTTTAATGATCTTTTGATGGTTTTAAGTGTTTCCTTGGTAGTGGGATGGATAGGAAGCATGTTTGAATCATGCGTGTGGCTAATCGGTAAAAATTTCAGTTTGGTAGTAAAGAGGAATTCCACCCATAGGTTGTTGCTCTAATGTTGTAATAGAGTTAATTGTAGTGGTTATGGGGTATGGATTGGCATCCAGAGTGATATACATTTATAGCTTCCAAATAGGTCTCCGGTGAATCTTTCTACGTTTATGGATTTTGTTGGTTGGTTGAATATGTTGTTTTGAGTTGGGTTGTAACCAAGGTCCCTTGAATACCTTGGAATTGGATTTTGTTGGCAGGGAGGATAGCCTACTTATAGTCTAGGGAGAGGCAAAGTTTTTCGATTTTTCTGGAAAACTGAGCTTATTATCTCCTAATCTAGTTGTAATACAAATTTGAGGGGTTAACTAAGTGTTTTGACTGGGGTTTTAGCTTGTCGAAGTTGGTCAGAAATTGTGAAAAGGTCATTTTTGACCAAAGAGATGTTGGTGTCGTTTTCTATCGTTTCGCGTCGTTTTTGCTTCCCTAGTCATTCTTTAACTTCTACATCTCTTCTAAGAGTCCTCTTATATTTGTTTTAGGTACCACGGCACCTACCGCCGGCGATCGCGTTCCGTGATCATTTGTGCAGTTTTTGCTTTGATAGGTGGGTAACATGACCCTTATACACATCTAGATGTGTATAAGACTTTCGAAATATGTTTGGATGGATTTTAAAATGTGTATGATGTTTGGAACTTACTTTTACCAAGTTTTGGAACTATTACATATGAAATCGGGACCAAGCTATTTTATGTTAATCAATTGATATGTTTGCAAACTCTTTTGATATGAAAGCATTTTATAACTGTTTTGGCTCATAGGTGACCTAGGTATATAATTTTGGATGTGTTTGGAAATCTTTGATTTGGGGAGAACCGGACATATATACATATATGTGACCTTTTGTAAATCCTCAATTTGAAATGATTGGATCTTTTTGGCTACGCTATGCTTTAGCATACTATGTTTTGAAATGATTGGATCTTTTTGGCTACGCTATGCTTTAGCATACTATGTTTTGAAATGATTGGATCTTTTTGACTATGTTTTGGACATGCCTGACGTTTAAATGGCATGAGACATTTTAGAAACTACTTATGATTATGGTTTATTGACGTTTAAATGACATGAGACATTTTAGAAACTGCTTCATGACTATGGTTTTCACAAATGTTATTATCTTTATGTTTTCTTTTTATCGAAATGTTTGGCCCCATTTAAAGAGCTTTTATGATATCCACTGAGCTAGTTATGCTCACCCCACGTGATTATAATTTTTCAGATTAGGTGCTCGTTTTTGACTCTCCACCGCGTTAGCAGCTTTTATATTTTCTCCAGATTCCACATTATTGGTAGGACTCTGCGGACAATCTTCCAAACTTCTCTTTTGTTTGGAAAGGGGTAGTGTATTAGATAGTAGTTTTGTATTGATGAACTTTGTTTTTTGTTGTAGCATCTTTTGTACTAAGAAGGAATTTTGTAATTCATATTTTTTATCTAAAAATGAAATATTCGGTTTTATTGTTAAGAAATGGTTTGATGGTTCTATTACATTGCGGTTTAGTTTGTTGCTCTGTTCGTTTGTGCCTTGCGCTTTGGACCGGTGTGCCATTAGCGCAGCGTGTTACGGTCGTAACACCTTAAAAATAGTCAACACCAAGGAAGAACCAACCCATGGAGTGGCAAACAATGTGGACGTAGCCATTGGGAAATGGAAGGCCAAACTCCACTTGAGCTAGTTCCCCTTGACGACAATGATGCTGTGATAAGACTCGAATTTCTTGACCGTATTAATGCCATGCTCTTTCCCTTTGCCGACTGTCTATGTATTTTGGATCCTTATGCCAATGTGTGGGTCATTTGAGGAGAGAGTTCAGGAGGGATCATAAGACCCTGTCTGTCATACAGCTATGCAAAGGGTCAAACCAAAGAAAAGTCAACCTTTCTTTTGACACTGAAGGTGATGATGAGGACACTCAAGGAGAGACACCTGAGATGATTGCGGTGGTACTGGAGGAGTCCAAAAATACAATGCCTGCCAAGTTGCCAAAGGAATTGCCCCATAAGAAAGTAATGGACCAATAGATTAAGTTGGTCCCAGGCACCAAGCCACCTGTTATGGTCTATTATCGCATGTCCCCTCCTAAACTCGATAGGATCAAGGAGAGATTGAAGCATGACACAACTGAAAAGGGCCTCCTCGAGTATGCAAAGGAGGATACTCGAGGAGGAGAAGACTCGAAGGATTTGTGCTGAGAAATAGTTGCTCTACACAAAAGGGCAACGCATCTACGTACTGCATCATGGAAACTTGAGGCAGAAATTAATGAAGGAATGTTATGATTCGAAGTGGGTTGGGCACCCAGGAATGCACAGAACCATCATAGCCACTTCTAAGGACTGTCCAGCTGAGGAAGCTACTCGACTATTCACAACTGAAGCATATTGTGAAGTATTAGGAAGTGCCATGAACAATTGGGAGCGATCGAGATCCACGATTCACTGAAAAATTTTGGACAAAGTTGTTTGAGTTGTTAGGATCAGAACTGAACATGTCGACGAGTTCACACCCGCAAATCGATGGACAGACAAAGCGGGTGAATGCGTTACTAGAGCTATACTTGAGGCACTATATGAGCTCAACCCAACAAAATTGGACAAAGTTGCTTGACGTTGCCCCATTCTCGTTTAACTTGCAGGTGAACGAGTCCATAGGGAAGAGTCCTTTCGAGATAATGATGAGACAACAACCACTCACTCCTAGTATTATCGTGGCAAGAAATAAAGGTAGTAAGCTTGCAATATATGAACTTGCCAGGACATGGCAAGAAGAGGTAGATTTAGCAAGGGCGTCCTTACACAAGACTGCTAGGAAGATGAAAAAGTTGACTGATGAGAAGAGATGGTTCCTTGAATTTAAGAAAGGCGACCTTGTGCTAGTCAATAAGATGCACTCCATACTTAGATACCGAAAGGTGCATAAGGGACTATTTTGAAGGTACGAGGGACTGTTCAAGGTACTAAGATGGGTAGGGAAGGTGGCATACAATGTGAAACTTCCTCAGAAGCTAAAACTTCATCCAGTGTTCCATGTGAGCTTGTTGAACCCCTACCATAGGGACGAGAAAAACCCTAATCGTGAATTGTCACAGCGAGCACCTATGGGAGCAAAGACCTCGTATAATTGTAAGGTGGACTGTATACTAAAGGTACGAAAGGTACGCAAACGATATTGCAAGCCCAGGATCGAGTACAAAGTACGATGGAAAGGTTTACCCAAGAGCAAGGACAGTTTGAAGTTGACCGAGGCACTTTGGCAGTTCAAGAAGTAGATTGACGCATTTCATACAGCCAAAGCCAACGAGGACATTGCCAGAATAGGTAGGGGAGAATGACACGGTCCGCCCATTCAGAAGATGAGGTTTGGCCAAAATGAACACTCAAATTCTTCTCTCAAGAATAATATGGAATATTCTAGAGCCTCTGAAATTTTCTAGAATGCTCTTTAGATTCTCTATAATATTCTATGAGGAATATTCTTTGTATAGAATTATGTAGATTTGTAATTAATATAGTAGATTCTAGAATTCTCTCTTACAAGTATAAAAGGGGCCAACCCCTCATTTGTTACATACCTCACAAGTTTGAGCAATTCAATACATAGAGTTTTCATTCTCTCAATTCTCTTCTCTTGTTGTGAGTATGAAAAAAGACTGACTTAGGGTGAAAAGTGTCGCACGAGTTGGGAACACTAGAAAGAGTGAGCTCGTGACACATGCATAGTTATAATTTTCAAAAGTGGATTGATACTATGAATGAGACAATTAAATCTATGAAAGATAATGAAGTTTGGGAATTCGTCATACTACCCGAAGGTGTGAAACCTTTCGGTTGCTAATGGATATTTAAAAGCAAAAGATATTCGAAGGGTAATGTGGAGAGATATAATGCACGTCTTAGAGGTCGCAATGGGTTTTACTCAAAAAGAAGGCATTGATTATAGAGAGACTTTATCTCTAGTATCATCGAAAGACTCTTTCTGGGTAATATTGGCTTTAGTGGCACATTTTGGCATTAGTTTACATCAAATGGATGTAAAGACTGCATTTCTCAATGGTGACATTGATGAGACTATTTATATGATACAACCGAAAAATTTTGTGTCCAAAAATGTAAAAAATTTAGTTTGTAAATTAAAGAAATCCATCTATGGGGTCAAGCAAGCTTCTCATCAATGGTATCATAAATTTCATCAAATTATCATTTCGTTTGGTTTTGAGATGAATTCGGTTGATAATTGTATATACCACTAGTTTAGTGGGAGTAAGTACATTTTTCTAGTTTTATATGTCGGTGACATACTACTTGTCAATAACAGTATAGGCTTATTGCACAAAACTAAAAGAGTTTTATCACAAAAATTTGAGATGAAAAATCTTGGAGACACCTCTTTTGTATTAGGAAGGAATACTCAGATGTATCAAGATCGTTCTCGAGGTATTCTTGGATTATCACAAAAGAGGTGTATTGAGAAACTACTTAAGAGATTTGGCATGCAAAATAGCAAATCAGGAGATAGTCATGTTACTAAAGGAGACAAATTCTACCTCGCTCAATGCCCTAAGAATGATTTTGGAAGTAAGGAAATGCAGAAGATTCCCTATGTTTCAGTAGTAGGAAGTCTAATGTATGCTCAAGTTTGTACGCGTCCAGATATTGAGTATATTGTTGGGATTTAGGCAGATATTTAAGCAATCCAGGAATAGTTCATTGGATAGCAGCCAAAAGGGTCATGTGATATTTTCAGAGAATAAAACATTACATGTTCACATATAGGAGATTGGATAAATTAAAGATCATTGGGTATTCCGACTCTAATTTTGTTGGATGCCAAGACAGTCATAAATCTATTTCGGGCTATATTTATTTACTTGCTGGTGGAGCTATTTCTTGGAAAAGTGTAACAAATACTCATATGCTCCTTCTACCATGACAGCTGAATTTATAGCATGTTATAAGGCATCTAATAATGGAATATGGTTATGAAATTTTGTCACAGAGTTGCGAGTTATTGATGGTATTGAAAGACCACTTAAGTAATTTTGTGACAATAAATCAACAAACTTTCACCTCCGTACAAGTTCAGGCCAGGATGAAAGAAAAATGCACGCGGTTTTTTTGGTTTTTTGATAGATTATGGCAAAATCTTAAAATTTCAACAATAATAAAAACTCAACGAAATCTAAACACATAGACATCAGGTTTCTAGTTGTTAAAGAAAGAGTCAGAGTGGTTAGGTGTCTATAGAATATATTGGCACGAATTTCATGATTGTGGATGCGCTTACTAAAGGATTACTACCCAAGATTTTTCATGAGCACACTACTTATATGGGTATTATATCTTTTGAGAATACTCATAATTAGTGGGAGTTTGTATTCAGTTTATATACTTTTTAACTTTTAAGACACATCTTATGTTTAAGTGAATATTTTTTTGCATAAATAAAGAATTCAACTTTAGAAATAAAGTATTCAGTTGATGTTTCACTCTGACTTCAATTTCAGTTTGATTTCTATAAAGAATAAAGTTGGTCTAGTTGAAAATATGCATGTTTAAGATCACATTATATGTAATTTTCATACTACACATCCATACTTGATCGATGTTATTTGGTTGTGTTAATGTACGTGGCTAAGAATGAGTTTAGTTACAATTAATGTAATGAAAGTCATCTTGTTTCTATATTGACATGATTAAAGATCTCATAAGGTTTTATGCAGTAATATATATGTAGTCCATGTGGAAGAATGTTGGGTTTTGGACATTTACATATAGATTAATTGTGTAATATGTGCTATCATAATTAATTGATCAATTATAAAGTGATCTAATATGATTTAAGATAAATAGGCATAAGTCATCTAATTAGTATGAGCTTTTATGTGTAAATATCCTAAAATCTTATTTTCTATTTTATGATAGGCAATCTTAACTTGGGGAATAAGGGTTATGGTTCCCAAATTCTACTTTTCTTGACATCCCATCATCAGAAAAGATAACCCTATTCTCTAAAATACATACATAGTAATTTGGAAGATCAATAACCACAATATTCAAGAATAAAATTTATAGGTTTGAGAATCACATTTGGGTATTTATGAATCACATAAATTCTTATGGATTCAGCTACGCTTCCGCATGTAATCTTTAATTTATATTATTGATGATTAAACATAAAGAATCCGGGTTATGATAACGTCGGTTGTCATGATATTAAAGTTAATTTGATATCCTAACAAAATATTTAGTTCATTGTTCTTTTTTTTTTTTTTTCCTTTCCATGGATAGCATTCTATAAAGTTTCAGTGTGAAACTTTGTTCATTGTCAATTTTCTCATTTTTTTTTTAACTCTTTTAATGTATTTATGAAATTGCTTTAAAATTTATAACAAATAGATGGTCATTGTTTTTTTTTTTTGGAGGGGGAAGGGGCGGGCACAGGGGTTTTACTTCAATTTCACTTTCTTAGCTATCTGACTACTTTTAGTGAGGAATTCTATGGGTGGCATGCACCCTTTCAGCGCAATATTACAACTATAATAATTGGGATACCAATTACACATGACGTATATTCCAACAATCTAAATGTATTTTTTTCCCCGAAATAGTGTCCTGATGGGACAAAAATTTATATTCCAACATTTGAGATTTCTTCTTCATTAAATTCATTGGTAATGATAATTTTCTCTTCTAAACATGTTATAGACTCATGAAAAATATTTAGATAAAGTTTACGGATTAATCGTAAATCTTGTGAATATTAAAGAAATTAATGAATTGTAAAATGTCAGGTACGGTACTTGACATCACATTACTATGTGACTTTTTTAATAATCACAAGATATATAGATAGATTCGTAGATTTTTTTAATCACAGGTTTGAGTCACGGTGAGGAGAGAGATGATTTTTTTAAATAAAAAGAGTAAATGACACCAATGATGCCCAAACTTTTTATATATATTGAACATTGGTACCAATATTTTAATTGTGTTACTTTGGTATCTCGGCATCTCAATTTGTGTCTAATAGATACTTTTACCTAATTCCGATGGTTTGAGTATGGCGGAGAGCTTCAGGTGCCGCACACATGGTAACTTTCCAAGGACAATTTTAGAACTCAAAATATACAAAACGACGTAGTTTCAGTACAAGCAGATTTATAAAACAAAAAAAGGCCTTGCAAAAAGTTAAAGTCAAGATAACTCAACAATATGTAATACTTGAGGATTATTGTGCATAGAAAAAAATTTAATGAACAAAGTTAGTAACTTATGAAAGTTTAGTTGGTTGTACAGTCTTTTGCCCTAATAATAATGACTAATGACTATGAAGATCTGGATGGATTACCAAGGTTCAAAAGGTTTTATGTATGTATCACCTCATTCACTTGATCACGACACAACTTTTTTATTTTATAAAAATATTTGTACTTTAACAATATCATTTTGTATATTTTTTGTTTCAAAAATTGCCCTTGAATAGTTAACATGTGCGCGGCATGTGAGGTTTTGCGTCATTCTCAAACCATTGAAATTGGGTAGAAATATCTATTAGACATAAGTTGAGAAGTTTGGGTACCAAATGACACAATTAAAAAATTAGGTAACAATGTTCAATTATGTAAAAAATTTAAGTACCATTAGTGTCATTTATTCAAATAAAAAAGACTAGTAGACCTACATAGGTAGGAAAATTATACAGACTCGTTGAAACATCCATCCTATTGACTCTAAAAATCTTATATAATAATTTTTACAACACATAATATTATATTGTATAAATTTTTAAAATACAATGAAATGATTTTTATACGTAAATGTTGTTCTCAACGTTTGGAACACGTGTTTCTAACAGGTATTAAAGAATCCCTAATATGTCCACGTGTGCAGCAGGTCAACTCCCCACTATGACCCACGTGCTAATTTCACGAACCCGGGTCCTAGTCTTCGGATCCTTCGTCATCTACAAAAGCCATAACCAACCCACCATCCCCATTTTGCCCTCAAGATCTTCAAGTCCCGGCGACTTTTCTCAGATCGATACCAGTTTTTCTGAAATTTCTTTTCTCAATCCTCAAATTAAATCTCTTTTTCGATCAATTCGTTTAATCGTCTATCGATTGATCTATTTTTTGCTTCCGTTTGTGAAAATTTTCACAAACCCTAATTTTCAGATTTCGATTTTTCGATCTCCTTCATCAAACCCTTAATTGATTCGATTAATTGCGTTTTCATAATTGATTTGTGATTTTTATTGATTTCCCCATATTGAAAGACCCTATAATTGTATAATTTTTGTCGTCGATTTTGGAGCTAGGGTTTCAGCTCGTCTTTGATTTTGAAACTTCGTTGGATCTGTAAATTTGTTTGTGGGTTTGGTAAGTTTTTCTCTGAATTTTATTTTTAGCCTTATTTTGATGCAAATTTTGTGGATTTTTTGTTTCAGAATTGTGAATCTAGGGTTAGGGTTTTGCGAACAATATTTGGGGATTATTTGATTGGTAGAATTTTATTGGAAGGAATTGTAATTTCTTTGAGAACTTATACGCTCACGTGTTAGTTGAATAAAGTATGAATTGAAGACTCATCTGATTGGCTTAGCAACACCATTCCCTCATCCCCCCCTAAAAAAAAAAAAAAAACCCAAATAAAAAAAATAAAATGAGGTAAATTAAAAGGCTATCATATGTTTATTAGTATGTAGTTGCACTTGTATCATGTGTTGGGGAAAGAATACAGGTGTAAAATTGTATCAACTATCAACAACTGAGACGGTACTGAATTTGGAATGTGAAGCCGTAAAACCTGAAAAAGAAAACCCGAATGAAGAAGCTATTGAAATTGAAAATGGAATAGCATTTATTGGAAAATAGTTGAGTTTGTTGAATGTCTGACAATATGATACTGTTGTTTTGCTAATTAAGTGGGAAACATTTAATATTTTTCATTTGCCAGTGTTGGTTAGTTCCTGCCATCTATGAGTATATGCTATCATTTGCATCTAAATGAAATGCCATTGCCTATTGAGTATATTGTGGTCATTCAAGCTGGTGTTACAGTATTTTGTGGATGGCCACATAGATCAGAAACAGCCTTAGCTAATTATTATATGACATCTAGATGTAATTGGGAACTGTTCCATCACCTGAAATAACTAACCATATTTCAGGTGATGTAGTACCGTGCAATTTGTGAACTTTGATTCTTTATTTTTTTTTCTTGCCCCTTTTGACTGCTTGTGTTCTCTTTCTATTACATCTTGAAGCTTCATTTATTGACTTTCAGAGACTGAAGCAACACGTTCTTTAATAATTTTCATTTTTCCTAGTGGTATTATCTTTTACCTCCTAACAAGTTCTGAATCTTACAAGAAGCTTAGGGTTCAAATAGCCATATCATACTGCTATGCCCATACTTACTAGATTGTCCATTAATTGTTTTTTGCGTTATTTCAACTTTCTATGCAGCCTTTCAAGTCTTAGTTTTGTGTACTCTTTGAGTTAATAATATGTTCTATCTTATTGTTTATCCTGCAGCACCATGGGAATCAAACGAGCTTTTGATGAGGAGGATTTTCATCTGTCTTCTTTAAAGCAAGCAAAACAACTTGATTCTGATAAGAAGCAGACTTCATTGGACAAAGCTTTTTCACCTGATGAAGTCTCTCCTGCTGGTAACCGAGGTAAGACTAAGGGACCTCTCTTATTTTTTTATTTTTATTTTTTTGGTTTTAAATGAAATTTTACCAGTTAAAGGTCAATGATTCAGCATTGTAACTCATTACACACAAAATAAACCCTGAGGTGCTCTTTGGGAGACAGCAAAGACAGCAGAAATTTTGCCTGCGTGAAAGGTGTTTTGTTTTTAAAGCATCCCAATGAGTACTTGGAATCAGGCAGTAGCATTGTGCATGTATTATGTAGCTCTTGGAAGAACCATGTATTGTGGTACTTTACAGGATACTGTAGTGGTTTAGTCATAAATAACCCACATTACTTGTGCTATAGGTGGTGTAAGCTATAGATGATTGTGATATGTATGAATTGCTCAAGGGGCTTGGAAATGATGGTTTACTTTCTGCCTCAAGTTTGGCTGAGAAGGAGTTAGAGACTAGTGCACCTTCATCATGGGGAACCAGTAGCAGCAGTGAGGAAGATGCTGGATCTGGAGAACCATTTTACTTGCCCCTCTTTCCTGAATACCTTGGGTTTGACTTCCCTGGGCAAGCAATGGCTCAGTTTGAGGATGCCTATTCATCTTTGATGAGTTGTTCTCCTAGGAAACAAATTCCAATTGGACCTAATCATCAAGCTGAAATCCCACCATGGGACCCGCAAGCTACTGAGAATAACCCTTTGAGTCCTGATAATCATATTGATGATGACAAAGAGCAAAGTGTTGGAACTTGTATCATTTCAACATCTTTGTCTAACTATTCATCTAATGAAGATGTTAAAATTGGGCAAGGAAGAAAAGCCACATCTGTTTGGATGGAGGTTCTGTCAGGTGTGTGCGGACAGCATGTCAAGGAAGCACGAGATAAATTAAGAGAAGTTATTGGTGATGAAAATTTTTTGGACTTGGGGTTCTATGATATGGGAGAGGAGGTGGCAGCTAAGTGGACTGAAGAAGAAGAATGCCTCTTTCATAAGGTCATTTACTCCAATCCTCTGTCACTTGGTAAGAATTTTTGGAAAGCTATCTGTGGTATTTCCTTCCAGAACAAGCACGGATATTGTTAGCTACTACTTCAATGTCTTTATGCTCCGGAGGCGGGCTGTTCAGAACAGAACTAATCTGTTGGCAGTTGACAGTGACGATGATGAGTGGCAAGGGAATGATGGAGGTTTCTTTAGAGTTGTAGGTGAAGATGAAGATTCTGGTTTGGAGTCATTTGAGAATCAAGACATTCAGGAAGGGTCTGAAGATGATATTCCCTTTGATAATGAAGATGATGCAGGTGACTACGATGATGAAGATGATGGCAGTGATGATAGCAGTGGTGACGGAGAAGTTTGGTAGGAACAGTGATGTGGGTGCTGAAAGGGAAGATGCTATTGGAAAGGATGATCTAAGAGGTCAAATTCTGAAGCCTCAAATTGACAGGTTGCACAATTACTTTAACTCTGATCATCTGCCTAGCACGGTTAATTTAAGGGACATCAGGGAAGATTACAATGTTCAAGAGGATTCAGGTACCTCCTCTGAAAATCAGCTGTGTGTGGGAGCTTCTTCGGTTTCATGTGGTTTAGGGTGTCATGCACGAGAGAGCATGTTAAAGGATGATTTTACTCGATGCCTTGCTGGGGAGAGCAACGGGTCAAGTGATGGTTTGGAGACTGGATTTTTTCTATTGGAACCCAGTGACGCCAAGGTGTGGGATGAATCCAGTTCTACAGTTTTGTCAAAAGGTGTTGATCTTTTGCCTACTTGCAACATAATTGAGGAGATTTTTGGACCATGTACTTCAAAGAGCAACTGAGTGAAGATGGTTCTAAGAAGCAGCCTTCCGATGACTATCTGGTGTTGTGAAGAGAGTTTTGGACCATTTACTTGTAAGAGCAACCGAGTGAAGATGCTTGTTAAGGAGAAGCCTTCTGATGACCATCTGTTGCTTTGTCTTTTGATTGTTTAGTGCAGCCCTGCTGAATCTGTAGTAATAAGGTTTGCTTCAGCAAAGAGGTGGGACTTGAGAATGTTCTCCTCTTCAATTTTCCATTTGTAAATAGTTGGGTGTCTCTCTGGATAACTGCATCATGTCTGAGTCAAGCCAACAGAAAATCCTTCTCTGCTGAGATGAAACGCCAAAGATTTTGCCGTCTCTCATGGGGATCATTCTTCTGAATGAAATGGAGCAAATGATTCTGGACTCTTGAAAAACTTTTATGTCAGAGTATATGCAAATAGCTTAGCTTTGTTGAATTTCTTTCCCCTGATTAGTTATTGGATATACTGTTATATCTAGCAATTTATCTTTACATTTGCCTGATAAGTATGTGCATTGGCCATCAATATACTTGCGATTCAGCTTCAGGCTTTCCAGCCCTCAGCTTTTCCGTGGATAAAGTGTATATTGTGGCAAGGTACCATTAGAGCTGATTGATTTTTTGGGCCTATAGTTTAACCTAACACTAGTTGACAAACTCGTGCATGTAAGACAATTATATTTACTTATAAAATGAAATATTTTTAGTATAATGATGATATTACATAAAACTTTTAATAATTAAATCATTTAAAAGAAAATTAAACTAAGTCACAACATTACTAAATTATACAATAGCATAACTAAAATTACAATATAATTGAGGAAGATGATTATTGAGAGTGTAATTAAAATATTTATGCTTATTCCAACAAAAAAAAAAAAAAAAAAAAAGATAAAAAAGCAATGATTTAAATTTGTCATTAGATAAAACTATAACTATATGTTATGTGTATGGTAATAACAATAATATATTTGTGTAGACACCTATTTTAAGGGAGAAAAAAATCATTTATGGCATTATTTATGTGTGGGTGGGGTAGAAGAGATGAAATTCTTGAAACTAAGGTTTATTACCTTTTACATAAATACGTAACTCAACAAAAATTTCCTTACCTGTCCAAATGAATAGATCATATGAAAATACAATAAATTCTCGGATGAAAAGACATTAGAAAAATTTAATTGTACAACATAATTTATACTTAAGTTAAAAAACAAGACTCCCTATTTTCTGGATTACTACTACTAATTTTTTAGGCTTAGCAATTCTATTCAAGATGCATTACTATTCTTTACACCAACGAAATCTATAAGTATTATATGTAGTAGTCATCAAGACATACTCGATACGTGTGTATAGTCTCATCAAAAGATACGTGTGTATAGTCTCATCAAAAGTTATTAACGATTAATTACATGTTAGGTGATTGTGTATTTGTGGCAAATGTGTAATTGTTAAAAAAACACTAATATACACTAAAATCAATATTAATGTTGAATGACAATTGAAATGAAAATTCACAAATATGCTTTTTCAAATGAACGTGCATGATATATTAATTACGTATAAATTTTTAATTGTATAAAGATAATTGGAAAAATTGTATCAATAGTCTCTTATATATTAATAAAAATATTTTTTAGTCCCTCACATTTGAAATGATAACTTTTAATCCCTCACAAAATGAAAACGAAAGATTTTCGTTTCTAACATCATGTTTTTATTAGTTTGAATGAAAAAAAATGCATAAGCTGCTCCCATGTCTAGTTTTTAGGAGTAAAACTAGAAAAGCACATCATTCTCATCCCACGGCCGAAAAATCATAGAATTCATCCAAAATCACCATTCAATTTTCGAAGTGTATCACCACATGAATAATAAAAATGTGAGGGACCGAAAATATATTTTTTGTGTATTTGTGGGAGCAAAAAGTATTTTATGAACATGTGCGTGATAAAAAAAATGTTTCTGAATACGTAAGAGACAAGACATTAAGGACTAAAATAATGTGTTTTCATTTTGTAGGAGACTAAAAATTATCATTCAAATATGAGGATCTAAAACATATTCCTTTCTTTATGTGAAGTACTATTTGTACAATTTTTCCAAGATAATTTATACTTGAGCAAAAATAAGACTACTTTTTTAAAAAAAAAAAAAAAAATTTACAATCTGTACTTTTCCCCACTAATGAAATTTATAGGTATTATATATTTTGAAGAGAAATATATAATAAGAAGGTAGAAATTAACTATTAATTTTTTTCGTATATTTAGTTAAATTAGTTAGATTGCACTTGATGGCATATATTAGTTCGAACTTTTGTGACCTTTACAAGCTACTACTAGATGATAATCTGTGTAGTTGCACGGGATTTTTTTATATTTTTCTAAATTATTTGAAAAAGATAATAAAATCAATAACATATAATTGATTTTTAAAAGTTAGTAAAAATATAATTGGTTTTTTTAAATATAAATTACATTTTATCCAAAAAATTTCAATATATAGTAAATTTTAAAAGTTTGCAAGAAAATATGGATCTGGTTATAAACCGGTTCATAAATCAGGTAAAATTTAAAAATTGATCTTGGTCCAAGTTTTTCCTCAATTGTCTATGTTACCTAGGAAAAAGAAAAGATTTGATTGAATTTTTCATCTAACCTTAATTATATATTATACACCAATTCCAATATTTACTAATAAAGTTACTTTATATGGTAAAAATTATTTGTAAACTAATATTACCACTCTTTTTTTTTTTTTGCAAGGATCAATATAAAATAAATGTTCCAATTTTTGGAAAAAATTAAAATAAATGTCTTGTGCAATAATACACGGGTTCAATTTGTTATTTCTGAAATAACATAATAAATTTTTAAAAGTCGGCTAGAAACATGGGTATGGTTATAAATTAGTGCATAAATCTAGTAAAATTCAAATTACTTTACCCAATTTTTTCCTCAATTGTCTATGCCACCTTAATTAAATATCAATATTATTGATTACTAATAATACTAACAAAGTTAGCTTATACGGTAAAAAAAAAAATAATTCAAATAAAGAGTTAAAAGTTGTTAGAAGAGAGAGAAACGTTAGTAATTTTGACGTGATAAGAGATTATTGGTTAATACCTGAAGAGAAAATGGTTAAACCCAAGACCCATCAATTCTATTTATTTAAGGGTGCCACACAGGGGTAAGAAAGCTCTTAATTGAAATATATATATATATAATTATATATATATATATATATATATATATAATGTGAAATGTATTATAAGTTGGATTATTCTTTATTTTATATTTTAATTTGTTAAATCATATTATTAGGTATATTTTGTTTGTAATTCATAAAAATCTTTTAAAGATTATTATTTCTTATACACTGTAGATGAAACTATTTCTTCACTTCAAAGTGAAGAACAATTTAAGGTGTATGAAAATATTTCAAATTTTTTTATTTCGTATTGAAAATTAAGATCATTAGACTATGAGAAATGAATAAGAGAACTGTCTTAATGTTAAAAGTTCTTTAAAATATAATAATTATCTTTATAATTAAATACTTTTTTTTTTTAAATGTATGAGATAAGATAAGACCCTTTAATAACACAAGGGAAGCATCTTAGCTATACTTTATTGTCATGCTAACAATTCTTGTAATTATATCTTTGGCATAAACAATTTTCAAAGCAAAATTAATAGAATTTACTTAAGATCAAAATATATCAAGAAATATTAAATACATTAATTATATTATTAATTGAGAAAGAAATATTAGAAGAGATTGATTATGAAAATTTTAATTTTACATTTTAAAGTTACAAAAATAATTTTTAAACGACAATCTTATTAAAAAGATAAAGGCCCCGGTTTAAGTTTGGATGTTTCAAGTTCCGAAAACGATTAAGCCGCCCAACAACAAACAGTTACTACAACATGATCATAATTAAAGTCTCTCTAATGTTGTTTTTGGTGAAGAACGTCGTCATCATCAAAATCTCCCCACTTTGTGTGAAAGTGGGAATGGCAGTGGGTCGAATCAACCCGATGGTTTGGCCCATATTTGACCTGGCCAGCCTAGCCCAATGGGTACTTTCGTCGGCTAGTCTAATACGTGCCCGTCCCGTAACATAGCGCCAAACTTGGTTTTGTTGGCCCATGGACAAGCACGGCCCAACGCGTCCTGTATTTTGGCTCAGATCAACCCACTAATCAACAAGTTGGCTGTTGACCGGTTCAGTTAATGACTTGACAGATCAACCCATTGACTGGACCTTTTTTTAATTTTTTTTACAAAAGTTTTTAACATTTTAAATGACTTTTTTTCTATGATAAGGAATCAAAAATGAGTACTAATTAATAATAACTTCATATACTCCTATCTTTGAATTATAAGTAATAACCTAGACATTTAAATATTAATTTGAAAAAAAATAATTAATAATTTGGTCTAATTTTAATTATTTAAAAGTAGGTTAGCCCGTAGGGTAGTCGATGGCATTGCCCGGGGGCTATTTCCCATCTTAGCCCGACCTAGCCTAGCCCCTTACCCAGCACGTCCCATGAACACCAACCGTGGGCCAGACTCGATAGGCTTTGTGCCCAGTTCACTACCATCCCTACATTAAGAAAGTAGTACTACATCAATAATGGTGAACAATATGGAAGATGATTTTGATTACACTAATTATATGGCCAAGTTTATAATATCGATCAATATGGCACTAGTAATATTGAATCCATTGATGTTGAGGAGTTAATATCATAATGCATATATTGATTGGGAGTGAGTGATGACACTAATAATATTCAAGATGATCAAACAAGTAATTCCCTTTCAGCTACAATGGCATGAGGCCACAAAGCAATTTGTGATATGACTTTCATTTGCCATCCACAATTCATTCTTCATTTTCACAAGCAATTAGAAATAGGAATTGTCGTGAATTGAAAAAATTGTCAAGTGAAATTATTTCATTCATCTTGGAAGGTTGTGGCCAAATTTCTCTATAAATCGGCAGTTGAAGAAGGCTTTCAATGCACCACAAATTCAAAGTAAGAACATAAAGGATTTTACAAGTCTTTTAGACTTGCTTTCAGTCTAGTTCTCAAGTGTTCTTTTGGGATATCTATCTCTTTCGGTCTTTCAAAATATTTCCCAAGGCTTTGTATCTTTTTCATGTAGTGAAATATTGCTCCCCTCCGTCCATGGACGTACGTCTAATTGATCGAATCACGTAAATTTTTGTTTCTTTCTATTTATATTTTCTCCACATATTTTGTTATTAATTTCATTATCATCGTTAAAAGGCTTGCTAAAATTAACTTTAACCAAATTCTCGGGGCATAGATCCTAACAAACTGATATAAGAGATTTGATACACCGGGTTAATTTCTAGCGGCCAATATGACAGTAGTGAAGTCATATATTGAGAAATTTGACCGAAGTGCCAACTTTGGTATGTGGCAACTCAAAATGGAGCCTATCCTAATTCAGGATGATGTTAATATTGCCCTACAGGGGAAGGAGAATTAGTCGAAGAAAATGTCAAACGAGAACTTTGTCAACTTGGATAAAAAGGCTAAGTCAGGTATCGTATTAAATCTTTTCAATGAGGTTTTATGGGAGGTAGCCATCCAAAATCATGGCTAAATGCATGTGGGATAAGTTGAAGGCCTTGTATGTGAAAAAGACAGTGGTGAACAGACTTTACCTAAAACAAAGTCTGTACATGCTCCATATGATCGAAGGTACTCTACTCTCACATCATGATAAATTTGATTCCATTCTTATGGATTTGAGTAATATGGAAGTTAAATTGAAGATGAAGATCAGGCCCTATTATTGTTGTGTTCCCTACCCCAGTCATTGAAGCATTTTAGAGATACAATGCTTTATGAAGAAAAAAAAATCTCTTATAAAGAAATGAAATCTATTATGAAATCAAAAAATTAGATAGATAAAAGTATTACTGGGGAAACTAGTGAAAATCATGGAGAAGCTTTGTTCATTAGAGGCAGATCTAAAAAGAGAGATATAGACAGTAAAAATTTTAAATCAAGATTCAAATTCAGATATAAAAATTTGGTGTGCAATTTTTGTCATAAAAGGGGCCACATTAAGTCTGAATGCTTTAAATTGAATCATTCCCACAAAATAAAGAAAAGCATAAAGAGAAAAATGAGCAAGAAAATAATGACACCACTGAAGCCAGTGTTGCAACTGATGAGAATGATAGAACTATATTTTTAACCACTGAAAATAATTCCAGATTTAACAATGAGTGGATTTTAGATTCGGGTTTTTCATATCATATGTGTCCCAATCGTGATTGGTTTTCAACATATGATTCAATTGAAAGTAGAGCTGTCCTAATGGGTAACTATGCTATTTGTGAAGTCATTGGTAAAGGTCATATGAATCAAAATGCACGATGGTGTAGTGAGGATGCTCACCGATGTTAGATATGCTCCAGACTTGAAAAATTTCATCTCTTTGGGCACCCTAAAAGCTCTTAGGTGCAAATACATAGGTGAAGGTGGAGTTCTAAAAGTGACTCGTGGTGCTTTTGTAGTCATGAAGGCACACTGGTCTGGTATATTGTATATTTTACATGGATCTACTATTAGAGGTGCTGTTGCAGTTTCTACTGCAGATCAATCTGTCTGGTTATGTTGACACCACCACATTATGTCATATGCGATTGGGGCATATAAGTAAGAAAGGTCTATCCATGCTTAGCAAAAGAGGTTTTCTTTGTGGACAAAGTACCAGAAAGATGGATTTTTGTGAACATTGTGTTTTCGATAAGCAAAAAAGAGTCAGCTTCAAATCTCCAACAATCTACAGAGCTAAAGGTACTTTGGATTACATTCCTTCAAACCTTTGGGGGCCTTTTCGTATCCCGTCTAAAGGTAGTGGCAGGTATATATTGATTTTTATTGATGACTATTCAAGAAAAGTCTGAGTGTATTCTTTAAAACACAAAAATGATATTTTCCTAACTATCAAACAATAGAAAGTTTTGATTGAGAAACAGACAGGGAAACAAATCAAGCGGTTTAAAATAGATAATGGCTTGGAATTTTGTGAAGGCGAATTCAATGACTTCTATAAGGAATTGTTTGACACCATATTGTGAGAATGACATCACAGCAAAACGGTATGGCGGAATGAACTGAACATGACTCTTTTGGAAATAGCTGTTGTGAAAACCCGACTCTTTTTGAACTAACTATTTTTAAAATTATTTGTTTGATTCATGTGGCTAAATTGTTTTCTTTTTATTAGCTGTATTTAGAATGCAGTTAATTATAATAGTTTAAGAAAAATTATTTAATTGAATCGAGAATTATCTTTATTTGAATAATAAGTAAAATAAGAAGTTATAAAAATAAATAGTTAAATATCCCTATCACCTTAGGAAATTTCTAAATTAGTGTATAACCCTAATCTAGTAGGATTTTCCTTAATCTTGATTATTTCCTAAACTATCCTTAAGCCAACTTTGAAACCTAGTTAGTGTTAACTAACTAAACACATAGAAAAAAGAAAAGAGAAGGGCAACGATTAGTAGAAGAGGCAGCTAAAGGAAGGGGAAGAAGAGAGAGAGAGAGAGAGAGAGAGAGAGAGAGAGAGACATCATGGCAAAAAGGAAGAAAAAGAAAGAAAAAGAGAAGAAGAGAGGCGAAAACTTAATTTGTCGCCATCAATTCTTCACAAAGAGTAAGTATTTGTATCTCAATTTAGTTGGATTTTTGGGTAGAAATTATGTATTCTAATTTTTAATTGAAAACGATTATTGTGATTATATGTTTATGTGCATTCATGAATAGATTGAAATTAGGGTTCTTTGTTACTATGTAAATAATATAGGAAAAATATGATTTCTTATGAATCCAAAAAAAATAAAGGATGCAAATATGTTTTTGTATGGTTTTTATTCTGATTATTTTGCTATAATATAAGAATCTAATGATTAAAAATTGGAAAATCTGTAACTGAAATTCAAGTAGACAATACAGCATACCTTTAGTAAAATGACTTTAGATTAACGTAGAAAAGTCGGATTGGTGTGCCATTTTTTTAAAATGAAACTAGACTTCTAGAGTTTTCTTTCTATATGAAAATCACATTTTTATCACTTGTATATTAATCACGGGAAGCCTTGGAAATTGACTAAAATCTGTCCTGATTGCAAATTTATATGTTTTGCCTTATTTGTAATCTCTGAATCTAGTTTCTGGAACTATAAAGAACATAATAATCCGACCTTTACAACTTGATATATGTTAATTTTTGTGAAATTGGTCTGATATGAAAAACAGTATTCTAGCTTAACGTGATTAATATGTTCATGGCTGATTTTATGTATTTTAGAGTAGTAATCTTAGTAAAATTTCATCATATGATTTGTAGATTATTAAAATATCTTTCTAACGGTATAAAGTACGCATTTTCTTGATTTATATAGTCTAAAATATAGTAGTTTTCCTAAACTCTACCTATCTAGATATCTAAAACGTAATTTTGAAAATTTATCACTAAATTAAGATGCCTTAAGAAAATAATTTGGGAAAAATTCCTAAATAAAAGTTTTATCATTCTGAATGTATTTTCTAATGGTTTAAAGATCACAGTTATACGGTTTATACATCTCAATACATACTAGTTTGACTAAACAGTACCAAATCTAGAAATTAAGAGACAGTGTTCGAATTGTCCTACTTTTATGTTCATGAATTGTTCAATTAGATATTTTGGTGTAATCAATGAAAATTAGTTTCTGCAAGTTGCTACATGTATTGGTGTATTTTGGGTAATGATGTATATTTAATTAGTTGGCTTAGTAAAATAAATGTTTGTGTTGGAATTATCTGTACTATCTTGTGTACTTGTGAGATTTGATTAGTTGTGATAATTAAAATAGAATCCATTATGGAGTATAAGTATGGTTGTTAAATCATAAGAATGTCTTTTAGGAAGGGGAGATTTCGATATTTCGTTAACTTATTGTATCCTTTAGATTGAATAGCTACGGTTTGTGTTTAGGGAATGAAGATGGTAAGACATGTATAGCTATGGATTGAGGTAAGTGGTTCATGTATCTTTTTACTCTTTTGATAAATGTATTTCAAAACTCTTTTTATGTTCTAATAAAAAAAGGAATGAGTATGGATTATGTGAGATTTCAGATATATTATACGTATATGACATATTAGTGTGTGATATGATTGTGACGCATGTGGGATATGATTACATGTTGTATGTTTGGCTCATAGTGAACCTTGGTAACTCAGAGAAAACAATGCTCTGAGAGAGTATTATTTTCATATATGTTCTGTCTCTGTCTCTGGCCCTTTGTCTAACAGGTTCCTAATAGTTAGACCTGGATCCAGTAAGCGAATTACGCTTGTAAATCTATGAGATATCTGTTTTGTATCTGTTCTACGATATATGATATGTTATGCATGTTTCTGAATGGTATGATGAATGTGAAGTATGCTTGTATGATTGATTAGTATATTATAGCCTACTCAATCCAGTAAAAGGGTATATGAACTGCTTACTGAACTCGTGTTTTGCTTACCCCATTTATTTAACATTTTACAGCTTATGGGAACAAGTACGATTTCAGTGAGGGTTCAAGTCTACCGTCAGGTAAGGTTTTGATCTAGATCGTGTTTAGCTTCTTATACTTTCAAACTTGTAGTTGGTTCGGGTTTTGTGGTTTGCATACCAGATAGATATTTTGTATTACTTTTTATGTTACTAGTATTTAATATTAGATAAGATTCTGTTACTGTAGCTTTGTACGCCTTGGCCTACCCAAGGGTACGGCGTGTCATGGTCCTAGGTTTCGGGGCGTGATAACTGTCACATGATCTCAAATGTTGGATTAACGAATAACTTCTAGGTAGAAGCAATCTCTATCGCTTGTTACATTGTCAACCATGCTCCTTCTGCATCTCTGAACTTTAAGACTTCAGAAGAATTTTGGTCAGGTACTCCTACTAATTATTTTGATTTAAGAATATTTTGGTATCCTGCATACATGCTTGTAAATGATGAAAAATTAGAACCAAGAGCAAATAAGTGTATTTTTCTTGGGTATCCATTTGGGATGAAAGAATATCGTCTATGGTGTCCTGATCCCAACTCACCTATATTCATAATTAGTAGAGATATAACTTTTGATAAATCTTCTATGTTACATCCAAGGAAGGAGTCTTCTAGTTCCTTGTAACACAAATGGAAAGGAGAGTATGCAGAAGTAGGTGGAGGTCAAAATTGGTAACACCAGTCCTTCTCAACCAAGTTCTTCTACAACTCAACTAGATGTAGATGAGACACTTGAAGCTAAACCAAAAGAAGAAGAGTATTCCATAGCCAGAGACAGACCAAGAAGAGAAATTCAACTACAATAGAGGTATGCAAATTTAGTTGCATATGCTTTGTCAGTTGCATAGGAAATTGAAGAAATTTGTGAACCATCTACATATTCGGAGGCAGTTTCACATGCTGGTTCATTCAAATGGCTGATTGCAATAAATGAAAAAATTGAGTCTCTCCACAAAAATAGTACGTGGGTTCTCGTAAAATCGCCATCAGGAATGAAAATTGTTGGTTGCAAATAGATTTTCAAGAAAAATGAAGGAATTCTAGGGATTGAAGATGCAAGGTACAAGGCACGTTAAGGCACAAAAGGGTATAATCAGGTACAAGGTGTTGATTTTAATGATCATTTTCTCACTCGTTGTCAAACATAGCTCCATACGTGTTCTGCTTGCTTTAGTTGCCATATATGATTTGGAATTGGAGCAATTTGACATTAAAACAACTTTCCTACATGGTGAACTTGAAGAACAAATGTATATGAAATAGCCTGAATAATTTGAAATTGAAGGAAAAAAAGACCATGTTTGCTTGTTGAAGAAATTCATGTACGGATTGAAGCAATCTCTAAGACAGTGGTACAAGAGATTTGATTCCTTTATATTGGGTCATGGTTATTCGCGAAGCATGTATGATAGTTGTTATTACATGTTGTTACATGAATGATGGTTCTTTTATTTACTTGTTATTACATGTTGTGACATTCTCATTGTTGCTAATGATTTGATAGAAATTCACACTTTGAAATCTCAGTTGAACAGTGAATTTGAGATAAAAGATTTGGGAGCAACTAAGTAGATTCTTGGCATGGGATTTCAAAAGAGATCGAGGAGTCAGAAAGTTATTTTTCTGACCCAGAAAAACTACCTAGATAAAGTCTTAGAGAGGTTTGACATGAAAGATGCTAAACTTATAAGCAGTCCTCTTGCTGCTTATTGCAAACAGTCAGCTGCTCAATCACCATAGTCAGATGAAGAAGAGAGATATATGAAACGTATTCCTTATTCCAGTGTAGTCAGTAGCATAATGTATGCAATGGTTTGCACACATCTAGATATTTCACAAGCAGTTAGTATGGCAAGTAGATATATGTCTTGCGTAGGTAAAACACATTGGTAAGCTATGAAATAGATTCTCAAATACTTGCGTGAGACTTCAAACACATGTTTGGAGTTCGGAAGGAATAGAAGCACTTTGGTTAGTATTGTGGACTCAGACTATGCCGGAGATCTTGACAAAAGAAGATCACCACAGGCTATGTATTTTGCATGGGCGATTATGCAGTTAGCTAGAAAGCAATCTTACAACATGTAGTAGCCTTGTCTACTATTGAAGTAGAATATATGGCTATGTTCTTGCACCAAGGCAATCAAAGAAGCCTTATGGTTGAGGGGTTTGTTTAGCGAGTTTAGTCTACATCAAGGTGTAACTATCATTCAATATGATAGTCAAAGTGCCATTCACTTGACTAAAGATCAGATATATCATGAACGGATGAAGCATATTGACGTGAAGTATCACTTCATTCAGGATACCATTGCTGAGAAGGTCTCTGTCCAGAAGATCAATGCCAGAGACAATCCTATCTATATGTTTACAAAACCTCTTCCAGTTGCTAAGTTCAAGTATTGCTTGGACTTGATTGGTGTTTGTGGTGATGATTAGGCCCTTTAGGGCTTATGTGGAGAAAATGAATCAAGTTTACTATTTTTGTGTCAGATGCAAAGTCAAGATGGAGATTTGTAGCTACAGTGGCATAGGGGGCCAAAAAGCAATTTGTGGTATGGCTTTCATCTGCCATCCACAATTTATTCTTCATTTTCACAAGCAATTGGAAATGGGAGTTGCCGTGAATTGAAGAATTGATTATCAGGTGAAATTATTTTATTCATCTTGGAAAGTTGTGGCCAAATTTCTCTATAAATTGGCAGCTGAAGAAGGCTTTCAATGCACCACAAATCTAAAGTAAGAATGCAGAGGATTTTACAAGTCTTTAGGATTTATTTTCAGTCTAGTTCTCAGGTGTTGTTTTGGGATATATCTTTTTCGATCTTTCAGGATATTTCCCAAGACTTTGTATCTTTTTTTATATAGTGAAATATTTCTCCCCTCCATCTGTGGACGTAGGTCTAATTGACCAAACAACGTAAATCTTTGTGTCTCTTTCCGTTTATATTTTCTCTGCATATTTTGTTATTAATTTCGTTATCGTCGGTAAAAGTTTCGCTAAAATTAACTTTAACCAAATTCTCGGGACACGGATCCTAGCATTCCTCCTTGATGAATATGGAGGAGGCAGTAATAGATGATATTGACATGCTAGAAGTGGAAAATCAGCACACTGGAGAATTCTTAGGGGATGGGTGGAGGCTAATGTAAGAGGAGTTGATCTTTTTCCTACTTGTAATATAATTGAAGAGATTTTTGGACCATGTACTTCAAAGAGCAACTGACTGAAGATGGTTTTTAAGTAGCAGCTTTCTGATGACCATATGTTGTGAAGAGATTTTTGGACCATGTACTTCAAAGAGTGACTAAGTGAATATGGTTTTTAAGAAGAAGCCTTCTGATAACCATCTGTTGCACTGTCTTTTTAACATGTTTAGTGCAGCCTTTTTGAATCTGTAGTAGCGAGATATGCTTTAGAAAAAGGTGGGACTTGAGATTGTTACTCCTCTTCAATTTTCCATTTGTAAATACCTTCTGTTAATTAGAGTTGGGTGTGTCTCTAGATAAATTCATCATGTCTGAGTTGCTCCAGTAGAAAATCCTTCTCCACGAAGATGAAACATACACCAATGTTTTTGCCTTCTCTCATGGGTATTCTGAATGTAGTGGAGCAAATGGATCTGGACTCTTGAAAAAACTTTATAATTGAATTTGAATTCATGTTGCCCTAGATGTTGTAGGCTAATTAGTTATCGGATAGATCGTTACATCTGTTTTGTCAGATAGTTCAATTTATTAAGGTTTTGTTGAAAGCAAGAGAGGTCGTTCAAATTTTTTGGATTAGAAGATGTGGAAACATGGCTACTCATCATGTAGCCAAGTTAGCTAAATCTAGTAATTTCAGATTGTTATGGTTGACTGAATCTCCTTTTTGTTTGCAACCAATCTATTGGCTTACGAAATTGCTCTTTCTTAATGAAAGTTTAATTTATTATCCAAAAAAAAAAGAGCATATGCGTTGCATATTGTATTCTAGGTATAGTGAGCTATATGACCATTATTATCCGTGTGTTAATTTGGTCCATCAATATCCTTACGAATTCCAGGCTTTCCAGCCCTAAATTTTTCCATGGATAAAGTGTATAGGGAAAATCGCCAAAATAGTTTCTCAACCTTTTTACTTTAACCAAAATAGTCTTTTAACATTTCTTCTAGCTAGGATAGTTCTTCAACTTTTATTTTTTGGCCAAGCATAGTCCTTTTGTGGTAGAACCAACACAAAAAACCATTTTTTGGATAAATTTCACATACATCCCCTATGGTTGAGTTGTTTTCCACATTGGACTAATTTAAAATGTCACAAAACTTTAGGGCCAACTTTTAAAAAAGAAAAATTAGTGGTTGACTAAGAAAATCTGGCGGTAGGACTGGTGAGTGGCAATTGGTGTCTGGTGGGTGGGAGAGGCACTTAGGTGGCTTGGTGGCGGTGGGTGGCTAAAGGAGTGGTTATGGAGTTTGGTGAGTGACAGTTTCAACTGGGGAAAGGGGATGGGAGAGAGGGAAGAGTTAGGATTTTCATTTTTTTTTTTTGTAAAAAATAATTGCTTTAGTTTTTTTTTTTTTTTAAATTGTTATGAAGATTTTTTTTCTTTTTCAGCCCTTTAAATTAATTTTTTTCTTATTTTTTTTCACTTAAAACTATATGGGGGTTATGTGAAAAATAAAACCTTAGGGGGGTGAATGTGAAATTTAACAAAAAACAAAACAAAAAAATGTTCATTTGTGGTAGGTCCACTACAAATGGATTGTCTTGGTTAAAAAAAAAAGTTGAAGGACTATCTTGGCTAAAAAAAAGATTGAGAGACTATTTTGACAACAGTAAAAAGTTGAGAGATTGTTTCAGCAATTCGTAATTGTATATTGTGGCTTTGTACTATTGGAGCTGATATTGTTTGGACCTACACAGTTGAAAAATGGCAACAAAGTAAACTATTTATATTTATATATGGCAAATGTGTAATATACACTAAAAATCAATATCAATATGTTGAATAACAATTGAAATGAAAATCCACATAAGTAATTTTTAAAATGAAAGTATATGCATGTGTAGAAAATTTTATATTTGAGCCAAAAAATAAGACTATCTGTTTTTAAGTTTTATAATCATATCCAATACGAACTACTACATACTTTCCCCCATTTATGAAATCTATAAGTATAATATATATATATATATATATATATATATATATTGAGATAATTACAAAATAATGGTTAGGGTATCACAGTTTTGAGTATTTATATAGTATAATATATTCGTTTTGATTGTTTATACTGTACAAGTGCTAAAGCACAACAGTATTGTATTCTAGCGAGACAAAAAATTCTCCCACAATAAGATGATAGAAATTAACTAATACATTTTTTACTATACTTAAGTAAATTAATTAGATTACACTTGATGGCATATATTAATCCAAATACTTCCTCCATCTTATCTTATATGTTATTCTTTTTATTTTAGTTTGTCTCAAATTATTTGTCACTCCTTAAAAAGACAACTTTATAAACGTTATTTTGCCTATTTAACCCTTCATGCAAATTACAAAGAATAGCATTAAATTCATGTTTCAACATTAGTTATTCTCACAAACTATTTTAAAATTTGAAACTCCAAAATCAACTAATAAATTTTGAATTCTAATTAAGGGGGGACAACTATGAAAAAAGTATTTGACTAGTTAGAATTAATGAATATTATAGAAAATAAAGAATGTAATCATAATTGTGAAAATTCATACAGGATCAGAAAATAAATTTTGTTATATTTGTAATTGGTATCCAGCTACAAGAAAAAGAGCAAAATGTTTAGAATGTTTTAAGGAAGCATGTATAAAATGCATAGAATTAAAATATGATATAGTACTAATAAAAGATGATTATAATTTTCAAACTTCTACAATAGAATTAAGAATTTTAGAAAGGAAAGTATTAAATTTAGAAGATAAAATAATTTTATTAGAAGATAGAATAAATAATTTAGAAAAATTAAAACAAAAGGTAATAATAAATGATAAAAATCAAGATTTATTAAATTATGAAAAAGATTATTTATGTAATGAAGATAAAACTATAACAAGTATACAAGTAGCCTGTAAAATAAGAATTGATAATGAGTATGAAATAGAGTGTTTAGCATTAATAGATTCAGGAGCTACTAAGTGTGTAATAAATAGTAAAATAATTCCAGATAAATATTATAAGAAAACAAATAATCCAATAAAAGCAACTTATTGGAACTCAAATGGATGGTACAACTTTCACCTATGATACTTATCTAGAAAATAGTAAGATTTGTTTTCTACAAATTTGTAATACATATAGTAATAATTATAATTTACCTCAGGTTTGGATTAGAAATTTAAATATAAAATCAGATTTTATTTTAGGATTAAATTTTTTATTCTTTCATACGGGAGGTGTATTCTTAAGCAAAGATATTATTCAATTTCATAAACAAATAATTCAAACTCCAGTACAATTTAAAAATAAAACTACAGTTTTAAGAAGTTTAAAAAGAGATAAGGATGGTTGGGTAGATCCTAATTTTGTAAAACAAACATCAAAAAAGTTAGAAACCATAAATAATAAATGTTGCGAAAACTGTATCTTGAGACAGTCCTTAGACATTGAAATAGACTATGAGTTTATAAATTTAAACAAAGCTTATTTAAATATAGGATTAATTAAAAATCAAAAAGATATAGATGAAATTCTTTTAAAACTTGATAAATTAGAAATAATGGGTGATAATCCTTTAAAATATTGGGAAAATAATAAGATCTATGCTTACTTAGATATTAAAAATCCAGAATATATAATTAAAACTGCAAATATAGAAGCTTCTAATCAAGATATAGAAGATTTTCAAATGCACATCAAAGAATTATTAAAATTAGGAGTTATTAGAAAATCAGAATCAGAACATAGATCAGCAGCTTTTATAGTAAGAAATCATAACGAAATAGTTAGAGGAAAATCAAGAATGGTAATAAACTATAAAAGGTTAAATGATAATACTCGAACAGATGCATATAACATTCCTAATAAAAATGAATTAATAAATAGAATTCAAGGAAAAAGAATTTATAGTAAATTTGACTGCAAGTCTGGTTTTTGGCAAATAAAAATGCATCCATAGATAGTATAAAATGGACAGCTTTTACATGTCCAGAAGGTCATTTTGAATGGCTAGTGATGCCATTTGGAATAAAGAATGCTCCATCTATTTTTCAAAGAAAAATGGATGATATATTTTTAAAATATAAAAATGGTTATAGTATATATAGCCATGATAAATTACCTTCTGGACATGTAAAAGCTGTCCATTTTATACTACTGGATGCATTTAAAGATTGTATTTTTAGAATTTATAAAAAATGGAATAATAATTAGTAAGATCTAGATGTGAATTATGTACAGGATATATAAATTTTTTAGGAATAAGAATAGGAGAAGGTAAAATTAGACTACAAGAACATATTTCTAAAAAGTTTTAGAAATGCTGATAAATTAGAAGGCATAAAAGAAATCCAAAAATTTTAGGATTAGTAAATTATGCTAGACCTTTTATTAAAGATCTAGGTAAAATAGCAGACCTCTATACTCAAAAACGGAAAAATTATTTTTATCTCTTCTTAATTTTTCTCCTATCTGCTCTGTCTCTTATACACATCTGAGTATAGAGGCTGTCTCTTATACACATCTAGATGTGTATAAGAGACAGGCCCAAAGAAACAGATGGATGTGAAAAAGGCTGGGGATCTGTTTTAAAAGCTAAACCCAATAAATATTTAGATAAAATAAGAAGAAGTAATTTGTGGTTATTCAAGTGGAAAATTTAGAGAAAAAGGAAAAATTTCTACAATAGACGCAGAAATGTTAGCGGAATTTATGGATTAAATTCATTTAAGTTATCAATAATCTCTAAGAAAGAATTTACAAGAAGAACGGATTGTGAAGCAATTATACATTTTATAATAAATTAAAAGATAAAAGTTGTAATAGAAGAAGATGGTTAAACTTTTTAGATTCTATAAGTAGTTATAATATTAATTTTGAGCATATTAAAGGAAAAGATAATAGTATTATTAGCAGATCAGTTGAGTAGATCAATATTAGAATCTAGTTCAAAACTAATTTTTAAATATGCGAATGAGGTGGCCAACTCTAGATCTGTCTTTATACACATCTAGATGTGTATTAGAGACAGGAACTAGATATGTAATTGAAGAATATCTTTGCTTAAGAATAATTATGAAAGAATAAAAGAGACAGGATCTATATATTGTAAAACTAATTTAACAAAAGAAATTTTCTTGTTTGTATGAATTTTCCAATTATGATTACATTCCAAGTTGTCTTATATCTTTTAAAATTTTGCCGCATATTTCGGTAGATAAAGAATGTGTCTTTTAGATAATCTTTGGATTGCATTTAATAAACCTCGGAAAGATCAAAAATATTTTTAGCTAGCATGAACGCTCTTTCGAATATTTTAATAATGTCAAAAACATTTTAAATTTTATGTTGTTTTAAAAGGCTTTTTGTAGGTGTTTTTCACAATTGGGTGAAGTAACTTGGTTAATTAACCAAGTTAAAACCTGTCTCTTATACAAATTTAGATAATTTAAAAGAATCAGGTGGCGTTGTTAGAAAGACCTGTCGGGCCAACTAGATTAGATGTGTATAAGAGCCCAAGTCTTAGAAACGATTCGATATCCAGACTGAGTAGTCCATGATTGAAAAAATTCTTTTTGCGACCATTGCCAAATTTTAGCCCACCATAAAAAAGACTAATGAGCATTGTGATATAATTGAGGAGAAAAGAGTGTTTTGATAGAAAAATTTCTGATTTAGAAAAGAAATACAAAAATTAAATATTGAGAGAGATTCTTATAAAATGCCTATAATAAGTCTTGTTTATTTCTGAAATCTTATCTCTTATCTTCTTTATGTAGAGGAATTTGACTTATACAGTATTCTCTATGTATTTTTATTAGGAAAATAGTCTGTTTAAGATCTAGCATTAAAATCTAGAAAAGAAGGAAAAAAAATATATTAGACAAGAAAAAGAAAAAGAAAAATTTGAAAAAGAATCAAAAATAGAAGAGATTGAAAAATTTTAAAAGAATACTTTGAAAAGAATAATATAAAAGAAGAAAGCAGAGAAAGTAGTAGTAAAGAAGGTCCAAATAATATAATTTCAGTAAATTCAGATAGTGGAATGTCATTTGATTCTATAGCCAGACATAATTTAGATACCTAAGTAGAAAGGATAAAGATTTTCAGAATATTAAAGATTTTTTGAAGATAAGGCTCTGTCAGAAATAAAGAAGATAAGACATCATAGCATTCAAGAAGAAAGTGGAGTAATCAGATAATAAAAGTCAAGAAAGAGGCTTATTATCTCTATAAAAAACAAGAAAGACAGACAAAAGTGTTCAAAAGTCAATAGAAGACAAAATCAAAGAAAAAATGGCCGACAAAGAAGTCAATAGAAGACAAAATCAGCAAAAGGCACACAAAGAAGTCAATGGAAGACAAAATCAGCAAAGAAAAATGGGCAAGAGTACTCGAAGTCAACAAAAATCACGTGAAGATAAAAGATTCCTTGAAGTTTTGAAGTCCGGATTTTGAAGTCAGACTCTCCTATAAATAGAGTAGTTTAGTTTATTCAGGATTATCGAAAAACATAAGGAGAGCAAACTCTTATACACATCTAGATGTGTATAAGAGACAGGTGCATGACTAACCTAATAACAAAAGTTTTGTAAAAGAATTGGAGCAGCCTACTATGAGCATAGCGTTCGGACCTCTTGGGGTTTCGAAGGGAACACCCCAAACTCTTGTTCATATATGTAAGTTTCTCATAAACTATGTAATCTTTTCATTCAATAATATATGTAAATTTTACCTTCTCCTATTCCTGTCTCTTATACACATCTGCTTTAGTAATTAAATACTTATTAAAGTCATTATAAAACCCGGATGCTTGTTATTTTGTATGAGTGACCCTATAGTTAGTCCGTTTATGGCATGTAAAGCCTATTGAGGACAGAAAGCGAGAAGGAAAATACGGAAAAGGAATAACAAGAGACTTTAGGTGTGTAATGTCTTTAATGTAAAAATACGTATTTAATTATTTGAGTAATCAAGACCCGTCCTTCTATAATTAAAACCATAGTTAATGTTTGATAAACTTATAATATGTTAATGAACTGAAAAGATTATTAAATTTATATGACATCTAGATGTGTATAAGAGACAGGTACAGAGTAGTCCATGATTCAGTAGGAAGTTTTTTTTTTTAAATTAAAGGTTTAACGCTTTTATTTTTATGAACAATAATTACAATATTTTAGAAGAAATATTTTTATTACTACCTTTTAAAGATTTAGAAGATTTAAATAATTTAAAACAAGTTCCCGCTGTGTATAAGAGACAGCTGGAATACCCTCAAGCGCCAGTATTCTAGATCTAATCTAGTTGGCCCGAGGTGTTTTTAACAACGCCACGTACTAAGATTATTTTTAATAACAAACATCACAAATATAACTAAGATTATTTTTAATAACAAACATCACAAATATATGGTATCAGAGCTTTTTCCTTCTTTTCTAGATTTTAATGCTAGATCTTAAACTGACCATTTTCCTAATAAAAATACATAGAGAATACTGTATAAGTCAACTAAATTATACATAAAGAAGAAAGAGATAAGATTTTAGAAATAATTGAAGAAATTAAAAATTTTAAAGAAAAAATTTTAGTATATAAAGGAGATCCAGAAGACTTAGATTGTTATCTATACACTAAAACAGATTATTTTAAAGAATTAATATTAAGATTAAAAGAAGAAGAAGAAAATATTAATTTTATAAAAAATAATATAAAAATAGATAATAGTGAATTATCATCATTAGCATAGATTATTCACGGTTAGAATATTTAGATCTTAGAATAAATTCATATTCTAAAATAAGAGCTTTTGAAAATAATCAGATTAAGTGTAGAGATATTAATCATACACACTCGTTATATTCAGAAAATTCACAAGTAAATTTATTAGTAGATTTAGTAATAAATTTAGGAGAAAAGTTAGAATTTACTAAGCAAAATCAGAGAAGAACTAAATGAAAGATTTAATTATTAAAAACATAATTAAAAATCAAAATAGAATTCTAGAAAATTTAGACTATTTTCCTAAATTTATTACTAAATCTACTAATAAATTTACTTGTGAAGCTCTAAAATATTTAGAAAAATATCATTTAGATCTCTAAACTTAATCTATTAATTTAAATCCATCTTCTTAAAGTGTGTACAATTAGACAGAATATTATAATTATTAGACTATTATTAACATTACATATCAAGATAGACAATCTTTCAAAAAGGAAGAAAAATATATAAGTCCCGAGTTTCTGATATTACTAATTTAATAAATAAATTACAAAAAGTAGAAATAAATAAAGATAGAAGTAAAGGAAAAATAAATCTAAAGAATGGCAATTTTTTCGGGAAGAAGCGTAACCCTCTCGAAATAGGAGAATCTAGTAGACCAAGTATATCTAGTAGACCAAGTATATCTGAAAGACCAAGGAATTTATTAGATAGAATTTTAATGAGGAGAAATGATCAATTAGGAGAAAATTTCCAATTAGATGAAATTATTGATATAGATAAAGATCTTGATAAACCAGGAAAGAAGGTGGGACACTAGATCCACTTAAATACCTCCTCCTTAGATATACTTGGCTGTCTCTTATACACATCTAGATGTGTAAACACTATAGAGAGCAATGATAAGTTGTATAAAAGATCAAGAATTAAAAATAAATTTAATAGATCAATCTACGATTAGACAATTTTTTAAGTGAAAAATTAAGTTTAATGCATATGGGATTAATAGTTATAGGAGTTAAAGGATTAACAAGAAAGTTTTTAGGAACTAAAGTATTATTAGTAATATATGATGATAGATGGTCAGATACAAAGAAATCTATAATAGGAGTCTTGAAATAGATATGTCATTAAATGGAGGTATATTTTTGTAGTCCATTTTATAATTAATACGAAGAATTTTTTGCTGATTTCTTCTTATCTTTCACGTGAAAAGGATATGAAGAAATGATAGGTAATAATTTATTAATTTGTATAGGATTTTTAGGAAAACTTACGGAAAAAAGTAATACTAGATTTAAGGTAAAAATAGAAAATGTAGTAGAATTAATGGGAAATAAGGGGATAAAGTTATTAAAACCAGTAAAAATAAGTCAAGAAGAATATGCAGGTTCCTAGAATGGAATTTAGAAAAATTTAAAAAAGATAAACAAATTTTTCATACAAATCAGAGTTTAATGTATACAAACAATAAAGGAGAAGTTTCAATTAGATTTAATGAATATAAAAATTAAACTAAGTCAGAAGATGTTAATGAAGAAAATGATGAGAATTTAGAACTATGTGAAATAGAAGAAATTAAAGATAAAGAATTTATGATAAAAGAAGATTTAGATAAAAATCAATATAGAATAATTTATCCAGTAGAATTAGGTATAAATTTAAATAAAAGAGAATTGTCAGATTTAGGAGATCATTTATATTTACAAAAACAAATAATAGAAGATTATGAAGTTTTAATTTATGATAATAATAGAAATATTATTGCAATTTATCAGAAGATTTAGTAGAAGAAAAATTAGATAAAAAATTAGAATATTATGGATTAATAGATATAAAAAAGAAAAATAAGATTGAAGAATTAGAAAGTAATATTTCTAATTTACTAGAAGAACAATCAGTTAAAGAATATATGGAAGCAGAAAGTTCAAATGCTAATCAAAATGTAGGAAGTACAAATCCAAATAGAAGTCATAAGAGATTAGACACATCAAAAAATGGTAGATATGGGCAGATCTTATACTATTTTAGTTTTTTGGAAAATGAATTTTCGGAAGATTTTCAAAAATGGTAGATTGATACACATCTAGCCGTGTATACTAGACAGTAAATATCTTATGTACAATATTTTAATTTTCCTAATTCGGGAACAATAGGAATACAAAGAGATGCGATGTCTGATTAGAACAACTTAGTATATTTAATTGGAATTTTATAAAACCATTTTTAACAGATTATTTTTATTTAACTTGTATATCAGGTAATGCTTATGATGAAGCAATAGGAGAAAAATTATTTAGAAAACTACCAGGAGCTTTAGGAAGAGAAATAGAAAAACATTGGGAATTATATAATAATAAAATTATAAAATATTCGATAGGACATAGAATTCAGTTTATTATGGAAAAATTAAAAGAAAAATGTACAAATATTCAGATTCAAAATCAGTAGCTTAAAAAAGGAGATTATGATTTCTGTAAGAAAATTATTTATACTCCACAAAGATATGAAGAAAGAAAGCAGTATAAAAGAAAAAATAAATTAGCAGCTAATAATAATATAATAAAGAAAAATTATTTTTTAAGAAGATCACCAGCTAAAAAACCATATTTAGATAAAAATAAACATCTTATAAAATTTAGGCCAGAAAGAAATTATAAATTTTAGATTAGAATGTTTTACTTGTGGAAATACTTTATGTTTATAAGAACTTAAATATAATCTAATAGAGATAGAAATTCTTTATTAGTAGATCTTAAACAGACCATTTTCCTAATAAAAATACATAGAGAATACTGTATAAGTCAACTAAATATACATAAAGAAGAAAGAGATAAGATTTTAGAAATAATTGAAGAAATTAAAAATTTTAAAGAAAAAATTTTAGTATATAAAGGAGATCCAGAAGACTTAGATTGTTATCTATACACTAAAACAGATTATTTTAAATATGAGAATTAATATTAAGATTAAAAGAAGAAGAAGAAAATATTAATTTTATAAAAAATAATATAAAAATAGATAATAGTAATTATCATCATTAGCAGCATAGATTATTCACGGTTAGAATATTTAGATCTTAGAATAAATTCATATTCTAAAATAAGAGCTTTTGAAAATAATCAGATTAAGTGTAGAGATATTAATCATACACACTCGTTATATTCAGAAAATTCACAAGTAAATTTATTAGTAGATTTAGTAATAAATTTAGGAGAAAAGTTAGAATTTAAAGAAAAAGAGATAAGAGAAGAACTAAAAGAAAGATTTAATTATTAAAAACATAATTAAAAATCAAAATAGAATTCTAGAAAATTTAGACTATATTAAAAATCAACATATAGAAAAAGTAAAACAAAAAGATATAATAGATATTAAACACTTACTAGAAGAAATAAAAAGAATTACTCTTTCATGACAGATAAGAATAATAATGATGAATATGATTTAAATTACCCATTAGAAGCTCTAAAATATTTAGAAAAATATCATTTAGATCCTAAAGGTTTTAGTAATTTAAATCCATCTTCTCAAAGTGATCAGATAATAATTAGACAAAATAATTTAATTATTAGACTATTATTAACATTACATATCAAGATAGACAATCTTTCAAAAAAGGAAGAAAAATATATAAGTCCTGAGTTTCCTGATATTACTAATTTAATAAATAAATTACAAAAAGTAGAAATAAATAAAGATAGAAGTAAAGGAAAAAATAAATCTAAAGAATGGCAATTTTTTCAGGAAGAAGCAGAACCCTCTCATTTTATATTTCTTTATTTTAACTTTATATGTTAAAGGAAATAGATCAGAAAAAGCAAAACTATATAAACACTATAGAGTTTTCCAAATTCTTCTGTATTAATTATAAAATCTGGACTAAATTTAATAGATCAATCTACGATTAGACAATTCTTCCTTATTTGAAAATTGGTTTAATCTTTCATGCTTTTTAATAGATGTGTTAAATGATTATTTAGAAAGTTTTTAGTAACTAAAGTATTATTAGTGTTTATAAGATGATAGATATCTGGATACCAATTACAAATATAACAAAATTTAGATCTTGAAATAGATATGTCATTAAATGGAGGTATATTTTTTAACACCAGTCTTTATAATTAATAAAGAAGCTGTATAAGAGCACATAAATATTTCTATATCTGGATCTAATCAATATAGATGTTTGGAAATAATCTATTAATTTGTTTTATCTTTTTAGGAAATTCTTATCTTTCTGTGTAATACTAGATTTAAGGTAAAAATAGAAAATGTAGTAGAATTAATGGGAAATCTAAAGGGGATAAAGTTATTAAAACCAGTAAAAATAAGTCAAGAAGAATATGCAGGTTTAGAATGGAATTTAGAAAAATTTAAAAAAGATAAACATAGTTTTCAGCCAAATCGAGTTTAATGTATACAAACAATAAAGGAGAAGTTTCAATTAGATTTAATGAATATAAAAATGAAACTAAGTCGATAGTAAAAGAACTGTATAGTTATGGTACATTATCCTAGATGTCTTATAAAATTTCTTATAATCTATTCTAATTATTGTTCATAAGAAACAGGGTATTCTTTATCTAGGATTAATTACCATAACTTCCTATAAATTACTACTCTTATACCTGTGTCTAAATAGGTTGTCTAGGATAATGATAATTGACAGGGTATATTCTTTATGAAGGATAATTACCATAAATTAGAAATATTTTGACATCTATTTGGATGTTACGACACCTACATTTTGATGTTATTCCTTATTATGGATTAATAGATATAAAAAAGAAAAATAATGATTGAAGAATTAGAAAGTAATATTTCTAATTTACTAGAAGAACAATCAGTTAAAGAATATATGGAAGCAGAAAGTTCAAATGCTAATCAAAATGTAGGAAGTACAAATCCAAATAGAAGTCAAAGTCAGACTCCACCAATTAATCCAAGATATGAAGATAGTAAAAGAACTTATAGTTATGGTAATTATCCTAGACAACCTATACCTTTACAACAAATTCCAATTGATTCAGGAACAAATTAGACCAAGAGGAAAAAGATTTCGGTTTTTATACAATCAAGTTTTAAAAGAATTTCATCTATATCTTTTTGATTTTTAATTAATCCTATATTTAAATAAGCAGAAATGATCCTAATTCAGAACAATAGGAATACAAAGAGATGCGATGAATACTGATTAGAACAACTTAGTATATTTAATTGGAATTTTATAAAACCATTTTTATGATTATTTTTATTTAACTTGTATATCAGGTAATGCTTATGATGAAGCAATAGGAGAAAAATTATTTAGAAAACTACCAGGAGCTTTAGGAAGAGAAATAGAAAAACATTGGGAATTATATAATAATAAAATTATAAAATATTCGATAGGACATAGAATTCAGTTTATTATGGAATGCTATCTAGATGTGTATAAGAGACAGCTATTATCTTCTTCTTGTGTCATTGCTACTAAATTAATAGAATTTCTACTCTATTATTAATCTAAAAAGTTTAACCATCTTCTTCTATTACAACTGTTATCTTTTACAGTAACAAGAGACTTTAGGTACTATTAATAAAACAAGAATCGAGATAGTGATAGTGAAGAAGATAATATTGTTAATAATTTAGTAAAACAGATTTATCCTATAATAGATATTATGAACAATTAAAATTAATCTGAAAAGATTTTAAAAATATAGAATTAATGAATATTATAGAAAATAAAGAATGTAATCATAATTGGAAAATTCATACAGGATCAGAAAATAAATTTTGTTATATTTGTAATTGGTATCCAGCTTCCACAAGAAAAAGAGCAAAATGTTTAGAATGTTTTAAGGAAGCATGTATAAAATGCATAGAATTAAAATATGATATAGTACTAATAAAAGATGATTATAATTTTCAAACTTCTACAATAGAATTAAGAATTTTAGAAAGGAAAGTATTAAATTTAGAAGATAAAATAATTTTATTAGAAGATAGAATAAATAATTTAGAAAAATTAAAACAAAAGGTAATAATAAATGATAAAAATCAAGATTTATTAAATTATGAAAAAGATTATTTATGTAATGAAGATAAAACTATAACAAGTATACAAGTAGATGTGTTTTCTACAAATTTGTAATACATATAGTAATAATTATAAAAGACATCTTCTTTTATCATAAATTCTTTATATAAAATCAGATTTTATTTTAGGATTAAATTTTTTATTCTTTCATACGGGACACCTATTCTTAAGCAAAGATATTATTCAATTTCATAAACAAATAATTCAAACTCCAGTACAATTTAAAAATAAAACTACAGTTTTAAGAAGTTTAAAAAGAGATAAGGATGGTTGGGTAGATCCTAATTTTTTAAAACAAACATCATGTTTAGAAACCATTAAAAATGTTCGAGTTTTACTACTTGTTGTAAGAAGGATATTTCTTCTTTACAAGAAGAAATTTTTGAACTGGAAGAATACATAGACCCTTATTTTGAAACATATATAGAAGAAATAGAAGAATATATATATATAGAAAACGAACAAGAAATAGACTATGAGTTTATAAATTTAAACAAAGCTTATTTAAATATAGGATTAACTTAAAAATCAAAAAGATATAGATGAAATTCTTTTAAAACTTGATAAATTAGAAATAATGGGTGATAATCCTTTAAAATATTGGGAAAATAATAAGATCTATGCTTACTTAGATATCTAAATTATGTCTGGCTATAGAATCAAATGACATTCCACTATAGAATTTACTGAATCAAGATATAGAAGATTTTCAAATGCACATCAAAGAATTATTAAAATTTCGAGTTACCCCGAAGAGGTCTGAACTGCTATGCCCAAAGGCTTCTTTTATTTTATAAGAAAGGTTTATTAAATATTCTTGAAAAATCATTTATTCTAAGATCTTATAAACTCTTCTATTTCTCTTGTACACATCTCAGCTTATGTTTTTTAATAAAATGAATTAATAAATAGAATTCAAGGAAAAAGAATTTATAGTAAATTTGATGCAGTCTGTTTTGGCAAATAAAAATGCATCCAGATAGTATAAAATGGACAGCTTTTACATGTCCAAGGTCATTTTGAATGGCTAGTGATGCCATTTGGAATAAAGAATGCTCCATCTATTTTTCAAAGAAAATGGATGATATATTTTTAAAATATAAAAATTATGTTATAAAATTTATAGATGTTTATTAGCTTTTAGCCCTTAAGGCTTCTTAGATGTTTTAAGAGACAGGTATAAAAGGTCCTGCTATTTTACTAGATCTACACAATTAGATGTGTATAAGAGACAGAGTTTGGGGTGTTCCCTTTGGATTTTTAGGAATAAGACCGCGGCACAATTGATTGACTATGTCCAGTAGTGATTTCAAAAGTGGCTAAAATTACCAAAACAATGAGAAGGCATAAAAGAAATCCAAAAATTTTTAGGATTAGTAATACACATCTAGACTTTTATTAAAGATCTAGGTAAAATATCTTGTTACTTCTCTTATACTGTCTATTTTCCCCTGGTCTTTGTGTATAAGAGACAGGATCTAGTACTATTGTAAAACTAAATTACTAAGTTAAATCTTGTATAAGAAGACAGGTGGTTAAACTTTAATAGATTCTATAAGATGTTCGTAAGTCTATTCTATTTGAGCATATTAAAGGAAAAGATAATAGTTTAGCGAGATCGGTTGAGTAGATCAATATTAGAATCTAGTTCAAAACTAATTTTTAAATATGCGAATGAGGCCACCAACAGATCGAGAGCTCAAATGAGGCCTTTTAGACCTCAAGGTTCTTCTAGTCAAGGTAATAATCCAAGTAGTTCGAGTAATAATTATATAGAACAAATGTATTCGTCTTCTTTTAGAACTAATTTTCAAGAAAAGATAAAGTTTGGTAATATAGAACTTATTTCTTTTCCAAGTTGTAATATATCTTTTAAAATTTTGCCGCATATTTCGGTAGATAAAGAAAGTGTCTTTTAGATAATCTTTGGATTGCATTTAATAAACCTCGAAAGATCAAAATATTTTTAGCTAGCATGAACGCTTCTTTCGAATATTTTAATAATGTCAAAAACATTTTAAATTTTATGTTGTTTTAAAAGGCTTTCTGTAGGTGTTTTTACAATTGAAGTTTTAGAGTCCATTAACCAAGTTAAAAATCCAGTTTTAAAGGCTTTAATAATTTAAATGAAGCATATGATTTTGCAAGAAAGAACATTGGGCCAAATTATTTTGTAAGCCCAAGTCTTGAACACGATATCCAGAGTAGTCCATGATTCAAAAATTCTTTTTACCATTGCCAAATTTTAGCACCATAAAAAGACTAATGAGCATTGTGATATAATTGAGGAGAAAAGAGTGTTTTGATAGAAAAAATTTCGATTTAGAAAAAGAAATACAAAAATTAAATATTGAGAGAGATTCTTATAAAAATGCCTATAATAAGTCTTGTTCCCAAGCAAGTAAAAATTTGGGTGAGACGAGTGGAAATTCCTCTCTGAATTTCAAAAAACCTTCTGAAGTAGGTGAAACTTCAGCTAGTCCAGCTCAAACGGTAGCTGGTAAAGACGAATCAAGTCCGTTCTCTAGATGTTTAAAATTATATTTTTTTATAATTTAAGAAGAAAGCAGAGAAAGTAGTAGTAAAGAAGGTCCAAATAATATAATTTCAGTAAATTCAGATAGTGGAATGTCATTTGATTCTATAGCCAGACATAATTTAGATACCTAAGTAGAAAGGATAAAGATTTTCAGAATATTAAAGATTTTTATCTTGATTAAGATTTCTTCTCTGTCTGCTTAAAGAAGATAAGACATCATAGCATTCAAGAAGAAAGTGGAGTAATCAGATAATAAAAGTCAAGAAAGAGGCTGATAATTCAAGATAAAAAAGTAACTAAATCCTTGAATCTGATAAATGTCTAAGGAGGAGGTATTTAAGTGGATCTAGTGTCCCACCTTCTTTCCTGGTTTATCAAGATAGACAAGATGGTTACTTTTAAAAACAATCACGTGAAAGATAAGAAGAAATCAGCAAAAACAAGAAAGACAGACAAAAGTGTTCAAAAGTCAATAGAAGACAAAATCATTAATTCATTAAATATTTTACAAAGAAGTTTAGAAGACTAATCATTAGCAAAAAGGCACACATACAAGTCAATGGAAGACATTAATCAGCATCTAAAAAATGGCAGACAAAGTACTCAGAATTGCAGTCAAAATCACGTGAAGATAAAAGAATTCCTTCAGAAGTTATTTATTAATCCATTTTTTGATATAATATTATCAAATAAACCATATTCGAGTATTATCATTCTGTCTCTTATACGAAACATAAGTGAGAGCAAACACAAGAAAATGTCTCTCTTTCCTCTCTTTGAATAAATATCCTTTGTAAAATATTTTAATTTTCCTTTGTAAAATCCAAGGCCTTTGGGCATAGCTTAGACCTCTTGGGGTTTCGAAGGGAACACCCCAAACTCTTGTTCATATATGTAAGTTTCTCATAAACTATGTAATCTTTTCAGTTCAATAATATATGTAAATTTTTCTACTCTATGGTTATTATTATAAGTATTATGCTTTAGTAATTAAATACTTATTAAAGCTTTATCTTATATTTTTGCTTGTTATTTTTGTATTTTCATAGTATATGTTAAATCCATGTGTATAAGAGACATTAAAAGCCTTTTATTGTTGAAGAAGGGAAAATACAAAAAGGAATAACAAGAGACTTTAGGTGTAATAGTCTTTAATGTAAAAATACGTATTTAATTATTGAGTAATCTGAAGACCCGTCCTTCTATAATTAAAACCATAGTTAATCTTTGATAAACTTATAATATGTTAATGAACTGAAAAGATTATTAAATTTATATGAAATTCTTATATATTGTGAATAATAAGAGTGGGTTAGTTCCGACTAGGAAGTTTTTTTTTAAATTAAAGGTTTAACGCTTTTATTTTTATGAACAATAATTACAATATTTTAGAAGAAATATTTTTATTACTACCTTTTAAAGATTTAGAAGATTTAAATAATTTAAAACAAGTTTTTATTAATATAAGATCAAATAGTAGATTAAATATAAGAAATTTATCAAATAGAATAGACTTAGAACAGTACGAAGTTTATTATAGTAGAAAAGAAGAAGAAAACAAGATCCAACTTAGATAATTTAGTTTTACATGTTATTAAAAATAATCTTAGTTATATTTGTGATGTTTGTTATTAAAAATAATCTTAGTACGTGGCGTTGTTAAAAACACCTCGGGCCAACTAGATTAGATCTAGAATACTGGCGCTTGAGGTGTTTTTAACAACGCCACGTAAAACCTTTAATTTAAAAAAAAAAAACTTCCTACTAGACTAACCCACAAACAATTATTCATTCTATATAAGAATTTCATATAAATTTAATAATCTTTTCAGTTCATTAACATCTTATAGGTATTTAGAAACATATAAGAGACAGAGATAATTATTAAGGACGGGTCTTCGATTACTCATTAATAATTAAATACGTATTTTTACATTAAAAGATCATTTACACCAAAGTCTCTTGTTATTCCTTTTTACCGTATTTTCCCCTTCTGTTTTCGTCTTTAATAAATATAGATGAATATATTTCAGATACAGAATACCACACTTGTACACCTGTAGAGGTCTAATCGCATGCCCAGAGGCTTCTTGGATTTTTACAAAGGAAAATTAAAATATTTTACAAAGGATATTTATTCAAAGAGAGGAAAGAGAGACATTTTCTTGTGTTTGCTCTCAGCTTATGTTTTTTCGATAATCCCTGAATAAACTAAACTACTCTATTTATAGAGAGAGTCTGACTTCAAAATCCTGACTTCAAAACTTCAAGGAATCTTTTATCTTCACGTGATTTTGTTGACTTAGACTCTTTCTGCCATTTTTTCTTTTGATTTTGTCTTCCATTGACTTCTTTGTGTGCCTTTTTGCGATTTTGTCTTCTATTGACTTCTTTGTCGGCCATTTTTTCTTTTGATTTTCTTCTATTGACTTTTGAACACTTTTGTCTGTCTTTCTTGTTTTTGCTGATTTCTTCTTATCTTCACGTGATTGTTTTAAAAGTAACCATCTTGTCTATCTTGATAAACCAGGAAAAGATTTTGGGACACTACATCAACTTAAATAATATCCTCCTTAGACATTTATCAGATTCAAGGATTTAGTTACTTTTTTATCTTGAATTATCAGCCTCTTTCTTGACTTTTATTATCTGATTACTCCACTTTCTTCTTGAATGCTATGATGTCTTATCTTCTTTATTTGACAAAGCCTTATCTTCACGACTTCTTTTAGCCTATAATCTTACATTGTACTTTCTTTTTCTAAATCAGAAATTTTTTCTATCAAAACACTCTTTTCTCCCTCAATTATATCACAATGCTCATTAGTCTTTTTTATGGTCTTCTAAATCTTTAAAAGGTAGTAATAAAAATTTTTTTCGAGATCATGGACTACTCAGAGTCGGATATCGAATCTGTTCTAAGACTTGCTTACAAAATAATTTGGCCCAATGTTCTTTCTTGCAAAATCATATGCTTCATTTAAATTATTAAAGCCTTTAAAACTGGATTTTTAACTTGGTTAATGGACTCTAAAACTTCACCCAATTGTGAAAAACACCTACAAGAAAGCCTTAAAACAACATAAAATTTAAAATGTTTTTGACATTATTAAAATATTCGAAAGAGCGTTCATGCTAGCTAAAAATATTTTTGATCTTTTCGAGGTTTATTAAATGCAATCCAAAGATTATCTAAAAGACACTTCTTTATCTGAAATAAACGGCAAAATTTTAAAAGATACTCCATTACAACTTGGAAAAGAAAGAAGTTCTATATTAGTATATAAAGGAGAATCTAGTAGACCAAGTATATCTAGTAGAAGACGAATACATTTGTTCTATATAATTATTACGAACTACTTGGATTATTACCTTGACTAGTCTGTCTCTTATACACATCTAGATGTGTATAAGAGACAGTAATTATAATAAAGATTAGAAAAAATAATATAAAAAAATTAGTTTTTGAACTAGATTCTAATATTGATCTACTCAACCGAATAAAAAACTATTATCTTTTCCTTTAATATGCTCAAAGCAGAATGAGGCCACCAACAGATCTGAGAGCTCAAATGAGGCCTTTTAGACCTCAAGGTTCTTCTAGTCCTGTCTCTTATACACATCTAGATGTGTATAAGAGACAGGGTAATCCTTATTTGAATAATTTAGAAAACTTCTAGATTTTTATCTAAATATTTATTGGGTTTAGCTTTTAAAACAAATACCCAACCTTTTTCACATCCATCTGTTACTATTATAATATAATCAATCTAATGGTAAATTTAAATCGTAGTTTTTAACTAATTCTTTAATCTTTTGAATTATTTTTATATCTTCTTGATTAAAAACTTCACCATTTTCCGCTTTTGAGTTTTATTAAAGATCTAGGTAAAATAGCAGGACCTCTATAGATGTCTCTTAGACACATCTATGATAGATATAAGAAACAGTGATGAAGCAATAGGATTTATGCATTTCTAAAACTTTTTAGAAATATGTTCTTGTAGTCTAATTTACCTTCTCCTATTCTTATTCCTAACAGTACGAAGTTTATTATCTGTCTCTTATACACATTTCTTACTAATTATTATTCCATTTAAAAATTGTTATTTAATTATATTGAGTGATCCTATAGACCTGTCTTATCTATAAATAAAAACCATAGTTTATGTTTGATAAAATTATTATATGTTAATGAACTGAAAAGACTACTCATTTATTTTTCTTTTTTAAATAGATGGAGCATTCTTTATTCCAAATGGCATCACTAGCCATTCAAAATGACCTTACTGGACATGTAAAAGTGTCCATTTTATACTATCTGGATGCATTTTTATTTGCCAAAACCAGACTTGCATCAAATTTACTATAAATTCAAACGGTAGCTGGTAAAGACCTGTCTCTTATACACATCTAGATGTGTATAAGAGACAGTTGAAAATGTCTCTCTTTCCTCTCTTTGAATAAATATCCTTTGTAAGAGATTTTAATCAGATTTGTAAAAATCCAAGAAGCCTTTGGGCATAGCAGTTTAGACCTCTTCGGGGTTTCCGAAAGGGAACACCCCAAACTCTTGTTCATATATGCATTTGAAAATCTTCTATATCTTGATTAGAAGCTTCTATATTTGCAGTTAATTATATATTCGGATTTTTAATATCTAAGTAAGCATAGATCTTATTATTTTCCCAATATTTTAAAGGATTATCACCCATTATTTCTAATTTATCAAGTTTTAAAAGAATTTCATCTATATCTTTTTGATTTTAATTAATCCTTGAAAAAAGAATCAAAAATAGAAGAGACTGTTGAAAAAATTTTAAAAGCTGTCTCTAAGACATCATAGCAGAAAAGTAACTAAATGGAGTAATCCTGATAAATGTCTGTCTCTTATACACATCTATACAACAAGTAGTATTATCGATACATTTTCGCAACATTTATTATTTATGGTTTCTAACTTTTTTTATGTTTGTTTTACAAAATTAGATCTACCCAACCATCCTTATCTCTTTAAACTTCTTAAAACTGTAGTTTTATTTTTAAATTGTCCATGATTCAGACAAAATCCTTTTTTGTGATCATTGTCAAATTCTAGCCCAGACCATAAAAAAGACTAATGAGCATTGTAGTATAGTTGCTGTCTCTTATACACATCTAGATGTGTATAAGAGACAGGTATACTGTCAGATTTCAAAGCTGTCTATTATGTGTATAAGAATGTGTATAAAAGACAATACTTACTCTAGAAAGTATAAGTTTCACCTATGAAGATGTTATAAGAGAAAATAGTAAGATTAGTTTTCTGGAGTTAAAGGATTTCTTATAATATTTATCGGAATTATTTTACTATTTATTACACACTTAGTAGCTCCTGAATCTATTAATGCTAAACACTCTATTTCATACTCATTATCAATTCTTATTTTACAGCTACTTGTATACTTGTTATAGTTTTATCTTCATTACATAAATAATCTTTTTCATAATTTAATAAATCTTGATTTTTATCATTTATTATTACCTTTTGTTTTAATTTTTCTAAATTATTTATTCTATCTTCTAATAAAATTATTTTATCTTCTAAATTTAATACTTTCCTTTCTAAAATTCTTAATTCTATTGTAGAAGTTTGAAAATTATACCTCAGAAAATAAATTTGATGAGTACTATATCATATTTTAATTCTATGCAATACATGCTTCCTTAAAACATTCTAAACAGGAAGCTCTTTTTCTTGTAGAATACCAATTACAAATATAACAAAATTTATTTTCTGATCCTGTATGAATTTTCCAATTATGATTACATTCTTTATTTTCTATAATATTCATTAATTCTATATTTTTAAAATCTTTTTCAGTTAATTTTAATTGTTCATAATATCTATTATAGGATAACTCTTATACAAATTATTAATAAATATAGATGATTTATTTCCTGTCTCTTATACACATCTAGATGTGTATAAGAGACAGATTTTAAAGAATTAATAACTTTCTGATTAAAAGAAGAAGAAGAAAATATTATTGTTCTTCTAGTAAATTAGAAATATTACTTTCTAATTCTTCAATCTTATTTTTCTTTTTCCGCCTAAATTTTCTAACATGTTTATTTTTATCTAAATATGGTTTTTTAGTGGTGATCTTCTTAAAAATAATTTTTCTTTATTATATTATTATTAGTGCTAATTTATTTTTTCTTTATATCGCTTTCTTTCTTCATATCTTTGTGGAGTATAATAATTTTCTTACAGAAATCATAATCTCCTTTTTTAAGCTGATTTTGAATCTGAATATTTGTACATTTTTCTTTTAATTTTTCCATAATAAACTGAATTCTATGTCCTATCGAATATTTTATAATTTTATTATTATATAATTCCCAATGTTTTTCTATTTCTCTTTTTCTTTAAATTCTAACTTTTCTCCTAAATTTATTACTAAATCTACTAATAAATTTACTTGTGAATTTTCTGAATATAACGAGTGTGTATGATTAATATCTCTATTTTAATCTGATTATTTTCAAAAGCTCTTATTTATTCTGCTATGTATTTCTTCTAAATAGATCTAAATATTCTATTAAGAGAAATAATCTATGCTGCTAATTATGATAATTATACAAGAGAAAGGATAAATATTATTTAACTATGGAAAATGGTCTTTAAGATCTAGCATTAAAATCTAGAAAAGAAGGAAAAGCTCGATACCATATATTTGTGATGTTTGTTATTAAAATAATCTTAGTTATATTTGTGATGTTTGTTATTAAAATAATCTTAGTACGTGGCGTTGTTAAACACTCGGGCCAACTAGATTAGATCTAGAATACTGGCGCTTGAGGGTATTCCACCATATACTAGATTACCTCTTAGTCTGGATTGTTTTTAGCTAAAGATCAATATAGGATAATTTATCCAGCAGAATTAAATATGAATTTCTGTCTTATACACATCTAGATGTGTATAAGAGACATTTATATTTACAAAAAGAAATTAGAAGACAAGATCCAACTTTTAATTTAGTTTTACTACTGACAATAAACTTCGTTCTAAGTCTATTCTATTTGATAAATAGAATAGATTTAATCTACTATTTGATCTTATATTAATAAAAACTTATTTTAAATTATTTAAATCTTCTAAATCTTTAAAAGGTAGTAAAATAAATTAAAAATATTTCTTCTAAAATATTGTAATTATTGTTCATAAAAATAAAAGCGTTAAACCTTTAATTTAAAAAAAAAAAACTTCCTACTCTACTAACCCACAAACAATTATTCATTCTATATAAGAATTTCTCTTATAAACATAATATGTGTATAAGAGACAGATATTATAAGTTTATCAAACATTAACTATGGTTTTAATTATAGACATCTAGACGGGTCTTCAGATAAGCTATTATATATGACCGTTGAAACTTACATATATGAACAAGAGTTTGGGGTGTTCGAAACCCCGAAGAGGTCTAAACTGCTATGCCCAAAGGCTTCTTGGATTTTTACAAAGGAAAATTAAAATATTTTACAAAGGATATTTATTCAAAGAGAGGAAAGAGAGACATTTTCTTGTGTTTGCTCTCACATGTTTTTCGATAATCCCCGAATAAACTAAACTACTCTATTTATAGGAGAGTCTGACTTCAAAACTGACTTCAAAACTTCAAGGAATCTTTTATCTTCACGTGATTTTTGTTGACTTCGAGTACTCTTGTCGCCATTTTTTCTTTGCTGATTTTGTCTTCCATTGACTTCTTTGTGTGCCTTTTGCTGATTTTGTCTTCTATTGACTTCTTTGTCGGCCATTTTTTTCTTTGATTTTGTCTTCTATTGACTTTTGAACACTTTTGTCTTTCTTGTTTTGCTGATTTCTTCTTATCTTTCACGTGATTGTTTTTAAAAGTAACCATCTTGTCTATCTTGATAAACCAGAAAGAAGGGACACTAGATCCACTTAAATACCTCCTCCTTAGACATTTATCGATTCAAGGATTTAGTTACTTTTTATCTTGAATTATCACCTCTTTCTTGACTTTTATTATCCGATTACTCCACTTTCTTGAATGCTATGATGTCTTATCTTCTTTATTTCGATGAGCCTTATCTTCAAAAATCTTTAATATTCAAAATCTTTATCCTTTCTACTTAGGTATCTAAATTATGTCCGGCTATAGAATCAAATGACATTCCACTATCCGAATTTATGAAATTATATTATTTGGACCTTCTTTACTACTACTTTCTCTGCTTTCTTTTATATTATTCTTTTCAAAGTATTCTTTTAAAATTTTTTCAAATCTCTTCTATTTTTGATTCTTTAATAAGTATTTAATTACTAAAGCATAATACTTATAATAATAACTTCTAGAGTAGAAAAATTTACATAAATTATAAAAGCTTCAATACTTAATAGCTGGCTAGTCTAAGACTTGGGCTTACAAAATAATTTGGCCCAATGTTCTTTCTTGCAAAATCATATGCTTCATTTAAATTATTAAAGCCTTTAAAAACTGGATTTTTAACTTGGTTAATGGACTCTAAAACTTCAGCCCAATTGTGAAAAACACCTACAAATAAAGTAATTTAAAATACATAAAATTTAAAAGCTTTTTTGACATTATTAAAATATTCGAAAGAGCGTTCATGCTAGCTAAAAATATTTTTGATCTTTGAGGTTTATTAAATGCAATCCAAAGATTATCTAAAAGACACTTTTCTTTATCTCTGAAGAAAGCAGAGAAAGTAGTAGTAAAGAAGGTCCAAATAATATAATTTCAGTAAATTCAGATACTGTCTCTTATACACATCTGTCTTCTTTTAGAACTAATTTTCAATTACTGAGTAATCTGCTAGACTATTATCTTCTCCTTTAATATGCTCAAAATTAATATTATAACTACTTATAGAATCTAAAAAGTTTAACCATCTTCTTCTATTACAACTTTTATCTTTTAATTTATTATAAAATCTTACTATTGCTTCACAATCCGTTCTTCGTAAATTCTTTCTTAGAGATTATTGATAACTTAAATGAATTTAATCCATAAATTAGCTAACATTTCGCATCTATTGTAGAAATTTTTCCTTTTCTCTAAATTTTCCAATTTGTGGTTATTCAAGTATAGTTATGAGCGATTCACAAAGGTTATCTTTGAAAAAAAATAGGTATTATGCCTGTCTCTTATACAAGGTCTAGCATAATTTACTAATCCTAAAATTTTTGGATTTCTTTTATGCCTTCTAATTTATCGCATTTCTAAAACTTTTTAGAAAGTCCGGATGTTGAAGTCCAGAGACTCCTATAACTGTCTCTTATTTTACATCTCCTAAAAAATGCATATATCCTTTACATAATTCCATCTTTTTCTTACTAATTATTATTCCATTTTTATAAATTCTAAAAATACAATCTTTAAATGTCCTAAGTGTTCTTGTATAGTTAAACTAAAAACTAAAATATCATCTATATATACTATAACAAAATTTTTATATTTTAAAAATATATCATCCATTTTTCTTTGAAAAATAGATGGAGCATTCTTTATTCCAAATGGCATCACTAGCCATTCAAAATGACCTTCTGGACATGTAAAAGCTGTCCATTTTATACTATCTGGATGCATTTTTATTTGCCAAAACCAATTAAAAGATGTGTATAAGAGACAGATCAAATTTTAGAAGGATTAGAATTAGAAATATTTATGAAGTTTTAAAAGAATTTCATCTATATCTTTTTGATTTTTAATTAATCCTATATTTAAATAAGCTTTGTTTAAATTTATAAACTCATAGTGGAAGAGGCTGTTCGTTTTCTATATATATATATTCTTCTATTTCTTCTATATATGTTTCAAAATAAGGGTCTATGATTATAATTTACCCTGTCTCTATATGTATTACAAATTTGTAGAAAACAAATCTTACTATTTTCTAGATAAGTATCATAGGTGATGTTGTACCATCCATTTGAGTTGCTTTTATTGGATTATTTGTTTTCTTATAATATTTATCTGAAAATATCAAATTTATTACACATCTTAGTAGCTCCTGAATCTATTAATGCTAAACACTCTATTTCATACTCATTATCAATTCTTATTTTACAGGCTACTTGTATACTTGTTATAGTTTTATCTTCATTACATAAATAATCTTTTTCATAATTTAATAAATCTTGATTTTTATCATTTATTATTACCTTTTGTTTTAATTTTTCTAAATTATTTATTCTATCTTCTAATAAAATTATTTTATCTTCTAAATTTAATACTTTCCTTTCTAAAATTCTTAATTCTATTGTAGAAGTTTGAAAATTATAATCATCTTTTATTAGTACTATATCATATTTTAATTCTATGCATTTTATACATGCTTCCTTAAAACATTCTAAACATTTTGCTCTTTTTCTTGTAGCTGGATACCAATTACAAATATAACAAAATTTATTTTCGATCCGTATGAATTTTCCAATTATGATTACATTCTTTATTTTCTATAATATTCATTAATTCTATATTTTTAAAATCTTTTTCAGCTTGTTTCTAATTGTTCATAAGTATCTATTATAGGATAAATCTAAATTTACTAAATTTTGCCAATATTCTTATAGTGAAGAAGATAACTTATCTGATTCTTGTTTTATTAAAATATCATTTTCTATACTAACAATAGAATAAATGGATTCTGTATCGAAAAAGAATTAGTTAAAAAACTACCAGATTTAAATTTACCATTAGATTCAGATTATATTCTGTCTCTTATACACATTCTTTTGGACAAGTTCTTGCTAAATGATCGTATTTCCACAAGTAAAACATTCTAATCGTGCTTTATAATTTCTTTCTGGCCTAAATTTTCTAACATGTTTATTTTTATCTAAATATGGTTTTTTAGCTGGTGATCTTCTTAAAAAATAATTTTTCTTTATTATATTATTATTAGCTGCTAATTTATTTTTTCTTTTATACAGCTTTCTTTCTTCATATCTTTGTGGACGATAGAATGTTTTACTTGTGAACAGTCTCTTATACACATCTTAAATCCATCTTCTCAAAGTGATCAGATTATACACATCTTTCTTTGTATAAGAGACATAATAAACTGAATTCTATGTCCTATCGAATATTTTATAATTTTATTATTATATAATTCCCAATGTTTTTCTATTTCTCTTCCTAAAGCTCCTGTAGTTTTCTAAATAATCCAAGTAGTTCAGGTAATAATTAGCATTACCCGATATACAAGTTAAATAAAAATAATGTTAAAAATGGTTTTATAAAATTCCAATTAAATATACTAAGTTGTTCTAATCAGATATCGCATCTCTTTGTATTCCTATTGTTCCCGAATTAGGATCATTTCCTGTAATTATCATTTGTATTCTATTTCCAAAATTAAACGGATTAGTTCCCATATCTACCATTTTTTGAAAATCTTCTGGAAAATTCATTTTCCAATTTTCCCATAAAGCTCTAGTACTTGGTCCTAAAAATGTTTCTAAATATTTATACATTTCTTCTACACTGGAATCTGAAAAGTTTTTTATAAAATCTTTAATTATATATGGAAGCAGAAAGTTCAAATGCTAATCAAAATATTTTGAAGTACAAACTTTCAAATATATATGGTAAGTAACTGATTGTTCTTCTAGTAATATTAGAACCTGTTACTTATCTACATCTTAAATGTGATATTTTCTTTTTATATCTATTAATCCATAATATTCTAATTTTTTATCTAATTTTTCTTCTACTAAATCTTCTGATATTGCAATAATATTTCTATTATTATCATAAATTAAAACTTCATAATCTTCTATTTCTTATGTTTTTGTAAATATAAATGATCTCCTAAATCTGACAATTCTCTTTTATTTAAAATTATACCTTCTTCTCTGGATAAATTATTCTTTATTGACCTCTATCGGGGTCTTCGAAAGGTTATAAATTCTTTATCTTTAATTTCTTCAATTTCACATAGTGTCTAAATACACATCTAGATGTGTATAAGAGATTGGGAAAATAATAAGATCCCTGTCTCTTATACACATCTAGATGTGTATAAGAGACAGAAGTCAAGAAGAAAATGCAGGTTTACAATGGAATTTAGCCAAAATTTAAAAAAGATGTCTAAATTTTTCATTCTAAATGTGCATAGTCTTAATGTATTATTTTTACTGGTTTTAATAACTTTATCCCCTTATTTCCCATTAATTCTACTACATTTTCTATTTTTACCTTAAATCTAGTATCTTCACACCGTAAGTTTTCCTAAAAATCCTATACAAATTAATAAATTATTACCTATCATTTCTTCATATCCTTTAGTCTAACAATAGAATTCCTATCTTTATGTGTTTTCCAAATTCTTCTGTATTAATTATAAAATCTGGACTACAGTAAAATATACCTCCATTTAATGACATATCTATTTCAGTAACTCCTATTATAGATTTCTTTGTATCTGACCATCTATCATCATATATTACTAATAATACTTTAGTTCCTAAAAACTTTCTTGTTAATCCTTTAACTCCTATAACTATTAATCCCATATGCATTAAACTTAATTTTTCACTTTTTAATTGTCTTATGAAATTCCTTGGTCTTTCAGATATACTTGGTCTACTAGATATACTTGGTCTACTAGATTCTCCTATTTCTGAGAGGGTTCTGCTTCTTCCTGAAAAAATTGCCATTCTTTAGATTTATTTTTTCCTTTACTTCTATCTTTATTTATTTCTACTTTTTGTAATTTATTTATTAAATTAGTAATATCATCTTTAAACAAAATCTTTTTCTTTAAATTCTAACTTTTCTCCTAAATTTATTACTAAATCTACTAATAAATTTACTTGTGAATTTTCTGAATATAACGAGTGTGTATGATTAATATCTCTACACTTAATCTGATTATTTTCAAAAGCTCTTATTTTAGAATATGAATTTATTCTAAGATCTAAATATTCTAACCGTGAATAATCTATTTTTAATGATTATAGTTCTATTAAGGATATATTATTCTAAAAACAAAGACTTAGAAGAAATCTATATGTATTTTTATTAGGAAAATGGTCAGTTTAAGATCTAGCATTAAAATCTAGAAAAGAAGGAAAAAGCTCTGATACCATATATTTGTGATGTTTGTTATTAAAAATAATCTTAGTTATATTTGTGATGTTTGTTATTAAAAATAATTATTAAAAAGTACTAATTTTTTTTAAGAAACATCACTTGTTTTAAATTATTTAAATCTTCTAAATCTTTAAAAGGTAGTAATAAAAATATTTCTTCTAAAATATTGTAATTATTGTTCATAAAAATAAAAGCGTTAAACCTTTAATTTAGTTCAAAAACTTCCTACTTAAGAGTAGAAAAATTTACATATATTATTGAATGAAAAGATTACATAGTTTATGAGAAACTTACATATATGAACAAGAGTTTGGGGTGTTCCCTTCTGGAAACCCCGAAGAGGTCTAAATGCTATGCCCAAAGGCTTCTTGGATTTTTACAAAGGAAAATTAAAATATTTTACAAAGGATATTTATTCAAAGAGAGGAAAGAGAGACATTTTCTTGTGTTTGCTCACCTTATGTTTTTTCGATAATCCTGAATAAACTAAACTACTCTATTTATAGGAGAGTCTGACTTCAAAATCCGACTTCAAAACTTCTCAAGGAATCTTTTATCTTCACGTGATTTTGTTGACTTCCAGTACTCTTTGTCTCCGCCATTTTTCTTTGCTGATTTTGTCTTCCATTGACTTTTTGTGTGCCTTTTGCTGATTTTGTCTTCTATTGACTTCTTTGTGCCATTTTTTTTTGATTTTGTCTTCTATTGACTTTTGAACACTTTTGTCTGTCTTTCTTGTTTTGCTGATTTCTTCTTATCTTTCACGTGATTGTTTTTAAAAGTAACCATCTTGTCTATCTTGATAAACCGGAAAGAAGGTGGGACACTAGATCCACTTAAATACCTCCTCCTTAGACATTTATCGATTCAAGGATTTAGTTACTTTTTATCTTGAATTATCACCTCTTTCTTGACTTTTATTATCCGATTACTCCACTTTCTTCTTGAATGCTATGATGTCTTATCTTCTTTATTTCGATGAGCCTTATCTTCAAAAAATCTTTAATATTCGAAAATCTTTATCCTTTCTACTTAGGTATCTAAATTATGTCTGCTATAGAATCAAATGACATTCCACTATCCGAATTTATCTAAATTATATTATTTGGACCTTCTTTACTACTACTTTCTCGCTTTCTTCTTTTATATTATTCTTTTCAAAGTATTCTTTTAAAATTTTTCAATAATCTCTTCTATTTTTGATTCTTTTTCAAATTTTTCTTTTCTTTTTCTATAAGAGACAGGTAATACATATAGTAATAATTATAAAGGACTAGGTTTGGATTAGAAATTTAAATATAAAATCAGATTTTATTAATAGTAAAGAATTTCTGATTCAATTGGAATTTTTGGCAAATTCCCAGCCTATGATACGGACTTGATTCGTCTTTACCAGCTACTTAAAAATAGAATAAGGAACTACTAAGAATATAAGATCTAGTATTATAAATTCCTCAGGTAAACAACACATCTAAGACTTGGGTCAAAATAATTACACCCAATGATCTTTCTTGCAAGGTCATAATCCAAGTATTTCAATTATTAAAGCCTTTAAAAAATGGATTCGTCTTCTTGGTTAATGGACTCTAAGAAGAAAAGCCCAATTGTTTGGTACACCTACAGAAAGCCTTTTAAAACAACATAAAATTTAAAATGTTTTTGACATTATTAAAATATTCGAAAGAGCGTTCATGCTAGCTAAAAATATTTTTGATCTTTCGAGGTTTATTAAATGCAATCCAAAGATTATCTAAAAGACACTTTCTTTATCTATCAAATATGCAAAATTTTAAAAGATATATTACAACTTGGAAAAGAAATAAGTTCTATATTACCAAACTTTATCTTTTCTTCTTGAAAATTAGTTCTAAAAGAAGACGAATACATTTGTTCTATATAATTATTACCTGAACTACTTGGATTATTACCTTGACTAGAAGAACCTTGAGGTCTAAAAGGCCTCATTCTGAGCTCTCAGATCTGTTGGTGGCCTCATTCTGCATATTTAAAAAATTAGTTTTTGAACTAGAGACTTATACACATCTACTCAACCGACCAACAGATCTGAGAGCTCAAATGAGGCCTTTTAGATCTCAAGGTTCTTCTAGTAAAGGTAAGAATCCAAGTAGTTCAGGTAATAATTATATTACAACTAGTCTCTTTTAATTTATTATAAATCTGTATAAGAGACAGTTCAAAATCAGCTTATTAAGCAATAGGAGAAAAATTATTTAGAAAACTACCAGGAGCTTTAGGAAGAGAAATAGAAAAACATTGGAATTAAATAATATGTAAAGGCTATCTCTTATACACATCTAGATGTGTATACAGTACAGAATGGAAAAATTAAAATTTACAAGTAGCTGTCTAGATGTGTATAAGATACAGATGTGTATAAGAGACAGGAATTATCATAGAAAAATGCCAGCTCAAACTATAAATTCTTTTTCCTTGAATTCTATTTATTAATTCATTTTTATTAGGAATGTTATATGCATCTGTTCGAGTATTATCATTTAACCTTTTATAGTTTATTACCATTCTTGATTTTCCTCTAACTATTTCGTTATGATTTCTTACTATAAATCAGCATCTTATACACATCTAGATTGTATAAGAACAGTAGCAGCAAGTCCAGATCATAGTCTATTTCTTGTTCGTTTTCTATATATATATATTCTTCTATTTCTTCTATATATGTTTCAAAATAAGGGTCTATGTATTCTTCCAGTTCAAAAATTTCTTCTTGTAAAGAAGAAATATCCTTCTTACAACAAGTAGTATTATCGATACAGTTTTCGCAACATTTATTTTTTATGGTTTCTAACTTTTTGATGTTTGTTTTACAAAATTAGGATCTACCCAACCATCCTTATCTCTTTTAAACTTCTTAAAACTGTAGTTTTATTTTTAAATTATCTTGAGTTTGAATTATTTGTTTAATACATTGAATAATATCTTTGTGTTAAGAATACACCTACAGTTAGACAATTAAAAAGTGAAAAATTAAGTTTAATGCATATGGGATTAATAGTTATAATCCAAACCGAGGTAAATTATAATTATTACTATATGTATTACAAATTTGTAGAAAACAAATCTTACTATTTTCTAGATAAGTATCATAGGTGAAAGTTGTAAGGAAGTTATAGTTTTATCTTCATTACATAAAAAATCTTTTTCATAATTTAATAAATCTTGATTTTTATCATTTATTATTACCTTTTGTTTTAATTTTTCTAAATTATTTATTCTATCTTCTAATAAAATTATTTTATCTTCTAAATTTAATACTTTCCTTTCTAAAATTCTTAATTCTATTGTAGAAGTTTGAAAATTATAATCATCTTTTATTAGTACTATATCATATTTTAATTCTATGCATTTTATACATGCTTCCTTAAAACATTCTAAACATTTTTCAGTTTTTCTTGTAGTGGATACCAATTACAAATATAACAAAATTTATTTTCGATCTCGCTTTTAAAATTTTGCCGCATATTTCAGTAGATAAAGAACAGAAGTGTCTTTTAGATAATCTTTGGATTGCATTTAATAAACCTCAGAAACTTCTTCACTATCACTATCTGATTCTTGTTTTAGATATTAAAATATCATATTCTACACTATGTGTATAAGAGACAGATTCCTCTTAGAATCTATGTCCTATCGAATATTTTATAATTTTATTATTATATAATTCCCAATGTTTTTCTATTTCTCTTCCTAAAGCTCCTGGTAGTTTTCTAAATAATTTTTCTCCTATTGCTTCATCATAAGCATTACCTGATATACAAGTTAAATAAAAATAATCGTTAAAAATGGTTTTATAAAATTCCAATTAAATATACTAAGTTGTTCTAATCAGATATCGCATCTCTTTGTATTCCTATTGTTCCGAATTAGGATCATTTCTGTAATTATCATTTGTATTCTATTTCCAAAATTAAACGGATTAGTTCCCATATCTACCATTTTTGAAAATCTTCCGAAAATTCATTTTCCAATTTTCCCATAAAGCTCTAGTACTTATAACTTAAATGAATTTAATCCATAAATTACTGCTAGCATTTCTGCATCTATTGTAGAAATTTTTCCTTTTTCTCTAAATTTTCCACTTGAATAACCACAAATTACTTCTTCTTTTTTATCTTTTATTTATAGTATTATCTGTCTCTTATACACATCTAGATGTGTATAAGAGACAGACCTATACCTTTACAACGAGACAGCTATGTAATCTTTTCAGTTCAATAATATATGTAAATTTTTCTACTCTATGGTTATTATTATAAGTATTATGCTTTAGTAATTAAATAAATTATTCTATATTGTTTTTTATCTAAATCTTCTTTTATCATAAATTCTTTATCTTTAATTTCTTCTATTTCACATAGTTCTAAATGTTTTCCGTAAGTTTTCCTAAAATCCTATACAAATTAATAAATTATTACCTATCATTTCTTCATATCCTTTAGTCCGAATTCCTATCTTTATGTGTTTTCCAAATTCTTCGTATTAATTATAAAATCGGACTACAAGTAAAATATACCTCCATTTAATGACATATCTATTTCAGTAACTCCTATTATAGATTTCTTTGTATCTGACCATCTATCATCATATATTACTAATAATACTTTAGTTCCTAAAAACTTTCTTGTTAATCCTTTAACTCCTATAACTATTAATCCCATATGCATTAAACTTAATTTTTCACTTTTTAATTGTAGGTAACATCTATGTCAATAACTTCATCTAATTGGAAATTTTCTCCTAATTGATCATTTCTCCTCATTAAAATTCTATCTAATAAATTCCTTGGTCTTTCAGATATACTTGGTCTACTAGATATACTTGGTCTACTAGATTCTCCTATTTCTGAGAGGAGATTCTTCCTGAAAAAATTGCCATTCTTTAGATTTATTTTTTCCTTTACTTCTATCTTTATTTATTTCTACTTTTTGTAATTTATACATTCTCCAACTTCTTTTAAAAAATTAAAAATTATAATATTTCATCCACAAGTTATGAGGATGTGGATGAATATGAACCAGAAAATGTGTATAAGAGACAGGTATAAATAATCTCTTATACACATCAAGATGTGTATAAGAGACTGTCTCTTATACACATCTAGCCCACGTCATTGAGACATACTATCTTGAAAACTAAATTCCTCCATAATGTATCCACCATGACAATTCTTTCCATTCCTTCAATTAATCAACGTATAAAAAAGATAAATAAACCATAAAGGCTAATCAATATAAATGTCATCTACTGTACATACAATAAATCAAAATTCATGATAAAACCAACAAACATTGAAACGAGCCTGGCCCGACCCGCTAAAAATAAAATACAAGAAACGTGGCAAATCAATCAAACAGCAACAACCCAACTATATTCAATCTTACAATAATAAACTTGATTTGGAAAGTCCGTTCATTTGCCTCAAACCGCGACACGTTTCTAAGAATTTAGAACTTCATTCTCTATTTATAAATACTTTAATCACTACTTTTGCATTCAACATCTATCCATATATTTCAATCAACTTTTCTCTTTAATTTCTGCATAAACCTTCCTCTGTTAGTAATAGACTAGTGTTAGACCCTTTTCATTTGTTCTATTGGCTAAACGAATGTGCTTTCCCAACAGGTAGGTCATTGGTTCAGAGTTCATGATGTTCTTAACAAAGAAGGGTCAAAGACCTAAACGCAACCAGGCTCGTACATGGGGTATAGGCACGGTTGGCACGCATCGCAAATCATTCGGCACACTTAGGCAAAGAAGGGTATGTTTGCCTTAGGCAAAAGTGTAGGGAATGATGGGTGTTGGGTGTTGGCACATAACCTTAGTGTTTAGTGTGGGCAGTCTAGGCACACACATTGCCATCGGCTGGCAACGTGCTGTCGGGTGGTAGTCGATAGGCAAAACGTCCGTACTTGGGAAGAGGGGTTGTCGGGTATGAGGCAAAGTTCCAAACAAAGAGTGGTGGAGGTTTATTTCACCTTAAAAATTAGTTGGAAAACCTTGGTACCTATTGGGGGCACGCTAGGGGCACACCGGGGCCATACTGGGGGCACCCTTGGAGCTTTACTGATTTTCAATAAAATGGTGTCTACTACTGTCACATGGAATTTTTTTTCCAAACCTTATATAAGGGGGGTATGGTAGTCTCAATATGGCTAGCTGGGGGAGAACCACTAATCTTTGGTGCAAAATACTTGGGCACCACTCTTTTTTTCACATCTAGATGTATTGATTTTTAGTCTTATGCCATTCTTGGGCACGTTGGGAGCTCAAGTAAAGTCTTGTGAGTGGCAAGGCTTGTTGGCAAAAGAGTTGGCCGAGGAACGTAGGCAACGGGTTGCCTATGTGCTGGACAGTTGCGAGAAACGGCTAAGCAGCGTGTATGTTGGGCAAGTGCACACGCACGGGAGTTGGCAATTAGTTGGAAGTTGGCTTCCTACGGCTGAGTGGGATTGCTTTGTCGAGTTGGTTGGCTGCATGTGCTAGAAAATAGCAAGGAATGCTGGTAGCACGTGATGATGTGCTTAGTGGGTGGTTACCACCTTCTGAGGCATGGGCATGCCAGGTGTGCTACTAGGTGGCCAAATAGCCTAGTTGTAGGCATTTTTACTTGTCCAGCTAGGCCGAAAGCTAGGCGGTTGGGCTTGTCAACCGCATCACTCCTATAAAAATGGTGGTAGTTAGAGACTTGGCAAGCCATTTTCATGGTAAAATATAGGCCAAGAGTGTTCTGCACACCACCCATTTGCGTAAATTTCTGTTGTAAGCTTTTGACGGAATAAAAGTATTACAAAGGTTGGCATTGGGCCGTAAATTACTTGTGTGCTATTTACTTTCATGTTGGCTGTGTTTTACTCTTGTTGGTTGCTTATATTTTGTGCTTGTGTGTGCAACGGTTGCAAAAAATGAGTGAAAACTAAATACGAGTGTTATGTGGGTTGGTGACCAAAGTAAAAATAAATTTAATAGATCAATATAAGTTAACAACAAATAGATCAGAAAAAGGCAAATTGGTTTTGCGTCAAGTCTCTTATCATGTGACAACTAGTATAGTACAGTATTTGTGGATGATCTATGGAGAATTTTAAACATCCTTATGGTTGCAATTTCCAACCTTTGGACCAAACTTTGATGCCCAATATCTTCAACAAAAAGCTGCGGAAATCCGTGGCCGTCTTTCAGTTTTATAGATGATTGTATGTATGATGTGGAACCAGAAGAGAGTCAAAGGGTCGAAAAGGACGTTAAATATTTCTATGTTAAACTTAAGAAGAAGACTCATGGTGGCTCTAGGTTCAAGAGGATAGTTGGAACAAAAGACATGTGAAAAGGTTCCAATAAAGGCAAGCCGTGCATAACTTGAGGTTAATGGTAGAGGGCTTCAAGAAAAATGTTGTGTATACGTTGATTAATTGAAGGAATGGAAAGAATTGTCATGGTGGATACATTATGGAGGAATTTAGTTTTCAAGATAGTATAAAGAATGACGTGGGCTACTGTCATTGTCGTGCCAAGAAGTGGCCGCAGAAAAATAATGATCTCCAAATGATCCAACCATTTGAGATACCCACTCTGAACGCTGCTTATCATGATAATGATAATATTTTGAGTACATTGTCATCCTCTCAAGTTGCTGGATGGTGATCATTAAGAAGTTGATGGTTTGAAAGTCTCTTCTCTAATGCTGTTGATCAAGAAGGTGGTCACGATCAAAGTCTCCCCACATTGCATGAAAGTAGTACAACAACGGTGAACAATATGGAAAATGATGGTGAATACATGAGCTTTATGGCCATAGATAATCTTAATCAGTACGACACTAATGAATCCATTGATGTTGAGGAGTTACTATCATCGTGAAAAGATTTTGGAGTGAGTAACAGTATAAATAACAATCAAGATGATCAAACAAGTTCCTTCTGATGATGATGAATATGGAGGAGTTGGATTGGGTATCGTAGGCCATTGGTTGATCTCAATATCATCATTCTTAATCCTACAAAGATGATGATCGTGACTGCATGCAATGGCCTACGATACCCATCTGTCGTGATGAAAGGACCCCACCACTCGTGATCGATGAATACATCGATATTGATGAGTTTATGTCATCATGCGTATATTTTGGAGTGAGAATGAAAATACTACTACTAATAATAATAATCAAGAAGATGATCAAACAAGTAATTTCTCCTTGATGATGATAATGAATATGGAGGCAGAGGCAGTGGAAAATTACCAGCAGCCAGAAGTGGAGAAAGAAGCAGCAGCAGCATACACAGAACAATAGCTTTTATCAGCTATTCGCAATGCAAAATCTCGATCGAAAGAGTTTCACTTAATGGAATTGTTTCTTCCAGATCATTATCACTAGAATTGAAAGATTAATAAAATTATTTCAATTATATATTGATTAAGTCCAGATCTATCAATGTTTATTCAAGAATCAAACATATTTTGTACTAGTACGGTGGTTCATTCATTGTTAATTATATATTTAGACTTTTAGTTTCTCTAATTATATATGCTCTAGTAGTAGTTTAATTTGTAGACTACTTCATTTTAGTTAAAGCCATAGCTAGCAGTATTGGTTTGGCTTTTAATTAGGAATTCAATTAATGCAGTTATTAGTGGTACAAACAATAACGGGTTGATTATGAATATTAATTTGTTAATCAAACTCTAGCTAATTCTTTCTAATTAATAAAATAACTACTTTTGTTGCCTTTAATTATAGATCCTATTTGGATTTTTAAGAATTTTTAGTTTTTGTATTATGCTCTCAAAGTTCTTTAGATTCTTATGTAACTTTCCAGTTTGGTAAGGTTGTAGTTTTGTTGTTAGTTATAAACTTTTTCTGGATTAATAAAATAACTCTTTCTGAATAAGGGCGTCGTCATTTTGTCCCAAATCACATAATGACAGGACTCGAGGTGGTAAACCGATTTCAGCTGAATGACGGTTTGGTACTATAGACCAAACTAAAAGGTGTGTGTCTATTGGCTATTTGGGGGATGGTTCTATATGCCCATAAGACACTAGGCAGTTCAAAACTCGGTTGGAACGGGATAAAGGTGTATGGGTAGAAGAACTGCCTAGCAACATTTCACTTGGGTAGCACATCCGCAAGCCTGTCTCTTATACACATCTGAAGTATTGAAAGGTTTCCTTCAAACTATTTTTCATTGTCGAAATAAGAAAAGAAAGGATTCCAAATCGGTAAATAATATTCTTGAAAAGAATTTGCATTACTTTTCTGAAATCGGAACTAAAGGCTCGCCTAGAGCCATTTGAAGTAATCAATCGCTACTAGGCTCCTGCCACAATGAGTTCGGTCTAGACCGGACCGACCCGATCCGACCCGCTTATCCGTCTGATCTATGACAATTCCGATTACCGGATCCGATCCAAGTCGTTTAGCTATTATAATAACGGTCGGTCTACTTATCTTGGTGTTCGATCCGATTAAGACCGGCGTCCGATTAAAATATTTAATATATAATAAAATTATTGTATATTAGTGTTATTTTATATGTATATATACATATATGTTGTGTAAATTGCCTATGTGATTTATATTTAATATAAAATACATGCATAAATATTAATTGTGAACTCAATACTTTTGTATAATTAAAAAAAAAGAGAAATTTAATAAATTGTAATAGAAGTACATATAATTTTTAAAAAAATTATTAAGACCCGAACCGATCCGATCCGACAAGACTGACGGATCCGGATCCGGATATACTTTTGGAGACCCGTCCGATCGAACTAGTAATATTAAACGGATTCGGTCCGGATATGCCAAAATTCAACCTTGCCTATTCCTTTGGTAATGGCCCCAAAATGTTTATTTCCTATTAGGCGAATGACCAAGGACTCTGAGTAGGACCATATCCAAGCCCGGTCTTTAGGGAATAGGTACAAGTATCTGACATTGGTGGCACTTCCGAACTAAATCATCGCATCCGAATGTAAAGTGGGCCAATAATACCCGCAAGTAGAACTTTACGAGCCAAACTCCTTGGCCCAATGTGGCTTCGCATATACCTCGTGGACCTCTCTTAACACATAGTTAGCCTCAGAAGGTTCGAGGCATATCAATAATGGATTACACAAATAAGCTTTTTGTATAGGACCCCATCAATTATTGTGTATTTTATGGCTCTACACTTAAGCTTTCTAGCCTCAGCTGGATCTTCAAGAAGTTTATTACTCTTCAGATAATTTATTATAATAAACTATCCATTCGATCCAGCCATGCGGATATCATAACTTTGTCCATAGGATCCACTGACCAGGCCATTGGTTGATCTCAAGATACTTCCTTTGTCAGGTGCAAGTTTATCGCCGATGCCAACTTTGATAATGATCCGCATGTGTATTTTTTGCTTGTGGGACCTTGATAATGCCTGTTTTTTGAATTTTGACATCCATCTATTCACCTCGTCGCCAGATACTTCTTTAAAATTACACCTCAGGCCTCATAGTTTCTCAAACTCTGATTTATAGCCAACTATAAAGAGAGGATCTCTATGGGAGTTTCACATTAATGGGATCTTATTGTATTATAAATACTGTGTCTCGTATTCATCTAGATTGTTTGTTGATGGAAATCCAAACCTCAAAGATCTCTAGCATATGTACGGTAATCCCTTTCCAGGGACCTAATTATGATGTCGGCTCCAGCTCCGGATTTACACTAAGCTCCATTAACGTGAAACTCCCATAGAGATCCTCTCTCAGTAGGAGTTCCTTAGGCTAATCCACTATCATGATTAATTCTAACTATTTGGATCCATAGTTTTCTATTATGAAGTCCACGTACAATTGAAATATACAGGTACAATGGTTCTCCTTTTTGAGGAGATACATTAGAGAAAGAATTAGCTAGAATATTGATTAACAAATACAAAGGCCTTCTGAGCTTCTTCTTTCCATTAGAAATTCTCTGACTTCTTTATAAGTTGATAAAATGGTAACCCCTTCCGTTGATTTGGATAAAAATCGGTTTCAGAGTCGTCATTCTACCAGCTAGTCTCTAAACTGGCTTATAACTAAAATGAAGTAGTCTACAAATTAAGATGTGTATAAGAGACAGTTCGCCTCAATTTCTAATGAGAGAATATAAACCGTAGGAATTTTCTTGAGAGGACCCCAAATGTACACTTTTCGAGATTTAGCCTCATTCGAATTGACCTTAATGTTTCGAAGGTTTCTTTCAGATCTTCTGAAGTTTCTTCAAAGTTTCACCTCTTTATCACCATATCGTCTACGTACACCTCTATGTTTTCTCCTATTTGGGACTTGAACACTTTATTGACAAGCCTCTAATATGATTCNGGTCGAGGAGTCTTGCTTAGTTACAAGGACAGGATTACAAAGCCAGGTCAGATACAATACTTCTCTAATAATTTTTACAGCTAAGAGCTTATCCACCTCGGTTTCAATAACTAAACTACCATTTGGACCGAAGAGGCACTTCTTTTGCTTGATTGGCTTATACGCTGGATCTATTCCAAACTTATGCTTAATAATTTCTCGATGAATGCATGGCATATCTTCAACTGTCTAGGCGAATATGTCCTTATACTCAGTAAGAAGTATATACAAAGAGAGGAGCTTTAAACTCTGTTAGTAGAATTGCACAAATTTTTATCTTTCTATCTGGAATGCTGGGATCTAATGGTATTTCCTCAATGGCCATCTCGTCCTGTGGCTCCATCTTAGCTTTGCCTTTCCTCTTAAGCTCGAGTGACTCTGGTATCTCATGAATGTTCCTTGAATGCCTCGCTTCTTCTTCTTCTCCTCTGGTCGGTCATTGATTATTTTGGTACGCCCAAGGTGGATGGAGCGTCAAATGTTTGTAGAAAGGCCTTATTCGCGACGGACATGGTTTGTGATTGGGATCGCAATGGGTCTTGTCGGATCTCTTGCTAGTTGCCAATCACTGTTGGATATGATCCAGGTCCCTCCTTGGTTATTTGATTCCAGATGTGTATACGAGACAGGTATACGTACTGGATCCTATGGACAAAGTTATAGATATCCGCATGGACCCTGTCTCTTATACACATCTCTGTGGTAAGGTAGTTATAGGCATGCGGGAACAGGATTGTCCAACGTGTACCCAAGGCTCATAAAAGGTTTTAGCCTTTTTCTCGATCTTCACTTGGGAGTACATTCTTATATATTTTTTCCTTGTATTGTTGGAATTCCCAATCACCGATTCCTCAACTATAGTATTTATTACTCTAGCTACGTGGATCTGCTCGTCTTGAGCTAGGGGATTATTTCTATTGTGACCATTTCAATTAGGTGGCGGAGGGTATTCAATGAGGCTATATCTGGTTGGCCCTATTGTTGGCATTCTTTTGAAATTCTGCAGTAATTCCGGTTGATAACTGCTGCAGGTGCCCATCCTGGATTACTTTTTCTATTCACACCTTCAAATGGTTGCACTCTTTCGTGTCGTTACCATGTTGGCCATGGAACTTGCAATTCTTTAATTCGTCTCTTTGATTAGTCCTGCTAATCAGCTACCAGTTGATTTTATTCTAAGATCGGTGTAATCTGGTACAGTATTTTTCTCCAAGTATTTAACTGTAAATTCTAAATCCAAAGAGGAACCTTGTTCTCGAAGGTCGACCATCGATATTATTGTTCGGATAAACTATCCGGTTTGCCAAGGTCCCTTTGGGATCTGTCCACGACTTTTGGCTTTTTAGAAAATGAGGATTAGGAATTCTTGAGTTATTCTCTAATTGAGTCTAGATGTGTATAAGAGACAGATATGGACCAGGTACTCATACGGGTCAAGGAGTCCCTCGAACTAGCTCCAGTAAGTATTGCATCCTCTTTGCTAGTTTGGCATTGAAACTCCCGAGGTTAGATCCACCTATAAAGGTAGGAATCAGGATTTTCTCATCATTTTTATCTAAGTCACTTCATCATTGAAGCGATCAACAAACTTGTTGAAAGACTCATTCCGGCTTCGTTGGATGTTCATGAGGTGCGAGGTATCCTCATTTGCCTTGTGCACTGATTTACTTCGAAAGTGGCCCAGTAAGGACTTTACTAGCTCAGGAAAAGTTGCGATTGAATTTGTAGATAGCTCTTAGAACTATTTTTGCACAGAACCTCAAAATGTTGTGACAAATAGTTTGCACGGGATGGTGTCACTGTAGCCGTAGAGGCTAATGATAGCCACCATATATTGTAGATGATCAAACGGGTCAGAATCACCCTTGTACCTGTCAAGGTCAGGCAATTTAAATTGCTTCGACAAAGGCTCTGTCTTTATCGAAATAGTGAATGGATCTTTGTCTATTCATCCTATATTAAAATAGTCGAGGAGGGCCTCATGATTGCTACTTTTTGAAAATTGTGCTGCATCAATCTGTCATGCAGGTACTCTTTCTCAGTTTGCTAGTAGCTAAGTGTGACTCTGGATTGGTCATTTAAGTGAGACCTCATGATTTTGTGTCGGAGGTCACTTGGACTTGCAGTGTTTTTGGTTGTTTTTCGTGCCGCCAACTAGGAATTCATTGATGTTCGGCTCGTGGCGTAATTCTAGTGAGCGGACCGACGGAGTTTGATTCTCATTGTTGTTCCTGAAGCTCTTAAGGACTAAAATGATTAGCAATGTACTTAAACATCATTTTGCTTTTGTTGTGTTTCGGTTGATGCTCGAAATCTTTGCCTCGTCGTTTGAAGTAAAAGATGAGGATTATCAGCTTCCTTACTAGCTACACGTCTTGCACCTCGATTCTTCATCTCTTGAAAAACCACAGCATAAAGGAACTTGTTGTAGCTAGATAAAGGAGTTGAGAATTCCCAAATAGGAGAAAACATAGAGGCTGTCTCTTATACACATCTAGATGTGTATAAGAGACAGCTTCATAAGAGACCACAATGAGAATAATTGTGTGGATCTTGACATCGAACTTATTTATAGATACATAGAGGCTCATAGCCAACATCCTACTACTTAAACTATGTCTAAATTACATAATTGAGGTTACCACGTAAATATTTTTAGAACAATTATTGAAATATATGGACACCAAATTGATGGAGTTTAGGATCTGTCTCTTATACACATCTAACGTAGCACATGGACTGATCATTTAATTAACGCGATAAGTAACATATTTATATCTAACTGTATCTATTACTAAGAGAAAGAAAAGGAATATATCAATGATGTAAGCAAGTTCCATAAAATTAAATTTTAACCACAAGGTCTACAACCGAATCAAAACGGATCTATCTAAATATTTTTAATTAAAAATAATAAGAATATCAAAAGATAATTACATTAAAATATCGCCTTTAAGTTTCCAAATGAATCCGTCAAAATAATGTGTATAATTTTTTGGCGAATAAGATCTTGGATACACATAGTTCCTTAATTTTTTTCAGTAGTTGAGTGATTTATACACATCTAGATGTGTATAAGAGACAATATATAGAGATTATGATTTCTTAAAAAATCCTTGGTCATAAAGCCTCAAAACTCACCGGCAGTCTGTTCAGCTATAGAATTGAAAATTTAAATTTAAGTGGAGAAATCTAAAAATCTCCACATTTGCTTTTTGGAACAGTTCCTGTTCTGTCTCTTATACACATGTATAAGAGTACAAGTATAAAGCCCAAAACCTAAGGTCTCTATTTATTAGACCAAGGCTCTAAATGGATCCCATCTATAACTATATTATAAATTTTAATCAAAATAAATTATATCACTCATATATTTTATTAAGGACCGGGTCTTCCAAGAATGATCCAATATGTAAAAAAATGGATTAATAGTATCAAGGGAGTAAAGTGTATATTCTTTTAGTTAACTACAAAAAAAGTATATTCTTTTAATTTAGGGTAAAATGCATGTAATTGCCTAGCTAATTCGGGAGACAAAATCTTATTAACCGAGTTTAAAATAGACCCACATCACTATACTGTAGACTCTACAGTTCATAGTGATGCTAAGCGAATTGGATTGACTGAATATCCAACTCAAATTGTGACTTCTTTTAAGGTAAAAATTTTTAAAAAAATAAAAAGTTAATAAGTAATTACACAAATAACCCTAAAAATGGGAAGGGATGGACAAAAATATTAATATTAGGGCATAATATATAAAATTAAATAATTAATTCTATATATGGATTGGGTCGCGATACCGTCAAGTTCACATTCTCAACTTGCTATTAGACTCAATAATCTTAATATCCGATATGTTATTTGACCCTATAATATTAACTAGTTTGGGTATTCTTTTTTAAGTTGAAATGGATCAAGTCAGTGATTTTTTAGATTGATAGGTCAAAATAAACACTCTAAAATCTCCCCAATGCGTAGACAAGATGGTTTAAAGTCTTTAATTTCTTCAATGAATCATGTGGGAATTTGCCTCATTAATTTGGAAAGTAATTAATCTGACACGTCCTCGTACTCTTAGGTCTCTGTTCAATGTTCCATCACTAAATTTTCGGCCAATTCAATTCTTTGGCCAGCTTTGAGATTTTGTTTGGTGGAATCAATAATATCTAAGAACATGGAACTCTCATCCCTGTCGAGAAGCTCTGTGTTCTAAATTGTCTTCTTGAGTAATTACGAGTTCGAAACTTAACAAATTTCATTCAAGTTAAAAGACTTAAAACACTTCTTTTGGCCAGTTATACATTCATATTTTAAGTACAATTAAATTGAAGAACTAACTTAATTTTCAAGCTTACAATGTGAGCTTTGAAATGTCTATAACTTGAAACCGACCTTTCTTGCCCCAATGAGCTGTTTACATATAGAACATATTTCCAATAAAAAGCATCAAAGTCGGTCAATACGTGGTAACACATAATCCAATTCTTTTGGTAATATATGGCTCAATAAAAGCAGCTGAATTTCTATATAATGCCAATGGACAATTCGAAACATAATTATCATCCTTATCGCGTTAATTAAATGATCAGTCCATGTGCTACGTTTTATGATAAGGCAACATTTTTTATTTCTTTTTAAAAAAAAAACTGCTTTGCCTACCTTTTAGGAACTCGAACCCATAACTAATAGGATAATGCTAACTTATCTGTACAAGATTTAGTCTATATTTTAGCATTTTTTTTCTTCTTATGAATAGACTGTCTCTTATACACATCTAGATTCACAAAATTATAATCCAATTAGTCTGTTCTAAGTCAACGTATCATTCTGTAGGCAATGTACAAACTTCATGATTCATGTACAACACTTCTGTCGTATACCTGTCTCTTATACACATCTAGAAGAGAGTTAAGAGAACCTAAAAATTGGAAAAAAAAACACACAAGACCCTATCTCTTATACAAATCTAGATGTGTTTAAGAGACATCCTCAATTTTTTCTTCTTACTAAAATATTTGGAAATATAGAATCTAAAGACCACTTTTGTGGAAAAGTGTTGTCTCTTATACACATCTAGATTGTATAAGAGACAGCCTCTGCCCAAAAGTCCTTCTTGGCTCATGGGTCCTTTTCTTTCTAACATATTTATATCTAACTGTATTTATATCTAAGAGCTGTCTCTTATACACATCTAGATGTGTATAAGAGACAGCCTAAAGGCGACACCCAAAAACTTTCAATACATAAGAAAGCTAGTGAGTGGGCTATTGGGCACTTAGTCATAAGCCTTTTGTCTTTATTATTTTGGCTTTTCTTGTGTTTGTACTAGTGCTTTGTGGGCTTATGAGCACTCTCCATAAAGCTTTGTATTCTTCTCATATAGTAAAATTTTTGCTCACCTTCGCCCGTGGACGTAGGTCTATCGACCGAATCACGTAAATCTGTGTCTCTTTTATTTTCTCTATCTATTATTTTGTTATCGTTTGTTTCGGATTGGTCTCTAACATTTGTCAATTTCTTGGGACACTTCCTAACAAACTAGTATCAGAGCTTCTAGGAAAGTTTTGAGACATTATGACGATAACAAAAACCCATGTAGAGAAATTTAACCGGAGTGTCAACTTCGGAATGTGGCAGCTCAAGATGGAGGCTATCCTGATCCAAGATGGTGTGGACATAGCACTTCATGGAGTTGAGAAAAAGCCAGAGAAGATGTCGGTGGAGGATTTTGAGGACCTTGATATAAAAAGGCCAGATCAGGTATTATCCTAAATCTCTCTGATGAGGTTTTAAGGGAGGTCGCTGTCAGTACCACTCAGTGATGACAGAACAAGGTCTATAAATGAGTGGATTTGTGATTCGAGGTGCTCTTATCACATGTGTATAGATCTGTCTCTTATACACACTTATGTGTATAAGAGATGGTGGAATATTTTTGATGGGTAATAATACCGTTTGTGATGTTGTTGGTAAGGGTACAGTCCGAATTAAAATGCATGATGGTATTGTGAGGACACTCACTAGTGTTAGACATGTTCCTGATTCTGATAAAGAATCTCATCTCCTTAGGCACCTTACAATCTCTTGGGTGCAAATGTGCAGAAGAGGTGGAGTTATGAAAGTTTGTATGGGTTCTCTTGTTATTATGAAAGCTTGCAGGTCTGGTACTTTGTATATTCCAGATTTGCAGGGTTCTACTGTCACAGGTTCCGCAGCAGTCTCTTCATCATCTTTGTCTGATTCTGACATCACTAAATTATGGCATATGTGTTTGGGACACATGCTCATAGAACCTTGACTCTGTTAATAAGACCAAGACTTATCATAAAAAAGTTTGAGTAATTTTATTAAATTGGATTTTTGTGATACATTGTGTAACACCATGATGCAGCGAAGAGAGTTAGCTTGAGTTCTGACTATCCACCGGACAAAAGGTACTTTAGATTATATCCATTCTGATCTTTGGGGGCCAGCTCGTGTTCCATCTAAGGGTGGTGCCAGATATATGTTAACTTTCATTGATGATTCAAGAAAAATTTGGGTTTACTTTTTGAAACATAAAAGTAATAGTTTACTCGGTCCATATATATAATGGAAAGTTTTGATTGGGAAACAGACAGGTAAATGAGATCAAGCGACGACAGATAATGGCATGGAATTTTGTGAAGGCGAATTCAATGAATTTTGCAAAAATGAAGGAATTGTTCGGCACCATCTGATTAGGATGACGCCTCAGCAAAATGGTGTGGCGAACGTATGAACAGAACTCTTTTGGAGAGAGCCCGTTGTATGATCTCCAATGCGGGGTTGACAAAGGACTTTTGGCGGGCGATCTCTGACTTGTCATATTGTGAACCGAGCTCCTTCTGCAGCTATTGATTTCAAGACTCCTGAAGAAGTTTGGTCAGGTACTCCTGCTAATTACTCTGACTTGAAAGTTTTTGGGTGTCCAACATATATGCACGTAAATGATGGTAAATTAGACCCTAGAACTAAAAGGCTCCTTTTTCGAATGCTTCCGGTGAAAGGCTACGATTATGGTGTCTTGATCCCAAGTTCCCAAAATTTGTAATTAGTAGAAATGTTACATTTGATGAACTTTCTATGATATCTTCGAAAAAGGAGCCTTCTAGTTCTTGTGATTCAGATACAGATGATAATACGCAGAAGCAGATGGAGCTAGAGTTTGATAGTTCTGATCCTTCTCAGTTAGCCTCTTCCATCGGAAAATTCAGTAGATGAATCGAGTCTATTGAAGAAGAAAAGAGGAGGAGGAACATTCCATCATCAAGGATAGATCAAGGAGGGAGATTCGACCACCGCAGCGATATGCAAATTTAGTTGCATATGCTTTGTTAGTCGCTGAAGAAACGGATGGAGTTTGTGAGCCTTCCACCTACTTTGAAGCAGTTTCTTGTGATAATTCAACTAAGTGGTTGGTCGCAATGAATGAAGAAATTGAGTGTCTCTATAAAAATAAAACTTGGGTTCTTGTAAAGCCGCCTTTAGGTAAGAAAATTGTTGATTGCAAATGGGTCTTTAAGAAGAAGGAAGGTCATCCAGGGGTTGAAGATACAAGATATAAAGCACGATTGGCTGCAAAGGGCTATAGTCGGTACGGAATTGATTTCAATGATGTGTTTTCACGTTGTTAAACATAGTTCTATTCGTGTTTTGCTTGCCTTAGTTGCCATGTATGATTTGGAATTGGAGCAAGAGACAGACCTGTACATTCCTGAAACATTCTGTCTCTTATAGATGTCCTCTCGCTATGAAGGTGGTAGTGAATATGCTTTTGAGAATATGCTGATGACTATTCTATGTGCTACTACGGATTGAGCGTCTCCAAGACAGTGGTATAAGAGGTTTGATTCCTTTATGTTGGGTCATGGTTATTCAAGGAGCATGTATGACAATTGTGTCTATTTTCAAAAATTAAATGATGATTCTTTCATTTATTTGTTACTTTATGTTGATGACATGCTCATGACTTCAGCTGCTCAGTCACCACAATCGGTGAGAAAGAAGGTTTTATGGCACGAATTCCATATTCTAGTGCAGTCGGCAGTATCATGTATGCGATGGTTTGTACACGTCCAGACATTTCACAAGCAGTTTCACAGGTTAGCAGGTATATGTCTAAACCTGGAAAAGTTCATTGGCGGTCAGAAATGGAGAATATCAGATACTTGAAAGGTACTTCAAACACTTGTTTCTCACCGGGAAAAATAGTGACACTTTGATTGGTTTTGTGGATTCTGATTACGCCAGGGATCTTGACAAAATAAGATCACTTACTGGTTATGTATTTTGCATTGGCGGTTGTGCAGTCAGTTGGAAAGCTACTTTACAACCTATTGTGGCATTGTCTACTACGAAACCAGAATACATGGCCGTGACCGAGGCAATCAAAGAAGCCTTGTGGTTGAGAGGTTTGTTTGGCGAGTTGAGTCTGCATCATGGTGTTACTACAGTTTATTGCGATAGTCAACAGTGCAATTCACTTGACTAAAGATCAGATATACCATGAGAGGAACTAAACACATTGATGTGAAATTTCACTTCGTTCGGGATACTATTGCTGAGGAAAAGTTCTTGTTCAAAGATCAGTACCAAAGATAATCCTGCGGACAACGAATGCCAAACCAAATCCAAGCATTACACATCTCACAAAAACCTCAAAGAGCTTTTGTAAACATGTCCTGAATGCTTATACACATCTAAGCATGTGTTGGAGGTGGAGCAAGTTTGCTATTTTACTATTTTCGGATGTGGGCACACGCCAAGGTGGAGATTTGTTATGTGACTTTTGCAAAATATACAAAGTACCAGACCTGTAGCCTTGGTCTTATAAATCAGAGACCTCAGGCTTTGGGTCTCTTATACACATCTAGCACTAAATAAGAGAGCTTAGTGGGCTATTGGGCCTTATTGGTCATTAAGTCTTTTGTCTTTATTTTGGCTTTTCTTGTGTTTTTGTACTAGTGCTTTTGTGGGGTATTTAGGAGCACTCTCCTAAAGCTTTTGTATTCTTCTCATATAGTAAAATTTTTTGCTCGCCTTCGCCCGTGGACGTAGGTGCTTTCTAAACCGACTAAGATACACATCTAGATGTGTATAAGAGACAGCTTATACCACTGTCTTGGATTTTTGGTCTCGAACATTTGTCAATTTCTTGGGACACTTCCTAACAATCTTCAACGTTCAAACAAGGGAAAACACCACCTTTTTAGAAAACTACAAGGTCCAATCAAGATGTGTATAGCCAATTGATGCTGCTTAAAGATTTGTGTATGCGCGTGAGGAGCCGAGACGCAATTATATATATATGGACCGAGAAAACTATTCTTGTGTAGTAGTAACTATTTTTGGACCCAAAAAAAAAAAGTAATTACTTTTCTCTATTGACTAGGTGGGTATATTTCAGGAAGTTCAAATACTACCTCCATCTCTTTTTAAGTATCATTTTAGTAAAAAAAATTTGTTTTATTTTAAGTGCACATATTTTAGAAATCCAATGAAGTATTAATTTTTTTTTTCAATTTTGTCCTTATCTCTTTCCAACTTTATTAATTACTTAACTTGTAATTAATGTTGGGACTCTTTTAATTTATTATTAGTCAAAAGAACAATTTAGTCATATAGGATCAACTTTACCTAAAATTTTGGCTATTTAATATAGCAATATTAATCTAGCCAAAATTTTAGTAAAATAACACTTACTAAATTCATTATATTTTTTTAAGTATTTAAACTCAATTCCGTGTACCTGACATTAGAGACAGATCTAAATCATTAAAAATTAAAGTAAGACATCTTCAAAGCATACTGCTAATGACACAATATAACTCAACCCAACCGTCGAAACTATATTACAATATCATGTGTTTTAAAATACTATATTGTACAAATTTTTAATCATAACGAGATGGTTCTTAATAGAACGGTAGAATTGTAGGACTTCATATAAACATAAATAAGTCGGTTACTCTAATATTTAAACTTATTTGATTATTTCCCTTAATTAGTTTAATGACTTCATATAAACATAAATAAGTCGGTCAGTCTAATATTTAAACTTATTTGATTATTTTAATGAGTTTAAAATATTTTTCAAACTTGATTTGTTTATCTTTAAAGTCGAAATCAAACGAGTTTTACTGAGGTGATACTCAAATCAAATTCGACCCAAAATATTTTAAACTCATTAAAATCTGTATCTTAAACTGTAGTTGTGTATATGAGACAGACTATACAAGTTATTTCTTCCTAACAACAGGTGAATTTGACTTCTTTTAACGAATCAAGATCAAATAAACTCTTATCAACCAGAGTACAATTTCGTTCAAATTTGGCTTAATTATTGATGAACTAAGTTTAAACAAACTCTTATCAAGTCGAGTATGATTTAAGTATCGAGTAGGTTAAATTTATTTACTATGTTTAACAACAGGTGAAAACACATCATTGAAATCAATTCCTGTCTCTTATAGCACATTGCAACCAATCGTATAAGAGATCAGGTGTTATACACACTGTACAAGAAAAAAATTAAAAAAATTAGAAATTATCCCTAGATAACACTATATGCTTAAAAACTTGTATCGTACAAGTTCTTAAAACCAAGGGAATGGTTCCCTAAAAGAGATTGTAGAATTTCTCAAGTTTTTATTCTATATATTAACAAATAAATAATAGGGTTAATAACACTTTGTCCCCCTGAACGATATGTTTAATTATATTTTGCCACCCTGAAATAAGAAAATATATACTTTACCCTTATTTATTCATTAATAATTTTAAAATCATCAAGATAATCTAATTAAGTGACTAAAATACCCTTAGTAATATATTTTATTTTTTATATATTTAAATTTTGATTAGTGATGTGATAATTATTTAAACAAACAAACAAACCAAACCAAACCTTAATCCTACTCTCCAGAATATTTTTCTTCTCCATTACCCTCCCCCTATTATGTGAGGATCATTGCATATTTTTTACTATACCCGAACCCCCATGGAGATGTAATGACCCTTGCCCACTATTCGCTTTGTCAAAACTTAAGATTATGCTAAATAAAACTCAACACAAGCGGAGTTATGTGATAACTATTTAAAAATAAGAAAAAATAAACTTTATAATATTTCAACACATTTCTTGGTCAATTTTTTTTTAATTTTTTTGGATTTCGTTTGATATTATTTTGAATTTAAATGTTTAACTATTTTAGTAAACAAAATTAATCAAAAAAATATTGGTAGAACAATCTCTTAAATAGACTTATTTTCTATTAAAAAATTTTCTTCGAGGATATCGTATGACTATATATATTTTTATAAAACTTTTGTAATTTTTTACTTCTCTTAGTATTTTACACTGTTAATATTTGGCTTAACGATTAACTTGCTCCGACATTGTCGAATATAATTTAATTCAATATTTCTCATATTTTCACTCCTAAAGTCAAACGTATCAATTTGTTATTTTACTTTATTTTTTCCTAATTATTTTATAACTATTGAAAATCAAAATACATAAAAAATCAAAACATAATACTAAGGGTATTTTAGTCATTTAGTTAATTTATCTTGATGGTTTTAAAAATTTTAATGAATGAATAGTGTAAATGGATGGCAAAGTGTATATTTTGTTACTTCATGTGGGCAAAATATAATTACACACCTTGTTCATGTGGACAAGAGATCATTAACCCTAAATAATATTTGATCCTCGGATTTTTAGTAAAAGAAACCTTGACCCTTCTATTATTAACAATAAACGGACATTGCTATAAAAACAACACGTGCAGCCCTGTCATGCCCTACCCCCATCTATTTTTTTTTCAGTAATATTTTTGGGAAATTCTATGGTCCCTTTTAGGAAACCATTCTCTTGTGCTTTGAATGCTTGTACAGTACAACACTATGTGCTTAAAATGAGCTTGTAATGTACAAGCTCTTAAAGCTAAGGGAATGGTTCCCTAAAAGGGATGTGTAAAATTCCCCAATATTTTTTTCTCCTCCCACTACAACACACAAAACAACGCCGCAACTAGTAGGGACAAGGATACTTTCCATTTTGGACTAGATTTTATCCATAACATTATTTTACTATTTTTAATAATTAAAATTATGTAATTTTAATTGTTATTTTATTTATATAACAAATTTAAGTTTAAATACTTAAAAAAATATAATGAAATTATAATGTTATGTTACTCCAATTTAATAATCAACTAAAATTTTTGTTACAAATCTTTATTTGTTGCAAGAAATCAATTACGTATATTTTTTAATTAAATAGTATGAATCTTAATAAAATAATTTGATTAATTTTCTTAAATGATAATGATTTTTAAATTTAATTAATTATCAAGGAGAAGAAAATAAAAATTACTTAGTTTTGTCATAAAATTTTATAGAAATAATGATTTGGTAAATATCTTAAAATATCTTTTGATTATGCATTTAGATTAGGCTTGGCCACGGTTCCAGTTCCGATTCTGGAATCGAATCAGCTAGAAACCGGCGGTTTCGGAATCGCAATCGGAACCGACAATAATTTTTTTTTTTTTAAATTATAATTCTCCCCCTACCATGTTACCTATAAATACCCCCTCCCCTAATATTTTATACACACAATTCTCCCAATCTTTCTAATCCTCTCTAGTTCTTTCAAATACTCTCAAAATGTATGAATTTTTCAAAATGTATCTTTACTTGAATTTTTAATGATTTAATAAATAATGTAATAGTGTATTTTTTTTCCAAAAAATAATGTTTACAATTGAAATATAAATAAAGGAAAATTCTACAGTCCCGTTGAGGGAACCATTCCCTTGGCTTTGAGGACTTGTACAAACAAGTTTTTTTTTTCTCATCTTAGCTTATATTAATTTTTTAGTATTATAATTTCTAATTTTTTAATTTTTTAAAAAATCAAAATCGAATGTGGACCAAGGCGGGAACAGTAGGAACTACTAGTTCCAGAATCAGTTTCAAGGTTTCGATTCCGGTTCTGGCTCTCCTCGAAACCGGAACTGGCAGTTTCGGAACTGTTGTCATGCCTAATTTAGATGATGTGTCAACTCGTCTAAAAAGGTAAACAAAGGATCCTCTATTTATCCCTTAAATGGAGAGGATCCTTGTCCCAACTAGGAGTTGAGCAAAATGCACGAATAGTTACCAAACTATTAGATTGTTGCATACAAAATTACTGAATTATTTGTTTTGTAAATTTGGTCACTGAACTACCTAAAGTATATATGGAGTCACTAAACTATTTATTTTACAAATTTGATCACTAAATTATCTTCAGTATGTGTTTCTTCGTGACTGCATACACACATACTTAAAGTAGTTCAGAAACCAAATTTATAATTGGAGTGATTCCAAACACACATTTAAGGTAGTTTAGTGACTAAATTTGTAAAATAAATAATTCAATGATTTTGTATGCAATAATTTAATAGTCTGATGAACATTCATGTATTTTGCTCCATATATAAATAGCAAGAGACAAAAGAAAGAGTATTTGGTTTTCTGTTGCAATTGTTTATCCTCATGTGCCAAACATGCTATGTGTGTTAATTTTTTTCATGGCTGAGAAAGTGACTCCATTTTATTTTCAAAGATTTTATTTTAATTTATTTTCTCTTTTCTTTTATACACATCTAGAAAAGATATAAAACTTAGTTAGGAGATTTTGGACCTCTGGTAAGTATTGAAGTTCTATACACATGTAGATCTTATAAGTTTTTCTTTTTTACTCTTGCTTTAGCTAGAAGGAATATATCATATTTATAAATTCAAAATTCAATGATACTTTCAAATGAGTAATATTTTAGTCCGTGACAAATATAAAATATAGTACTAATTTAATTTTGCATCCTTCAATGTACACTCAATTTTTATTTTATACATCTAATTTTAGTTCTATATATTTTGCACCCTTAACTTTGAATTCATCATATCTCAATCTATTTTTAACATCGTTACCAAATTTAAAAGAATATTTGTTTATACACCCAAAAACTACCTAAAAACCCATGCTATGCACAGGATAAAAAGATTATGAAATTTAAATGTCAAATATGTAAATTTAAGGTATAATTTTTTTAATAATTAAATCAAAATTTGACTTCGTTTGGATAGCTATTTTTTAATAATGAAATCAAAATATTTTGACACCATTATTAGGTAAATCTCACTGAATCTGTTACATACACAAAAGGATTCCGTTAATTTTGGTGATGGTGTTAAAAATTAGATTGAAATCGGACGAATTTAAAAATTGGGAGTGCAAAATAAATATTTTTAAAATATCCATATTTAGTATTTTTCGTCTTTAAAGTTGATTAACAAGAATGCATGTACGTTCGGGAAAATATACAAGCACTAAAGTTAAATGTGTAAGTTATTATTAAGAGTGCATTCGAGAATTGTGTTGCTTTTAACTATTCTTTTAGTTTATGGTGTTGTAGAACCTAATAGCATTAGGTTCCGTTCAAATAGCGTAAATTATCCACTATGTTTTAATAACATTTAAAATCATTTATAACACGTTTTGCCATTAATTTTTAATTTAACAGATATCAAAACTAAAAATATATTATAGCAATTATTTAGAAAAATGTCACGAAAAATAGCTATCCAAATGGAGCTAAATTTTGATTTAATTATTAAAAAAAAATTATATCTCTAAATTTACATATTTGATATTTAAATTTCACCATTTTTTTTCCATGCACAGCATGAGTTTTTAGGCTTGTGTGTGTGTGTGTATGTGTGTGTGTGTATATATATATGTATGTATGTATGTATAGAAAATTCTACAATCCCATTGAAAGAATCATCCCACTATACTTTAACTCTTTCTGGATTTTTGTGAATCAATGATAACTCCAATATTTGATGGTCAAATTAAAGATTAATTGCATATTTGCATTCTCTATATATAATAAATACAGTAAACCCCCTTAAGTTTTGCTCTTTTTTGCACTAAACCCCTTAACGTTATATTTTTCTCACTTTGTCCCCTGAACTACCAGTCAACTCTAACGGTTTATGATGTCCAGGCCAACTATTGATAAATAGACAAGTTTATCCTTGATTTACCAATAAATTGACAAAAATGGCAATAAATATCTAGATGTGCATTATGAGTTCCCAAAATTATGGGTCAAAATAAAAAGTCTACAAAATCTGTTGTGGATATAAACTACAATTTAAGAAACTTAGTTTTCTCTTTCTTCAAATGCTCAAAAAGCTACTTTAGTGTTTAGCCTTTCAACCATAGTTATTAAACCCGATCTAGGAAGGAACTCGGCGAGAGAGTTGGGTCAACAGGTTATTGGTTCAATCGCTAGGTACTTTAAATATATTTTTTATTAATATATAATATCTGTATTATATGAAATACAAGATACATAGTAAAAATATTGATAAAAACATATTTTATTAAAAAAAATTAAGTATTATGTAACTTTTCAATATTTATATAAACCCAGCGACATTGTTTTTTTGAAGAAAAAATACAGAGTGGAGTTTAAAGAGTATATAAATAAAAAAGAGGCATATAATAACCAAAAACTTACATGGTTAGGTGGTAATGCCTTTTATTACTATTTAAGAGATTTTTGGCTCAAAACTTAACAATTACAATTTGTTTTTTCTTCAAAAAAACAAACTCGCTGGGTTTCTCCAAACCCAGCTGAGTTCTCAGGTTTACCGGTTGAATTGCCGGGTTGCACGAAATCCGACGGATTCCTTCCTTATCTGGTCATCAGAAGAACCAGTCGGTTTCAAGGCGGTTCACCGATTGAACCGCCGGGTCGGCAGGTCGGGTTCAATAACTATGCTTTCAACTTTCTTCTTTGTTTTTTCCTTTTGGGCGAATTTTTAGTCTAAATTTTCTGTTTCTAGCATACAGAACTAAGGCATGGTCTCTTGCTTGCATCTTCTCTTCTCTTGACAGCTTTTTAGAGTCTTTAAAGCCACATTCAAAAAATTCAAAAACACATAGAACACAACATCTTTGATGAACAAAAGAACAGCAAAAATTGCTAATAATCTCTTTTCTTTTCTCTACTTTTATGTGTTTTTTTGGAAAATTTTTTTGCTATTCACTCCGCATTGCGGAATGAATATTGCAAACTGTTGGATGATTGAAAAATAAGGTAAATCCCCTACTTTTCAATAGGCTGTCATACCTATTTTATATCATATCTTATTGTGGAGTGAGTAGTTAAAATTTACTTCTTTTTTTGAGGGTTTTCTCTACACTTTCCTTTCTTGGGCATCCCAAGAAGCAGCCTACAATGGTACTACCATGAAATTTGATATGATTAGAATTTGTATTGGTGTTGTTTGAATAATTTTGGGCCCGAATGAGTACAAGTTAAATTCAAAAGTGAACTTATCTGATTCACATGACACCTGCTTGACGAAATGCCTCGGAGAAGCTGAGTGTGAAGCATTAATCTAACAAGTTCTTAGCTTGTTTATAAGCGTTTGATGTTGTGTTAATCTAGTCCCTCTATAAGTCTCTGGTGATTATTAACCAAAATTGTTATGGAATTAGAGCAATTATATTGGATAAAAATGTCTTTCAAAGACTTGTTTATTTGCTCTTGTTCCACTATTTTGTGATGATTTTTGGGTTATTTTGACACCAAAATCAGATTCTTTGTAAAAAAATAGAATTCAACCACATAAGTTTGAACTAAAATTAGATGGCAGTAAAATCTCTCCGGTGATGATTGTATCGATGGCTCAGCCACCGTTCTCACCAACTGGTGCTGAGATCAAGCCACTACAGTCAGCCAAAGCCATATGCCGTCAACAATCCATGATGCTGTGTCGTTTTACCAATCATTTTGAATAAAAAATAAGAGAAAAGGAACAACAAAATTTTGTATGCTATAAGAAATAATATTTTGTCGTTTTGTAGTAGGGCAGTTTTGTCACTTAACAATTAATAACAGTCATTTGCTGAGTTAGATTGACAGAAAGGATAAAGTGGAAAAAAAGATAACATTAGGGAATTTATTATAAAATGACCTAAACCTTAAGAAAATTTAATGTATTTAAGAGCATAATATGATCCCGATGCTTTGGTAGCACAGCCTCTAAATGGTTTTTTTGGTTCTTGAATCTCAGTTATTTCTAATCAGTGTACATTAAATTGGCATTATAACATGCATGGTGAATAATAATATAGAGATATTTATATACAACATTTTTCAAGGTTATAAATCTTAGTCTGCCCAACTTCCTTTTGTTCAATAATTTGATTATTATAAATCAATCAAAGCCACAATAGATAAGAACATTTTAAAATGGACCTGATTCATAATTTTATATAGTTAACTTCTTGATTCCAAAATAAATTATATTATCCATGGTTAATTGTATTAAGAAGTTTACGGTATATTATCGTGAATCGAGTCTAATCAATAATGATAGACTGCATACCCAAGATGGCTTAAAAGAGACATAATTTCTTATATAAAAAAAAAAAATCTTTAATTTGTTAGATGAATAATATGCGTACTGAGAAAGTCAGAAAGATATGGGAATTGGACTCATTAACTTGGAAAGAAATTAATCTAACACGACCAGACCTCGTACCATAGGTTTCTGTTTAATGGCCCAATGCCTAATTTCGGCCAATTCAATTCTTTGGCCAGCTTCAGATTTGTTTGGTAGAATCAATGATGTTCAAGAACATTATTACTATAAGACTGGATTCATGTATGGATAACGTTAACAAATTCAATAGAGTTAGCAACTCAGCCAAATTTCATTTTAGTTAAAGATCACTTAAAACATTATAACCTTAGGCAGTTATATATCTCATATTTTAAGTTCAATTAAATTGAAGAAATTACTTACTTTCAAGTTTATATACGTTTTCAGTTGCCAATGTCATTGCCACGTCAGACATTTGTTAATGCCAAAACAAAATTTTATTAAAATGACTAAATTACTCGGTCTTTCTAATCTCATTCATAAGAAGAAGGATATTTTAGTCATTTAATATATTTTTATTGTGTCATTAACAGATGTTATTGTGACAATAACATCTGCCGTTTTCAATGTGAACTTTGAAATATTTATAATTTTAATTTGTTGAACTGTTTATAGATAAACAACAAGAAATTTACGATTCTGTTAGAGAATTTTTTCATTATATTTTAAAGATTAATACATTACATTATACTACATAAACATTCAAAATATAATATTATGGGTGGACAATTTGCCTGTAACATCATCATGTTTTCATTTCTAACCTTTGTTGTTTGGTGTAATGATGTCCTCATTACTCGTGATTACTCGAATGATGTAGATCCACACAATACTTAATTTTTTTTAATAAAATATGTTTTTATCCTGTCTCTTATACAAGTAACTAGAAATCTTCCTTACTCCCAATAATCAAAATTTTTGGGTATAATTTAACTTTTACCCTTTATAATGTTTAGAATTACTGGGAGAAAGGAACTTCTATAGTTACTTCTAGTCTCTTATACACATCTGTGAAGAGATAGTTAATTTAACTATCTAAACAATCTGTGTTTTCATTAGGTAGAATTTGACAGCAATATCTTAAGAGATAAAGTGAAACTAACCCAAATTTTACCAAGATATTTATTAAATTCTACCTAATAAATCACAATGACTCCCAAAATATCAGTATATATCTTATAGTTGTTTCTTTTGTTATCATGTATTACATCAAAGCACAACTTAGATTGGTAGCAATTTTTACCATATTTTTGATCAAGTTTCTACCATTGTATATTCTTCAGCATAACTCATGAGTATTTCATTGCATTGTGAGTTGGGCGGAGGTTCCTAGTCAGTCAATATTAATAAGAACTTTCCAAATCTTTTGGTATTATTTATGTTTTACTTAAAAGCAGTTGAATTTCTATATAATCCAATGGACAATTCAAAACTTAACATCAATTAAATGATCAGTCCATGTGCTACATTATATGATAAATTCAATGTTATTATAACCATGGATATACTCTATATTTCTAATTACACATCGACTGTTAAAAAAATAGATACCAAAAACCGTCTAGATTCATATATTTATAATCTAAAGTTATTAAGATTTTGACCATATCTTTTCTTAGGCATTGTAAAACCTTAATGTTGCCCGTATATGACACAACTATTGTATCAAATAGGACTTAAACCCTGGCTTATATATTTGCAAAACATTGAACCTCTCCAAAAAAGAATGTTTAAGCTAACCTAAAAAATTGGACCCAAAAAACAAAAATACAATCTCTCAGTTGGGATTCTAAATCGAGTTCGTGTAAATATTTAGAGACATTTCACTTTTCCACAATAGTATTCTTCACCCTACAACATTCAAACAATGGAAAAGAACACCTTTTATGAAAACTACAAATGTACTGCCAAATGTACAAATCTTGAACATTTGACTATGCAACAGGGAGCGAAAGATACAGCAATATAGACCAAGAAATATATTAATAGTCATGGTAATGGAGTAATACTTTTCTACATTGACTGAATAGTGGGATATTTCAGGAAGTTCAGATAACAATTAACGGCTGAAGAATCGGAGCTTTCATGAGGTGTGATCTATATACAAAGTACCAACAAGACAACTCAAGGCATGCTGTGCTAATGACACAATACAACTCAACCCTATGATCGAAATTGCAATACAATATCGTGTGTTATAAAATTATATTATATAGAATATAAATTTTTAATTCTAATGAAATGATTCTTAAAAGAATTATAAAACTTTCGAATTTATATATTATTTTTTTTTTTATATGTTTCATATTTACACACTTCCATTTTGATTCCATTTATTTTCCATAGTTTCCGAATTTTTAACTAAGTTTTTATTCTGTATATTAATGAAATAAATATGAGAATTATTTGGATCTTCAGATTTATAATCCAAGAAACCTTGGCCCTTTGATTATTAACAACATACCAACATTCCTCTAAAAACAACACGTGCAGCCCCTGCCCTATCACCTTAACATTGTTTTCTTTTTAATTTTTTGGTTAATTGTAATATGCATTTCAGAACTATCACTATTTTGCATTTTATACCTTAAAATATCAATTTTAGTATTTTTTTGGTATTTTATATTATTAATTTTTGACACGTTACTCAAATTAGTCAAAAAAATAATAATTTTTATAGCTTTTTTAAGGAAAAGACTTTAATTCTAATATATGAATAAGAGTATTTTAGTAATCAAATGTAAATTACAACTATTAAAGTCTTTGCACTAAAAAATAGTTAGAAAAATTATTAATTTTTAACCAATTTAAATAATATGTCAAAATTGATTAGTATAAAGTATTGACGTATTAAAATTAATAATTTAGCATGCAAATTACAAAATAATGATAATTTACAGGTACATATTACAATTAATCCTAATATTTTTCTCTTGCACATATTTGCTTCCATGCATGGAATTCTCATCCCACTACCACACACATAAAAACACACAGAAAAACAACAACGCAACAACAACTACTACTATATATTAAATAGAGAGAGAAAAGAAAGAGTCTTTGGTTTTCTGTTGCAATTGTTTATCCTCATATGGCCTAATATGCTATGTATGTTCATTTTTTCATGGCTGAGAAGAGTCCGACTCCACTATCTTTTCAAAGATTTGATTTTATTTTATTATCTCCTCTTTTGCATTAAATTCTTGACAAGATTTTGCAACATTTAATATAAAGGGTCCTTAAATTTCTGCATAAGAAAGAGAGATTTCATGGATTTGGAATTTACAGAGTCTCCTCTCTGATCTTTTACTGTTCAAAAACTGTCACTTCTGACCAGTTTTTGATCCCTTTTTGTATCACTTCAAGTTTTGTCAATTATACCAAATTGAAGATTTGTGATCTGTGTCCAACCCCACCTGCCAGATTTCAGCTTTTCCCAACTTTTGGTGTTCTCTTTGATCTGGAAAATTTTTTCCTCTTTTTTAATCTTTTTTGGTTTTAAATCTTTTGGACTGTTTCTAGATGCATTTTTGCCATGAATGGGTTTTGGTATTTTGGAATAGTTTTGAGTTAGTTGAATCAACTTGTTTATGAACTCATCAATGGGAGATCAAGAATTGAGGTTTGTGTGCAAATGGTGTAACAAAAAATACACATTGTGATGTTTGGGTAGGGGGGCATATGAGGTCTCATATTATGGCAATTTCAGCTGAATCAGAGGAAAAAAATGATTCCAACATGAAAAAGTTGTTGTCTTTGAATGGTGGTGAAAAGAGTTTTGATGAAATTGGAGGGCAATCTGCTAATTCTGGTTATGGACTTAGAGAAAATCCCAAGAAAACTTTCAAGGCTGTTGTTGATACTACTAACTTCCCTTTGCCTCAAGAGAAGGTCTGCAAACAATGTGGTAAAGGGTTTCAATCTTTGAAAGCATTATGTGGACATATGGCTTGTCACTCTGATAAAGAAAGGGGGATTTTGAAGGATGATCATTCTTGGACTAGTGAGAATCAGAAGCTGGAGATGATGGACAGTCATTCAGATTGCTGAAGCTGAGGAGAGAAAGCTGATGAGGAACAGATCAAAGAATAGTAAGAGGTACAAGGGAATTGTTATTAAGTCTTGTTCTTCTTTTTCATTGGCTAATAATTGTTCATATGCTGTTTCTGAGATTGATGAGCAAGAACAAGAGGAAGTAGCTATGTGTTTGATGATGTTGTCTAGGGATAATTCGGGTAATGGGGGTGGTGTGGATTCATTTTTAGAGACTTCTGATAATAATTCAGTTGTTTTGGAAACCAAATCATCTTCTATTGATATGATAATTGGCAGAAAGGAAGGTTTAATGTTTGTGAATAGACAAGATGATGAGACTCCCGAAACAAAGAAAATAGAGGGTAGGAACAATAAAAGAATCCACAATGACTTGGATTCTGATACACATCTTACCAGTTTCTTATACATTCATCTTTTAATTAAAAATGTATCTTTCTATCTGTCTCTTATACACATCTAGATGTGTATAAGAAATATATAAGAATGATCAATCTTCGACATCATGTTGCTAAAACCTATAGCAGTGTAGGAGCTAGGTGTGAGGAGACTCTTGCTGAAATTAAAAAGGGCTTTAGCAAAATTAAGGGATATAAAGCAGAGCTGAGGAAGAATGTAAGCAGGGAAAATGGACATGATTCTGGTGTAATTTCGAAATTGGCGAAGTATGAAGGAAAAAACAAAAGCAAGGATAGTTCAGAAAATCTTGAAATGGTTAATGAATCTTCTAGGAAGGTAAAACATGGTTCTTCAGATGCCGAACAATCCAAGAACGCGTACAAGAGGAGAAAATATGAATGCTTGAACTGTAAGAAGACTTTCAATTCATTTCAGGCCCTTGGGGGACATAGACCTTGTCACAAAAGAACGAATGCCTACCTTGAATCAAGATTTGAAACTGATGAGAACAGCTTAGATGGTGATGATACTCTAAATGATAAACCTACTAGGAAGATCAGAGAAACTTTCTCCAATAGGAAAGCAAGTGCTAAAAATTCTTCATACAGTCCTGAGAAAAAAGTTAAGTCCCAGAAAACCAAAGTGCACGAGTGCCCCTTCTGTCACAGAATTTTCAAAAATGGCCAAGCTCTGGGTGGCCACAAGAGGTCACATTTTATTGGTATTAATTATGATGGAGTCGTTGAAGAACATAAGTATCAAACTTCATATTCAAGACTGATAACCCTGAATTACTTGATCTTAATCTTCCTGATCCTCTTCTTCATGAGGATGGTGGCCAGTTTATGTCCTGGTAGGTTGTTAGTAAACGAAGGCATACTCACTGGTGATCTCTAAATGCAGAGGTTTACTTTGCTTGCCTGGGAAGGTTTAGGAGTGCACAGACAGATTGGTCAATGCAGTTTTTGATTACGCTCTTTTAGCTGATATCAAGATGTTTTTAGGTTGCAGTGGCCTTTCTCCTCGTCAACTAGAAGCAACCACCAGTTTTCCCATTTCATTCAATTTTTTTGCAGGTGCAAGAAGTATGCAGCCAACTTTTTGTCTATGCCCAATTAATCTGTTCTTTTTTCTAGATCAAACATTGTTTTCAAAAGCATTTCCATCAGTAACTTAGGAAGGCCTTTTTATGGACTATAAATTGCATTTTGACTGATGTCATGTGTTCGTTTTATTTCATCCATTTGAAGATGCAACAGTCTGCTTGATCCTTCCCGCGGAAAAACGATCATCTGTTTGAGTGCCAAAACTTTATTATGATGGAATTTTACTATTGTGTCTCATCATACTGGCTAGCTACATATGATTATTAAAAGTCGGTTAGAGAATGAAAAACAGGCTGTTTAGAAGTATCTTACTACATTTGAAGTTATGATCAGAAAGTAAGCCTGGGGTAAAGCAAGTAAATGGGGTCAAATGTAGTTAGATCTTGTTGCTCCCAACACACTTTAAAGTTGGTCCCTTTTGCTGCAAGTTAGTAGTTTAGCTTCCTGTGTCCATAAAATTCAAAAGCAAATCTCAAGGGCTTTAGTAGAAAACTCAGAGTTCTCTGTATGGAATAGTTTCCATGGCGTTTTTGTTCCTTCCAGTTAAATAGAAGTAACCTCATTGGTAAATGGGGTAGGTAGTTTGTGTGCTCTACAAGATGTATGAGCATCATTGTTTGCCAAATCATGTTGAAAGATGAAACTTGATATCATGTTGAAAGATGAAATTTGATTAAGATTTGAAGTTAAGCATTTTGTTACTGTATAGTAAAATCCAGAACTCATGATAGTTGTATAAACACCTAACATCAGATTTGATGAGTATGGTTTTTTTTTTTTTTTGGCTGCTATGTGAATCTACAGTTCTCAACAAGGTAAACTTGAACCATCTGTACAGGAAAATTTTAGGGTTCTTCATGATCCGTTACTTTAAAAATTTATGCAGGTATAATACTATATGTTTTAAAAATTTTAATGTATAAACTTTTAAAGTTAATAAAATAATTCCTCAACTTGACTGTAGAACTTTCTCATGTTATATACTGGAGTAATTATTACTTTGCACCTCTGAGTTTAATTTTATTATCTAAGAGACATGTGCTTTTCAGTCTTTCAGCAAATACCAACTTTTTCAGATAACAAATATAAAGATACTAGAATCATCACAATTTATGGAATAAAGATTTAGTGGTGCAGTTTATGAAAGATTTTGTAAAGGTTAAAGTGTCAAAGTCAATATGTAATGAATCGGCATTGGAAATGAAGCTGTTTATCAAACACTTACTTTGTACTTGCATGTAATATTGAGAAATTCCAATGCTTTTAGGGACTATTTCCTTGTATTTTAGATATTTATATAATATAATATTATATATTTTAAAATTTTATATTATAGAAATTTTTAAAATTAAGGGAATGATTCCCTAAAAGAAACTGTAAAATTTTCTTATAATATATGTGGAAAATTTTTATCATTCCGTTAAGATATCATATTATTGTACTTTCTATACCTGTATAGTACAATTTTATATCACAAGGGAATAATCCAAAAATGCGATCCATTTAACCTGTCTCTTATACACATCTAGATGTGTATAAGAGACAGGTACAATACAAGTATTGTTGTTTGTAAAATTAAAAATAATTTTAAAAAATATAATTCCTTTTATAATACTTGTACAATACAAATTTTAAAATATAATAATATAATATCTAATGACATCATAAAATTCCCTCCTACGTGGTTATCAGAAGGCAAAAGTGAATAAGTGATCCATTTGGACCATTTGTTGTTGTTTAACTTCACAAGTGCTTGATACTTGGGCTGACTTTTTGACCTAAAATGAAAGAAACTAAAAGAGAATAATTACCCCCAAAAAAAAAGAAAAAAGAAAGGAGGTGCAAATTGCAATGATTTGTCAAAAAGGACATGGAAAATTGAAGTGCTGAATTGGAGTGGAATTATTACGTCACTAGGTGGATAATCAATTGCGGGCTTTTCATTTGATATAGTCCAGTCTAAGAGACACTGTATAAAGAACTGGATTAAAAATATTTTCAGAAAAATATTTTTTAGAAATTTTTTTTGGGTATAATAGTCGTTAAAATAATTTTTGTTAGATAAATTTTATTATTTTTTAATTATCTAATGATATATAATATTCATTTTACATTCCGAAATGAATAGTAAAATTTTTTTTCTTTGATTCATTATAAAGAAGTACAAACTAGGCCGTATCTTTTGAGACAAAGAGAAAATTTAAATGACCAGATAGTATTCGACTTTTTTTTTTTTTTTTTTTTTGGTGCAATTATATTTTATCTGCTTCGGTCCACAATAGGATGACCTTCTGCAAAGTCAGTTAGGCCGTTGTACCCAAAAGAGAAAGTTGGGGCCCATAAAATGCTCCCTCGATCTGATGGATCAGCTACTGGGCCATTCTAGGGGTCTTAACATGGGCCCACAGAAAAAAGAACCGCGTAAACTTGGATAATGTATGTGGGCCTTTTTTTTGGGTCGACTTTTGGAAGCACATGACTGCCAATTCAAGCCACTATTCTTTTGAACAGACATTGCTTGTGGAATTTCTTTAGGCAAGCCAGCAATAGAGACACAAAAAAGTGAGTCCTCAATTGGGCCAGCACGACTCTGCAAATAGTTCTTGAGCCTCATTAAAACAAATGAAGTTGCATGTAGGCTTAAAAATTAGGTCAAAGAAGAATTAAAAAGATTGAAAAAGGTTTTTCTCTCAGAATGAGACATAGAAGCAACAGTACAAATTCATCAATCGTGAAGTTTTATGAAGTGGAGCATAAAATATTTTAGGATACACATACAATTTTATTAGAGACCCATTTCATTGTAATTTTAAAATTTATATAATATAAATTTTTAAAGTATAAAATATCAATACCGTACAATCAATGAAATAGTTTTTTTAAAATTTTTTAATACTTTAGGTTGTGTTTCTTATGGGTGCATTTGATGTGTAAAAAATAATAGGTTTAAAATGAATGGATTTGAATTATATGGATTTGAAATGACATGAAATTTGAGTGAATTTTAAATCCACTCATTTAACCATTAAAATCACATGTCTCACTTGTTGGGCTAGATTTCAAATCTACAACTAAATCATGAACTTGTTTAGATAATTTATTATAGATTCGAATTTCAAATCAAATCCACCCAAATTACTCCATCCAAACATAAATGAATTAATGTTTGCAGTACTTCAATTTGATGGGATTTCGGTACTTTACGAACAATGAGAAGGGAAAACTATATCCATCCAACCTCAAATTGTGGACTTGTCTCTAAAACAAGAAAAAAGGGAAGGTATTAATCTGATTCTTGTCAGAATATTATTACCAATAAATTTAAACATTAGTTAAAATAAATCCAAATTAACAGAAGTATTTGAAAAGTTTATACAACACTTTCAATGAGCCTTTTCTGAAGAGCTGCAAACCTAAAACTGAAGAATATATACAATGCTTACACTACATAATAATTATTAATTATAATATGACATGAATAAAATGGAAATAACTGTTTTATGTTAAACATACAACTCTTCTTAATTCAAGAACGGCGTCCATGCGATACCTGAGGAGTGAATATCATTAATTAGGAAGATTCATTAATTAGTATCTTAATTTAGACAGATGATAAAAAAATAAAAATAAAAGGAGAGGGTTTTCAAGGATTATAAGAAAAATTAACTTACTTACATTTATGAGCTGAAAGAACAGCAAGTCCTTAATTAGTTTGTATTAGTCCAATTAATAAAACCTCATCACAGCTGGTAAAATGAAATTCATCTGCCGTTTTGCATGAAGCATGCACGGCTTGCCCTGTACATTACAATTTACAATCAAAAGGATTCAAAAAATAATAGTATATATTCCTTAATTACATAGACAACAAATATTCAAGATAGTTGCAGGCTCACACTAGAAAGAGAAGTAAATACTTGTGTGTACCGCAATACATGCATGATTGTCTCACAAAATTATTAAACTCTACGCGACTCCCACGCCTTCAGTGAGACCGCGTTAGCCGGTAGGTACATGCATCGCGATGAGTGAAGAATTTTCCTTAGACCAGAGGAGCTTATATTAAAAAGTATCATATAAAATAGAAGAAAATTCTACAGTTTTATTGAAAGAATCATTCAGTTATACTTTAACATCTCGTACAGTACAATATTATGTATTTTAAAATATCATACTATACAAATTCTTAAAACTAACGAGATAATTTTTCAACCTAACTGTAAAATTTCCCTAAAAAGAATCCTATGTGCTCATAATAAATCAAAGGCAGGCATGATCTAGAGGGACCAACAATTCGTATATGCTTTACTTCATGCTGGCAGGTGTGCTTTATTCTATTAGATAGGCAATGCATTTTTGCATGCAGTAATGTCTGGAGAGAATAGATTTTGGCAAGTTGAAAAGCGCTTGCGGACAATAGCTTCAATGCCACACGATGCCATCAGACCTCATATAAAAGGAGTTCTTTACAAAGATTTGTAACCTATATTCTCTTTCTTTGTTATATGAGGGCATTTGTATGGGGCAGTCAGTCAATGGTCTGTGTTTGTTTATAAAGGGTATCCATGCCACTATCACTAGTTGATGAACGTCCTAAACTAGTGTATACTGACAATTTGACCTCGTTGATGTAGATCATATGATCAGGATGTGTCTTCTTAAGTGTTTAGACCTACTCGGTTATACACATCTACTTTTCGTGGAAAATATTTTACATTAAAAAAATCCAAAATCTATATAATTTTTCGGTGTTCGGTTGACAAAATGAAAATATTTTGAAATAAAAAATTTTAACGGTTTACATCTTTAATTTTATAAATACAAGTACTTAAAACCTATAACAATCGTAATCTGTTATTAATACAAGTAATTGTGATTAATAACAGATGATTTTGTTCAAAATTAAATGATAGTACAATATAGTAGTAAAATAAGTATAATGATAGTTATATTAGTTTGGGATTCTGTTGAGAGAAAAACGAATAAAAAAAAAATTGAAAACGAAAATAAGTCTATTTAAAACTAAATTTTAAAAGTAAGTATTTGAGATTTAATGTTGCTCTTGAATTATCTAAAAAATACAGACTTACGCTCAAAAATTCCATTAGTGTATTTTCAGTCAGAGGAAGGAAAATTAGAAAATATTTTATACTAATAAAATATTTTTCGGTGTTTGACACCAAAAAAAATTTCTAAAAAATATTTTTCTGAAAATATTTTTAATCCAAACGAATACACCCTTAAAGATAAATATTTGATGCCATCGCCTCTTTGATAGAACATATAATTAATCGGTTTTATATCCTCTATTATACGTTTTTAGTGTTATATTTGTATACATTACCTACATAATTGGATTATATGTATAATTTATTTTAAAGGTGTATTATAGCAAAGGATCTTTGTACTACTGAAATGATAAATCATTCATCATGGCCTGTCTTTGTTATTGGGATTTAGACAGATTTTGAACTTATGTTTGAATTGTCAACTTGATAAACAATCCTGAATGAAAATTCAAGTTGAAGAGGATTTATCTTTGGGCATCATCACATAGACAAAAGATGAGTTGCTATACTACACCATCTCTTAAATGGGATTAATTCTATTTTACACTTCTTAATTTATAGTATTAGATTCTCGCTTTGCGTTTCAAATTTTAGTTTTCAACACTTTGTATCACGAACTTTCAAATTCATTTCACTACAACCTTTTTTTTTTTACGCCGTCTAAAAAAAATTAACAGAATTTTTTTATGTGTACAACAAATTTAGCAGAATATACAACAATATTTTTGCGTGCAAAAATAAATATTCTATTAACTTTTTGATGGGATTAAAAAAAGACTAAAATGGGATAAATTAGAAAGTTGGTGTGCAAAACTTCCAAAACTAAAATTCAAAATATAAAATGAGAATTGAGTATAAATCGAGAGATGCAAAATGAAATTAATCGTTCCTAATGTGGCAGGCAGCGAACAACTGATATATATACCATTCGATATTGAAGGAGGGCGAACCCAAATAAAGTGGTGGTTGGGAGCTATTTAATGTTTGAAGAGCAAATCATGCCCTTCTTACATTATTCTAACTTTTATTGCACACAACTTTATTATAACTTTGTAATTCTTGACGTTAAAACATTTGATTTCATTATTAAACACTTTCACAATTATTAAAACGATTCTGTTTCACTTTGGAAAAGGTATGAGGTGACTTTCGTAGTAGTATATATTCACAAAGCAAGTAATTAATCAATTTTTACCCCCAAATGAAAGCACTTGCAAACAAATCACCTGAGATTTCTCTAAAGTTTCCTAGACATAATTCCAACCACCGAACAAAATCTTGTAAATGGTCAAAAGGCAGAATAGAACGAAACTAGTAATAGTTGATTAGACCGCTAGTTCTAAGAACTATTTGTCAATATTAATTCACGGATCATGGATGGAAATGATCAAGCCTGTAATAAAGGTCAAATCTAAAAGTTAGGCTAACATATATTTTATTGGGACATTATTAGATGGATCGAATTCATATATAATACACCTCTTCGTCGAGAAGGAGCCATAAGCACGTCATGTAGACGTGGCTGCTTCGGTGGCCCTAATTTCAAGCCAAAATACATTTCAAACACTTCTTTACCTGAACCATATGAAACTAAAATCAGTTTAGGGATCATATATATGGTGTACCTTAATTTTCGGAGTTTCGCATTCCAGGAGACACCATATCCCCAAGTAATCCTTCATCTTTAAATATCTGTCCAGTTGGTTCAGCTGAGACTAGGAATGATTCTGATTTGATTCCAACAGAATCTTGAGGGAATTGGACTCCAGAATAATAAAATTGATAAGAGGTTGAAGGTGTCAACTGGCTGTGGCTGGCAAATGCACCTGTATGACTAATTAGACCACTTCTACTTGGGAATCCAACTGTATGGTGGCAATGTTGTCCTTCATACGTAGTAATAACAATTGTGGGATCTCCAGAGGATCGTTCAACTCTTTTCTTAACTGTACATTTACTGTTAGTACAACGGTAGTAGCTCCTGCAAATGATGGGTGGACCTCCTTCTTTAATAGGTCGCAGTAATATAGTAGTACCATTTCTCATGCTTAATTAAGGCACTAATTAAGTGATTTATCCAATGCTCTACAAGTCTAAAGACGTATAATTAACAAGAAGGTTACACAAACACAAAAATCTGTGCTCGAGTTCTATGCAGTGGGCTAACACATGAAAATAAAAAATAAAAAAAATTTGTAATCATAAACATGAAACTCCAATACTAGAAGCTGGACACCAATTCAGAATTTAGACACACTCGGTGGCTGCTGGGGAAAGCTGATGAAGTCAATTAGGTAATACAGTAAGGCACGTACTTAGGTAGATCCGGTTTTTGGCTCCACTTGTAGATTCTGTAGTGTGAATTAAACTTTAAAAAATTTATGACATCAACTGATGTAAGCAAGATTTTTTAAAATTTAATCCTGACCACAAGATCTACAGGTGGGGCCAAAGTATGGGTCTACTTAAATATTTTCCACACAGTAAAATCTTAATTCCTTGAAAAACTACTACATTTCACATATGATCACAATGGGTTAAAATAGTGCATTGATAAGTGAGAAGATAAGACTTGCCCACAAACTAGATGAATAATATATTTCAATATTGAAAAGACCAATTTAGTCATTTATTTTTAGAGTATCAACTAATTTGGTCTTTATCTATCACAACATTACATTTCGGTCCCTTATCTTTATAAAAATTAATGGTTTTAAGATTTATAATGGAAATGAATTCTCAAATAATTAAAGGAACTTGAAGACTCACCTGGGAAATGGACTATTTTTAACAGCTTTTTGTCCATATTTCCGCCATCTATAGCCATCTTCCAGGTGATCAATTTCACTTTTAGTCATGAATGCAAAACGGGGCAGCCTGATTCTTTTTTGGGCCTTTTTCTTAGCCTTGCTTCTGTAGAATGTTCAGTCGAAATCAATCACTATGAAATGAGGAAAAAGGGTTTGAGTCTTCTGTTACACTTATATTATATTATATGATAGGATGACATATATATTTTTAATGTAAAAAAAAAGTTAAATAAAGAATAAGTGTCATCTCATCATATAATGTTAAAAGTGTAACAGAGAATCCAACGCCAGAAATAAAAGTCATTGCTGTGTTTCTTTCCTTGGTACTTTACTAGTTTACTTTGCTGATTAAGTTAACAATTACGGTAAAACACTGTGGAAACTATCATACACTGTGATTACCTAAGCAGCTGAATAATATAATTATGTAATCATGTGATAGGCTTATACATTTCAAATTAAGGCAAATATTTAGGTAGACTCAGTTTTTGACTCTACTTGTAAACCCTGTGGTGTAGATTAAACTTTAGAAAATCTATGAAATCAGCTGATGTAAGCAAGATTTTTTAAAATTTAATCATGACTACAGAGTCTACAGGTGGAGTCAAAAACCGAGTCGACCTAAGTATTTTCCCCAAATTAATATATTCTTCAATTATCAAAGCAAGATTAGATTTCACGTGAATTGCATGATTCCTGGAGCCGAAAGGGATAAATCAAAGGAGAATATATTGCTATATATAGAGCTAATAAAAATACTTCTTCAAGATAGATAAGCCAATATAGATTAAGCCTATTTCATAATAAACTAAAATTTCTTCCAACCATGTTTTTATGCTTTTGAGTGCATATCCAAATCAGAGAATTATAAACTGCTTGCAAATAATCTGAAACTCGAAGATTAAATGGCTACTATATCCTAATTAAGTATAAGAAATATCACGCATGATATTAATCCAACACAAATGACATTTGAGACCATGGCTTTCTACCATTTCTTTTAATGCTGAAAATAAAAAAACATTTACTAATTCTTTGGATATACTGCAAATTAAACAACATCAAATAAAGGAATCACAAAAGGATTTGGTAGCATTCGTCAAGCTTCAGCTGTGGTCATAAAATGATCATACAGTAGATATGATCTTATTACATGACCATCTCAAAGAATTTGACCAAATACCATGAATATTACTCTTTCTAATTACTGTATTAGTCTAATTTCTTAGAATATGAATGGTGATAAAACCATCAACTTAAAACAATTTTAACTCTTACCCCAAAAACTAATACTAATAACGGGAGCAAAATGATTCTATTTGGACAACTACTATTCTTAAAATTGTAAAACTTTTTTTATGAGATATATGTGATATAAAGAGGTGATTTGAAAAATGTATATGAAATGATTAGAAAATATTATTCAGAAAATAATGTAAAGCAATTAATTTATACTGCATACCCATTAACCCAAGATAAGCTATATAAGTGTAAAGGTTAACAAAAAAATTAAATAATGTACATGTGAATAAATTTTAGTGGGGACTGCTAATAGTTCCATTCAGATATCATAACTTGTGCTTTAAACCTTTTATTATAAAGTATCTAAACCACATGATAAGCATTTAAAATATAACGTATAATACCCTAATCATAGAATTGTTTAAAATTTTAAGATGATTTTTAAAAAGTATGTATTATTTTATTGTATCATAAAGCAAGAGCATTAAATTAAATGTTCATCATTTTTAACATTTTTAATATTACTTTCATAAGTAATTTTTTTATCAATACATCAACATAAACTACTATTCAATGTTATAACTTTTAATAATAACTTTTATATTTTTTTATTCTTTTTTATTAGCGCACATATTAAGCATACCTTTTCTTACTAGTGTACAATTATCAATGGTGCATTGGAGTGCGGCTGCTTGTTACAAGGCAAGCCCTATAATCATTACTGTAACGTTATATCACGACACGAGTACATAAAAAAAAAAAAAAAAGGAAAGAATTAGGTAGATTTGATTTTTGGTTCTACTTATAAATTTTATGGTATGAATTAAATGTTATGGAATTTATGACATAAATTGACGTAAATAAACTTTTATAAGATTTACACTTATATAGCTGTCTCTTATACACATCTAGATGTGCTTATCAATGCGGAAAAATTATAAAATTTTCTTATGTTTCTTCTAATGTCTTTTCTCCAATGTTAAGGGCGTGTTACCATCAAGTATGTTTCATCATATTAGAATGGTATTCATTGATAGCTTGTCAAATAAAATCGTCCATCAAATAAGAATAGAAGTAATTAAAAATTTAATCTAAATTTTATAATTGCCTAATCGTTTTATTTACCGTATCACCAGTACATGTGTGCCGCACGCGGGCAACTTCCCAAATTGGTGTTGTGTGTGAAACGAAACATGCTTATGATGCTTCTAGTTCCGGTACGGACACGCGTTTTTACTTTCATTTTTGTCCGCATGCTCTCAGAATTTCTTCTTCAGCATCTTCCTCGAATAAATGATTTAAAATTAAAATGAAAAAAACCTTTATACTCCCTCAACACTTCGTCCCAGTAAAAATATCTTAATATTTATCATATTAATAAAATTTAAAAATTTTTAAATTTTTTTTAATACTATCATTTTTTTTATTTTTTGATAATACTATATTTAAACTTAAAATTTAAAATTTAAAAGATAAAATTAGAAACGAAATATTAACATCACACTCAAATTATTATTGCTAATAAGTTAAATTTTGGAACGATGTATATAGTTTTAAAAAATTTTCGTCTACCTTATTTCGGCCCTTAAAATCTGTAATTATGGTAATTACTAAAACAGTCCAAAATATTATGTACTTTTACCATTTTACCACACCCACACGCAGGGCTACAGGTAACTCACCCTGTCTCCGACGTCGGAGGCCTGTCACCGGAGGTGGTGGACTTCTCCTCAGACGAGCTAGATGACACCACCGGTTTCTGTTCAGGTTCAACTTCCACTTCAGCTACATCTGCATCAACACCACTAACAGTTGTACTACTACTATCAACAGCAGCAGCAGTAGTAATATGATATCCCGCCAAATCCGAGTCGATTATCCGATCGAACTCACCACGGCCACGGACATCACCGGAACTTCCGATAGGATGAGGAGGAGGAAAATTAATCCATCCGAACTCGGAGAGTATGTTGCAGCTGTCTCTATCATCACCACCACCACTTGTTGTCGTCGTTCCAAAAAAGCAGACGTTATCGACGTCCACCGAGTCGGCATCACCGAGTAGTGTCCTCCAGCAGCTAGACTCGGTTGTGAACTCAGTAACTGCTACTGGAACCGCATCCACCTTTTCCTTGCCATCATCTTCCATATGTATTTGTACGTACGTGTGTAACGTAAAGCTGATCGATGCGAATATGAGGCGGAGAAAGGGCGGAAGAGGGGGAGAGATGGAGCTAGCTAGGGTTTTGTAGTTTTGGGGAGGAAAGTGGGGGGTATAGCACAAGGAAGAGAGAAGGCGTAGCGAATAAGATTAGCAATTATTAGCATTTATTTTAGTTTTCGAAATGTTTGTGGTGGAGTACTTCTTTGCTAGTCACGCTCATTTCGTAAGGTGACTCGGAACAGATAACTATGATTTGGGTTATATAAGTAAACAGTAGTATGTAATCGGATTCTTCAATTTTTTTAAAAAGAAAATTAAAATTTATTTATTTGTTAGGCTCAAAATTAATTTCTTTATATTTTTAGTCAAATTGAAACAAATTTTTAACGAAGTCGAATTCGAATTAAAATCGAGTAATTCGATTCTTTACATATAAATTTAAAATTTTTAGTTTATAAAGTTGAGTTTAAACTTAAAAATTAATGAATAGTTGTTTTTAATTTCAATTAATTATTGATAAATCAAATCCAAACAAATTCTGATATGAATATTGAATAAATTTGTTTACTTCTTAGCCCTAACTATGCTACTCATGCTTGAGTAGATTTTGATTTCGTAAGAGAAAAAATTATTTACTACTTACTTCGTATTATATTGTGTCTTATACACATCTTTTTTCAATTATCTAATAATAACATTTAATTTCTGTCTCTTATACACATTTAATATAACAAAAAAAAAAAGAAAAAAAAAGAGAGGAAGATGTGACAGTTTTACGGAATCAAAAGTAACAAAAGCTACAAGTTTTTTTGTTATATTTCGTGGAGAATTAATTAATTTAATTACCGACATCTCAACATTAGATTTTTTTGTTTCCTATTGTAATTTGACATAGAAAATGACGAAGGAATTGGACTAAATAGAAAGAAAGAAAAGGAAATAACTTAATTAGAACTTTATAATTATGAGAAAAAAAAGAGAAAAATGTAATAAAATGTCTTTTATCTAGCAATGTTGTGCTGTAGGAGTATAAACTTTAGGAATATGATACACTAGTTTGAAAGTGTTGACTGGGGCATGAGAGGCAGCAGGAAAGTTTCACTAACTTCATTTCTACAATGTTATCATAAAATCCATACATTTCAGTTACTACTGTCTCATTATGTAATAACTTTTTTAACTTAAAAAAAAAAGGTGTAATATATTTTTTGATGTGATGTATATGAAATAAAAATTTATTTAAAAGTATTATAAAATAATTATAAAATATTATTTATTGAATAATAATAAAAAAATTCCAAATAAAGCCACCCTTATCACCAAAAAGAGACCGTTGGAAAAAGAACAATTTATCACGCTATAAGACTACAGCTGAACTGAAACAGCAATGCAAGTAGAAAAGGTCAAATTGTATGACACATCCAATTCTTATTGGTAAAATGAATTGAAGGAGGGATAAATGTGATTCTTTCACCTCATATAATATGAATATGAATGTAATATTAAAAGTATATTTTTAATATAAAAAATATTAAATAAAAAATAAGTTTAACTTATACATATAATATAATATGAATTTAACACTTGAAAATATAAAAGAAGATCCAATGTCTGAAAGGTTCATCATTTACTCCATTGACTTGCTAGAAAGTCTTCAGTGTCTATGACTGAGCTTTCTTACTAGTCTTTTTCTTAAATTGGAGATATTAATTATTTGATCAATACTTATCTTTGAATTCTCAATTCCCATCTACGCTAGCTTTTAGGTAGCCACTACTTCAAATGTTAAATTTGAAGTTTCAATCAACTGCTTCTCTATTAAAAAGAGTTGATTAGTTTTAATCTTTGTCACTTTTAACCTAATCTGACCATTTTTTATTTTGCGTAAATCCTAAGATTTTTTTTGGGGGGGAGGGTAAATGGTAAGTCTAGGAGTCTTTTTGCTTATCCAGGTTTATTTGATGAGAGCTAGAGAGAGAGGAAATAAAATAATATTTTAGATCGATGAATTTGAAGAAATATTTGAAATCCACTCATTTGTTGGCGAGAGATTTATAAAGTAAAATGGATCAATTTCAAATTTATCCAAATTAAAAAATTATTTAAAATCAGTCATTTCATACTTTTTAATTTAGATTGATTTGAAATTTTATCCATTTCAACCTTATAAATCTCTCCAAAAAAATAATTAGATGTCTCTTCTTTCCCAAATTCATTTATCTAAACACCAAACTAAGAGAATTCTTGAGTCCCTACTAAAATAATCTTAAACTAATTAAGAGCAATTGCTAAAATATAACATAAGCATAACCGGAACAAAGGAAGAAAAGTCTCCACATATGTAGACTCCAGAGTGGGTTAATTATGTGCTTTTGATTTGATTATGTGATGTTTTCATAACAAATTATTGCTTAATAAGATGTTTAATTATCATATAAGCTTGATTAAGCTTGAATCATTGGATGTAACATTTCGATTGAGCCCACATGCAGGAGTGTTGATTTTGATAAGTTAAAAAATTAAGGTTGTTCCTTTTTATTGAATTCGCTAATTAAATGTCAGCACCTATTTAGTAAATGATAAACAAAAGATCTAGTCCTTATGGCACGAAAATAAGATTATAAATTAACATTGTTTAAGAAATAACTCATATTTCTTCTTGTTCCTAAGTAATAAATTTTCATTTCCAATGCTTTTCTACTGTTAATGTAGACTCATTAATATTAAAAAAATTCATTACCAATAAGTAATAGAAGAAATTTCTTATCATTTAAATTACACGTCCTTATTTAGATAATTTATTATATAAGATGAAGAATTTACATTAGATAAGGTTTTTATATACTGCTCTGGAGTATTAATAATTAATCCATATTTTTGTCCATATCAAATATAGTAAACTTATCAAAATCAACACTCCTGCATTCTAAACAAATTAGGACCAAGACATATCAGAAATTTGTTTAAAATTTGTCCGCCCAAAATAATGAAGAGAAATAATAGCTGTTGCGATTTCTTTTACATTGTGTTTAGATGGGTTGATGTAAAAAAAATTTAAAATTTATTTATTTGTTAAAAAAATTTAATTAAAATTGATTTATTTTAATTTTATAAATTGTTTCATTAAAAGGTAAATTTTAAATATTTCTTTAAATTCATCGATCTTAAAATAACTCGTAATTGATTATTATTTTTTTGAATCCGGTACTGTAATTGTTGAAACTACATTACCATTGTCATTCCATACATGATCCTCAAGGTCTTTAGATTTCCCATTTTCATGTGTACAAGAAAAGTTTTTTATAATCTTACCCACTATCCTTTCTGAATTTGAAGCATAACCACCCTTATTTTTTTTATACACTTTACGTGGTAAATCTAAGGATAATCTAGCAAATATTGTTTAATTAAATGTATATTTTGCTGCATAACTATTTCTTAGTAATAATAGAATTACTCTGATATTTTATATTAAACAGGTGATGCATGGCTTCTTATTGCACAAAAAGTTGTGTACGTTACTAGTGTGTGGTTGTTCGGGTTTAAACTCCTTTCAAATACATTTTTCTCTAATTTCTTCCAATAATCTATTATGTTTAAATAACTAAAATTTATAAAAATTATCAAATTATATCCACAATTTTGTTTTGATGAATAGATCAAAGTATCTTAAAACCAGATGTATTCCTAAATGTTTTATGATTCAATTTGTACGAAATATTTGAATGGTTTAAAATGGATCAAAATCAAGACAAAAATTAAAACGTTTAATCAAACGAAAAAATTTAATCTATTTATTTTCAAATTTTATATATAACAATTATATGTAATAAATTATATTATGAATAGATATAATTTAAAAAAAAATATTTTTTAATTATATATTTATAAGATATATTAGAGAAAAATTCTCTCTAATTACTTGTGAGAAACCTTACCGTGGTTGTTCAGCTTGTTCCATCCTTCTCGAGTGCTATCCAGCTTTCAGCATCTACCTTCTAAGTAGCCTATTTATGATTTTGCTGATCCTCCCGATATTGTACTTCGTACAATATTTTCGACTTAAAGAAAAGTACTTTTTTTTTATCTAGACAGTTATTATTTAAGGTACCGTTTGCATTATAATTGAAATCACTGTTATAATTTTTGAAATGTAATTAATATAAAAAAAAATTAAAAATATATTAAAAAGAATTATAAATTATTATTTACAATCTAACTATATATAAAAAGAATAAGACTAACTTGATGACATGTCATAAGATGCAAAATTAATATTTTTCTAAAATGCTTTTATTAAATAGTAATTTATTTATTTTCCCTAATAGTGTTATGTAGCTTCCTTTCTCAACTAACTACATTATCTAACTAATTTATTTTTATTTTCATAAATTAAATTTAAAAAATCTTATGTAACTTCGTGTCTCAATTACCTATCCAATTTGTCTTTATTTTAATACGCTAAACTTGAAAAAAAATACTATTTTATTATTAAGATCTGAAAAATAATTTTGTGACAAAATTTTATTGGAATACACACATATAAAATGTATAATTTACACAAAATTCCTCTCCTCACATACGCATCGAATGTGCCCGATAACTAGTGGTAATAAATAACGAAACCATCTAAATGGAGCTAGTTATTCCTGGGATGATAATTCAAGAAGGCGCCACACATGCAACTTAATGAACAGAGAAATAGCAGAAATCAAGCTTAATCAATTATACAATAGTATAAATACCGTTTAACAGTAAAAACTATTAAACTTAGTGCATCAACCACACGAGTTTAAGATGAATATAAAAATTAATTACAACGTAGTATTATAAATTCTATTTTGATTGTAAAATTGACATTCAATTATTTAATTTCCTTATCACAAAATAAAACAATACCGGATTTATATCATGATCTAGTATTTTTCCGAGTTTATTTGAAAGAAAATATATAGTAATCATGATTAATTAAGATGGTTTTAGTTAATCACAGAATGTTGGACGCTTTCTGATAAAAATGTTAAAATTCACCTTAAACTATATGTGGTCCCTGCATAATTAATCACCGACGCGGGACTCCGGAGACAAATAAAAAAATGGTACCTCAATTTGCAGTCAATACGTTAATTGTACGTCTCTAACAGAGATTGGTCCCAATTTATTAGAACCGGATACACATCTAGATGTGTATAAGAGTCTGTCTCTTATACACATCAGATGTGTATTAAGAGACACACATTAGATGCAATATAATGAGACAGGTCTAATGAGTATATTAAAAGAAAGGACACAATTTTTTGATCCAAATGTATTCCTGATTTAATTCTTTATTTTCTTCCGTAAAAATGTTTCTCAAAATATACACATGATGATGGCTTTTGTGCTACACTTACCTGATGAATGATATTAAACTCTAATATATATATATATAAAGAATTAAATCAGGCCAATGATTTGACAAAGAAGTGTAGCCTAAATGGGAGAAATTTTTAAGTGGACCGAGTACATATTAAGTGCTATAATCATCTAAGTTTATATTCATCTACATCATTTTAACTCAATAAATAAATTTCTTGGTGATAATATAGGTGAATGTGGGTCAAGGGATCCATGGTAGGCCTAAGAACTTTCCTCCAAATGGCAAGATTGCACTTCCTCCATGAGCATAAATTCGAGTTATTAAGAGAATATGTGGAAATTTATTGTAGATCATTTTTAAAAAGAAAAAAAAAATAAAAAAAATTGGCCAATAGTTTGATTTAGATAACATACATTATGTGTATAAGGACCACCTTACTTAAAAAGTTTGAATTCGAATTTTACTTGTCTAAGGATAACCTAAGTGTAATTTCAGTAATACGATGATTCTCTTATGATCCATTTAATTATAAATTTGAGTTATTAACAGGTAAGGGAGAAGTTAATTAAAAAAAAAAAAAAAGAACAAAGAAAAGAGAAACTATCTTGCTACAAAACTATACTTATATTGTTTACTCAAAAAAGGTAAAGAATTAAATTAACCCCATGTATATTACAATAGATGGTACAAATAAACTATGTACATCTTCATTAATACCACAGTCCATTCAATACAAAAAAAATTCACGGGTTTGGATGTGATACGAATCTTTTCTCCAATAAGTTAACTTAGGTCCCAAGCAAGCCACGTCCTTTTCAGCCCTCCTATTGCACAAGGCTTCTTTCATGTAGTACCATAGAGTATTAATTCCACTACTATTACCAGAAGATCGAGATTACATTGGGAGAAAAAGGAATCCTTTGAGATGACATTAAAACTTATTTTCTGTGGTCCACCATTTGTTATCTATTGAAGAACTGTTTGTAATTAGTAGTAAGCTTTGAAGAAGTCAAAGTTGTTGAAGAAGTTCTGTATTTGCTAGACACTCCTTAAAAGTGAAAGATATAGTAAGATGGATTAATATTTCACACATTATCGATGTAGAAAATTAAAATTGTTGAGGAAATCAAAATTGTTCAAGAAGTTCTCGTATTTGCTAGACATCCTTAGAAAGTGAAAGATATTGTAAGATGGATTAATCTTTCATATATTCGATATAGAAAATATTTTGCACGCATTCTTGGGTTTAGATGCATATCATGTATGCATCTATATCTGATGATATAAAAATTTTTTTACACCGACGATATATAACAAATTAACTCTTATAAGATATGCATCGAAAATAAAATTATGAGTAATTCTAAAATTTCGTTTTAAGTATTAATTAACATTATTGGTTAAAATTATGAGTAATTCTAAAATGTATTTGTTTTAAGTGTTAACTAACATTATTGATTTTGTAAATTTGTACTTCTCCTACAAAATTAGTTTAGAAGTAACATGTTTTGAAGAAATTAATTAATTAATTTTCTTGTATCATTATATACTTTTATTTAATTAGAAGACTACAATTCATGTTATGAAATTATTATGGAGATATGGACTGCTTTGTTAATTTGCTGTGATAGGAGAAATTAAGGAAGATATGTAGTTTGATGAGGGAACCAAATAAAATCTAATCCAGGATTTTTTTATTCAAATTTCAAAAAAAAAAAAAAAAAATAAGGGAGTAAGAATATGAGGAAAGAGCCCATTTGAATCATATGAATTTCGGTGGGTCAATAGTTTTATTTTATATTTTCTTCTGCTTTTTGGTTGCTACTTGGAGTGGACCCCATCAATCCCCGAATTCTGGATCACTGATTTTCCTAGTTGTGCGTATGTTACGTATTTAAATTTATTAACGATTACTAATATCTGTGTCATTATACACATCATATTTGATGCTAAGTAAAGTTATTTAGACTTACTTATTAGTAATTTTTTGTCTTACATTCTATTTTATTTTCTGTAGATTATATTTCTTATTTTATATTTAATAGTCAATAAAATAAACTGTTATAATTATTTTACCATCTTGAGGGTCGGATACTCTCATATATAAATTATTTTATATAATTTTAATAATTTATTAGTAATGTAATGAAAATAATTTCTCTGTTCATTAAGTTGCATGTGTGGCGCCTTCTATACCTGTATCCCTAGAGAATAACTAGCTTTCGCATAAGATGGTACTAGCTTCAAAATTGATCTTGATTTCCGTTTAATTTTGTTGATATCTATTATTATTGAGTAATTTGAAAATAATCATCATACTAGATGCTCATAATCTTGTGATACGTGCCAAGTAATCTGTTTTTGATGGAAAAGACTTGCTGGTTTTTATTATTTGTAAATTTTGTGGTATGGATTAAATGTTATGGAATCATGGCGTAAGTTGATGTAAGTAAAATTTTATAAGATTTAATCTTGCAAAGATTTAGGGTCAGCGAAATAACTTGTATTTTCTTTTTTTAGCTTCTTTTTCCCTTAATCTACATAAACTCTGTCCACTTATAATATCTAAAAATTAATTTATTGGACAAAATTATTATCGAATTTATATTTCACATCTTTATAATATATGAATGTCAAATTTTAGATGAAACATAAGATTGCCCAAGGCAGTAAAGCAATGATCTAACGGTAAAGCGTCATTATTTTTCTTTTAATTATTTTATAATGTATTTATATAAAATACTATTTAAATTATGAACGATCTTAATTTTTAAAAAAAAATCTTTTAAATTTTATTTTTGTAATATAAATGAATCTTCTCTATTTACCTTTAAATGAAAAGAATTTTTATTCATTTATCACCTCAATAAGATAATGGTGATGACAGTGGTTCAGGGTAGATGTGTATGTTTTTGACAGGTACGTGGAGCTTAACTTTTAGAATCACATTTGGATCTCAAAATTTGTCCTATTTCTAATATTTATGTGACAATTTTTCACCTATATTTTAACCCCGTAGCCAATTTGACCCTTCTGATGACAAAGTTACCCAACAAATTATAGAAACATCAAATGACATTATAGAGTGGGAAATTTTTATTTCAGTCAAGCGCAATTATTAGACATGTTCAGTAATTATTTCTCAACTAATAGGAACATGTCATTTAGAAGACATGGTCCATTTTTTGAATAGAATGACCCTCTTATTTTTTAAAAATATAGATCATCCACTCTAAATGAAAATTTTCAATTTGCCTAGTAATTATTTCTTACCGACATAAAATTTCTCAACTAGAGTGCCATTCAAAGTCCATGTTAGGAAAGTTCGCATTTGCCTAGCCAAAAAAAAATCGAAGCAAGCTTAAATTTGACTGAATCCTCCATTTGGACAAGAACTACATATATTCAAAACAAAATTTTGCAATTATTTTTTAAGACGTTTCTAACTACATTATTATATATCATATACATCACGTATCAAACAAACAGCTGTTAATGCCCATTTTAATATTTTTCAAATAATATATTAAATAGTCGTGACTGTCAAAATAAAGCCATTAATCTCAATTCTGAACCAAAAATAAATAAAAAATTGGTCTTGTGTAACAATCAAGCACTGCATGATGCATCATGTGATACAATATCAGTAGAAACCGGATTAGTAGTCAAAGTTGGACCTTCCACATATCTTACAGATGGCCATAATCTGGGCCTCTGAAAACTAATAACTGGCAATAAACATGGGTGGCCCACAGTCCACACCATCACTTTGTGCCGGCTGTAGCTAAAACATTTAAGCAGAAGCTCATGTTGGTGGTTGTGTTTTGAAGAAGATGAACCGAACAGGAATTCGATTCACGATTTAACCGATTCAACTGGTTAAACTATCGGATCATAGATTCTCTTTATAATAAAATAAAAATCACTACATTAAAAATGAAGAATGGTTGGATGGTTTCAGGCCGTGCTTTAGGTTTTTTGTGGCCATGGGTTCAAATCATCCTGTAGTTATCGAATTCAGGTCAAAATTAATAGATTCGGATCTGGATATCCATCGAATTTACAAAAGTAAATTCATATCCAAATCAATTGGATCTTGTCGGATATGGATTCGGATCTAAGTCCGATAATATTTTTTTAACTTTTAACACTTATATATAGAAATGTTGTAATTTATAGATTTTTTTTAATTATAAAAAATATTTATTTCAAAATTTATATTTATACATGAGTTCTACAACACAATATAATTATAAAAAATATAATTTCTAGCTAAAGAAAGTAAGCTTTGTTGTGGACGTACTTAAAAGGCAACCGAGGCATTTATATATAGAAATGTTGTCATTTATAGATTTTTTTAATTATAAAAAATATTTATTTCAAAATTTATATTTATACATAGGTTCTACAACACAATATAATTTACATTGATAATTTGTACAATATATATGTATACGTGTGTGTTGACATGCGTATATATATATATATAACAACACTAATTTTATATAATTTTATTATACATTAAATATTTTAATCGGATCCTGACCTTAATTAGGATTGGGTGCGGGGCAGGTGCCTGCCCCTCAAGGGTCGGATCAGCCATTTTGGGACCCTGATCCAACCCTCATATCATTGGGTATCCAAAAAGCGGGTACCCGGTAAAGAGGGTCGGGTACCCATGGATACCCGACCCTACCCTATCATCATTCACCTTCTTAAAAAAAATAAAAATAAAAGTAAACTAATCTCATTTTGAACACCAAACTTTTAATAATTTTTAGAAGTGACAAGTTGATTAACAAATATTCTATATAAATTGAGAAGAATAAAGGAAAAAAATCCAATATTAGATTGTTAAAAAAAAAGGTTACAAAATTCAACATAATTTGTTCAAACTAAAAAGAAAAATAAAACTAACATAAAATTTATTCGAGAAAAGTTAGATAAAATCAATACTAGATTTTAAAAATGGATGAATGAGTTACTTATTTACACTAAAAATTATAGGAAACGTTATATATGAGAGTATCCGACCCTCATTGAAGTAGGTATCCGACTTTCAGTTGAATCAATTAATCGATGAGGGTCAAATACCCTCTATTTTGGGAGTAAGTAGAACTAGGATATCATTTAATGGTCAAAAATACCCGCCTTAATCGGCTCAAACAACAAGATCCATATCGATCGGTTTATTATAGCGATTAAACAAGTTCGGATCGATTGTAATCGAAATTTTTCATGGATCTAATCCCGAATAAACGGGTTTGAATCGAGTCAGGTTCAAGTTTAGACTCGATCCATTGACAAACCTACTTGTAGCCTATTACTATTATTTTTTTCGCTTCATTTTTGTCATTATTTTAACAAAAAAAAACAAGCCTAACAACCCTAGCAGCCTCTTTCCTTCTCACCTCACCTTACTATCCCCCTTTATTTCCATCTAGATGTGTATAAGAGACAGAATGGGAAGGGGAAGGAATACAACTGTCACCACCATCTTTCCTTTTGATTACCTCTCCCTCTCCCTCTCTCTTCCATCCTCTTCCACCACTATTATATTTCTCTTTCTTCTTCCCTTCCCCTTCCCATTTCCTCTATCACCATGTGTATCTCAACAAAAGAATCTCACTCTCCCCCTATGTCGCCACCTTATGTTTCATCTATCACCATCTCCATCTCCATCTCCATCTTCCTTTCCACTCACTTCCTTCTCCAAACACGTTTAAGAAATTTTATTGGCAAATAGGTCTCCATGAAATTTTTCCTTAAAATGGCTTATGGAACTTGATTTATAATTTTATGATTTTAGATGGAATAAATTCATTTGATTTCTTATCTTTCTTCTTTGACATGAGAAATTTGATTTTTTTATTGATGGAGAAATCTGAGATGGCAATGAAATGAGATTGAAAAATCAAAACCCGAGTCTTTCCCAATCACTGGTTCACTAAATTGACTAGATGTCAACGATTTTTTGTTATGTCTAAGTATTAAATACAATTGGGCCTAACAGAGATAATCATAAATGGGGTAAACTTACTGGTCCGATCCGAATTTCAAAACACACCGATTGGTCCAATGCTATGTGATTGTGAAAGTTTTATAAATTTTTTCTAACCTAATTGATTGATATAGAAGTTACTTTGCATGTATGTGCTTAATGTGTGCCACATATTGAATCTATGTACGTGTAAACAAAACACAAATCAGCGTGTAATATATACATATATCATATTTGAGCAAAAGCTTTACATAGAGGCAATTGCCTCGAGTCACCCTATGCAATTTTTCCTATTCACAGGGGAAAGAATTTTTCCACTCTAAATCATTAACTAAGTTAATGATAAATTTTGCTAAATTAAGAGTTAACTTGTTCTCATCCCTTTTAATAAAAGAAAATTAGCAAATATGAAACAGCTTTTTCATCTCTCTAGTTTCCTCAAGGATGGGTTGGCAACGGGTCATGTTATGTCGTTATCGGATTTGTGTTAAAATGCCCAAATTCAAACACGACCCGTTGTGAACATTTGTGTCGTATCGTATTATAATCTTTTTATTAACGGGTTGACATAACACGACACAATTAACTCGTTGAGTAACTTGTGCTGAAATTCAAGTTCGTTCGAATATAGTAAACAAAGTTTGAATTCGACTCGTTGAATTCTAAGAAAACTCAAGTTAGATTTGAACTTATTCGAATTGAAGAGGTAAAGTGGTAATTCTATCAAATATTTTTGATATTTTAGTAATTATACATATAAAAAATAAAAACTAATTATATATACATACTTGAATATCTGTCTCTTATGAACTTACGAGCAGAGTAATCAAGAGTTCGAATTCAAACTCAAGCTAAATCTGAGTAGCTCGATCGAGCTCGATTCAGGCTCGCTCAATACGAACACGAGTCGAGCATTTAACCGAATTACTCGCAATGAGCTCACTTCGTTGCCACCCTTATGCTCAGCTATCTTATGTTCCATTTGGGAAGCCATGAAAATAACCTTCACAACTACTCGAGGGAAAGTTCTGTGATCTCAGATTGTTCAGTATAGGCAGCCGTGCATGAAGGAAAATATTTAGGTAAATCCGGTCTTTAGTCCCACCTGTAGACTCTATGATTAGGATTAAATGTTACAGAATCTTGCTTACATCAGCTGATATCATAAATTTTCTAAGATTTAATCCACACTACAGAGTTTACAAGTGGGGTCAAAAATCGGATTTACCTAAGTATTTACCGTGCATGAATATTAGTTGATTTCACATGAAATCTATAATTATTTACGTGGGACCTACATCTTCTGTGAAAACTACAACGTGTAAAAAAATTTCTTTTACTTAAGTTAGAGAAAAGAAAAAAGAAGAAATAATTTAGCATGTAGATGTAAACTACGCTAAAGAAACCAAACACTTCAGTATTTAAAGAGGCCCAACTACGTGTGGAAGAAAGTTGCCAAGACACGCCGAGAGAACATAGGCAATGTTGGGCTGATATCATAGTTCGAAACTATGCAATCCCATGCGGGTTCAGATTGACCAATAAGAGGACTTGAGAGGGGTTTCGTTTCAAACAGGCCAACCGGCCCAAATACAACCATGCAACGAGAAGGATTCACGCAAGCTGTCAAATTACATAACCAAAGCCGAATACACAAGTTGGTGAAATTGCAACCATTTAATGTAATAAATTTCATTTTTCTCTCGATTTATAATTCTGTAGTATGGATTAAATGTTATGAAATTTATGACGTCAATTAATGTAATCAAAATTTTATTTAAGATTTAATTATGATTACAAAAGTTACAGGTGGAACTCAAAATTGAATGTATATTAATATTTTCCTTTTTGTACAATTTCACCGTGCAGCAAATAGTTTCATAATTAAATTGCTTAGCACCAAATTAATAAATAAGAGTTGAACTGCATTCTTGCACTAGAATAATTGCATGGGTAACTAATCCAAAACCTTTGTCAAAGGAAATAGTTTGTGAGGACTCCTTTTTTCAATTTCGTACTTTTATTTCCACCTACTTTTCTTGAGCTTTTTATACGTTCGAAAATTCACTTTGACGGCCGTTTCCCTAAATATGCCTGCATTAAATTTTCAAAAGTTTAATACTAGTATTAAGCTTTAATTTTTCTTTGAACTATTAAGTTTTGAAAAATTGTTTTTCACAATTAAAAAATATATATATATAGCAGGTAACTTGAAACCAATGCTCAATTATCACTTTTAGAAAAACTACCCAATTATGCTCACTAAATTTGCATTCAAAGAAAAAAGAAAAAATAGACCATAAAGACTATATGTCTCAACCAAGAGAAAAACCTTGGGAAGCAAATGGTTGGAAAAAAAAAAAATGAGGTCAGAATAATGGAAATACATAGGGGGCTGTCTCTTATACACATCTAGATGTGTATCTCTTAGACACATCTAATGTGAATGATTCAATTATAATTAAAAATTCACATGCAAAAATTTGCACTCTCTTAATGAATAATTGCTATTTCCATTATTCTGACCTCATTTTTTTTTTTTCCCTGCCATTATGCTTATAGCAAAGAGAGAAGAATTTTCACAACAAATTCGAATTCTTCTTAATATTTGTATTGTATGTATAAACTAGAGCTTCTAAGAACAAGAAATCTTTTTGTTCATTATCTTTATTGCAGGTGAGAATTTTTATTTTTTTTTATCTTTTTTAACATTCATTTTTTTTTTGGTATAACTTTGAAGGTCCTAAATTGAACCCTTTTTGCCTTGTTCTTTATTTCTTAATATTCAATGTCTTTGATTTGTGAAGAATTGAGTATTTCTTTTGTGAGTTTAATGTATGTTCGGCTCATCCGACGGATGCACAAATGCCTTTCATGTGGAATCCAATATCAAGATTACACATAGGGTCTTTAATTGACCTCGTGTGCATCTCTATAATCTGAATGAGTCAAATAAATTTTTATCCCTCTTTAATTTTGTAGAAGTTTCTTTTATTTATGCATTCTATTGTTACATGAATTAATCGATAATTTTATGATCAACATGTTATTTTACATTCCATCATGAATCGTAATCTCATGCAAAATATACTGAATTTTAACACTTTGTTATTAGTAGCAATTTTTTTGATAACTCTTATCAAATGTCTTTCCTTACACAGGTACAACCACAGCAGATTGTTTACACTTTACCATTCAATCGAATAGATAATTTTGCTTCACTAGACCATTAATTTCGACAAAAGAAAAAAAAAATGTTTGGATTTATGAAAGGCAAGCCAAAACCAGGTGAGCCTGGAATTTCAGCATCCACAAGTACAAGCCCTCTTCATTACAATGCTGGAGGAGCACCAGCTAAGCATGCAACTATTACACCTGCTTATACACATCTAGATCTGAATAAGAGAACTACACCAGACATGAAATTCAATAACAATTTCGACGAGGATGACTATTTTGGACAGAGGTAAAACTGCTATAATACGAGTTATCATAAAAATAGTTCGCGTGACAAGTCTCCTTGATAATCTAGATGTCTGTTCAAGAATTAGAGGATTATGCTGTGGATCAGGCTCAGCAGACCCACAAAATCTGTCTTATATCCTGCCTCATCTGATTGCAGAGTGTATAAGACAAGATGCTAGTCGTACTCTTGATACCTTGCATGCTCAGGGGGAGCAAATTAATAGGACTCATATGATGGCTGTAGATATGGACCGTGATTTAAGCAAGGTGAGGAAGAATCTAGAATTGTAAAAGATAGTATATCGTATGATATTAATCAAATTTCATTCCTTCTTTCGTGGATCGCCAGTGATTTTTGTCATTTGTCGCATCCTATGGAAAACTGTTGACAATATTCAAGTTGGAATTTTGGCCTATGATGTTGTTTTTGTTAGTCTTTTCGTGCACCATTTGATCCACGGATAGCTTTGTTTTAGTCCCTTTGATACTCTATAAGGATTTAGTTGTTGACAATGGACTACATTTCAGGGTGAAAAATTGTTGAACAATCTTGGTGGCATGTACTCTATGCCCTGGAAACCAAACAAGACTCGGGAGATCACAGGACCGGTGATAACACAAGGTCGGTTTCTGCTCTCTCCGTTATGTCATCTGTTCATTTCAGTTTCATGACCTGCTTATTGTTCAAGATCAGAAAGAAAAATGGTGTCATATGGTGATGCTGTTGGCCCTTTCAAGAAATGACTAATTTTATACTTGTACACAGATAATAATTCGAAAGGAAAAAAAGCTAGTTCAGAGCAAAGAGAAAAGCTAGGATTAGCTCCTGTTCCCAAAGGAAAGCAAACCTCTCGAACGCCTCCTCCTGAGCCAACTAATGCCTTGCAGAAAGTTGAGGTAAAAATATTGGTTCTTAGGATTCCAGGACTGTTATTGCAGAAGTTTGTAAATCTTTTGTTTGGTGTTAATTCTTGGTATTTTACACGGACGCTATAAATCAGATGGAGAAAGCGAAGCAAGATGATGCCCTTTTGGATTTAAGCAATATATTAGGTGATCTCAAGGGCATGGCTGTTGACATGGGGTCGGAACTTGAAAGGTCAGATGTTTTCCCTCTGAATGTGTACCAATCATTCTAGTGTGTGCTTGTACTATGTTGTTTGCCATTTGTTCTTAGTACATTTGTTTTTCATATGTCCTTACTAAGCGAAGTCTGGAAATTACAGCCAAAACAATGCTCTTGATCATCTGTCAGATGATGTGGATGAACTGAATTCACGAGTGAAAGGTGCAAATCAGAGAGCCCGCAAGTTACTTGCCAAGTGAGAGACAATTAATGTCAGAATGACAACAGCTTTCTCCCAATACCATTTTTCTCATTCTTGATTTTACATAGTATTTTGGTCTAGCAACTTTTGTCAACGTTAGCTTCTTGTAAAATGTATTCTTGAAGTGATTAAAACAAACAGGTTTTTAAAGTCAGATTTTGCATCTCTCTCCATACCAAGCCAAACCCCTTTGCCCTTCTTCTTTGGCAATCAGTTAAAGTGAGACCAAAACAGTGCCTGATCAATTACAAAGATTCTTAGTTGAAATATTCAGGACTATCAAAGAGTAGATTTCAAATGTCTCTATAGGTTCAATTGAATTTAAATGCATTGGCAAGAAAGTAGTATCAAATTTGCAAGCATTTCTTGCAATCTTATTAATAATGATGCAAAATTCGTTACACGAAAGATGAAACAAAATCATACTTCTTCATTTTTTAAAGGAGCCCAGTTCTTATCAATGGCAGCATCCTTTCGGAAGTATGATGTGAAACCAAGAAAATATGCAACAAAGGCTACACATAATAGAGGGATGTTCTTCACACAGTACCATGATTCAGTGGCTTCCTCCTCACTATTTTCACCAGCATCACTGGGAACTTGACCTGGTGCCATTATCTCCACCACATCATGCACCTCTCCATCATGATTTCCCACAAAGGAAAAAGTAAGTTTCTTCTTCGTAGCGACAATGGTAGTGTAGCCAAACTGACCAGCCCGGAAAAATGACTGCTCTGGCTGTGGAAAAACAGGATCATTAGGATGGTCTTCCCTTGGATCCCATTTTGGTTGCGAGTCTTGTTTCCAGACATTCCAATCACTACATGAACAGGATATGCCTCCCAATTGTCATCCCTATTCTTGTCCAAACTCCCACAAATGAAGTTATTTAGTGGACAAAATCTCTCGTATTTATGTACATGTCCCCATAATACAAGACTCACCTTGTTCTTCACCAATAGAGGTTCTATGTGTTCAATCAGTTTCTCCTTCAAAGGGACATCTTTAGGTCTATGGCAGGTGCTGTACATTGGCCTGTGCCCTTGAACAACCACAAAAGGGGTCTTTTTTCTGTCAACTGATTCTAAATCATTCTTCAAGAACTTATATTGATCACTTCCTGTGAGAAAATTTGTCTCGGTTGACATATAAACAAAATGCACTACCCCAAAATCGAATGAATAGTAGAGGTTTCTAGTGGCAGGTGCCCTTGTTCCAGTTAGTTGCGAAGAGTTTCCAGGCATCTTGAACTTGAGACTATATGGCACCCCACATTCACCTAAAGATCTTTGATAAAAACAGAGCTAACGGCCCAATCAGGCTTCCAAGGCTGTGATGGCCAATCATGTTCATGATTACCAATGCATACATGGTAGGGGACTTTGGAGGCAACGGGTTCAATTTGATTGAAGAAATTGTCCCACAACCACGCGTATCCTCTAGCATAGCTGATGTCCCCAATGTGCGAGATAAATGCAGGCTTGTCACCTAGTGCTTCAATATCGCGATTTATCCATTTCAAAGTTGAACTGCTCTCTGGCTGTGTTCGATCAAATGTTGTGTATGGAGTTGCTGTCCCCATGTCACCAATCAAGAAAGCTATTGTTTCTTTCAAATTGACCTTTGGAGTCACAAAGCTGAAAGTGTCACTCCATCCTCCGCAATCACTTCCAACCTGAAATGGAACTTAACACTTTTTAATCGGATATTGAGAAATATTAATTGGTTTAACAACCCTGCCATCAATTGTCAATTTCTACTTCATAGACTAGTTTTCAAGCTCCACTCAATCCCAGCAGGTTACATTATTATATATAACCTAAATAAACTCCATGTGCAAGTGAAATGCTAAGGCAACATGCAACAATTAATTTTCCATCTAGCACATCGTCAACTCAAGACCGACTTTAAACCACCTAGTAATATTTTCCTCAACATATTTCATCTTGTTGGTGTCAACATTCAAAACCTTTTTATTTTTGTTAAAAAAATATGTTTAGCTACATATCAAATCTTCGGTGTCAACTATCCCATGCCACCAAATTTTAAAAAAAAAAAAAAAAAAAAAATCCGGTAGGTTGTCGGATAACAACGCTAATGGAAAGAAAGAAATAGAGGTAGTTTTAATCTTAAATCTATGTGGCAGGCCGAAATTGGTAACATCGAATTAGCATTAGAAAATTTGGCAGTCATATTCAATATGCTAAGCCACCCATCATATTAGTATGATAATCCTTAATAATTTTGACTACTTTGTCATTTTATATAGATACATTCATGTATAACCAAGACTTTAAAATTTATAATATATAAATATTTAAAATATATAATATTGTATATAAATATTCAAATCAGAACAATATAGTATCTAACGGTATAATACAATTTTCTAAAAAATATACCAATCAATTGAGTACACTGATCTCAGTGAATGAGGTAGGATGAACTAAAATTTTGATATTTAATGCAACAAATTAATAATGAACATGTTTAAAATTTTGATCATTCTGGATTATATCGTAATTCAATAATAGATAACATTTGGGAGTTATCAGATTTGCTCTTTTTATCTAGCCCATTCAGTTACAAGTGGGACCATCATGTATATAACCAGGATCGGCAAATATTTAGGTAGATTTGATTTTTTGTCCCACTTGTAGACTTGTGGTCTAGATAAACCTTAGAGAATCTATGACATCAACTGATGTAAGCACTTTAAGGTTTAATCCTGACCACAAAATCTACAAGTGGGACCAAAGATCGAATCCACCTAAGTATTTTCCACCAGGATCTCTACACCCAGATACACTATCATTAACGGGTGCATGACACATATCCTCCCTCTCATAACTCAAGACCCTGGTACCGACAACCCGATCCATATTTCTCTGGGTCAACCCATATCTCACAACATTATCTTCCCCATCACAGGTCACAAACATAACCCGCATCTCACCCATACTACCCGTAAACGCCAAGTGCACTTGCTCGGGTCCCAGACCCGATTCAAACCCAATAACCTCATACTCCACGAGCTTATGATCCATCCCGGGATGTGTGTTATGGTCATTGTCAAACCCGGATCATAGATTGATCATGAGGTTATAGATGACCAGACTTGGGTAAGGTTTTTGGGGTGACTGAAATTCAGACAAATGAAGAAGAAGAAGAAGAAGAGGAGGGAATTGAGAGGGAAATATGTGTGAAGAAGATGGAGAGTGTAAGAGGGATCTTCTTGATCATTATACCATTATGATTTAGGAAAATTTTACTATTTTTTTTAGGGAATTATTCTCTTATACTTTAAATGACTGTATAATATAATACCATATATTTTAAAAATTTATACTACACAATCTTTTAAAGTTAAGGGAATGGTTCTCTAAAAAAAATTGTAAAATTCCATTATGATTTAAAGTTTGTATTGTACAAATATAAACATTTAAAATATAATGGCATGATAGCTTAATGAAATTATAATTTTTTTTTATAAATATATACTAATTCAATATCCCGTGATGCACTTGTGATAGCAGTAAAGGTAAAATGAATTAAGATAAGACGAACTAAGTAATAATATGGCCACAAGGTCATACAGTCTACTTAATTTTTATAGATTATTAAAATTGCTCATTTAACTTTTTTTGTGGTCAATATGATCACTTAACTATTAATTTTGTCGTCCAATGCCTCTTTCGTCTATTTGGATCGTTATGCGGGCGTTAGTTAAAGGAGTGTGCCTTCCACGTGATGATGTTAAGGGACAAATTTATCCAACTTTATGTCACAACAAAACCCTAACTATCTACTATTTTTTTAAGCCCTTACGCTCTCCCTCCACCATCACAGCCACCTAACTAGAATTATCAACTAATCAATCCAAGCATCTCACACATGAATGTATCTATATAAAATGACAAAGTAAAAAAATTATTGAGGTGTCACAAAATTCGAAAAAGAATGAACAAAATTTAGTCGAATATCTAAAATCAGAATTGATGATTTAATAAAATTTTATCACGTAAAGTAATTTTATAAGTAGTCGTATCTTTATAAATCATTAACCCTCACACATATATACATTCCCACAGTAAATTAATGCAAGATATAGGCATTGATATATAAAGGGTAAAAAACTTGAATGCCCCTAGACTCTTAAGTCAGCTTCATTTTGGTGCCGAAATTGTTATTTGTTTTATTTTAGCCTTTTTACTCCAAAATCTATATATTTTTAACCCTTCGCCTCTTTTGTTTGTTAAGACTAATATATCTAAGGGTAAATTTATCATTTTAGCATTCTTTATGATAATTATATTTTTGAGTTGATTGTACAATTTTTTACGTATAAAGTACAACCCAAAAAATTCCCCTACTTCCCTCTCCTCCTTCAGCTTAACCCTTCATCTCTTCCCATTCCCATCAGCCCTACCCCTGCTTTCCCCTTCCCCTACCTGTCCCTTATACACATCCCCCGATGTGTATAAGAGACAGCGTTAAAAAAAACCCTCTTCCCCATCCCCATCTCCGATCAGTCCCCCACCCCTGTTACCATTCATGTCTCACCTTCCCAAACCCCTGTCAATTACCCACTCCCCAAATCTCCCATCCCCTGTCAATTCTGCCCTCCCCACTTTCCTACGCCGTCAGCCCCTATGCCTCTCCCAATCATACCTTTCCCTCCCCCTTCTCATCCGCTACTTCTTCTCCCCTCTCCTCCTTCCCCTCCCATTCTCTTTTTAGATTTGAAATTGCCGTATGATTTGTCGATTTGGGATTTTGAGTTCTTGATTAGTGTTGGTTGAGTGTTGAAGAAAAAAGTGTAAGGGCTTCGACTGAGGGTGGAAGGGGGTTGTGGTGGTTGAGAAGCAGCAGGGGAAAGGATGGGTTTAGGAATTATTTGAATTAATTAAGTTGTACCTTATGCTTAAACAATTGTAATTCAAACATAATTACAGAATCTTACTGAAACTATGTCATTTTGGTTGAAATGACTTGAATTTCCAACTTTGTCCCTCACATTTTTTGCATGTGGTCTTGCTTTCGTTAACTTTAACGGGGAGATCAAATAGATGGAAGGTCAAATAAAAGTGTTTTTGATAGTTCGAGGGCCAAACTGAAACATTTAACAATTGAGGGGCCAAAATAAAATTGACCTAAGAGTTCAAAGCCATTGAAGTTTTTTACCCTATAAGAGTTCAGGGTAAAATACACCACGATAGTTGTATAATATAAATTTTTAATTACATAATATTTAACAAATACATGAGGTAATTGCCTCTTTATTGTAGTACTTTACTATTTATGAAGCTTGATTTATTGGGGGAAAAATGAGTTAAGAATCATCTCGTTGATCTTAAATAATTGTACAATATAAATTAAATAATTACACAATATTTTATTATACAAATTTTTAAAAAAATAATGAAATAATTTTTGGAAGTACAGTCAAAAAAATTAATTTTGTTTGATTTAACCGAACTTTGACCCGTTCCAAGTGTGAGGCAAAAAAAAAGGGGTATATTTCCTACCCAAGTTAAAAAAGGGTTAATTTTACTTTACCCCTTAATATTTAGAGTTACTATCATTTTAGTTCTTAATATTATTTTTTAAACATTTAAAATTAGACTAACATTGACTGTTAGTCGTGGTGTTAAATTTTTTTTTACCTAAAATGACATTTTTACTTTCAAATTGTTGATGTGCGGATTAAATTTTTTCATTACACCTAAAATATCTTCTTCTTCTTTTCTATAAGTAAAATTTGTTGAAATTTAAGACAGGATGATAAATGATAATAAAATATTTAAACATATCAACAAAATAGGAGATTGAGTAAAAAAATCAATCAAGTAAAAATAAGAAAAAAAAACCAAAAAAGTGAATAAAAATATTTTTATCAAAAAATAATGAATACTGAATTAGATTTATCAGAAAAAATTTAAGTATTTAAAAAAATAATTATAGAAAATAAAATGATGGCGTTAAGGGTGCGTTTGGAAGCGATGGATTTGGAAAGAAAAGAAAATAAGAAGAAGGGAAAATTGAATTTTCATCCAGGAGATTTTTTTGGGAGGAAGGAAAGGAGGTCAATGGAAAGGAAAAGGAAAGATACTGTAGTTGCTTGAGTTAAAAAAAATTTCCTTCCAAATTGGAAGGAAACTTACTTTTAAACTTACTAAAATTTTAGAAAATATCAACTTCATCCTCAAAATATACTACAACAAAATTTTATTTACTTTCATATCACAAATCATTTCATTCCTTTCCTAACTCCCAAACAACTAGGACTGTTAATTTGGCCTTGTGAGCCGGGTTTTGCAAAATCCAAAATCGGCTCACAAATATATTTGGATTTTGGACATTAATCGGGTCGGACCAATCTCACAAAGGTAAAACTCATATTCAACTCACAAAATTATTCGGGTTTCGAATTTTAATTGGGTTAGCCCAAACTCACATTATCTAATAAAAAATTTTATAGTTTTTTTATTAAAATTTTGTTTTTTGCACCCGATCAATACAATATGGAATAATATGTACTACTTATGTCTATAAACAACTATTAACTATATCATTGAACTACAATATTTCAACTATCAACAATTGACTAATGATGTTAGGTTATTATTTTTAATTACCCGAGTTTAAATAAGTTAATAGAATACTAGAATTATTAACCATTATCCACATAAAATTAAGTTATTAATGTAGGATGAAATTAATTATATATATATATATATATGGGCCAGATTTTAATCGGGTCGAGTTTAATAAAATTCAAACTCGACTCACAATTTAATCGATCATAATATTTAAATTTTAACTCAACCCAACTCACTTTAACACAATTTTAACTCTTTATTTTTCGGACCGGACTAGCCAAACTCGGGCTAGCCCGACCCACAGTCCTACAACATCAAAATCTACTCCGTTCTCTTCTCTTCTCATTAAAAATTTTTCGATTTTCTCTTCCTTCCTAAACTCCCAAAAATAGTGTAAGGGATAAAAGTAAAATTAACCCCCTAAAAAAGGTAAGAAATACTGCAATAATTATATGTCCGACGAAAGAATTAGGAAGGATAGAAAACCAATCTTGTCCAATCCCACATTCTTCCGCGTCGGCCTGCCATAGCTGGATGCTCTGCAATTCTCAGATCTCCTCACTCCCTCACTCATTTTCCTTCTCTCTCTCTCTTTTTTTTTTTTTTTTCTTTCCATTTTTGAAAAGAATTTATTAGAAAATATTAGTAGCTTTTAATTCTCAAGTCCAATACGATCATTGCTGAAACTTGAAAACAAAAAATCAGAAGGAACGACGTCGTTTACTTCTGGCCGGAAATGACGACCGATCGTCGATGGTCCTGCCTGTTTTACGCAGCAATTCTTCTCCTCGTGCTTCTGCACTCAAACGTCGTCGTTTACTGCAAAACTCTCAAGCGAGATGGTAATGTCATTAACTTCTATCCACCCCAATTTCGAAATTTACATTAGTTCCAATTTTCATGCGAAATTCGCTATCTTTCTTGAATGTACAAGTTCCGATGCACATTGTACAATTACCTAAAGCTAGTCAGTTTTTAAATGGAAATTAGGCTCCATTTCAATCCGGGATAGAGATTTGGAATTCGATGAGCAAATGAAGCACGTTATCAGTTCTGATATAGAGCAGACATTTTTGGGTTTTTCTTTTTTTTTTTTTGAGAATTATTTTTATAGCTAATCTTGATGCGATTTTGCCTTGGGAAAAAGTTGGCTGCTTTAACATATTTAGACAAATATTCAGATTCTTTGTTATTGAATTTTGATGGGTTCGGCTTAATTTTCGAAGTAGAGCTTAGAGGATGCATTTTTCTCTTTCCTTTTAATGCTTTAGTTTTGTGGATTCGCTCAGTTTTGATGCTGTTTTTCGAAATAATGATGTATCATTGCAGTTAAAGCTTTAAATGAAATTAAAGCATCTCTTGGATGGAGGGTGGTTTATGCTTGGGTTGGAGAGGATCCCTGTGGAGAGGGTGATTTGCCACCGTGGACTGGGGTCACATGCTCTCGCTCCACTGTGGGGGATTATAAAGTTGTCACTGAACTGTACGTCTATATAGCCTTGCAATTTTCGAGTCTAGTGGTCAATTTTAGAGTAATGGAGATAGTTTAAACATAGATTTTGTTTCTCATTATTAATTTCTTATTGTTCCTTTGTTGACTTGCAGGGAAGTTTATGCAGTTTCCATTGTCGGCCCTTTTCCCACTGCTGTGACCAATTTGTTGGATCTCACAAGGCTGTATGATCTATTCTTTGCTTTGATTTGTTACCAATTTAGTGCTTTAGTTTCTCGATTTACTCGCTTCTTGTGATATAGAATCTAGGAAAACATCATAATTCAACCAGTTACTGAAATTTACTATTGTTTCATTACCTGTTCTTGCAAATATTTGTCCCCCCCCCCCCCCTTCTTTCTCTACATCTTGTTGAGTATAAGCATCGGTTGAAGTTGCTTGTATAAAAATGAAATATGCCCCTTTTTATATTGATTAGACTCCTCAATCCATTATCGTTTTGCTTATGGCAGGGATCTCCATAATAACAAGCTTACTGGACCAATTCCTCCCCAAATTGAGCGTTTGAAGCGTGGCTCAAAATACTGTATATCTCTTATTCCCTCATTTTATTTAAGTAAAACCTCTCAATTTATGCTTATGCGAAAGTAGTAGTGATTGCTATTTCATTTTATTCAACATCAGACAAGAAGTTCAATAAGAGAATAGTACACTATATGCGAGAACATATGGATAATCAGATCCTTGGAGAATCATATTAACACATTAAATGCTCACATCTTCTGTGAAAACTTTGTTTAACTTTTTTATCCAGTATATGACTAGTTGGGAGTTTAAATTACTTGTAAAGGAAAACCAGGATAATAATTTTTGCTCATTTTTACTGTCCTCGAAGTAATAGAACTAAGTCGATCATTTCTTTATGTTAGAGTCTTCCTTTTGCTCAAACGCAAGGTTTGCTAATTGTTTCTCCTTTTCTGTTTTGGTTCTCTTCTTAGTAATTTGAGGTGGAATAAGCTTCATCTATGCTATTCCTCCTGAAATAGGTGAACTGAAGCAGTTAACACATCTGTGAGTATATATCTTTTGGCCATGCTTGCTTCTGATCTCTTCTATTGGAAAATTCTAATACAAAGCAGTTTTATACATCTAATGGACACCCTCACATGATATTCTGCAGCCATTTGAGTTTCAATAATTTCAAAGGTGAAATCCCTAAGGAGCTTGCTAATCTTCCTGAGCTTCGATATCTCCAATTGCATGAAAACCGTTTTACTGGGCGAATTCCCCCTGAATTGGGCACTTTGCAAAATCTGCGGCACTTGTAATCTTCTATACAAGTCCCCCCTTATTCACACTTCTCTGTCTTTTTTTTTTTTTTTTGGGTATAGTTACTGATTATGCTATGCACAATTCAACATATTTTAGGGATGTTGGCAACAATCATTTGGTCGGCACTATAAGAGAACTCATTAAGATTGAATGATGCTTTCCAGCTCTTATACACATAACCTGTAAGCTTCGTTAAGTAGCAAAAGTTTAAATACTTTACAATATATAACATGGAGATTTGGAATGATGTCAAAGGTGACATCAAGAGTAACTTGTTTAGAATAATGTGAAACAGTTACCTTTCTCTTATCTTACAGGGGGCAATCCAGCACAGCTTGCAAATATAACAAATTTGGAAATCTTGTAAGTTTGGATGTTTATACAAGTATACTGCTCTTACCATTTTGCTGGATCTGTTGACTTTCCTCTCTAAAATTTGTGATGTTGATTTGCTTTTCTTCTTTCTTTGGAAACAGATATCTGTCCTACAACAAAATGTCTGGAATTATTCCATCTAGCCTCACTCATATTCCGAAATTAACTTACTTGTAAGTGTTCTTCATTGACCTGTATTCTAAATATATCTTTTTCATGTGATAATGTTTGAAAGATCTTTTCTCTCTTGGATTTACCACTTCCAGCAAATCTATTTCCAGACGGATTTGGCATAGTTTGCTTGCATTTGATGTCTTAAAGATGCTTCATATTCTAGTAAACAATCAGGAGAGGAGTTGTTATTGAGTTTCATGCTGGCTACAACGAGCATGCCCAAATCAGTTTGAATGGACAAGCTTGAATCTTGATACTCCTTTCGTTTTTCCCCTTTGATCTTGTATAAGGCTGTAGAATAAATGCACTGATATAAGTGTTGTTTCTCATGATTTTTCTTGGGTGAGGTTATGAAGAAGATGAAGAAAGGAAAAGTAGTTGGCCGCAATGATATTCCAATTGAGGTATGGAAATGCTTAGGAAAGAAAGGCATAAGTTGGATTACCAACCTTTTCAATAAAATATTGAAGAGTAGAAAGATACCTGTTCAATGGAAGAAGAGTACTCTCATACCCATATTAAAAAACAAAGGGGATATACAAAATTGTGCGAATTACAAAGGTATATGAGCCATACGATGAAATTTTGGGAGAAGGTGATAGAAAGAATGTTATGAAACGAGAATAAGGTGTCAAATAATCAGTTTGGTTTCATGCCAGAGAGATCGACTACTGAAACCATACATGACCTTAACGAGACTTACTGAGAGATACCAAGTGATAAGGAAAAGGATTTACATATGATTTTTATTGATCTTCAAAAGGCATGGGATAGAATCCCTAGAGAAGTTATATGGAGAGTTTTAGAAAAAATATGAGTTAGAGTAGCATATATAGAATCAATAAAGGAGATGTATAGGGATGTGGTTACAAGTGTGGGAATACCAGGAGGGTTGACACGAGAGTTTCCTATAAATATAGGTTTACACTAAGGTTAAGCTCTAAATCCTTATCTATTTGCATTGGTCATAAATAAACTTACAAGACACATACAAAAGGAAATACCTTAGTGTATGTTATTTGCAAATGACATTGTAGTAGATAAAACAAAAGATGTGGTTAATACTAAACTCAAGGTTTGGAGAGAGACACTTGAGGCAAAAGGGTTTAGAATTAGTAGATCAAAAATATAATATATGGAATTTATGTTTAGCAATGGTGCACGTAGAAATAGAATAGGTATTCGTATCGAAGATCAAGAGATACCTATGAGTTAAACTCATTTTAAGTATTTAGGATCAATTTTTCAGAGTGATGGTGGTATACATCTAGATGTTACACATCGATACAGGTTCTAGTTGAACTAAACGGAGAGTAGCATCGGGAATATTATGCGACTACAAAATTCCTTTACGATTTAAGGGTAAATTTTATAGAACGGTAATTAGGCCAATGATGTTTTATGGGTCCGAGTGTTGGGCAGTGAATTACACACATGAGCAAAAGATGATAGTAGTAAAAATGCGAATATTAAGATGAATGTGTGAATACACTAGGATGGACAAGATACGTAATGAGTATATTCGTGAGAACATTAGAGTAGCATCTATTGATGAGTAGATGAGAGAAACACGCTTAAGGTGATTAGGTCATGTGTTGAGACGACTAGTAGAAGTGTTTGTCGAGAGGAGATTTTAGAGAGAGTAGTCAATATAAGAGGGGTAGGGAAAGACCGAAAAAAACTTGATGGATAACTTGTAAGAAAGATATAACCCATCTAGGATGTATTGAGGAGGATATGGTCCATGACAGAGTGCAATAACGTAATAGGATTCATGCAGCCGACCTTACTTAGTGGGATTAAGGCTTGGTTTGTTTGTTTGTTTGTTTTTGTTGAGATATCTTCAATTATACATCTATAGAAGTTTGCAATTAATTCTTTTCAGTTGCATAGAATGAATGATCACACTTGCGATCAATAAGGACCTCCTCCTCGTCTCATCCTTTTATCTCCTTGGGTTGTTTTAATGCTCTCTAATTATTGTCTATGAAAAGGTGGTTTCTGATCTAGTCTAGAACGTGTCACTCAAGATACTTATTCATTTTACCCACCTTGGTTGTTCATCACTCTTTTAGAGAACGAAAGAACAAAAATCCAAAATCCATGAAGAATTAAGAACTAGTTTGTGGCCTGTTTTTATTCGTCCTAGTACAATATTTGAACCAAGAACTTGACCTTTGGATTAAAATGCTTGAAGTAGGTTCCTAAAACCTGTTTGCTTTCATTTATCAGGTAGCTAATTGTTAATTCATTGTTTCTTAAGACTGCTCAAAATAATCATCTTGTTGCATCTTGTATCTTGGACAGATCTAGATGAGATTAATACTAGTGTTGTAGCTTGTGGCTTGTTGACTCCATTTTAGAACTTTTATATTGTTTGATTCAATTGACGGATGCTGGGACTTTAATTTTGTTTTATGCTGCATTTGACTGGTAATGTCTTGCATTGCACCTTGTTTTAGGTATTTGGATCACAATCAATTCTCGGGGAGGATACCTGATGCATTCTACAAGCATCCTTTCTTAAAAGAAATGTGAGTCTGACTTAACTCGTTTTCTCTCTGCAACTTCCAAACTTTGGAAATGTTTCAAGGTAACTGACAGACCACTGCAACAGGTATATTGAAGGTAACTCGTTCAGGCAAGGTGTAAATCCAATTGGGGTGCATAAAGTGCTAGAACTTTCTGACATGGATTTCGTAGTTTAATCTAAATACAACCGTATTCGATAGATGGTGGTAGAAATAGTTTTCATTTTTTTACCCAGAAAGGGCAATTAAACACTGCTCAGAGCAGATCAAGAGTGTGATCTCTGCTCATAGGGTGCACTGTAGCTCATAATGACTCCCATAGTGCCATGCATATATATATATATATATGTTTGTCTCCATTTCCACTACTGTGAACAGCTTAATATGGCAATCATTTTTTGTTTTATTTGTTGTAGTTTTCACATGCTAAAAAAACACTGTAAAATATGGGGAGGAATGCTTTTTTAAAATGTCGAGTATCAGTAACTACTCACTGGTTGGCAAGTGGATTCCATTTCAGGAGGCATAATAAGAAATTAGACACATTTTCCATTCTGGACAATCTCTTTGGGAGAGCTCCATTTTGTAAAGAAGAAAAGTGAAATTAATGCCCTCAATAATTTAAAGTAGCGTCAATGACTAGTGAATGCATAAGAAACAACTTATATCAGTGCATTTATCTACAGATTACTACATTCAAAGATCATTTCCCTAGAAGAAGACCAGTCACGTATGCAGCAAATTTATACATTTTTATTAGCATCAAATAAGTCCATTATCTAAACATGCTACATTATCTTGTAAGAAAATTTTCGAGTTGCACCATGAAAAATCTAACTGCTTATTAATGACCTCCAGAAGGCCACACACTTCATCCATGCACAAATGTGTTTTTTCACTGGCAACAAACTCATGAACAACACCATTAATCTCCACCGAGCTGCAACCTGGTGCCTTATCTATCCCTCGGTTTTGCATCTTCTTTCGTAACCTTTTCGCGCTATCATGTCTTCCTGCTGCAGAATACAGATTAGACAGTAGCACATATGCTCCACTGTGGCATTCAAGTTGCACAAGTCTCTCAGCAGCAGCCTCAGCCAAATAAATTTCTCCATGACTGCAAGAAGCACTCAATAATGCTCTCCAAGCAATTGCTTCCTCCGAGGAAGCACTAGTTTTAGGCATTCTCTGAACTATATTCTTTGCTTCTTTACAAGAAGCCCGGCGCGGCTAAGAAAGTCAATTATGCACCCATAATGTTCACTCTTTGGTTCCATTTCATAAACATTGCACATAACTTCTAACAACCTTAGACCTTCATGAGCCATGCCAGAGTAACTACAAGCAGTAAACATAGAAATGAAAGTGATATCATCTGGCCTTATCCCATTTTTTTCCATTTCCCAAAACAATCTAAGAGCCCCTTTACCATTTCCATTCATTCCAAAACCCAATATCATAGCATTCCAACAAATAACATCTCTCTTAGGCATTTCATAGAACACCTTCTGTGCCAAATCCAAGTACCCGCATTTTGCATACATATCAATCAGAGCAGTACCCAACTTAACACTCAATGGCATATTACACTTTCCAACATATCCATGCACCCAAACACCAATATCAAGACAACCCAAATGAGCACAAGCAGAAAGTACACTAACAAATATAGCCTCATCAGGTTCAATCCCATCTAACTGCAGCAACCTAAACATCCCTTAAGTGTTTTGTCTATTTCGTTCTGTAAGGGAGTGTATAATTATCAGGATACATCTCATTTCTCAAAATGGATTTGTATATTGCTATAATTTTCTCTAGTTCACATTCTTGAGCAAGAGGGATTTGATCACTGTGTTGCAAATGCAAATTGTGGGATGTTGAATTTGTTGAAAGATTTCATAGGCATAACAAGATGAGCAGCCAAGAATTGGATTTGAGCAGAAGGCTAAGATTCTACTAAGTGCATAGCTATTGGTTCCATCCCACATGTGATGGCCTGTCCATGAGCTTGTTTCAGTTGCTTCATATTCCTACATTTTTCTAACAAATCAAGGCATCTTTTACTGTACATCATTTGTACCTACATTTTCGGACAGGAAGCGATCTGGGGGTCTCTTGATACAAATCTTGTACCTGTCCCCGAGACACCCCCATCCCCCGATTTTCTAATTTAAAATAGGGGGATCCCTATCTAGGGAGGGGTGGTTTTAAATTAGGGAAAATCGTACAATAACCCATAACAATTGTGATTTTTATTTTATTAGTCTTTTTTTTTTTAAATGATAAAAATTATTCTCACCTAATAGAATCACATAAAAATTTTGTCCTGTGTCCATTAATATTTTAAATAGAAAATCACTCGTACCAGTCATATGTCCATTTTTTAACGGGCACATTTATGAAACAAATTTAGCGGTAGATTAAAATTATATATTTTTAAATTGTTACGGATTAAATTTCATTATTTTCGGGAAAAGATTTAGAAACAAATCTTGTTTCGCTCTTCTTCTTCAAAAAGAGCTTTCAAGGAAGATGAAAGAGGTGGCTAGAGGTAGATCGCAGTGGTGTAGCCACCACAAAATATTTTCGGTGGCTTTTGGATAACATTACACCCTGTCTCTTATACACTATAATGTGATAAGATCTACCTGTCTCTTATACACATCTAAATTGGTTTGAAAATGTCAAGCTAATAAGCTTGGACAGCCGATCATTTTTCATCAAATCACAAAAAAAAAATAATAAATAAAAAATTACCAATTTTATATTAAATGATCCTCTCAACAAATAAATCATGATAGTGACATGAATTGAGTATGAATTTTACTACATAAAAACGAATTTAAGTTAAAAAATTCTAAATTTTAAGCTTGTGAATTCATCACCAATTTCAACATCAAACAAAAGTTAATTAAACTTCATGAAATTGTAACTAAATCTCTTATAAACATAAACTTATACACATCTAGATGTGTATAAGAGACAGATGTATAATTTTGATCCCTACCATACCAAAAACTCAAAATAAAAATTATAAATTTTGGAAGAGCAGGGGAAAGGCAATTTGTTTCTAACTCTTCTCCTAAAAATGACGAATTTAATCCTAACAATTTGATAACACAAAATTTTGGTCCCCAGCAAATTTGTTTGCCCCTTAAGAAAATATTAACAAATGTATGGTAGGGATCAAAATTATACATAATTCCAATATGTATATTAATTTTCATTATTTTAAAAGACTAATAAAATAAAAGTTATATTTGCTATGAACTAATTATATAATTATCCCTTTTAATTAGACAGTAATTAAATGTCTATCACATACTATTTATTTAACTTCTTAAAAGTGTAAATCTGTCTCTTATACAATTTAGATGCTGAGTCGACAATTTTAACCCTCAAAAAAGTTGTTTCTTATGCATTCACGAAATGACTTTGAAACTACATTTTTACACTTTTAATAGTTAAGTGACTATTTTTACAAAAAAATATACATACACAAACACAAAAAATAAGAAAGGATCCTTTCCATATATGGATAAAGGGATACTCCATTACCCCTAAAAAATAAAAATTAAAACGTATTTCTAAAAATCAAAAACTCGTTCACAACTCAACTCAGGTTCTATATAAATACTTTGCAAAAAATCAAAAGAAAATAATAAATCTTTAAAGTTTGATTTTTACATTGATAGTGTAAAAAATATTTTTTACATCATAGATGCTTAGCACATGCATCTCTGATGATGCTGTATATTTTTGTACCATACATGTATGAGACATTAACTCTTCACATTTATCTAATATGTATATTTTTTGTGATTAATTTTTCTAGCGCACTCGGTATAGAAAATTTTATATACCATTAGTGTACATATATACTATGTATAGATTATTTAAATTTTAAATATCGTACTTGCATATATGGCATACATCCATGTGATGAAAAATATTTTTAACGATCTTGTTCGATAAAACCAGGTCTAAAAGGTTTAAATTTATATTTGATGAAGAATAAAATAAAAATAGTTTTTATAACTATTATGTATATTCAAATTTTGTCTTCTTTATGGTACAAAATTTTGGCATAAATAAATAAAAAGAAGGTATAAATTTTTAAGAGTAGGAAAATTATTTATACATGAGCAAAAAATAAATAAAAATATTATTTTATAACTATTATATATATTTAAATTATTTTATTTTTTTATTTCTAATAGAAAGGGTCTTTTATAACTATTTTATATATTATTAATTCACAAATAATTATTTTCTTTTCTCTAACTGTTTTATTCAAGTACTCTCTTGCATGTTAGTTAATTAGACTCAATTTATATATTTCTATATGCCAATAACATTTATAACTATTTTAAATAAAAATATAAAATTTTTGATCTATTATAATGTGTATTAATCATGTATTTATTTTAGTTACAACATAAAGTTGTGTGGTTTAGAATCAATGTATAATAACTAATTTATTGTTAATCGTTGTAGATAAGTTAAATTGTTGAATTAACATTTAAATTTAGTAGTGTTAATAGATTCTTTCACTTTAAGCTTTTTACCTTTTTAATATCAAAGTTTTCCTCCATCTTAAAAATCACAAAATTAATAATCGTACAAATAAAGATATAGTATTTATAAAAGTGAATAAAATATTAAAGTATATAACACTATTTTCTTATCTCATTTAAATTTTTTTTGTTACAATTAATTTAGATTTGTTTTTTCCTTCCCTATATGAAGAAAACAAAAATTAACCAAGCAATGAAACTAAAACTCAATGCGAAATAGAAAACTCACAATTTTTAATTAAGATAAAAGTATTTGTTAATTTTATATATATTTAATAGTAATATTTTATTACAAAATCCTTATCTTTAAGAATATCATATCATAAGAAAAATAAATTTAGCCTGTGATACAATGCAGTGTCTAAAATATTTCAAAATAATCATTATAACACATACAAGAATTATACGCATAATTTGTGATGCTAGTATAGAAACTTAAATAAGTAATTAATATAGCAACAATACATATTATGCAAATAAATCATAGTATTAAATATTCTAAGTATATACTGGGTATATATTGAGTTTAAATGTTAATTTTGGAAACTACAATACTAATTGTTACAATATTTAATAAAATTTATTAATTTATATTAACTATTGATTTATACATGATCTAGATTAAATAAGAGAATGCATTATTACAAATTATTCTAGAATAATCATTAATATACTTATAAGAATACTATGTATAAATTGTTGAAATGACAAATAGAAAAAATAAGTAAGTAAGGTAAAAAAACAATATGAATTATGCAAATAAAATCATAATAGTAAATATCCTAAAATTTTGGAAAGTACTATACAATTTTTACACTATTTAACAAAACAATAAAAATGTAGATTAAATATCTTAGGAAACAATACAAGATGTTAATTAGAAAAGTATGTAGAAAATGAAAATAAAATTCACACACTTTTGGTAGCTTTATTTTATATATTTCATAAATTCAAATTTAATTTCATAGTAAAATACTATATCAAAATATAATTTTTGAGCTAACCATGTTTGATATCATTCAGGATGAAGGGAAGAGTTTAGAATATTGATAAAGTTTTGAAGTGAATGTTAGTGTAAGGTTAAGAAACATGGAACAATAACAATATATTTTATATTTTGATACATATTTACACAATATGTTAAAAAATTAATCACAATAGAGATTATATAAAAACTACATGTTATTTTGGATATATTTAGAATTATAAATTTTTTCACCCTAACATGTACTTTAGAATTATAAACTGTATTTTTGTGTATATAGACATCTACTGGTAAATAAATAATGTTAGGTATCAATGTGATCATTTATGTTTATAAATGACAACAATCTTAATATATTACGCGGTATCTATCCATATTATAGAGAATATATTAGTTTAATCTTTGTAATTTGATATCTTTGTTATTTATGTTTTACTTAAGTTTATTTTTTTCTTATTTTTTGAAATTTTAATTAATTATTTTGTAGTATTACTATATATTATTTGATCTCATGTAAATATTTTTCCTAATAAAAAAACTTTAACACGATTTATCTATAAAATGATATTTTATACTTGATAATGATTTTATCTTTTAGTAATGATAAAGAATATATATATATATGTTGGTGTCGTTATAACAAATTATAATTTGAAAACTAAACGTGAAATAAAATTATTTTAGACCGAAATTAACCACATTTTGTATCATTAATATGAATTAAGAGATCAAACTTCAAAGTTTCAATAGAATACTAAAACAGATGTTATCATAATTTTAAGAAATATAAAAAATACCAATATATTTACTACATGTATCTATACATTTACACAATATGTTAATGATAATTAATTGTGATAGAGATTTATATAACATTCCAATTAAAATAACGTGTAATTTTGGACATGTTTAGAACTATATGTTTTTTTTTTTGTTATTAGCATTGCATGTATTTTATAATATGATAAAGGATTATTTTTATTAATATTCGGTGCATTTTAGAATAACACAAAAAAAAAAAAAAACAAGTCATCATTTTAATTTTTTATAATGATTTTAATTTATTATGTGAATCTATCACTAATATGCAGAATATATTACTTTAATTAAATTTTAAATTTTTATAATAACTCTTGATGTATTTGTTCTTTACATTTTAATCATATTCATTTTTTTTTTACTTTTTGAAATTATAATTAATTTTTGTATTATCCATATATCATTTGATTTCATATAAATATTTTTTCGCTAATCAAAGAATATCAATACTTCATGTGTAAAATAATGTTTGGTGATAGTGATTTTGTATTTTAGTAATGACAAAGCATATACAAATATATTTAAAAAGTCCAATACTATGGAAAATATCTTTATTTTTAACAGATCAAAATAATTGGTGGTCTTATAAGAAATCATTATCTAAACATATAGAAGAGAAATAGAAATAATATGCAAATAATGTTATATGTTGTAAAAACAAATGACATTAAACAAATAACAAACAATATTGAAAAAAAATTAAAAAGAAAGAAAGGCAAAAATAATTACAAAAAACAGAACAAAGATATTAAATATATATCTTTCGTATAAAAAAATTATATGCTTATAAGTGACAGAAATATAAGGAGCTACTAAGATTAATGAAACATAATTTCCAATACTCAATAGGAAGCATATTTAAGTATTTCTCTACTTTTTTGTAATACTTAAAATATCCGCGTATTATGAAATATAATTTCTAATTCCCAATAGAAAAACATAATTAAATTACTCATTGTCTATTATAACCTCCTTTTTAGGACACAACCGTCTATTTTGGCATAAATACATAATAAGATGGAAGTATTTGTATAAAATATTATTATGATTAAAATTTCAAAAAATAAATTATATAATTTCTAATTCCTAATGAGAAAACATAATTAATTAAATATATGGTAATCTACAATCTACCTATTGTTTAAGATATGACCATATATTTCGATATAAATACATATTTATAATTAATTTATTTGTATAAGAGACAGATATTCTACATCTAGATGTGTATAAGAGACAGATTCTAAGACATTCTCCATATTACAGATAGGTATAGTATAATATTTTAAATTCATTATAAAAAATTGAAATAATAATTTGTTCTTTTTTCTTGCATTAAAATGCATCGAATGTTCATGAAAATATCCTTTATCTTATTCTAAAATGTATGAAATGCTAATGAATAAATTGTTTATTCCTTAACTTATTACGAAAGTTTGGCATAAATACCTAATAAAAATGTATATAATTCTAAAAGTATTTCTTCATTTAAATTTAAGAAAAGAATAAAATATTTTTATTATATTTTGTAACTGTTATATATGGTCAAATTATTTTTATTGTTTATTCATAATAAAAACAATCTTTTATAACTATTATAAATATTCTAAATTCACTACAATTATTTTCTTTTCTTTAATTGTTAATTCAAGTGTACCCAGTTTGGAAAACTTAATTAGATTCTTCCCCTTGCATACTTTATATATAAGGTTAATTATACTTCACTCTACACGAAATGTCTCTGATATTCACCTGTCTCTTATACACATCTAGACATGTATAAGAGACAGAATTATACATGAATCAAATATTTTCCTTATGAATTGTTTAATATTCATAATAGTTATAAAGAAAATATTTGATTCATGTAGAAATCGATGAAAAGATGCATTGAAGTTGAATTTGGCATTTTTGCTGGCCTTTTTGGCTGAGATTAATTAAAGAATATGACAAATCTGACCGATATCATTTTGTAAACACAACTTTCCTTAACTGACAGTCAACAATAATGTTTTCACGACTCTTGATTATGGTGACTTATTTAACTTGAAATTTTGGTTAACATGACAGGCTATAGCCTTTAATATAAGAGTACGATTAATTTAAATTTGTTTTTTCTGTCATACATGAAGAAAAGAAAATTAACCAAGCAACGAAAGTAAAGTTCAGGAACAAAATTAAAAACTCACAATCTTTAATTGAGATAAAAGTATTTGTTAATTTTATATCTCTTTAATAGTATTTCTATTACTAAATCTTTATGTTTAATAACATCATTTTATAGAATATTAGTTTAGATGAACTATTAATGAGTTAGATAATAAGTTTAACTGGTATTCCAAAATATTCTAAAATAATGATTATAAGAATACTCTAAATAGTTACAGGTATATCATGAGTTTAAATATCAAATTCAAAAATTACAATACCAGTTGTTATAGTGTATTCTAAAACAATGAAAAAATATTGGTTTGAACTAACTATTGAGAAGGTAAAAAATGTTAAACTAATTGTATGATTCATACTCAAAATTGTCTAGAACAATTATTGTACAACCTATATGTGTATAAGATAATATAAGTTGTAGGAATAAAATTATTTTAATAAACAACATATATTATTAATAGAGTCACACTATTAAATATCATAATATAATTACAAATATACATTGATAGACATATCGATTTTGAACATTACAATATAATTTTCCACTATTTAACAAAATAATAAAGACGTAGATTAAACATTTTGGTATATAATAAAAGGAACGATATTGAAAAGGTACAAAAAATTAAAAAAAAATAAAATCCATACACTTTTATTAGCCTTCATTTTGTTTATATATTTAATAAATGATAATTTAATTGTCTACTAAAATATTATATCTATAATATAATTTTAGAGTTAACCACATTTGATACCATTCATGATGAATGGAATAGTTCAGAATATCAATATTATCATAAGGTTAAGAAATATAAAAAATATCAATGTATTCTCTATCTGGATACATAATTAATTTACACAATATGTTAAAAAAATTAATTAGAATAGAAATTATAGAAATTACATGTTACTTTAGATGTTTTTAAAATTAAACATGTTTCATTCGATTTGCGTGCATTTAGAGTAATATAGAGGATTTTTTTTCATTGATTTTCTCTACATTTCAGAGTAAGATAAAAGAATAAATTTTTAATTTTACCTTTTTATTATAATTTTAATATACTACGTGATACCTATCCATATTATATAGAACATACTAGTTTAATTTGTTGTTTTTCTTATACAGGAAACATAATTTTTGTTTGATATATTTGTTCTTTATATTTAGGTTTATTTTTTTCTTATTTTTTAAAATTTTATTTAATAATTTTTATAATTATTACTATATATTATTTAATCTCCTGTAAATATTTTCATTAATCAAAGAATTTTGACACGCTTCATCTATTAAATAATGTTTGATATTTGATAGTGATTTTATCCTTTACAAGTGATAAAGAATAGATAGATATGTTTCAAAAAAGTTCAATATTATGGAAAAAGTCTTTGTCTATAATTAATTAAGTTATTAACGGTGTTGCAATTAGAAAATACAACCTACGAACCTAAAAGAAAAATAAAAACTATTTTAGATCGGAGTTAACTACATTTTATGCAAAAGATGAATAAAGAGTTTAGAGTGATAATTAAATATTGAAGTGAATGTTATCATAACTTTAAGAGATAACATAATAATATGTTCTCTATATGTATACATATTTTACATAATATGTTAGCAAAAAATTAATTATGATACAAAATATATATAAAATCTTACTTAAAGTAATAACGTATAATTTTAGTTATATTTAGAACTACAATTTCATTAGCATTTCGTGTATTGTAGAGTAAGATAAAGGATTGCTTTATTTAACATTCGTTGTATTTTATAGCAAGACAAAAGATCAATTTATTATGTTAATTTTTTATAATCATTTAATGTACTATATAATACATATTTATAATATAGAAAATATAGTAGTTGATCTGTTTAGTTGTCCTATACATAAGACATAATTTTTGTTTGATTTATAATATTATTTACATTTTAATTAGATTCATTTTCTTTCTTATTTTTTGAAATTTTTATTGATCATTTTTTTGTATATTATCCGTATATCATCCGATTATCTATTAATATTTTCCCTACCAATAGAATTTCAAAATACTTCATCTATATAATGTTAATATTTTTGCTACTACTAGAATTTCAAAATACTTCATCTATATAATATTTGATACTTCATAATAATATTATATTTTTTGTAATGATAAAGAATATGAACATATATTTAAAAAGTTCAATACTATGTAAAATATCTTAATCTTTAATTATTTAATTAATTGGTAGTGACGCTATATGAAAATAATTTAGACACCTAAAAGAGAAATATAAAATATTACTATTATCATACATTGTTATCATAAAAGAGAAAATTTGTTTAATCTTTATAAAAAATATAGATGTATATATAATTTTGTAACAAATAACAAACAATATTGAAAAAAAAAAAAAAAGATAGGTGAAAATAATTACAGTGAAATGAAGAGCAAAGATATTAAAAATATATAAATTTTGTTTAAAAAACTCAACAATTAAAAATTTCATTACTTATTTATTTTTTAAAAAATAAAAATTTTCAATAAATTAGAAGTATTTACGCACGTTGTTTTAAGTTAGTATATATATATAGAGTATAGATGAGTAAGTCTTAACTACTCACCCTACAATGCTAATGAATATGACAGTAGTTGAAATATACCTCAAAGATTTTATAATCTTGCGAAGAACCCATGATGCCAATTTATCTTTTTCCAAAATTTGGCATCATGGGTTCTTCGAGATCATCAGTTTTTTTGTTGTCTTGTGTTGTTTTTTTGTCATGGAGGTTTTGTTCGTCTTTAGCGGCAGCAGAACAAGTTGAGGTGAAAGTAAAAGGAGTTACTTCCATTGCCAAGACTGATGATAACTTCATTTGTGCAACTTTAGATTGGTGGCCTGAAAATAAATGTGATTATAATCAGTGTCCATGGGGAAAGGCTGGCCTCTTCAATTTGGTACTATAATTTTACATTTCATTTGCCTATCAATTCTTGATGTTTTTAGAGAAAAAAAAGAAACTTTCACAATCCATTTTCTTATGGTTTTATTATGGTAACTTTGCAGGATCTGAAAAACAAGATTCTTGCCAATGCCATGAAAGGTTAGAGTGCATGTGCATACAGCTAAAGAAAGTTGAAAAAATTTTACGACACTAGAATCATGGTTAAAAGGTATCAGTCGTGGTGATGACAGTTCTACCACTGCTCGGTTGCTGTAGTATTGAATTAGTATCCGACAATAAATTTATCTAAAATCACAAAAAATGATATAAAAATTACAAATAATTGTTAGTATATTAATTTTAAACAATTAACTAGCCAACAATATAATACAATTTTAGTTAGATGTATATAGGTCGAAATGGAGTATCCATATACACATCTAGATGTGTATACGACTCAGACTTGGCCGAGTCTTTAAACAAATTAGAATTATGAAGCTAAATTTTTAGAAATTTTTATGTTTCCTCTATAAGATTTACTATGTTGTTACCATTTTTTGTGATAATTCTGTGTGTTAGTCTCTGCAATGGATTTAGCTAGGAATAATTCTTGGGAAACTATGGATCTCTAAATTGTTTCTTGAAGTTACTAAATTGGTTCAAAAGTTCTTGAACTTGTTGAAATTGCAGCTTTCAATTCTCTTCGGATCAGAATTGGAGGTTCCCTTACAGATCGAGTCGTCTACAATGTTGGAACTTCAATCTAACTAAGAAATGCCCACATTTCAAGAAACGTCCAAAGGAAATGTTTGGATTTAGCATGGGTTGCCTTCACATGGATAGATGGGATGAGCTCAATGTTTTTCTCAACAAAACAGGGTATCATATCTATGTGTCTATCATAACAATGTTGTTAGAAAAAGAAAGGTCTGTCAAGTTGTTTCAGATGAATATATTTGTTTGTTTGCACAGGGCTTTGGTAACATTTAGCTTGAATGCCCTTATTGGAAGGCAAAAACCAGCAGCTGGTGATAGTGATATTCTTTGGTTAGGAGATTGGAATTCCCAAAATGCTCGCGATTTTATGGCCTATACAGTCTCTAAGGGATACAAGATCGATTCTTGGGAACTTGGTAACTAAGATTTTGATGCCAATTAAGCCCAAGGATTTTCATGTTTTTTTTCATGTTGTTTGTAAGTTGCAAGTTGAATTTCTTTAGGAAATGAGCTGTCCGGAGGTGGGGTGGCAGCAAGAGTAGAGGGAAAACAGTTAGATATGGCAAAGATATGATTGTACTGAAAAATGTTGTGAAAGAATTGTATCCAGATCCAAGCACACAGCCAAAAGTCTTGGGACCTGGTGGCTTCTATGATGAGCAATGGTTCAATGACTTCCTTCAGACATCAGGACCAGGAGTTGTAGATGGTGTAACTCACCATACATACAATCTTGGCGCAGGTTAATCCCAATATTAACTTGATTCTTGATTCTGACGCATATTGCTTAAGCGATGTTGCCTCTGTTATCTGCTTGCCATTGAAGTCGAGAACTAGATAGCTCAAGAGATTTTCCATTTTGTAGGTGTTGACAAGACACTGATCAACAAGGTTCAGGATCCATATTTCCTTGACCAAGTAGCTCAGACATACAAGGATGCTTCAAGGAGTGTAGACTTGTTTGGACCATGGTCAGGAGCATGGGTCGGAGAGGCTGGTGGAGCTTATAACAGTGGTGGCAAAGATGTCTCTCATACCTTTGCTAATGGATTCTGGTCTGTGCCGACTGCCCCCCCCTCCTCTCTCTCTTCATTTGTGTTTTCAAAAGAAATTCTGCTTTTCTATCAATTCTTGATGGAACCATGCATTTTGGGGTGCTTGAAATAGGTATTTGGATCAATTAGGCATGACATCGGCTTTCAACCACAAGGTTTTCTGCAGACAAGCCTTAATTGGAGGAAACTATGCACTCCTTAACACTACAACTTTCATTCCAAATCCGGATTATTATGGGTCAGTATCTTGTGTTTCTACATATTCATAAAGTAGGTGGCAATTTCGTTAACTTTCGTTACTTCTGAATGATCTGTTGCAGTGCACTTTTGTGGCATCGACTGATGGGGAAAAATGTTCTTTCTGCCACTCATGAGGGCTCCCCTTATTTGCGTGTTTACTCACATTGCTCAAAGAAGAGCGTAAGCTAGTGTTTAATCTTGTAGCACTTTCCATTCCAACTTCACTTTTGTTACTTTCCTTCAGATAATCCCAAGTTTATACTATATTCTACTCTAGTATCTGAGACAGATGTACTCATCTATTTTGTTTGCAGTCTGGTGGATTGCAACCTAATCTCAACATGTCAAATGCTCGACAAGTTGAGAATAATTAACAATCATTTAGAACTACCTGTCACTATACAAAACTAGCATGTGTATAACAAGACTGTGATCTTTTCCCCCTACTTTGGAATACCTCTTAAATACCTCATTGTTGTTGAATGGAACTCCATTGAAGCTCACAGAATCATCTGATATCCCAGCTCTGAATCCTCAACTAGTTGATGCTTCTAAGCCTATTTCTGTTGCACCTGATTCAATAGTCTTTGTTAATTTGAAAGGCTTTAAGGCCCCAGCTTGTGCATAGAACAGCAGATATGCATTAACCTCAATAGTTATAACCAGTTTTCAGTTCTTTGAGTTATTCTGATTCATTATATATTTTAGACTGCGAGTCATAGCCAGTTTTCTATTCTTTGAATCTCTACTTTATTTTTTGTTTTCTTTTCAGTCATATTAGTAGTGACTCAAAATTATGTAGCCAAGTTCCTCTTAAAGAGGTAATCCAAAGTAGGGGGAAAAGGATGAGTGAATAAGAAAGAAGATTAATGTATACGAAGTATCTTGGCCTTTAGAAGCAAAATAAAAGACATGACAGAGATTCTTAGAAGCATATTTCTTTGCAATTCTTTTCCTTCCAACTTTAGATCCCAAGAAGTTTTCACAATTTATCCCACATGGCTTTTTAACATCTTAAAAAATAATGAAATGAGGCCTAGGAACCAGATTATTCAGAGTATTTTGAGAGGTAAAGGCCTCATTAAAAGGGAAATTACACAATCTTCTGGTTAGAAAAGGTGTGAATAATAAGAAGAAAGAATGCCTTTCTGCTTCTAAAGGCCAAACCATGCTTTGTATACACTAGTATCAACTTTGCTTGCCTCCTCACCCTTACATTACAGTATATAGCTATATTCAACTCTTTCAACAAAAAAAACTTTTCTCTTCCTTTGCTTCTCCTTCAAATAAGGCACCAATGCATTAAACAACCATTTCATTTCTCCAATTAACTCACTTCAAATTTGGTGCCATTTCAAAGAATGGATATCTTGTTCAAGCAGTTGAGGTAACTTTGAGCTTAGAATTATGCAAAATCAAAGTTGATTACTTGAACTTCTCGTGTTTAAATCATCTAACAGGTTTCTGAATGTGAAAAACTAACATTTCATCACTCAACAGTCATATATTTATGCGGTGCTTATATTAACCATCTATTTTGCATTGATCATTTGCAACTTCTCTGCTAGGACTAAATATCCTAACGTAGGCCAGGAAAGCAAAGAAGGCAGCAGCACTGCACCAAAAGACAGAACAATCCCACCCCAGAAAACTCAGTCGTTTAAAGGAGGTCTATCCTGGTTTTTCAGTCCTTGTTCTTTCTGATTATAGAATCTGTTCTTTTATTTCCTTCTGTTTTCTGTATTTTCTTGTTTCAGAATCTGAAAAAGGAAAAAAAATTATTTGCGTTGGAGATAATGACTTCTGTGTTGCAACAACAAAAATGGTCCATCTAAGGACAGTAATACCTTACACAGAAACATAATACCGAGTCTTGCAGAGAAAAAAAGAAGTCAGATCTGGTTACGGAGGCAGTTTTCTGGATCAATGAGCAGAGATATCTGATTCAGTAAATGAAGGTGAATATCAAACTGCAGTTGCAGCAGCTGCTTTTGCTGTTAAATCTCTTGAAGAATCAAGAACTAGAGAAGAGAGAAGGAAAGCATCCTTGGCTAAGACCAAGAGTAACACAGAAGCAGCACCTCCTGTGCCTGAACGTCGCACAAGATCCACAAGTTTCTCAGGTGGGTTGGAAGATACAAGAAACCTGAATATAATGCAGTTGGTAACGCGTAATTTTATGATTATGTTTTTGAACTTTGCACTATCAACAATTCCACAAAGACATCAGCTATGTAGCCCAGAGAAGTTGCAATGGTTGAGTCTTTTATAACATGGTATTCAACTTAACGAGTTCACGTCAGCATCAGATGAAGTTTCAAAGCAAAACTTGGATGATCCTGACAGGAGGCTGCAGATAAGTACAGAAACAAGTGAGAAAGTACCTAAAAAAGAAGTTATTCCTACCCCAGCCATCAAGAAGAAGGTGTCATTCACAGATACTCTATCGAACAATACAGCCAGTTCTCAACTGTCTGTGAACTGCCTAGTAGGGAACCCATCAAACCTTCCCTATCCACCAAAAAGGCACCATCATTTGATAAAACTTACAGTAGAAAGGCAGAGATCGAAGAGCCAAAGCTGGAAATTCCGACCCCCATTCTGCCACCATTTCTACCTGGTGATACCACTAGGCAGAGTCCAAAAACACCAGGAATGGGAGACACTCAGGCAGAAGCTTGGGAAAAGGAAAAAATGACTATGATAAAAGAGAAGTATGTCCATCTTTTCTTTAGACTAGCAAACAAAAAGAATGAACAACTCTCTTCATCTAAAAAACTATTCAACTCAAACAGCATTTATTCCTAAGTTGACAAACAGCTAATTATACAGCCAGTTAATACTTAATTGCACAGCCACTTAAATTGTTTTCAGCTAGCCAGCTAACAAAACTTTTCAGGTATGAGAAGTTGAGGACCACAATTCTTGAGTGGGAGCAGAAGAAGAAGACCAAAGCCAAACGTCGATTAGAAAGAACAGAGGTTCTGTTTTCAGTTTCACATCTATTTTAGGAAAAAGTTAGTACTACCCAGTTTACAAGTTATATACTATATTAACATGTTTCAGGCTGAACTGGACAAGAGAAGAGCAAAAGCAATGCAGCATTACCGTAGTGAACTTGAAAGAATTGAAGGCGTTGTCAGAGGAGCAAGGTCACAGGCTGCAGAAAATCTGAGAAATGAAGAAAAGAATAAATGATGATTATTGCACTTTATTCGATTTTCTTAGAAAAGTGTATTAATGCTGGACTTGGATTTGTATATATGATAGCTATTCATTAGTGTGTAAAATTGTTTGTGTACATAAAGAACTTCAAAGACGAAATATGATGTGATCTCTTGTACACAAGCAAGCCTAGCAATTTAGCAAATGTACTTGAATGCTAATTCGCTTTCTTTATCAGAAATTACTATGATCACTTAGCTCCAGAAAGGAAATTATTGAAATCTATTAGCAATGTCAGACAAGATAAATTTGATTTCCGGCATGCCAAAGAAAAAAAAGTAAATTCTGAATGTAGTCCTAACAAAAATAAAGACCGTATACAGTATGTACTGAACCAAAATTATGTGATCACCATTATGAGGAAAGAATACGAAGACATGCCCTTCATGGATGATGGAAAAACCTCCGGATAGAAAGGCTCTTCAGTCCAGTAAAGATCATAATTACACATATCCTCTTATGAAGAATCTGTTTATCTTGTCAATATCAAACATGAAAGTGTAGGCAAATGGGGAAGAAGTCCATGAATCAAATTTGTATGTTCAAATGGTGACGAGGAAATCGATTTCACCTGATAAATCTAACCAAATTCAGGATGTTTACTACTATAGAGAAATTCCAAATGCAGTAGAAACATTGAATCAAGAAACAGGTTGGTCACAGGTGTTAGAGAAATTCACTCTCCTTTTAATCAGGAACAAATAGGCTTTCGAGAACTTACCACCTAAGTATGCTAGCAAAAAAGTATAAATCCATTACATCAACAAATATTGTAAATATAAAACACCAATCTGCAGCGAAATCCACAAAAACTCTCACAATTTCCTTCATTACAGAAACAACAGATATTTACAGCATTTTACAATAAACTCAAAATCAAAGGGAAGTCCACTAACCCACACACACACACACAAAAAGACAAATTGACAAACATCCATACTAATACTGAAGCCTATACAAAGTCAAAAGTCAAGAATTAGACCAAGTAAAAGAGTTCCAGATCAACTGAAGAACAGAAGAAAACATATCATGACGTGATTTCTCTTGCCAGCCAATCCAAAGCAGGATATGCGAAGTATAATACTAATAAAGCTGGGAGAGCTAAGAGAATTGTGATCAGCAGGTAAAGCATCAAAATGGCAGCAGTAGGTAATGCAAAGATAACAATCAAAAGGAAAATGATGACCACTGGAAACTTTACTGAAAAGTGAATGAAGTAGCCAAGGGATTTTATAAAGGAAAACTGGGGCCTTTCTAGAATGTTGGTGTTGCTGACAGGTTCATTATCACTGTTGTTAGACCCAGAAATGCCAAGACGATGAACCCTTCTGCAGATAGTATTGGATGTATTATTGTGTAACTGAAGTGCATTTGGGAGACCATAGCTGATGATCCCCATAGATGGAGGAAGGGTTCACACTCTCCCCGTTTCTGCTCTCAACCATCCAGAGCAGAAAGAAATTTTTGCTGACTAGGGAAATTTGAGATTCCCCTTGTAAATCAGTCGAAATGTCAACCAATTGCACCATGGGCATGAAATGAACAATGGGATCTGAATCTGTTGATTGGAGAACTTCAAAACAGCCCACTTAAGTCCTAGGACACAACTCTTGCAAAGCGTGTGGCCACACCATAAAACATAAGGAACATTCTCCACAATGTTGAATGATTCCCAGCATATCGGACATTCCAACCCTTCTTCAGCACTGGCACTGGAACAGATCTCATCATCTGAGGATTCTTCTATACATTCCAGACTCTCACTAGAACTAACCTTCTTCTGCCCCAAGCTTCCAAAAGCATTTGAAAGAGATTTCCACATAATGGCAAAAAGCAACCCCGACTGACATGAGTAACAAATATAAGCAGCTAAAACATGGATGAGTTCTGAGCAACAAACCTGCGACACAAAGTCAATGGTCAACTACTTACAGAGGTGGAATGCCACAGAGCAAACCAGGGCTACTTCCAAGTTCCAAGTTTCTTGCAATAAATAAACCAGGGAAAAGGGGGCACCAAAAATTCACCGCAAAACAGCAAGTATAACATTGAATGATAGACATTAAAATGGTAAACAATGAGCTGCCCGATTTACAAGAACAACAAGTTGTTTCAGTTACATTCAAAATAAAAAGACTTCCACAACTTCCTTACCAAACATCTTGTATAAACTTCAAATGACATAAGGTATGAAGTTATTAATTTTACCTCCACGCCTTGTAATACACAATACAGAATAAAGTTATCAGAACTTGCTAGTAAAACAAGTTAGTTTACAATTTCTTTTATTGTATCACTTTTCTTCTTTTGTAACTCTGGACAAGTACATTGAATCCAGGGCCCAAAAGTAAGACCAATATAATAAAACTTGGTCAATTATACACATTCGAAGAGTTTTATTGAGACAGTCGCAGTCTTTTGGGCCGTCAGGAAGCGAAAGGCCAAAGAATCAAGTTCACTACGGTAATGCTGCATTGCTTTTGCTCTTCTCTCCATCAGATGTGTATAAGAGACATGATCGTGCGAAAAAAATTCAGCCTTCCAAGAACTGAATTGCTGACGTCCAAAATGCATTTTATGGCTCAGCTAAAGCTTCGGATACACAACCAGTGGCCTTATTTTTCTAAATCCTATTTCTTTGCTTAAAAGCTAGGAGATAATGTATCCAAATACCCCTTATACACAATAGAAATATTTGTTTGAAGAATGCTAATGTACACCTGTATTCAAATTTCAAGCAAAAGACAAAAATAAGAAACAGGCTGATTCTCAAGCATTAATACAGCAAAAAGGCCAAATTTTCTCATGCAAAATCCCCCAAACAATCATTTCTATTACCCGAAAGAGCAACCTTTACAGACTCAAAAATAAGAAACACTTTTCTGCTAAAGGTATTCTTTCTTTTGTCAATTTTGGATAACTAATTCTTTTCCTTTTACCCCAGAGGGAAAAAAAATTCAAGAAACTGCATAAAATACAGAACAAGAATCAAACTTTTATGCATCTAACGACCCAGATTAAAATTACACAAAATGAGCTAAATTTACAATTTAGAAAAGAATTTTATGTGTAGTAGCAGAAAAGGTGATCGAGATAGGTGACTTTGGTAAAAGCTACTGTCTCTTGTGATAAATCTTGATAGAAATAGAAGAATTATATGTATCTGTATATGCATACAAAGGTGAAAATGGCAAAAAAAAACTTACTGGGATTTGATGATCTTGGGGGGGGGGGAAAAAAATGTTGGGAAAGAGATGAAGAGAAGTCAGAAGAGAAAGGGACTCTTCCTCTCTCTTGCCTGCAAACTGGGAGGGATTTTTGTTTTTTTTGGAATTTTTAAGTTGAGGGATTAATTTAGAAGCTATGAGACGGCGTCGTTTTCAAAAGGTTTTATGTAGTTTTGCTTCCATCATGGATCTAACGATGTCGTTAGGCTGTGTGAAGTGAAAGTGAAGTCGATGATTGTAAAAATAAAAGGGCAGTAATTCAGGGTCCGGTAAATTCTGGATTTGACCCACGAGTTGACATTGAATTTAATAATAAAATATTTTTATTTAAATTATTTTTCAAGTTTAATTATTATTTAAATACAGATAAATAGACAAATATATCGAGTGATAAAATCCAATGGTTTTCATTAAAGTCAAATTTGTTGATGTCTTCATATATACTTTACAATTTTTTTTCCTTGTATTACTAGTGTAGGTATAAACTGATTCATTCATTCATCTACATGTAAATAAAAAAATTTCCAAATAATTCAACGAGGCTATAAAGGTAATTTCAAGAACTAAAAATAATAATAATAACTTATAATAATAATTGTTATAACCAACAATTGTTTCTTTGATCAAAATGTGGTTCTGATGACAAAATACCTTTTCACTCCCAGCTTTATTAGTATTATACCTGTCTCTTATACACATCTAGATGTGGAATTTATTTATCTTGTTTTGACTTTGTATCAGGCTCTGTCTCTTATACACATTATTACCTACTAATTTATTAGCCCCTCATGCTAAGGCAGAAAATGTCATCCAATTACCCATTCTTCAGAGGGAATTAGCTCTTGCAAATGAACCCTAATACACATGATTTTGGGACATAGACAACGAGATTTGTTTTAGGAGTTAAATCTTGTAGATATTAAGGCTTATAGGAACATCTCGAGATGTGTCTAATTCATGTTAACTTGTCGAACATGATTCTGTCTCTTATTCCCATCTAGATGTGTATAAGAGACAGGTCATATGTATATCTTACCCAGTGGTTGCTGAGTTTTTTAGTATATATATAATATTTTTTAATTTTTATGAGTATATATAAAATTATTAAAATATTTATACTCTTCAAAAAATTACATTGTTACCTATGAAAAAATCAGACTACTTAAGTTCAAAATCTTTTATTTATTTTTGAGCGAGGACAAATTGAGTTCGAGTTTTAAAATTAATAACTTCATACCTTATGTCATTTGAAGTTTATACAAGATGTTTGGTATTACAAGGCGTGGAGGTCTCTTAATACCTTGACTCTTTTGATTTATTGTAAATTAAGGCACTATCACATGGATTTTTAGATATCTTAGAGTGACTTTCTTTTCTCCAAATAGTTATTCTCTCCTAAGAGTCCTAATTAATACTGGTGGAAAAGGCACACAAATGTGAATTTTTTTTTTTAAAGAAATTGTTATTTTTAAAAAATAGTCTGTCTCTTATACACATCTAGATGTGTATATTAACTCTAGCAAATGTGCTTAAGTTATTTACTCTCCATTGTTATATTTTGACATGATATAATAGATAAATTAAAAATAAAAGATTTGGTATCTGTTAAGATGTGTATAAGAGACAGACCCTGTAATTGGGCAATACAAAATTACCACTTTTTCTTTTTTTTGAAAAAAATAGAGAATGTAAGATTTTGTACATTAATGGATTTAAAAATGTGTTCTTGTAGATGTGTATAAGAGATTTTTAAATAGGAATATGTTAGCTATAATGTCCATATTGCCCTCCAGTCCAAAAAAAAAAAATCTCTAAACAATATAGTTTGATTTTCCTATTTCTTCGCTTAATCCTTGCGGAAAACATTTACTACTACTTATTACTTAATAATGGAAGAGCAATCCAGTGTCATTTTCTGTAATTAATTTAATTACAAAATTTGTGTTTTTTTTTTTTTTTTTTTTCTTCCCACAAAATTTGTGTATTCTACAAATATCTACCCACTTCAAAAATAATTCTAACATTTTTTTTTAAATTATTCTTTCTATTTTCTAACCAAATACTCTATATTTTTATGGTAAAACAAATATAAAAATTGGGAACCACAGTAAAAGACAAACCGAACTGTAAAAATTCACACACCCCCCCCCCCTCCCCCCACAAAAAAAAAAAAAAAAATTCGTTTTTGTCCCAGGTCCAACTGAGTTCGTTTCAGCACAGGACCTCATCTCATCAGGTAACTAATCAACCCTTTCATTTTCACAATATTTTTAATTTTATTTATTTTTTATTTAATAAGAATTTTTTCGATTTCCTCCGCTTTCCAAATCCTAAATCACCATTTTATTTAAACTTGTTTATATGTAACAATAAATAAATAAATACATCTTTCACAATTTCTTGCTACGTTGGTCCTATTATTATTATTAGTCAATTACATGATGGTTTGTGATTTGAGTTGTTAATCTTTGAGATTAAGGATGGTTTATTCGTTGGTTTTCATGAGGAAGATAAATTTTTTTTTCGGGTTTTGGCAGGAGAATTGTAGTATTGTCCTGGTGAGAATTCTTGTGTACACATTTTTTTTTTTTTAAGAGACTTTATATGTGTTGGAGAATTGGTGATTATTAGGGAATTTCTAAATTTTTGGGATAAGGGAAGGGGTGAGAGAAAATGTATAGGGCAGGGGCTGCAACCCCAAATCGTGGTGGAATGCCTATGGATAGTGGAGATTCTGTGGTGACATTGGATCAAGTTCCGCGTTGGAGTGATGGAGAGTTTAGGTATTCGTATGAGAATGATGATGGGCCTTTTCCGAATTCTTATTTTGCTGACCCTTTGACGGCATCTGCATCTGATGCTGCTGGGAGTAGCGGAAATGGGATGGTTTCTCGGTTTCCTGTGGATCATGATATTAACTCCAAGATATATCTGTGGAGAGGGAATCCTTGGAATCTTGAGGTGGATGCAGTTGTTAACTCGACGAATGAGGTAAAATCTTGTTAATTCCCAAGGTAGTGTTCATTCTGATCTTATTGCCAAGCATTCTTCAAAAATTGTAAGGTCTGAAATAGTTTTTATATCTTTCTATGTTATCATGAATGATTCATATCCTTCTGTTACATCGAAAACTTTTATGTTTGCATTGTTTTGTGTGAGCTAACAATTAAAGGATGGAAGTATCATCGTTGTATAAGATGGAGGGAATAGATAAGCATTAGTTGGATGTGGCTAGGGTTGAGTTCTTGTGTGTCTCTGTATACACATGTTTTACTTTTATAAGAGACAATGCCTAAAAATTTCCCCTCTGTTTCCAAGTTCTGTTATCAGAGCCTCCATTTGATTGAAAAGTAGATATAGCTCATCTAGGTATCAATGAGGATATGTTCATGACAGAGTGCAATGGTGTAGAAGGATTCATGCAGCTGACCCACTTAGTGGGAATAAGACTTGAATTGTTTGTTGTTTGTTTCTCTACTACAAGTTTGAAGGGTGAATATTCTTCCTGATACCAAACAAACTTGGGACTTGGTGATGGAAAGGGATTTCTCATACTTGTTTCACATCGAAAGAACACTTGGTATATTCAAATAGTGTAGCTTTTCTGATGTAAATTGGAGCTTGGCTCTAGTGTTCACATTCAATCATTATTAAAATGATTACAATTAAAAAAAAATATTTGCCATGGCCTTTTCTTGTCCCTTCTGCATTCTGGTTGGAAGTTTCTGATAATTTTTGTCTGACCCAGCACATGCTGTTGAGGTGTATTCGTATCAAAACTCAAAACACTTGATTAATTTGCACAGTAATGGTTCAACACCTGTTAAAATACTTACAAAAAAAAAAATCCTCTTAAAATATCTACAATCCATTCGAGTAAACCATGGGCACTGCATGCATTATTGCTCCAATTTTCTTATCTTACACAAAAATAGATGTCAAAATATAACAATGGAGAGTAAATAACTTAAGCACATTTGCTAGAGTTAATATTATGCTTCTGACAATCATATTATCATGGTTGACAGAACTTAGATGAAGCACAGAGTAGTCCAGGCTTGCATGCTGCAGCTGGACCTGGTCTTGCAGAAGAATGTGCAACATTGGTAAGTTTTAATTGAGCATGTGTGCTCATAATATTTTTTCACTGTATGCATGTGGTATTAGGTTCTTATTTGATGGTCTCTTATGCAGCTAAACATATCAGTGCTCAGACTTTAGGTGGTCTTTTAGCACAATTTTTCTATTCTATGTGGTAATTCTGTATTGCCCAATTACAGGGTGGCTGTCGGACAGGGATGGCAAAAGTTACCAATGCATATGATCTTCCTGCAAGGTGGGTTTATTGGTCATTTGTACACTAAAAAGTAAGACATGTACCTCTGTATAGCTCCAAAAAAAAAAAAACCCATTTGTCAGAAAGAAAAGCTTGATGTATTACTTGTATTCTATACTAATGCTTGACTGACTAACTATATTATTTTATGATACTTTACAGGAGGGTTATACATACTGTTGGTCCCAAGTATGCAGTTAAGTACCATACTGCATGCAGAGAATGCTCTAAGCCATTGCTATAGGTCTTGCCTTGAACTTCTCATTGAAAACGGACTGCGAAGGTTGTTGATGTAGCTGGGTGTTGCATCCATTTCTCTGTTTCTTCTTTACTTTATATATTGGGTTTTATTTATCTATCTAGACCTGAACTGATCCACCTAAATTGGACATGTGAGTGCAGCATTGCAGTGGGATGTATATATACGGAATCAAAAAATTATCCGCGAGAACCAGCTGCTCATGTGGCAATAAGTAAGATATTTCTTTCACTATTCAGATACTGTTCTATTCAGGGTTTTCACTATCTTAAGTGCACATACTATTTTAGAGCTGCATTCACATTTTACATGCATGACATTGCTCAACTACTAAAAATCCTGTCCTCATAAGCTGGAAACAAGAAGATCAATGTTCACACCATGAATTTTCTTGGGATCAGTGTACTTGATGATTTTAATTAACTTATCTGCATTCCTGTATGTTGTGTAAATGATCAATGACAGTATTTCAAAACTTCCTGCAGATGTTGGGGATGAAAATGGTGAGACTGTAATAGATGAACGAAAAGCTGAGAATAAAGCTCTTCGCCTAATCCCTCCAAGAGTGCTCAAAACCTCCACAACCTTCTAGTGATTTTCCTGTCAGTGATGTTGGATTGACTAGAAGGTTAGTGTACTATGTTATTTTCTTTTTTTAGCAGGTCTGCTAGAAGTGAACTCAACCAATATCTTGCTGCACCAGCATGAACACTGAATCAGCATTATGATTTTTCTCACACGTAAAAGTGTTGGTGGTGCATTTTATCTGTTTTATCTAATATTCCTTTGCACTGTTATTTGGGTAGGAGTTCTTCATATTTGGATTCGTACTTGGATCCTGCCTGTGTATCTTCGTGACATACTTCCTCAATTTCCACAATGGAAAAGCAGTTTAAAACAGTTCCAACCTTTCTGAGCTTGAGCAGTTTTTTCCCACTGTTCTTTTCCTGTCTCTTATACACAGCTGCATGTGTACTGCTGCTGAAGAATATTCACTCCATTCCCGATATCTTTCCAAAGCAAATTCTCTTAATCACTTCTAAAAATTGCAGAAATGAAAATTGTGTAAGAAATTTATTGGCCTTTTATTTTAGGTGTTGACATTCAATTCATTATTTGCTTTACTTTTGTATGGTTTCAATGAGAACCAACGATGATACTTCCATCGCCATTAATTGGTTGTCTTTGTAGACTGTGGAGTCTTGTACAAAGGCACTTGTTCAATAAAGTCATATTCAAACTATATTTGTTTGTATTAGTTTGGTACCTCGTCTGGATTTACTGTTAAACGTTGTTTGATTTGAGTAATGGAGATACCTGATCTCAAACTGTATGAAATTACCCTTTTTACCCTTTTTTGTAGATACATCTACCTTCACTATAATGTGTTAGTAGAACTAGATATCAAGCCTCAAAATGGTAGTCTAGGTATGACATCTTTCACTTTTGTGGTTTGTTTTTCTCACTTCCTTTATACCACCTTCTCATTTCAACTTTCTAATTGCTATCATATGTGAATGTATCTGCGTGTTAGTGACTGTATCTCTGCCTCAGCGATCACATGCGAGTGTCTTCCTGTCTCTGTTGTGTGTGTGTGTGATAGAGACAGACAGAGAGAGAGAGAGAGAGAGGTACCATTATGTTGTGTGCAGTATTGATCAACTTTACCGGGCTTATGATAATGATATTTAACTCTGATCTTGGTGTTGGTTTGGCATGAGAATTGCAAGCTGACATTTGACATTTATGCTTGTTTTCAGCTATCGAGGTGGGGTCGACAGTGAGGGTAGACCAGTTGTGGTCGTTGTGGGAGCCCATTTCCTCTTACGCTGTCTTGATCTAGAGCGCTTTGTACTTTATGGTGAAGGTAAACAAGTATCCCTTGCATCAAACACTTGGTGCACATATAATCGTTCCAAAAAATTGTGTGGATTTTTTATTAGATTTTTGCATCTTGCCCAAGTACTGTTCTCAAGTTAGATGTATAATGTATCCTCTTCCAAGTAATGTTATTAAAGCTTAAATACCCACCTGGGAAAAACAAAAAGATGGAACTTGTATTTTCATGACGGTTGAATAAGTAGGTTTTACACAACATACACCCTGCCCATACCATGTAGTTTTTGCTCATATATGGAACTTACGTCATGTTGCAAATGTGGCAAGAGACCTTGGATGGATTAGAAGATTACAGCAAATACTTGGTCGCCAACACCAGTACAATGTGTAGAAAGTGTTTTCCTTCTTCTCATTTTCTTTCTGAACAATGGGCTGGTTGTTGCTGTTCTCTTAATCATGAGAAGATATTTGGCTTTAAATCTGATGTAAATCTTAAATCTTCATTGTGTAGGCAATATATGTCCTGCATCCCACCTTTGGCTTGAAGGCAGCTATTTTTGGAATGCAATTACTTGTTGATAATGTGGTATGCATTACTAAAGCACTGATACTCCCTATACTCTGAGGATTCTGTCTCTTATGGTCCAGTTGGAAAAAGAACATTAATATATCCTCATTGGTGAATGATTCCCAATTACCTGTCATATCTTAAGTGGGTCCTGCATGGATACATTTGAAAGATTTCCATTGTGGAAATTGAGGAAGTATGTCACGAAGAGGAGCCAAATCCTCAGCTCCTCGATCCTATTTCTTTATATCAGAGAGCTGATTACTGTATGTGAAAATCATCTCAGGTGTGGAAAAAAGTGGTATATGTGGATCGGCTGCTTCAACTTTTCAGATATGTTCCACGAGAGCAGTTAACAATTCCAGACTTCGTATTTCAGTTAAGTTTTTCTACTCTTTGGATATGTTGTTCTATTATTTTTAATATATTGATCTAGGTGCTAGAAAAATTCGTGGAGTCATCAGCAATTTGTTCCATTGGCTGTGCTTTGTTAGAAAAGATCTGTATAAGAGACATGTCTCTTATACACATATGTTCTGAATCGTGCCTGGTCTCAGGAAAATAGAAGGACGTTCAAAGGCAGCAGGCGATACATTTGCCAGATGTCCATCATCTGTTGAAGTATACACATCTCAATTCTAATCGCGGAAGGGCGTCATTGTGGATCCTCGCACAAAATATGTATATCAGCGACCATAAGCATTATATTTTGCCCCTTCCATGATATACAGCTTTTAAACACTGTCCAGAAAATCTGCAAATCTGTACTTGTCCTCTTTTCATTGTTTAGATGGTGAGGGTTGTAGGCTTTTTTTTTCTTTCAAATTTTTTACGTCCTATTCCATTTGTATGTATGTCTTTATTTTTTTGAGCAAATGAACAGTCTCTTATGCACATCTAGTAACAATTTTTGCTGCTGTGCAGTAACTTCTTAGTAATAATTTTCAAATACAGTTTGAGATCAGGTATCTCCCTGTCTATACATTATCGTTGTGTTCGGATCAATAGATTTGAGAAAGGATTTAAGTATCAAAAATCAAGAGATACTCATAAGTGAAAATTTTAAATATTTAAGATCAATTTTTTACAGTGATGGTAGTATAAATTGAGATGTTACATATCGGATATAAACAGTAAATAAATAAATGAATTTCAAATTCACTCAAATTATAAAATTATTTAAAATCCTCATTTCACATTTTTTTTATTTTAGTGAATATAAAATTCATCTATTATAGCCATACAAATTCTTACAAAAAAATTATCGAAACACAACCTATAATCTATTTGATAATAAACAATCCACACAATTAATTGGAATCGATTATATGTGCATCAAAGTGTTTGATGCAGCGAAAGTAATCAATTACAAAAGAGGATCTTCTTCAAGTCTTTGATCAATCAGGTAAAGACCCGGAACATATTTGTACAGAGTTTTCGTTTCTTGAGGGCTGTGAGATTTCTTTCATTTTTTTGGCTCAAGTAGCTGTGGATTTTTGTTGTATTTTACTTGGATGGTTCACTTGGACAAGATTCTTGATAGGGTGGAAAGAGGGAACAAAATGAAATGCATAAAAATTTACCCCCAAAAAAAAAAAAAAAAAAAGAAAATAGCATAAAGACATGATTTTTATGTGCTAAATTTTTCTCCTTTTTTTGCGAAATATTTTCATCTAATTTGTATGCATTTAAATAGATTATTAGTCCTCTCCCAAGTACTGATGTTGGCTATTGCATTGTTTTCGAAGAACAGAATTGAGCGTTCTTTGTAAATATGTTTGTCTAACAGAAGAAAAAGAAATCAAAGCTCCATAGTTTTAGGCTCAAGCTCCATGCTTTTGGTACTGCAGTTGCTACTGCAGTCTAATTTATATCGTCTTATATAATATAGCTATTAGATGCTTAGGCTGTGAAGAAATGAAAGAAGAATCAAGCTTCGTCATGTACAGAAAGCTTGGTGATTGCAAATGCATCTACTGCCTGATTTATTCCTCTGAAAACATGAAGAAAACATATTGAATAAGAAGCCGTCTGCACCTGAGATGCCACTATTTAGTGTCTTCCTGATGCAAACGTGATTGTTCCTAAAGAGGGAAAGGTGACAAAAGGGCTGTTTCTGGTTTCTGTTTGTTATATTGTTGCCTGAGTAATGGTGCACCATTACTATGTCTGCAAGCACCCATCTACCTCCAGATATGGTGGTCTTTTTGGGTCCATTCCTGTATGGAGGAGACATTTTGGGCAAATGAAGGAAACACAAATGAGTTTTGGGGTTGAAAGACAAGATCTTTGGCATTATTTTGGGCAAAGCTTAATATTTTTGAGTCAGTCTCATGTACGAGGATGCCGGAATGTGAGAGTTAATGTTGGGTGGCCATTTAAAGGAAACAATCAGGACAGGTCAAAACGCTGGATGCAGCTTCTGAGCATAGTGAGAGTGCCAATGAGGATATATTAATGTTCTTTTTCCAACTGGACTTGGCAACTCGAGTACAGGTTTTTAACATCCCTTTTCTACAGCTGATTTTTATAGTCTATGCTCTATGTTTTGTTGGGAAACACCACACTAATGAACTTCTTGTTCTATACTTCTGCAGTATGCTTTGAACTTGGAGCAGTATGATATCGCGAAACAATTGAGAGACAAGCTTACTGAGGTTAGATTTTACATCTTTGCTGTTGTCTTTTTAGAGATTTAAGCTTCTAAACATGGGAATCACCAGATTCAAATACATAATTTTGGAATTTAAACATGGGAATCACCAGATCTGAACACATAATTTTGGAATTAAATACTTATACAGATAGATAATGTCTTTGAACTTCATTGCAATGACCTGGTCGCGCAAAAAAAAAGTTAAAAGGAAGAGAAAAACACAAAAATTCTCTGTTGGAAGTATTTCTTTTGAGTGTGTATGAACTTGAAAATTGGTGCTCTAGCTGAAAATTTTCATGTCCATCTAATTTTCTGAAGGTTGAAGCAGAGGTCATTAGACAGCAAGAAACAAGAAGGGGATCAACCTCAAAAAGTGAAGTTCAAGACATGGCTATAAGCATCTTACGTCTGAGGTGCGTCTTTCATAGTGTTTCTCCTTTTATAGGCTTATCCGTTCTCCAAAATGGACCTCCAAGTCCTGTTACGAGTCTTGTGCTTTGACTTCCTAATTTGTCAATTTCAAATATACTTTATTTCAAATCTACATCTGTTTCTCTTGTTTTAGCACAGAGCTTTCTGCAGAATGCAGTTGAAAATGAAAACTATAATTTGGCAGCTGAATTACGGGATGAAATTTCAAAACTTGAATCAGAATCTTTAGCTGCATCAGTGAAAGCTCAAGCATATGAAAATGCTCAGTATGCATTTCGTTTGGGCCAGAAAGTCAGGCATAAGACATTTGGTACAAATTTGATATGTTTTTTTTCATTTTCTTCTTTTGGTGTTTAACAATCTCAAGAAATCTATGTGAAATCTCTCTTGATCTTTATCAGAGTCTGCAACTACTAAATGTTGCATGTTTTCAGAAACCATCATACTGTCTAGTTCTTGAATTCCATATTATAGTTTATTGACCATCAACATGGCTATACTAAAATCACGACTTAGAGACAAATTTTTGTAATGTCTCTACTTGATCTAGCTAAAACTTCTTCTATTAGGTGATTTATAAGCATATCAAGATTTTAATCCCATATCTTAATATGTTGTCATCTTATACACATCTAGATGTGTATAAGAGACAGGATGTTCAAAATACAGCTTAAAGTTAATCATGAAAGACCTTTATTTGAATTTGAAATTCATTAGACGGAATCTATGCATCATTTGTTTTTAGCTGGGGAATCAACCTTTTCTGATTTTGAACCTGATTTAATAATTACAGGATATCGAGCTGTAATATGTGGAATGGATCCCGTGTGCTTGTGAAACAAAATCATGGATGGAGACTGCAAATATTGATAAGTTGACCCGTGGTCCGGATCAGCCATTTTACCAGGTTTTACATTTTATTGGACTTTTACCTGTTTAGCATGATGGGAAATTTCTTATCAATATTTGCAGTCTCCATCCAATGATTTTGTTATCTTGTTTTCCCACGGGATAAATGACCCACTATATTGTTGAAAAACATGCAACTTGTTCCTAAGAGACAGATATGATTAGCTCATTCATTGCTTTCTCATTCCATGGATAAAGTAACCTTTTTTTTTTCAATTTACATAACAGAAAATCAACTTGAATAGCCCTTTGATCTTATAATGCCATGAAGAAATATGAATAAGAGACAGAACCCAACTTCCAAAAAGCTTGAGACTTAAAAGTTCATTCAGCAGTCTGTTGTTTGATTATCCAATCTAGATACTGTATAGGGAATGTGAGATTTTCTATTCAAGCTCATATATTGTTCTACAGGTGTTGGTTGATGTGTACGTGGACCCCAATCTGTTAGTTGCATACGGTAAGTAGTCATCTTTGAATGTCAGCGTTCTCTATTTCCTAATGGGAGAACTTCCATTTTTTATTTCTTGTTATAATCACTTTCTTGCATAATACTAGCCCTATTCTCCAATTTCAATGTGCTTATCACATACCTTATAACCCTTTATCTTTCATTTAAGCTTTTACTATTAAAAATCTTGGGTTTCTATCTCTTTTTGTCACTTTATATAATCAACCTCGCATATGATGTCTCATTCTGCAGTGCCTGAGGAGAATTTACTAGCTCCCGACAAACCAGACATGGTGAGCATAATCACCATCTAATACAAGATGGTTATGATCATCCTGTATTTTTTGTGAGTAAAAGCTTAAATGAAAGATAAAGGGTTAAGATGTGTATAAGAGACAGTAGAGCAACCCCTATGTTTCCACATGCTGATATAACAAAAAACCTGATACCGTATGGTCCAGAAAATGGGCAGAATGGAGAAAATGTCTAAATGGGTCTAATACTAGATGCAAGTTAATGAGTTTCAAGAGCCGCAGAAACCATTTTGTGATTGTGTCTCTCACTAGATTTTAGCACTACTTCTTCACTGTGAAAAGCTTTTGAGCAGCTCTGCTGAAGCAGTTCAAAACATGAGTTGTGCATCACCTGATTTATGTGTATAACATATGGAAAAATTGGGTGAATTTGAGATCTTGATGACCAAAGTAAATGCTCCTTTTGTAAATGTGGAATAGTTTGTTTAATTGTACAGAGAGGTGTTTGAATTGCAGCTGGAATAATCTTAACATTATGAACCAACACCTAGATGTGTATAAGAGACAGTTCTCCTTGGCTAAAAGCAATCAAGATACTGGCATGAAATCTAAAATATCGGCACCCTTTCTACTTCCCCTCCCAGAAAAATTGTTTCGCGATATCATACTGCTCCAAGTTCAAAGCATACTGCAGATTTCCCCTTATTTGAATATGAACCAAATACCTCCTTAATTTATTACACTACCGTGTAAAAGTATGGTAATTCAATTAATATACACAAGAAAATATTTATGCGGACTCTATTTTTAACTCACTTAAACTTGTAATTTTTAAATTTTATGAAAGTTCGTTTATATTTGCGTTATTATTTATTTTATAAAGTTTAATATAAGTTTACAAGTGACATTCAAGTAATAGACACACGAGGGTTGATTAACCAACAGCGGAAAACGAAAATTTGTTACTTCAAATCAAATGAAAATGCAGGCGCAGTGGAAAGTGTTAACTGTTCTTTAAACACTCTTTTTATCCTCTTTAATTCCAATTGCTTTGCTGTAGCCTGTAAAGATTGAAACTTTATTTGTATACATATGACCAGACTAACTCAGACTGAAATCTTTAGGCAGTTCAGTTATTAAGGATGACTTTATATATGCAACTATTCAGAGCTTGCAAAAACTCCAGAACACTCGGCCAAATACATGGACACCTCACAGTCACTGGCCTAATCAAGGACCCTCTTGCTTCAACCAAGCTTATGGAGTCCTATGCCCAAATGGGTCCTTTTGAATCTTCAAGACTTGTTTTTTATCACTTCTCAAATCCAGATTCCTTCATGTGGGGTGTAATAATCAAATGCCATGTTTGGAATGGCTTCTTTCAAGAATCTATTGGTTTGTATCAGAATATGCTATTGAAATTG